>BSBK01000514.1:625000-1982500 GCA_027943335.1 Chamaecyparis obtusa | reverse complement strand
CTTTGACCAAACTATCAAAGTTAACATGACAAAATATCCTATGCCACAACCAACTATCATCAAATTTTGCAATCAGACAACTCTTAACAATAGTATTTAGTCAAAATAAGTTACCTTTAATCCACATACCAGTAGCAATCAGATCACCAGATCTCCCAAGTATCCTGCAAACACCTCATTTCAACTATACAAGAGAACCTTTATTATTCAATTGTGCTACACTCAACAAGTTATACCATAGGCCTTCTATCCAGTAAACATCATCATAATTTTTTCTTGCTATTTAGTGCAATAGATCCAACTCCTTTTACTAAGAAAGGAGAGTTATTACCAAACCCTACCAATCCACCATCACATTCTTCTAACTTAGTGAACTTACTCTAGTCACCGATCATGTGATGTGTATGTCCACTATCTATAACCCATTCTTCACCATGATCCATGCTAGAAATTAATGTGTTTTTACTATCTGCAAGAGGATTTTCCATAACAGAAATAGATATAAACCCATCTTCTTCATTATCCTCAAATTCCTCATTGGTAACTCCCTCATCTGTAGCAACAAAAGATGTCTTCTTATTTTTGTCCTTGAATCTATTAGGGTTATCCTTTTGTCACCATCAGGATACCTAACAGTAATGTGTCCAATCTTGTTACATGAGAAATATTTGAAAGGTAGCTTACCCTTATATTTACCAGTTCCTCTAGGTAGCCTCCTCGAAAATAATTCTTCCAAATCATATTATCTATTTTCCTTAGACAAGATAGAATCATAATCATTAGTGTATCTTGACTTAGAAGAATATTCTTGACTAACTTCCTTTCCTTTCCTTGTAGGTGTAAGAGACATAGATGCCTTGAATGTAGCTTCAACCCTTTGAATGCTATTATCATAATTGCTAAGCTCAAAAGAAATCAAATTTCCAATTAATGCATCAAGAGTGACAATGTTTCCTATAGATCTTAACTTTTGAATAGAAAAAACCCTAATGGCATAAAGAGGTAACAAGGTTCTCAATACTCTACTTACCATATCATATTCTTTAATAGTTCTACCAGCACCTTTAATAGCAGCAACCACTTCCTTGATTCTCTGACCATACTTCTCAATGTTTTTACGTTCAACCATCCTCATGTCATCAACTTTCCTCTCAAGTTTTCAACCTTATCTTTCTGCACATGTTTGTGTCCACCATATACTAACTTAAATTTCTCCCACACATCATAGGCAATATCAATATATTGGATACCAAAAAACTTTGCATCAAATAGTGTACTTGCAATGGCTTCCATAGTTGTAGTATTCTCTTGTTGTTCCCATAGCTAATCTACATTAAGAATCCTTGTTGGTGAACTATACTGAACAAAAATATGATTCCAATCCTAGTTACTCATGCCTTTTAGATAAAGTTTCATTCTACCACTCCACACTGAGTAGTTTTCCCTTGTGAACATAGGACCTTCCTTCCTCATCATTCTTGGATCTTGACCTCAATCTGTTAAGCTTCACCACAAAGAAGAACTTGGCTCTAATACCAATTGTTAGTCATAAAGGTCCAAGATTACTAAGAAGGGGCGGTGAATCAGTAATCCAAATATATGATACTTTTCAGCTTCTTTAACTTCATCTAGATAACATTTGCAAGTATGTCGATTGATAAGAAAAATGAAACTTATAGCAATAATCACATCCACCATAAAGAACACAACACATAACAAGGATATTTTCACATGGAAACCCAAATGGTTGAAACCACGTGTGAGATGAGACTCACAAATTTCTTACTCTTCTGAAGTATGCCATGTTAGGAACTTAACCTAGTTAGGATTTTACAAAAGAAACTGTTAGGTGCCACCCAGTTATGGGATTTACCTCTAGCACTATTAGGAGCTTTACCCTATTAGTATTATCCTTGTTAGAGTACTTCAAATACTAGCTAAAGTGTCACCCTATTAAATTACTTACATATAAGATCTGTTAATATCTACCCGATAAAGGGATTTAGCCTATTGTAACTTTTAGGATACAACAAGTAGGTTGATGTAGAAAATATCAATTCCTTTTCTTGATCAGATCCTTTGAAATATATAAATTTTTTCCCCAGATAACTCTGGAATACCTTGGCTTGATCGCACCATCACAATTATGGTCTACACATATAAGTATTTGATTTCATGATATAAATATCACTGTTCAAGCAATAAAATGTTCCACTAACTTAACACCTCATCCAACACATTGAAATCACTATTCCAACCTTTGCATCCAGAGAGATCTCTCCCTAACACACATCCCAATGTAATAATTATCTTTACCTAACATGTCGTCCATAGGATAGATCCAAACAATTAATTTTATTAAGAATAGTCAAACATGTTTTGACCAACTCAACCTTCATCTTGATAAAATGATCTACCTTGATCAATGAAATGAAAAATCATCACCTTAAATGAATTGTAACACATCTGCATGACAAATGGAACACAAATTGTTCATCACAAAACAATCATCAGTCTCTAGTTCTCTACCATCGATAACACAACAACACAGTCACCGGTCACTGAAATAACTTCTATAACCACAAAACACACTAACCGGTCAACAAATTGGTTGTGGTTGTAATCATAAGTTAAACATAGCATCAAAAATATAATTCTATAACCGCTCCACCTAAATCATCATAGATTCGATAAACTAATCAAATCACTCATTGCCAATCATCGACTATTCTAGCAGTTTCCCTATCACTCTTCAATCAACCATAACTCACACTAATCATAGAATCAATAGTTACGATTATAAATTTATCATTTAGAGACATCCCCAATTCTCCCTTAAGAATCACAACCACTTGAACCACTTGAAACACATTTTTCATCCTTCTCACATACTTGGCAACACACTAAGAAAACTAGGTCAATACTTGACATCAATGACAAAACAATAATTGATCATATCAATCACCAAATTTGTGCCTTCACTATACTACCATCATCAATTATGCCAATAGTAAGAGATAAAATGAAGGAGTAAAAGTTATAAAATAATGAACATAAAGTTTTAGAAAAAAAGGGCATAGTTTTAATGTAGACAAAATGTAGCATCAACCATTCACCCATCTTTAGAAAAAAGGATTCTTCGTGGATCAAACAAATGCAAGGAAGGAGCTATTCTTTATTGACAATGGTGTGGGGATAACAAGATAAAAAAAAATATAGAGATTAAACTAATGTTGGTTCCCTTGAGTTATACATATGCAAAGCTAGAGTGAAGAAAAGAATAGGTATGGATACATAGGTTTAAATCATATGAAAAACTTTAAAGAAAATATAGTTGCCAGAAGATAGAATGAAGCCCATAAGAAATGGTTATTAGAGATGGTAAAATGCAAACATATAGTTCTAAAATACCTGACTATATGTAGATTAAAATACATGCACTGCATATTCAAAATATTGAAAAAAAGGGAACAAAATAAACTACGCCAAGTTCACTCCAATTATAGGGTAGAAAATGATGAATAGATAGACAAAAATGGATAGCTAAAAGTAGATAATAAGATTTGAAAAAGATTGGGATGAGATTCAATCCAAGAGGAAGATAATAATGGGAAGCTCGTAACCAAATTACAAATGATAAAAACACATGTCAAATTACAGTTTTTGAAGTATAAAATCAAAGCAGACACATGTCTCAAATTATGAACATTAGACTAGAGAGAGGAATAATAAAATAATGCAATTTAAAACTTCCCAATCTCTCTTCAATGAGCCACATAGATCGATCAATTCTCTCTATGTCTGGTTCTAGGCCAAATAAATTCTTTTTCCAAAACTTCATAGAGAAATCTCCCCCTCCCAGCCACCCCAAGAAGAACTATGCAAATGACCACATTCATCCCACTTAAATCAAGAATCAAGAAGCAAAGGTTTCTAAGATAATCTCTCCAAAAAAAAAAAAAAATCAAGACTTCAACTTAGAAAACTCCGAGAATCAAATTTCCTTAAAATTAAATACATTCTTTTTTACAAAACACATGGATTTTCAAAATAAATAAAAATTCCATGATTTTAAAATTCATTAATAATTGATAATTAAAACATAAAAATGGTATTTAGCAATTTTTATAAACAATAATAATATTAATGTTTAATAATTAAAATATTAGTAATTATTATCAAATATTAAACAACTAATAACATTACTTTAATACATATCACATAATATTATTTAATCAATGTATACATTTATGCACATAAGGACTATCTATATTAATAATAACCATAATAATAATAATATATATATATATATATATATATATATATATATATATATATATATATATATATATATATGTATGTATATGTATGTATGTATGTATGTATGTATGTATGTATGTATGTATGTATGTATGTATGTATGTATGTATGTATGTATGTATGTATGTATGTATGTATATATTAACATAATATTATTACCAAAATAAACTTTAATATGCATAATAAAATATCCATCATGCAAGACAAGACTAACAAGGCCATCAAGCCAAAACCACATACTCAAACAGAGTGATTAGGTACATTTCATCTTGACAAATCCAATACAATAGGAGAAGAAGGCAATTTTCCTTACGTAGGAAAATAGCTTAGGTTACGTTTAGGTTTGGACCTTAATGATACCTCCCCTCTTCCACCATTGAGATAGATATAAAGGTGTTCTCAAACCTACTAATTTAGGTGAAGTCGATGCCTAGTACTTGCATGGTATATCTTGCAAACCTGCATCACGAAGATGAACATGTGCATATATAGACATCATGTCAAATAATAAAAAGAAATTAAGGGTGATTGAGACATTTGTGGGCCCATACAAATGCATTGAACAGTAAGATAAACATATCTATAATCAAAGATTCTAAAGATATATGGTTTAGTACCTTAATAACTCAACCAATTAAATAGCCTTAATATTCTATAAACATGAATATAGTCATCATCAAATACACGATCATGAGATAAAAAAACCAATGGTCTTATTAATGTCAACGTATCCATCATAAAGTAGCATCGAAACATCATAAGGTAGCATCAAAACATAATAAATAGTCTAACACACATAGCAAGGTCTTGAAAGTGTCTCACTAGAAAACTAGAATGAAATCATGTGGAAAGGTATTACATCTTTTTACATATGACTAGTTTTGGTTGGTAAAATATGCTCTTCATATTCACCTTTGTAATCCCCTTTATTTCTCTCTTAAAAGATCATGATACAACTTACAATTTGCATAGTATATTAAAAGAATCTCATGAATTGGACTCCAAGTATGACACTCATTGCATGGGACCCAAATTTACAATGCATTATACTAATTAAATAATAATATTACTAGGATTTTAAGGTGTATGTGACACCTAGTCTTAATGGATAGTTCAAGGTGATCACACAATTGTGTTTGTCACTTTCTAACTGAAGTGAGACATTATAATCAATATTGATTACACAAAAATTGTTTATAATCTATAATAACCAAATTGTTAAAAATTTCAAGGTTATATGAACTAATGGTTTTTTAATAATCTCTCCCTCTCTACACACACAATTTGTATTATATTTTACGTCATTTTTAGTAACTTGCTTTTTAGAGTTAATAATATTTTAAAAAGTTTTATTTATTTCATAATAGATAAATTTAAAATTAGATTGAGAACAACAATACTTGGTGTGCACATATTTTTCATATATGATCTATTTTTGTATATATACAAATTATATTTTTTAATGATATATTTTTTAAAATTATTTTACCTTTTTTTTAATTTTTTCAACAAACATGTCCCACATATAAGACATGCCATTTTGAATCCACCCCTTGTTATTACCATTCAAATTACAATCATTATTTTCTTTTCCTTTACCACTTTTAAAATTTATTATTATCAATACCTATTCTTTATCCTTAAGATGCATTCATCATGTTGAACTATGTGTATAATCCTATTCTATTTATCTTTCAACATGGTCTTATTTTATGGAACTAAACTACTCATTTTATCAATCCACTTAAGGGAAGAGCACCAAAGGTAGCTATGTACTTCTTGTGCATCCAACCTTTTAATTAGTAATTTTTAAGCATTCAAAAGATTATATCTAAAAATCTATTAAAAAATTTTACACGTGCCAATAGCCGATCATTTTTTAACTTTTGTTATTCATAATCAGTCCATTTGTACTCCACTACTAGGACATTTGTGCATGACTACTAGGAAATTTGTCCATAAGTACTAACAAATTTGAGTGCGCGATTATTAGGGCATCTTCAAGTAGGTATCAAGTGACACTTTGAAATGACCAATTTTGACCCTTTGACGCTTAAGAAATTCTATTTAAGTGAGCTTCATTATAACCCAAAAGTCAAAAAATACCTTTTTAAGTAACTTATTAGTCACGTATTAAGATAACCAAAAACTAATTGTTGAAGTATGATGTATAATTCAAACTCTATGAATGATGAAGTTAATTATAACGACTACAAATAGACCTTCCCTATTTTTTTAAAAAAAAAAATAAATAACCACCAAAACATCCAAATTCAAAATCTCTCTTTCTAGTATATAAGTTCATTGAATACTAATAAGTTTCTAACGAGAAAACAAATACAACTTATTATAAGGAAGAAGCTGCCTAAGTCTAATGACAGGCATTGATATTTATCCTTGAGACCACTATTCTCATTCATAAGATGATCCATAATCATTTTTTAAGGAAAAAAATATTTTTTTTAAATAAATAATTTTCATATGAGAATATAAATGACATTAAGATAAGTTAGAATATTATTTCATTGTTTCAATTTATAATTCATATTAAATATCATGTAAATTAATGAATATCACATAAATGAAAATAATAAGTTAGACAAAAAAAATTTAAATAACAAATATAATATGAAAGTTACAAAACATACGACATAACTTTAATATAGTAGAAAGTATTAATGTTAAAGAGAAGAACAATAGTGTACACAATATTATATTTAAAATTTTATTTTGAAATTGGTAAAACTCTTAGCATGGATCTCTCCATAAATAATATTTGTTTCAAAATTCCTTTTTATTTAAAAATTCTTATAGCTAAAAATTTTTTTTAAAGTTATTGAATATCTAAATTATATGTTAAATGAAAAAATAAAAATTATATACATTTATCAAATTAAAAGAGGAATGAAAAGAAAAACTACATACTAAGTTGATAACATGATAAAAATAGAAAATTTTCAAAATATTTTATATTTTTAAATATAAACAATAATATTCAACAAAACATAAATCATATAATTGTTTTTGATTAAGGTAAAAACAGGTTTTACATGGACCCGAAACCAGAGTTTAAAACAACATAAAGATAGAGATTAAAGTTAACAAAATGAAACACCTGCTGGAAAACAACAGCAAGGACCACCAGCCAAACTTTATAATTGTTATATAATGTAATGTAATTTCAATTATTTTTCTCGGGACTTTATAAGTCTTCCTCATCTAACAATTATTTAGAATATGAGAAAAACCTATTCATTCTATTTTGTAGATAATAAATGAAAACAAATTTTGACATAAAATAATTTATTAAGAAAACTTTATGAAACATAAATTCTTAACTTTTTCAGGAAAGTATAAAATTTAATATAAATTAAAAACATTAACACTACATTTAATTAAAATATTTTATTCAAAATGTAGATTTTCATAGATATATTAGTTTTCTATGATTCATATATTCCCACTCATCAGAATTGATTCTTTCTCATTGTTGAACTCAATGATTGAATGATTGAATAGATGGGGTAACAAAATGAATAATATCAAATAAAAATTATATCAACTTGTTTAAATATGTGACTATTACACAAGGGAAATAATAGGAATTTAAGCACATATAATAATAATGTCTTAAGAGCTTCTCTATATTCTCACCCATCTTAGTTAAATTTTTCTCATTTTTTAACCCAATGACTAAATAGATGAGCTATAGAGTTGAACAATATCAAATAAGAATACTATCACATTGTTTAAATATGTGACTATCACACAAGGAAAATAATAGAATTTTAAGAACAAATAATAATAATGTCTTAAAGAGGTCCTCTATATTCTCACTCATTAGTTGATTATTTCTCATTGTTGAATGTGATGAGTAAATAAATGAGGTAAAGAGATGAACTATGTCAAATAAGAATATTATCAATTTGTTTTCCTATTACACAAGGAAAATAATGAGTTTAAGAATAATATAATAGTAGTAATAATAATGATTGTAAATAGCTCCTCTATCTCATGCGTTTACAATAATTAATCCTTCTATCATATAGAGCTCCAGCACAAATTTTGACAAAGCTTTCAATCTTCTCTGTTGAAAGGACGGGAGGATACTTTGCATGATGCCTATAACGAGGGCGATCTAGTCTTCCGTACTCAAGGAATTGATGAAATGTAGCACCATTGAGAAAGAGATCACCATTAGATTGAATTGCAGATGTTGTGTCTAAAGCACCACCATGGCCATCATACCATGGAGTGATCTCCCTCTTCCTTCCAGCAGAAAATACATTGCTTTCTGAATAAATCTTAGCATGCACTCGTCCTCCAATGGCATAATATTCCCAATTGCTATAGTAATTGTTCACAACATGACAAAATCCCCACCTACATAAAACATACAATATATTATTTAAAGTATATTTACTATCAATGTATCTATTCACCTTATTTCCATGCAATTTAAGGTATATATTACTATGGGTGTAATTATTGCCCCTTCTTTTACAAGGCCTAACCATTGCACCATCTTTTAATACAAGATTTAACCATTACACCTCCTTTCGATACAAGTACTAATAATTTGATATATATCTTATTACAATCCATCCAACTTTTAATATGATCAACATAATGACATAAGAATAAATAAAATAACACCTACAAAATGATACCATTGAATGCTATATTTTTTTATATCACCTTTCATTCAAAGAAGTCAAATGTCATAATTATCTCTATCTTACCTGCAATGAGGCATGCGTTGTTTTGAATCCCTGAACCAGTTTCTATACACTGTAACTCTGAGCTTTTGATCAATGACATCACTATCTGAAGCTCCCAACAACATGTTGAAGTTCCTATTAGAAAGGTAACAGTTGGAGATGGTGACATCAGTGGCCCCTTGAACTACAGAAATCAACCCTAATTTTCCATCAAATGAGGTTACGTGATCAACCCACACATGTTTTGTGCCAGAGAAGATATGAACTGTATCACTATTTCTTGCACCATTGATCTGAAAATTATGGAGAATAATGTTATGAGCCTCTCCAAGAACCATGGGTGCCCCTGTGAGGATGATATGAACACCTCGACCATCAATTGTAGTGTGGCTGAAAAACCATAACTGATCTTTGAGTTCAATTGTCATATCATGGGAGAAAGTGATCCACACTCCGTGTTTGTGGGTTTGGGCAATTGCTATTCCATATCGCAATGTTCCAGGCCTAACATTATCTGGGTTATCTTCATTGCTGATTACTGTGTAGGATATTCCCCTCAAACCACCTGTAACACCAGTTGCAAAACCTATGGCACAATATGGAAGTCGTCTTCCCTCACCGCACGTTGTATATGGACATTTTGTACCATCAGCAGTACAGTAGCTTTTGCGAGCTGCAAGGAGTGGAGTGTAATGAAATGAACATTGTTAGTTTTTTAACATAATCATGTATATTATTTAGTTTCTTCTATATTTGATTACTTGTATTTTTCTATCAACATTTCAATCATACTCTTTGATCTATCATCATATGTTGAAGAGTGCAAAAAAAAAATTTGATGGAAAAAAAATACATAATCAATCTAGAAGCAGCTAACTGATATATTATGAATTATGAAAATCTATAAAAATTAATTATTCACATGTCAATTTTTTATATTTAATAATAAACATAAGATATGTAAAATAAACATCAAATAAAATTTATGTCTATATATAACTTATAAATAAAATAATTCAAAAATAAAATAAAATAATCTTTACCAAAATAAAATAACTCCAAATTGATATTTCTTGACTTTAAATTAAATAGACGCTTTTAAAATATTTATACTAACTCATTTGTGAACTTTTAAAAAAAATAACTACAAAATATTCCTAAAATAAATTAGAAACAAATCTTATAATACAAATGATTTGTTACTGTATTTAAGATATCCAATGAAATAAAGTAATCTAAATTAGTATTTCTTAACTTTTTTAATGGAAATTCACTGCTCAATCCTTTTAAAAAAAAATTTAAAAAAAAATCTCAACCATAGGGTATGTCTAAAATAAGTCAAAAACAAACCTTGGAATAAAAATGAGTCGTTGCTGTATTCAGACGTAGAGAGCATATTCTCAGACATAGAAAACATCTTATCATAGTTTTTTTTCCAGAGATTGTGTAGATCACCAACTAAAGTGTTAGTCTTATCAACATGTTTAGAAGCTTGATGTGAGAAGTCCAGCACTTCCTCTGGAATATAAACCTGCCATAAAAAACCAAATTAAACATCAAAAACAAGATGATAGAGATTCAATATTCTTAGAAAAAGAAAGAAAGAAAACATTCTTGAATTACATCGTCTGGTAAGTAAAGCTCTGAGCAGTTGAACAATGTATTTCTGATTGTGTCCAGTCTTTTGATGGCAGGATAATAACTGTTATTAAGCACAAGAGTCTGGACCCATGGTGTAGAATCTATAGCACTTTCAATTGATAATCTGCATTGCTCCACATCAGTACTGGCATTGTGTGCCTTCTGCAAGAAGTCCATCACAGTCAGCAAGCTTTCTGCAATGTCTACTTCATACCCATCTACGGTAGGCTCATGATCAGCCTCCACATCTTCAATTGCAGCAATTTGGGCATCGGATCTCACAGCTGCAAGAAGAAAAACAAGGCCAAAGATGATTATTTTTTGCAGGAACTCCATTGTTGACAGAGAAATAATGTTCCTGAGCTTGAAGATGAAAGGAGCACATTTAGACATATTTATACACACATTTAGTACCGTTTGTGCTTGTGGGTGTGGAACTTGCAGATTTGAAATATTAATTGAAGTTACTTGGCTGTTTATTCCTCATCTTCTATTCTAGGACAGTGTAACAACCAAATTTAGATAGCATGGACTTTGTGAAGAACAAATGTCAAAAATATCAAGGGAGATCTTTTAATGCTTGGAATGATTACGGTTGATTAGTTAAGATGAATGAGAGTAAAGTCAAGAGAGGGTTAATGAATGTGTAATTTTTAGAAAAAGATAGTGACTTTTTTTGTAGACAGGGAAACTAACTGAAAGAAGCATGGTGCCCATTTTTACTTTTGGTGGTTTCACGTGGCAGAAGCTCCGTCAGAGGCGGTCTCACCGTGTCCGGGCATGTACGGGGCTTATCCCGGTTACGCCGGTCAACTGTCAGTGGACGAGACGACAGGTGCCAGTTACAACGGCCGCACGTTCTTTCTCCCGGCGTGTGAGATCCCACCACCCTACTCCAGCTGTCATAATTCTGTATTCATTCAATCTTTTCGAATTTTTAAATTATTCTTTAATTAGATTAATGTAAATGACAAGTCTTCGAAATGAAGTTATTGACAATCCTAAATAATGTTTATGCGTCGCCATCACTTCCAAAGGCAGGTTATTGATGCAATCATTTGGTGCATTTAAAAACTATTATTATATTATAGTTGACCAATAAGAATAAAAAAAAATTCAATTATGCTTTCAGACTTACATGTTATCGATATATTTGTTGGGGGTTTTACTATATTTAAATTAAATGTTATACAGCATAATATAATATTATAATATGTATTTTAATATTTTTATAATATATTATATTATATATATATATATATATATATATATATATATATATATATATATATATATATATTTATTTATTTATTTATTTATTTATTTATTTATTTATTTATTAGATATATTTTTATATTATGTATTTTTTGATATTATATTTTTTTTATTAGATTATTATTTACAATATTTTTTATTTTCATATAAAATATATAAATTAATATAATTTTAAAAAAATGAACTTAATTTTTTTAATTTATCTTATAATTGTTATATTAATTCAATATGTTTTATGTGTTATTATATTTTTTTGGATTTTGTATCTTGTAATAAATTTCATGTTTTCTAAAGTTAGATGTATTATTTTTAACTTTAAAATTTATAAAAATTATTTTTCTATTATTTGATTGGTTAAATTAGTTTGGGTCTTATAGACAAAATTTTTGGATTTGTAGCCACAATGCATTATTTTCACCACTTATTTCTATAAAAAATATCATTTTATTTTTCTGAAACTAGTTTTGTAAATTTTTTAAAAATGTTTCTACGTTTAGCCAAGTACTAGGCACTTGTTTTATTTTACATGAGTATTCAATTTATTTTATTTTTCTATTTTCATCATAATTTGTAGTTATATATATTTACATTAAATTAAAATATTAAAACAAATAATTTAAAAATAGTTTAATCATATAAATTATCACTTGAACTAAGAAATAATATTTTTTCACTCTTTTTTTAAAGAGCTAAAACTAACTAATTAATAAAAATAAAATTAATAATTACAAAAGAGAAAAGTAAAACCATAACACTATGTCTATGACACAACATAAAAAATAAAATAATAATTAATAATTAAAAAGATAATAATAATAATAATAATAAGCACAAGAAAATAGTAAAGAAAGAGAAAGGAATTAACACACAAAAATAGAACCCTAAAACATTAAGAAATTTAACCTTTAAATAGAATTCCAAATCTTATTGGAGGAAAAAATGAAGAGGAAAAAAAGCTACTACAAATAAGATAACTACAAAAATAATTAAATCGAATGCACACTAGATTAATAGCTCACTATAAAATAAAATAAGATATAAATTATATTAAATTATTTTAATGTAACAATAGTAAAATAAATTGAAAAATTAAGCTAAGTTATTTTATTTTTATGTTATATTAATTTTTGGTTATAATATATTATAAGTTTTATATATCTTATAAAAATATATAATATTATAGTATATTATATTCTATAACATTTAATAAAACACTAATAAATATATTATATATGTGTGCAACCTTAGTTTCTCATAGACATGTAAGCTACAGCTAGTTTTGAAATAAGACAGTCTACCCATCCATTTGTTTGTACATACATTACCATAGATTTTTGTCGATTGGATTGTCAGTGCCAAAGAAGCAACGAAGAAAGAGCATATAACATGTCAAGAATGTATTTCTGTCTGATCAAAATGGTACCCATTTGACGGGTTTTGTAATTACAATTATTACCAATCACCTGGTTACCTTCCTCGAGATATGCCCCGACAAGAAATAATTTCATTCTCATCATTTTGTATGTCAAGTTTCCATTTTCTGTCGATCGTCTCAATTCATTTTATAGTTTTTTTATCGATTATTTAGAAGCTCACTTAAAAATATAAGTCAAACACTGGAAATTCAGTTGTCATGAGGTGAATGTTGTTTGTGATGAAGGGTGCTCCCCTTAATACCACAAACACATAACAGAAATAGAGAAACAACAACAATAATATGCAAGAACAGAAAATTGGCTTCTTATTATCTCCACAAATGTGGAATTACAAACTTTCAGAATTACAATATGCAAAGCCACATGGGCATTCCCTTACAATATTTTGTAAGACAAAGCCTCAAATCAATACCCAGATCTACTACCCAGAACTGCCCTAGACAACACTACGGGCCTTCTTTATATAGGCAATTTTCACCGCCCGAGAAGGTTCTAGAAATTTAGCCCTTAGGGCCGACCAAACTTAGAATTATTTTATTTTATAATTTATTACATCAAAGTCGGCTCAAAATGAGTTTTGAAACCCAAATAGAAATTTTGAAGAAAAATTAATTTTCGCCATTTCAGGTGACCCAACTTCCGAAGACCATAAGTTATCGCTTGTTGACCCGATTGGCTATTATAACCCCATTTTGGAAATGCCACGAAGCGCTTTACAGGCTTGACCTATGCAAAGCGCTCGTCACCCAAATTTTCAACCTCATCTGGGGCCTCTAAAGCCTTCAAAATTGAGTTCGAAGTTTCTGTACCCTGCTGCCAATATCGAAAATCTTCAATATCTTCAAAACTACACCTGATCTAGCCATGAAACTTTGCTGGCAGGCTGATATGACTGAGATGAACCTCTATATGTAAAATCAGACATTCCGAGATCGTAAGACCAACTTACTAAAAATAGCAAGTTTCTATAAATAGCAACTCTGCACAAGATAGCCCTTATTGAATACAAAAATAAAAATATTTTTGGGTGATGCAAGATTGCTCTTACACCCAGGATGCTCCTGCATCAGACACCCGGGGTAATTTGAGAAGTGATCCTGTCACGACTCAGGTGTGCAGAGGAAAACCAAGACGGTTAACCTCCTCCTTTGTTAGCCATGATGAATCTTCAATAGGTCATCCTTTTCATTTGACCAAATACTCTTCATATGTCTTGTTCCTTGTGCTTCTGCCAACACGACTATCTAGTATGTCTTCAATCTCCTTGATATCTGAACTGGTTGCTAGAATACTCCACTGTGCTACTGCAACCTCATCTTCAACACCTCCTTCATGATACTCTGTCAAATCTGAAATGTTAAACACTGGTGAAATATTCAGCTCAGTAGGCAATTCTACCTCATATGCATTTCCTAAATCATGCTTCTTCAGTATCTTACATGGCCCAAACTTCTTCATTTTCAACTTGTTATATGTACCAACCAGAAATCACTCCTTCCACAAATGAACCATGACTTCATCTCCAACCTAAAATTCTTTATGCCTCCTTTTCTCATCTACCTTAGCCTTATACTGTGCATTCATCTTGGTAATATGCTTCCTCACCTCCTCATGGATGTTCTTCAAGTGTTCTGCAAAATCCTCAGCTTCAGCACTGCTTATTTCTCCTTTATCTATCTTTCTCAATTCAGATGCATTTCTTGGACTACTTTCATATACAATCTGGAATGGTGATTTACCAGTGCTCCTATTGACAGAATTATTGTATGCAAATTCTGCCTGTGGTAAAATCAAATCCCATCCTGTTGGCTTATCTCCAACCAAACATCTCAGCAGATTTTCCAAACTTCTATTCACCACCTCTGTCTGTCCATCAGTCTGTGGATGATGTGATGAACTGAACTTCAAATCTATCTTCAACTTTTTCCACAATGTCCGCCAGAAATATCCAACAAATTTAGTATCTCGATCTGAAACTATGGTCTTTGGCAAACCATGTAGTCTCACCACTTCTCTGAAAAATAATTATGCTACATGAACAACATCATTAGTCTTTTTGCAGGGAATGAAATGTGCCATCTTCGAAAATCTGTCAACTACTACAAAAATTGAACCATGTCTCTGCTGTGTCCTCGGTAAACCAAGAACAAAGTCCATACTGATATCCTCCCAAAGCTTTTCTGGTATAGGTAATGGCTGATATAACCTTGTATTCTGCTTCACTCCTTTTTCCATCTGACATACTCTACAACTCTATACAAACTTCTTCACATCTTGCTGCAATTGTGGCCAATAATAATTCTCACCAACCAAAGCAAGGGTTTTATCACGACCAAAATGTCCAGCCAATCCTCCACTATGCTTCTCTTTGATGAGATTCTCCCTCATAGAACTTCTTGGAATGCACAACTGACTCCCTCTAAATAGCATATCATCCTAGATGATGAAATCCAATTATTTCATCCTGTCTAGAGTAACAAGTTCTGTACAAGCTTTCCAAGCTTTACCAAAATCAAGATCCTCTGAATACAAATTCTTGAGTTCCTTGAACCCAACCACTTCAATCTGCATCTCTGTCAACAATAGTTGCCTTCTGCTAAGAGCATCCGCAACCCTATTAGACTTTCCACTCCTGTGTTTCAAAATAAATGTATAACTCTGCAAAAACTCAACCCATTTCAAATGCCTCTGATTCAGCTTTCCTTGACTATTCAAATATTGCAAAGCCTGATGATCAGTATACAAAACAAACTCTTTAGGAAGTAGATAATGTCTCCACTTCTTTAATGTCTGAACTATAGCATAAAATTCCTGATCATAGACAGAATATTTTCTCTTGGCATCATTTAACTTCTCACTGAAATAAGCAACAGGTTTACCTTCTTGGCTCATAACAGCTCCTATTGCAGTACCACTAGCATCACAATCTACTTGAAACACCTTATTAAAATTTAGAAGTGCTAAAATAGGTTGTTTTGTAACTTTTTGTTTCAACAATTGAAAACTCTTTTCTGCCCCATTAGTCCACTTAAACTCTTTTCTATCCCCTCTCATTGTTTCAGTCAAGGGTCCACAAATACTGCTAAAATTTCTGATAAAATTTCTGTAAAAGCTATCCAAACCATGAAAAGATCTTACCTCAGTAGCACTCCTTGGAGTAGGCCATTCAAGGATAGCCTGTACCTTCTCTGGGTCCATTTTTAGACCTTCTGTTGAAACTACAAATCCCAAATACACTAACTCTTTTTTCACAAAACTGCACTTCTTCAAATTAATCAACAATTTCTCATCTCTCAACTTCTCAAACACCATACGAATATGCATCATATGTTCCTCCAATGTCTTGCTAAAAATCAAAATATCATTTAGGTAAACAATGACAAACTTACCCAGAAATTCTTTCAGAACCTCGTTATGAGCTACATGAAAGTGCTCGGTGCATTGGTTAACCCAAAAGGCATGATTAACCACTCATACAGTCCTTCTTTTGTCTTGAAGGTAGTCTTTCATTCATCTCCTTCTCTGATCCGAATTTGGTGATATCCACTCTTTAGATCTATCTTTGAGAAATACACAGCTCCACTCAAACAGTCCATAATATCATCCATTTGTGGCAATGGAAACCTATACTTGATTGTAATCTTGTTTATTGCTCTGGAATCTATACACATCCTCCATTCTCCATTCTTCTTTGGTGCTAATACTGCTGGTATAGCACATGGACTCAGGCTCTCCCAAATCAATCCCTTCTGTAACAACTCATGTACTTGTCTGTTCAACTCTTCACTTTCTGCTGGTGTCATTCTGTGTGCTGCCTTGTTTGGCAAACTGGCTCCTGGAATCAAATCCATCTGATGACTGATCTTCCTTACCGGTGGTAATCCATCAGGTACATTATCAGATACAATATACTGAAACTCATTCAACAAATCTGCAATCTCTACAGGTACATCCTCTACTTCTTCTTTACTAGCTTTTGGAATTAAAGCAAAACACACATGCTCATGCCTCATACCATCTAGGAATTTTTTTCCATCAACAAAAGTTATTCTTGCATTACCACATACCTTTTCTTCGGTCTCCTTCAATGGCTTTAGCTTATATCGCACTCCATCCTTTGTTAGGGAATAGGTATTCGCACGACCATCATGTAGAGCACATCTGTCAAACTGCCACGGTCTACCCAACAACATATGACATGCATCCATAGATATTATATCACATAGTACCTCATCTTGGTACTCGCTGATCTTGAACTTTACCAGGCACTGTTCACTGACCATGACCTTGTGGTCATCCTGCACCCAGGCAATCCGATATGGATGTGGGTGTTTCTGTCTCTTAAGCTTCAACTTTGTCACCATCTCTTCTGACACCAAATTGTCAGTGCTTCGACTATCGATAATCACATCACAGCATTTACCCTCACACTTGCATCTAGTGCGAAACAGGCTCCTCCTTTGTTCAGGTTCATTCTCACCACTCAATAGGACTCTTCTATTAATTAGTGTTTCTCCTCTTTCAGCATCTTCAGAATTTGATGATCTAGCATCTTCATCTACATGTGCAACTCTGGTTTGGCCTTCATTTCTCCTGTCTGTTCTGCCTTGGCACTGAGGACATTCAAATGCCCTATGACCTTCTTCTCCACAGTGAAAATACGTTCCACGAAAGCCTCCTCTTCCTGAACCTTGTCCTCTTCCTCTTCCTCTCTGATCTCTATTATTCTGATCTTGGAAATGATTGGAATTGTTTCCTCTCTGATTCTGGCTGCTACTAGCCTCATCCTTTTTTTCGGATCTTCATTTTGGCCACCATATGATCGTCCACCAGATCTTCCACCACGACCTCTTCCATTTTGTCTGCTCTCAAACTTCTTGTTCAGCTTTTCCTCTACTTTTAGGGCAAACTGGTATGCCTCCTTAATACTGTTTATTCGAACCAGATTCAACTCCTCCTGAATGCTTGGCCTTAACCCATTAAGGTATCGGGCAACTTTCTCCTTATCAACTTCTGCATGGCCTGTTCTGATGAGGAGTCGATAGAACTCCTCTGTATACTCCTGAACAGATCTTCCTGCTTGCTTCAAGCTTTGCATTTTCTTTAGTAGGTCAAGCTCATAATCAACAAGAATGAACTGTCACTTTAATTTATCCACCATCTGATCCCATCTTATGATTTTATCTTTCCCTCTTCTATTTCGCTCCAATTGAATCTCTTGCCACCAAATCTTCACATGACCTTTCAGTCTGGCCTTTGCAAATTTGACCCTATCAGGATCCTCAACATCTTCATACTCAAAATATTTCTCACATTCATTGATCCAGTCGATCAATTCCTCTGGGTTAAGATTTCTAGAAAATGTAGGAACCTCAATCTTAGGTCTTTTCCCAATCTTAGAAATGGCCCGAAAAAGTCTTTCTTCCTCCTGGTTCACAATTTTGGCTTCTCCTTCTTGATATTCTTCTTCGACTTCATCCTCACTTTCGTCTTTGACATTAAGATTCATTCCTCTGCGAATCTCTTCTTGCAATGCTCGCACTTGTCTCTGCAGCTCTCTAACCTCAGGTGTCACAGCACCAGCTCTTTCGCCACATTCTCTTCGTGGAGGCATTTTCACGATGCGCGCTGAAACTCTAACCACGGTCCTGGTGCAAACTGCCTCACAGTCGGTGATCTGTTTACACACTCAAGAACTCCTGCTCTGATACCACTTGATGAAGGGTGCTCCCCTTAATACCACAAACACATAACAGAAATAGAGAAACAACAACAATAATATGCAAGAACAGAAAATTGGCTTTTTATTATCTCCACAAATGTGGAATTACAAACTTTCAGAATTACAATATGCAAAGCCACATAGGCATTCCCTTACAATATTCTGTAGGACAAAGCCTCGAATCAATACCCAGATCTACTACCCAAAACTGCCCTAGACAACACTACGGGCCTTCTTTATATAGGCAATTTCCACCGCCCAAGAAGGTTCTAGAAATTTAGCCCTTAGGGCCGACCAAACATAGAATTATTTTATTTTATAATTTATTACATCAAAGTCGGCTCAAAATGAGTTTTGAAACCCAAACAAAAATTTTGAAGAAAAATTATTTTTTGCCATTTCAGGTGACCCAACTTCCGAAGACCATAAGTCATCGCCTGTTGACCCGATTGGCTATTATAACCCCATTCTGGAAACACCACGAAGCACTCTACAGGCTTGACCCACGCAAAACGCCCATCACCCAAATTTTTAACCTCATCCGGGGCCTCTAAAGCCTTCAAAACTGAGTTCGAAGTTTCTGTACCCTGCTGCCAATACCGAAAATCTTCAATATCTTCAAAACTACACCTGATCTAGCCATGAAACTTTGCTAGTAGGCTGATATGACTGAGATGAACCTCCATATGTAAAATTAGACATTCCGAGATCGTAAGACCAACTTACTAAAAATAGCAAGTTTCCATAAATAGCAACTCTGCACAAGATAGCCCTTATTGAATACAAAAACAAAAATATTTTTGGGTGATGCAAGATTGCTCTTACACCCAGGATGCTCCTGCATCAGTTTGTCATGCCAATCAACACTCATTGGGTGTTTTTATTTTTGCCAGGCCAGTCTTACATTGTGTTTATTTCCCAGGGGTTTCAGACCACTCTTTTTCAATTCGTGAGTTTCATGCCACTCTTCAATTCGCACGCCTCTGCATAAAATAATAACTTCATCTTTCTACCCATATGATACAACGATGACAACATTGAATCTTTTGTGAGGCATGAGAACCATCCATTGCACATGAAGATGGATGACCAAAGTTCCTTAAGTTTTATGCTCTTTGTATACTCGCAGAATGAAGTGACAGTTAGGGTTTTAGTGAAACAAAGGCAAAGGAGGAGGGCACTTTCATAGGAGTGATTTGGCATGGGAGATGGATCAAAATTCCTAAAATATTTGCGTATCAAAACATAATTAAATGTAATTGCATGATGACTATGGGCGTCCCTGATAGAAATATGTAGGGAAGGTTGCTTCTCCCACTTAGGCGTATGTTGAGATGATGTTCACATTGGGAGAAATTAAATCTAGCTTCAAAATGTGTGGGTATGCTAAAATGGTCCCCCTTGATGTAAAGGTCATCACATTAGAGTAGCTACAGTATTTCCTTAACCAAGTAATCCAATGTGTCTCAATGTAGCAGTGGCATTAATTCTTGTATTGTTGATAAAGACCTTTATTTTTTATCCAACTCTAAAACCCACGTTGATAGCAGGTAGACCATTGGTATCCATAAGCCATTTCTATTCACCATAACACACTTGATTTGCCACAATCATTCCTCCACCCCTGGCTCTCTCTCATCACCGTGATCACACAAGACTATGCCCAAGCAGTCATCCATGCTCTGCATGACTTTAGTTGCCTCCTCTTTACTCATCCTTACAACAAAGCTGTCCAGGAATGCATCATATCTTACCAAGGGGGAGACTTAGTTTTTTTTTTCAAACTCTCCTTATATATTTTGTGTTTTAGTTTTATGGATAGCCACTTCCCATCATATGTATATGATATTGGTCCCATAACAGCTTATCAAACTTATATTTATAATTTAATTTATTTCATCTTCAAAGTAAATTTGAAACATATTAAGTTTGAAGAACTGGTAATAATTAATTCTATTGCAGGCCATTCTCCAAAGGAATCTCAACATTTGGTCTTCTCTCTTCTAAATAAACTTACTTCCAAATCAAACAAACCCTTTAGTTTAGTGAAATTAAGGAAAAGCAAAGTGAAAATTCCATTCCTGCCGGTAAGATCAAATTCAATGCTTTCTGTGTTTCTAATTTTTATGAAGTTTGAGAAAAGATTGTCTAACCGGATATCCTTTCTCATCTCTCAAGCAATCTATATATTGTATTTTACCATAGATATTAACTTTATACTATTATGAATTCTATTGAAAACATCAATTCAGAGTGAATGGTGAGGTTAAAGACGAATCTACTAAAGGGATGTAATGAGGGGCCAAGTTATCCACAGATCTATTGGGTTAAAATATTTTCTATTTTTTATTTAATAGTTACTCTTGACATTTATCAAATACTCTTGATTATAATGGCACTTGTGTGAGCCAATTAGTTAAACTACCTGTAATTTTGTGGATAGTTTCAATTCTTGTCAATTTATACATTGGTATCTATTTATTGTGCTGACATTTTAAATTTTCTCTTGAATGAGAATGTAGCTAAAGGAAATTTTGTACAATAATAATACTATAAATTAAATACTTAAAAATCATTATATAGCTCCAACTTCGAGAATAAAAATTAGTGCTTAAAATTTGTCTATTTTACATATTACATAATTATGCATTTAATCTATTTAATCAAGCTATAAATTTTCTTCCAAAATTTGACACTTAATCTACACATCTAGCCATCAGTTGTTTGGGTGAAAAATCCACTTTTAGGAGTGATGTCCAAAATGCTTCTATTAAAAGAATGCACGATGAGAACAAGAAAATCATCCTCCCCTTCAAGTATCTACAACACATGCCTGATTGTCAGCCTTTTTTCAGCCATAGGATGACAATAGAAAAGCCCAAAATATAACATTTTCTCCATCTATTCTATATTATAATCACTTTGTAGCCTTCATCATGCTTTGATGGATGTCCATACCCTGCTCTAGAGCTTTCGTTTTATCATAGGTAGGGAGTGTGATCACAAGGGTTGTTGAATCTGGCTTTACACCCGCCAATTGTATTTTCTTGAAACTTTTTTAAGCTTTTTCAACAAATCCTTTTTGTGCATATCTTGCAATCTATGATAAGAGTTTTTTCCCAAGAATAATGTCATATTTTTGTCTACGCTTTGATGGATGTTCAATCCCTATTTTAAAAGCTTTTATTTTGACACATGCAGGGAGGATGCTAGAAAAGGTTGTATAATTTAGCTTTAAACTTGTCAACTTAGTTTTATTTTCTTAGTTTTATAATAGCTAGAATGTTTATGTTGGTTTTACTTTCCATTACACTTTATTCAAGTTTACAACCATAGTATCTATTTTTGGACATTATTTATTATCTCTTTAGTATTGAGGAAAGCCTACTACAATATTATTTTCGTCCAATTGTATTGTGCTCCAATTGAAAGAACATACAACCATTCTCTCTTGTATCATTTTTGAATGATAAGTGTTGTTAAGATGGTTGATAGATGGATTCTACCCATATGTTTAGATAACATTCTTCTTTTTGTAGATTGAATGGTGGCATCTTTCCATTATTAAATAGTGAATTAAAAATTGTAATGAAGGATTCATGCAACAAATAGATGTACTTCTAGCTCAACAAAATTCAAGGATCAAATTTAGAAAAACTTAATAAATAAATCAAAACATTTAAGGATGACCTAGCTACATCATTAACATGTTCTTACAATGTAATCCCAAGTGTTGAACTTGTTATCTTCATCATCTGCAATAAAATTCCTCTTCATTAATGTGATTACCATTATGAACAGATGCATTATTTTCAAGAAAGTATCTGCAATATATTTTTAAGTAAAAGAGCTACTTTAATTCCTCCAAAGGAACTTTGTTAATACTTCCTTCCAGCATGCTACATGTTTGTAGAAGTACACTTCAAAACACTTCCTTTAATTCAGTTGCTGACACATTTTGCTTCCACGTCCTATACTTTTACTCTATCTTTTGTAGTGAGAATCTACCCTAACAGTTTTGGATGCACGAGACAACGATAGTTATTTTGTATAAATTTTGCTTAATTATGTTCAAGTTAAATTATTTTTTGTTACCTATTTGGGGTTCATACACTCCCTATTCTCCAATTCTTTACATTGAAAAATTTCTTCTCAATTGATTTCGTTACATTATGTTGCATTCTCATTTACAATTTTAAACACTTCTATTATGTCATGCTTCAATTATACTTTCAAATCAAATTCCTATCGGCGCATCTCTTGCACCTCCATTGGGTGCAAGTGCTAGTATATGATATGTTAAAGTGAAAATTATATTATTATTACATTCTTACATTTATAAAAGAGTGAATCTTTTCAGTAAACCATTTTTGCTTATAATAATTAACCAGCTAACTCATCACCATGTTAAATTTTTCATGTTCATCACCTAATTAGTTGCATCATCTTATAAATTTTGTTTCTCTACATCTTAAATGTATCGATCAAGATATGGAGATATGATTACAAACATATCACTAATCATAAGAAGTACGAACTAAGTAAATTATACTTAATATAGTTTGCAATTCTACCGATTTATAAATCTATCATCTTTATACACTATTCTGATCTAGAATAATTAAACACTATTTTGGGCTAACATTCCTCTGTTGTTGTCTAAAAACTATATATGGATTCTATAGGGATTCAAGGAAAAGCTAAGGCATGATAAATTATAAGAAAAAATGTTGTATCACCTTTTGTAATTTCTATATTGGGGTAATAAAATTTCAATATTTTATTGTCTTTTGGACTTTAAATTTATACTTAATCAAGGAGGGTAATTCAGATGAACATTTACATATATTAACATTTTACAAAGAAGTTGGGATTGTTTAAGAAAGACATATGATACAAGTGACACTTTCTAACCACTTTCAGTACTATAGTCAATTTCCCTAATTATCTTCAGTCATCATCAAATGCTTGCTAAAATGACAGTAATTCATCGGACTACATGTTTAAAGTCAGTGCATTTGTACTATCAGATATTTTGGAATAAAGGAAAAATAGAACATGAATCCAGAGGCAGATAAAACATTCATTCTATTACTTTATGTACAATACACATTTACATGATATCTATTAGTTCTAAAACAGAGCAATGAAAAGAGCGCCAAAAATGGGTCCCAAAATTTGGAAACTTTGAAATAGGAAAAGTTTGTATTAAAAACTTTAACTACCAACTTACTACTCACGTGTGTGGTTAACTCAGCATATATCAATAGACCTAACCTGATGCTAAACGATAGACAACTATTACAACTGAGAGAGTCAACAATTACATCTGACACACCCCCTTAATTTTGAATCCTTAGATTATAATATCTTCAACACTAACTATTTCTAATTGTTATTTTTGAAATTCAAAATTTTCTTTTGCTAATGGCTTTATAAATATGCCTATCAGCTAATCCTTTGATTTTCAATATTGTAAACTAATTTCTTTGTTGCTAACCAGCTCTCTGATGAAGTGATAACGTGTGTCAATGTACTTTCTCTTCTGATGGAAAAGTGGATTCTTGGAAAGTATTATAGCTGAGTTGTTATCACAAAAAATAGTAATTGCCTCCTTTTTGCTTCTGGTTTAATGTCGCTTATTAATCTCTTCATCCATAGAGCTTGACAAGTTGTTGATGTAGCTGTCACATACTCTATCTTTGTACATGAAATGGTGACTATGGGTTGCTTCTTGGATGCCAGTGAAACAATACTTGTACCCAAACAAAATGCATAACAAACAAAATGCATAACCTAACATGTTCTTTTTGTCCTCTACACTTCTAGCAAAATCATCGTCTGTGACTACAACTATTTGGTTGTCTTCATATACTGTATTAAAAATTCCATGTTGCACTGTTCTGACAATATACCTCAGAATTCTATTCCCTACTTTCCAATGAGATGTCTTTGGTGATTCTGTGAACCTAGAGAGAAGACTGAGTGCAAACATAATGTCTAGCCTTGTTGTTGTCAAGTACATTAGACTACTTACTAATTATTTTTATAAGGTAGAATTTACTACTACACCTTCATCATTCTTACTCAATTTGGTACCTAGAACAATAGGGGTACTGAGTGCTTTGCAATTATTGATGCAGGAGCATCTTGGGTTCATGCAAATCTTGTATCAACCAAAAATAGTTCTTTGTTATTTTGTTCTTCTTTACCAGTTGGAGAGATTATGCTGACTGATCATTATGTGTTCAAGATAGTGTGTGCAATTGAAAATTCTTATTCTGCACCTATCAGGTATCATCTTCCTATGATTGCACCTCCTATTGTTCATGGTTGTTTGAGATATGATCCATTTTTTGTTAGTGGGTAACATGTTTGTTTCTTTCTTGACCTATTTAGAGATTCAATGTGTGGTCATTGATCTTTGGCTTTCAACTATTGCGATCATAGTGTGTGGTTTGTAGATCTCATGTGGATCGTTCCCTATTATCATGCATCTTGTTTTTTCCTTTCATGTATCTTTGATTCATTTTTGGGTTGGATCTATTTGTTGTACACGTTTCCTTCTTGGGGAATGTAATTCTCTCTTGGCCGACCTATAGAGGCATTTCCTATATGTAATAACTCAATGTATCTTGAGAAGGAAGTTATGTTGGTTCAAGGAATCTAGATCTGATATTTTGACAAATCAAAATTAGGGTATGAGTTTCATTTCATTGTATATGGTCATAATTGAGAAGGTTTGACAGCCCGACATGTATATTTTTTGAACTCTCAACAAATATATTAGATCGTGTATTTCTCTCTAGATTTTTGTTGTTGCTTCTCGGTGTTACTCTTAGCTGCGAGGTTGGGAATTTCCTTTGGGGATTCTCCCTCCTTGTCACTACACCAATTATTCATTCTAAATTTTGTCAACACATCATGTGCATACTTCTTTTGGCTTATGAATATACCATGTCTTAGTTATTCAATCTCTAGACCAAGAAAGTACTTCATGTGACCAAGCTTGGTCATTTCAAATTCCTTTTCCATATCTAGCCTGAATTCTTCAAGGTGTAAGTTGCTAGTATATAAAAGATCATCAACATATATACATACAATTAAGATCTCACCTTGTAAGTTTATCTTTGTGTATAATGTTGGTTCATTGTTGATGCGCTTGAATCCTTTGTTAAGTAGATAGGAGTCTATCTAGTTGTACCATGCCCTTAGTGCCTATTTTAATCCATATAAGGCCTTTTTCAACTTATAAACTTTATGTTCTTTTCCTTTGATCTCAAATCTAGGTGGTTGATCAACATATACTTCTTCATTTATAACTCCATTCAGAAATACTGACTTGACATCTAACTGGTAAACTGACCAATGGTGCTTTGCTGTTATTGCTAAGATGGTTCTAATTGTATCCAATCTTGCTACTAGTGTAAAATTTTCTTCATAGTCTATATTGTGCTACTGTACAAAACCTTTGGCTACTAGCCTTGCCTTGTGCTTCTCAATCTGACATTTTTTATTAAGCTTTGTCTTATATACCCACTCAACTCCTATTCTTGTTTTGTCTTGTAGCAAGTCCACTAACTCTCGTGTGTCATTTTTCTCTATGGTTTCTATTTCATCATGAATGGCTTCTACCCACTCTTTCTTCTCAACTACTTCTTCAAAGCATATAGGCTAACTAGACATCAAAGAAAATAACACTAGTTCATTATTGTCATGTTGTTCATATATTTCTCTAATAGTTCTAGTCTTTTGGTTCCTTAATTATGCTAATGTGGGGTTTGAATCACTACTAGAAGAAGGACTATGCACTTGTTGTCCTTAATTGTCTCCTGCTACTATTGGGACCTGCGATCTAGGTAGTATTTTTCATGGCTTCTCAACATCTATTGGTTCACAAATATGTGGAGTAGGTTGACGTACGAGTTGTTCCATCATCTTGTTCATACCATGATTTATCTTTGAAAAACTTCAAATCTTTAGACACTATTGTCTTATTGGTTATTGGATTGTACAGCTTGTAGGCTTTTGATGCATCACTATAACCTATGAATATACATTTCTCTCTTCTATCATCAATTTTTCTACTTAACTCCTTAGGCACATGTGTATAGGCAATACTTCCAAAAACTATCAAATTTGTTACATCTGGCTTCACTTCACTCTAGGATTCTAAAGGTGTCTTATCCTTCACACTTTTTGTAGGTGATCTATTCAAAATGTAGGTTGAACATGCAACTACCTCTGCCTAGAATATTCATTTGGTAAGTTTTTATATTTTAACATACTTCTTGTCATGTTCATAATTGTTTGATTTTTCCTCTTTGCCACTACATTTTGTTACAGAGTGTCTCTGGAAGTGAATTGTCTATGTATGCCTTGTTCTCTATATTATGCTATAAAATATTTGGAGTCATATTCACCTCCTCCATCACACCTTAAGACTTTGATATGTCTACCACTTTATGTTTCTATCATTGCCTTAAATTGTTTGAATCTTTCAAAGGCGTATCATTTTTTCTTGATGAAATACACCCTTGTCATTCTACTGTAGTCATCAATGAAGGTTAAGAAGTAATAGCTTCCTCCTATATATTTTGGTTTCATTGGTCCACAGAGGTCGGTATGGACCAACTCTAGTAGGTAATTGGCTCTATAATTTTTTGCATTTGGAAAGGCACTCCTCTTTTCTTTTGGTCATTATGAAACTTTCACAAGGATTGTGATGAACATCTATTGCTGGTAGACCTAGGACAATTGACCTTTTTTACAACACATCTAGATTTTTAAATGCTAGGTGGCCATATATAAGGTTCCATAGCCAGGTTTCATCAAAATTTATAACATACTAAGCATAAGAAACAATTTTTTTGACACATCTCAAATTAAATGGATACAATCTATTTTAAGTCATTCAGACTTTTTCTATGACCTCATTACTTGGGGGTTTGTCTAGGATCATATAGATGGATCTTTTAATTTAACTTCAAATCCATTCTCACTCATTTGTCCTACACTCAATAGATTTTATTTTAAGTTTTCAACATAGTAAACATTATGAATATCCTTCTTTTCATTTTTCTTATTTACAACTGTAACAGTACCTTTTCCTAGAGAATGAACCAAGTGATCATCTCCTAGCTTAATCACGGTTTTGATTGTTTCATCAAAACTATTAAAGGCATTTTTGTTATCTGTCATATTATTCCTATGGGCACTATCTAACAACCACATTTCTTCTTTTTCGTTATCTTCTACTACTGAACATGATAGAAACATTGGTGAAATTCCTTCTTCTATGTTGGACATATTAGCACTACCCCTGTTCTAGTATGTGTGTTTCTTCCTGCACTCAGTCTCATAGTGTCCATATTTCTTGCAGTAAAAACATTGTATATTTTATTTATCAAATATGTCTCTTCGTATGTTACGTCTTCCTCTTCCTCTTTGGTTTTTTGTCTATGATAGAGGCTAGTCAGATTGATATTTAACGTTGTCCCTATTATCGAAATGGAATGATCTTTGACCTCTTCTTCCTTTGCCTCTACCACCTCTATCTCTTCCTCTACTGATTGTGACTTGTGTCTATAGAGTAGTCTCTAAAGGTTCATTTCTCTTTTGCATTCTAGACTCATGATTCAAAATTAAACCAGTGAACTCTTCAAAGAAAAATAAAGAAAGGTCATTGCATTCTTCAATTGTTGTCACCAAGATATCATATGACTATGGAAGACTTTTAAGGATTTTCTCCACAAATTTTATATCTAAGATGTCTTCACCATAGGCTCTTAGTTGGTTTGCTACATCTATGGCTTGAGACATGAATTGTTCTATAGTTTTTGCATCCTTCATTTGCAAGGTTTCAAACCTTTTCCTCAAAATATGTAACTTAGAACTCTTTACCTTATATATTCCTTGATATGTTGTTGCAAGTGTCTCTTATGCCTGATTTGTACTTGTTGCTGCTACTATTTTAGGAAATATGGAGTCTTTAAATCCATTATGTAGATTTCATAGGGCTCTAGAATTTATTTTTTTTCTCTCTGCATTTTCATTTCTTTGTGCATTTGTCATTTGAGCTACACCATGTGCACTAGGTTCTTCATACTTGGTCTCTACATCCTCTCAAAAATATAAGTTCTTCAAATAGCTCTTCATCTTAATGGCCCACATGGCTATTATATCTATTTGAGCATTAAGTTTTTTCATTAGTATCAACTAAGATCAGTCGGTAATCTAAGCTGATCAATCGGTAAAAGATGGAAGAAGGATCTATAGAAGCTAGTCAGTTGAACTTACAAAGCCTTCATACCGAGCAGTTACAAGGCAGAACCTAAAGCAACAAGAACATAGGTTTGACCAAGTATGTTTATCGAGCATCAGAGTATACCGAGCATGGATTTAGTAAATACCGAGCATTCTAGACACCAAGCATCAGTTAATTCACCGAATAGAGAATGCAATGTTTACCGAGTTGTTCAGGAAATGGCATAGTAATCAGTAAAGGCACATATCTCTATGCAAATGGCTTACACAGATCTATAAATGTTTTACCAAGATTGAAGCACATTTATTATGGATGTAATCATTAAATATTGTGATGATTCCTATGTAATAGTTAGATCTAGGTTTTTTTTTACACCGTAGATCTTAGGTTTTCTAAGATGTTGTAAACCTAATTAGGTTAAAGAAATTTGTTGTATAATTTCAATTGATGTCACTTTGACATAAGAAGACATGGCAAGGAGATCATGAAGCAGTAGCCGCTTATAGGACATTAGAATTTAGACAAGAGTTTACATAAATGAGAAGATATCAGAGATAGTATTCAGTTTATCAGAGATATACAAGGCTACCGAGCAGAATAGAGATTAATATACTACACATCAAGGTGAAATATATATGGTATTTCATAGATCTGATTCAGACAAGTTTAAGTTATCTTTTAACCATTATAGCAAGATTGTAAATCTCTTAACATAGTAGACTTAACCATCTATTGTAAATCTCCTAACCGAGTGCACACTTATTTGGTGTTGCTAAAATCATTTCACAGGGTAGATCTAATCGATCTTATGTTACTCCTAACAGGGTAAGATCATCAAAAGTGATCACTTTGAGATATCTAATCAGATGGTTGTTGTAAGTCAAGAAATCAACTAAGTAAATAGTGAGCTAACAAGGAAACTTGAAGACATTGGTGAACTCAGAGAAGAAAATGAAAGACTGAAAAATGAAGTCCAGATGTAGCAACAACATAATGAAATGATTAAAAAGACTGAAGATAGTTCCAAGAAAATTGATGAATTTTTTATCAGTCAAAGAGGACTTGGAAGTACTACTGGATTAGGCTATACCAAAAAAGGAGAATCATCTAAGCGAGTTGAACATATGAACACCTACAAGATTCAAAGACCTAAGAAAATATCATGCTATCTATTGGAAACTACAATTGAAATAATTGTTGTATTGTAATTGATGTCAAACCTTAACTAGTAAGACTGTTGTTACTTAGGAAAGTACTATATCTATTTGAGTGTTACTAGGGGGCTAGGCAAGGTTTTGTAACAATAGCACCTAAGGAAAGGTTGAGTTATCTTGATACTAAAAAGTGTACTTGACTATGTTCCACAATAATGAGATAATGTATTGTTTATCTTAGTGAGACTGAAGACTACACTGGTAGGCTTGACCAAGCAAAGAATGGTAAAATCATGTTAAAACTGAGTAATGTTAGTATCGACCGAGTCAATGTATGCTGAGCAAAATTATAGTGTCAACCGAACAATAGTTAATTGCCGAGGAAGACAGTGTAAGCCAAGGAAACATTTTTAGTAATGACTGAGCTTTCTACATGAAGACCGAGTAGTTGATCACAGTATTGACCGAGCATCAGCAATTTTCTATTTGAAGAGAATTTAATTTTGGAGCTGACATTGTTGAAACCTTGGATTATGTAAAATGTGTTGACTTTATTTATTGATTGTTTGAAAGCATTAAATGCACTGTAAAACATTTTATTGTAAATCTTTAAGAGATTTGAGATGATTCTAGAAAAGGAGCCAAAGAACATGAAGTGGGTAGATTCAATGAATCTAACCTAACCCTAAGATCTACGAATGAGATTGAGTGGCATAAGATGAGTTAACCTAATTGAGGAAAATATAAAGTGTTGGATATGTAAGTACATGGAGAGAAAAAAGAATGCTGGAAGAGTAAAGTTTTATTGACAGTTTAAGCAGAAAAGGTTGAAGGAGAATTGTGGTGGTTGCTTGAAGAAAAGTACCGAGCAGATCAGAGATGGAGATGGAAAAGTTTCAAAGTTAGTAAACCAGCATTAGTGTACGGAATTGGATTTGATATTTGCAAAGTGAGTTGTATATTTTTCAGATAAATATTGCTACTACTTTCTAACCATTATAATAGTCAAAATCCTTTTAACAAAGGTTGACCTAACAGTCATATGTTAAATCCTTTGAACAAGGTTGCATTCTAATGGAGTGTATGTAAGTCCTATGACTAGGCTCACTTTTAACAAGGTGATTGAAATCCTTTAACCGGGTCACACCTGACAGTGTGTATTGTAACCTTTGACAGGGTTGGCTTTTTACCGAGCTCACTTCAGAAGAGTGAAAATAATAGTAACATGCTACAAAGTGGTTTTTCCCAGATTGGGTTTCCACTATAAATCTTGGTGTTAATACTTGTGTGAATATTTTGGTTTGAACATTACTATGTTTTACAATTTAAGTTATAGCTAGGTAGTGGACTGCATTGTTGTATGTTTCTATTATTGAATCAGTGATGACCGAGTTTGTTTTGGTTATTGGATCTAATTTAAGGATAATTTTTTGAGATTTTTTAATGCATCAAGACCTACGAACAACTGATTCACCCCCCCCCCTCTCTATTGTTCTAAATCATATTACCAATTGGTATCAGAGCTTTGTTTCTTATTATTAGTGTTGATAGAAATCAAGTTTAAAGGGGCTTGAAGCAAATGATCAGGATGTATAAGAAGGAGGTACAGAAGCTGAACAAGGAAAACTTCCCTCCATGGAAAAGCTTGATGAAGCTGCATCTGGCCAGTATTGGTGACTCTACAAAGTACTACATTGAAAATAGCTATGTCTCACCTGTCACACCTTTGACTACCGAAGAAATGAGAGCTAAGCAAGAACATAATCAGGCAATGCTGGAAATTGCATATGCCCTAAGCTATCTAGAATTTGAGGACATTAAGGATTGTACAACTACTAAGGATATGTGGGACACTCTTGCAAGGATCTATGGTGGTGACTTAAATGTGTTGAAAGCAAAGGCTGAGAATCTTAGAGGTAAGTTTGATGAAATGTGAATGCAAGAAGGTGAAAACATTGCACAATATTGTGGTAGAATAAAGGAAGTTGTGAATGCTATTAGAGGAGCAAATGGGGCTATTGATGATGAAACTATAATTGGGAAAGTACTAAGAACCCTATGTCCTATATATGCTATTAATATCTTGGCTATTTAGGAATCTAGATGTAACTCTGCTAATGTGCTTACTTTGGAAAGTTTGGTTGGAAAGTTGACTGCTTTTAAACTCTCTAACTATGATAATTTCACAGTTGGAAGCATTGGAAATGTTGAATCTTCTTTCAAGTCATAGCTACTTCTGAACAAGCCAAAGAAAGAAAAAGAAAGATGCATTAGTGAAAGTGAAAGTGAAATTGAAAGTGAAAGTCACAGTGACACTTCTAATGAAGAACTTGAAGATCTAGAAGCTCTTATGGCTAGAAGACTGAGAAGGGGAAAAGGAAAGTATAAAGGTAAACTCCCTATCATATGTTTTGCAAGTAATAAAGTTGGTCATATAGCTGCTAGATGTCCTGACAGGAAGGATAAAGATGATGAAAGGAAAAGAAAACACAAAGACAGAAAAGATGACAGAAGCTACCAATGGAAAAAAGACTACAAAGTAAAAGGTAAGAAATCTTGTTACATTGCTGAAAAAGAAACTGACACTAATAGTGATGATTTTGAAATTGAGGTAGTCTATGTTGCAATGAAAGATGAATCTGATGAGGATGAGAAAACTGCGTTGATATCCTATGTGAACAAGAATGATAAATGGATTATTGATAGTGGTTGTTCACATCACATGACTGGTGACAAAAATAAGTTTGAGACCTTACATCATTACAAAGGTAAAAGTGTAAAATTTGGTAATGATGCACCATGTCCTGTTAGAGGAAAAGGTTTGATTAAACTGACTGATAAGATGTGAAAATGCATATTGGGTTGAAGGACTTAATTATAATTTGTTAAGTGTTGCTTAGCTTAACAAAACTAGTTACCGAGTTGAATTTCATCACAAGCAAGCTAAAATATTTAATGCTACTGGAGAACTGATTGGAAGTGGAGATCAGACTAGAGGTAATTTGTTCTATCTTGACCTATCTAAAGAAACATGTTTAATTTCACAACTTGATGATATTTGGTTATGGCATAAAAGGTTGTGTCATGTTAACTTTGACAATCTAGTAGAGATAAGTAAGAAGAAAAAGGTAAGAGGTCTACCTAGATTGAAGAAACCTAAGAATGTGATGTGCAAGGAATGTCAGTTAGGAAAAATGACAAAGTCAAGTTTCAAGAGAAAATCCTTTACTTCTAAAAACATTTTAGATTTGGTTCATACTGACTTTTGTGGACCCATGGCTGTACAAAGTTACTGTGGTGCTAGATACTTTATCTTATTTGTTGATGATCATACTAGGATGATGCATGTGATGTTTCTAAGAGAAAAATCAAAAGCTTTTCAATTCTTCATGTGGTATTTGGCTAAGGTTGAAAAGGAGATAGGTAGGAACCTAAAATTTCTTAGATCTGACCGAGGTGGAGAATTTATATCAAATGAATTTAATCTGTTCTACAATGATAGAGGAATTAAAAGATAGATATTTGCACCTAGAACACCTCCACAGAATGGTATAGCAGAAAGGAGAAATATATCTATCTTGGATTGTACAAGGACATTGTTGATTGAAAAGAATGTGGCATAGAAATACTGGAAAGAAGCTATAAGCACTGCTATCTACACTCTTAATCGGGTATAGATCAAGAAAGGTACAAATCTGACACCCTATGAATTATGGCATGGGCATGCACCGATTTTTAAATACTTTAGAATATTTGGAAGTAAGTGTTATATATTAAAAGACACTAGGAATGGAAAGTTTGATGCTAAGACTGATGAAGGCATATTCCTAGGGTACTCCACTAAAAGTAAAGCTTATAAGTGTTTGAGCTCTAACACTAACAAAATTGTGGAAAGTGTGAATGTCAAAATTGATGAGTATGTAGAAAGAAATGAAGCTGACAGCAAAAGAGAACTAGAAGATTATAGATCTTTTGTGTACATTGAGAAAGAAGAAGAGGCAAGTAACAGACTTACACCTGATGCTAAGTCTTAGGTAAGCAATGTCGAGTGACATACAGATGCTGCCAAGCATCAAGAAAATAGTGCCGACAGAGAACAAGAACATGCCAAGTTACAAGAAAATGTTGCTGAATATCTGGAAGAGGTTGCTGAGCATTCTAAAGTTGAATCTGACAATCTTGTTGAGGAACATGATGAAATGGAGGAGAGAATCGCTAAACCTATTTTGGAAGAATATGTAAGAAGACATCACAAGCCTGAATAGATAATTGGAGACAAAAATAATATAATTTAGACTAGAAGTAAGACTAAGGATCCAACATGCCTACTGTGTGAATTTGAACCCAAGTCAACTAGAGAGGCATTAGAGAATGAAGACTAGATACAAGCAATGAATGAAGAGATTGACCAAATTGAGAAGAATGATACTTGGACTCTGGTGCCGAGACCTGAAAACAAAAATGTTATAGGAAGAAAGTGGGTGTTTCAAAATAAGATGAATGAAAATGGTGAAATCACTAGGAACAAAGCTAGGCTAGTATGCAAAGACTACGAACAAGAAGAAGGAATAGATTATCAGGAGACATTTTCCCCTGTAGCTAGATTGGAAGGAGTAAGAACTATGCTTGCATATGCTGCTTATAAAGATTTCAAGGTATATCAAATGGATGTCAAGTCTGCATTTTTTAATGGTATACTAGAAGAAGAAGTTTACATAGAATAGCCAGAAGGTTTTTTTGATCCAAACAAAAGACACATGATGTGAAAACTGAACAAAGCATTATATGGATTGAAGCAAGCTCCGATAGCATGGTATGAGAGGTTGCACAGCTACTTGATATAAATTGGATTTTCAAGAACAAATGACACAAATAATTTGTACATGAAGGATGAAGAAGGTAAAGGTATCTTGTTGGCAAAAAAATTTGTGGATGACATTATTTTTGGTGGACAAGATGCATTATGTAAAAGTTTTTCAAATGCAATGCAAATTGAATTTGAAATGAGTATGTTTGGTGAGATCAAATTATTTGTTGGTTTACAAGTATATCAGAGGAAGAATGGAATTTTCATTACACAGTCTAAGTATGTTAATGAAATACTGAAAACTTTTGGGATGGAAGATGCTAAACCAGTGGGAACTCCTATGGTCACTGGACAAAAGCTATCTAAGAATGATGATGCTGCAGAAGTGAATCAAAATTTGTACAGATCCATGATTGGAAAATTGTAGTATCTTGTACATAGTAGACCAAATATTGCATTAGCTATTGGGATTGTGGCAAGATTCTCTGCCAATCCTAAGGAAACACACATGATAGCCATGAAAAGAATTATGAGATACTTGAAAGGAACTGTTGACTATGGTCTATATTATAAGAAGGATGACAAATTTGAACTCAGAGTTTATACAGATGCTAATTGGGTAGGAAATGTAGATGACAGAAAGAGTACTAGTGGTGGAGCTTTCTTTCTTGGATAGAGATTAGTCTCTTGGACAAGCAAGAAACAAAACTGCATTTCCCAATCTACTATCAAGGCTGAGTATGTTGCTGCTACAGTAAACTGTTCAAATTTGGTATGGATAAAACAATTGTTGATATCCATGAAAGAAGAAATCACTGAACCTATTGTTATTTTCTGTGACAACACAAGTTCTATCAATATTTCTAAGAATCCAGTGAAGCACACTAAGACCAAGCACATTGCAATCAAGTATCACTACTTGAGAGAATTAGTACAAGATAAAGAAGTCTGAATGGAATATGTGAATACAAAAGAACAATTAGTAGATATATTCACTAAAGCTTTACCTAGAGAAGCTCATGAGTATTTGAGAAGTCAATTAGGTGTTCTTCCCCTAATTGAGGCTGCCTAGACAAGCTAGGAGCACTGCATCAAATGTGCTACAACAGAATATTTGACAAATTGATGCAAAAGATTGTCACACTTTAGGGCTGGCCTAGAATTGTGAAAAGAAGCAAAGACAAGGAATTAGTCATAAGCAAGATGATAGAGGGAGAAACACTGAGCTGTACATATATTATCTACATCTGATAGATGTGTGTTTTATTTGCTGCTTTGGCATTTTTGTCAAAGAGGGAGATGAATTGATATGATAACACATGACACTGAAAGGTAAGAGAGAGATGAACTGATGAAACTAAAGATAAGGATGATGAACTAAAATGAAGGATCAGGATAAAGGGAGATCTAAATACTTCTGACGATCACAGAAGTGAGGCTTATAGGATTCTGAATCAGAATGAAGCTAAGGATATTATAAATAATTCTCTGATGAATAGATACATTTTTGGATTGGTTGGTAATCCATGTGTTATTCAGGTGATATCATATGGTGTTGCCATCAATGCCAAAGAGGGAGATTGTTGGAAACTGCAATTGAAACAATTATTGTATTGTCATTGATGTCAAACCTTAACTAGTAAGACTTTTGCTACTTAGGAAATTACTATATCTATTTGAGTGTTGCTAAGGGGCTAGGCAAGGTTGGCAACAATAGTACCTAAGGAAAGGTTGAGTTATCTTGATACTACAAAGTGTACTTGACTATGTTGCACAATGATGAGATAATGTATTGTTTATCTTAGTGAGACTGAAGACTAAACTAGTAGGCTTGACCGAGAAAAGAATGGAAAAATCATATTTAAGCTGAGTAATGTTAGTGTCGACTGAGTCAATGTATGCCAAGAAAAATTATAGTGTCAACCAAACAACAGTTAATTTTCGAGGAAGACAGTGTAAGCCGAGGAAACATTTTTAGTAATGATCGAGCTTTCTACATGAAGACCGAGTAGGTGATCACAATATTGACCAAGCATCAACAATTTTATATTTGAAGAGAATTTAATTTTGGAGCCGACATTATTGAATTCTTGGATTATGTAAAACATGTTGACTTTATTTATTGGTTGTTTGAAAGCATTAAATGCACTGTAAAACTTTTTATTGTAAATCTTTAAGAGATTTGAGATGATTCTAGAAAAGGAGCCAAAGAACATGAAGTGGGTAGATTCAATGAATTTGACCTAACCCTAAGATCTACGAATGAGATTGAGTGGCATAAGATGAGTTAACCTAATTGAGGAAAATATAAAGTGTTGGATATGCAAGTGCATGGAGAGAATAGAGAATGCTGGAAGAGTAAAGTTTTATTGACTGTTTAAGCAAAAAAGGCTGAAGGAGAATTGTGGTGGTTTCTTGAAGAAAATTTTCGAGCAGATCAGAGATGGAGATGGAAAAGTTTCAACGTCAGTAAACTAGCATTAGTGTATGGAATTAGATTTGATATTTGCAAAGTGAGTTGTATATTTTTCAGATAAATATTGCTGCTACTTTCTAACCATTGTAATAGTCAAAATCCTTTTAACAGAGGTTGACCTAATAGTCATATGTTAAATCCTTTGAACAAGGTTGCATTCTAATGGAATGTATGTAAGTCCTATAACTAGGCACACTTTTAACAGGGTGATTGAAATCCTTTAACCGGGTCACACTTGACATTGTGTATTGTAACCTTTGACAGGGTTGGCTTTTTACCGAGCTCACTTCAGAAGAGTGAAAATAATAGTAACATGTTACAAAGTGGTTTTTCTAAAATTGGGTTTCCACTATAAATCTTGGTGTTAATACTTGTGTGAATGTTTTGGTTTGAACATTACTATGTTTTACAAGTTAAGTTACAGCTGGGTAGTGGACTGCATTGTTGTATGTTTCTATTATTGAATCAGTGATGACTGAGTTTGTTTTGGTTATTGGATCTGATTTAAGGATAAGTTTTTGAGATTGTTTTATACATTAGGACCTAAGAACAACTGATTCACCCCCCCCCCCCCCCCTCTTTGTTGTTCTAAATCATATTAACAGCTATAATTGTTGTAAACCAGGCCACACATCAAATGTTTGCAATAGTAAAGAAAAAGGTAATCCTAAAACCACTCCTAAGTTTAATGGTCATTGTTATAATTGTAACAAGTATGGACATCAAGCACGAGTGTATATCTAAGCTAAATAGGACTCCTAACAAACCCTAAATGGAGAAACACTTTTGCACTTACAACATGCATGGGCACACCTCACAAGAATACATTAAAAAGATGAAGCAAGTCTGGACACCGAAATGACAAAACAAGACCTATCAACCGAGAAGAAAAGGTAATTCTTATACTTGGGATTATAACAAATGGGTTAATTGTACAACGTGTGGAAGATATGGACATGTTGCAGCTAACTGCATGAGGAAGAACCGAAGAGGTAGATCTTGTAGCTAGACAAGTACTGGTATGGAATGTTTACACTGTCACAAAGTTGGTCACTTAAGTAAAGATTGTAGAGACTGAGCACCAAAAACACAAATCTATGAGAATGGAAATACAATTGAAGATATAATGAGGATAAGAAACACTATGTGGAGAAAATCATCAGGTGATAATGCTGAGTCAAGTAATGCAGTCGATGACACCTCGTCCATCAGATTGGATGACATTGCCACCTCCACCTAAGCTGAAAAGGTATGTATAGAACTGATAATTTTGATTGTTTACATCTATCATATAATTCCTTATATTGAGTGTTCACATACCAAATTTTCATGAATTAATATGCATTATGGTTTTACATGTTTTGAGCTTTAAGTGTTTAGAGTCGGTATATGCTTAACCGAGTGAGGAGTTTCTAGTCGGTAGTTATCAGCAAGGTTAACCAAGTGCCAGTATTAACCAAGTAGAATTTTCATGTGTTAACCAAGCTTATGACATTTCATTGTATACATCAAGAGTGATAGTTGTCATTGAGTCATGTTAGGTTGAGCATTTATTGCAAAAAGGTTTCAGCAAGAAGTTGAAAATGTTAGCAATACACGAAGGACTTAGTTTATTTTTCACTACGATCACAAAGAGCTAAGAGTCTACAAAGCAAATTTGAGAAAAAGATTCTCAGAGCGATTGAACAAAGATTTGAAGGATTCCAAGCAATTTTCATCATTGTTACAAGTAAGTGTTATCTTCACCGAGCTATTTATTTGATATTTTTTGAAACCCTAAATGAAGAACAATGGTGTCTACATATAAGGTTAACAAACCCAAGAATGTAGATGAGGAGGAAGTTATATTGGTAATCTTTGCTACATGTAATGAGCCGAAGTACAAACTTCACCCTGAAGTTGCTTCCCAGATTGACAAAATCATAGCTTTTTCAAGCATATCACCTAGGGTTTTGCTAGTTGAAGACATACACAACCAAATGCACTGTAAGATTAGTGATATTGGTGATTTTGAGCTCATTTCTACATTTCAAGAGCTAAGAGTTAATGGGAAATTAAAGGATGATCACGAGCATTTGAGAGTCAAGGGTTTGATAAATGCCCTACATTTTTCAATGGTTTTTAGGAATGAGTGGATAAGAATTGTTTTGAGTCATTTTCATGATGGGAAACTATGGCTAGATGAGCCCATGAAGATCACAAAGGATATCATGCATGCAGTAATAGGTTACCCTACCACTGACAAAGTCAAAGCACTAAAGAGTGCACTAAGAATCGATCTAGAAAAAGCTACTAGAGCAGAATGGGATGGTAGAGGATTGAAAGTTAACACAATCACAAATCTTGAGACCAGGTTTGGAGCTTATGTAATTAGGTACAAAAATTTTCAATCAAGCAGACCCAACAGTGTACCATGTGGAGTGGTAGATATTGCATTCAAGATGGTGCAAAAGGGATTTCAGCTAGACCTCATCGAGTTGTTGTTGAAAAAAGTTGAGGAAAACATGAATATAATTAGGTCGGCAAAATCCAATACATGTAAGTTTGGATCATTGTTACTTTTCATATTCTTTTATGTGCAAAAATTTTTCCCCTCCATTGGTAATATTGATTGGACTGCCGACAAGCCTGTGACACAATAAATTAATGATTTGATAAAGAGTTTGGGTGATAATTTTGAGAGTATTTTGAATATTTATTTTGAGAAATTTAAGGATAGGATGAATGCCAAGAGTAGAATACCGAGATAATTGGTAGAATAATATGAACATGACATTTGTTTCCTAGTAGATACAAATTATACACTGAAGTTGAACCAAGAACAAAGTGGTTAGCCCCAATGGGATACGAGATTGATATTAACCAAGCTTCAAGGTCAATCAAGGCTCTAATGGAAGAGCCTAAGGATCCAAAAGCTATTAGGTTTGGAACCTTTGAGGAATTGAAACAAAGAATTAAAATGGGTCTAGTTATTGGGAAGGCAACAAAGAAATCTAGAAAAATGATAAACAAACTGGTTAAACAATTTGGAGAAGATGCAAATGATATCGAGGCATCTAAGGAAATTTTTGTTGAGGTAGCAATCGAGGGTCAGTTACTTCTTGTTGACATAGCATATGATGAAGAGGCAACCGACTCTGAAAAAGATGAAGAATCTACACCGGTTAAGCCCACTCCTAAGAAGAAGAAGGTAGAAGTTAAAACAAGAGCAGGAACAAGGTCAACCACTACAGCTTCACCACCACTGAAGAAAGGAGTTGTAAAGATTTCTAGGCCTACACCGACCAAGACTTATCAGAAGAAGAGAGGTACTCAAGCTACCTCTGAAGCACCAAAGAAAATAAGGAAGCTGATAAGAGGAAAAGATGACATTGATGATGAAAAAGAAGATAACATAAATCAATTCAAGGTTGTTGTGAATAAGGATCAATCAATTGATGAGGTTGCAAAAGCTATAATAGACACTAGAGGTCTTAGGCAACCCAAAGATAAGTCAGTTTGAACATTTTTCAATTGAGGACCAAAATAAGATAGAAGAGGCAATAATTCAAATGATGATTAAATTCAAAAAGGTACCAATAGAGTTTTCAAAGTATGTACCAAAAAGTTTATATGATAAAATATCAACTAGATGGATTTATTCTTTAAGCACCAAGAAGAAAATGATGGAACATTCCCTAGTATTGGTGATGCCAAAATTGACAGTCCCTGAGGTTGATGAGTTGGTGAAGTATTACTCCAAAATATTTTTGGTTAAAAGAAGATCATTGCAAGTACTTGATGAAAATTTGGCAGAATTTGATGAGAATAGTCAATTTCTATGGACTTCTATTCTCCAAGCCTGATCTAAAGCAGACAAGATGGCATTGGCCATAATACCTAAGAATAATTCTAAGAGAAAAGGCAAAGGCATCCATTCAAATGCTACAGATCTGGCCACTAAGGACCCCATAGAGTTATCAGACATCGAGGTTCCTGATACAAATATTTCCACTGACTACCAAGATGTATACCAGGATGCACCTGAGCAGGTGATAATAACCAGAATCAATGATGGTTCAAATGATGTACTTATAGAAGATATTACTAATGATGATCCTGATGATGTGCAAAATGATGAGGGCATCACCGTTGCTGGAGCTAAAATAGATGAAAAATCCCCCACCGAGCCAGTAGTAAGTATTATACTAGGTAACCTTCCTATATTAGTTCAAGCAGCTGAAATCATATCACAAAAGGAACCCGAAGGCTCAATCCCCGAGCAACAGAAGGATACAACAGGGGAGAAAGGAACAAGCACACAAGGCACTGCATAGTCAAATGAGCCTAACAAGAAAGAGTCTAACACATAGGCACAGGAAGATCCTAAGCCTATAGACACTACTGAAACCACCACCACTGATACTACATCAGAAGCCCCAACTCAGGGTGACCCCACAATAGTGGGTTACACCTTTTTAGACATGCTGATTTTTGCTCAAATAACACATTTTTAATAAAATATGATGATTTAAGCCTTGAGAGGTTCCATTTGAAGGAATTAATTACAAATGGTTAGCTCAAAGCCTCTTAGATAAAAAAAATGTTGATATAACATCTATACTCCTCATTCATACCTACAATGGAGTCTCCTTTCCACCTAATAAAATGATGACCAAAAATCACTTTGACTTTAAATTTTGGTAGATCAAATGAATCCATTTGATAAACCTATTTATGTAGTAAGGTACTATTGATAAAAATCTTTCCAATGATTATAATGTTAATAAATATTAAGTTTATTATGACTTTGTATTTTTAGTTTTACTAAACATAGATATTCCATCGTATGTCTACCTTTATGTTTGATGCTTATGGAAAAATAGTAAATGAGAGGAAAAAAATTCTAAAAAATATCTATGCCCTAGGTATTGAAGTTATCTTTCTATCAAAAAAATTAAAAATTAAATTGGACAAATACATGACAAGTTATAAGCTATGTAGTCAAGGTATGTCAAAATTATGGTTTAGTCAACTTCAAATATTAATAAAATGTGAAATAATCATGATAATGTCACCAAACTAATTGCATGACCTTTGTATGGATGGTAAAAAACTAAATTTGAAAGAAGAACATTGATATCTATTTTTAAAAAAATGTTATGCTCTATGAAAACAATGTAACTCTTTGAAAATGTCATTTTCAGCAACATACCAGTTTTTGTGGGAGAAAGAAAAAAAAATTCAAATAAATTCAAAAGTAAAAATAAAAAATATATCTAGAATCTAGATAGAAAATCCTAAAAGACTCTAATTTACTTCATCTTCTATTTTTAAATGGTTTGACAACAATATGCATTCGAATCTATAAAAAAAAATTCAAAATGTAGAGTTAAGTGTCCGTTCAGGCAAAAAAGTGTAACCTACTATTGTGGGTTCACCCCTCAATCAACTGAGACTCAGGTCACCGGGCAACAGAAGATGGATGATATAGTGTCAACCGAGCAAGACAAGAAAAACTTAGAGGTAAAAGCTCTAGTTCCATTTGTTAAGTTATCTCCACAAGAGACCAAGAAGAAGAAGAATAAACATGGAAAAGGGTCAGTCACCTTGGATGAGATAATAGAGATTCTAGAATGTGACCCAAGGACTTTGGACCCCGAGGAACTAAGAAAATATGGAGAGTTGTGTACAAGAAAGGCAGCACATGAGAAACTCAGGAAGGAGAGTAAGAGCAAGCATATTATAGAGGATGTAAGAGACATTCTTCAACAGATTGTTCCCGATGTCCAAATAAATGAAGATACTCCACTTTTGGACCAGCTTGCATCTCTTACAAGTCATATAAATTCCCCAGACATAGATGTAGAGAAAAGGATAGAAGAGAGGGATGAAGCTAAAATCCAATTAAAACTTGCAAAGAAAATCAGCCAAGAAGTGGCTATCAATAAGGTAAAGCTTTCTGAGGTTATAACTGAGCTACAATCAATAACTCAGGAGATTATACAAATTTTGTTTAAGTTATGCACTATGGACACATTCATTGCTGAGGTTGGTGAAAAGATCAAGAAGTTAGATGTAGATATCTTGGCCAGTGCAAATGCTTCTCTAACTGAGCCAAATGCTTTCCATAAGCATATCCTTAAAGTACAAGAATTGAGGAGGTTGAGAGAAGACATAAGGAAGTCGGAAGAAATCATAAGTGACCAAGTCACCGAGCTACAAGCCGAGCTACTTCCTCACTTAAAAATAATGGAGAAACACATTGAAAAGGCTAAAGTATTAGTCGCTACCCCAGAAATATTTATTTTGGAGAACATATTTGATGTGCATGCACAATTCGGTCTTGAGCACATTGCTCTTACCAACTTGAAAGAGGAATGGGAAAACCTCTTGGCTTCATTGCAGAAAACCCACAAGAACATTTTTTATAAGCTGTAAGTACTTTTTGTTTTGGCATTAATTTCAAAAAGGGGGAAATCATGTATATGCCAATGTACTTCACTACATATCGAGAGCATGCACCAAGGGGGAGTTTTTTGTAGAAGAGTTAGTAAATTTTGGAAGTATATGTATATATGGAGTTAGAAAATTTCTTTTGAGATTCGGTACATTTGCATTATGGTTTTGATACTAATGCCAAAGGGGGAGATTGTTATCTCTATTTGATCATTAAGTATTTTCATTAGTATCAACTAAGATTAGTCGGGAATCTAAGCTGATAAGTTGGTAAAAGATGGAATAAGGAGCTATAGAAGCTAGTCGGTTGAACTTACAAAGTCTTCATACCGAGTAGTTACAAGGCAGAACCTAAAGAAAAAAGAACACATGTTTAACCGAGTATGTTTTCCAAGCATCACAGTATATCGAGCACCAAGTCAGTAAACATTGAGCATCAGTTAATTCACTGAATAGAGAATGCAATGTTTACCGATTTGTTTAGGAAATGGCATAGTAATCACTAAAGGCGCATATCTCTATGAAAATGGCTTACACAGATCTATAAATGCTTTACCAAGATTGAGGCATATTTATTATGGATGTAATCATTAAATACTATGATGATTCCTATGTAATAGTTAGATCTAGGTTATTTTTGTACATCGTAGATCTTAGGTTTTATAAGATGTTGTAAACCTAATTAGGTCAAAGAAATTTGATATATAATTGTAATTGATGTCATTTTAACATAAGAAGATATGACAAGGAGATCATGAAGCAGTAGCCACTTACAGGACATCAGAATTCAGATAAGGGTTTACATGAATGAGCAGTTATCAAAGATAGTATTCAGTTTATCAAAGACATACAAGGCTACCGAGCAGAATAGAGATTAATATACTACATATCAAGGTAAAACCTATTTGGTATTTCATAGATCTGATTCAGAAAAGTTTAAGTTATCAATTGCAAATATTTTCTGTTATCTTTTAACCATTATAGCAGGATTGTAAATCTCTTAATAGAGTAGACTTAGCCGTATGTTGTAAATCTCTTAATCGAGTGCACACTTATTTGATGTTGCTAAAATCCTTTCACAGGGTAGATCTAATCGATATGATGTTACTCCTAATAGAGTAAGATCATCAAAAGTGATCACGCTTGTAGCCTTAACCAGCATACTTTATTTACCGTAGTAGTGAAGAATTTGTGGGTGTCATCCCCACCACATTTTTTACCTTCTAACAAGGGTTTCTGCGTAACCAAAATACTTGTGTCATGTGTTATATTTCATGAATAATTTTTATTTTTTTTCATGCACTTTACATTTACAAGTTATTTGAATGTATGTTGCAAATAATGGAATCAATTGGTTAGATAGACACTACTATTGCAAATTGTTAATTTAGTAAAAGTTTTTGAGGGTACTGGTTCACCCTTCCCCTCTCAGTACTATATCTTTCTTATCCCAACAATGGCATAATTTTTGTCATTCAATATTGGACCTTGTGTGCTAGGATTCCTTATAGATTTCACGACTACTTCAATTTATTTTCCTATTTCCTAAACTAAACAACAAGATTTTCTGTAAAAATGTTGACAAACTCAATTAACTTGATCTATTCTCCACTAGGTCATTTTTGGTGTAGAATCTTCTATCTCTGGAGGTTAAACATGACTATTTTACCTTCCATTTTTTAGGGTAAGAACATAACTAGTTCACCCAAATCCTTAACTGACTTCAAACTAGTGTTCTAGGAGGCACATTTTCTTCAAACCCTTCAAACTCCTTCAACTTGACCCAACCATCATCTCTGATACCATATCAGATATTTTGGAACAAAGGAAAAACATAATAGAACTTGAATCCAAAGGAAAAGAAAACATTCATTCTATTATTTCATCTACAATACAAATATACATGATATATTTTAGATCTAAAATAGAGCAATGAAAAGAGCGTAAAAAATGGGTGCCAAAATCTAGAAACTTTGAGACAAGAAAAGTTTGTATTAAGAACTTCAACTAACGACTGACTACTCACATGTGCAATTAACTCAATGTATATAGACAAACCTAACATGACATTAACCAATAGATTTAACCAACAAAAAGCTATTACAACTGACAAATTTAACAATTACATCTGACAATCTATACATCTAATCACTCCTATCTTCACTTTTTTTGAAACTTGGACTTTTGTTTAGTATATCTTTAAGAAAGGAGAGTAGTATGCCATGGTAACTCTAATTTATTATTTTTATCTATATTGGTAGAGTGACAAGACACATATAAAGAATTGGTTGTGATTTAATATAATGTTGCATATGATCAATAACTAGAAGTTTATATAATGGATTCTAATGATGGTCTCTTGATGAAATAACAGAAACAACTTTTAAGATAAGCATATAAGGGAAGGAAGGGGAGAGGACCCAATACTTGAACATGTTCTAATAGTTGTGATAGGAGTTGCTAACTTAATGCCCATACTTGTTGATTTAAAATCCAATATTTTTGACAACATTGGACCAATAGTTGTGACTTCAAAGTTTTTTTTGCTAATGATGACTACCCATAATTGAATGAAATGTGTCCCTTATTCTAAAAAGAAACTAATTGTGTGATGCCACATCAACTGCACAAGTATGGGGGTCCCTAATGCACTATGATGGGTCTCACTTTTTTGGGGGGTTGTTTTGGACACCTTGGAAAAAATAATGTTGATGTTTCATCATATTTGATGATGTAACCATGAAATCTTAGTTATAATCAAGGGACTTGCCAAGTAAGATGTTGTAAAAAAATGGGAGTGACTTGAAATTTCCACAAAGGATTTTGAGAAGCGCAAAGTTAGGGTGCTCAACTACTAAGTCCTCTCCCCTATTCAACCTCTTCTTTTTTATTACCAAGTCTTCAATATTTGAACAATACATCATAGAAAATATTGTTCAGAAAGTACTAAGAATCATGCTAGGGGTGCTCCAGAGTATACATTTTGTAATCCTTATCTTTTTCTTTTTATATATCTTCAAATACTTGCTAAAAACATCATTTGCATATTTTAATATTTTGAGATATTTAATAGAATTTAATTGAATATAACATCTTATGCTTATATTGAAAGCTACATTGATAGTCATTGTTAATGAGTTTTGGTTCATAGGTTCTTAGCTAGAAGTACAAAATGAAGAGTAATGGGTGAGGGAAAATATAGAAAGTTGAGTGGTTCTTATGTCTCTCTCATCAATATCCCATTTATTATATGTTAGTCCATTCTCTTTGTTCACTTATTAAAATCATCAATATGTTTTCCGCACTTCATAGATATGACTCCAAATTCAAAGAAGAAAGTGCCACATTTATTTTAACATTTTTAAGCGAATAGCAAAGGTTTTTTCAAGGCATAACATGTGGCTGATGTAGAAGGCATTTCACATTGATAATGAGGCAAAAAAAAATTATGTGTTAGTGATGGTGTTGAAGAACACCATTAGCGTAAGAAATTTTTGGATTCTAGGCCAAAATCTCACTCAAACCCACAAGCATCTCAACATGGGAGCTACTTTAGCCTCTTAGAGAGGCCACAAAATTCTTGTGAGAGAAAAAAAATAACATGGTGCCCAAAATCCATGCAGTCTATTATCATGCAAATAGTCAAGGCTTCAAATATCTTATCTTTATAGTGGCTAGGACAATTTTGTGATGGGATGTTGATTTTGTCACTAAGTTTCAAACCTTACAAGATAATTAAATAAACAAATAAAGGTGGCCCAAAAAATAAATTAAATATTTTGTGTTGCCTTTCTAAATGTAATATCATTCACAATCTTCTTAAGAGAGTAGTTATGTAATTGAGAATTTTAAAACACATTCTTTGTTTGATTTGTCTTTTTTGATGCTTGACTTGATTTTACCAAAGAATTAAGTCTATAAAAAATCAATAGTTGGTGTTAAAAGGAAATTCTAATTCCATATTTATGTGTGAGATATATTAGATATTCTTGTCATGAAAAGAATATGAGTGAATATTATATTCATGTCTATAAATTTAGGTAAATAAAACATCATGATTTGACAATATACATTATACCTTATAAATTTTATAATTCATATGAGAAACATGTAAAGTTTAAGTGAATATAAATTATTTTGTTGTTGTAGTTCTTCATAGAATCTTGGTTAGAGTTTTCTTGATTATCACAATTATGTGTAAGCCATACTATTTTACAATTATTATAGTAGATGGTTATTATGGCATCAAAGATACATTTTTATCTAATATTATTAGCATGTTTAATTGAGTATAGTAATAGTAAATATGGTGGAGTGTGTCACCTTATTGGGGTATTATAGGAAAGTTTCATTAGTATCATAGTGCATGTAAATCATAAATACAAATGGATGTGTACGTCACAAATATTTTATTGTACATTGAGTAACCTAAGTGTATAGATCATTGATCCCCAATAATGTTGCAAGCATATGTATCTCTAGTATTGATACTATAGATTATGCAATTAAGAGTTCATATTGGAACATATATAATGATTTATCATGATGTGCTAATTTTACTAAAACATTGAGAGCAGTACAATGCTTAAATATGGATATTTATTGTGGATGGTTAAGTAAATCAATTTCCTTTCCTTGTAATAAGACATGTCATGGAGCCATATCTAATCTTGCATAATTATTTTATGGTGGAGGTATTTTGGTTGTAATTATCTTATTACATAACACATTTAAACTTATTCTACATTGACTATGTTATTCTACATAACTATTGTGTATAGATTTAATTTGGAGAATTCATCCTTATTAGACAATATTGTGTAAAATATGTTATCTACGATGGGTGGCATTTTAATGCTTAGCTAAGTATACAAATATATGATAATAGGGACCCTTGTATGTAAAGGTAATTTAGGAACCTTTATGTCAATAATGTATCATATTAACATGTTGAATTAACTCATTTGATTAAACTCGTACATAGTTATGTTTTCCATCATATTCATGATATTTCTTGTACACACACATTCACATATAAATATACATAATGTGTGTGTGTGTGCACGCGCGTGCTTGTGCACACACGTGTACATGTATATGTCTGTGTATGTGGTATGTAGGTACACACATATTTATATATATCAAGGTTGGAAATTTTATAAGGCTAAATATTGTGCATATAGGAGACAAGTTGGTAGCATTGTGTAGTATCTAAATAGGTTATCTTTACATAGGAAAGTGAAGGTTCTTGTCTTGATGAATAAAATATTTAAGAGAACTACATGTGAATTTTTGAATTTGATCTTGTATGGAAGCAAGTATGTAGACATTCATTGGGTGAAGGATACACAACTATGACCTCAATTCTATAGGGAGGTTTAGGGGATACTCCAAGGTTTAGGGTTGCTCCTAAACTATTTAGAACTTCCCTTAGTCAAAGGCTAGATTTTTCATTAGATTGTTATGAGAGTTAAGAAAACTTGATAACTTGTATAGACAATAATGTTAACCTAGGCTAACAAAATCTACTGTGGTAAATAATTAGTATTATTATTTGTTGTGAAGGGCTTTTCCACTTTTAACATACACCTAGATCTATGTTGAGCTTAGGATTGAATCCATAATAGTGGCCTTTTCCAACTAAAAAAGTAAGTATTACCAACCTGTACAAAATTATATATAATATTTTGTTTTTGGCTTTTATAATTTCTATTAATAATGTGTTTCCAAATAATAATATTTTTTATAAGTTATTGGTAAAAAATTTAATGTGACCGGTGACATTGGCATGACATGCCCTCTGGATCCACGTGAAACACTTTTGAATTGGAGCTATGAACCAATGAGACCAAAAATATGAGACTTTATCCCTTTATTACAAAGTTGAGGCCCAAACTCATGAGCAAATTAGATCAATGAAGGTACAAGCCCATGATCACAATGGCCCAGTGAAGGTTTAAACCTAGGTGGGGACAACAATACCACCACTTAACCAACACACTAAGTGTTAGACCCTATTTCCAAATAATAATTGAATGAGATAAAAGAACTTTGATTTTTATGAGTTTTCATGGATTTTGTTTGTGTTTATATAAAATTCACCATATATAGGGATTCAATATTTTTCTTATGTATTGGTAAGTTGATCTTGAACTTGTAATATATTGAATAGTTAAAAAATCCTATAAAGTAAATTAATTAATTATTCATGGTATAAAATCTTCTAATAATATGCTAGATCTATGGTACTATCTAATGTTACAATGTTTAATAGATTTTGATACAAGAATTATTTTCTTGGCATCAGAACTAGGGTTGAGAGAGGGATTCTATGAAAGAATGGGTAGGGGATATTTTTTCTCTTAATGTAGCTTATCACACTCATCCCATGGTGATCACCCAAATTTTAAAACCTATGAGCTAATTATAGATAATTTTATCATTTCTCCAACATGAAATGAGTCAAGGAGCATTCTTCACCAAAAGAAGTATTAAGTTGTATCCTAGGGTTATTTTTTTTCTAGTCTATGTAGGTGATCGATGGTTTCTAGAAATGACATGATCATACAAGTTATAGAGAAATTTCCATGCATAAAATAGATGTTCATTATTGTAACGCCCCGACAGGGAACCCAAGAGAGATTAACCTATAACTTGCTACTAAGTTTGGTGAACATTTTTTTTTTAAAGTTAACATACAAGATAAACAACAATGCGGAAGCAATTACCATTTACTCACATTGAAACAACATCCGACATAAATAACAAATCTCGAGGGTCCCATGACGTAGAATTACTTAAAGAACAAATAAAATAACTAAAGAAAGTTAAAAGATTCCATATCATAAATGATACAAATACAACTTAAAACAATATAAACAATCCTCATGGACATCCATGATAACTAATAAACTAACATCCACTGCACATGTCGCAGGGTATGTAATAATAAATCTAACAAAGAAGTACAATGTCCATATTAGGTATCACATGCGATACACTATTATAGGACTACATAAATGAAGGTATGATAAGAAACCAACAATAAAAAATCAATTAAGAACCATAAGGGCATCCAAATGCAAGAGTACCAACAGCACCGACACGAGGACGTCGAATCTCAAATGGTAAAGAATCACTACCACCCGTCTGTGTAGAACCACAAAGGCCTACCCCACAGTGCTGAGGAGATAACCACAAACCCCAATCAGATGACCAAAACCAAACAAGGATAAAACCACTGAGCAAGGAATCATGAAAGCTCTCTACTCAAGGTACACAACAATAAAGTGAAAGGTGAAACACACTAATCCAAAGGCATAAACCGAAACTCAGAAGATGATCTAGGCTACATGCTATGGGAGTGTCATCACATGTCTATTTACTTGAGTTACCCTGGACTAGTCACTCTGGACCCCGGACCCTCAAGCATTGAGTTACCCTGGAACGGACCACTCTGGGCCCCGGACCCTCAATACGATCCATGTGGGATTAGAATACTCTCTCAGATATGAGGAATTCTAATCATAACCATACTCTATATTATCTTTTTAATGATCTCTACACATTTTAATTACTATATTATCACTTAATTACATAACTTACGATAGGTTACGCAAGTACTGACCACTTTGGGTCCCGGCCCCTATTGTAAGCCACTCCTCTAAGATGCACCTATTCAACCTCCCCTAGGCTCATAATCATATAAACATCCAACAGGTATACAACCAGGTAATCCTAGATGCAGTCTCACACATAGAAACTGAAATGATTACATAGATACCAAAAACAAATATTAACCATTAAGAGCCCATAAGATTGATTCATAGATGACATCAGAATAAACACTCACATAAACATGATACTGAAATACAATCCAATTGATACAAAACCCTGCCTTTGTTTCCCCTAGGCCATCTAATGCCCGAAATCACATAATGCACAAGAATACAGTTCAGGCACGAAGAAGACACAATGCATCATAGAACACTTAAATTCACAAGAATACCAAATTTCATTTTGAATATAATTGATTTCAAGTATATAAACAAAGAATCCCACTAGGATAATCAGAACATAATCAATACATTAATACCACAATTTAGAAATTATTTCTTAGTATTGCCCCATGTCTTGATAGAGTAAAAGACCCAATTTGCCCAGTAATTTAATTAAATAAACCAATTATCTAAACTAAATTAAGTAGACAATAAGCTATACAAACTAGTTCAAATGATGATAAAATACAAATAAATTAACTTCTACATTAACTCTAGTTGCTTTCTAAATGAGTTATAAATAAATTAAATTTCAATTATATAAATTGCAAATAAAACAAATTATATATTTAATTGACATAATCAAAACAAATTAATTAATTAACATAATTAATTAAATACAACTATCAAATTCTTTATAAAAAAAAATTAATAATTTTCATTATTAAGAAAAGAAAATTCTAAACAAAATATAATATAAAATAAGCAACATTACATATTAAATAAATTAACAAATTATTAATAAATAAAATTTATAACAAAATATAATTATCAAACATAAAAATAAAATAAAACTTAATAATCAAACTTTAATTGTCAAAGCAAAGTTAACTATCATTAAAAAAAATTACATAAAATAAATTTTAATAAAATGGGGGGGTCCCTGCGGGCCTCACCCCAATCTTCCTCGGCGATCCCCAAATTCCTTTTACGGGTTACGAGGCACTGGCCCCCTCCCCGTAGCAGAGTACTGCTACGTAGTACCTCTGCCATAGCAGTAGGTACTGCCATAGCAGTGCCTGCTGCTACGGTAGCTGGGCAGAGGGAAAGTGGGGAAGGTGGTGGCCCCACTTCCCTTTTTTTTTTAACTTTGCAAAAAATTTTAATATAAATTTTTTTTATTTAATAAAAACTCCAAACATTTAAAATACATACTTTTGTATAAAAAATGTTTTTAGATAAATATTTTTAGCATTTTTTTTTTGAAAAAAAAATCTACGAAAACAAGAGCTGTTTTACAGCTGGAGTCCCGCCTAATGGTAAAAAATAAGTAAGATTGAGAAAAGTCTACTACTAGTGACTTAAATTGCTTTATTGTTTTGAAATGAACAATGCAGATGCATGGAAAGGAATTGCCAAGAATGATTCATTTGAAATTAAAACCCATACCTAAAATAATGGGTAACCTAAGGTTGCAAAAAAATATGTAGGAAAAAAATGTCTATATTTATTGGAACCCATACCTAAAATGGGTAACCAAAGGTTGTGACTTTATTATTATTTATTTCAATTGTTTAAATTGGTAAAACAATAGTCTTTTGGATTTTATAAGAGACTTTGATCAAGAGGAAACTAAATTCAAATGAATCCACACTAACTTATCCTTTGCATCGATAAAGCACTACACATAAAATGCCTATGGAATGTTTTTCATAGCCAAAAGAGAAGTGATATATCATAGAATAGAATGGTGAACAAAGATTCACAAAATCAATATATATTAGGTTGTATAAAAAGATTTTCCAAGTGTTGCAGAGCATTTGCAAAGGTATCAAGATTGGAACAAAGTGAGATGTCTTATAAGCCTATTATAGGCCTAAATCATAATCTAATACATCAATTAAAGGTAGAGTTAATGGAATAGTTGAAGGATTCAATGTAGAGTCTTTAAAGTTGTTAAAAACCCTATCCTAGTGTTGAAATCATGCCACAATTAGCTTGGATGGATGACATTATACAATAGTCTAAGAGAAATGTGCATTATGGAGATAATGATTTGGTGTTCAATGCTAGTTAACACCGTCATCAAGTCTCATAAGGTGTAAGAGGGCATGCTTATTTTTGTGAAAAATAAGTTTGAGAGAACTGATTACTAATAAGATTACCTATCATAGTTTGGGTTGGCTTAACCAACACACTCTAAGTATGGAAGCATATAAACAACAAACTAAAATGCATGTGTTACATAGGGGAGACTTAGTTTTTTTTTTCATAGTTGCCTTTGTAAGACTTGTGTTTTAGTTTTCTATTTAGCCAATTCCTTCTCAGCATGGACTGCTTGGTCCATGTGGGACCGATTCAAACCATATTTCATCATCCCATTTTCGCTATTTGTTGGTTTGGTTCCATCCACCGTTTGGAAATGTTTCATATGTCATTTCCACTTTTATTTGTTGTGGTTGTTGTAACTATTCTAAGTAAAAATGAAATTTTATATATTGAAATAGTGTGACTCAATTATTTATTATATATTGTATCATAAATGTGAGACTTTTAAATTATATTGTACAATATTGTTTTATAAGGTTAGCAAGGAAAGGGCACACAACAACAACAAAAACATATTTATTCTATTGTATGATAAATGTGTGAGTTTTAAATTATATTATACAATATATATTAAATGTAAAATATAATTTATTTATATTAAATTATATAATATTTTATAGTATGTAATAATTTATTTTTTATTTTTTACTTTTATTTTTTAAAATTATATATTTTAAATAAGTACAATTATACAAATTTAAATACTTTTGAAATTATGTGACACTAATGTTGAACTAATTGGTTTTAATATTTTAAATATAATTTATAATTTTTTTATTTAAGTAATATTTTACAATTAATATTATTTTTCATGAGTGTTTGGTTTAATTAATTTTTAAAAACATACATTTCATAAATAAAATTGATTATTTAATGCTCATATTTATTTTTTAAATATAAATTTATAACAATATTTAAATATAAATATTGATGCTTAAAAATTAAATTATTAGATACAATATTTACATTGAGTAAATCAATCATTTTTATTACATTGAATACTTTGGACAAGTTTTTTAAAAAATAGACTTTTGTAAAATTATGTACAAAATCATCACTAAATACATTTTATTTTTTTAATAAATTTATATTTAAAAATACATTCTAATATTAAATAATTTATCTGATTTATAAAATTTATGTTTTTAAAAATTAATTAAACTAAATACTCACAAAAATTTGTATTGATTTGTAAAGTTCTAATTAAATAAAATATTTACAAATTATCTTAAAAATAATTAATTGTATATGAATATCACAATGCTAAAAATAGAAGCATTTAAAATTTTACTACTATACATATTTTAAATATTTAATTTAAAAAATCAACAATTAAAAATATAATTATTATATTATAAAATATAATATAATTTAACTTAAACAAATTATATTTTAAATTCAATCTTGTACAAATATAATTAAAAAAAATTTCTATCTTAGAATGAATAAATAAACAAACCACACTATTTTATTATAAAAATGAGAGAAAATAGCCTCCGATTTTAGGTGAGGTGGCCGCCCCACTCCGTTGTTTCCGCCCCTCCGTTAATTACTAGCAGATAATGGTACTGTTTCAATATAATAAAAATAAAGATTCCTCAAGGCACTATTTTTCTACCTAGCAAAAATTGTATTACCAATCAAAAATTCAAATTTTAACATTTAAAAAAAACAAAAATTTATACTATTTAACAAACATTGGAAATCTTGTTTAATATTTTAAAGAGCACAGTTTTCAATGCAAATTAATAAGAAAAAAGTGAGGTGAAAACATTAGTCTCGCCTATAAATAGGCGGGACTAATAAGAGAAATTATTAACTATCACCCAATTTGTTTGTTTAAACATATAGAATTTATATTCTTCTCATGAGAATATATTCCTTTATAAAATTGAGATATACCCATCAAATTTATTTACTAAACTATGCCATATAAAGACTTTCTTTTTTATTAGTCTTTTTTTTTTTTAAGCGTATATTTTTAAACAGAGATTAATTTATAGTTTTTTTCCATAATTGATTTTTGTACCAAAATTGGGTTTTTTAGCAATTTGATCTATTTTCTCAAGGAGATTAATTTTCTCCCAACTCTATAGTTAAACTATACAACAAGATTAATTTATTGATTTATAGGCAAACCATGAAGAATTAATTAACAAAATTTGGCCAGCATAATGGTACGATGCCAAGTAATAATAAAATACAAAAATTAACTACACTAGGGTTTCTAAATACCTAGATCTATCAAAACACAGAAAGATAAATGAAAGTAAAAACAAAGATAACAGGCAAAATTCAATGCCTACCTTAGATCCAATGCCAGAAACTGAAAATGAAACCCCTTGTAGATCTGAGAATAGAATTCTCTCCAAAAACAAGCCCAACTTGCAGATTTGAAAACTATGTTGCAAACAAGTGCCCAATCCAGATGCACAAAGAAATTCAAACCAACATGCAGCCACAACAATCTACAAATCACCAAAAATCTTCTCCAAAACTTGTCTCCCCAAAAATGAATGCAAAAATCTCCTAATAGGAATTCCATTCCCAAATTCATGCAATACCAAAAGACAACTCAAAAGCTAACTCACAGTTAACTCTAAATCAAAAAATGACTCATAAGATAACTCCTAATCCAACTCCAATTCCAAAATTAAAAGTAAATAAAATTAATTAATTAAAAATATATTTTAAAAGCACAACTCAACTTGACTTTTGAAAACTAGTTATCTTTTTGAAAACAAAAACCTTCTTCCAATTTTGCACATGTTTTAATTTAAATTCATTTATTAAATAGATTAAATACTTAATGCATCACAAATTCATGCAATTAATTATTTAATCATTTAATAAAATATGCAAGCATAATTCAAACATTTTCCAATTAAGCACATGTTAATAATTAAAACCCAAATTAAATAAATTAAATATTTAATACATCCTAAAGCATGTAATTAAATATTCAATTATTTAATAATACACTCAAGCATAATTAATCCCAATTTCAATTAAATAATCAAATAATTCTAATTAATCAAATAATTGACTTTGGATAATTTTCCAAATTAAACATAGGAACATAATTAAATCATTAAATTCAACTATAATCCTAACATTGATAAACATATAAAATCGCCTACATAATCATAAATCAACTGAATCATGCATAGTAAATCAAGCAAACAGAAACCATGCAGACTCACGAATGAGATCCACGAATTCATGCCAACCAGGTGAATTCAGGTAGGGTAGTCAAACAGACACTTGTCCAATCCTAGGACAATTTGGCTAGGGTTAGGGTTTTGGGTCTGTGTATTATCTCCCCTCTTTACCATTGAGATGAATGTTTATGGGCACGCTCACTCCTGCCAATTCAGGGAAGACGATGCCATGTACCTGCAAACCTATCGTCACAAGACGAAGCATGTACATGCAATATATAACAAACAATGATAGAGTACGGTCGGATGTGTGGATCTCGACTATGCAAGTAACTACACCTCCGTCCTCTACCACATCAGACACGTCAAACAGAAATATAAAATAAGCACATCGACCATACACATGCAATTATGGGATTAGTAAAAATCATAAGCATCAATGATCTCCTAACATATAATCTATCATCCTAAAATAATCATAACATTTATAAAATCGAACTAGGGGCGAGGTACTACAATTATACTCTAAAGACATGGATGGTAAATCTAATAGTAGCATGTAGATGACAAATACCTAATTTAATATGGTTTTGATATGGTTGTTCCAATATCATGCAAGCTATGGATGTGTGTGGTACTCCAGAGACATTGGATGGTTTTTACCAATAGTATGTAATCTATAGATTAAATGGCTTGTATATGATGGATTTTTATGCTACTCTAGAGGCATGGATGGTTCTATGCTAATAGCATGTAGTTGATGAATACCAAGATCTACCCATCTAAAGATTTCAATATTGTTATTAGTGTATCAAAAATGATTGTGTATTTCCTATGTGGTATTTTCCTAAGATAGGATTTTCTATTTTGACCATTAATTTAGTTTTTGTGATTGATAGTTAAGGTTCTACTCTTTGGTGTATGGTAAAATAATAAGACATCTCAAATATGAAAAATTAACAATATGTGGAAATTTTATAATTGGTCTTATATATTTAGCCCATTGTTATAGATATACCATTTCCAATGAAGGCATCAAGTAGTATGGGGTGATTGGTTGTTGTCATATATGATAGTGAATTGGGTAAAAGGATGGGACCCATGATGTAGTATGGGATGCTTGATTTTCTCATAGAAGACAATGGATTAGAGAAAAGATGGAGCCCACATCGTAGTATGGGATGCATAGACATTCCTTTTGTAGGTGAGATCTATTTACAAGCTTATTTGTTAGAAAAATAAGTAGTGGAATTATGAATAAAATAGGTTGCATCTTCTTCTATTGCATCAATCAATATTTAGGTGAATAGGTTATGTATGTGTGGATCATTTATATTTGATATATGTGTCTATATGATCTAGTCATTGTTGTATTTGTGATGTGTATGAGCTATTTACTAGTGCACTTGTGATGTGTGTATGAAATAGTCACACTATGTCTAAGTGATGCATTCTCAATCCAATCATTGTGCAATATTAAAATTATAGAACAATATGACCCCTTTGTAAATTTTTCATGTAGTTGTACACTAATTTATTATTAAGGAACCAATAGTTCACTAGATGTATTGTTATAATTCCAGTGTAACTGGACTAATTTGAAAGGATAAGTTTAATTGATAGTCATGATTTAAAGTGAGATGTGGAATTTGGAACAAGATGAGAGGATTAACTCTCTCTAACATTGATGTATAAAATAAAAAGTTTTTGATTCCCAAAATGGGTTATTTAGGTAGGGTTAGCATGAATGAACTTTTGTGGTTTAGGTATGGGTCTATAGATGACCCCAACATTGGGGCTTACCATTTTTTAGTGTAAGCATATAAGTGGTGGCTTAGATTTATTGCTACCACAGTAATGGAAGAAGTGATAGATGGAATATTTTTAGTAACACAACTAGTAGATTATATTCAATTTTGAGAAAATAGTAGTAATCAAGGGGTAGTTATTACATTGGTACTATAGAATGGTTCAAACGTTGAATCTATGAATGTTGAACCTGACTCTAGAAAATTATATTTTCTTGTACTAATATCCCTCTTTAACTAAATCCGTCATTCAATATGAATGTAGAATGGAAAAGGTAGAGATGAAGCTATTAATAAAGAAAAAGGGAAAAGGTGATGACCTCATTAGTTGAGATGAGTAGGAGGGAAAGGATTTGACATCCCCATATTCACCACATCCATGACGGATGATCGTGGGATAAAATCAATAATTGAATAAGATTGAAGATGTGTTCAAAAGGAAAAGGAAGCAATTTAGAGAGAATATTTATTTTGTTTATGCTACTATAGACATAATTAAGGAAGAATGGGAGTCATATGAATAGGATGTGGAAAGGATGAGCCTTCCTCTCACATTAACTAAACTGGATATTGGTATGAATGTCCATATAAATAGTAAACAATACCAAAATTTATAAATCCTACAAGATTGACGACAAGAGCAGATAAATGTGGTCACGTGATTTACAATGGCTATAGGATATCCAAAAAACATTTTTTTTGGAAAATGTGTCAAAAAATTAGGCAAATAAAATTGACAAGTGTAGAGTCAAATTCCGTAGTTGTTCCCAAGATATTTCAAATAGGTATGAATGACATCTCAAATCATAAAGGATGTAGGGTTTTCATAAGATACATAGAAGAGCATAGTTAATGTGTTAAGGAAATGATGAAATTACAATAAGTGAAAAGGGTTTTTTGAATATTGAGAGAGGTAGGAAAAAGAAGGAATAAACAACATCCACATCGTGCGAGGTTGAGAAGAATAAATAAAAAGAACACTACAAAGCACACCCTTTGCATTCATATATTTTCCAAATACTATGCAAACCTTTGCAATATTTGTGACAAGGGACTAACCTCCTCCTATGGATTCTATAAGTCTAGTGGTTGTATCAGGCATTGACAAGTCAATATTTTGGTGCAATGACAACCACACTTGTAACAAGTGGTATCAGAGCTTGGTCATAGGTTTGAATCCCCTTAGGTAACACTGAGGGGGAGATTTTTGGAAAATGGTCAATGCTCCCCTCAATATTTGTGACAATGGACTAATCGCCTCATGTGGATTCTATAAGTCTAGTAGTTGTATTTGGAATTGACAAGTTGATCTTCTGGTTCAACAACAACCACACTTGTAACGGATTAATCATTCCTCTCCTTTATCATGTGGATTCAACTAATATTGGGTATCCTAAAAAAATATTTTCTCCCTCAAGATGGACCATGGATATAACTCCAAATTCAAAGAGGAAAACATCACATGGGTAAGTAAAAAAATACGGAGGACCAAAAAGTGGTCACATTACTTTCTAGTCCCATCCAAAATAGTAAAATTTTGTTATAACATTCTCAAGTTAAATTAGTCATTTTATAGCTTGGTTCTTATTGATCCTAGGCTCATTCACTACCAAGTTTTAATGCACTTTCATTATAACATGAGAAATTTATATCATGCTCACATTTTAAGAAGAAAAAATTTATCTCTTCTCATCTCTCTTAACTTATACCTCACTCACTCTCTTCATCAAACCATATACATGAAATATAAAATTTAAATATATATTTCATGTATATATTGGTAAGATGTTTGATAATGGTTTCACATCTCTAGGAGTTACAATGAAAACTCTCTCTCTCTCTCTCTCTCTCTCTCTATATATATATATATATATATATATATATATATATATATATATATATATATATATATATATTTCCTACCTACATCTCCCTCTCTCCATCCCTCTCTATCTTTCTCCCTCTAAACTTCTCTCTATCTCACGTCTCTCTCACGTATTTCCTACCACTCTTTCACTCCCTCCCTCTTAGTCTCTCTTCTTGCCTCTCTCTCTACCTACCACACTCTCTCTCCCTCTCTACCTCTCTCTCATTGCCTACATACCTCTCCCTCTCTCTACATATTTCTCACTCTCCTTCCCTCCCTCATTCCCTCTACACTAGTATTTATATCTTCTCCTTTACTCTTTTTTGTTCTCTATCTCCCCTCTCCCTCCCTCATTCTCTTTCAACTTTGAATCCAACTTTCCTATATCTCTTGTCTATCCATCATTTCCTTTTTCTACCTCTCTTTCTCTACACACATCTCTATCATCTCTTTCTATCCTTCTCTCACACCCCCTACCTTGCTCTCTACCTACCTCTTCCTCCCTCTTCCTCCCTCCTTTTGCATCTCTACATACCTCTCTCTCTCTCTCTTTCCCTCTCTACTTATCTCTATATCCACTCTCCCTCTCTTCCTATGAGATATAGAGTAGAGAGGAAGGTGGGATGAAGAGAGAGAGAGAGAGAGAGAGAGAGAGAGAGAGAGAGAGAGAGAGTGTGTGTGTGTGTGTGTGTGTGTGTGTGTTTGTATATTTAGTTAGAGAACATCATTATCTTCTTTGTGTTCTTTGTGTTTTTTGAACCTTTTGGATTGGGTTTTCCTAGGGAATAAAACCCAAAGGGTTGGACTTATATGTCAAATCTCATAGACATGTGTCTTTACAAAAAAAAAAATTAAATGAAAAAATGTTGAGTGCACTATCCATCAAGTTTGCATGTTTTCGAATGCCAAGTCAAACAAATGGCATGGTCGTGTAGATATTTTCAATGTTTCTATTTTTTATTGTGTTTAATTTTTGAATCAATATTTCGGATCACACTCTGTGATGCATTATCGGGACAAAGAAGAAAACTAGAAATCTCAAGAACTAGAAAGTTTGTTGAGCTTTCTAGTTTTTCTTCTTTGTCCTAATGATGGATCACATAGTGTGATCCAAAATGTTGATTTGAAAACTGAACACAATCAAAACTAGAAACATTAAAAATAACCCCAATGGATTGAGGAAAACTGATTTCTTAATAGTTATGTAGAGCTATCTCTTATATTTCTAACCATGCGGTTTTTTCACATTTAAAATATGTTAATGTTTTGATATTTTATTTCCTTTTCTAGCTTGTCCATTATTCATCAAAAACCTATTTATGGTATTTATGTTCTCATGTTTTACTCATTCATAATAATTTGAAATAAAGTAAGTTTTTAGAAACTAGACTATATTCTACATACATTAAAAAATATGATTAATTTCCAAAACTGAGGGAGAAGACTTAGTTTTCTAATTTATAGGACTATTCACTTTGAAAGTTAGTAAAATTATTTATGCCAAAAAATTACTAGAAATTTTTGGATTTATCGAATCCAATAAAACCATGGATGAGATTCAATTCTCATATTATACCCAATGAAAATATGTGATTGCATGTAAATCTGAAAATTAAGTAGACTTAATATGGAAAACCATTGAGATATTCATCTTCTTTGTTATGTCAAAATCAACCAATTTAACATGCTTAATAAACCTATCTTGGATAAACATTAAAAAAACACAAAAATAAATAATATTTTATAATAAGATAGTAGAGCTAACAAAGTATAGTAAAAAAAACAAAAGAAAAACATATTACAACACAAGATTTGCATGGAGGAACCCGTTTGGGATAAAACTCCACCATGAAGAGAGGCCAATTCTTGTATTATTTTCATGAAATAGAGATTGCATACAATCATTCATTCCTTCTCCTCTCAAAAATTCAATCCAATAACACCTATAAGCACAAATAAATTCCCATTATGTCTCATCTCAAGACCTAAATATATAGACTTATGGAGGCCCAAAATACCACTATAGAACATTATGATGTGTCAAAACAAGGCTCCAAAATACCATGTTAAAAGTCCATTTGACCCACCATCTTGGAATCATGTGCATGCATATTAAAATATCATCTTACAATTTTCATAAAATATCTCGCATGCATGTCCACCTAGGGAAAGGATCTATCATTAATAGACATATGTTTTTTCATATATAGTCTCATGACATCTATCATAATTGTTGTAGGTTTGGGGATTTTTGGCCTTCCCTTCTAGGCCTCCATTCTTGGGTCTCCAATCACTAGGAACCTCTTATTTTAGATTCATTTCAAATATTTCCTTTGGTCAAAGGTTTTTTCATTGCTAGATTTGATAACCTAGATGACAGAAAGATCATCCTTTGTGAGCATTTTTTCACTTGGGAGGATCATTTCCCTCTAATTGGCAAACATTGGCATGTGGGTTTAACCTAGCTACTGAATCTTTTTACAACATGCATATTTGGGCCTTGCTCCCTAATCTTCCTCTTCATCTTTAGATATATGTTATCCTTGAGACTGTGGGCGGGGATCTTGGTGATTTTCTTATGGTGGATCCAGCTTCTTCTGATATTCTCCACTCAAATTATGCAGGTATTCTTGTTGATGTTGATTCTTATAAAGGTCTTCTAAAAGAGATTAAACTCAATTCTCCTAAGGGTTCTTAGATTAAGACATTAGATTACAAATTAATCCCTTTCATATATATAAAGTGCTTCAAGACCATTCATTTGGCACCTAAGTTTGATTTAGAAAGAGTGAAATCTAAGAGGCCATCTTCTTGGTGGAAAGGGGCTACTTCTAAACACTACTTATTTTCCAAAAAATCATCTCAGGAGAATGGAAAAGGTCCTATGAATTCATCTTCAGGACCTGAAGTGGCTAATGGATCAGGGTTTGCTACTATGAATTCATCTTTTAGACCTAATGTGGTTGTTGGGTTAAGGTATGTTGCTATTGTGCATGCTGGGAATATTGTAGCCCTTGTTGGTGCATCTTTTGGATCTGCTGAAGGGAAGTCGGCTATTTCTGACCATAGAAAATTTTTCATCTCTATTACTAATGTTGGTGTGTCTGTTAGGAATTCCCAAAATACCAATGTGGCCTCTGAGGGAACTGGTGTTGGGTTTTCTTCTGGTGTTCCTATTAGGTTTTCCCATAAATTGGTTGGGGTCCCTGGGGGTGTGAATGTTGGATTTTTTATCAATAGGCTACTAGTTTTTTCCTAAGTCTATCTGTTGTCTATGTCAGTGTTCTCCATTGTCATCTTCCTACTATTCTTGTGTCTCACTATTGTAATGATCCTCACACATGTGTTGGATCATTTTTTTTGGATTCATTATCCTAGAATAATGAGGCTGCTAAGGTGGAAGAAGGTTGGATTCCAGTTATTGGTAAACATTGTAAGAATTCTTCTCCTTATTTTGGTATGACTCTATGTTCCCATAAGAAGAGTGTGAAAAGGAAACCTTAACTATTTCCTTGTGTGCTTTGTCTCAGGTGGTGGGTTCTTGTGTGTCAACCCATTGGGGTAGTTTGGGCTTACAAAGTATCTTTCTTGACTACCGTTCTTTGTGTCCTTTGAGTGTTTGATATTTTTTGGGTAGTATTATGCGTTGTGGTCTTCATTGAATATTTCTTTGTTCTTGGGTTGTCAAGGGTTTTGGGTCTCTTCAAAACCTTATTTTTCCTTTAATCCAAAAAATTGTTGCAGTTTTTCTTACAACCCCTAGCATGTATCCAAACACCTCAAATAGAATATTTTGAGAGGGGACACATAGCTATTTTTTTATTTTCCCAAATTCCAAATGATAATTGTAACTTCATCTTTAATTGAGATATTTTAGTGTTATTAGTGAAAGAATTTCATCTCTTATGTATAATTTACAAATAAAATTAGGAAAATAATTAATGCAATGACTTAAAAGATTAACATCATACATTATAAATTACATCCATAGAAATATAAATAATCCATTATAGTAACCAAGGGTTAAGGCCTTCCAACACCATTAAGGGAAATACATCTCTTAGCCACATATGTGTCACTTGATTCTTTAACATGCTCCTATGCTCCTAAAAGGTTGCATGCAATAGAAAGATAACCACCATCAAGAAATGACTCCTCACATCCTCCAACATGCCATCTATGAAAGACAAGGAAAATTATAAGGTGATTTGAATACCAACTATCACTTAATCACACACACACACACACACACATATATATGAACATTAGCATCAAATTAAAATTATAAAAAAAGGGTTTGAATATCTTCCTTACTCATAGAAGCTAGAATAGAAATTACAACAAATTGCAACTCATCCAAGCTAACCATACCTCAAACCAGGGTATATCAACATAGATAAAACTTCATGCCATCAACATATCATCTCAAGAATTACAATCAAGTCTCTGTATACCCATCCTCCTATCTCAATTCAACATATCAATGTTCAAATGACCATAGACAAGACCAACTAATAAATTGTATGATACAGATAGACCACATCTTAGTCATCTTATTGTAAGAACATGGGTGATCAAGACACACAGCTACATAACTCATAGATCCAAATCCAATGAAACATGAAAACTCATCATCATGTCACTAATCATAAAACTAACATATCAAAGAGGATAATCATATGTATATCTTGAAGCTCCCACTACATGAGTAATGCCACATATAGAAATAGATCAAAGCCTATTAATTTTATCTATACTAATTTACATAGAGGATGTGCTTGATTCCTCTATCACATAGTGTTAAGGAAATATATGTTCACACAAAAATTGCAAGAAAATATTTTTCAATACCTCTCTCAATGTAGTCTCTATATCTCTCCCAAGTTATTCACTAATCCAAGAAGAAGAAAAAGATCAAAGAGAGAAATTTGAAATCTAAAAATATCCTTATTCAACACTAAAATGTACCAATCTATGTAAAGTAATATCTCATTCAACAACCCCAAACTAGAGGGATATCAATATCTAGGTCATTCAAAGTACAATGGAAATATTGCGGCAATAAATGTAAACCTCTCAAGCTGAAGGTAGACAAACAAACCCTTCATTCCCAAAACATAGAGATATTTCCAAAGCCATAAACCAATTCTTGTACCTATTCAAATAAGTCCTCAAAGATAAATCCATATCTCAATACCAAAATAAACAAAAAATCATAAAACCATGCATCTTCTTATTAACAAGTCCTTAAAATATCTAGATTCAAGACTTAGCTCATATGAGAAGACATGATAAAAGATAATAATACATTTGATAATCAAGTGGGAAATATCTATTAGATCATCAACTAGTCGAGTAGACCAAGAATGGGATTCAAGATTTATATAGACACAAACCACCAAATATCAAAGGTTTATAATAAAGGTTGATCTTCTCTTTAGTCCACAATTGATTGACATTTATAACTAGGTGTAGGATCCTCATTCTTTCTACTAAAGAATAACCATCTCAATACATGATCTCATATACAAGAGATCTCATAGCCTCACCAAAGTCTCTTCAATATCCATTAGCATTCACTAATTGTTCCTTGTCAACTTCAAATGCAACCCTACAAATTTATGAAGCTCAAAGAAAATAATTAAAAATCAAAACCAAGGAGAACCAATAAGACCAATGTCAAAGTTCATAATGTAGAAACACAAAATATCATGACATCATGATCAAATATTTCATCAAAGAAAGATCATATGATCCAAAGAGCATATCATGGTCTCAAATAACCTACATGATGCCAACACTCTAATCTGAAAGAAAGAGTATACCGTGACATAATATAAACCATACTTTAAACAAAAAACAACATCGTATGAAGATAAGCATCTCCTATCAATGAAACACAAGGTGCTAAATAACCCTCAATGCATATGAAACAAAATCCAATATTCCACCCATAATGTTAGAGTTGTCATATTATAGCTAATAATTAATTTATTTAATTATTAGTCTATTATTCTCTACACTTAAGTTAGACTTAGGCATCTTATTATTCTTTAGGGTTTCCCTTTTAGGGTTTCATGTTTCCTTTTATAAGGATTCACCTCTTTGTATTTTTAAGAATTCACTTATTGGATCATAATAGAAATTTTCTCTTTGCATGTCCATAAGATGTCTCTGGCTTTTTGGCCTCCATGATTTTCTTGCTTTCTGTTCTTTGCTTCTTCCATGTGACAGGGTTATGCATGCAAGTATTCTTGGGAGATTAGTTTTTCACCTAATCTAACATGGTATCAGAGCCATCTTGCTGCTCACTGTTCGTGTTTTTGTTGAAGTGATTCAGAAGTAGGACGTTATTTTTTATTTCTTTTTTGCCTGCAAAAAAGAAAAAAAAAATTTTGGGGGTATTTTGAGCAAAAACGGATGCCACCATTGCGTCCGGAAGGTTCGAGATAGCCAGAATCCATATAAAATTTGTCCATTTTGGACACTTTTGCAATTTGAGGCAAAATTTTTTAGGTACCAGGCCGTACGACCTGGCACGCGGATCAAGACGGCGATTTTCAAAAAAAAAATTAAAATTTTTTTTACTAAGGGGCGGCCTCCCGGGCGCCACCCCGCGGCCTCCGCCGAGCCGCTAGCAGCTGCAAGCGCTGTCGCGGCGGCCGCCGCCGCCCCCATCACCGGCCATCGGCCTCCCTCCACTCCGCCACCACTGGCTGCTCCGCCCCCGGGCTCCGAGTCCATTCACGGCCCCCGCTCCGCTGCAGAGCCGCCGCCGGCTCCTCCGCCGCCCCGATGGCCTCCTCCGCCGGCCCCGCTCCGCCCACCGCTCCGCCGGCCGCCCGGCGGGTTTTTAAGCCCTGCGGGCCCTAGTGGTGGTCACATGGGTGACCGGGAGCTCCGGCTCCAGCCCCCTGCGTGCGCCATGCGCCCAGGGGCTCAATTTTTTCAGCCCCAGGGGTTCTAAATTCTTCTTGTGGAGCCTTTCTAACCCTCCCGCGCTGTTTTTGCTCTATCTGGAGCATACGGAGGTCTTTTTTGGACTTCTTTATATCGTCGGAAAGCTCTTTCCGAGCTCTTTCCGATTATGAAGGTTAGGATTTTTGGATCTTCTGTTTTGATAGTATTTTTTTCTGTCAAAGGTGATATTTATTTTTTGCCTTCCGGGAGCCATATCTCGCTCATCCGGACTCATTTTTGGGCTCACCATATATCGTTGGAAAGCTGGTTCTGTGAGTTATTCAGTTGCAGGGGTCTTTTATCCAGATTTTGTTCCAAGTTTTCTCTCCTCTGAGTTTTTCACTTTCGCACTCTGGCGGATTACTTGGGTTCTACAGGTCCTGGGATCTCTTCTTCTGTTCTTCTGGCTCACTTTTCTTTCTGACTTCTGAGCATTGTATGCTTCTCTTCTATACCATTTCTTTTATGTAAATGCACTGAGATAAAGTGCCTACTTTTGCATATCTGGGATCTTGTACTCCTTGTGTTTGTTTGTACTCGCACTCAGTTATAAAGTGCCATGGGGGGTTATGATGTTTTGCCTTTTGTGCTCATCCACCTTTGTCAAGTGAGTGTACCTTCCATGACATTAGCCCATGCTATGTGTCCAGAAGATCTATTCTTCTTCTTCAACACCGCCCTTTATCCTGTGCGTGTACTTCTGTTGCACTGTTGGTGTTCCTGATTCTTCTTCTTGCAGATGTTTCTGGCATTGCATTTCAGTGTTCCTGTCACCCCTCTCTCTGTTCAACATTATGGGGGGGTTCACCTGTTGGCTCTATTGCTTCCTTGGTTCGGTTGAGTGATCTACGTATTCAGTTTTTGTTCCTATGTACTAGGCGGATGCAGTGGCTAGGCACCTATGCATTTCGGTGAGATGGTTCATCTACTATATAGACACTCATTCATTCCTATTTTGGAGGTCACCTCTTTGATTGATCAGCTCTTCAGACTTTGTCTTCTCTACCTGGTCATGCACTATTTCAGTGGGGGTTCCAGCAGTATTCTTCTGACAGTGTTTGCAGCTTCATGCTTTGGAGATGCTTCATGCTCTTTCTTGTTCCTTTCTTTGGGACATTCCCTAGATTGGAGGCTTTGTTTCCTTCATCTAGTTTATTTCTTGTACTTGGGTACCTGATCAGGCCTTGTTGCCGGGACCCATTGCTCTTTCATGCATTTTTGTTTTCATGCATCTTTTAGTCCTTAGTTGTTTAGCTTCTCCCTAAGTTACACTTAAGGGGGGGTGTTAGAGTTGTCATATTATAGCTAATAATTAATTTATTTAATTATTAGTCTATTATTCTCTACACTTAAGTTAGACTTAGGCATCTTATTATTCTTTAGGGTTTCCCTTTTAGGGTTTCATGTTTCCTTTTATAAGGATTCACCTCTTTGTATTTTTAAGAATTCACTTATTGGATCATAATAGAAATTTTCTCTTTGCATGTCCATAAGATGTCTCTGGCTTTTTGGCCTCCATGATTTTCTTGCTTTCTGTTCTTTGCTTCTTCCATGTGACAGGGTTATGCATGCAAGTGTTCTTGGGAGATTAGTTTTTCACCTAATCTAACACATAACACCAATAAACACTAAAGGATATCATCCACCATCCTAGAGTGAATCCAACATCACTACCACAAGCTCCCAATGAATTGTGACATTGAGCTCTCCAGCACTATGATAAGCACCTCCTAACTAAAGACCCTTTGTGTCCCCGATATAATCAAAGAAACCAACACCAATAGCTCCAAAATGGAAGATTCAAACCATGATCTCCAATCCAAGAAGATATAATAGTGCACATCCTTTGTCAATAATTTACTAAAGATACCAAACTTTCATTGCAGCATAAAGATAGAATCCAATAGCTTCACATGTCACCAAAAACTATTGCAAAATACCATCCATATTCTAATCAAATATTATCCATAGCCCACTATATATTGTAGTATCAGTATCTTAAAACCAAACTTTTGAAACAAAGAATATAAAAAAATATAATAACTACATAAAGCTCCAACTCAAAGTGGTATTGAGTTATGCATGGCATCATGACCAATATCATTACCAAAACTCTACTCAAACTAAACAAACCTTCTCATGAAACATTATCTACGGTTAAGTTCAATGAAAAATTATATCATATATTCCCAAAAAACCTTTTCTCACTGCAATTGACCTAGCCAATATAATAATGATGACCAATAATAAGGCCCGCCAAATAAAATCCACATCAATGACATGCAAAATATAGATAATCAAAGATAACACATGGATTTACAAGAATCAAACACCAAAATCAATGCTAGGCCTAATTTTCCAAACAAACCCATGTAGGAGTAACCATAGATCAATAAGAACACTTCAATCATCCCTACAAACCTATAAGTGTCTTCATCCAGAACACCCCAAATTTGGTCTTACCAAAATCTACATAACACAGATTTTAGTTAAAATGTGAAACCTACAAAATCATCTATGCAAATCTGAAATCCACTTCAACATCCAAACATTCAAATAAAAAATGTCATACGAACAATAGAATAAAAATAGATGTACAAAGCCACATCTTTTATAAATGGGAAAATTACAAAACTTATCAAGTTGTTCAAAAGTATTCAAATCATAAAATAAAGAACTCCACAATCACATTCAACTAATGGCTAATCATCCAATTATTTCATGTAACCAGGAAGTGAAATCATGAACCCAATATAAGTACTCTAATTTAGTCCAAATAGTATGTGTTTTCACATGTAACTACAAGGCTAACAACACACAATGAATGTGCAAAATATTTTATTATACATGATGATGTAAGGGTAGGGTAGATAAAGGCAGAATCGGGGCTAATTGAGACTGCTTAAACCCACAAACTTGCCTTGCAAAGAGTTACACATGGAAGAAATGTTTAAACAACACAAGATCCCATGAAACACAATGAATTTAAGCAAGCAACAGGCAACTACACTGGTGCACTTATTATTAAATCAGCAACATGCCTGGCTGTGAGGCCTTCCGAGTTTTGGCCTTATATGAGGAAATTATGAAATCAGAATCACAACTCACACCCAATCCTCTTTTCTATCATCCTCTAACTAGAACTTCTATAACTACTCCCCTACATCAACCCAAGCTCCAAATATATAGCTAGCAAAGCCACAAATCAGTCAGTCAGACATTTAATTACATTATAGGTCCACTTAGGAAGAGAAACCAAAACTAAAGCAAGAAATAACAAAACATGATGTGAAGTTTCATTTAGGTCCACACATTGTCCAAGAACAGATCCCCAACCACGCAAGCTCCAATTTCCCTATACGGAACCCTGCAATGCGAAATACCACACGTTTCATGCGAAATTGGCAGAAAATCAATGCTCAAGGAAAATGGTGATAACTTCCAGATCCAAATGAATTAGGATGTGCACTCTTAGGAGAGGGTCCCAAAATAGGTCCATGGCATAGCATTAACTTTGCAAGGCAAGAAACCAACCGCAACAATGGCTACAAAATGAACATCAAACAAGTACAAGAAATAGAAAATATTTTTGGTGATGAAGGATTGCTCGAGACCCAAGGTTCTCATGTATCACATGACTACATAGAAAAGGAACATAACCACCATGCAAGATGAGCATTCCATATTCCCAAACCAAATCTCTAGATCAATACTATTCAAGAAGAAAACCCATGATCAACTCCATAAAACACAAGATCCTCCATGAACTTAAAAATCCTAACATAGATCCTATTGATAATATTGATTTGAGGTGTCATTCTTCCATTCTCAAATATCTACAAAGCAATGTTAACCCATAGAACATCAACTACAATCTATAAGCCACCAATAATTTACAATTCTTTTTAATTGATCTCACAAGCTTTCCAAGATAAGAAATTAAAAAAGGGGGAATAATTAGAACCAAAACATTGTTAATCCTTCACATGTAAGAACATGAAAACAACATGCAATTACAAGAAACTCACATACATGCATGTGGAAATAAAAGAAATCCATGAAAACCCTTGAAGCTCTAATACTAAATATTGGGAGATTACTGGAAATCATTGGAAATGTATAATTTAATAAAACAATGGATGAGATAAAATTCTCATGCTATATTCAATGAAAATATGTGATTGCAAGAAAATCAAAAAATTAAGTTTACTTAATATGGAAAACCATTGAGATATTCATCTCCTTTGTTATGCCAAAAAATACATTTTTAACATACTCACAAAATTTGTCTTAGATGAACATAAAACTTCACATAATGAACAATATTTCATCATACGATAGCATAGATAACAACATATAATCAGCAACACAATAACATAGAAACACAAGATTTACATTGAGAAACCCTTACGAGAAAAAACTTTGGCAAGAAGAGAGGCAAGTTCCTATATTATCTTCATCAAATAAAGATTGCATACAAACCTTCATTCCTTCACATCTTCAACCTTTAATCCAACAACACTTGTCTACAAAAATGAACTTGAAATGTCCCTTTTGTTTATTTTGTATCAGATTTACATAAACTATATCAGATTTGTTTATTCTTTTAGAAAACTTGTGATTTTACCCAAAACAGTGCAATTAGGTATATCCAAAACAGCTCCAAACTTAACCAAATAATAAAACAATTTCATAAATCTGCAAGTGGAATTTTTTATAAAATGTTTGGTAGAATAATTTCATGTATAATGATACTTTCATATCCTCCTAAAACAGATTACAATAAGGCCTCCAAAATGGGGCTCAAATATGCATCAAATCCAATAAAAGTTGTTGGAAATACACAACAAAACTCACACCAAAGGCCATCAACAACCCAATAAATTTATTGGAAACATAAATGAAAATAATATTATTTTACTACAGCACCACACCAAACTAAAACCCTAGATGCAATCAAAAATACCCAAACCCTTGCAAATCATGCCTGCAAACACACCCAAGTCACCACAAATTTGTATTGTTCAACACAATGGAAAACTTTGTATGAGAATGCACATGGAATAACCTTGTATTACCATCCTTAGCCTCCTTGTAAACCTCCAAAATCATGTTATTTGGTCTCCTTTTCCACAAGTTTAGCAGCCTGTAGTACCCCGCCCCTAGCCCGATTTTATAAATGTTATGATTACTTTAGGATGATAGATTAATTATTAATGTGTATGATTTTACTGACCCCGTACTTGCATGTGTATGGTTGATGTGTTTTTTTTATATTTATGTTTGACATGCCTAATGTGGTTGAGGGATAGAGTCATATTTACTTACTTGCGAGATCCACATGATCGGTCGATCCTCGCCATTGTCTGTTATATATTTATATATGTATGTACATGCGGGTTTTGTATGCAGGTTTGCAGGTATCGGGCATCGACTTCCCTGAATTGTCAGGATGAGCATGCCCTATCACAATATCTCAAATGGTAAGAGAGGGGAGATAATACACAGATCCAAAACCCTAACCTAAGCCCATTTGTCCTAGGATTGGACAAGTATCAGTTTGACTACCCTACCCGAATTTGTCTAGGTGACAGGAATTCGTGGATCCCTTTCTGGTGTTGCTTGGTTTTACTTTGTTTGATTTTACTTTGTTTGGCTTTAGTTGATTTACTACTTATGTGGGTGATTTTCTGTGATTTATTGATTAATGATTATAGTTGAAATTTAATATTAATCATGTTCCTATAGTTATTTGAGAAAATTAATCTAAAGTCAAATATTTGATTATTTGGATTTATTTGATTATTTAATTGGTAATTAGATTTAATTATGTTTATGTGCATTATTAAATAATTAAATATTTAATTGCATTGACTTAGGATGTTTTAAATATTTAATCTATTTAATATGAATTTAAATTATATACATGTGCATTATTGAAAATGAATTGTTTTCAAAAGATAACAACCTGTTTCAAAAAGTCAAGTTGAGTTGTGCATATAAAGTTATTTTAAATTATTTAATTGGAATTTTCTTTCAATTTTTTATTTGGAGTTGAAGTGGGAGTTAACAATTGAGTTATCTTTAGGGTTGCATGAAATGGGGAATTGAATCCCTAATAGGGGGGAAATTGCATTCATTTGGGGATTAGACAGGTTTTGGGAGGAAAATTCTGGGAGAGCTTGTGCTTTTGAGATTTTTGGAGAATTAGGATTGTGAGATTTTTGCTTGTGCATTTGGATCGTGTGCCTATCTTCTACATAGTTTTCAGATCTACAAGTTGGATTGGTTCTGAAAGAAATTCTACCTTCAGATCTTCAAAAGGGTTTTCATTTCAGTTTCTGGCATTGGATCTAAGGTAGGATCTAAAAATCTCATGTTGTGATTTATGTTTTGTTGTATGATGGATTTCTATGTCTGATTGATTTCATGTTTGTCACCTTAGATTTGTCTATGTTTTTTCTTGTTTTGGGTATTAGTGAAACCCTTGAATCTGTTATTTTAGGCTTGTATTAAATCTTAGCATAGTAATGTTATGCTGGCAAAATTTGGTGGGAAAATACCTCACAGATCTCCTAGAAAATGATAAATCAATTCTATAATATAGTATAACTATAGTGCTGAGAGAAAATAAATTCCCCATTAGAAAGGAATTAATTTGAGAGCAAAAAAAACCCAATGTTAGGTAGTAGAAAAAATACAATTCTGGAAAAATACAGTAAAGGAAAAAAAGTCAATTCAAGACAAAAATTCTATTTTGATTGAAAAGAATATTCTCTTTTAAAATCATTTGAGGCAAGTAAAATACACAGTATGGATAACTATTAAGAAAAATATAAATTATTTATATTCTCAAATTTTCGTATTTGATTTATTCTAAAATAATATAAATAAACAAACTCTTTTATAAAAAATGCATTGCAAAACAAAAAGAAGTGTTTTATTTAAAAAATAAATAAATAAATGTTTTAAGGGGGGGGGGCGGGGGCCACCTAACCCCCTACCCCTTCCCCTGCATGGTGCTCTAAGTTCGTGCACAACCAAGGGGCTGACACAGGGGGAGGTGTCGTGGTGACCCCAATTACTTTTTAAAGTTTTTTTTGTTTTTCTAAAATTTGTTTTAAAATATTAATATTTATTTTAAATTTTAAATATATTTTTAAAATTTTAATAGTTATTTTAGATTTTAGTTTTTATGGTTAGTTTATTGTATATATTAATTTGCAATAAATTACATTGATAATTTTTAACATGAATTATTTTATTTTGTTAGTTAATTAATTTGGTATTATGTCTAACTTTAATTAAAAGTTATTATTGATTAATAATTACTTAATTATCTAATTGATATTTATATTGATTTAAATATTTATATCTTTTACTGATATTAAGTAATTTAGTTGTTTTTAGATTAATTTTGATTAAGAGAATTATATTCATTTTGTGTACCAATTTATTATTAAATATTTAGGAATTTATATGATACGGTTATATTTGGTTTTTGAGAATGAGTTAAATAGGTTTTTTAGTGCATTCTGGTTGGTGTATACAATCATGCATTTATGTAAACGTTAGGCCTAATTGCAAACTTGTTAATGATTAAAGTATGATTATATTTATTTAATCAATGTGGGTTGAGTTTATTTGCTCAATTTAAGAATTTTTATATATAAGTATATGCTTAAGATTTGCACATTAAAATTATCATTAGTTTATGCTTTTCTCATATATGTTTATGATTAATTGGTGGGAATTGTAGTACATGTACTGAAATTGGGCGTCCATGTACTATTGAAACTATAGGATTACTATAGAAAATGTTCTTTAATGGTGGCATTGTTTTAATGTTTATGCTAAAATTCTTTTAACAAATTTATGTGTTTCTATGTGTGGACTCAATTATGATCAGTATGGAATTTAAATGCTTCTGGTTAGATTTTAACCTTCTATGATGTGAGTGTTGTATTCTTCGTTCCTGAAGTGTCTTCTTGTGCTTATTGTGATTTCGGGATACTAGAAGACCTAGGGGGAAGATAGAGGCCAAGGGTTGTGTTAGTTCTTGTTTTCAGTATTATGTTTTGATGTGCAATTTTATTTTGATTATACCCCGACTTGACCTTATAAGCTCATGATGTTTTGTATTCTTCTTTTGGTACATTTGTAATCATTTCTAGTTCTTTTATGTGAAGCTAGATTTGGGATTACCTGGTTGTGTACCTAATTTGATCTATGTGAGATCTGTGAGCCTAGGGTAGTTTACCTAGATATTTAGTAGGAGGTGGCTTGCAATAAGCATTGGGGCCCACAAGTGGCTGCCAGGATCACTTATTGTTAAGTATCTATAATCAAGTGATAACATAATATAACATTGAGAGATATTAAAATGAGCCTAATAAGATATGGTTTCCTCACCCTGGCTTAGTGCTAGTACAAACTAAGGTGGGAATGGAGAAGATGACTAGCCCCCTTTAAAAGGGATGAGTTGGCATAGTCAATGGCTTCGTTAGTACGAGAGGTCATTGACACCGTGTATGGTCACTTGGGTGCCAGGATCCAGAGAGATTACCATGACAAAACTCAAGGGTTAGACGTACATGATGACACCTTCCTATGCATAGTCTAGTTATCCTACATGTGTCAGTTGCCTCTGGATTAATATATCTTACCCTGCTATCTTTGTTCACCTTGAGTTAGAGAGCTTTCAAGATCCTTTCCTTAGCTTGATCTATTTGATGTTTGTTATCCGAGTGGGATTTGTTGTTATCTCCTCAGCATGGTGGGAGTGGACCATTTAGGTTCACGAGGTTAGGTGGTAGTGATTCTTTTACCATTTGAGTTTTTGACGTTCATGTACCAGTGTTGGATGATCCCTGTAGCAGTTGTTCCTTCTTGATCTTCTTTGATGGAGGTGTGTTCTTCTTCCTCTTCTTCTTTTGATCCTGTATCTTTGTATCAATTCTTCAGAGATGTCATGTGTACTTCCTTTCGATTATTGTATTACATACCCTGCGACATGTGTAGAGGATGTAGGTTATTATGGATACCTTATGTTACTAGTTGTATTTATGTTATCTTTGATGTGATGTTTCTTTTATCTTTCATTTGTTTATTAGAGTTTTGTAATTGTACCTAATTTACTTTAATTAATTAATGTTAACGTAATCTTCATTGAGGAACCCTTGAGAGTTGTAACCTATGGTGGTTATTTGTATTAATGTGAGTAAATGGTAATTGCTTCCGCATTGATGTTTATCTTGTATGTTAACTTTTATAAAAAAAATTATTCTGCAAACTTAGATGCATGTTTAGGTTAAGTTCTCTTGGGTTCTCTGGCGGGGCATTACACTACCTCTGAAGAAAATCAAAGCAATAGCCAAAATTTGCAACAAGAATACCCCAAAATGAAGCCCCCAAATTCATCTTTTATAGGATAATACTCAATTTCCAAGATAGGAACCCAAAATTCATGACCAAGGAGATATTTTCTCTTGCATGTAATGCATGCAAATTATGGTGCCAAGTGTCCATTCGAATCTTTCACTCCCATGCAAGTTATCATTTGTCCCAACTTGTCATAAGCCACTAAATGCCAAAAATATTTAAATATTTCTCCTCTTAAAATCCAATGCAACATTTGGACCTTAAATAATAAATTTAAAATATTTATTATTTTTTCCTCAAAAAATAATTTAGTAATTTTCTCTTTAAAATTCAAATTACCCGATTTATCTACAGGTCCTGATTGGTTATTTTGAAAATCAGGTTTACTAAAAATAGTAAATGTTATTTTTAGAAAAGGGGACATGACAATACCTCCCTTCCCAAAAAAAATTGTCCTCAAGAAATAACAAACTAGCATCCTCATTGTCTCCAAAAGCTCCATGGAAGAATCTATCAAAGACCAAACTTTAGACCAAATTGAAGCTATGAAGAAGACCATGTTTTTTATCAAGTGATGGAAGACGTGAACTCTATAACAAACCCTGAAGTCTCCAAATGTATGCTACTTCACTCTAATGCAATAATCCATGCCCCATTATTTCCTAAGAAACTCATCAAGATCCCAAAAAAAAAGTGTCAATGATGCCACCACTTGGGTCCCAAATCATTGCATCATTTCATCTATCAAACATGAAGATATAGAAGGATCTAAAAGTGCTATCAACACCAAACCACTTGTTAAATCCTGTAGATTCCCAATCTATGTATGGGGTACCCATCATAGGTGTAAATAAATGCATAGCAACTCCTAAATTGGTGATATGAAACCCAACAAAAACCTCATGGCTAGAAATTAAACCTATGTGGGAAGAAATAGTATCTCCAGTGACATAGGATGATAGAGTATCATCCCTATGACAGTCTCCAAGGAGAAGAAAATAGTCCAACTCTCATCCAAACTCTTGAATAGCTTCTATCCTCCAAGAATCATGTTGGAAACCTACGCTCCATATAGTAGGACAACTTTCTTCTATCAAGGTACAAAGTGGAACTCCACAAATTAAAACTGGATCAGCAATTCCATCGTGTTCATTTCCATATCCTGCATCATAGCCTATTCTTCCAAATGTATGCCATGTTGGGATTATGGAAAGATATGTACTGAGAGGGGACGGGTGAATTAGTACCTTTAAAACTTTTCAAGATTGAAACTTTGTAAGTATAGATATCATTAACCGACTGAATCCATTGCATGTAACATACATTCAAAATATAATTAAAATATAAAGACATGTAATATAATCAATAAACCATTCATGAAACTTCATACACATAACACAAATGTTTTGGTATCGCATAAACCCTTGTTAGAAGGTAAAAACTATGGTGGGGATGACACCCACAAAGCTTCACTACTGCAGTAACAAAGTATGTCGGTTAAGGCTACAAATATTGTGATCACTTCTAGAGATCTTAGCATGTTAGGAGTAATAATAAGATCAGCTAGATCTACCTAGTTGTTAGAGGATTTTAGCAACACAATCAATTGTACACTCAGTTAAGATATTTATAATAGAACTATTAAGTTCACTATGTTAAGGGATTTAGAAATCTACTACAATGGTTAAAGAGTAACAGTAGGATATATCTATAAAAAGAAACCCAAACTTGTAGATCTGTAAAATACTATAAAGATATCACCTTGTAGTGATGTGTATGTCCTTTTGTACTGCTCGTTAGCCTTAGATCTTGTTCTAAAAAATTGAATACTTCTATCAAATCCTTACGCCAAAACCCTTTCTGATCTTATGATCTATTGAGTGCGGCTACTTCTTGATGATATTATAATCAAACGACATCCTTACAAATTTATATCAAACTGACTTGACCTAATTAGGCTTTTACAATATCTTAGAAAACCTAAGATCAAGGGTGGAAATAAATAACCTAGATCTACAATACATAGGAATCATCAACAATTTCATGATTACATCCATATTAAATTATGTCTCAATCTTGGTAAACCATTTTCTAATCAGTATAAATGGTTTGCCTTAATGTGTGTGTCATTCCAAACTGCTATGTCATTTCCTATTTCACTTGGTGTTCACTGTATTCATCACTCAGTAATTAACTGGTGCTCAATTCATATGTATTCTCGGTGACTACTGTGCTCAGTACTCGGTGATTATCTGGCTCAGTGAGAGTGCTCGGTCAAAACTATGTTTGGTTAACTTGGTTATTTGCCTTGTGTCCTTCTTAGTGAAAAGGTTATGTGTAATGATTTATTGTCCTCTTTGTCTCCTTTACTGACTCTATGATTGAATGATACTAATGAAAACCATTAATGCTCAATAGGAGTAACATTCTCCCCCTTTGGAATTAGTATCAAAAACTTTATGTATATGTATCGACTTCAAAAAATTTGTACTTAACAAAAATATGAATCACATGTGAACTTATGTGAACTCCCCCTTTGTACATGCTCTCAGTGTGAAGTACATATAATTTCCCACTTATTTGAAATTAATGCCAAAAATAATGTACTCATAGCTTATCAAAAATATTCTGATGGGTTTTCTTCAGTGAATCCAAGAGGTTTTCCCATTCCTCCTTAAGGTTCTCAAGAGAAATGTGTTCTAAACCGGCTTGTGCATGCATATAAAAAATGTTTTCTAACATTGATATCTCCGAGGTGGCAACTAATTCATTTTCCTTATTCACATGTCTCTCCATTATCATGAGATGGGAAGAAATTCATCATGAAGCTCAGTTATTTTCTCTCTGATTGTATCCTCTTGCTTCCTTAAGTCAATTCTTAACCGTTGGAGAATTTAAACTTTAGTGTAATGCTTATGAAATGCATTTGGATTGGTTAAAGAACTATTTGCACTAACCTTTATCTCTTCATCAAGATTCATTATCTTTTCACTAAGCTCAGTAGTGAATTGGTCTACTATGCATAACTTATACAAAATTGTAATTATATGTTGAATAATGATGTCAAGCTCGGTAATGACCTCTAATAGCTTGACCTTATTGACTGCCACTTCCTAGATTATTTTCTCTGCTAGCTTAAATTGAATTTTTTCCTCTACCCGCTCTTCCATTCTCTTTTCTACATCTACATCAGGGCCATTGATGTGTCCGATTAGAGTGGCAAGTAGATCAATGATGGGAGTTTCCTCATCAACATTGATATTGGAGACTACTGGCATCAAGATGTCTCTAAATTCCTCTAAGACCTGTTTACCTTTACTTTCCTTCCTTAAATTCTCCTATGCAGCCTTCCTTGTGCATAATTCACCATACCTTCTTAAGGCTTTGGGGTCTAGAGTCCTAGGGTCACATTTAGGAATTTCTATAATTTCATCTAGTGTGACAGGACCCTTACCATGTTTCTTCTTTTTCTTTTTCTTAGGAGTGGGGGATTTTTTGTATGGTACAAGATTTTTGGTCTCCGAATTTGTCTTGTCTTGCTTGGTAGACACACTCTCTTCCTTATCTTGCCAAGTGACTGGTGTCTCGGTGTCTTGTCCTTGGGCTTATTGTTTCATGTCTATTGTATCTTCTTTACTTTCAGCCTCTTTATTCTTGGGCTCATTTGTATCTTTCTACTCTTTTGCACCTTGTCCCTCAGTTGTATCATTTTGTTCCTCAGGTATAAAGCCTTCAGTTTCACCTTATGTAGAAATATAAATTGCTTGAACTAGTATAGGTAAATCACCTAGTATATCAATTGTTGTTTCCTCACTAGGTTGATTCTCTTTGATGTTATATACAGCTTTAGTGATGTCCTCATCATTATTTACATCATTATCAGGATCTCAATTTGTGATGTCCTCAATCATGACATATTATGTCTCAGTTGTTACTAGTTTCTCAATAGCATCCTCTATATACTCTTGAGTATATCCAGATAGGAGGAAATCCATGACACAAGTATCATCTGCTATCTTAGTATCAGATATATGAATAGGTTCCTTGGTGGCCTCTATGTCAGCATCATTCAAGTGGACTCCTTTTTCCTTTTCTTTTTTCCTTCTTCTAGGGAATGAGCCAGTGCAAGTTGATCAGCTTCTGCTCTAGATTTCCAAATTGTAGTCCATAGAAGCTTGTTATTTTCATCAACTTCCTCAAGGTTACCTGCCAAAATATCAAGTGCTCTACTCTTCATCAAAAAATGTTCAAAATACTACTTCATCAGCTCTTCAATCTCGATAATAGATAAGATAGGCATTACAAAAATTAGTGAGTGTTCCCTCATTTTCTTTTATGTATGTAAGGCGTATGTCCACCTTGTTGATACTTTATCATCTAATTCTTTAGGAACATATTTTGCAAATCCAATAGGTACTCTCTTAAATTTTATCATCATTTGAATGATAGCTTCTTCTATTTTCTCCTAATCCTCAATAGACATATGTACATACTGACTCATCTTAGGGTGAGCTAGACTCCCTGATTCCTTTATATTGTTTTCTAACTCATCTACTGACTGAATTTTATTTACAACAACCTTGAATTTATCTTGATCATCTTCTTCCTCATAGTCTACATCATCTTTAGCTCTTATCAGCCTTCTCCTCTTCTTAGGTTGTTCGGTAGTGACTTGGGAACCTCTTTTCTTCTGATATGTTTTAGTGGGAGTTGGTTGTGTTATCTTTTCAATTCCTTTCTTTAGGGGAGGAGAAGAAGCTATTAATGATCTTGTCCTTACTCTTATAGGTGTTTCTTCTTGTTTCCTCTTCACTGTGGCCTTTACCGGTGCAACTTGAATATCCTTATCTAACTCAGTATCCTCCTCATGTTCACTATTGCCAATTAAAATTTGTTCCTCAATTTTTTCTTCAACCGGATTAGATGTTGATTCTTCTTCTTCTTCATCATCTCCAAATCGTTTTACCAATATTTCCAACATATTTTTGGATTTTCTACTTACTTTCACTCCAACTAGATCCATCTTTATTCTTAACTTAGCCTCCTCATAGGTTCTGAACATAGTAGCTTTTGGATCTTTGGGCTCAGCCAGTAGTGCCTTTATTACCCTAGAAGGATGGTCAATATCCAGTTCATAGTCCATTTTGTTAGGAATAAGTTGTCTCAACCTTGGATAATTCCTATTCTTATTATTTGTTTTGTAAAATGTATTTCTTGCAAATAATGTAATTAAGTGTGAGTGTACATGTCTAGTTGGCATGTTGATGTGTTGGCATCTTGAATTGTGTGTAAGGAGATCATGGCTGAAATGGTTATAGCGGATTCCTATGACATGTAAGAGCTATATCTGGAAGATTCAATGACAGGTGAAGACATGTGGCAACTGATAAAATTGAGTATTGTACACTCTTCCCCAATCGTGGGGTTCAAGGCATCACCCCGAAAAAAAAATTTGCGTTCCTATTTTCGGGTTCCTATTTTCTCAAAGAATGGTAAAACCCTAATACGACTATCTTTGGAGGTTGCCCTAAAAGAGGAAGCACATGATATAAGCATTTTTAGGGTTGCAAAGATAGGTGAAGTAAGTGTATTTTTGGAACATTTTATGCTACCGTGATTTGTCTTCAAGGGTTGGGAAAATCTTCTGAAAGAACTTGCATTGCAAGTGTATTGTAAACTATAATAGTTTTGATTAATACACTATGTAGGTTTTGGAGTGCTGGGGTTTTTACCAAAAGGTTTCCCCAGGGTAAATACTTGTGTCATTCTCTATTTTCTGTATGCATGGTATATGGTTGCAATATCATTGTTAAAGTAGTTAACGAATTTGAAATTGTAAGGATTTAAAAGAATTTGCACAATACTTTCCTTTAGAGATTAGTGTAGGAAGTTATTTCTGCACCTGAGTTTCCTTACACATTTGGGGTAACCAAGTAGTCCTCAATTCAACTGCCTTGATTAAAGTGGTGTTGGTATCCACTAGGAAATAGATATATTCTTTGTGTTTCTCTACCAGTTGACCTCTTATCCTACTTCTTTTATGCATTCTATCCTTGAATTGTCCAAAATAATCATCCAGAATAGTAACAAAATTTTGACCTAGATTCTAAATAAACTCATGTATCTGCATAATAATTGGTCGTTTGACATTGCAGTAAACATTACCGATAGCTGGAAAGAATTTTTGTAGGTATAAAAATATACAGACCAATAGAGAACCAAACTTACATGTGTTTGTCTTTTCTACCTGAATGGTTCTCATATTTTCCGCCAGTTGTTTTAGTAGTAGCTCAATGAGGTCCAATTAAAGACCCCTCTTAACTATCTTATAAGCAATATCTACACCTCCACAAGGTACATTGTTTGGCCTACTTGATTAAAATATTTTATAGCCAATAATATAGGCTCCAAACCTTGTTTCTGGATCAATGATTATATTAACTCTCATTCCTCTTCTATCACATTCAGCTCCAGTGAGCTTCTTGGTCTCTGCCCTAAGTGCTTTCCTTATGGTCTTTGCTTTATCGGTAGTAGGGTAACCGGTGACCACATGTATAATTTACTTGGATAGTTTAACCGATTCATCTAGCCATATTTTACCTTCATGCACTTGGCTAAGAAAAACCCTAATCCATTCTATTTTGAATTCTCTCAAGAAATATAGGGCATTCATCAATCCCTTTACCTCAAGGTGTTTTAACTCATCCTTGAGCTTTATATTCTCACTCAGCTCTTGGTAAGTGGATTGGAGCTCAAAATCTTTGATTTCACTAATTTTACAATGGATGTATGCGCGTATGTCTTGCACCAAAAAAACCCTACGTGGTATACTGGAAAATGCACCCACTTCATCAATTTGTGAAGCTACTTCAAGGTGCAACTTGTATTTGGGTTCATCATAAGTCACAAACTTAATCAATGTGACCTTATTGTCACTCTCAAACTTCAATTTCATAACCTTCGATGAAGATGCCATTTTTTCTCAGATTTAGGGCTTCATGAATATTTCAATAAAACAACTCGATGGCTGAGGAACTTACTTGAAGTAGTGATAAACTCGCTCAAGATCTCCTTAAATCTCTGTTAAACACTTTGGAAATTATTTTCTCAAATCTCTCAAGTCACTTTGGTTCTTCTTGTGATTTTTGTGTGATGAATTGACTAACTTCATCGTATATTTATACCTAAAATCTCTTTTCCCACTCAAACTTCCACATTAAATGCTTTACCTACCACATCTCAATAAACATAGTTGCACTCGGTTAACACTTCAAAAGGGTTCAGCTCAGTTAACACTAGATATTACATCGGTTGATACTTCAACTTAGTTAACCTTTTCAATATTCACCGACTATAAAATATTTACTTGGTCATGCTTTTACCGACTATACACATTTTAAGTTCTAAACGTATAGTACCATAGTGCATCTCATTTCATGTTGATTTGGTGTTCATTCACTAGATATAAGGAACTATTGTAAGATATAACCAATTAAAATTAGTTTCCATACATACCTTAATTGCTTAGGCGGAGGTGGTGATATCACCTAATCCAATGGATGAGATGTCACCAACTGTAGTGCTTGATCTAGCATTGTCATTTGATACTATTCTCCACATTTGATTTTGTATCCTCATGATTTCTTCAATTGTATTTCCATTTGTATCATCAGTTATCTCTGGTGCTCAGTCTCTATAATCTTTTCTCAAGTGACCGACCTTGTGACAGTGCAAACATGCCATACCAGTACTTGTCCAATTATGAGATCTTCCTCTCAAGTTCTTTCCCATGCAATTTTCTGCAATATGTCCATATCTGCCACATGCTATGGAATTAGCCCAAATGTTGTAATCCCAAGTGTATGCATTACCTTTCCTTCTTAGTTGATACTTCTTGTTCTATTATTTCGATGTCTAAACTTGCTTCATCTTTGTCCTATATTCCTATGATATGTGTCCATGCATGTTGCAAGTGCGAAAGTGTTTTTCCATATAAGGTTTCTTAGGTGTCCTATTCAACTTTGATCTACACTCATGTGCTTGATGTCCATACTTATTATAGTTATAGAAATAACCATTAAATTTAGGAGTGGATTTAGGAATACCTTTTTCTTTTCTTTTTCAAGCATTTGATGTGTGGCCTGTTTTTCTACAATGATAACATGATAGCTTCTTTTTCTATAGATTAGCATAGGCATTCTTCTATTCAGCTTGTCTTGATGACTCTACCTTCTCGATATAGCCTATACTAGTTGTGCTATCAAGTCTTTTCTGATTGATCAGGAATTCATCCATTCTTTTAGTACTTTCTTCGGCTTTCTTGATCATCTCATTATGTTGATGTTGAATCTTTACCTCATTCTTCAATCTTTTATTCTCTTCTCTTAATTCACTGATGTCTTCCAATTTCCTTATAAGCTCACAATTTACTCAATTGACTTCCTGACTTATGACAACCATATGTTTAGATATTTCAAAGTGATGATCAGTGAGTCTCAGTATCTCATATTCCTTTTCTTGCAACTTATCAGTCATTTTCCTCCCATCTTCAATAGCTAAATTTCTTTCTTGTTCTGCTTGCCTTGCATTATTCATGACATCAATCATTCTAACCATTTGTGTCTCTCGACTGATCTAAAATTATTTCACTTGTTCAGTAAGATGTTGATTGTTTTCAAATAGATCTGATATGGTTCCTTCAGATGCATCAGATATGCTACTAAATCTAGATCCAGATACCTCAAATGGATCATCTATATCTTCTTCATGATAATTTGTCTCATTATACTAAAGTTCCATATATTTCCTTTTGATCAATAACTTTTTCAGTTCTTCTTTGGCTTCCTTAAATTATTTAATGTAGATTTGTATCTGTATTCTCTGATTCTCAATAGTCTTATCAAGCTTATACCTTTCCATCCTTAAGATCTTTTCTCTTCAGTGACTAAACTTTCCAAAATAAGAGAAATAGCTCTGATACCAATTGTTGGGATTATGGAAAGATATGTATTGAGAGTGGAGAGGTGAATCACTACCTTTAAAACTTTTCAAGACTAAAACTTTGTAAGCATAAATATCATTAACCGACTAAATCCATTGCATGTAACATACATTCAAAATATAACTAAAATGTAAATACATGTAATCTAATCAATAAACCATTCATGAAACTTCATACTCATAACAAAAATGTTTTGGTATCGCAGAAACCCTTGTTAGAAGGTAAACACTATGGTGGGGATGACATCCATAAAGCTTCACTACTGTAGTAACAAAGTATGTCGGTTAAGGCTACAAAGATTATGATCGCTTCTGGTGATCTTACCCTGTTAGGAGTAACAATAAGATCAGGTATATCTACTTGGTTAGAGGATTTTAGCAACACAATCAAGTGTGCACTTGGTTAAGAGATTTACAATAGAACTGTTAAGTTCACTTTGTTAAGAGATTTAGAAATCTGCTACAATGGTTAAAGAGTAATAGTAGGATATATAAGTAAATAGAAACTCAAACTTGCATGATTTAGATCTATAAAATACTATAAAGATATCACCTTGTAGTGATGTGTATGTCCTTCTATACTGCTCGGTAGCCTTAGATCTTGTTTTGAAGAATTGAATACTTCTGTCAAATTCTTATGTCAAAACCCTGTCTGATCTTTTGATGTGTTAGGTGCAGCTACTTCTTGATGATATTATAATCAAATGAAATCCTTACAAATTTATATCAAACTAACTTGACCTAATTAGAGTTTTACAATACCTTAGAAAACCTAAGATCAAGGGTGGAAATAAATAACCTAGATCTACAATACATAGGAATCATCAACAATTTAATGATTACATCCATATTACATTATGTCTCAATCTTGGTAAATAGTTTTTTGATCGGTGTAAACCATTTTCCTTAATATTTGTGTCATTCCAAAATGCTATGTCATTTCCTATTTCACTCGATGTTCACTGCATTCATCGCTCGATAATTAGTTGGTGCTTATTTTATATGAATGCTCGGTGACTACTATTCTCGGTACTCGATGATCATTGGCTCAGTGAGAGTGCTCAGTCAAAGCTATGTTTGGTTAACTTAGGTATTTGTCTTGTGTCCTGCTCCATGTCAAGGTTTTGTGTAATGACCTACTTTCCTCTGTGTCTCCTTTACCGACTCTATGACTGAATGATACTAATGACAACCATTAATGCTCAATAAGAGTAACATACCAATCAAAAGAATATGAACCCATGATATGTGTTGTAAGTCCTAAAAGTGGGGTGACCTCATGCTTTGTCAAAGATTTATCAATATGATAGGACTTATCGCCTGAAAAATCTTCAAGTTTTGCATGATTGATTAAAATTCAGCCCACATATGCATCACTCATATCTCTCTTCACATATGAAGATATGACACTAACAATTGATCCAACAATTATGTGTTCCATCATGCCATCCAAGTGTACATTGTGAACCTTCAAACTGCTTTTCAAAATATATGACACTACAACCTCATGAAGAAAGTTATATATATACTCAAAAAATTTGAAACATAACTCAAACTTGATTTCTCTACTTTGATTAGCATCCATGCAATGCCCATCTCTCATGTGTCACATACTTTGAATTTTATTTTTCCTTCTCATTTCATGACTTGTCAAATCAGTAATATCATGCCTTGGAAATTCCATAATGTCTTCATATTTGACACCCAATGTAGTGCCAATGGTAGGAGAATCATTTCAGCCCTTATTCTCATGTGTAATAGCTACCTTTATCTGATTATTTAAAAGTGAAGGATTGGTGCCCCCAATCAGAAAATTATGATTGATGAAATACCTTTTGTGGTGCCTTCAATCACCTCAAAAAATTTTTCCCTCTTTGTTTCATGTTCTCCCATAATCATTGGTCCAACATGAAGTTTTTTGTGTAAAGTTTAAGCCTTAATGTTTGTCCTCTTGGCTAACATAACATGATAGAATGAAGATAAGAGGATGCTATCATAAATCATAAAATCATTCCTTACCTCGTGTTCTAGTGAAATCTCTTCCTCATTCAAAATTATATCTTCCTTTATGGATGGATGGTCATCAACATGTATGGGTCCACAAGATGTTTCCAAACCCAAATCAAGTATACCAAGTGTCAAACTCTCTATCAAACAGATGCAAGATTTGTCTTCATCATGGAAACCTTCAAGATTCACATCACATATTGAATGGAAACTTGATTGAAGTAATACTTTCAGATCTACCCAAAACAAATTACAAAAAGGACTCCAAAATGAGGCTCAAATATGCATCAAATCCAATAAAAGTTGTTGGAAACACATAGGAAACTCACACCAAAGGCAACCAAAAACCCAATACATTTATTGAAAATGTAAAGGACAATATTATTTTTGTACTATAATAGAAAACCAAACTAAAACCCTAGATGCAATTGAAAATACCCAAACCCTTGCAAACCACTCCTGTAAACTCACCCAAATCACCATAAATCTATATTGTTCAGCACAATGAAAAACTTTGTATGAGAATGCACATAGAAGAACCTTGGATTCCCATCCTTAGCCTCCCTGGAAACCTACAAACTCATGTTTTTTGATCTCCTTCTCCACAGGTTTAGTAGACTCTGAAAAAAAAGCAAAATAATAGCCAAACTTTACAACAAGAATACCCCAAAATGAAGCCCAAATTCATGTTTTATAGGAAAATACTCAATTTCTTAAATAGGAACTCAAAATTCACAACCAAGGATATATTTTATCTTGCATGTAATGCATGAAAATGTTGGTGCCAAGTTTCCATTCAAATCTTTCGCTCCCATGCAAGTTATCATTTTTCCCAACTTGTCATAAGACACTAAATGCCAAAAATATTTTAATATTGCTCCTCTTAAAATCCAATGCAACATTTGGACCTTAAATAATAAATTTAAAATATTTATTATTTTCTCCTCCAGAAATAATTTAGTAATTTTCTCTTGAAAATTCAAATTGCCTGATTTATTCACAAGTCTTGATTGGTTATTTTGAAAATTGAGTCTACTAAAAATAGTAAATGTTATTTTTAGAAGAGGGGACATGAAAAAACTCCCATATATCTCATATCAATCCCTCAATATATAGACTTATGGAGGCCCAAAGTAGCACTATAGAACATTACCATGGGCCAAAACAAGATTCTAATATACCATGGTAAAAGTACATTCCACCCACCATCTTTGAATATCATGCATGTAGCTTAAATAACCTCTTATAGATGCTCTTATATTTGTCATAAGACATCTCTCGTGTGTGTTTACATATGGAAGGGCTCTATCATAAACCGTCATGGTGTTGTCATAGAATCTTATGAAATTTTTCATAACAATCATAGATGCTCTTACAAATCCTAACATTTGTCTAAACACCTCAAAATAGAATATTACAAGAGGGGATGCCTAGCTATTTTTTCTTTTTCCAGAAGTCCAAATGATAATTGTAAATTCATTTTACATGAGATCTTTTACTACTATTGATGAAAATATTTCATCTCTTATGTGTAGTTTGCAAAGTAAATTAAGAAAATAATTAATACAAGGATTTACAAGGTTGATGTCACCTAAATCCTAACAACATATTCATTATTAAATTAGCCCAAAAAAAATGCATAAACTACATGGTGTTAGCTATTTTTACTTAATCATTTTCTTAATTGCTAAAAAAATGTTACAATTTTAGGAGGGGCACACTCAACACTACGCTATGTTCTTTTTCATTAAAATAGGATCACTCGTATGACCCCTATTTTTTAACCCCTTGATCTCCATCACATTCAAAAAAATGGTAGTTTAGAAATTTAGATTGGAGTAGTACAATGCATGTTCTTGTTGTATCTTCAAATGTTGAGTGTAACTATCTTTAATTTCTCATCAAAGATGAGATCTTTATGATTTTAGATGAAAAAGTGTGGTCACTTAAGACCCCATTTTGGTCCCCCATTTCAGTTAGATACCAATATTTATTTTCATACTTATAGACAAATATCAAACGTATTTAAAAGGCTTAGCATGCAACTAATGCAAAAGGAATTTCACAATGCTAAGGGATAAGTATGATATCTATTTGTATTGGTGATGGTGTTGAAAGGCATGATTGACACAAGAAAATTTAGGATGTTGGGTGAAGATATCACTATGACACTCAAGCATCTCAACACTGGTAGTCATGGGAGGTACTCTAGGTGCTCACAAATGTCATGAAATTATTTTGAGAGGATAAGAGAACTTGGAGCCTAGAATCCATGTTCACTACCACACAAATTATCAAGGCTTTAGATCTTTCATCTTATACTGGCTAGGAAAATATTTTGATTGCGTATTGATATCAATACTAGGTTTTAGACCTTACAAGAAAAATAAAGAAATAAATCCAAGTGGGCCAAAAATGTTGAAGTTGATGTCACCTTTCTAGATGTGGTATCATTTGCAATCTTTCTTAGAGAGTAATTATGTAATTGAGAATTATAAAATTATTTCTTCGCCTTTTGATGCCCTTCATTTGATTTCTACCAAAGTAATAAAGTATGTAATAAATTAGTAGTTGTTATTAAAGGGGATCATAATTTTGTATTTATGTGTGTAGGATATACCAAATATCCTTGTCATGATAAGAACATGATTGAATGTTATTGTCATGTATATGTATAACTAAAAAATCATGATTTGGCAATATACAATTACTCAAACTCTGAAGTCAAAATATATCTAATCTCATTATTATGGAACATCAATTTCTTACAACATTGAGATAGTGGATTTAGGTGATGATGTCAATTTGTAAGAATATCATCACTCCAAACCTAGATAAGGTTATATGCTATCAATACTATGATGAGCCTAATTTTAATCCAAAAAAATCAATTTTAGATAAATGAAAATAGCATAGAATTTGGGATATTTTCAAGTCATATATTTTCTAGGACTATTTTAAATTATCTAGAATACCTTGGTAAATTGAACTTCTTGGAGTGGATTCATATGAGGAACATGCAAAGTTTAAGTTAAATATGATTATTTTGATATTGTATCCCTTCATGAAACATGACTAGAGTTCTCATGAGTATCACAAGTACCTAAAAATCATACTATTGCACTTATTATAGTATATCAATATAGCATCAAGACTATATTCTCATGTAATAGTATTAATATGATGAGTTGAGTGTATTACTAGTAAAATATGGAGTATAGCTGGTGGTGGAGCTTTTCATGTGTGGATTAGGAAAATTAATAAATTAGTGTATAAACATGATTAGCCAACCATAAAAGTCATAAAAACTATTTTAGTAAAATCCTAATCACAACCAATAAGGCTATCAAAACAAAATGCAAAATAAACAATAAAATTTGCAAACCAAATTCACGCATTCCTTTCATGGTGACTTATTGTTTTTCATTTCTTTTCTAATTGATATGTTTCTCTTTGTTGACATGTACACAAATAATAGCCAAAAAGCAAGGATTTGTTTGACAACGTAATAATGAGGATACTAGAAAATCATGGTGGATCAAAATGAGAGAAAAAACATCAATTTATAGACTCCAAATTCAAAAAGGAATGGACACAATAAAAAGGAATGAATGGAAAAGCCAAAGAATAAAATAAAATAAAATGAAAGGAATAGGAGAGGAAAATTAAACATTTGTATTTAATTAATTCTTCCAAATTAGCAAAAAGAAAGGAATATGAAAAGACAAGTGGAAAAGAAGGGCCAAAGGTCAATAGTAAAAGAGAAATAATAAAAGATTACTTACCAATTCCCTCCAAAATAAAAAAAGGAAAAGTCAAGAAGAGGAATATGAAAAGACAAGTGGGAAAGAAGGGTCAAAGGTCAATAATAAAAGCCATATAATAAAAATAAATTGCCAGTTTCCCTCCAAAACTCCAAAAGCAATTTAAATAAAATCAAATTTAAATCTAAAATAAAATGATAAAATAAAAAGTCATTTAAATGTAAACTAAAGACCAAAAAAGTATAAATAAATAAAATTTATTTATGTCTAAAGGGGACATAGGGAAATTAATTTAACTAATTAATTCCCTGGAGACAACATTAGGACATAATTAAATAATTGTTAAATTATTTAATTAAACATGCCAAAGTGACCAAAAATGTGACAGATGATCAAATACAAAGCGACAAAATGACAGACAAATCATAACAATTCAAAATAAACAAAAATGACTTAAAATGACCAAAAATAAACAAAAATGGGCAAAGTTGATGAATGACATAGAAGATGACTAAAAAGGGGAGTTATGGGCTTTGACCATTTTTAGGTGTCTACATTTTTCCCCTCTTTGAGACAATGTGATTCTGAGCATTGTTTCAAAGAAAGAAAGACTACATTAAAAGGCCAACTCAAACACAAAAAGATGTGAGGGTGCCCCCTCCAAGAATTGGACAAAATACTTAAAAAGAAGAGGCCAAGTTTTTTGAAAATAAAGCCAAGAATATAAGACCCAAATAAGCCTGATCGGAAAGAGAAAAAAGACAAACCAAAAGGAAAACAAGACCAACCTAAAAGGACATGAGCCAAAACAAAAAGGAAAAACAAAAGAAAATCAATCCTTGTTTTTCTTTATTAGTGCAATGTTTGTCTTTTGTAGAGCTTTTTGACATAGAAGATTGGATGTGTTGCATCGTGACATATATTAAGTTAGAGTGATCATGTGATCCTTTTTGAATGAGATCAAACATTATTCAAACAAGAAATGACCCAATTCACCTTGAAACGCATACATGCCCCCATAACCTCATGAGAACATCCCATAAACAGAAGATGGAGCTAAAATAAAAGACCATAAACCTTCCTAGCCACTCTCACCACTCAGTGGTATCCTTGAGTAGCATAGGAACATGGTGAAACATAAAACCAGTGAAATATAAGACAAATAAAAATAAAATACCGTGAACCATCCCAGTCACTCTCATCACCCAATAATATCCTTGAGTAGCATAGGAACATGGTGTCAAAAATGAAATTAATAAAAGACAAGACTTTCTAAACCAAGAAAGCCAATAGATAATTTAATCTAATCACCAAAGTTGATAGTTTAAAGATAATGATAATAATAATGAGGACCAATGTGCTTGGTTTTGAGAAGGACACATCCTGTATAAGTCACATAATTAAAAACAATTACAATGTCTAGTTTTAGAAAGGACACATCCTGCATAAGAAAAAATGAAAAAAGAATGGATAATAATGATTGGTGATGAAAATTTCAACCAAACTGATTGTCGACATGATTGGGTAGGTTTGTCTATTGATGCACGATTCATGAAGTGAAAGGTTCTACCTCTCCTAATAATTGTGTCTGCTGAAATGTTTGTCATATTACAAGGGATAACTTATTGAAAAATGACAACAAATGAAATGAAATGACATTAGTGTCGAAAACTAACACTTTATTTCTTCGGATTTTTAAAAGTTATTTAATTTTTCTAGATTGTTTTAAATAAAAATTGGTTCTTTTTCATAACCTTTTTATAATTTGTAGGATTTTTTTAGCACATTATTTAATTTAGTAATATTTTTAATGCTCAAACAAGATGTACTTGATTACCCCTAGTGTCTAACAAAGTAGGGACATTGTGAATGGACAAATGAACTAATAGAATGATAATTTATGGATGAAGGATGGTGGCACCTTTTTTGTGGCATTGGGGATGATTTGACTCTGAAGGACTATACGGCAAGGGGAGAACATGTCTTTATTGCAAGACAAGGGATTATACATGATAGGATAAGGTAATCACATTGTGCATTAAATTTCAAGTGATGTACAAGAATGGACATTTCAAGAGGTTTTTGAAAATGTGTTTTGTATTTTACATCCTTATTTTATATCAAGATCAACGGATGGTTTTGGATAGGATAATAATAGGACAACAATAGGACATGAAGAGATAAGAAAGATCAAAAGAATGGATAACTAATAAGGATGAAAGGTTTGGATAAGGAAATGACAAGAACTAAAAGTAATTAAAATAAGATTAACAATAAGGACCAATAGGGATATAGAAATGTCAAGAAGATAAGATACATGATACTTATGAATATCTTCGACCTTGTCCAGATCAAAGATGAAAAAAGGAAATATGGGTGTAAAGAATGATGATGAGTATGAGGGACAAAGGATAATAAAGGACATGATGGAATATCATGATGGATAGGATATTGTAACATAACATAAATAAACTTTCCCCCAAGTATTGTATGATATGATAGGATAACATGGGTGAACCTGCCCCCAAGTATGGAATAGAATATGTTCATAGATTATGCATGACGCTTGTTTACCAAGTTTTTGTCATGGTGCTTGCTCAAGGTGTCTGTTTGCAAGGTTTTCACTAATGGATGAATGCTTTCTTTTTCTTTTTTTCTTTTTTTATCTTCATTATTTTTTACTCTTTTGACATTTTTTTAAATAGTTTATGTATGACAGGAAATGGAAAATTGACCCAAGCACCTTATGCTTTGGATGTTACTCTTTAATGATATTCAATATTGGACCATGGATATGAAGGTATGATAAAAAGATGTTAGTAGGGTAATGAAATGGATGGTTGGATGTAATAGGATACAAATTTATGGAAAAGCTGGATAGGATGGATTGAAGATGGAAAGTAGCTGTTGGATAATGGAAGGGGTGTAAGAAGGCTTGACTTTGAGGGAATGGAAATATGGGAAAGAACAACATTATTGCATACCTTGAGGGGTAGGGAAGTGATGAACAACAAGTAGATTTGGAATTTGGAGGAACGGGCATGGATATTGGGACATAAGGACCCAAAATGGATTTGAAAAATGGAAGATGTTTAGATGGAGGTATATCGATTGTGGATGCCATCTTTGATTTTTCTTTGTGAATTAGTGCTTCAAGGAGTTGTTTGGGAATCCACATGGATCTTGATTTTTCTTTCTTTTGTGGTTCCTTAGAATACAATGCTTGTATAAGGGATTTAGAATCCATATATCTTTTAATTTCTCTTTCTTTTTCTTAGTTGGCCTTTGTGGCCTTTTGGATTTTTATTTTTATTTTCGGATCATATTTTTCTTTATTCTTACACATCGATTAGACTAGAAATGTTGATATCTGATTGCATGTGGATTGTTGGACTTAAAGACTTTAGTTGCTTATCATCCAAATCCATGGGAGAATGAAGGGGATGCATGAATGGATAATAAAAATATAAGGAATTTTAGATGGATGGGAATAATATGGAAGTCTTTTGGATGGATGTAATTGATATGTAGGTCTTTTGGATGGATGGAAATTACTCAAAGATGTGTTCTTTTGATAATATTGACTCACAAAAGGATAAATGGATTGTGAGCTAATGTATGGAGGGATATATGGACCTAAGATGCATGGAAGGGTTGAAGGGGTAGGTATACGTTTGAATTTATAATTTTTAGGGATACCAACATCTTGAGAATGGGGTATGTAGATGAGGTCGTGACCATTAGGATTTTATTTGATAGGGATGGGTTATTTTATGTTTTTCTCATACAGGCCTACCCCTTTGTCTTGATAATACATTCTTTGAAAACTATTTCCACCAATGGGATACTTGCTATATGATGTAAATCTATTTTGAGATGGATATGAGATAGAGCTCATGGTATGATTGCCAAGTAAACTAGACCAACTATAAGTGGAGGAACAATTTTGACATGTAACAGCTTCATGAAAATCTTGAGCTGAAGTGTTGGACTCATAAGGGAGATAAAGGGGCATCAAAGGTTATTCATAAGCTGGAAGAGTAGGAATGATAGGATCATTTAGAAAAATAGGCTCTTGTGGTGGACATGAAGTAATAGGATAGGGGGATGAAGGGATAGAGGGATCTTGTGGAGGATCAGAAGGGATGGTAGGTTCTTGTGGTGAACACGAAAAAGAAGGAATTATTTGATCCTAACTTGGAAGAAGATCATAAATATCTATATTAAGGATAATCTTCTCTTGACCTTGGATGGAATCATTAGGAAGAATAGAAGGAGTATCGTGATCTTTCTTAGGAAGTGGGAGGTTGATAAGAATTTTAAGTAAACTTTGTTCTTGAGATAGATGGAATTCTTTTGTTAATGTTAGAGAAATTAACCTTTAGACCTGTTAAGATCTTCCATACTTTGTTAGGAGTAACCTTGTTAGAGGATTTTGACCGCAAGCCTGTTAGAACTTGCCTTGAGAATGAACTTCAATAAAAATGATCTCAATGCAGTACACTTTGTTGGTTTTGTTTTTCCCCAAAGGTTAGATTGACTTTAGGATTGACAGGGCCAGTGTCACATTCACTCAACACTCCAAATCTGACAAGGATCAAAGAGAGATCCTTCTACACTTTGAGCTCCACATCACTCAGGTGGGTATACCTCATCTACACATGCATACAACTTGAATCACACTACAGGCCTGTAGGTAAATGACTGTGGAATGGTTTTCAAACCCTTGTAGGTATCCTATACCTCAATGAAACCAAGATTTCATGCAATAGCCCTACTTGCATAGAATGAGTATGAAAACCAAAGACCTATCCTAACAACATAAAAGGGAAAGGGTGGAGCTTAATGTAAATGATTGAAAAGATGGGTTGAAAGGACCCCTGAGATACCCTAAATCCCTCATAGACCAGTGTCTTGTCCAATGGGCCACAGAGTCAAATACCCTCTTGCAATAGAAAGCTATGAAACAAGAAGACAATGTATTCAATATGTTGATGCCTAACATCAATCACACACCATGACAAAACCTCACTTTAACAACCCACCTGTGTATTCAAGTATGTTATCACCCATCCAAAGGTTTTTAACCCTCCCCTTAGAAGAGACCTATAAACAAATAACACATTGACCAGCATCCACTGGAAGACAAGCATGACATATCTTTGACACCTCAGCTCATACATACATGAAAACTAATCCTAAACTAGTTATCTCTGTGAAGACAACTCCACTTGCAAACACATAGGAAATGCAAACAGAAAAATCAAACACCATTGATGTATGATTAATGAATTCAGAATTCAAATGGAGATAGTTTGGTAACAGTAAGAATATACTGAATCCTCATACATAAGACAAATCAACTACAATATATATCATATTCTCTGAACCAACAAAGGAAGAAAGAACACACTATATGCAGAGAAGTAAGAGAAAATCTACAGGAAAAGGACCCTTCATGGAACCAGTTCTCCCCAAAATTGCAAAAAAAGGAACCCTTTCAAAATAAAACATTTCACTACTTATACCACTAGTCACCTTGGAATCCTAAAAATTAGGATGCAACAAGCTTCGGATGACTAGGGTTAGGGTTTCAACTACCCAACCAATCAAAAAAATAACAAAAGTTATTGTAGGGGAAGAAACACAGGTAACCTAGAGAAAATGAATCTCAGACAGATCTGCCATCATCAAAATCTATGAAAATAGTACAGAACAGCAAAGAATTTCCATGAAAACTAGTCAAATCATCCACCTACAAACACACCTCGAGCACAAAACCACACTTCACGGTACAACAGAACCCCCAGCAATCGATCATGGCACCCTGGATCACACTACATCCACTCGCACCACCAACCAAATCAAATTCGGCCAAAGAAACCATAAAAACCCATCCTTTCTGTCACTGGAAACCCTTAGAAAATTCAAATTTGAATTTCAACGGTCACTTCATGGTGCCAACAGCAAATCGGTGGTCAATATTCAAACTGAGATCAACTTTAAATCACGACCGTACGATCCTTTTATTTCGCGAGCTCTATGTCTTTAACTCACTGCTATCCTCGGGTTGACTCTTAGCGAACATGTGACAAGGCATTTCCTTATTCACACAATGAAATTTCTAACCTGAGTTTAACCCTGCGATTCGGTGAACAAAGGAAATGAACTTACCCTGGTCATATCTAGCGAACTGGTGACTGAAGGGTCTCGCCAGTTCACAGAACACTTTATGTCTCCGTTAAATAATTTAGCTATTACATGACCTTCCTTCACTGAATCGCAAAACAATTTGGAGCACCACCAATTCTTCTCGCAAATGAGTGATCACTTTTAAAATTTGTCAGGCTGCTAACCCTTTTATCAGGACCACTAGACTTTTAGACCCCCACCTAGGCCCGCTTTATGCCACTTGTCACCATGCCATTCACTGCTCATGCCTGATCACCACTGACACAGGACCCACTGACATGTCCAAGTAAGATTCAAAATCAACATATGGCACATGATCTCATGGGGTAGGAATATTCCTTGAGATCATGCACCGACCATAAATTTAAAAGCCTTCACTGCAGGCCCCACTAATAAGATCCCACTCAGCAATTCATCGACCAATAAGAAATTTCCAACTGAGTACATGTAGCAGTGGACCCACATCACTTTATCACCTCTGAGAAAAGTAAAATTGACAGCCAGCATAAGATCTCAAACCTCTGACACATCTCATGAGAACTTAGGCCTATCGTCAATTTTTTGCAGATGTTAGGACCCTCTGACAAGCCAGAAACCAAGTCCCACTGACACATGCCCAGTCATAACCATGCAAACCAATCAGAAGTGAACACTCCAGAAACACATGGAAAATGGTCCCACTGACACAACCAATAAGAAAGCTCCATTTGTAACACCTATCAGCGGACCCACAACCGTCGTCTTGTACACATGGAGAATCAGACGGTTGGCGCATAATCTCAAGGGTTCAAAAGATTCTTTGAGATCATGTGCCCATCGTAGATTCTGAATCTTTGTCATCGTCATGAAATCCTAACCCCACCCTACCACGTAAGATCCTTCGACGAATGAGAGACTGCCACATCACAAAATCTGACAAGTGGACAAGTAACTTTTCCTTCACTCACAGGTCCTTCTGACAACCCTACCATATCATCATTTCTCTCAGCCAATAAGGAACTGCGATTTGTGCTTATGTGGCAGTGGACCTGCCCATCTGAAGTGTTACGTCATGAAAAGAAATCAATAGCTGGCGTAATTTTGCAAGCCTCTGACAAATCTTATGAGAACTTACGCCTGCCATTGGATTGAGATGGTGTCAAAGCCGGGCCCAGGAAAGATTTAAGCTGAAACTATAGAAAAAATAAAGGCGCGAGACTTAGGAAAAATTAAACGTGCCAAACTTTAGGCTTTAAGGAAATATTAAGCACTAAGGACTTAGGAAAAATTAAAGGGGGGCCCGACATGGTGATAAAAATATAAGCACGTGCGCTATAGGAATTTTAAGTGGCCCGAAAAGGTAACAACAAATTAGAACAGGGCCAGGGTAAAATGAAGGGTTTTTCATGCAATGGCTAGTTTTTGAAAATTTTACAAGGGTTTCAGGGCCAGAGACCAGGAAAGAGACTCCAGAGACCAGGGGAAGACCTACACAGCCATGAAAAAATTTTCAAGGTGCTAACAGTGGCTCTGTCTAGGGATGTATGCCTCCTGCAGGCATATCAAGGATTCAGATCTCTGGGAAAAGCAAACCACCTACTGGAAAAGGGCACAGAGACCTCAAAAAACACAAGGAACACACCAAGGAAAATAGGAAGGGAAACCCACAACAGGAAAGGAAAAAACTATACAAAGTGTACATTTTTACTAAAAACCTGCAGCATCCAACCTGAGTTAGTCTTTGCCTCTATCAAAAATTTGGTTTTCATTTCTTCCTTCATGAGGCACACCAGATATTTTATTTTTAGTTTTTTCACCAGGCGTGTCAACATTTCCAACCAGCCTGTCTGACAGAACAAAGTAACTATCTTCATAGTGCATGTAAAAAATTTTGGCACTCCCTTCATTTTGCTCACTATGAAGAAAAGACTCATCATACCTATGAACAGTACCATCAGATAAAAACCTACTCTTTTCTACTAATTCATGTATTTCTGCTGAAAGGCTTCATTTATACCCTGACCTTGCATTTCCATGGGTGCAATCGGCTAGAACTCAAATGAATAGTCAAAATCATGTTCACAAATGTGATTATTACCAAATTCTGCAACTATTCCACAACCTTTTGATGAACAGGATGCAACATCATCACTTAAAACTTTATCACAGATGGAAAAAGAAGAACAACCTGACTCAAATGAATCTAAAATCTCCACATGTCCCTCAAACAAAGGATTGATAACTTCATGCAATACACCTTGTTGAACATCATGACAAAAATTGGGCTGATAATCATCAAACTCTTCATTATATAAAGCATTGGGGAACACTTTAAGTTCACTACCCATTTCAACCTCATGGAGACTTATAGCATATGAAGAAAAGTTAGAACAACATGAAGATTCACAGTCATCATCACCTACCAAGCATGTAGTACCCATGATTATGTCCTTGTTATCCAAAAGAGACCCATCAGATAACACTTTGTCCAAATCTTCATGTTCTGCCTCACTAATATCATAATGAATTATTGTTTCTTTGTCTTCATACCTTGAGGATGAATCACCCTTAACATCTTCACTATCCAAAGAATGTTCACTTCCATCATCACTTTCTTCTTCCCATGTTGCATTTGACTCATATGGAGACACCACAACCTCACTGTCTTCATCACTCCAATTATCAGCACTTAAGGAGATAACCCCAAGTGCATCATCAAGTCCAAGGTTGTCATCACTAAGTATCCAATCTTTGATACATATATAATACTCTTCCCATAATGTGTTTGACCAACTAGTTAACTCATGAAAACAAAGATCCAAGAATAAACCAATGAACTCAGATTTTGAAAACTCAACATCATCAGGAAGCTCACTATATACATCCCAAAATCTATCATAGAAAAGAGATATGGATATATCATTTCTACATCCTACTTTCAATCTCATCAATGACATGAAATCCCTAAGGATGCCTTGCTCAAGGAAAGCAAGTTCCTCCTCAAGCTTACCCATCAAACTTAATGCAATATTTCCATACAATTTTGCAGAGATGCAACTGAAAACTTAAAGTATGAAAACCTCTACTCACACCTTATCCTTTTCTTAGTGCTTTATCACTTAATAAGGAAACATCTAGACCTTGAAAAGTACCTAAGAGTTTTGTAGCAGAAGACTTTGTTGACTGGAAGGCAGGGCAGATCTAGAGCTCACCTTGAAGCTCGATCAGATTCTTTGCTATGTAGAGTCACCACCTCCTTGGAGAGGAAAGTAATGAACTTGTTCTTGTTTCTTCTTCCAATACACACAAAACTCCACCAAGTAAGCATGCACTATTTATCAAAAGATGCACTAATCAAACAGAGAAATTAGAGCCACCACTCAACACTTAGTGAGAAGATTTAGCAAATGCTTGTTTGTTTTTATATTTGACTCTATGATCTTTAACCAAGACTCTGGGATGATCTAGCCAAGCAAGGAGGCCTGTTGTCTTTACTTCTCCCCCAATAGAGTCACCATCTTGTTGGTTTTCTTTTTCCCCAAAGGTCATATTGACATTAGGATTGACAGGGCCAATGTCACATTCACTCAACACTCCAAATTTGACAAGGAAAAAGGCCAAATGACAAGGATCAAAGAGAGATCCTTCTATACTTTGAGCTCCACATCACTCAGGTGGGTATACCTCATCTACACACACATACAACTTGAATCACACTATAGGCCTATAGGTAACTGGCTATGGAATGGTTCTCAAACCCTTGTAGGTATCTTGTACCTCAATGAAACCAAGATTTAATGCAATAGCCCTACTTGCATAGAATGAGTATGAAAACCAGAGACCTATCCTAACAACATAAAAGGGAAAGGGTGGAACTTAATGTAAATTATTTAAAATATGGGTTGAAAGGACCCCTAAGATACCCTAAATCCCTCATAGACCAGTGTCTTGTCCAATGGGCCACAGAGTCAAATACCCTCTTGCAATAGAAAGCTATAAAACAAGAAGACAATGTATTCAATATGTTGATGCCTAACATCAATCACACACCATGACAAAACCTCGCCTTAACAACCCACCTGTGTATTCAAGTATGTTATCACCCATCCAAAGGTTTTTAACCCTCCCCTTAGAAGAGACTTATAAATAAATAACACATTGACCAGCATCCACTGGAAGACAAGCATGACATATCTTTGACAACTCAACTCATACATACATGAAAACTAATCCTAAACCAGTTATCTCTGTGAAGACAACTCCACTTGCAAACACATAGAAAATGCAAACAGAAAAATCAAACACACTTGATGTATGATTAATGAATTCAGAATTCAAATGGAGATAGTTTGGTAACAATAAGAATATACTGAATCCTCATACATAAGACAAATCAACTACAATATATATCATATTCTCTGAACCAACAAAGGAAGAAAGAACACCCTATATGTAGAGAAGTAAGAGAAAATCTATAGGAAAAGGACCCTTCATGGAACCAGTTCTCCCCAAAATTGTAGAAAAAAGGAACCCTTTCAAAAAAAACATTTCACTACTTATACCACTAGTCACCTTGGAATCTTAAAAATTAGGATGCAACAAGCTTCGGATGACTAGGGTTAGGGTTTCAACTATCCAACCAATCAAAAAAAAAAAAAAGTTATTACAGGGGAAGAAACATAGGTAACCCGGAGAAAATGAATCTCAGACAGATCTACCATCATCAAAATTTGTGAGAATAGTATAGAATAGAAAAGAATTGCCATGAAAACCAGTCAAATCAGCCACTTGCAAACACACCTTGAGCACAAAACCACACTTCATAGTACAACAAAACCCCCAGCAATCAATCATGGCACCCTGGATCACGCTACATCCACTGGCACCACCAACCAAATCAAATCCGGCTGAAGAAACCATAAAAACCCATCCTTTCTGTCACTGGAAACTCTCAGAAAATTCAAATTTGAATTTCAACGATCACTTCATGGCGCCAGCAGAAAATCAGAGGTCAATATTCAAACTGAGATCAACTTTAAGTCGCGACCGTTCGATCCTTTTATTTCGCAGGCTCTATGTCTTTAACTCGCTACTATCCTCGAGTTAACTCTTAGCAAACATGCAACAAGGCATTTCCTTATTCACGTAATGAAATTCCTAACCTGAGTTTAACCCTATGATTTGGTGAACAAAGGAAATGAACTTACCTTGGTCATATCTGGCGAACAGGCGACTGAAGGGTCTCGCCAGTTCGCAGAACACTTTATGTCTCCGTTAAATAATTTAGTGATTACGCAACCTTCCTTCGCTGAATCACAAAACAATTTGGAGCACCGCCAATTCTTCTCATGAATGAGCAATCACTTTTAAAATTTGTCAGGCTGCTAACCCTTTTATCAGGACTGCTAGACTTTTAGACCCCCGCCTGGGCCCACTTTATGCCACTTGTCATCATGCCATTCATTGCTCATGCCCCATCACCACTGACACAGGACCCACTAACACATCCAACTAAGATTCAAAATCAATAGATGGCGCATGATCTCATGGGGTAGGAATATTCTTTGATATCATGTGTCAACCGTAGATTTAAAAGCCTTCACTGTAGGCCCCACTAACAGGTACCCACTTAGTAATTCATCGACCAATAAGAAACTGCCAACTGAGTACACGTAGCAGTGGACCTGCGTCACTTTATCACCTCTAAGAAAAGTAAAATCAATGGCCAACATAAGATCTCAAACCTTTGACACATCTCATGAGAACTTATGCCTGTTGTCAATTTTCTGCAGATGTCAGGACCCTCTGACAAATTGGAAACCAGGTCCCATTGACACATGCCCAGTCATAACCATGCGGACCAATCAGAAGTGAACACTCCAGAAATACATGGCAAATGGTCCCACTGACACAACCAATAAGAAAGCTCCATTTGTAACACCTATCAACAGACCCACAACCATTGTCCTGCACACATGGAGAATCGGACGGCTGGCGCATAATCTCAAGGGTTCAAAAGATTCTTTGAGATCATGCACCCACCGTAGATTCTGAATCTTTACTGTCGTCATGAAAGCTTGACCCCACCCTACTACATAAGATCCTTTGATGAATGAGAGACTTCCACATTGCAAAATCTGGCAAGCGGACAAGTAAATTTTCCTTAACTCACAGGCCCTTCTGACAACCCTTCCATATAATCATTTCTCTCGGCTAATAAGGAACTGTCATTTGTGCTTATGTGGTAGTGGACCTGCCCGTCTGAAGTGTTACGTCATGAAAAGGAATCAATGCTCGGTGTAAGTTCACAAGCCTTTGACAAATCTTATGAGAACTTATGCCTACCATTGGATTGAGATGGTGTCAGACCTAGGCCCAGGAAAGATTTAAGCTAAAACTATAGAGAAATTAAAGGCACGAGACTTAGCAAAAATTAAACCTGCCAGACTTTAGGCTTTAAGGAAATATTAAGCATTGAGGACTTAGGAAAAATTAAAGGGGGGCCCAACATGGTGATAAAAATATAAGCACGTGCGCTATAGGAATTTTACGTGGCCCGAAAAGGTAACAATAAATTAGAATAGGGCCAAGGTAAAAATGAAGGTTTTTTCATGCAACAGCTAGTTTTTGAAAATTTTACAAGGGTTTCAGGGCCAGAGACGAGGAAAGAGACTCCAGAGACTAGGGGAAGACCTGCATAGCCATGAAAAAATTTTCAGGGTGCTAACACACTCTTCCTAACATATATGCTTGAATACTTCTCAAATCACTCTGATCATACAAAAATTTCCTTCAATAATCACAATCATCGAACATCTAACAACAACTTTTTCTCTATGATTTTATCTCTTATACAAACATTTAGGTCGGTGAAGTAATCCCCAAATGTGTTACTAATGTCGGCCTCCAAAATCCATCCAAATTTCATAAGAGATCCCGCCAACATAGTAAATTTAAACCCTCAAGATCAGCCCTCAATAGTACAATTCAAAAAATAAAATAATTATTAACTCTTATCCAACCGCTACCTTGATTTCATCACCTTGACTTGACCAGTTGGATGTTCTAGAAGATAACACTAATGTTTCCACCAAATCTTCATTTGTACTTTGAATCTTCTTACGCGATCATAGATGTAGGTTGACATGACTCTATAGATTCTTCATGTCCAATTGCACAACCATAACTATCCATATCATCACCGCGCATTGCATTTTCCATGACTGACTGTGTTATTACACTGGATACTCACAGAATTCCTTATGAAATCAAATTTTTCATTGGTGTAATGGATTCAATCATCCTAGAAGACTTGTTTCCAGTAATGACAACACTACAAAATTCATCACATGATTTTTTTCATCAAATCTTCATCAAATGCCAACAATCTCCCCCTTTAGCATGGATGGCAACACTTATTGACTAAGTTTCCAACTATTACAAAAATATAATCAACAAGTTATGATTCAAAGAATCAAAGATTTGGAGCTACAAAAATAACTTCCCCTAGGGTAATATATCTACACACCCTTTTTAATACTTAGCAATTTTTCACTACACTAATACATCCCCTTTGACAACAATGACAAAGGTATTATAGTGGATAACTAAAATTTTATTTATAAATAGTAGTGTTAGCACATGCAAAAAATTTCATGGCTATGTAAAATTGTTCTTGGTCTCTGCATGTTCTTGTCTATCCCTGGCCTTTGAAACCCTAGGTTTTATTCATATTCCTAGCCGTTAGAGGGTTGAAACCCTAGTTTGTCCTGGCCCTGTTCTAATTCTTCATTACCTTTTTCGGGCCACTTAAGTGATTTAAAAGCATGTGTGCATTTTATTCTCTTATTTGGTCACTTAATCTCCTAACAAATACAACATATTCATTTTCTTCTGGCGATACCCCGAAGCCTTTAGTCGTGAGGTCTCTTAATGTCCAAAGAATATTCCTTATCTTTTTGAGACTTAGCGGTTGCCCTTTAGTCGCCAAATCTCTAGATATGAAGTGGTAGTTTACTCTTTACAGTCGCCAGATCTCTAGGTCCCCTGACGGTTAGCATTTTTATTCGATGATTGGGAGACTGCTTTGGTTGCATAATCTCGTGTTCCTGACAGTTAAAGGCTAAACCTTCAGTGACTCATCTAGCAGTTAGTCGCCAAGTCTCTAGATTTTATTCTGAGATTTGGTGACCACTATATCAATACTTTCAAGATGGCCTTAGTCACCAGATCTCCTGAGAAAAGTCAAAGTCAGCATAACGTTCAGAGATCTAGCGCCTACCGTCAGATCAGGATTGTGTGGTGGAGATTTAGTCATTGAATCTCGTAATGTAGGCCCACGTCAGATGAAGATTGTATGGGTGGACCTACTATCAGATGGAGCTGAGGTGTTCAATGATTATTGGTTGTAGAGCAGTGAGTTGGATACACTATTAGCGGGGCCCGGCTTCAGATTACTTTTGATCTAACGGCTGGCGCATGATCGCATGGAATCTTTCCAGGCTATGCGATCATGCGACAACCGTTGATTTTAGTAGGCTTAAAGGTTAAAGAGTTTTCAGTGATTCAGTGACTAAGGGTTGTCTCAAAATCTCATGAATCTAGCGGTTGAGTGCCCAGGCATTCAGCGACCTGGTAGGCGGTTATAAATCTCTTCAGTCGCTCAATCTCATGATTTAACGGTTAAGTCATCTTACATTCTAAAATTGAGTGAGGACCGTCGATGGCTATAGGATGAGTTAAAGATCAATGGCCAGTATTTAATCTCAAGATCTAACTCAAGGTAAAGAAATATTTCCGCAACTTGGAGATTTTTCTCAGTCGCATGTTCTCAGGACTTAACCCTAGTTAATAAAAAGGTTATGAGATTTAGCGAAACTCTTTGTCGCTAGGTCTCCAGATAGTGTTGGGTTATGAATGGTTAACATCATGTTTTCCCCAACAGTTAAGTTTCTAATTCAGCGATCTAGCGACTGTATAGTCTCAGAGTCTCAGGTTCTTGACAGTTAAGTTGATAACCTCCAGCGATTCGGCGACACAGTTAGTCTCGTGGTCGCTGAATCAAATGGTTAAGTCAAAATTCTCTCCTGACTTAATGTGGACCATAGGATGGATAAAAAAGATGATCAATGGTGGTTGTGAGATCTCAAAAGAAAATTTGAAAAGTCAAAGTGTTTCAGCGATTATGAGACTCTGTGTTAGTCGCTAGATCTCCAGGTCGGGTGATCGCTGAAAGTCTTTAAAAGATTAATAAAGTTACCATGACTATGAGATAGACTATAGTCACTAGATCTCATAATGGAAAGTATGTATCTTAGATAGACTATAGTCACTGGGTTGCCAGATGGAAAAATTTTGAAAAGCTCCTATTGCCGCTAGATCGGGGAATGAAGAAAGTCTATTCAGCGAGGGCCTCAGTCGCGTAATCTCTAGATTGAAGTGAAGGGTTTGATGGCGATTAGTATCCCTATAATCACGTGATCTCATAATGATGATGTAGTTAATGATTTTGTCCAGCGACTTGGAATCTCTTATGTCGTGTGATCTTTGAATAGTTTGGCAATTAAAGAGAAGACCGTGAGATCATGAAACTGTTTAGTCTCATAATCGCTAAGTGTAACTAAGGTTGAATAAAATGTCTAGTGATCTCGTGACTAAGGAGAAAATTTAAACCAGGATTCCTATGCAGTTAAGGTGAGAAACCCAGGAAAACTGAAGAGATCTGACGGTGATGATATAAAGTAGATCTAAGTTTGAAAGCTGACCGTCGATATGTTGTCTGGTGCCATAAAGTAGCCATTTCTCCCAAATTTGAATATTTTAAGGGTTCTCAGCCACTAAGGACTAGTTTTTAATGCTGGGGTGGCTGCATTTGGTAGGATATGATTTTGTTAACTGTTGTAGAGTGGTCCAAAAATTTTGATAATTGATTGCAGAGGGTTTGTACCATGAAAGAGTTTCTCAAGGCATGTTGCAGGTGGACAATCAGATTGATTAACATGGTGAATTCATGATCTTCGATACAATACTCAGATATTTCTCATTGATGAAGATCATTCTTGGATCTGATTGCTTGGTTTTGACCCTTGAAATAAATTTTGATTGAATTTAGTTGGTTTGGTGGGTGAAAACCCTAACCCTTGCCCTAGTCATCTGTAGCTTGTTGCATCCTGATTTTTGAGATTCCAAGATGACTAGTGGTATATATTGTAGTATTTTTTATTTTTGGAGGGTTCGAGTTCCAGTTTTCTTCTGTGAGCTAGTTCCATGAAGGGTCATTTTCCTGTAGATATTTTCCTTCTTCTCTACATATAGGGTGTTCCCTCTTTCCTTTCTAGTTTGGAGAAGATAATATAATTTGTAACAGTTTGTTTTATTTATAAGGTTTCAATATATTTATACTGTTATCAAATTGTCTCCATTTGAATCCTGAACTTGTTGATTTTAGCATCAAGGATGTTTGATCTTTCTATTTGCATTTCCTATGTGTCTACAATAGAGTTGTCTTCGCAGAGATAACTAAGTTCAAGATTAGTTTTCAGATGTGTATGAGCTGGGGTATCAAGGGTATCTCATGTTTGTCTTTTAGTGGATGTTGATTAATGTATTGCTTGTGTATAGGTCTCTTCTAAGGGGAGGGTTAAAATCCTTTGAATAGGTGATAGCATATATGGGTACACAGGTGGATTGTTGAAGTGAGGTCTAATTAATGGTGAATGATTGATGTAAGGCATCAACATATTAGAATGTATTGTCTTCTTGTTTCATAGCTCTCTATTGCAGTGATGTATTTGACTCGGTTACCCATTGGATGAGGCACTGGTCTATGAGAGACTTAGGATATTTCAGGGGTCCTTTCAACCCAACATTAAAATCATTCAAATGAAGTATTTTTCCTTTCATGTTGGTAGTAGTAGTAGGAGGTCCATTGTATTTTTCAGACTCATTCCATGCAAGTAGGTTGTTGCATAAGGTTTGATTTCATTGGGGTATAGGATACCTAAAGGAGTATAAAAACTATTCCACAATAATCTATCTATAGGCCTTTTGTTTATCAAGAAGATTCATGAGTGTAGAGATAAGGCAATACTCGCCTGAGTGATGTGGAGCTCAAAGAAGAAGGAGGATGTTCTTTGTCCTCATCAATTGGCCCTTTTTTCCAGTCAAACTTTGGAGTGGAGACTAACCAATTTGTCAATCATAGTGTAAACTTGACACTGTGTGGGAACAAGTTTAAAGGCCAACAAAATGGTGACTCCGCTGGGGAGGCCATAATAAAGAGTCAAAAATAAAACAAATCATTTTCTAAAATCTTCTCACTACGTGTTGTGTGGCGACTCTAAAGTTCTCTGTTTGATCAGTGCAGTCCCTAACAAATAGTGTGTAAATCCTGGTGAATTTTTGGTTGATTGGAAGAAGATACAAAGAAAAGTGTAATATTTTCCTCTTCAAGGAGTTGGTGACTCTACAATGCAAAGAACCTGATGGAGCTGCATGGTGAGCTCTAGATCTACCCTGCCTTCCAATCAATAGGCTAAGTTCTTGATGCAGAACTTCCAGGTATTTTGGTTTTCATATTCCTTCTTTTATGAAAATTAGTTGTAAGAGAATGTGTCCCTATCAAGTGTTTAGCACTACTGTATAAAGGGATAGTTTTTAGTGGGAAGTTCCTCATGGAGGAATATAGGCCATTTTTTTTTGATGGCATTGAAGGTGCCCCTAATGAGTTCTCTACTGAGGTTGGGAAGTGCTTGCCTAGATTCATGACTGATGGATCTGATTTGGCAAGCCAGCATATATATGATGTCATGGGTCTGTTTGGTGAAATGGATATTGAGCATGAAGATGTTTCCATGAGCTTGTTTGTGCAAACTCTATCACATGGTACAAGGGTTTGGTTTGTGTCCTTGCCTTCATGTTCAATCCCTTCTTGGGATGTATTGAGAGCAACATTCATTGAATATTTTGATGAAGGAGTAGACATGGATGAGTATGAAGAAAATAATGAAGATCAGATACAATACATTTGTGTCTCTGATGGTCCTATCATGCATGATACTAACTATGAAAATTTTCTCATCGAAATTGCTACTCTCAAGGAGAAAATTGCAAAGAGAAAGATTGAGATCTGGCAGTTAGAGGAGGACAACAGGTTGCAAAGACTGGTGGTTCCTTATGTTGATCATGATGAGGCTAGTGTTTCTGGTGTTGATTCTCATTATGCAAAGAATATTGACTATGAAGCTAATGTTGAGGTCAATGCATATGAGAGTGCTGAAGATGAATCTAAGGTTGGCAATATTCCCTTTTTGTCTGCAGGTTTTTCTTCTTTTCAGCATGAGAAGGAAGCTTTCTTGTCCCGGTGTGGTGATGTTTTGTGTGAAGGGTAGAATATTGGATATGATGCAAATGATGATTCCTACAGTGATTGCTTCACACAAGATGATCTAAGGCCAGAGATTTCCATTCTTGTCTTGGATAGGGATGATGTTTGCAGTATTAGGGGTGAAGTTGAGGAAGCTCAAGACAAGGCCCAAAGTCCATTGAGCAGTGAAAAGATTTCAGCACTCTTGGCTAAAGAATTCCAAAGGTATGCACCTATTGTGGACTTTGATTTCCAGCTCCCCTTTGACATTGTCTTTGACACTGATAATGAGGCTAGTGTTCAGAGTGATCAATGTGACCCATGTGTACCAGAAGTCCCCTCTTGTAGTGACTCTGCAGAAGAAGAGGTTGAAGGTCATGACAGTGTGTTTTCCTATCATAAAGATAATATTGATGAACAAAATTCTTGTTCACATCTTTTTCCTTCTTCTACTAGATATGATAGTGATGGTGACAGCATTGGGGACTTTGTCTTCAATGATTGGGATAGACACTCTTTTGATGAAAATAATGATACAGATCAGTTGTCCCACTGTCATAATATTTGTGAAATAGACCTTCACTTGGTTCATGATCTAGTCAGTGATAATATCATGGAGGAACCAAGTTGCTCAGTGGCTGAGGCAATGCATGAAGGTAAATCAGAGGATCCAAGTCCTTATCAGCCAGGTAATTTTGTAATAATGCATGATGATTAGTATGTTTTATTTCCTGATGCATTGCTAGATCAATTTCTTATTTCCAGTCATCAAAAAGAAATAAATGATGACCCATACTTCTTGGATTATGAATGTAATGGTTGTGACTGGAAGAACATGGGTGGTGATCAGTACAATTTCATTTTTTAGCCCATGATTATTCATGTATGTTGGCCGTTGAATGGTCAAGATAATTTCAGGTGTTTGGTCACATATGTGGATGAAAATCAGAATTTTGACTCTGGAGGGTCACTGATTTCCTCTTGGTGGCCTGGGGCCACCAAGTAAAGATTCATTATTGTAAATATTTTTAAATATTCTCCCTTTCTGCTGTGTGTTTCCCTTCCTATTTTCCTAGCTCAGTTGCTAGTTTTTGAGGTCCTAGTTTTTGTCTTGTGGGTGGTCTGCTTCACCCAAAGATTTTGAATCCTTGCATGGGCACAAGTTACCCATCATCCCCAAATAGAGCCACTGTTAGCACATGCAAAAAATTTCATGGCTATGTAAAATTGTCCTTGGCCTCTGCATGGTCTTCTCTATCCCTGGCCTTTGAAACCTTAGGTTTTATTCATATTTCTAGCCGTTAGAGGGTTGAAACCCTAGTTTGTCCTGGCCCTATTCTAATTCTTCATTACCTTTTTTGGGCCACTTAAGTGATTTAAAATCATGTGTGCATTTTATCCTCTTAGTCGGTCGCTTAATCTCAGTGAGTTGGATACGCTGTCAGTGGGGCCCAGCTTTCAGATTACTTTTGATCTAACGGTTGGTGCATGATCGCATGGAATCTTTCCAAGCTATGTGATCATGCGACAACCATTGATTTTAGTAGGCTCAGAGGTTAAAGGGTTTTTAGTGATTCAACAACTAAGGGTTGTCTCACAATCTCATGAATCCAGCGGTTGAGTGCCCAGGTATTCAGCGACCTGGTGGGCGGTTATAAATCTCTTCAGTCGCTCAATCTCATGATTTAATGGTTAAGTCATCTTACATTCTGAGATTGAGCAAGGACCATTAATGGCTACAAGATGAGTTGAAGATCAACGGCCAGTATTTAATCTCAAGATCTAACTCAAGGTAAAGAAATCTTTCCACGACTTGGAGATTTGTCTCAGTCGCATGTTCTTAGGACTTAACCCTAGTTAATAAAAAGGTTATGAGATTCAGCAAAACTCTTTATCGCCAGGTCTCCAAATAGTGTTGGGTTAAGAAGGGTTAACATCATGTTTGCCCCGATGGTTAAGTTTATGATTCAGTGATCTAGCGACTGTATAGTCTCAAAGTCTTGGGTTCTTGACATTTAAGTTGATAACCTCCAGCGATTCAGCGACACAGTTAGTCTCGTGGTTGCTGAATCAAACGGTTAAGTCAAAATTCTCTCGTGACTTAATGTGGACCGTAGGATGGATAAAAAATAGGATCGACGGTGGTCATGAGATCTCAAAAGGAAATTTGAAAATTCAAAGTGTTTTAGTGATTATGAGACTCTGTGTTAGTTGCTAGATCTCCAGGTCAGGTGATCGTTGAATGTCTTTAAAAGGTTAATAAAGTTACCATGACTATGAGATAGACTATAGTCACCAGATCTCATAATGGAAAGTATGTATCTTAGATAGACTATAGTCACTGGGTCACCAAATGGAAAATTTTGAAAAGCTCCTATTGTCGCCAGATCGGGGAATGAAGAAAGTCTATTCAGCAAGGGCTTCAGTCGCGTAATCTCTAGATTGAAGTGAAGGGTTTGATGGTGGTTAGTATCCCTACAGTCGCATGATCTCATAATGATGATGTAGTTAATGATTTTGTCCAGCGACTTGGAATCTCTTCTGTCACGTGACCTGTGAATAGTTTGGCAGTTAAAGAGAAGACCACAAGATCATGAAACTATTTAGTCTCATAATCGCTAAGTCTAACTAAGGTTGACTAAAATGTCTAGTGATCTCATGACTAAGGAGAAAATGTAAACTAGGATTCTTATGCAGTTAAGGTGAGAAACATGGGAAAAGTGAAGAGATCTGACGGTGATGATATAAAGTAGATCTAAGTTTGAATGCTGACCGTCGATATGTTGTCTGGCACCATAAAGTAGTCATTTCTCCCAAATTTGAATATTTTAAGGGTTCTCAGCCACTAAGGACTAGTTTTTAATGCTGGGGCGGCTGGATTTGGTAGGATATGATTTTTTTAACTATTGCAGAGTGGTCCAAAAAGTTTGATAATTGATTGTAGAGGGTTTGTACCATGAAAGAGTTGCTCAAGGCATGTTGCAAGTGGACAATCAGATTGATTAACATGGTGAATTCATGATCTTTGGTACAATACTCAGAGATTTCTCATTAATGAAGCTCATTCTTGGATCTGATCGCTTGGTTTTCACCCTTGAAATAAATTTTGATTGAATTTAGTTGGTTTGGTGGGTGAAAACCCTAACCCTTGCCCTAGTCATCCATAGCTTGTTGCATCCTAATTTTTGGGATTCCAAGATGACTAGTGGTATATATTGTAGTATTTTTTATTTTTGGAGGGTTCGAGTTCCAGTTTTCTTCTGTGAGCTAGTTCCATGAAGGGTCCTTTTTCTATAGATATTTTCCTTCTTCTCTGCATATAGGGTGTTCCCTCTTTCCTTTCTAGTTTTGAGAAGATAATATAAGTTGTAACAATTTGTTTTATGTATAAGGTTTCAATATATTTATACTGTTATCAAATTTTCTCCATTTGAATCCTGAACTTGTTGATTTTAGCATCAAGGATGTTTGATCTTTCTATTTGCATTTCATATGTGTCTACAATAGAGTTGTCTTCATAGAGATAACTAAGTTCAAGATTAGTTTTCAAATGTGTATGAGCTGGGGTATCAAGGGTATCTCATGTTTTTTTTTCAGTGGATTCTGATTAATGTATTGCTTTTTTATAGGTCTCTTCTAAGGGGAGGGTTAAAATCCTTTGAATAGGTGATAGCATATATGGGTACACAGGTGGATTGTTGAAGTGAGGTCTGATTAATGGTGTATGATTGATGTAAGGCATCAACATATTAGAATGTATTGTCTTCTTGTTTCATAGCTCTCTATTGCAGTGATGTATTTGACTCTATTGCCCATTGGATGAGGCACTTGTCTATGAGAGACTTAGGGTATTTCAGGGGTCCTTTCAACCCAACATTAAAATCATTCAAATGAAGTATTTTTCCTTTCATGTTGGTAGTAGTAGTAGGAGGTCCATTCTAGTTTTCAGACTCATTCCATGCAAGCAGGTTGTTGCATAAGGTTTGATTTCATTGGGGTACAGGATACCTAAAGGAGTCTGAAAACTATTCCACAATAATCTATATGCAGGCCTTTTGTTTATCAAGAAGATTCATGAGTGTGCAAATAAGGCAATACCCGCTTGAGTGATGTGGAGCTCAAAGAAGAAGGAGGATGCTCTTTGTCCTCATCAATTGGCCCTTTTTCCCTATCATACTTTGGAGTGGAGACTAACCAGTTTTTCAATCATAGTGTAAACCTGACACTATGTGGGAACAAGTTTAAAGGCCAACAAATAGCATATATCGATTTACAAGCTACTAAATACATCTAAAAAATTTCTCTTCAAGATCTATAAATCATTAACCCAAGTGTTCAGTAAGTTTTGCATGATAAGTATCTTCCCATGCAGAAAATATGCAAGTTCCTCCAATCCATCTCTTGTGCATGGAGTAGGTGAGACTAACACTATTCCATCCTCTTTAACACCTTTTTGCAAAATTTCCAACTATGGAATCAATAAACTCTATAACTCTAACAAAGTAGATATACTCATTCCCTTCTAATTATTGTAAGTCTTGAGCTTATTATTAACAACACTTACTTGTGCTCCAAAACTTATAGCTGAACCATTTATAGGATCAAAATTTATTGTTAATAGCCTTAGCTCCTATTGAGATTCACTTATTTTCCTATCTAAATCATTCAAGAACTGTGAAAATTCAAAGATAGAGATAAGAATCTTACCACCTTCCTTTAAAGCATCTTTCATCTGGTTCACTGTAACTTGTAAAGTGTTTCTATCAAATGCAACTAATTTAGCCAACTTTTCTGACCTCTTCCTTTCATAGTCTCTCTTGGCTCTCATTTTTGCAGCATCCTCTAGACTTTTCAACTTCTCTCTAGTATCTATGACCAATTGACCTAATTGTTCAATCGGTGTGGCCTTCTCATCATAGTTCATATTAGGCACTAAATCAGATAGTATATCTCTTGCATTCAGGATAGCTTGTGTCTCCTATTTCATTTTCTCCTTCTTTTCTTTGGACTAAATAGTCTTTTCAATAGCTATCATTTCCTTAGGACTCGTAGAAATCAAATCTATTTATCCTTTAATGACAAGTATATCTTCATCCATACCAACAATGCTAGAAGACATGGACCAAAAAAATTTTACCTTTTTTTGTCTCCTTGTCTATGGTATTTTCCTTATGTTCATCTTTATCTTCTTCATCTCCACCTATTGCCTCCATTAATGTTACCAATTTTTGTTCAATGGATGCATCCATGGTCATATCCTGATTGGTTCCTCTATTATTTGTCTCTTTTTCATGTTTTTCTTGTGTGTCCTTGGTTTTTTCCTCTTGTTTCTTTGTAGTGTCCCTTTTTTCTTTAGGAATGCCCATGATCAGAACATCACCTGTGGTGTCCATGGTGTCCCCAATCTCATCTACAAAAATGTTATCAAGTGTGATCTTCACACCATTTATGGTCCACCCTTAATCGATAAGGGAAATCACATCCTCTTTCTCACTATCTTCTCCTTTCTCATGTTCCTCTTCCACTTCACTATGTTCTTCATCCTTATTTTCCTCTACAAGACCAAAGTGCTTCTTCAAAATTCTCATTGCTTCATCTTGCACTGATTAAGAATCACAAATCAGTAGCCTTGTAACTTTTGTTTTTTTTCTTAAATGTAGGTCTAACCTTATCCAATATTTCCTTTATCTCCTCTACAGTTAGCTCAGGCTTTAAATGTGTTAAGACATACTCAATGATTTCTTTGTCTTGCTTTAATATTCCCTTCCATCTAGCTTCAATTTTACCATATAAAGAAGTAATTTTTCCTTCCAATTGAATAAGGACCTAACTTAACCTATGCATACTTCCTACAATAGCATCTTCAATTTTCCTTTGACCTTCCTTACTAAACTTGTCATAATTCTTGTTGACACGGGCAAGTATACCCTACGTCTTGACTTCATTAATGGTTTTATCAATAGAGATCAACTTACTAAAATCAGGCTTAATTGATTTAGTGGTAGGAGCACCAACCACTTTGGATTTATTATCTTGAACCTTGAGTTATTTCTACTCTTGTTTTGAATTTGTTCCTTTAGCTTCTTCTTGTACTTATTTGTACCCTTTTTCCCTCTCTTTCTTCCTCTTTCTAGCAACCTTTGTTATAGCAGTATCTTCCTTAGTTCTTATAGGATCAAATTTAGTTGGTCTTACTAGCCTCTTCACAGAGATCTTGGCTGGAGGAGAATGTTTCTTTTTCTTAACTTTTGTTGCACTCCTTGTCTATCTACCAGTTAAAGTTCTACCAGTTGTAGAAGAAACTACTTCTACATCTTCTTTTGCAATAGTTGTAGTTGAAGTACCATCTTTCTCATCTTCATGCCTAGCTCTTGATTTATCAATAGGTTACTATGTGAAGCCTTTCTATCAAAATATTTGTTCAACCTCCTTTATAACTTGTTTCTCAATGACTAGTGCATTCAATGTATCTGCAATTTAAAAATATTTTTCCCTATATGTTCCAAATATGTTTGTAGTAGGATCAATGGGGTTCTTTAGTAGCTCATCAGCATAAGCAATAGCTATATCAGCTTCTATCTCATAACCCATAGGCATAACCCATGATGTCCTAGGTACTACTACCTCTATTTTACATGTATTGGTATCAACCATGAAACATATATCATATTTATATTTCTCAACAAAATGAGCTGAAATTATTTCCCTTTCATGCATTCTCTTTTGGAAATCCTTAAAATATCCTCATACCTTCTTATAAAACCATCTAGCAAGAATCTTAGCACAATTTTCCATTTTAACAACAATAGGAGTACCATCTACCCAATTAACTAGTCCAATACCAGAAAAGAAATTTTGAAAGTAGAAAAATAGACCTACAAGAAATTGATTGAACTTGAATACTTGCCTTTTGTCTATCTTGATCTTCCCCATGTTTGGAAAGAAATAATATCTCGTCGCAGAACACAAGTCATACTCTGTATCTTCCTTCACCATCTTATATGCATTGTAAATCACAACAATAGGCACATTGTCGATTATGCTTGAGTAAAAAAATGCGTATCCAATCACCATGGATTAAAACAAAATGTCTTTGTCTTGGATATCATTTATTTTCATCGCACACTTGTTCTATTTTGATTTGGTCATCTCTATGACTACATCTTGTGGGATAGATCTTAGTTGTGGTATATCTCTAGTAGCACAAAAACATGTTACCACATGAATGGCCTCTTTAGTAATGTTGTAGGTTGATCAAGCCACATAATTTTTTCTTGAACCCTACTAAGCACATATCTAATCTATTCTTCCTCAAAGTCAAAAGGAAAGTGAACTGCATGCTCAAAACCCTTAACTACGATCACATTGTATTCATCTTTCAACACTGAATATTTTTATACTAATTGTATGTGAGTTTCACCTAAGTCTTTGATCTTACAATGAATGTATGATCTGACATACTCCATATGCAATACATCGTAGGGCATGCTAGTTAGGGAACCCTTTGGTACATTCTCCATAAATTTGTCTAGATGTCTCTTAAACATTGGCCTATGTTTCTCTATGGTCTCAAAAATAATAGGAGTATCCATACTAAAACTAATATATTTTAAGCTCAGAGATCTCCAATAAATACATTTTGAGTCACAACATGATGACCTGTGCAAACCCTCACAATTTTCTTCACCAAAATCACTTCAAAACCTTCTGCAGTCGCTTCAATCATTGTCAATCTGCTCCAACTCCACTTATGTCACTTCTAGCTATATCTTTTGAATGTGTAGGTGAAAATAGGACCTAAAATCACCTTTTATCTTCTACCACTCTTAAGAATTAAATGCATCACCGGTTGAAAAAATAACATATACTTTCACAAATCTTGTTAGTGGTCATCCAAATCTTCATGTAGTTTACCAAAACTTCATATCATACTTCAAAACAACCATATGAATCTAAATATGCAAATAGAACTTACTGCACATACATCTAGGGGGTCTTCAATGGATTCAACAATGCTTTCTCCCCCTAATTAAAAGATTAATTAGTTTTATAATGAATTCTCCACACCGGATGAAGATGCGGATCCTTCTGATAATTTGTTGTCGCTCTTTTTTAGCCAAATTTGATTCATTTTCCTTCTAGTCTCTTCAACATTCACAATCTTCTTTATTTTTATCTTTTCAGACTGATTAATTGATTGGTTCACATTGTTTCTCCTTTCTCTATAAAACCTAGCAATGTAACGTATCTTATGACAATGAAAACATGTCATACCAGTTGATATCCAAGGTCCTGCATTGCCTCTATTTGTGCTCAATCTGTAGTTGATTTCCATTAGACCATTATTAATACAATATGAGCATGTAACATTCCATAGGTTCTCATTATGATAAGGACTCTTCGGTTGACATATGGCCTCTGATTGTTGACCCTGGTCCTGCACTCATTAGCTCTATGACCATATTTCTAGCAATTGTAACAATAGCCATCAAAATAATTTGGTATAGCATTAGGTCTGATGCTTGGAATACTATATCTGATATTTGTCCTACATACATTAGTTGTATGTCCAACCTTGTGACAATTTAAAAAAAATGGTTTATAAGATCTCTTACCATATTTCCTTTTATTCACTTTATGTTTTTCTTTGATATCTTTCTTGTGCATTTTAGTTGTAGAAGACTTACCAACCTCATAACTTGTGTATCCTAATCCATAGCTCTCTCCATACATTCTTTGATTCTTCAATTTTTCATCTAGCTTTGCATAACTATCATTGAATTTCTTGAGTAGATCATTTGTATCCTTCAATTCACCTTTCAATTGCCTATTTTATTTTCTTAGATTTTCATTCTCCCTTAGAACTTATTAATTCTCTTCATTTGTATCATGTAGTTGTGCATGCAATGTACCAACTTCTTGTTCAGATTTTAAGATCTCCTCCATCTTAGCTTTTAGGGCTTTACATTTGGCTTTTAGGGCTTCCTCTATAATTTTCCTTGCTTCTTCTAATGTCTTCCTTGCTTCCATTTCAACACCCACTCTAATTGACAAAGCTTCTAATTCTCTCTTGATGTTCTTCTTGTCCTTATGAAGCTTCTCATTCTCCCAAGATAATTCTTCTAAAGCTGCTTGCAATTCCTTAGATCCACTACCTTCATATAGCAGTTCAATGAAATTGTGTCTTTCATTCAATTGTTCAACAATTTCTTATCTCTTGGCCCTTGATTGCTTGAGTTTCTCCTTCAACTAGTCAATGAATTCCTCGGCATCTGCAAGTTTCTTTTCAAGTTTCCTTTGATATCTCAAACTCTCCATTTCTTCCATAAGGGTCTTCCCCAAGTTGTTAATATTCTTCAAGGGAACTTGGCTCTAATACCAATTGTTAATGTTATAAGGCACTGAGAGGGGGGGTGAATCAGTGCAACCACAAATCTACAAAATATTTTCATAAACTTGTAGATTAACCAACATGAAAATGTAAATATAACATAGAAGCATAACACATAAAACATCCAAACATAATCAACACAAAAAATACCAATATTTTTGAATGGAAACCCTTATTAGAGGGGAAAATCATAGTGGGAATTATCACCCACTAATCTCACTAGTGCACAAATAATATTTTCCATGTTGGGATCATTACAACACCCTACTAAGGGTATACCCAATTAAGAGTATCTATAGCCCGATTAGAAGCTATTACAAAGTCCTGTTAGGAACTACCCTGCTAGGGGATTTATAACTCCTTCTAAGTCACCTAGTTAGAGGAATTAAACTTGAGACCTATTAGGATCTTGCATACCTTGTTAGGAGTAACCTTGTTAGAGGATTTTGACTGCTAGCCTGTTAGAAATTTCCTTCAGAATGAACTTCAATAAAAACAATCTCAATGTAGTACACTCTTCCTGGCAGATTTGCTTCAGCACTACTCAAATCATTGTTCTGGTCATACAAACTTTTCCTTCAATAATCACAATCATCACAACATCTAACAACAACTTTTTCTCTACGATTTTATCTCTTATACAAACATTTAGGTTAGTGGAGTAACCCTAAAATGTATTATTGATGTTAGCCTCCAAAATCCATCCAAATTTCATAACTGATCCTACCAACATAGTAAATTGAAATCCTAAAGGTCGGCCCTCAATAGTACAATTCAAAAAATGAAACAATTATTAACTCTTATCCAAGTACTACCTAGATTTCACCACCTTGACTTGATCGGTTGGTTGTTCTAGCCGATAACATTGATGTTTCCACCAAATCTTCATTTGTAATTTGAATCTTCTTATGAAATCATAGATGTAGGTTGGCATGACTATATATATTCTTCTTATCCAATCACACAACCATAACTGTTCAGATCATCACTGTGTATTGTATTTTCCATGATTGACTATGCTATCACTGATACACTGGATACTCAAAAAATTCCTTATGCAATCAACTTTGTCACTTGTATAATGGATTCGTTCATCCTAGAAGACTTGTTTCCAGAAATGACAACACTACAAAATTCATCACATGATTGTCTTCATCAAATCTTCATCAAATGCCAACATCATCATTGATAGGATGGACATGGATGGTAGGATCATCATTAGATTAAAAAAAATAAGACCTTGGTCAACAATAGTTTGGGATTGGTCATTATTGGGATCTTGATCTTGATTCTTTTTAGGACTCATTCTTCATGCTTTGAATCATCCTCTTGACATGGGGTATCAACTATAATATGTATGGGAGATTCATGGAAGGAATCAATGTTTTGGCATGATAGAAGTGGATTTGTAATGAGACTCATTAAAGTAGGTTTTCTTGGAATGGAGCATATGGTGGCATTGGATATAGAATTGTTGAATTGTAAAAGGGGCTTGTACCAAGGAATGGATTAGTTTGAATTTACATTATAGATATCCCTTGGGAGGTTTTATCATTGGGTAGGTCATTTGATGGAGATGGCATATATTTCTCTTGTGAAACATTAGGAGTTGAGGGAATGGTGGGAGATAAGGAGGCTAATAGAGAGAAAATTTATTGATGGGATATGGATGTGTCATTGGTGTAATTGTCATGGAATGATCCATTTCTAGACATGGGTAAATAAGGTCTAATGATAAGGGCAAGGTTATGACAATGGAGACTACAAGGATCTAAATGCAAGCTAGGGGTAAGGACCAAATGAAGGATATGAACAAATTCCAAGGGTAAGGATCAAATGAAGGATGACTAAGGGATATGATAAGTCCAAAATATAATGACAAAAAGGTAACAAGGAAAAGGTTTAAAATGAAACCCAAAGTCACAATCTAGGATAAGAAAATGGAGATGACCCTAGAAGGTATGTAAGGATGAACTAAGGTAATGACCAAAGGGATGACCTAGGATGAAAAATTCAAGTGAGGAAACCTAAAGGACACCTATGGAAAGTTGGAAAAAAATTGTAAGATTTGAGTTTCCTATGTTTTGACAATGTTTTTTTATCAAGGTTTGATAAATGTGTTTGCGAAAATGTTTGAAGGTTTGGACAACTGATGGTTGATTAGAATATGTTTTGAACACACATTCCAAAAAAAGTATTTTTTAGGATAATGAAGACAAGAACAACCTATGGTTAGGAAAGTACAATACTTGATGGGTTCCCACTGCTAATAAATCTGAGCCACACTTATTCAAAGAAGATAGCTTAGAAATTTGGTGGCATGATCTCTCCCTTACAGTGCACTCACTTCTTAGGCACATCAAACTTTGAATTCCAAGGGGGTGACACTTCCCAAGGAACTGTTATCTCTACTAAGAACTATGACAATGTGGGAAGGCTTCAAAGACATGGGTGGCCCCTTATGCCAGCAAATAGAAGGATTTTGGTCACTAACACAATAGGCTTCTAGTAAAATTCAGGGCACCAACATGTTACGAGCATCCAACAAGTCACTCAGAGCTCTATTCAATCCTACTAGTGGTCTAATATATGCAAGGTATGCCCCCTATTTAAATTCCACTTTATGATAAGCACTGATACTGAATAGACTTGGATTTGTCCTTATCCTTCATTTATATAGTGGACCGAATTGAAAGCACTATGTGAAGCCATTCCCTTGGGGTTTGTACCTCTTTTCCCACTAAGGAAAACCTCTCTAGAAGATACAACAAGTTTTTCTTGCACCCAAGATTGGAAAAGGCGAGGGGAGAGGATACATTTATTTTATCTTGGATTCTATCCTAAATAAAAATGTGCCAAAGCACCAAACACATCAAACACTTGGTAAATTTTAAGCACCAAAATGAAGTGTTTGCTAAACTAAATAGACAGTTTGTTTCAAAAATTAAGTCTTTGACAAACATCCTACACCAAATGTTGTTAGTAGTTTCAAAATAATTTCTTTGACAATCAATCACTTGCACAAGCCCACAAAAATTAAAATTAAATTCCCCACAAAGAAAATCAATACATAATGTGTGGCATCTTATGAAGTGCAAGTGCACAAGACACACATGCAAAGTTTGTTCCCTTAAGAAATTAAAGTGTGATCTATCTAAAAGACAAACACATAAAACTGTAAAATCACAACTTCATCAAGTGCAATGCAAAAAACTCAAATTGAAAGCCCCTAATTAGCCTATGTAAAAATATTGTGATTCATTTTAGCCCCTAGTAAAACTAGATGAAAAGTTATTGTCAATCTAAAGCCCCCTAATTAGCCTACATGAAAATATTGTGATTCATTTTACCCCTTTTGATTAAATAAATAAAAATTAGATTTAAATTAGCCTCCTAATTACACCAAGTGAAAATTATGGTTCTTTCTCCTTTCTAATTAAGACTACGTTAAATTTGTGGGTTCAATTCATCCTTCTAGTTAAACTATATGAAATTTGTTGTTCATTAACCCATTAGAAAAGGAAATGTGAAAAAAAAGAACAATGTTGTTTTTCTCCTTCCCAATTAAGACCAAGTGAAAATTGTAGGGTTAATGCATCCTCTTAATTAAACTAGGTGTGATTTGTTGTTCATTTGAAACCCCTAATTAGGCTAGATGAGAGATTGTTGTTCATTCAAAAACCCTAATTAGGCTTAATAAAAAAATTTTATTCATTTAAACTCCCTTAATCTATTACTTCAAAAGAAATAATAAATTAAAAATTAAAGTCTATGAAATGTTAAAACAAGAAACCCTACTCCAAATTCTTCCATACAACAACAAATTAACATAGAAAACCTACATACAAGTAAAAGAAAACATGCAAATTAATCGGTAGGGAGGTTTGTGTTATGTTAACCAAATGTGGATTAGGAAAATTAAGAAATTGGTGTATAAACATGATTAGCCAACCACAAAAGCCAAACAAAATTATCTTAGTAAAATCTTAATCAAAACTACAAAGGTTATCAAAATAAAATGCAAATAAACAATAAAATGTGCAAACCAAATTCATGCATTCCTTTGATGGCGCCTCATTTCATTTTCTTTCTCCTCTAATTTGATATGTTGCTCTTTTTTGACATGTACACAAATAATAGCTAAAAAGAAATGATTAATTTGGCAGCATAACAACGAGGATATTAGAAAATTGTGGTTGATCAAAATTAGATAAAAAGCAATCAATTTATAGACTCCAAATTCGAAAAAGGAATGGACACAATAAAAATGAAATGAATGGGCAAGGAAAATAGAAAAGCCAAAGGACAAAATGAAATAAAAATAAAATAAAACAAAAGGAAGAGGAGAGAAAAATTAAACATTTGAATTTAATTAATTCCTCTAAATTAGCAAAAAGAAAAGAATATGAAAAGACAAGTGGGAAAGAAGGGCCAAAGGTCACTAATAAAAAAGAAATAACAAAACCCAATTACCAGTTCCCACCAAAATAAAAAAAGAAAAGTCAAATAGAGGAATATAAAAAGACAAGTGGGAAAGAAGGGTCAAAGATCAATAATAAAAGTCAAATAATAAAAACAATTTGTCAATTTCCCTCCAAAACCCTAAAAGCCATTTAAATAAAATCAAATTTAAATGTAAAATAAAATGAGAAAATAAAAAGCCATGATTTGATTATTAAATTATTCAATTGTAAACTAAAGGACATAAAAGCATAAATAAATAAATAAAAATTTATGTCTAAAGGGGACATAAGGAAATTAATTTAACTGATTAATTTCATAGAGACAATATTAGGACATAATTAAATAATTGTTATTTTATTTAATTAAGAATGGAAAAGTGACCAAAAATGCGACAGATGACCAAGACAGTGACAAAATGACAAATAACTCACAATAATTCAAAATAAACTAAAATGACTTAAAATGACTAAAAATGGATAAAATTTACGAATGACATAGAAGATGACTAAAAAAGGGAGTTAGGGGCTTCGACCATTTTTAGGTGTCTACAATAGCCCTTCATGAAACATGAATAGAATTCTCTTGATTAGCACAAGTACCCAAAAACCATACTATTGCACTAATTATACTAGATCAATATAGCATCAAGACTATATTCTCATGTAATATTATTAAAATGATGAATTGAGTGTATTACTAGTCAAATATGGTGGAGTACAACACCTTATTGGACTATTATAGGAATTGTTCAAGATATCATAATGCATGTGAATCATAAATGCAAATGGATGTGTATGTCAATCATAGATATTATTGCAGTGAGTAATGTACGTGTATACTTTATTGCTCCTTAAGAAAATTAGAAGCACATATTGCTCTAATATTAGTAATCTAGACTATGAAATTCTTTACATTGGAACATATGCAAAGATTGATCATGGCATGCTACTATTTCCAAAACTCTAAGAATGGCATAATGCTTATATAGATAGTTGTTTAAGGGTTGAATATTAATTTCATTTTTTGTAGTAGGATATCTCATGGAACCTTATCTAGGCTTTCATAATTGTTGTACTATGAAGATATTTTGGTTGAAGTTATCATGTATTATGATGTGATTGAACTTATTTTAAGATGTCTATGATGTACTATATAACTATCTTGTAAAGATTTGATTAGGACAATTTGTCCTTATAAGACACTAATGTCTAAGATATGTTAATTATGGTGGTAGACATTTTAATGCTTAGCTAAGTATACTAATGGAGGATAGCAGGATTGTGTATATAGATCAATTAAGGAACATTATTCTTAATAATGTGTCAGCTTAACATGTTGAATAATATATTTGAGTAAGCACATGTATAGTTATTTTTTGTATCATTTAATTGATATTTCTTGGTTAAGCTACCTACTAGCTTCTTTTAGGAGAAACTATATATCAAGGTTGGGAATCATATAAGGCTAAAACTTGCGGACATATGAGACAAATAGGTAGCATTGATTGTTATCTATATAGGTTACCTTTATCCAATAAAGCACAAGTTATTGTCTTGATAGATAAAATATTAAGAGAACTGTGTGTAACTCTGATCCTATTTAGAAGCAAGTATATAGGCAGCCTTGAGACAAAGGATGTCCCCATGGCCTCAAGTCCATAGGCAAGAATTAGAGGATAACTACAATGTTTGGGGTTGTTCCTAAACTTGTTTAGCATTCCATCTTCAGTATGTTCCATTCTAAGGTTGGGATTGAAATTTGGCAGCGATAAAAAAACTTAAAGAATTTTGATAGCTCGTATCTAATAATAATATTAAATTAACAAGATTTAATGAGGTGAGCTCAATAGGTATTCTTCTTTTCTAGAGAGGGTTTGCCCACTTTTAATATACACCTAGATCTATGTTAGGCTTGGGATTGAATTTCTAAAGGTAGCCTTTGCAATAGAGAGTAAGCAATGCCAATATTGTATGGAATTTTGTTTAATATTATATCATCATGTCTATTATATATTGTGTTTTTATATAATAATTGAATGCAATTATGGACTTTGATTCCTTATGATTTTTCATGGGTTTATGTATGTATTTCAAATGAGGCCCTCGTATATGAATTCAATGTGTGACTTATATGTTGGTGAATTGAACCCAAACCTATAAGATAATTAAATAATTAAACAAATTCCTTTTAAGTAATACAAATATATTAATTAGTCATATGATAAACCCTTCCAATAAGTAACTTACCTTTTTATCTCACTTAAAAACATAATTAAATAATGAAAATTATGTCTCAATTATTGTTTAATAAAATCATTAATTACTAAGTTTTAAATAACTACTTTATGTCGATAGCTAAAATTTAAAATTAAATAGACAGAAAAATAAAAAGAGAGGGTAATGTGAAAAGAACTTGAAGAGCTTCTTTAATGGGTTATAAAATAGGGGTGAGAGGCATCTAAATATCACAATTGGTGGAGCGGCTATCACAAATAATGTGTGAGAACCTTAGTGTGTGAAGACTTATCATTTGAAATCTGCATGTAGAAATTGTTTAAATATGTTCCAGATGTTATCAATATTCCATCTATTACAATCATATTTTTGTCGCTCTAATCTTTTATCTGTCCGGAAAAGAGACATCAGCTGAAGACGTGGATCTATTTGATTGGGACTTGGACCATGTTGGAGGCCAAGAAAACAACTAGAGCTTCATATTGAACCACCACTATAAGTTAGAGCGAGTATTTCCAAAGATCCTAGCTGCAGATATGAGGGTCATAGAATGCCAATTGGAAGATGAAGTGGAGTAATAACACTTCTTTTATTGTATGAATTGAGCAGTCCTTGCTGAGCAAGTGAGACAACAGAAGCAGGGGTGTGAGTAGATTTTATGTGAAGGGAGATAAGAAAAAGAGGAACCAAAGAGGATGTGTTGATTGTTGTATTGAAACTGCTTTGGGGATCAATACTCGGCTCTTTGAAGTTTATGAAAGGTTAGAAATATATTTGTTTGGATGATCTTGTATCAAATTGTAAATACCATTGTGTGTTTCAGTCAATAACCGTTTAGAAGTTTATTTCTTCTATTTGTATCTTGTAAGTTGGGTTCATACAAACATGCTATATCAATTACTTACCTCAAACTGGAATTAAGAAAGACATTGTTGGTGTAAGTCATGTTAACCCTCCAAATAAATACCCAAATCTGCAAACTGTTTGTCAATATTGAGGAAGAAAAGTGAAAAATTAGTGGAGAAACTATACAATAGTTTTTGAATCTATATCCTAGTAATTTATAATGTCATGATGTTGAATTGAGATTGATATAGGAGATCGCTTCTTGGCATCACAACTAGGCTTGAGTTAAGGACACTAGAAGAATATGGGTAGAGGATATTTGTAAACATAGCATGTGTCACTTATCTAGAGGTGATGTATGTGCTCTTCATTCCCACTAAATATATGTATGAGCTAGTTAATTGTTATATTTGTGATGTTTGTCTAAGCCAATCAGTATTCTACTTGTGATTTATGTATGAGCTACTTACTCTATATATAGGTGATATATGTTTGAGCCAATCTTGTCTGAGCTTGGGATTATGGAACAATATGACTTATATGTCAATTTGTGTGTTTGTACACTAATGGTTGATAAAGAACTAACAATTGAGTAGATGTGCTCTTATCATTCTAGCATAGCTAGACTAATTTAAAAACATAAGCTTAATTAGCAATTGTTATTTGAAGGTTTCAGGAGCATAGGAAGATGAGGAGGATGGTGACGAAGTGGATGAGGGGTTAGGGTTTTAACATCAATACATTGATGTTATCATTTTATTTCAACATTAATATATAACTAGAATGGCAAGTGGCGGGAGCGACATAAGAAAAGTTAGGGTTTCAAGAAAAGAGGAAGATGAGGAGGATGGTGATGAAGCAAATGAGTAGGGTTTGTGTGGAAGCCAAATGCTCTTGGTGTTGTTGTAACTAGCTTTCGTGCAGTCTTCTAGTGTTGGGTGTTTCTCATCACATTTTTTCTCTATTTATTGTTGTGTTCATTGAGGAAGGAGGGATGTTGGTTGTAGAGGAGATGGGCAGGGTAGGGAAGAGGTTTGGTGGTGGAGACATGAGAAGTTTTGTGTAGGGTAAGAACGTGGCATCTATGGATGGGAAAGGTGTTGATGATGTTGTTTTTTGTTCCCTTCTTTTTGGTTGCTAGTGGGATGGGTGGAGATCTATCTCTGGTGCATTGCTTTTCCCTTGTTAGGGCTGCTATGTATCAGCTTATGGGTTGTATTCTTTGGATGTGTGTACTCCCTATGCTTCTATATGCATGGGATGGTGACTCTTATTTGTTTCATCTCATGTTTCTCCTTGAGTGGGAAGGTGTCTCAGATCCTTTATGTAGGTATCCCATTTGGGGTATCTTTTTCGAGGCTTGGTGCTTTTGTTATGTTTTCTATGGAGGCTACCTATGTTGTGGATAGTGTAGGTTTTATTGAGCCCAATTCTGTGATGGTTGTGCTTGGGGTCCTTATTGGATGTCATCTATTTTTATTCTTACTTTCTAATGGTGTGGTTCTTCTAGAAGATGACATTGAGGAGGTTGATTATATGAGGCTTGTGGAAGATGGCATTGAGGTGGTTACATCCATGAAGTAGCTAGTCCAAAATTTACATATGAATAACCTATAGGTTGTTGCTATGATGCAAGTATGTTTTTGTTAGAAACATATATTTAGTTGTTTGTTGTCATTGATGTCAAACATTGTGTCATTGTGTTTTGGTCGAGGTGTTTCTATTTACTCAAACACTATGGTCTAGAAGTTTGTTGTATTTGGAAATGTAAGCTTGTGTACTGAACTTATAGAACAGTGGAAGACAAGTATGTATTCAATGTTATAGTGCAATGGAAGGAAGATATATATCATGTGATCATTAGAAGATGATGTTTAACAATGCTTGGGTACTATACTCCTATATCTGGTAGTCTATGTGGTCCGGATATTTGTGGTTCGGTAAACAAAGAAATATAGTTTTACAATTGCAATTAACAGTGTTTCAGTTGTGCTTTCTGGATGGTTTATGCTCCATAAATCGAGGGTAAAGGTGTGTTGATTCTTATGTAGGTGGATTCGGGTTTTGGTCTTTGTTGGGGCATTTTCTAGTGTTCCAAAAGTTGTCTTTGGTGGTCTAAAAATTATCTCATCCATGTTGCAGTTTTGTTCAATTGTTGTCATGGTCAAGAAATTTGTTGTGATGACTTCAAACGAGGATTGTTGGCATGTGACATGGCTTTTGGCATGGCATGTGCATCTCTCCAAAGCGTGTGGGGGTTCGGATTCAATTGGCTAGTTAAGTAGTTTTTTTGGCAATGTGTCTACACATTTGAGAAGTTCTGGTAATTATGGATATGACATCAAGCTATGTGTAGCATGTTTGTGGCCCCTCTCTCCTAGAGTGGTTCATGCTTCTTGATTGAGGTCTAGGTTGTGCATTTAATGATTATCTCTTATTTGGATGGGTTTGTGTATGTGACCTATGCATTAAATGTTTATCTCTTACCTGGTTAGGACCATTCTATGTTTTGATCTGCATGCTTCTAGCATAGGGCCTTATTGCACTTTTCTATTGTCATGGCCAACTTGTAACTTAAATTGTAATATCCCTTTTGGCATGATTGACCTTGTTGTAATCTCTAATGAACTATCTTGTATATAAGTATAGTTTATGCTTTGGAAAAATGTATGGTATGAAGAAAGTGAACAATGTGCAAACCAATGAAGATCTACAATCAGCAGAGTAGAGTTCAGTGATTGTGGCAAAGAAGAAATGGCAATAACAGTGTGTCACTAAGGTTGACAGTATTGTGCATATTAGTTGTATTATCAGAAGAATCTTTCTTTATCTATTGAAAACATCTGTATATACCTTAAACTATGTGTCTTGGGTGCATAGGGTTGGTGTTGTATCTTTCTACTTTGGCAATGAGCCTCTGTATGCAAGTTAGGAGCAGTGAGCTCTTTTTGGTATTTATTTTTGTATTGGCAGTGTGCCTCTAGTTGCAGTTCTGGAGTAGTGTGATCTTACCATCTTTGTAATTAGAATATATACATTAGTGAAATATCATTGTGGGCAAGTTCTCACTTTGGTTTTCTCCAATTTGGATTTTTCACGTACAAAACTTATGTGTACATGTGTTGTTGGTTTTGTTCATTACTTGCTTATTGTTTAATATTGAAAATATTGAAGTTAGTGTGTTTTGGTTTATGTTTATTCACCCACCTCCCGCCCCCCCTCTCAACACTCAAAGTGTGTTAAAGAATTGGCATGAGAGCCTAATTCTTGTTGAAGAAGTATTACCGCTAGAGGCAGATCTAGGACGGCGAGAAACTTACATTTTCGAGCTCTAGTATTTGATGGCACTAATTTTCCTTATTGGAAAGATAAGATGGAAACATATTTGGAAACATTATAGAATGGTATTTGGGAGGCTATTCAAACTAGTTTATATCCTCCTTTTGGAAAACCTTTTACTACTAAGGAAGAAAGACAAAATGAAGATAATGTGAAAGAAAGAGTAATTCTTTATAGTAGTCTATGTGAAATAGTGATTGGAAGGGTGAAAGATTTGAAAGATGCTAAAGAGATATGGGACAAACTGGTTGTGGTATATGAAGAAGATTTAAAGACAAAAAAAATCAAGACTGGTGAATATCAAACAGAAGTATGAGGTCCTAAGAAAGGCAAAAGATGAAAGTGTTCAAAGCTACATTTATAGAGTTATTGATATAATTGATCAAATCAGAGTTGTCAGTGGACATCTAGAAGACACGGGTGTCATACTCAAGATCTTATTAACCTTACTGAAGGAATTCATACCAATGGCTTGTTGAATAAGCGAGAGAAATGGTCTAAGTCAATATTCAATTGATCAACTTATTGGTTCGCTTTCTGCATTTGAGATTGCAAAATTTGAAAGAGAAAAGAGGGAGATGTCATTTAGAGCTATTGAAGATGTTGAACCTAAGTCATGCAAGATGTCAAATAAAGTTGAAGTATATCTTTCAATAAGATTCAAGTGAGGTACCGGTAGATACAAAGGTAAGTTACCTCTTAAGTGCTTTAATTGTGGAAAGATATGATATTTTGCTAATGATTGCAAGTATAAAGAATATCTTAGTGAATCACAAGATGATGATAGAAAAGGCAATCAAAAGAAATGTGATTTCAAAAAGAAATTTAATCTCAAAGGCAAAGGTAAAAAGAGCTTATGTTCCATGGAAGAATACTTATTTGAAGAAGAAGATACTAATGAAACAATTGAGAAGTCTCTATTTTTAGCTATTTCTCAAAAGAAAGAGGAGATTGCATTTCATGCTAAAGTTGTTGCAAGAGCATGAATCATAGATTATGGATGTTCAAATCATATGACAGAAGATTTTTCAAGTTTGAAGAATATGATGGTGAAGCAATTAGATTTGCAAGAGAAGGAAGAGCACAAATCAAAGGTATTGGAACCATTTCAATTGATGGTAAGTATAGAACTAATGATGTTTACTATGTTGAAGGTTTGAAACATAATTTGTTGAGTTTAGTCAAATGTGTAAGAAAGGTTGTGAAGTTATGCTCAAAAGTGACGGTTGTATTATCATAAAGAAATGGGTTGGTAAAAGGGTTGTTGAAGGTTTTAGGACTGCCAAGAATATCTATTATATTGAAGTCAAATGTGAGAATCTTTGTATTCTAACTCAATGCAATGGAAGATGGGGAGATGAAGTTGAAATGGAACTTGATCAAGTTAAAGTGGATTCTGCTTTTCTAAGAACGGTGAGGATTGAAAGGTTGAAATAGATGATCTGGTGGAAGTTGAATGGATTATGGTCAACTAGAAGCAAGAAGAAGACAAGAAGGATATGATAGACCAGAAGCAAATGGATATAAAAGACTAGAAGCAGAAAAAAGACAAGGACGTGATAGACCAGAAGTAGATGGATATAATAGACTAGAAGCAGAAAGAAGACAAGAAGGATATAGAAGGCAAAAATAACATGACAGACCGGAAGCAGTTGGAAGATAAAAAGAAACTAGTAGACTGGAAGCAAGTGAAGAACAAAAAGAATTTGGTGTGGGGAAAGGACAGAAAGGGGATGATGAATCAGAGACCTTCTCCTATTTATTCCAGGTACTTATCTTTGATAGTATAGATTTTTCTTACAATAAAGTAAGACACATATTCAATAAGCAAAGAAGTCTAAAAAGGAGATATGTGTTTAATGAGAGATGTTATCATTGCAATAAGTTGGGGCATAAGGCAGTTCATTGTAGAAATAGAGTGAGTTTTACTAGGGTGAATATGAATTAAAATGTTAAGAACTTCAATGGTTACTACAATGGTTGTAATGGATATGGATATATATTTTACAAAAACATAAAATACAAGTGGGTGATAAAGTAGCGGGAAGGCATGGTAATAAAAGGATGGTCTGGTGTGCTATAAATGTAATATGATGCGACATATTGCAAAGTTTTACAAGCATGGTCTAATTTGCTATAATTGTAACATGACAAGACACATCACCAAGTTCGGCAAAAATATTGAAAAACGGGATGATTATTCGATGATTGCAAAATATTCAAAAGAAAGAAACATGATATATTTAATGTGGAACATATAAGATGCTTTTGGTGGTGGCCCGACATCCATTTTGGATGTTGTTTCCTCTTCTATTAAATGACTCAGAGTATAGGGTCTGGTTGGAAGTTCTTATAGAAGTCTGGTTTCCCCCTCGAGGCTAGATGTTGGGTATCCTCTCAAGATGGCAATAAGGCATGAAGACTTTTTTTAAGGTAAAATCTGTGTTTGTGGCTTGGAAAGATGATTGTTTGGTTCTGTAAATAATGCAATATTTGTTTGGTTGTATTAGATATTGTTCTTTCTAAGTTGTGCTCTATTGTGGGTTGGAGCTATGATTTGTCTACTAGCTCACAAATTAAGATACATTTGAATGACTTGGATAATAGTACCTTGAATTGCAGAAGTTCCCTTGAGAGGATAAGTCTATGGGATAGTTTTTCTTCTAAGGCTACTAACTAGTTTATGGATTGTAAGAGTTGTTGCTATATAGAGAAGATAGAGTCCAAAATTGTTTCAAGTGACAATAAGGAAGTAGAATATGAAGATAATGTTTTGGTTTCTGCTTGTAAAGAGCAAGTTGTTCCTCCTATACTTTTAGATTAAGATGAAAAGATTTATACTGTGTTGAAGATTGTTGGAGATATGTTCCATCACATGATCAGAATTCTTTTGAGTTTCTCCAAGAAATGTTTCAGTTGTTGCCCCTCTTTCGTCTACCTTAGTGCATCTATCCAGAGGGAGCTTTCCAACTTTTTATTTTGAACTGATATTGGTGTTTGATTATCAGAGTTGTGCAGTAGTAGATATGCCTTGGCCTTTGTCCTTGATGGCAAAGGGGGAGAAAGATAAGGAAAATGTTTATTTGTTCAAGATTGCTTTAGTTGTTTCAATAAGGGGAAGTTGATATTGATTGATATTTTTGGCAAAATATTTTTGGTAGTTGTTTGCCATCAATGACAAAGGAGGATATTATTAGAAATATATGTTTGGGTGTGTGTTGTCATTCATGTCAAACATTGTGTCATTGTGTTCTAGAGGTGTTTGTGTTTTCTCAAACATTGTGATCTAAAAGTCTATTGTATTTGGAAATGTAAGCTTGTGTAGTGAACTTATAGAACAATGGAAGACAAGTATGTATTCAGTGTTACAGTGCAGTGAAATACATGTATTCAATGCTTCAATACAGTGGAAGACAAGTATGTATTTAGTGTTATAGTGCAATGGAAGACATATGTATACTGTGATCATGAGAAGATGATGTTTAATAATGTTTCAGTACTATATTCCTATATTTGGAAGTTTGTGTGGTTCATATATATGGGGTTCGGTAAATAGAGAAATATAGTTTTACAATTGTAGTTAACAATGTTTCATTTGTGCCTTTTGCAAGGTTTTTGCTCCAGAAATTAGGGTTGAAGGTGTGTGTATGCTTATGCTAATGGGCTCAAGTTTTGGTCTTGGTTGTGGCGCTCTCTGGTGTTCCAAAAGTTTTTTCTACTGGTCCAAAAATTGTGCCATCCATGTTGCATTTATGTTTAGTTGTTGTATTGGTCTGGAAATGTGTTGTGACGACTTCTGACGTGGATTGTTGGCATGTGACATGGCTTTTGACATGGCATGTGAATCTCTCCATAGCGTGTGAGGGTCTTAATCCAATTGGCTAGTTAAGTAGTTCCTTGGGCAGTGTGTCTACACGTTTGAGAACTTGTTCCAATAATTGTGGATCTAGCATCAAGCTGTGTGTAGCATGTTCGTGGTTCATCTCTCTTGGAGTGGACCATGCTTCTTGATTTAGGTCTGAGTTGTGCATTTAATGATTGAGTCTTATCTGGATGGGTTCGCACTATATGTGACCTATGCATTTAATGTTTATCTCTTATTTGGTTGGATCCATTCTATGTTTTGATCTGGATGCTTCTGGCATGGGACCTTATTGCTTTTTGCTATTGCCTTGGCCAAAATTGTAATATCCCTTTTGACATGGCCGACCTTGTTGTAATCTCCAATGAACTATCATGCATATAAGAACAGTTTATGCTTTGGCAAAATGTATGGCGTGAAGCAAGTGAACAATGTGTGAACCAATGAAGATCTACAATCAACAGAGAAAAGTTCAATGATTGTGACAAAGAAGAAAGGGCACTAACAGTGTGTTGCTAAGGTTGACCATATTGTGCAAATCAGTTGCATTATCAAGAGAATCTTTCTTTATCTATTGAAAAGAAGTGTATGTACCTTAGTGTCTTGGGTGCACAAGCTTCTTGTTGTATCTTGCTACTTTGACTATGAGTCTGTATATACAAGTCCAGAGTAGTGAGCTCCTTTATGTATTCATTGTTGAATTGGCAATGTGCCTCTAGTTGCAATTCTGGAGCAATGAGTTCTTATCATCTTTGTAATCATAATATAAACACTAGTGAATTATCCTTGTGGGCAAGTACTCACTGCGGTTTTTCCCAATTTGGGTTTTTCACGTATAAAACTTGTGTGTTCATGTGTTGTTGGTTTAGTTCATTACTTGCTTATTGTTTCATGTGGTGAATATTGAAGTAAATGTGTTTTGGTTTATGTTGATTCACACACCTCCCCCCCACAACATCTAGGGTGTGTTGAACAATTTCTTGGAGAGTTTCTCTGAGACCATGATTTCTGATATTGATGGGTTCACCTTGTTGGGTATGATGTCTTATGTTTCCCTCTCTCTCTCCATACCCATTTCCTAGTTTTGCTTTTGTTCTGATTAGGAGGAAAACAGGATTTGAAAGGTCCTAAACCTTTTACAAGAGACCGGAAAGATTAAACATTAAGCTCCAAATCTAGGTACCAGCTGAATCACAAGAAATGACAGCCAAAGGACCAACAACAAAAAAAGGACAGTTGAACAGGGATAAAGGCCGGATACAAAGAAAAAGTTAGTCCCCCCAAGAGAAGCGCAAAAGATCATTACCAAAGAATAACCAATGAAAAGCAGTAATCCATAGATAAACCCAAGCACAAAATTATCCCTTAGTCCCTTTCTTATGAGACTGAAGAGTCATATCAAAAGAAGGCGAGGATTTTTTGAAAGATTACCTTTAACCATAATCCATCCTTCTTCTACTTTAGAGGCTTCATCCTACCAACATAAAGAATCTAGCACCGAATTCTCAACACCCAATAAGGTACTAGCACACTGCACAGGCTCAGCCAAACCAGCAGCCAGAACACACCCAAAACTAGTGCCCACCGAAGAGGGAGACACAACATGACCATAAGAAACAATAGCAACAAATGTATCAACAGGAAGATAGGAATCTTCCATCAAAGAACTTTCAGAGACAAATCCACCAGAGCCAACAAAATATGGAACCAGCACATGGTTAGAAACAACAAGGGGGGGAACTCTCATCGTATCAACATGGCCAAAAGCCTCCTCATTAGATAAGACCGTGCCCACCACCGGAGGCACGACAGTCGAAGGGACGGGAGATGAAGGAGTAGGAGATGCCACAACCTGGGAAAAGCTCTGCGGATAACTCTTCACAACTGTGTAGTGTTGGGAAGAGGCTCCTTTCCACCAAGACACAAAACACCTAGTTTTACCTAGAGCACATTTAGCCACAAGATGACCTATATTAAAGCACCTTCTGCACCTGAAAGGAATTCCTTCATAGTCTAAAGGTTGAATCTAGCTACCCTTAGGAGACACCAGTTTGATCTCCGCAGGCAAACCTTTAGAAACATCAATATCCACCAAAATACGGGCATAGGTGGAGTGAAGAATGTCAGTAGATTCAGCATCCACCATCAGGAAATCCCCCAAAGCCCCACCCACTTCCTCAAGAAGAGGATCCACCCAAAGATGAAGAGGGAGGTTTGGAAGTCCAACCCAAAAAGACATCTTATTGAAAGAATCAGAAGAGGGGTTAAAGTCCTCATGTCAGGGCTTTACCATCAACATAAAGCGACCATCCTAGCTAAAAAAATGACCATAGAGAACACGATTTGTATCTTCAACAAAATCAAATTTTAGCTATGAAAAAACCTTTCGCTAAAGGGAAGATATGGACCGTACCAAATATGATGGGTTTCCAATATTTGAAAATTTAGGCATGAAGCTCTGGGAGGCTCGGCCAAAAGCCCCTAAATCTGCAGATAGCCACCTGGTTTAAAAAGACTGAAGAGGTGTGTTCAATCTCCTCCACCGTTTCCACATCCAAAGAGAGAGAGATGGAAGCATCCACGGGGAAGGGAGCAAAATCCACGGAAGAATTCTTTGCAGCCCCAACCGTAGCCTTCAAGGGGACCCGGGGAGCCTTGGGCAGCAAAGGCCCAACGGAGAACATGGAAGCATGAACTCCAAAAGCCGGAGAGGGAAAACCATCTGCAGCGAAACCCCTAGCCATCACAGAGGACATCGTCATCACCACATTCCCCAATGGAGGAGACGAGCGGACAGGGCAAAGGAGCGGGGCACGCAAGGACTGAGCGGATGAACCGGCACATAAGGAAGGCGTTGGTGCCATCAGCTCAGGCACTGGTCAAGCAGGAGAAAGCGTGGAAGACACAGGTGCCTTATGCACAAGCACAAGGCGAACAGGAGAACACGTGGAAGGCATCGCGGTAGAGGTTATGCTTATGTTGGAGCTATTGGCTTGGAGTTGTTATTCCCCCTATTGTGCTTAAGAGTGGCAGAATGATTGTGAGGGGGATGTTTGGGGTTTTCCTCAATTTTGACTTTGTTGCCCCTAACTTTATAGGGATTGTGGTTGTTTTTTGGTGTTTTAGGATGGGGGGTTTCCCTTGCTGATTTGGACAGGTTTGTTCTTCGACTTGGAATAAGCATCCAGATGGCATTTTCATCCATACTAATTAAGAATTAAAGTGCAGACCTCTGATTTTACTTAGTGGGATTACACCATGTATCATTGTTATACTAGAACCGTTTTAATTAAGTCAAGAGTATTATACTAATATGACAATATTCCTTGCAGTCAGAGGGGCGGAATATTTCTCACAAATCAATATTAAATCAATTGACATGTGCTTTCAATAAGATGTTTGAACAATATATATAAGTTTCCTGACACTGCAGGTCATGATAACAGAAACACTTCTGTAGGATAATATTCTATCAAAACATTACTTTCTTCCATAATTGAAATTTCATTCGAACCTGTTAGCATTAAGATGCCATATAGCACATTCCCTGGATCATTGGCAACTTCTTAGCTTTTGTTTATTTTTGATGATGCAACTCGCAGCTTTTTGGTATTTGTTACAGAATAGGCAGTCACATTTATTTCCCATGCTAACAAAGAAGGTATTGAGGATTATTGTTAATCTGGTTTGGATTATTCCATGGACCATTATTATGTGAATGGAAACTTTTTCTCATATTGTCACAATGGGGAATGACCAATCAAAACAAAACAGGTGTGGGCATTGTGTCAAAATTCTATATTCAGAGAGATTATAAATTTATATTTTTAAGACCCAATTGATGTCCATTTTCTTTAAAATTGATGCTAGGGAATCACATAGATTATATTTTTTGCCCCACATAATGGCTCATGATAACATGAAGATACTATAGGCAATACTCTGCTAAAAACTTAATTAAGAGTAATATGCATGTGATGAATACTTTTCTTAACCTCTTGGGAAAGACACTGCACAAGAAATATATTTGAAGATAAAAGCATGCATTCTCTAATACATAGAGACAAAAATTTAGCAAAATGTCAGACATATTTACTTCTGTACTTGGGTTTCCAATCTTTATCACATTTAATGTTCATTTCTGATAATCCAGAAGAAACCTCTAAATTGTCAGCAGGGCTAAAAACCTTCGAACGAAGAGTTCCATTCTCTCTACTTTCTTCTGTCAACATTCCATGATTTTCTCTGAATTCCAAGTGTTTCTTCCTTGCCATTTCAGCAACATCTGCAGTGTACCTAGCAGTTTTCTCCATTGTCAGTAAGCAACGACTGTATCTTGTACTAAGAATCTGCTCACTATGGGATACCAATGTAAAACATTTGTGATCTGGAAAAATATCTTTAGCATCTTCATCTACTGCCACAGGATAAAAGAAAACAAGCCGTCCACCCATAACCAACAAACGAGCAGCAACGTCGAGCAAATCATGCACACATTCTACCAAACTGTATGGAGCCGTTGAAGGAATGTGATCTTTCCTCTTCTCATCTGGAATAACATATGGACCTTTCACCCCCTTCAGCAGCTTCCTGCCACCTGATTTCCGTCCCCCAGCCCGAACACCATATGGGGGGTCGCATATGATTGCATTAAAGATCTGCATTACAAAAAGATATGGCTATTAATATCGAGACAATTCAAGGGTAGCAATAGTATCAAAGAGAAAGATGAGAAAATCATTTACATTTAAAGTTCAATAAAATTCACATTACCGACACCATCAGAAAAAAAACATTTCAAAATCTGCACTGCCATCATTTAACTAAAAAACAGATTTTCTTATGATACTACTCTACACATACAAGACTTGAGCAACGAGTAGTAGGCAGTTTGCCAACAAATGGTTTTGTTTTACTTGAGCCTATGCTCATATATTTTCAGATAATTTGCTTTGAAGACTCTATCCTGGAAGCTACATAAAATAAAATTCTTGAGAGCAGATAATTAGGACACAAATGTACGTATGTCACCTTATTTAACTTCATAAAGCCTCATATAGACCCGACAAAATAATCTCTCAACAACCTCAGAAGCAAACATGCTCATTTGCATGTGGAAACTAGTATGATTCCATAGCACTAGTCACCACCATAAAATTGGAAGATGCTATTGTAGGCCAAAATATAAATATTTATATTAGAAAAATGTTGTGCTCATTACCAAGAGGCTCATCTCCTGCCAAAGAATGTGAAGTATAACTGACAATGATTGAATTACTAGCTTTTATAACACACTACTAGATCACGAGGGCCACTTTATTAAAAAAGGCGAGCCTTATTTTCTAACACCCCCTATTAAGGCTTACAGTACTAAAAGCAAAAACATAATAACAGAGAATAAAAGTAGAATCACATATTTTTCAAATGCTTTTCTTTGAAAAAACTATTCTTGGACGAAGTATAACTTCATCAAGCTACCTCCTAAACTCGTAAAGGTACAGCTCCTGAGCTGAATTCTTGAGTTACCAGATTTCAATCATGAGATCCCGCAGAAATATCAAATGTTGCAGAAACACGAGTCAGACAGCAGATTGAGCTAAATAGTAATTGGGCACCCATTGTAGATTTCCTCTGCAAACCCTAAATATGATTATTTATGGGAACGGAACCATGGACAGTTCTTGTATGATTTATCTAAATAGAATAAGATAATTATTGTGATATTGCAATCAGGATTCAACTGTGTAGTTTTTTTAGTCAAACTCATTGACCCGTGTTTCATGAGTAGTGGTTCACAAGAACCCATCTCTCATGAGAATGAATGGAACACTTAGCACTCATTGTATTGGTGATGCTCACAAGGGTGAAGCATCGGGACTTCCCAGGAGGTCACCCATCCCAGTACTACTCTCGAGAGGTCACCCATCTCAGTACTACTCCAGATGGAGTAGTAATGGGATGCGTGACCTCCCGAGAAGTCTCGGTGCTTCACCTCTGTGAGCATCACTTAGATGCAATGAGTGCTAAGTGTTCCATTCATTCTCATGAGAGATGGGTTCTTGTAGCTTGGAGTAGTGCTGGGATGGGTGACCTCCCGGGAAGTCCCGGTGCTTCACCTCTGTGAGCATCACCTAGATGCAATGAGTGCTAAGTGTTCCATTCATTCTCATGAGAGATGGGTTCTTGTGAACCACTACTCATGAAACATGGATCAATGAGTTTGACTCAAAAAACTACACAGTTGAATCCTGATAGTAATATCACAATTTGACTTGCTACAGAAAATATCTCCTACTTATCAAGATAGTTATTGTTATGTAGATGCTTATAAATTATAATTGTTGATTAGGATCCCTAAACCTAAATAGAAATAATTGGTCTTATGGAATATATTTCAAATATTATCTAACATGATTGCAAGATCTAAAACAAGATTTATGTTGATAACTATAATACATTCCTTATTCAATTAAATTTGTGATTTTAGGGCTGGATCTAGGGTTCTTAAAAAATGGGGCATTACAATTACTTTTATTTTGAATTTGTTTGTTATAGAACCGTTTTGGATTTGCTCAATTTTGTTCCAGTCTCATGAGAGATGCAGCAAGATCAAACTTCACAACCATATAGAGTAGACTAAAATACTGAAAGAGAATTTTTTCTACCCAAGCACCATAATTCAGCATTTCTAAATGTGTTCAAGACCATGATAAGATTTCCAGCCACTAGGGATTCTCAAATGATCTTATCAATGCTTTGGTTCCAATTTAAATAGTACATGAAGTCAATGCCAAGATATTTGTGAGATTGGACCTCCTCAAACATCATATTATTGTCCTCCAAAATTGGAGAACATTTTTTTCTAGTTTATTACTAATAGCTCGGGTTTGTCAATGTTTTACAGTGTTCATTATTCTTACAAAATGGTTGGAGAACATTGCACTGCTTGTAAAGATCCACGAGAGCTTTTGCCAAACATTGTCATCAACATATGGTAAAAGATTGACAATGAGCACAACCACGCCAAAAGAGGGTGGAAGAGATGGGGCACCGTTTCTTTATTTTGATGTTGCAAGTTGTACATATTGACAATTTCTTGTTGCATTTCATTTTGGCAATAACCTTTTCATAAAGTCTAATCACAACATTATGAAGTTCTAGAGAGATGCCAGTTTTTCTAGTTTTTCCTAGATGTTGCTTGGCAAACAACTAACAAGGCCCTCTTTTTGTCTCTTATTACAAAGCAATAACTCTGAAGGTGACAAGGTGATAAGTACTAGTGTGTTGATTTCTGAAGTCAGATTATCCATTGGTTCTTTGATTGTTGGCCTCAACCCAATAGCTAATTTTTCATTTAAGTATCAAAACATACACTTTTCCAAAAGAGAGCTAATAATGATGGCTTGGAAATTGGCTAGACCATTCTGGTTTCTGCATTCAAAAATCTTAACTCTGAACAGTTGATTTTTTTGCTCTATTTTTGGGGGAAAGCTTCGAGATCTCAGTTCTGTACCCCTCAATGTCCTTGGCTTTATTTTTTACAGGGTGGTTAATGCCAAACCTAACCTCAAGAGAAAAAACCTCCATGCAGAGCTGAGTGATTTGAATGTTTTCAGATGATCAAGAAAATCCATAGAGTTTGTTGAAGTGGGAAATCCAGCCATTCATTTAATGTTGCCAGATTCCTCATGTTTTCTAGGAATGATATTAGCCTAGAATTAACATTCCAAAACTAATTAAAATGGGTCAATAAGACTTGAATACAGTTAGTCATAGAGAAACTACTAAAGATTAAAAAAGACCCTAGGTTATGCAAGTAACTAAAAATGTAGTACAAAAGAAATGTTATCAAAATATGAGGGGGTAATCCTAGATTATTTAATCTCAGGCCAAAAATACAGCATGCCCTTAAACTCAACATCTTTAACTGCTCAAGCAAGCATGTCCTTTCCTGCATATATCCTGGTGTGATCCAATCTGCTTTTTTTACTTTCTCCAAAAGCGCACAACAAATACTCGACAAGATTTTGAAGGGTAAACTTACTGATTGCAGCCACGACTTTGAATGTTTCTTTAGAATATTATGATTGATAGTAATTTGCTAGTCAAGCCATGTTCAAACTACATTTTGAGCAATATTTTTAGCTTGCATCAATCGATCCCATGTGCATTCTTCAATCTTTTATATGGCAGCTGGCTCTATAGTGTCGACAAGAATACTAGTAGCTGGTCGAATTTTAATCATGGAGAAAACTATTTGATCCAATATATGGGTATGGAGTTGCAAATTGCAAGATCTGAATATCTAATTTTTCACAATCAAGTTTTCGTTACTTTTTTTACTAAAATAATCTGACTTTAAAGAAAATAATTTCGAGGCATAATGAAAGATTGTGAACTCTGTAGGTTGAGTTTACAAGAATCTCCTCAAGCATTGATCGCTTACGAATATTTACAGAGATTTCTTGACTTTGGCTTTTTGAGAGTTTGAGGACATGATTGCAAGAAATAGGGAGAATGATCCAAAATTCTTCCACTTGTCAAGAGAAGAAGAATTGCAACTATTAAGCATATAGACTCTCCTATGATGGATTTGCACTCAAGATGATGAGAAGAAGCAGAAAGGTCCTTCAAATACCCCTCATTTTGGTTCAGGTAATTATTCTCAGAAGATCTGCACAAGGATGCTTCTTTTCATGTGTAGAATAGTGAATTGAATCAGAATGGATAAATTCAAGATACAAATACTTCTAGTAGCACCATACTTGAACAGGCTGTTGATACTTCCCCATCTATTGTTTTTATTCCTTCCCTAGCCAAATTCAAGCGGTGGATGCAAAAGGTACGGTTGAATCTCTTGCCATGCTTTTGCTGCAAACTGCTGTTAAAATTCTCTCATTGCTATGATTTTATAGTAAAACGGGAACTTGAAGTTAATGACTTATTCCTTTTGGTCTGCAGCAAGAGGTCAACAGGGATATCAAAACTCTACACTTGCTGACTTCATCTATGTGTGACATTGGTTCTTTGTTGATTAATTTTGAGCAAATTTTATAATAGATCTACAACTCTAATCAGTACAATTCGGTTCACAAAGTAAAATCTTTTGACTTAAAATTTTGCAACCAATAATTATCGCTCCAAGTTTTTGGACAAAACCTATCACTCTGCTTGTATCCTACCAATTAAAAAAATGTATTTACAATGTCAAAAAGGGTTTCTAGAAACAAGCATATTCCATTAGATTTATCTTATAAAATCAGATTGATAAAAAATAGAACATTAAACCTCTAAAAGCTTACCTCTTGAAGGTCTCCATGCCAAGGAGGGAGGTTGTTGTCAGCACGAATCAAAGAAATTGGCAGAGGTAAGTCATACTGCAAAATAAGGAAAATATACACATTTAAATCTCAACCAATGTAAGCCACAACTTCAAAAAAAATCACATCGCATTCAATCAAATAAAAACATTCATTAAATATATTCCCTTAAATTTGGATTTTATGTAACAAATTAGGACCTATATCAATATTATATCAAGAAAAAGAAAAGAAAGAAAGAAAAAGATCAAGAGAAATTGTTCATCCACTCCAACATTAAGTCACACACATTACAATTTTTGTTTCTCGGGTGTCTTTAGGTGGATTTATCTACCACTATCACTGTGTGATTCATGTGATTTGGTTCTCAGTTTTGTAATGATAATTTTCTTTCTAAAGCTGATTAGTCTATGCAAGTAGCTTGGATTCTCCAGCTAGCTAGAGGTAGAAATGCTAATGATATTTTATAAAAATAACAGATTTTTTTTTACCTTTTAACATGCCAACATTTTTGGTTTTCTATTTTTTCATCATTCCAAAGATTGTCATTGATTTTAGATTAGATGCTTAATTACAGGTTATTTAAAAATGTCATCAGTGGATCTTCATAGATGTTCCAATTTGTTGACCATTTATACATGGTTATGGACCTCTTATAAGTTGAAGATGGAGAAACGCCTTTTATGGAACTACTATGTGAAGCCTATCCTGTCCTATAGTTTAGGCGGATTACATTATTTTAACATTTAATGATTCCAATGCTCAGTATCTTAGTTTAGAATAAGTAACTTGATTTTGATCAATATAGGCACATTGAATCCTAATGAACCCTAAGATAAAAAATTACAAGTGCTGTGTTCAGAGGATACTTGATACAATTACAAATAGTTCCATAAATCAACCCAATTGAAGGATTGTACCTGCTTGAAATTGCTCCACACATTGCAATCAGGACCACGCCCATTTCGTACTACTCGTATGTCAATATCAGCACCCTAATCCAATTGGAAATAGAATGCATTAACAATCATGATATGAATTGTGAATTCATGGCATTTTAATAAATTTGAACTAATGTGTCAAAATCTGAGACAGATACAGCCGCAAATGATGACAGAACTGACGAACAGCCATTAAGCTTCTATTTTCCATGATCTTGATACAAGTTAATTGTACAATCAATAAAACATACCATAGTCATGGCCCCAAAGTGTGAAGCAGCTACAAGAATGCTCCCTGTGCCAACAAATGGATCATAAACAAGCTTTCCAGGTTGAACTAAGGCTTGATTAGCCATGAGGAACGCAATCTCTGCATCCATAGCAGTTGGACCAAGGTATTTGCGTTTGCTTAATGAAAATGTTGGCAAAAGCTTCCGATCTGCTCCCCCAACCTCACGCCCAAAAAACAAAGTCCTCTGAACTGATGGGGGAAGCCCATTCTTAGAAAATTGGTCATCAGTTTCAATCAGCCAGAACCTATAGTCTGCATTTCGTAAATCCACACGCCCCTGCAAAAATTATTGCCATATTCAAATATACAATGCTTGAAAGTTGAAACTATCAGTTCAGTGTGTATCTCTGTACAGATTTATTTTGGAAAAGTTCATAATCAGTTTCAAAATTCCTCTTACTGTCTTCACAAATAAATTGAAGGGAAGAATAATGCGAGAAAAATCTAAACAAGCATGGAATGCTCATATGGTACAACCAAATCATAGCAATGGGGAAAGCATATTTGAATTCAAGCGCAATATGATCACATAAGTTTATTCATCGAGCAAGATGTATTCTAGATATAGGTTTAAAAGAAAAGTGGAAGCTATCTCTATTGATAATAGTTGATAGAATACAATACTGTGGATCAAGAAAGTGGATTTATATATAGCACTACAGGGCAACCATTGTAAAACAACCTCACATCTTATTATTGAATGTTTAACTTCATTTAAGGTTGGGGGCCTTAAACATTTAAGGTTGGGGGCCTGGCCCAATTGGCGAGAGCTTCTTGTGGTAAAGTACAAGGTCACAAGGTCCAGTCTCCCCCCAGCCCATGTGGTAGCAGAGGACATGTCGCACCGGCATCACCGGTCACATTAAAATGTTTACCAGATGCACTGCAGTTTATAGGGGATGCTATACCCAATTCCTGCAGTCTAAACAAATGTTTAACTTCATTTTAATGGATAATTATCTGCATAAATTATGCCTTTCCATAGTACAACTCCAAAGTAATACCATCTGCCGGATACTGCATGACCAGATAATTAAAACATTTGTGACAAGCTCACAAACACAGAAAAATGTGGCACTCTATATCCCTTCAAACAAATTATATTCATCGCAATGTTGGACTTATGCATAGGCTGCAGGGTGACAATTGTAAAACAATCAAGTATCTCCCATTTGAACAAATAACTTTAATCCCATGGACAAATATCTGCATACCAAGAAAATAGTTAATGCTTTCCATTGCACAACTCTAAAGTAATGTCATCAGCTGGATGCAGCATAACAGAAATAATAAATTTCTGATAAACCCACATACCCATAAACACAGCTAAATGTCACAACTTGTAATGTCCCCTCTTTGTTTAGCATCTCAAATAATTAATAATAATAATGCTAAGCCTTCATTTCTTTAAGTCCCCAAAGGCTAAAGCATTGAAATAATTAAAGGGACGAGCTGGGTCTGAATCAATGAAGTCCTATTTTCCAGTCATGGAAGGGGCCACTTCAAGTTATCAATGTTTTTTTCTCTTTATGGCAGATTTATGGAAACATTTATTATAATTAATAGAAATCTTCATGCCTAAGTCAAGTAACCTGAAATCATGGCTTTATTATGAGGTAATCACAGCTTTTTGAGAGAAAACAAGTTATAAAGGATTTCACTGGGTTTGAGAAGGATATAAATCATTTAATATGTTATCTTCTTTTCTTGCTCTGCAAGTTCGATAGCCATTCAGCTTTTTGGGACGGAAACCCTGAAAGGCCCATGCTTGGATGCAACCCCAGGAATAGTTAATACTTTCTCAGCCAGTCGCACACTACAGAGGTAACCACAGCAGAAGATTGGACCAGATTTCAAGTTCAGTGTTAGCAGAAGTGGAACAATCAGTCCCAGAATATTTAGAGATTATTTGCCAAGAAGAAATTACAGTCCGTGTAAAGCATCTGGATACACAACAATAAGGAAGTCTATTCACCAAGGACAATAAATCGCAAGTTTTCTATGAGTCTGAAATAAATCTTCTTAACAGCAACCAACCATCAGGTTAGTGTTTGACGTCTTCCAGTCTGGAGCTAAATGTTTGCAAGTATCTTACAAGTAATTTGTTTTCCATGTGTTAATAAAATATCTGATAACTTGTTTATCTTTGTATCAATATTCCTTGGGTTTTGCTAGGTGTTCTAAAACGAACAATTATTGATGTGATACACTTAAACAAAACAACACAATTTGCAAATAGTCCACTATGATCCGGGAAAGGAAATTTCACAACTGTAAACATCATTCATGATTCTTTCGATAATGCCCTCTGCCTTATTGTGGGTTTTGTTAGTATATGTGGCCTTTTTGGAAAGATCAAATGCTGGAAATTATAATTATAATGTATCTCATAAAATGTTGTTTTCTAAACTCTAAGGAAATATCCTTAGTCTTGGCAAGAGGGACGACTTCATATACTTAGGTAAGGTAAATATTATAATTTACAAGGAGGACGACCTGCCTTGTATTAATTAATGCCAACTTCCATAAGGTTTTCGGCTGAAACAAACACTCTTTATTAATGCCAACTTGCATGAGCAAGTCAGCCCCCTTACCTTGCTTAGCGGTCACCTCTTGGTGACATATGTATGAAGAGTCTTAAGGTGAATTAAGGCAAGCATCAAAGACATAATATGCGAGCCTAATTCACATCATTGCAGCAGCAGCAGCAGTCATCAAACTCCTTAAATCTGACCCATGACAATTTCAATTTGCCCTAAAGTAGCAGCAATATCTAGAGGGAGTATAGCAGTCCTAAGGAGCAATTCTGTAGCAGACATTTATAGCAGACCTGGAGCAGGCTTGAGGAGCGAATTAGAGAAGACTTGAGGAGTAAAATACAGCAGGCATAGAGGCTCAATTCATAGCAGATTTAAGGACAAATCGAAGCAGACTTAAAGCAGAATTATATCAGCTTGAAGGCATCATCAAGAAGAAAACCGGGTACTATCTCTTCTTGTCTTTACTGTTTTGTGTTTTGGTTTTGAAAGTAACATCTATAGATTGCAAACCCTAGGTAAAAATCTGAATATATTAACATGGTATCAAAGCCATGGTAGGAAAAAGATCTTTCAGATTTAAGGGATTCAATCTTATCTTTTAAAACCTCCAGTTTGGGCCTATGGATCCAACTCATGAAAACTCTCCTTCATGATTTCTTCAAATAAATCTGACTTTATCAACATCTAGGCTCCACCATGACTCTAGCAAGGTTCAGTTGATAAGGCTATAGACATCTTAGTAGATATTATATGTTTATCTAAAATCTGGGCAGCTTCATGGAAATTTAAGTACATATCTAGGTCTGATCAAAAGAAAGGACTATGGAGAAATCAATTCTAACAATCAAATCAAACACTACAAAATTATTTTGATTGAATATAATATAACCAATAGTCAGCACGATAACTCAGTGATAAGGATAGGTGGTACATAATAGTGATTAATGGAATATCAACATTGCTCGTAATTATCACTGACTATGGTTAGCAGCAGCAAAACAATGTAGATGAACATTGTGCCAAGAGGGGATAACTGAAATATTAATGTGGGAATAAGACTGATATGTTTAGCATAAACACTAATTATTGTGGAAACTATTCATATAAGGTTCGTTGTGTTAATCATCAACCCATTAATTAGAAGATTAACTATTAGATTGAGCAAGATGATGGTTGAGAACCCTGTTGGTAACACTTCATTAGTGTAAGATGATAATAAGCTCTAAGGAAAGATGACATCTAAGAAGTGAGATACTTTGTCATCTTAAAGAGCTGCAATTATCATAAAGACAAGGAGAAAGAACTTGAAATCACTGCTCTTGAGTCATCTCAGAAAATCACTAATTCAAAACCAATCTTATCCTAATCTAGTGCAATCAGCAGGTGTAACATGTTATGGATCTGAATGCTGGTTCCAATTAACATTGACAAAATTCATTATGGAGGTTTTGTAGCCATGTCACTTGTTCTTTAAATACCATATGGAAACTGAAGATCACAATTATATCCAACTGATATTGAATATGAAAATAATCATGCACAAGAGAGAAATTTGATCTGAATGTTATACAAGTAAATATTCTAAATAAGGGATGATTAAAAATAAGAGTAAGAAGTAAAGGATGAGAAGTTATAACTCTGTCATATATACATTATAAGAAAATTTATTGCCTTCAATTATAGGAATGAATACCTAGATATCTACAAACTCAAATGGTATGAGATCTTCATCTAATTCCCTAATAGCAAGAAGTTAAATCAAATGCATCTAAGTGGAAAATAATTGAGGATTTTGTAAGAATTGATAGCATTAAAAGACCATATCATACTTGCCTAGAGTCAGCCTATCTAATAGTAGAATTATGACTCTTAAAATTGAAAATTCACGTATCAAGATGAGTCAAGGAGAATCTACCACATCTTTATGAGAATTACTGAGTTAAGAAATTAATTAGCAACTATTGGGCAAACCTACGATGAAAAGGAACCATCTTAATAGGAATCAGTGCACGTCCTAAAATGCCTGAATTTGATAAATTAAAATGGTTTGTCTTCAAGAAAAATCGAGACTAAAATCTAAAGGATCAAATTTTAAAGTAGACCTTCAAATTTCATTCTCTTAGTCAAGAAAAAAGACGACTTCAAAAGAAAAACTCAAGACAAAGGAGATAGAAACTTTAGAAACAAAAGAAAGAGAGATTATCAAAACAAACAAAAAAGGGACTCTAACAATAACGGATGGAGAGGGAGAGACTATCAAAACAACAAATTTCAAAAGAGAGATCTGTCTAAGATTCAATGCTATAGATGTGATAAACTTGGTCACAAGGCACTAAATTGTCCTAATCAATACAATCTTCAAGAAGTAAAAGAAACAGGACCTGAATGTCTTCACCTTGAAAGGGAGTTCAAATATGGACCTTCCTGAACATTAAAAGTCATAAACTCTTTCTAATTCTTTGTTAGATTTTAACATCACTTGTTGATATTACTTTACATTGAGAATATGATTCTTCATTATTATTATGTGACTATTTTCTTATACTAACATATTTGCAGGATATTTGAGCATTGAGGCTCGTGCACCTTTTGAGCGTTGAGGCTCGTGCACCTTTGAGCATTGAGGCTTGTGAATATTTGAGCATTGAGACTCTTGATATTTGAGCATTGAGGCTCTTGCATATTTGAGCGCTGACGCTCTTACATATTTTTGAGCATTGAGGCTCTTGAATAGAATTACCATTGGAGACTATCTTCCGAGAGCTTGTGGATGGGATCTCTTGTGGAGGAGATTTACACTTTGAGGTTAGTGTTTCATTTTTTAATTTACATCTTGTGAAGATGCTTCATTATTAATATTTTGATGATGCTTCTTATGATCTATTGTTATGTTGATTACATAGATTTGAGATCTATCGCTTTTATTTTTTTAATTACATAGATTTGAGATCTATTATTGAGATAATGCTATGCTTAAAGTTGAGATCTATATGTGACCTTACATCTTGTAGTAGATGGCATCACCAAGGTTGAGACATTTTGAGAATGGCTAATCACATTGATTACATCAGGTATGAATTCATGATGAATATACTATGTTATGTTTTATTTAATGATTTCATGTTCATTGAGAATGAAATCTAGAGTGATGAAAGCTTGTGATTACATTATAAGATTAATTTGATCTTCCCTCGAGACCAAGAGGGAGTGTTAGTATATGTGGCCTTTTCGGAAAGATCAAATGCTGGAAATTATAATTATAATGTATCTCACAAAATGTTGTTTTCTAAACTCTAAGGAAATATCCTTAGTCTTGGCAAGAGGGACGACTTCATATACTTAGGTAAGGTAAATATTATAATTTACAAGGAGGACGACCTGCCTTGTATTTAATTTATGCCGACTTGCATAAGGTTTCCGGCTGAAACAAACACTATTTATTAATGCTGACTTGCATGAGCAAGTCGGCCCCCTTACCTTGCTTAGTGGTCACCTCTTGGTGACATATATATGAAGAGTCTTGAGGTGAATTAAGGCAAGCATCGAAGACATAACATGCGAGCCTAATTCACATCATTGCAGCAGCAGCAGCAGTCATCAAACTCCTTAAACATGATCCACGACAATTTCAATTTGCCCAAAAATAGCAGCAATATCTAGAGGAAGTATAGCAGTCCTAAGGAGTGATTCTGTAGCAGACATTTATAGCAGACCTGGAGCAGACTTGAGGAGCGAATTAGAGAAGACTTGAGGAGTAAAATACAGCAGGCATAGAGGCTCAATTCATAGCAGATTTAAAGACAAATCAAAGCAGACTTAAAGCAGAATTATATTAGCTTGAAGGCATCATCCAGAAGAAAACCGGGTACTATCTCTTCTTGTCTTTACTGTTTGGTGTTTTGGTTTTGAAAGTAACATCTATAGATTGCAAACCCTAGGTAGAAATCTGAATATATTAACAGGTTTCACATCCCCCACTATCAAATAGCAAATTGAATAATTATTTTATGTCAAATTGCATCACATCACGTCCACCATTAAAAGAATTGAAGCCTCAGGTATATGTTACTCTCATTTAGATTTTACTCAACCACTAAAACTGGCTACAAAATATATTCAGGAGCATTATAGCCTAAAGTAGAAAGCTATGAATTTCAAATTTTCCAATTCCCCAAAATCTTTACACAAATTTAACTTACGCACCTTAAAAGGAATGTAGCTGAAGCTTTCAATTCGTTCCCTTTGTTCATCTGAGCTGAGAACCTTTCCAAAAGTGTCAACCACAATCCTGAAAGTGCTTTCTACACCCAGGTATGGTAACTTCTGCTCCTCTGGAAAAGTTTGCACCGAGGTTTTTAATTCTTCATAAGAATAACCCTGCCCCCATAACTCCAACACGCACTTCACAAGAATACCTGCAAAGTTCTAAAAAATCAAATACCCAAAGACTTTCCAAGAACAATCAAAATGTGAAAGCAATGGCCAGTAGACTTTCCAAAATTTGATGAGAAAGAACAATGCAAATGACAAGCTCAATGTCCCATCCCAGAAGCCATTTCAAGTAAATATAAAAAAGAAATCATATCAAGGCCCACAAATTGCAAATCTTAATGATGTGACTGCAAATAAAACCAATTAAGATGCCGTCGCAAACAGATATAGACAAAATATGCTTAGTTTATCAAAATAAGGTAAAACTTAAAACTATGAGCTATTTCATACAGATATAAAAGATGGGCAGGTATTTTTACCTCAAATCCTACAGGTATCTGATGTCCATAAACTTACGAACATCCAAAAGGCATGCACCATTGTCCAGATGCCATATTGTGTAGGGAAAATGTGAATAATTATAAGGTCATGACAAGGAATGTTCTAAATTTTCATTTTATGACATGACATTTTCACATTGGCAAGATTATCTATCTTTTTACAAAGACAATTCATCTCATCATATTGTTTTTCTACTCAAGAGAAGAATCCATCCATTTTTTGAATTTATCTCTTCCTTGGCCTTTAAACAATCTTCTGATCTGTTTCTCATATAAAGCACTTATTGTTATCAAATAGTAAGTAGCGCCAAATGCAGCAACTCATTCAATTCAAATTGGATTTCCTGTTAACTACCTGATAATTCAGACACTTTCTAAGTTTCTGTGCTAAAGTATCTATTGCCTTTTAGGGCTGCAACTGGAAAACAACTTGATCTCCATTTAAAATCCCAATGCCCTACAATTTAGCTCCTTTTAATTCCTCTTGAATCTCTTGCTCATCGTATGGCTAATCCTGAAAAAACTTTTAACTATAACTATGAGCAATATTTCCATCTTGGGAAGACCTTCAATGTTTGCAGCATTGAGGAATGGATCACAAAAGACAAAAGGAGTTGGATCAGAAGAAGAAAACTCAAAAATTCTGTGATGTCATTTATGCTTTCAATCTAAGTTACCAGTTCGGATGCAGATATGAGAACCCGGTACATGGATGCATGGAAAAAAAAATTTCGTTTTTTTTTCGGGGGGGGAGGCAGCGGGGGGTTTGGATGCATTTGGGTACGTGTGTGTGTTGTGCGTGTGTGTGAATTAGTATTTATGTATTTATAAGATTAAAAAAAATACATAAAAATAAAAATTAATATATTTAAAATAAATACATAAATACAAATTATAAGACTTTAATATTTAGGAAAGTCTAAAAAGTTCACCTTATATAAATTTTAGAATATTAAAATAAAATATTAATACATTTAAAAAATTTAATTTAAATATTTAAGGAAAAAGATTAAACCAAGATTAATATCTAATAGTAATATATGCAGAGATCACATTATAAGAGTAATATTTGTACTAGTGATCATATGTGAAAGGAGATAATTAAAATAAAGGGATTAGAATGCAGCGATAAGACATTCCCAGAATACACCCGACAATCAACCCGGCAATTCTTATTTTTCTGGTTGACAGAGAATTCCAATTATTGGCATTTGCATCGTGGTTTTCAATTAATTTTTCTGGGTTTCCATTTTGATTGGAATGTAGAATGTAGTTTTGGCTGTCAGTGGCACAGGAAACTGCAGCATGAAGATAAATTTGAAACAAATTAAAGAGTTAACGATTATCCAGTTTGCAGTGCTGTTGCCAGTGGCTACAAACAAAACTCAGTGCAGTTGCCAGAAAAGCCCTAAAACCCAATGCCCGCATCCACATCTGCATCCAGCCTCTGAGCTGCGTATCCGGTAACGTAGCTTTCAATTGAAAAGGTATTTGATTTCTAAAGCATAAGGGCACAACATTTGAAAGTAGCAGATGGCAGAGCAATAGTAGAGCTTTTGTACACTTTAAAATGGAGCTCTGAATTTTGAACTAGAAGTGGCAAAGCCTCTTGCCAATTGATTGTGGGCTAGGTCAACGGCCATTAAAGGATTTCAAGGGTTTTCAGAAAAGATTGCAGCTTGGGAGCTTTGAGAGGTTGAAGACCATAGTTGCATGGGTACTCGTATCCATACCCCTGGGGTGCGTACCAGGTACTGGTACGCATATCCTGTACCGGGTATTCAGTGGGGTACTCAGTGGAGAGCATCATAGCTAAGGACCTTGATTACAATTTCTGATTTTTGTTTCATTTTTTTGTTTGCATATCAGTTTGCTGTTTATCAGGCTTATTTCAATATGTAATCACTAATCAGTTTGAAACTTTGATACAATGATTGTATGGCTTTTCAATTTGTGTACTTAATCTTCTAAGTTAATGTTTGACAGTAAAATTTATCACTGTTCTTGTTTTGAAAACTCTGTCATTATTTTTTCAGATTTTCTATTAAATATTAAATTATATAAATAAAGAAATTGACGTACCCAAAGTACCCCCCATCTCCTATTTTCAAAAAAAAAAGCCGTACACATCTCCAAAGTACCCCCGTCTCCATGCAACCTTGTTGAAGACAAATCTGGGTTGTTCATTGGGTCTACTAGGATGCAAAAAGGTTTGTGTGTATCAAGGCTTGCTTTGAGGCATATGCTTTAATATCAGCCAAAAGAAAATGGCAGTCAAATCTAATGATTCATGAAAGAAAATACTTTTCAACTTTGATGGGTGAGACTAAAGCTTGAATTTATTTTTAGGACCACAAAAGGTTTTGAGCCATTGGATAGATGGCAGATCAAAGGTTTTTCAGTAGCTGAAGGAAAGGCCTTATATTAAGGTGCGTGTTGGAACACAAAATCTTTTCAACCGTTAGATGTAATATTTGATCGCTGAGGAAAGATTTCAAGGATTTTGTAGGGAAACTTTAACCATTTACTTTCAAAATGAGTGAAAATCATTAATTAAGATTTAATAACAGTTAAAAACTTAAAAAGTTAAAAGTGAATTTCAACATTAATAATAGAAGAGTGGTGACGGCATCCATTCTGCGAGCGAACAACCTTGTGAGCTGTAAGATCTTTGTCAAAATCAATGATTTAAAAAACCTCCTTCAAAGTGGCGATTAAAATTTCAGTAGAGCAAGGGCATAATGCAAACACTTGAGCAATATGAACACAAGAGTTAGGAATTGAAGGAAGTTCTATAATAAAGCTCTTATTATGGTTAAAAGCCTAGATAAAGCCTGTGAAACAATGCATTGGGCAAAACTTTTTTGTATAAAGGAGAACTACCAATCAAAACCCAATCCATAACCAAGGCCCTCAAGCAAAATTGAAAATCTAAATGCACACTTTTGCACAAACTACAGACATGACCCCAAATTAGGAGTTTGGGCATGTTGGTGACAACAATACCCAGCACTTCTAAGTTCTAATGATACGGAATGTTTCTCTCAATTCAATTCAACCCCAATTTATGGCAGCAACATCAAGATATTGAAACCTGAGTGCCCAAACTGATGCAACAAGGAAAACCTCCTTGTTACCAATGCTAGAACCTACACAAGGTTGATAAGCACTTAGATTGTATCTTGCCTGAGAAAGATTGATGACCCCAATCGTTATGTAGAGAAGCACAAGCACCAATACAAAGCATTACCTGATATGCAAGCACCCTCAATGCCACCACTTTTACACTTGATCAAGGCATACATTCATAATATTGAGCTTCAATCATTGATAAAATATGACATTAATGTATGTAAACAACATAAAATTAGTGAAGTTTAGTTTCAAACTTCAAAGCAATGGCAACTATGAGAATGAAACGCATACAATACTTTTGGAAGTTAGATGCATATGACTCATATTTCTTCACAGATATTTCTTTACATCACTTTCCTCGTAAGATGTTCTTGACATATTATGCTGGAATTGACTTTACCTCCTCACAACTACCAGCCCATGTATCTCACTATGTAGAGATTTGCCTCTCCTCACATTTCACCAAGGCATCTATCCACAAATATTTGATTCTTTACAAGGTTCTCAGAGTTTTTCTTGACATCTTTTCCTAAGATTTATAAGTCAAGTCAACAAACAGGACGGAGAATCCAAGAGCAAGGGTGGTGGTCTCTTTGCAGAAAGCAGATTTGATCACCAAGTTTACATATAAATCTAACAATAGTCATTATGGTGCCCTCCTTTGATATGCACTTGATGGGAATATGGGGATATCAATATTTATTGTGCAAACTTCAAAGTACAGAAGAGATCAAGTTGCATAGAATTTGTGCTCAGCAATGCACAAATGACTCCAATACTCCAAGATTTAGCAGTGTTGCAGGAAAAAACATCTCTTGATTGTCAACATCAACAGATCCATATATAATCAAGCCTGATAGGTACTGATAGCTGTTGTTTCAATATTTCTAATCCAAGTTGATAGGTGCTTGGTTGAGCCCTTCCAATCCCATGAAAATAGCCTTCCCTTTCACATAGACAATGGTTGGTTTCAAATTTAGTTTGTTAGAATACTTATTGATTGTGGCACATCTAGACAATTATGAATAGAAAATGTTGTGCTTAACACACAAAATTGTGCACTCTTGAACATTTAAAGAGAGACAAAAATTAGTAGACATTTCAAGATGGCGAAGCATCAAAAGTTTATGTTGATGTTGTGTTCAAACTGCATTTAACTTCCTGGACATTGCTGGAATTTTCTTGAATGGGGAGCATAATTCCTAATGTACTATCCAGTTCTTGCCTGAAATTAATGCTTTTCACACATACCAAAGATTGCAATGTGAACAAAAGCTTTGTTTGATTACACTAGTTTTGAAATGGGTTAAAACTTAAAAACGAATATTTCATAAACAGAAAAGTTCAGATACATGGAACTCATATATGGTGCATTTTTTTTAATTTAGAGAAAATCCCTAATCTTGTGAAATATTTGGTAGTGCTCATTATCTTTTGCAGGTGGAAGTGATTCCAACGTCAAAGCAAGCTGATGTCAGAAGGGGATACATGTCAGATAACTTCCATATTAAATGAGTCAACTTTGTATGATTCCAAGACTCAAGAATTTGGGAACTAAGAAAATCAAAAAAGTTGAATAGGATTAAAAGTCAAAACAGACTAGTCTATGCTTAAATCATTGCATCAAAACTCAGCAAGTAACTTGCCCACTTGCAAGGGCTCACAAGTCACACAGTCTTGGCAAAATACTCACCTATAAACTCACAAGCAAGTACTCACCAGGTCACTCACATGCTAATTGATATAGAGTATTTGGAGACTCCAATCCAGACATTTGCGTGGAAGCAAAAAAATATGATAAAATTATGAAACTAGCATGCACCATGAAGGTCCCTGTGGCCTTGAAGCCCTTAATTTAGCTGCCCCAAAATCCTGAGAGGGACATAGACCACAGAACCTTGTTCTAGTTTTGAAAGGAAAACTTTAAAACTTGCTTTGGCCTGACCAGATGGGAAAGAGCAATTTTTCTCTCTATTTGGCTTGAAATAACAAAAAAACAGCATTTTCCCTGTTTTTATAAAAATTTCAACATTTTTTAGTTTCCTAATTTTTTCCCAATTATCGAATTGCACTATATTTCTGGTTTACCAAGTGAATCTTAATTCTGAATAATGCTACTATGATCACATTTTAAATTCACTATCTAATAGTAATAATCTATACTTTTCACGTATTATTTAAGTTTACTTTACAAATCAAGTAATTTATTTTATTTGCTGAGCTTTTGCCAAGTCTCAAGCTGACTCAAAATTTAGGCTTGCAAAGCTTTTGCCAAGTCCAAATTTTTGAAGTAGGGCATAAATTGCTAGGATTCTCTATTATATTTTTCACTTCTCTTATATACTTTTTCCTACATTGGCTAAATTCATGCTTAGCATCTTTTTTCTTATCTTAATGTCAATTAAATTGGACGTAACACTCTCCATCAACCTCCTGTTAAAGGGATGAGAGAAAAAAAAAACTAGAAGTTCAAATTTTGGGTTGATGGAGGTACCCCCCACAAACTTTTCATGCTGAACTTTAATGGCACCTCTCAATCCTAAGGTTCCTGGTATTGGAGTGGCATTCATGATGATCATGGTTTTTAGTGAAAGGTGGATTTTTCCTTCGGTACCAATACCAATAATGAAGCTAAATGGCAGGGCATTTTAAAGGTTTTGTTCTTGCTAAAGATATTGACTGTAAAAATCTCATTGTGGAAGGATATTCAATAGTGGTCATTGGTGGGCTTTCTATGATTTGTGCCCTGATTAGAAGACACCTGGGTTTTTACAAGAAGCTCAAGCTACATGTAAAAGTTTTTGATGACGTCCTCTTCATTCATTGTTATAGGGAATAAAATAAGGTTACAGACTTCTTGACTAATGCAGGTATAGATCAATCTCCTTGTTTGTCAATGATTGCAGATGTTGTTGATTCATGGGCAAGTTTGAAGACTCTTGTGGAAATTGATCTCCAACTGTAAAAAACATACTGTCCTTTGCAAAGAGGGTTGTTGTTTGTCTGCTATGCAAAGTGCACTCCCATTATTACACCTCAATCTTGAGGTGTCATCCTTGGATCTTTTCCTTTGGGCACTTCTGTATTGATTACCCTCATTTATAAGATCATAGTTTTTGGAAGGTTGCAGATATTCGGCACACCCTCTATATGATGTGCTTGTTTCAAGCTGTGTGTGGAGTTCTTCATGGGGAGTAATGCCCCGTTCGGGCCGCAAAGGTTAGAATTCCATGCTGATTGAGCTGCAGAGTTGAGCTTTTACTTCTAACATGTAGCCTTCAAGTGGCTTGTTCTTGTTGGTGTTGTTTCCAGCAGTTCTTTGGTCTTCCTAGTCATGGCTTGTAAATGGTCTACAGTCAAAGATCCCTTCAGCAAGGATGTTCTTTCAAATAGGTGCCTTAAGGCAATTTTTGACTGCTATGACCCTGTGGACATGAATTTGCTAAAAGGTGTGTTGAGGGAGGATGGCCTTGCATCTCACAAGGTGAGCAGCAGCAAAGCCACAATATGAGAAAAGTTAGAAAAAATAAGTGTAAAGGTGGCAAGTGAGGAGAGATTAGAAACTAGATGTTTAGCTTCTTGCTTTAAAAAGTATCGTCTATTCATTCACAGCCAATTCTGATGTCTTTGTCAACTCAGAAGGATAGTAGTATAAAAGACTGAATTAAAATCCCTAAATAAGGAGTCCCTCTTATTTTCTCACAAGTTGGAGCATATTCAGACCTGTGTAGATTTGTGCATGGTGGTTGAAAATATTTTGGTGACTCGTGCTAAAGGCACCTTCAAGGTCACCAATGCATACACATTTCCCTCACGGAATTGCAGTTTGGTTTGCCTGATCGCAAAGAAAAAGATCATTAGTGTCAAATTCCCACAATTGGCAGCACCTGTTGAAGATTCTGCAACTCATTCTGAAGGCATTTGGGTGGCTCCTTTCCCTGATGGTGGTGGCTCTCCCTCAAGTGGTGTTTGTGCTTGGAATAACATGTTACTCCTCTAGTTTAATGGTGGCAGATTGCTCTCCAGATGTTCCTCTACTTTCTCAATTGGCATTTGTTTAAAATCTCTGTAGGTTTTTTCGATTTGCGCATTTCTCACTAATGCAGTCATGTTCTAAATCTTAGGCTTAGCCTTGCCCCCTTTTTCTGGTAATCTATTTTGTTTGTTATATGGGAGAGGGACCCTATAGAATCCCTCGTTGAATTTCTCAAAACAACACACTGTATCGTCTTTTGATCCATGTGGTATATGCTATCAATTTTAGATCCCCATTCAACTTTAGCTGTTAAAATTATGAAGCGATTGAGTTGCAGTCTTGAGCTTTCAGTTTGACAATGTAGCTTTACAGGTTGCTCATTCACGCCGGTGTCGATTTCAGCAGGTTCTTTGGTATTCTTAGTCATGGCTTGTAAGTGGTCTTAGTTCAGAGATCCATTCTGTAAGGCTATTGTTTCAGGTAGGTGCCTAAAGGTGACATTTTAACTGCTTTGACCCTGCAGCCAATGAGTTTAATAAAATGCTGGTGCAGGAGCACCTAAGGTACTAGGCAAGTACCCTGTCTAAATTTTGGCTTGTAACTGACTGTTGCCAAGTCAGTGATTGAATAAAGACTCCCAGGGAGTCAGTGTGATGTTTTGTGTTGTATAGGTCTTTGGTAGATGGGAAAGATGAGACTTAGACCATCTCCCATCTTGGCATGACCCTAGACCCTAGTAAGGTAGGGAGAGGACTGAGGTCCCAAAAAGACTCTACATATAGTTAAATAGGTAAAAAGAGTCCTAATGTGATTTAAAAATAGCTCATCCACCATTTTGGATAGGTTAGACCGTTAGAGTATCATGGAAAAAGGAAGTAGCAAGAATTTACAAAATTGACAAGATTTGTCAAAAGTTGAAAAAGTTGACGAGCAACTTTTGCAACTTTGCAAAAGTTGCTTGCCCAATCGTCAAAAGGACCTAACATGGTGGAGTTGGGTTGTCCTAAGCAACTAACTACTCACACACGAGGATTTGACCTATTTAAGGTCTTTGAAACTCATTTTGCTAGGTTAGACAGTACGGAAGGTTTTTCTGAATACAAGACACAGTGCTCATTTCAGTGACAGTTAATTAGTTTTGAAGGCCACAGTGCTCTAATGGATTGAATATCCATTCTTTGCTTTGTACAGGGTTAGATTAGTTTGTTTCCTTTCTTTGTGCGCATTTGTTATAGGTTTGTGGTTTGTGTGACTTGGATAGACAGTTTTGTAATTCTTTGTGTTTTGCCAGTCTACTGGCCTGTACAGGGTAGTGGTTAGCAAAATGGCTCTTCCTTAATATCCCACCGTGGAACCATCACGGCCCTTTGGGATATGGGAATAGAACCTATGTACAGTGTATTTTACCAAGGAGGCGCCCTGGAAGTCATGCTAGTCATTTTTAATACCTGGCCCTAGGAGGGTTCTGTCAATACCTGGTTAGAAGCCAGTGTAGTTTTGGAAGGAAAAACTGCAGGGGTGGATTGAATCCAAGATACCAGTGATTGGAGAATGCATGTTGGACTATTAGCAACAAATGGTGAAGACCTAAAGGTCTGAACAATCAGATTGATTCCCCTTTTGTGTCAGTGAACAGTGAACTCTTTGAAATCCTCACAAAACCCTGAAATGTGGATCAGGGGTTGTACGGCCACTCAAAGACCCAAGACCCCTAAAATCCTGGAGGACATTACTCATGTTTGAAGGATTCAAAGTTATCTTGGAGGGTCTTTCAGAGCAATTTGCCAAGAAAGCCTAAAAACCCAGGCCAGGAAGCCTAATTGGGGCTCAAGGGCTACAAGGCCTAGTAGACTTGTTTAGAAGAATGGAGGGAATCGATGAAGGAGTTAAACTTTGATGATGAGTAAAAGGTGCCTAAGAACCTCAGAACATGAACTTGAAGGCCTCCACACTCCTGCAGAGTTCTTGTTGTCTTGGAGGTAAATTGCAATAAAAAGAAGCTAGGAAGGTCAAAAGCACAGTGTGTTTCCACATTTTTGGTAGAACACCTAGGAAGCAGGGTATTTGCTATACCCAAATAAATCTTTCTTGATAGCTGACTGAAGGAGTTAGAATACACCTAGGAAAGAGTGGACCTAGGTTGCAATAGGCAAGAAACTAGGTGTATGCTATCAAATGCATGTTAGGGGAAGATGACCATGGCTCTGACAAGGTGGGTTGCAGCGAAGGCCACAATATGGTAGGATTGTTTGAAAATATTAAGTGTAAAGGGTGTGGATTGTTTGGACTCAATTCGACATTGCTAAAATTTGCTTGAGGCCAATCCCCTTTGTGCATTGACACCTTATTTTATCCATCACTTATAACTGATATGAGAGAATTCCATTCTGTAAGAGTATTGTTTTGGATAGGTGACACTTTAACTGCTTTGACCCTGCAGCCAATGAGTATAATAAAATGTATGTTAGGGGAAGATGGACATAGCTCTCACAAAGTGGATCACAGCAAAGGCCACGATATGGTAGGATTGTTTGAAAAAATTAAGTGTAAAGGCTGTGAATTGTTGGGACCCAATTCAACATTGCTAAAATTTACAGTTTATTTGAGGCCAGTACCCTTTGTGCATTGAGACCTTATTTATCCATCATTTATATCTGATATGGAAGAATTCCAAATGGGTTGCCCTTTGGTCAAAATTGCATATATATTGTTCCTCATCATCCCTTATATCTCTATCATATGTTGGGGGTTGCTAAAATCCAAGAAAAATCAAGTATGGGGCATTCTACGTCATTTTCTAGTGTTTATACAAAGCTGTGGACTTTTAGTGGATATTTGGACATTTCCTACTACTCCAATATCTAGTTCCATTGTCCAGGTCCATTTAAATATTCTACAAGGCCTGTCACTTCCTCTATTCCTTTTATTTCCCTTCCTATAAATTGTTTGCAAGATTTTTATAAAGATCTGGATATTTGTCTCTCCTCCCAACCTCCAATCCTTCCCTGCTCCCATTTTTGCATTTCCTTCCATTCCTCCTTGCAAGATTCCTTCATGTATCTGGGCATCTGGACCCCTATTCCATATCCTATTCCAACATCCACTTATACATAGATTTCCTGCAAAGTTTTCTCCATCCTCTTTTTGATCTATTTGTGGAATCTCACCGAACTTTCAAGCTTTTATCCTCATGTCTGATTCTCACCTCCAATCTCGCATTAAAATTTTACAAGCTCTCGTCCTTACACTTGTCCCCACATTTCCCTCCAAATTCTCTCTTTTGTGATGTTTACTGGGCTTCCACAAATATCCAGTTTTGCAATGAATTCCCACAAAACACTCATCATTTACCCTTTGCCTGTCATTTCTTCTTGTGCAGAACCTAACTTCCAAACAACCAATTTCACACTTGGACATCTCATCCTAATTGTCCAATTCCAAATATTTTCCCACAACTTCTCCCATTCTTTTCATCCACTCCTTCCAAATGTTTTGCAAGATTTCAAGCTGCTTTTGGACTTCATTTCAAATGCCCAATTTCAATGTTCTATTCCACAAGAAAATCTTGCATCTCCCTTTCTCACCTCCAATTCCTCATAGAACTTCTACATTTCTTCCAAATGGTCCCATACATTCACCAGATCTTCCTAGAAATGCCATTAATACCTGATTTAACTCCTACAACTACTAGATTGGTCTTTCCTGCTCAAAAAACCTTGTTTATCCTAAGGGCACAAATCCAAGTTTAAAACCAATGACAGATGGCAAAGACGCCATCACCATGAATACAGGGGTTGAAATTTTAAATAGAGGTAAACCCATGCCAAATCCAAGTTGTCATTTCAGAAAATTTTGCCAGATTCAAGTTAGTTTCACACACCACATTAATGGCTGTGAGTTCTCAATCATATTCCTGCAAGCAATTCAACAACCACACAAGGAGCTATAAATATGAATTCAGTTTACAGAACAACAACCAATTATTTCCCCATTTTCACACGAATAAAAGCACTAAGCAAAGTGTAGGGTTTCAACTACTACAAGTCTAGTTGCCAGTTGAGCAGCATACCTTGTGAATCTTAGAGAGGTAGCTCATTTGTAGCACATATTAACAACTAAATGTCTCCTTGATTGTTTGTAGATCTTAGAAAAAATCCTAAGTGATGAATTAAAACAAAATTCTAGCCTAGGGTTTTCTCTCTCCATATTTGTAAGAACTTCGTGTAATTATAATATACATTTGATGAATGTCGCAATATTCTAAGTTATTGCATTTGTAATGGTCGTTTTAATATTGCATATGGATTTTTGGAGTTTAACAAGGGACCATTAAGCATGTTTAGTTGTTGATGTCATACACAGATCATTAAGCATTGGTTGTTGATATCATATATCTTTTGTTATCTCTATGTGTGGTTTCTTCTAGTAATCTACAGCTCTGCAACCCAAAACATGGCACCGATCCTAGAAATAACAACCCCCTATGCACTAAAAATGAAAAAAAAAATCTTTAACCAATAGTTGAAGACTAGGAAGTTAATTTGTGTGCATTTCATGATTTAATATTTAATCCCACAGAAACTTCTCCAACAAGCATCAAGAGCTTTTCTCCTTGGAAAATTATGTTTTAAATGTACTTGTCAGCTTAAAAGAGATTATATGTGCAATAACAATATGTTAGTCCTCGGTCTAGCAACAACTTTTGGGACCAAGCATACACTAGATACTACTACGTCTGCAATTCATTTATTTTCAATTGTCCTCAATGTTGTTAAGGATACATCTAGGTATATGTAATGTCCCCTGTTAATTTAACATTAATATTTGGAGTAAAAATAAAGAACAAATAATAAATTAAGAATTTTGGCTATTTCCAATCCATATTACAAGACTGACCTTATTATTACTTCAATCCTTGAGAAGGGAGAAGACATTGGAGGCAAACCAAAGCACTTAGCGACCATTGATAGACTCCCTCAAAGTTTACAGACTCAGCCTATAACCTGTCCCGAGCTCAAGCTCTCAAGGTTAAAGAGGGGGCTGGTCCCTACCCTATCTTGGGAGTTACCCTGTTGGATTTAGACTGCCCCTCTTTGGTAGCCTCTGCCTACCACTCTCCTGTTGAAGCTGTAACAGATTTGAATATGGACATATATACATTAATATCTCGTGTATTACCACTATATGTATAACACATACATATAATCCTGATTTTATTATTACTTAATATTAATATATAATATGTTTATACATTTATAATCTTACTATATATATACTTTTACACTATATATATAGTTCAGTGTAATTAATTCTGATGTCATCATTATATTATACATAAATAGACTATATTGAATTCAGATATAATATTCTGTAAGCCAATACTTCCCATAGCTACATTACAGCCTTATTTGCTATCACCCTATGCTTACAGCAGTCACTGACTTATTTAGAATATTTATTATATATAATTCTGATTACTATTATATATATAGTCTCAGTTTCCTCTGTAATGGTTATCGTCACCACTAAATATATTTCTCTATTCCATTTGTACAATTCCCTCTCTGCTATTTTCCTTATAATACCAGATATATAATAATACTTTCAATTCCATTTATATCATTCTTATTCCATGATATAATATTATCCGATCTCTATTATCGTAATCTATTCCCCTTATTATAATATACCCTCCATCTTAGAAATCAATATCTACCAATGTATATAGGCAGATTGATTGCATAAAATACTTAAGACTTCATACCAAATTACTGATGCAATGCACAATAGCTGAAAACTGAAATGTTATTGCTTATTGATTTACAATAGATCTGATTGAGATTGCTGAAGTCCTGATCTCTTTTGATGTGTCTGGCTGTCTGTCCTTTTTCTCATTGCAGTTCCCTCTATATATACATCTTAATTATTTATGAAGTAAGGTGTCCTTTAGAAACAACTGCCTTTCCATAAATGGACGCAACCTTTCATGAGTTATACCCTCTCATAACCACTGCCTTCTTTTAATATTAAATAATTAATCTTTATTTATTTCAAACTAATCATTAATTCCTTTGTCATGTCCCCAAATAATTAGTCGTTATTTGACTAATATAATAAAGAGATAGTTAGTCATTATTTGACTAATATAATAAAGGGAATTATTATTTAATATTAATTTCATTCTCAAAATTAATATTAAATAATTCAAGTTTTGTTTAAATAAAAGTAGTTTCCCTTACGGGAATACTACAACCGATTTTGGTTGATCTTTAAATGAGGTGCTCAGGAAGAAGGAAGGCAGATTGAATATTTTCGTAAGTGATTGTATGAGAGGTTATATTCTATTCCTTTCGTCAGAAGATTGTCTGACCTAGTGGAAATTGGTAGGAAAAGGAAAGGAAAGAGCAGACTCGTAAATATTGTTTGAGTCTTGGTGCTTAGCGCAGAAGAAGACAAGTCTCATTTTGTCGGCGTTAATTGCCAAGTAGAGACAAAGGCGGTGGCAGTTTGGACGCTTATGTAATTCAAAGCGTTGAAACGCAGAGTGCTGGGAAATACGGCAGTGACCTGGACGTGACCAATTTCCAAACACGGGTCACGAGTGCAGATGGGTGACGCAGTTCACGTGAATAGTTTCCACCGCGTGTTTCATGACATTGCTACTTTCCTGTGGGTCGTGTAATGTTGAAGACCCTTCCCGTGGTGACTAGTGTCTGGACGGTTATGCAGAAGAAAGCCCGGCGAAGGCGCACAGATTCCAGCAATCACCATCAGTATATAGTCACGGGTGTCTATCACATACAAAGCATCCGGCGGAAGACATGAAGATTCGATTGTTCTGTTACAGACATACACAGGTGCACACGTTAATACATCCTATTGGTTTAATATCTCTGCTGTAGATTCGATTCTTTAATTCTGGAATGGACGTTTATGCAAGTATGTATCAAATCAGTTTTACATAAATAACTGGATTGTTATCAGAATAAATTAAGTGCATATTTTACCATCAGAATAATTGCAAAATTACCTTGAGAATGGTTTCTTGTTAATTGGGAATTTTTCATCCTTGGTTATGCTAAGATATTAGTGATAATTGTTGTCGTGTACTTTAATAGTAATGGCTACTACAGACATTGGTAATGAGCGTTGTCACAGATTTTGATTGCTGTTAACATAGACATTTACATCACTGTCTAATAATAATCCAGTCGCTGTTCATTAGTTCTGATTTCTGATCGCTCCTCTAGATAAATTGTGAAGTCTTGAGGCGAGACGATTTACTTGTTTAAATGCATGTACAATATAGATATACTTGTATAAATGATGTAAATAACATCTTAAATATATTGATTGATGTATAAATCTATGAAATTAATTAATAATATATTAATAGTCGACTTAATCATATTGGTATTAATATATTCAATTAAGAAATGTAATCAAATACAATATCAGTGATTGTTTTTATAAATATACTATTAGTTATCAATAAAATTATAATAATGACAGCGGTGAAAATGGCTCTGCAACTCTGGAAGCGTGTGTAATCTCTCACACCTCCCATTCTGCCCGCGCGAGTCTAGTGGGGTTACCATTAATGGCCTCCACTTCCCCAGGGTACAATGGCAGTTGTCTCCCCCAGGCTAATCAATGCCCCATTAAAGATGGAGATTTAGGGCCCGGTCATTTTAAACCATCTTTGGACCCTATTTCGGCTGCTATCGAAGCTCTCTCTGCAACAGACAACTGCGGTAAATCTTGCCCAGAGGGCGCCCTAGGTGATAATCTCAAAGCGTCTGGAGAAGCTCCCATTGCAAGCGAGGTTCGTGATGGAGAAAAAGGAAAGCAGCTGTTGTGAGGTTTCACAACATCGCCCCATTCCATGGGGACCCCCAAATTTCAACCTCCAGACTTAGACAATTTTAGCCTTGCCCCGTCCTCGTGATCCTGTTTGCCTAATGAATTCGATGTTGCAATGAGATATGCTTTGAAAATGCATTTTGAAAATGTTGGTTTGAAATGAAAATCTTGATGATGAATTTGTTTGAAATTTGAAATTTGATTGTGAAGGAATGGTGAAGTGGAATTCAGTGAATTTTCATGGACAAATTTATGAAGTTTGCATTTTGAAATCCTCTTCCCCAATTTTCGATTTTCAATGTATAGTGATTTGTGGTCTTTGAAATTCATAACATTTTGGCAATATTGGAGGATTGAATTTCGAATTTTCTTGGAGGGATTTTGATGTGAAATTTAATTGTTAAAATTTTCTGATTTTCGAAAATGACTTTGGGCTAGCAAATTTAGATTTCGATGGCATTCATTTCAAACTTCAAATTGATATCTTTGCAACTTTCGACTTTGTCCTAGAATGTTGAGTCGTAATGCAAATTTTCTGATTGGCCATTTGAGTTGAATTGCTATCAATGATGAAATTCGAATTTCTTGGATTGAATTGATGATTTCAAATTTCGAAATCTGAGATGGCAAATCAATTTAAATTGATACCATGATGCAATTTGCAAAATTGTGATTGGATGATTAAGAAAGATATTGTTTGTTGCTAATTTCAATTTTCCTATTGGGCAATGAAGTGCTGTTGCAAATTTCAATGTTCTGGACTGAATTATTGCCAATTTCGAACTTTAGAATTGATTTGCCATTTTCGAAAATCATGTTTTGATTTTGCATTGGATATAGTGTCAATTGAAAATCAAAATCAAAGCATTTAATTTATTTTCGGTCCTGTTCTTAACATTTTCAAATAGGCGTTAAATGTTTCCATTTTAAAAATCGAAAATTGTTTTAAAAATTGCCAAGTCGGCCCCTAGTGTACATGTTTGGCATTTAATTTTTGCATTTTGTCTTGATAGGGTCGGCCTTCTTTTGGTGCTAGGCATTGCCTATATAAAGGAAGCAACTTCATTTCATTCTTCACATCAAATTGCAATTCACTCTCTGCTCTATAAACAGCGAATTCAACCTTCATCAGCAGCGAAATACATCATTGTTTGGCGATTTTTTTCTTGAGCTAATAGGCAGTGAATTTAAAGGAAGGTGGCGACTTGAGTTTGAAGGCAAAGTGGAGGCAATTTAGAAGAGCAATAAAGGTAGTTTGGACCAGAATTAGAAGAGGAGCAGACCTGGGCTAGTTTTAGCCAAACTTGAGACATTTTCAAAGCTTGGAGAGGCAGTTTTTTGAGCATTGATTGGAGACAGCCAGTACCTAGACATAATCTCAGACCTTTTTGAAGGCTATTTGGACCTGTTCCTACACATTTGCAGCATTAAGAAGATCAGGGATTGGTTAAACATCAATTGGAGGCCTCTTTCTACACCTTTTGGTGCCCATATTTGAAGATTTGAGGCACTTTTTCATAGCATTTGTTCTAAATCCGAAAATTTGAGAGAAAGATTTTAAATTTCACAATTTGATAGAGGGAGGAGCTTGTTGATTTGAGAGAGATTCAGATTTGTTAGTGAAGGAGAAGTTAATTGCTAGAGGTTACATTGCAAGATCTTGAGAGGAAATTGAAGGGAAGGGTGATCTTCTTGAAGGCTATAATTTTCAGACTTGTGGAGATAGAAAATTCTAGAGAATCAAGCCAAGGCCATTGCATTGAGGAAGGATTTCCTAGCTTTGTATTGGGTGAGTGGCCTATCTTTTCCTCTCTCCTTGATTGCTTTCATTTCATTGGTGCTAGTCTAGGTGTTGAAAACTAATTTCAAGATTGAAGTAGAAGTTTGGATATTAAGTTGATTACTCGATTGTCTTGATTAGCCTATTCCCTAAGTTCTTGCTGCATTCATCACCTCATTTCATCATCTTAGGAAGAAGAATTGGAGTGATAAGTGTAGCCCATCTTAAGGTAACGGCGGGGAGTGATAAGTGTAGTATTCCACCCCTAGGGAGAAAATTGGAGTGATAAGTGTAGTCCATCTTAAGGCAAAGGCGGGGAGTGATAAGTGTAGTTTGCATCATTGCATTTCATCATTGCAGGAAGGAGAATTGGAGTGATAAGTGTAGCCCATCTTAAGGTAACAGCGGGGAGTGATAAGTGTAGTATTCCATCTCTAGGGAGAAGATTGGAGTGATAAGTGTAGTTTCACCTTCATTGTAAAAAAGGCGGGGAGTGATAAGTGTTTAGGATGGTTGATGCCAATGCAAGCAAGCGACCCAAAGGAACTAATGCTAAAATAGGAGACAAGGAAGTCATGATACCCAATTCCAACTTCCGCTCAAAATTGAAACACATTGGAGACACCAACATTGGTACCCTTGACTTGATTCAATTAAGAGAGAGGTTGAGAGACAACCAATCCCCTATGGCAAAGATCAAACAGTATGGAATTGTGCAAGAGGAAGGTTCAATCTACCCCAGCAGCAGACATGATACGGCAGAATTGGTTCCACCAAGTCATCAAGGCTCACAAAGTCAAATTGCAAATCAGAGTGCAGTGACCTCATCGTGCTTCTCAGTCGGATCCCAGGCTATGCAAAAGATACACAGTTTGATCCTTGGATGTGTTATTTTATTGAAGGAATTGAGAATGGTAAAGAAAGATTGATTGGAATAGGATCATTAGCATGAATTTAGAGTTGCAACTTAGATAGTACAAAATCGGGGGCAAATCTACATGGGGTCCTACCTCTTCAATTCAAATGCAAGACTACTAGTGATGCTTTGCCAGTCGAACCAAATCCGATTTTGGGGAGATGTACTGCACCACTATGGTTGAGGCAGATGCTTATGCCAAAGGGCAAGGTTGTGGCAATTCGAACAGTTGAAGACATCCAAGGGTAATGAAAGAAAGCAGAGAAGAGGTGCATGCAAATCAAATCCAAATAGGAAGGTTAAAAATGGCAAAGTATTGAAGTAAAGAGGAAAGTGATTGAAAGGTTGAGAAGGTCAAGTTTGATTTCAAGGCGGTGGCCAAGAGCAAGGCTCTTGAATTGCAAGAAGGTTCACATCCAAGCAAGCCACCGAGGCCAAGGCAAGATTACCCCAAGTGCATGGAGACCTCACCCTTTCGAGGTCAGGACATCAAGTACAAGCAAGTTCAAGTGGTGGTGAGAAAATTTCTAAGGACAAGCTCAAGCATCCAAGGCTTCATCTCATCTCAAGGATTAATGAACTTTATAAGACAAGGTTGATGAGGTGGCAATTTCATGTGCATGCAATCAAATCATGCCAAGTGTCCTATGTTCTCATTGGTTGACAGATTATTGTAATTTTCTCATTGGCCCACAAAGTTGGTGCCCTCATGTAATTGGTTGAAAGATGGTAACCCTAATTAGGGTTTGTAAGGTTTAATCTTGGCCCTTGGTTTTGCCCCTTAATCTTGGCCACTCGTTGTAATTTTGAACCTCTATATAAGGCCATTTGTACTCATTTGTAAAAGAGAGTTATGATGGAGAATTGTTGCCAAAATACTATCAAAATTGTTCTCTATTCATTGTTGTGGCTTGCATGGTGGATATACATGATCATTTTGGTGTATTGCATGTTTCTTCTCATCTCTCAAATTAAAATAGGATTTTATTTCATGTTGTTAGAATAGAAGTAGATGGCTAGTTGTATGGTGATATTGGTAAATGTTTGATAGGGATCTTTATACTATTCCACTAGCATCTTGGCGGCTTGTTGAGGAGCTTTGTGTGGTAATCTAGTCTTGTTTCCCTTTGAATCATTGCATCTACGGAGGTAGCGCCGCTAGCAAGCTTTCATTAGGTTGATCCCCGTCCATTTGCTAATTTCTCCATTCAGTAGGAATAGGAGTAGAAGTAATCAGTAGCTCAATAGTTGAAGTTGAGAGGTTGAAGTTCGAAAGTTTGAAAAGCAAAACTGGAAGTGATATAAATTGAGAGATCATTTGAAAGAGTTGCAAAGCTAGAATTCTCATCATCATCATAGTGAGAGTTAAAACATCTTTGAATGAACAATGTAAGCCCGCCGAAGTGATTACCAGCAAATCACATTTATATAACTGAGTTAGTATCCACAAGTGTAAGGAACCTTGGAGTATTCATATATACTTTTCAAGAGAGGGTTGAGTGTTTGGTACGCTGTATCAAGTATTCAATTGCTATATGTTATGTAGTGGTACAAAACTGACATCAACAGCAACCAAGACCAAGATCCTTCAAACAAGTGGTCGAGAACGAAAGGACCTTACCAGAAGGCGCCCTCTTCCTCTCTTCCACTGCCCAAGGATCAGAATATTGCTCTGGGGATGGAGGTAGGATTCCTTCTACCCCAAGACTCACTATTAAGCCTAATCCACAGATGGATATTGCAATTGCTCAGGAGAAGAGTAGGCTTAGGGATAGTGCAATTTTTTTTTCTGTTGTTGATGCTTCCAAGGATCAGTCTAGGAACTTTCTTAATGACTGGTTTCACAAAGTTTGGAGTCAGAAACTAGGGTTTCATTTTTCATATTGTAGAATGTTGCAGAAGGGTTTATTCTTAATGTTTTTCATTGACTCAAAATCCCAAAAGGCCATCATTGACAGACAATTTTGGAGAGTTGGTCCTCATGAGTTTAGAGCCATCCCTTGGTCTCTCGATGCCTCGAATAGTGAGATTTTGGCGCTCTCAAGCCCTAGATGGGTGGTTATTAGGAATCTCCCTCCGTTTTTACTTAATCTCATACCCCAGGCCCTTGAACCAGTGGGAAAAGTTCTTAGGGTCGATAGGTCGAATGTGTTAATCCCGCACACTGATGTCAGGGTGCTTATATCCCTCAAACCAGGCATAGACTTTCCCGAGGCACTTCATTTTGACCTAGGTGGCAGCACCATTGTTTTCCCTGTTACCTTTCTCGATGGGTTGAATAGTTACCTCTGTAGGAAAGAAGGCCACAAAAAACAGGATTGCCCTATCATTATGAAGTGTAATCCACCCAGCAACCCCCCCCCCCCCCCTTCGCTGCCAATTATGTTCCTCTAGCTTCGAATCCCTCCGCTTCCAGTGGTAGACTCCCTCCTACCTCTCATCATCCTACCCCTCTTACCCCACCCCTTGCAAGCTCCTGACTCCTCATATGTTGCCTGGATGAGAGACTCGGCCAAGATTTCTACTACTCTTGACAAGCTCAAAGGAAAATTTGATAATCCTCAAGCTCCCCCTATGCAACCGAACTCAGTCCCTAGAGAATTGCAAGAGGTTACCAACATCACTAGGCTTGACTTTGGATTAGACCCCAACCCTGCTCCCACCCGGCCAAAGCATAGAACACAGAATGCCCAACAGATTGCTCTAGAGAGGATTCATAACAAGGCATCCAAACTGCAAGCTACCCCTAGACCTAAATGGAAAGTCTATTCTATCCTCCCTCAGGGTCAGGATTCTTCTGCTGATCAACCTGCAACCCTTGATGTATCAATAGACAAGGTGGGCAGCCCAGCGGATTTTTCTATCCCTTCGAAATCCCCCACAGCTGCAGTTTCTACTGACCAAACCAGTGACATGGGGAATGAAGAATTTAACGCCCATCTAACCCTAGATGAGAAACTTAATGAATTCTCTGTTGTTGTTATCCCGGCACCTCCCCCCCTCCCACCCCCTCTGGATCAATGGATTTATGAGTCTAGAAGGAAGAATTCCTCTGAGGAACCCACCTTGTCTAGTGAGCCAGAAGGGCTGCAGGTGGAGCAGCAACAAGATACTGACCTTGAGGAAGGAGAGATCAGTAAAGAGCACATGTTCATTTTTTCCTTTGGTTCTGGGAAGAAGTATAAGAAGGCCTGCAAGGCGGATGGTAAAGCCCCTATGGTTATAGCAGATGGGACTAATATTAAGAGGAAGAGAGGAAGACCCCCTCTGTTGAATGGTAACCCTAAACCTCCTAAAAACCAAAGGAGTGATATTCCTAAGTGCTTAAGGGCTTTCGAGCACCCATGGACTCTAAATTATAGAAAGCACAAATGCTGATCAATTGTGCATCATGGAATGTCAGAGGATTGGAATCCTCTGATAGGAAATATGTGGTCAAGAGATTCCTACAAATGTACAAAGATATTGACATCCTTATGTTGCAAGAAGTCAAGGCGGTTGGCTTTACTCTAGATATTGCCCTAAAATGTATTTGGAAAGATGCTACTGCATACTCCTCCAAACACCAAAGAGGCAGAGGAGGGACCTCTATTTTAATAGGTCCAAAATGGAGGAACTCAATCCATGAATGGGGTTTTTCTCCCTGCAGCAGAGTAGTCTGGGTATCTTTTAAGGTGGACGAAGTTGTCTTTCGGGTGTGCTCGGTTTATGCTCCCAATGATCACCACTCTAGGATTGAGCTATGGAAGTGGATCTTAGAACTGGATAGCATCCCTTGGATTATGGTAGGTGACTTTAACATGGTTGAAAGAGCTCAAGATAAAGAGGGAGGCCTGAGGTTTGAGTGGAAAGGTAATGAGCTTGTCTATTGGAACAAGATGATCTCCAAGCTTAATCTTTTTGACCCTCTGGCTGGGAGAAGAAAGGAGTCTAAGGGAGTTTGGTTTACTTGGTCCAGCTTCCAAAGAGGAGAGAGAAGAATATATTCTAGGTTGGATAGAATCTATATGAATAACCAATTCTTTAGCTGTCCTCCCCCCCAGGAGACAACTATGTCAAAATTACCCCTTTTACCCTCTCTGATCATCACCCCATCTTCTCCTCCATTCAAATGGTTTCAGACCAAGAAACCACACCTAGTAAGAAAATCGGTTTTGCTCTTAACTCATCTCTCCTTCAAGATAGAGATGTTCGGGCTGCTATCAAAATCATTGCTTGGTAAAATGAGGAGATAGCTCAACATAAGTCTGAGATGGATAAATGGACCCAAACCTCTAACTCGTGGCAGAGTATGCTGAAGTGTGTAGGGAGGAAGAAGGCCAAAGATGCTAGAGGGGAGGAGTTTAGATTGGTAGAGGAGCTCCAAGTAGCAGAAGTACAGATTCAGGATAACCCTGCGTCCCCAGTACTTTTGGACAAAGTTATACATTGCAGAGACTCACTCAGGAATCTCCAACTAATCAAGACCAAAGGTGCTAAAGTTAGAGCCAGAATTAACTGGCTCAACCTAGGAGATAAAGGATCTAAATTCTTTTTCCATACCCTGAAGAAAAAAGAAACAAGAGATAAAATTACCTCCATTAGGGAGCAAGGGGTCTCTATTACTTCCCAGGAGGATATTGTTAACACCTCCAATTTCTACAGAGGCCTATTCACCTCTGAAGATGATGAATCTAGGACCTCAGCTAGGCAGAGGATTATAGGTATTATCCCTAAGAAAGTATCAGAGGCAGATGCAGTTGTTTTAGAGAGGGAGATTTCAGTGGAAGAGATCAAGGATTCCATTTTAAGCATGGCCAATGATAAAGCCCCTGACTCGAATGGGCTTACAGTCGAGTTCTATAAGAACAATATTGACTGGATTTGCTCCAGTCTACACAAAGTTTACATAGAGGCCATTACCTCTGGCACCCTTGGTCCTACCTTCAATGCTGGCCTAATTAAGTTGATTCCAAAAGAAGAGGACAGGTTGTTGTTAAAGAATTGGAGATCTATCACCCTTCTCAATGTGGGATATAAGATTTTGGCTAAAGTCCTTGCCCTAAGGATTGCCAATATTCTCCCTACTATTGTTAATCATACTCAAATTGGCTTTGTCAAGGGAAGGTATATTCTTGAAAACCTAGTTAACTACTGGAAAGCTATGGATTGGGCCAAGCACTCGGGCCAACAGAGTGCATGTTGCTCATAAACTATGAAAAAGCGTATGATCGCATAGAATGGAACTTCATATTGGTTATGTTAGACAGTCTTGGGTTCCCCCCCTACTTCTGTATAATGGTTTCTACCTTATTATATGGGGCTATGGCAGGAGTTGAAGTGAATGGAGTGAGATCTGACTTCTTTGAGCTCTCTAGATCCATTAGACAGGGATGCCCTCTAGCCCCCTCCCTCTTTGTACTAGCTGCAGACTCCCTTCATTATTTGCTTAGGGATGATACCTTGTCCCCTAGGGTGAAAGGGATACAGCTCCCTAATGGCCATGAGGTCTCTAACATCCAGTTTGTTGATGACACAGCCATTCTCATTAATCTAGTGGAGGGTAACATGGAACTCCTCATGACCAAACTAGATCTATTATGCCTGGCCTCGAGCAACAAGATATCTATATCCAAATCTATTATGCTAGGTTGGACTCAGGATCCCCCAAGCTGGTGGAGCAAATTTGGAATAGAGTGAGGACCCAATCATATAGTTAGATATCTTGGTATTCCTTTTGCTGTGGATCCTAACATAAATGACATGTGGTGCTGGGTTAAAGATAGGATTCTCAAGAAATTGAACAAATGGGATAGCAATCTTCTCTCGTTCTCAGGGAGGATTCAAGTTTGTCAGAAGATTCTCTCTTCTTACCCTATTTACTATTCCTCAGCCTGGCTGTTTAACCAGAACCAATTTAGCAGTATTCAGAAGATTGTCAAAAAATTTCTTTGGACGGATGGTAGAGGCAACAAGAAATATCATGCAGTTTCCTAGGAGTGGTGCACCAGAGAGAAATCCTGGGGAGGACTTGGACTGAAGGACCTCAGAACACAAGGTATTGCGTTGGCTTCAAAATGGATTGCTAAGGCATCCACAGGGGAGGAACCTTGGAAAATCCTGATCATAAACAATTTAGCTAGAGCCTGTCCAAGTAAATCCAAATCTTGGACTAATCTAGGGTATAATGATTTGTTGGCTATAGATTGTAATATAAAAGTTCAGGGATCGAATGCATTTAAATCTATTTAGAAGTGCTGGAGATATGTAAGGGTTTTCCTATGCAATACTGGACCAACAGAAGGCCAAGGTGTGGTCTGTAGTCATAAGTCTCTGTGGTGGAATCTGAAACATAAGGGCAAGCCACTTGCCTTGCTCCAAGGTTGCTCTGCTAAGAAATGGTCAGAGAAGGGTATAATAAGTTTCAAGATGTGTTGCAGGATGGCAGTCTGATTCCTTGGGAGAAATTAGCTTCAGATTTTGACATCCCGAGTTCACAAAGTAGAACTTATGGTATCCTCTCTGTTACCCTCAACACCTTGGGGCTAGTGAATAGGTGTTGTACCCCTAACAAGTGCACATTTCAGCTGTTGTGGCCAGACAACTCCCAGCTGCATCTTATCAAGTCCAAATTTATCTATCACCTGCTCACCCACAACACTAATATTGCTTCCTGTGCTAACCAAAAATGGCACCTAGACTCACCCATCTCTGATTGGAATAAGTGCTTCACCTCCCTGTGGACCAGACCTATTGAACCTAAGATCACCTGTTTTTTGTGGAGACTCCTCCTGCATAAACTTCCTTTTAGGAAACCAAGGGAAGAACCTAATGTTTGTAATGTATGTAAACTCCCAGAATCTGTCTTCCATGTTTTCTTTGAATGTCTCTTTGCTGCTGAAGTCTGGAAAATGTTTGGTCTTACCTATAACAGTCGTTTTAACAAACTGAATATTATCTCAGGAAGCATCAACAGCAGTAAAGCTTGCAATAATTTTTGGTCTATTCTTTCTTCTATTATTTTGTGGACTATCTGGAAGGCTCGTAATAATGATGTTTTGGCTGGAAAAAGCAGGAATCTTACTGGGTCTCTAAGGAGACTCATACACCTTGATGTTTCCTTGCAGATCACAGCTGTCATCAAGATGAAGGAGAGCAAGTTCCTGCAGATTCTGAGAGATGGGAAAGCCACCATAGACAAAAGGGATATTGCACATGGATATACAACCATGAAACCCGGTGCCAAATTTGATGGTAAACTTTCTGAGTTTATTGAGCAAATAAAGAAATCTAATCAGGATGTTCCTACAGGGGGAAGAGCGGCTGAACCAGAAGCACCTCCTCTTAGATCCTATGAGATTATAGGATACAATTCGGTATCCCCAGACTCCAATGAGTCAGATGCAAACCATGATGAAGCTTCTGTATGATCAAGTGTTAAGTCTTGTTTTTTTTTATGGTGATAGAGTAGGTCGTCTCTTTTTGATATAACTCTCGTTTAATACTATTGAGCTGGCTGTTGATGGCTTTACCAGCAGTTTGTAATAACCCGTTACTCTGATGTATCCTATTTTTGGACTTATGATATGCAATAGAAAAAAATAAAATTATAATAATATTAATTTAATATTTATAATGTTTAATTAATATCATGTATCGATTGGTATAATGATTTTTAGCATATATTTATATTTAGAGAGATGTGTATTGATATAGTACATATGTCAATTACAGTTCATGACAGTATACGTTTAAGACTAGGAAGTTAATTTGTGTGCATTTCATGATTTAATATTTAATCCCACAGAAACTTTTCCAACAAGCATCAAGAGCTTTTCTCCTCGGAAAATTATGTTTTAAATGTACTCATCAGCTTAAGAGAGATTATATGTGCAATAACAATATGTTAGTCCTCGGTCTAGCAACAACTATTGGGACCAAGCGTACACTAGATACTACTACGTCTGCAATTCATCTATTTTCAATTGTCATCAATCTTGTTAAGGATACATATAGGTAAACCCTTATAGGTCTATCTGAATCCAAAGTGAAGAAAAGAATATCACTCTCAAAAATTGGTATGCCATCACCAACTCTTTGTTGATGAGTAGATCTATTCGTCCTTCAAGAACAACCTTTCCCTGGCCTTGAAGTGGACTGATACCTCTAAAAGTGTAGAAGCAATTTCAGGACCCAACATGAATGACAACATTAGAAATTAGACGTCTGGCTTATTGCTTTCAAAAGTACCCACCTTTATTCATTAACATCCAATTGGATGTCTTTGTCAACTCATAAGAGTTCTCTAAAGTTGGTATCAAGCAATTGATAAAAAACCTTCGATAACGAATTCCTCTCAATTTCTCACAAGTTAAAGAAGATTCAGGCCTTCTGTGCAGTTTGTGCAAGGTGGTTAAAATATTTTGTGGGACTCATGCTCGAGGCTCCTTGGAGATCACTAGTACACACACCATTCCCTCACTGGATCATGATTTGTTCAGCCTGTTTACAGAGCAAAGGTTGTTTATGGTGTCAATTTCTGCAACTGGAATTGCCTGATGAAGGATTTGCAGCTTGTTCCGAAGGAAATTGGGTGGATTATTTTTCTCATGATGATGCCTTGGGTGGTGTTTATGGGCGGGATGTAACTTCTCAAGTTTAATGGTGGTGGGTGGTGCTCTCATACTTTTTATCAGCTTTCTCAATTGGCAGTTCTTTTTGAAGGATGAAAGTTTCATTACTTTGAGTTTTTCTCACTTGAGAAATTAAATTCTATATCTAGTGGGCTCAGCCTATGTGCATTTTTGCTTGTAATGTATCTTGATTGTTCATGGGAAAGGACCCCTATAAATCCCTCATTAAAATTATCAAAAAAACCACTCACTCCATCAACTTCTGATTCATGTAGTATATGCCATCAATTTCTGATCTCCGTTCAAATTTAGAGGCCAGGGTCAAACATTTATATTTTCTGCCATTATTTTCCAAGAACTTGCACCCATAGTCAGATACCAGGAGTGTGTAGACGAATTGGAAAAACACAGTTTACTCCTGTGCTTAGTCATGAACTTCAAGAATTGCAACCATCTTGACCATAGTGACCAGAAATTTCAAGGTCAGGGCCGGGGCCTTCATCTCAGCCCTCTTTACATACCTGTACCCACATCTCGTGCTGACTATATTTAAATGCAATATATCCATACCCCTAATTATATTCACATGTATCCTATTTCAAGATCGCGTTCGCAACACCTACCTATATCACCCGTCTCAGTTACCATTTCAACATAAATAGTAGACCCAAGGGAGCCTGAACGGTGCTCATCATGGCTATCTCTCCAGCTTCCCAATACACCATGACCCACTGAACTTTATTTCCTTAAGATTATTTGTAGTTGAAAAGTCATTTTTCAAGCATTAATTGGAGAATGATCAACCGCAAATACGAAAACAGGTGGACAAAAATAAAGTTTTACAATGATCATTTACAACTAACTCATGATCATTTACAACTAACTCAACAGTCCATTGCCAAAAGAGATAATGGAAAAGACAAGATATCCACAAATAAATCTCTATGATTCGTATACCCGATGCCTGCGGATTGCAAAAGGTATCAGGATATTTATCCTCCTAAAAGCTACTCGAGTTACCCTAACCACCAGTAAACTGCTACAATGACAACTTAGGATTTCTCTGTAGAAACCGAGCACGTAGACAAAAATTGAAATTGATAAGAAAAAAAACCTGCAGCACATCGCATTTGAACTTGTCTCCCTTGAAAGAAACCTGTGATTGAAAAGTTAAAAATAGAGCTTACTTACTTCGATTAGCTATCTTTGAGGCGATGTCTCCTGAGGGAAGCCAAATGAAGTGAAAAGGCGAGTCAAGGTGATGATGTGGTGGAAGTTTCCACTCAAATTTAGCAGAGCCGCCAAAAAGCTTAGCCAATGCTTCCACCTCGGGTCTCCTGTAATCCAAAAGCCTGTGATAAAAATAACACAAATACCACATTTTGGACTTCTTCTCTGAACACTCTTTTACGGATTAAAGAAGATCATCGCAGGAAAAGAACAGATTGAGATTCCTGATTAGAATGTTTTCGAGCCAAACTTATTCAGCTCCTCTTGCTCGAGTGTTCTTCTGAACAAGCTTGTGCCTTTTGAAGTTTTCAGATTATCTTGGTGATGAAAATCCTCCAATATTTCATTTTATTCTATAAGTTTTTCCTGTCTTCTGCTGAAGTTTGTAGGCTTGCACCTGAGTTTAACTGCCATAAGCTTGGGATATACCCTGTTTTGTGAAGGAACGAGCGATTTAGGTTACGAGTATTAGTAGCTTGTGGTCGTATGGCACTAGGATATTCGGTGCAATTATGTTTTTGATCAAATAAGCAACCAAAGAAGGGGGCTGACTTTTACAATAGTGCAGTCATAAGGCTGTCACAAAGAACACATCAACAAAGTTGTTGGTAGAAAAGTAATGCTACGAGAATAATAAGCTACAATTGGCCACTAACAATGCAAATGCCAAAATGAGCTACTAACAACACACTACTAGACAAAGTGGGGTACATTAGATAACAAAGTGGTGCCAAAACCATCCTATGACCAAAAGTAGCATCTCTGTGATGAAAAAATCACTTCCTCCCACAAAACTCATTTCCACTTCAATATAAAAGGAGCAAACCTCTATAGTAGCAAGAAAGGAAGAGACCGACCCGAAGTAGAGAGCACCACAATTTCTACCCACACTCAAACAACCACATAACCCACACAAAGTTGCACGCCTTCTTAATCACAAAGCATGTCTCCACCTCCATAGGAACAGTGAAAGAGGAAGAAGCAACTGGGATTTACCAAGCCCCTATAAGAGCCAAGATAGTAGCCCAAAAACCAACTATTAATATTAACCAAAAACCACAAATCAGGATGAGTCCTTTAAAACTTTCAATCAATGGTTGGTCGCACGAGAAAATAAAACCATTATCCATGTTAATATTATTTAGAACAACAGAGAGGGGGGGTGAATCAATTGTTCTTAGGTCCAAATGTACCAATTGAACTTTTAAACACTTCAACAATCTCAGCTCTAATCACCAACACAACTCAGTCTCTAAAGAATATATACCAAAAACATATAACATGCAGTTCACTGTCCAAAGATAATTAACTTGCAGAATATAGAAACATTCACATCAAAACATTCACACAAGTATAACACCAGGATTTATAGTGGAAACCCAATTTGGGAAAAACCACTTTGTAACATGTTAATGATATTTTCACTCTTTTGAAGTGAGCTCTGTGAAAAGCCAACCTTGTTAAAGGTTTACAAACACATTGCTAGGTGTGACCCTATTAAAAGATTTAAACACTCTGTCAAAAGTGACTTTGCAAATAACAGATCCAATTCGCACATATATGTTGATTTACTGACTGAGTTCCATTTCCATCTCCATCTCTGATTTGCTCGAAATTTGCTTCAAGCAATCATAGCTATGATCAACTCCTTCACCTTCAGCCTTCTTGTTAGACTTATCAGTCAACAACTTCAGCATACTATGTAACCTCACACTTAGGTTTTCCTACCTCTTCAGTTAGGTAGATCCATCTTTTGTCGATTAATCTCCTCTATAGATCTTAGGTTAGGTCCGATTCATCGAATCCTTCCAACATTTAAGTTCTTCATCCTTCCTTCTAGATACATCTTGAAACTTCTCATTGAATCCATAATAAAACAATTTACCATGCATTAAATTCTCCATACAATCAATTAATAAAGTCAACACGATTTACATAACCCAAGAATTCAACTATGTCGGCTGGGAATCTGAATTCTTTCTCCAAATGTAAATTTCTAACACTCGGTCAATACTGTGTTCATCTCCTCGATCATCACCTGCGTAACTCGGTCATCTCTACAAACTATCTTTCTCGGCTAACACTGTCTTGCTCGGTAATTTCTTGTCGCTCAACATAAACTGATGTTCGGTCAACACTAAATTTACTCGGCATATACCGGTGCTCAGTTGACACTAACATCACTCGGCTTAAACTAGATTTCTTCACTTTTGCTCGATTAAGCCTACTTCTTTAGTCTTTCTCCTTACTTATATAAACAATACATTATCTTACCAATGTGCCAAATAATCGAGTACTCATTGAAGTATCAAATAACTCAACCTTTCCCTAGGTTCTCTTGTTATCTCCCTTGCCCTAATTTTTTTTATCAATCAATCGATATAGTACTTTCTTAGATTAGCAACTGTCTTACCAGTTAAGGTTTGACATCAATGACAATACAATAATTGTTTCAATTGTAGTTTCCAACAATCTCCCTCTTTGGCATTGATGGCAACACCACATGAATAACACATGATTTAACAACCAATCCAAAACTTTGTCATTGCATCAGAAATATTTATAATATCCTTAGCTTCATTCTGATTCACAACAACTTAGCCTTGCTTGACCGTTCACACAGTTACTCCCCATGAATCTTTTATGTGTCTCTCTCCCTCTAATTCTCTAAATCTCTAAATCTTGGAACATATACCTCAACGTTCTTTATATATGCATTTTCATCTAAATATGTCCCTCTTTGACAATAATGCCAAAGCAGTATCTAGAACTTACATCTTTCATATGTAGATGTCATCTTGTCAGTTCAATATCAGTATTTCTCCCTCTGTCATCTTGCTTATGACTGATTATCATCTTTGTTGTTCTTTTCACAACTCTAGGTAGCTCCTAGAGTGTGACCTTTCCTGCATCAATTTGTCAGATACTCTGTGTAGCACATTTGATGCAGTGCTCCTAGTTGACTAGGCACCCTCAGCTAGGGGAAGCACCCCTAATTTACCTCTAAGATATTCATGAGCATCCTTAGATAAAGCTTTTGTAAATATGTCTGCTAGTTGTTCCTTTGTATTCACATATTTCATTCTCACTTTGTTATCTTGTACCAATTCCCTCAAGTAATGATACTTTATAGCAATATGTTTGGTCTTTGTGTGCATCACTGGATTCTTTGCTATGTTGATAACACTTGTGTTATCACAGAATATAACAACTGGTTCAATGATCTCCTCTTTCATACCTTTCAACAATTGCTTGATCCATACTAGATTTGAATAGTTCACTACAGCTACTACATACTCAGCTTCTGCTGTAGATTGGGAAATGCAGTTTTGTTTCTTGCTTGTCCAAGAGACTAATCTTTTTCCTAGAAAGAAAGCTCCATCACTTGTACTTTTCCTGTCATCAAAATTTCATGCCCAATCTACATCAGTGTAGACTCTCAGTTCAAATTTATCATTCTTCTTGTAGTACAATCCATAATCTTCTGTCCCTTTCAGATATCTCAGTATTCTCTTCACAACCATCATATGATTTTCCTTAGAATTGGTAGAGAATCTTGCCACAATACCAACTACTAGGGCTATATCTAGTCTGTTATGGACAACATATTGTAAATTTCCAATCATGGATCTATACAGGCTTTGATTCACTTCAGCAGTATCATCAGTTTTAGATAGTTTTTGTCTAATAGCCATAGGATTACTTACTGGTCTTGAATCCTCCATTCCAAAAGTTTTCAGTATCTCTTTTACATATTTAGATTGTGTGATAAAGATACCTTTCTCCATTTGATAGACTTGCAAACCAACAAAGAATTTTATCTCACCAAACATAGACATCTCAAACTCAATTTGCATCTCATTTGAGAATTTCTGAAATAGGGAATCTTGTCCTCCAAATATGATATCATCTACAAAAATTTCAGCTAACAAAATCCATTTACCTTCTTCAGCTTTCATATACAGATTGTTGTTGTCATTTGTCCTTGTAAAGCCAATCTGATGGGGGGGCTAGGATAGACTAGCTAGTTTATGCCCCTAATCCTCTCTAGGATCCAAGTGTTCTTCTGACACCTCTAATGGTCTATAAGATTCCTTACTCTTCCAAGTATCCCCTGACCTGCCTAACCTACCCACCAAGTCAAGCTATCTCATCTCCCAACATTACAAGCTTTGATCACAAGCAACTATCCCTTACATAGGCTCATAAGGGTCTTTTAGGCTTCCAACTCCTTTCCAAACTCTAACAATGAATTTTATGAGTTCCAAGGTGTTCTTGGGTCATTTGTCACCACTTCAAGGCATTAGCAAGTTTGGGTCATCACCCGATTGCATAGTTCCTTTGTAAAATAGGAATACTAGAATAAGCCCAATTAGGCCTCCCTCCGGGTTTATAGGGCTATTGACACCTTTTCCTCATAGTACCAAGGCTAGGGTTCTTAAGTAACCCTCATTCATTTTCCCAATCCTCAAGGATTCTTGGGGTCTCAGGTCTCCAACAAGTCGTACAATGCCTGTACCAAGACTGAGGGTTTTAAGGGTTTGATGGACTTCACAGAGTCACTGATCTGTTTGCATTTCTTCAAGACCTTTCCCGGATTCCTCAAGGTCTCTCCTCCACAGCACATTTCCTTCGCCTATGTCCCTTGACTCCCTCCAAAGGGCATGCTTTGAAACTCTTCCCACTGTCTGTTAGAGCCTTTTGTCTATTGACTGCTCCTAACCGGGCACTGCCAAGCTCACCTAGGGCTTTGTCAAACACCTACTTGCACCTACATTTTGGGCCCCTACTTGCACATATATACAAGGTAGGGTCTGCACTACCTAATCCCAAAGTGCCATGGAGTTACCATGATGGGGATAGGAGCTACAGGCCCTACTTCATCAGTTCTTCCAAACTGAACAGTGGACTGTCAAGCCTGTCAAACTAAAGAAATACAAACTGAACAATCAAAACCTAAACTAGAGATTGATAAATGAAGTAAAACAAACACAATATAATTACACAAGCATAAGATATCAACAGCAACACACTACTCCAACACTTCAAGCCATTATAATGACTATCAAACATTGTTCTTGCATACACAGACTGTTCTTTTCGTACATTTGTCGTACATACTAATTGCCAACCTTGCTATTAGGGTTTTTCAAGCCTAATATAGGCTTCTCCTCGAGATTAGAGCCTAGTTAGGGTTAGGACCCTCCTTGGTGAGGTTTAGTCTTTACAAAAGAAAAGTTGCTAGCAACTTTTAGAGCAATTTTTCTTGCTCGAGCAACTTTTTGCTCACTCCATTCCTAAGACCTTTCTAAGGTCTTTTACATGCTTGAATAATAAAAACAACTCTCCTAACCTTCTATACTTAGACTTATTAATTCTAAAAAAGAAGTGACCTCAGGATACCAACCTGTTCTGAGTCACTGTACAGCCAAGTAAGGAAAGACACAACAAAAACTAAGCCCTCTACTTAGGCCTTCACACACAAATGAGTCAAACACTCTTATTGTACTTACAACCTTCACTGAAGAAGTGTTTTGCATAACCAAAATGATTGGTAGGAGCCCTTGGAAGGGTGCTCCTGCACCACAATCTTTATCAAATAATTGTGCAACCTCTCATACCATGCTCTGGGGGCTTGCTTCAATCCATACATCACCTTGTTTAGTTTGCAAACCATATTTTTCTTGTTGATCCTTCAGGTTGTTCAATGTATACTCCTAATATACCATTCAAAAATGCAAACTTAACATCCATCTGATATACTTTGAAGTCTCTGTAAGCAGCATATGCAAGTAGAGTTCTCACTCCTTCTAATCTTGCTATAGAGGCAAATGTTTCCCCATAGTCTATTCCTTCTTCTTGTGCATAACCCTTGCATACCAGTCTTGCCTTGTTTCTTGTGACTTGTCCATGTTCATTAAGCTTATTTCTGAATACCCATTTTTTTCCAATAACATTCTTGTTTTCTAGTCCAGCATCAGAGTCCAAGTATCATTCTTTTTTATTTGATCTATTTCTTCATTTATAGCTCGAATCTAGTCTTCATTCTCTAATGCATCTTTTACTGTCTTAGGCTCAAACTCACATGATAAACATGCAAGGTCTTTCAACTTACTTTTGGTCAAGACTCCAGATTCCTTATCTCCAATGATTTGCTTAAGCTTATGATGTCTTCTCACATACTATATCAATGTAGGTTCAAATTTCTTTTCTTCTTGATCTTTAGGTTCATCATGAAAATTTTTAGTTTCTGCTTCTGATTGCTTGATAGCATCCTCTTGATGCTCAGCATCCTCCTCTTGATGCTCAGCATTGCTTACCCGTGACTCTGCATCTGGTGTAAGTGTGTTACTTGCCTCTCCTTCTTCCATATAGATAAAAGATCTATAGTCTTCAGGTTCTTGTTTACCTTCTTGTTCATTTTTCTCTTTCTTGATTTGTACTTGGTTTAAGGTATAAACAGTTGTACTCATAGCTTCTCTCCAGTATTTTTTTGCAACATTTTTCTCAATCATTAGTGTCCTTGCGCAATCCATAATAGATTTGTTTCTCCTCTTAGCTATACCATTTTGTGGAGGTGTTCTAGGTGCAGACATATGTCTCTTGATTCCTCTATCATTGCAAAACAAATTGAACTCATTTGATATAAACTCTCCACCTTAGTTAGATCTCATGCATTTCAGGCTTCTACCTATTTCTTTTTCAACCTTTGCCAAATACCACTTAAACAACTTAAATGCATTAGATTTTTCTTTTAAAAACATTATAGTCATCATCCTAGTGTAGTCATCAACAAACAGAATAAAGTACTTAGCACCACAATAACTTTGTACACCCATAGGTTCACAAAGGTCAGTATGAACCAAATCCAAAGTATTCTCAGAAGTAAATGTCTTGCTCTTGAAACTAGACTTTTTCATTTTACCCAACTAACATTGTTTACACATCACATTATCAGGTTTCTTGAATCTCGGTAAACCTCTAACTTTCTTCTTTTTACTAATATTTACTAGATTGTCAAAGTTAACATGACATAGTCTCTCATGCCATAACCATACATCATCAAATTGTGCAAACAAACATGTCTCTTTAGATAGATCTAAATAGAACAAATTACCTCTAGTTTGTTCTCCACTTCCAATTAGTTCACCAATAGCATCAAATATTTTAGCCTTCCTGTGATGAAAATCTACTTGGTAACCAGTTCCATTAAGATGTGCAACACTCAACAAATTATAGTTAAGACCTTCAACCCAATAGGCATTTTCACATGTGATCTTATCAATTAGCTTAATTGGTCCTTTACCCCTCACAGAACATGGTGCATCATTACCAAACTTAATACTTCTACCTTTGTAATGATCCAGGGTTTCAAATTTACTTTTATCACTAGTCATGTGATGTGAGCAACCACTATCAATAATCTATTTATCACCTTTACATAAGAAATAAGTGCAGTTTTCTCATCTTCATCAGAATCATCTTTCATAGCAACATAAACTACTTCAATATCAAAATCATCATTGTCACTATCAGTTTCCTCTTCAGCAATATAGCAAGATTTCTTACATTTATCCTTGTAATCTTTGTACCTTCGGTGATCTATGTCATCTCTCTTGTCTTTGTACTTTCTTTCTCTTTCCTCATCCTTGTCATTCATGTCAAGACATCTTGCAGCAATATGGCCAACTTTGTTATATGAAAAATAGATTATAGGAAGTTTAGCTTTATATTTGTCTTTTTCTCTTTTCAATCTTCTAGCTACGAGTGCCTCAAGATCATCTAGTTCCTCATCAGAAGTGTCACTGTCACTTTCACTATCACTTTCATTTTTCACACATTTTTCTTTTTCTCTCTTAGATTTATGCTAAACCATTTTTAACTTGAATGCAGATTCAACATTAGGAACAGTGTAGTTATCATAGTTAGATAGCTCAAAAGTAGTAAGCTTACCAACAAGACTTTCCAAAGTTAGAATATTACCAAGGTTACATCTTGATTCTTGAATTGCTAAAATTTTGATAGCATAGATAGGAAGAAAAGTTCTCAATACTATACCAATGGCAGTCTCATCATCAATGATTCCATTAGCTCCTCTAATAGCATTCATTGTCTCCTTAATTCTACCACAATACTAAGCAATATTCTCACCTTCTTGCATTTTCATTTCATCAAACTTACCTCTCAAGATTTCCTCTTTTGCCCTAAGTACATTTGTATCACCACCATAGATGGTTGCAAGAGTATCCCACATTTGCTTTGCAGTAATGCAATCCTTGATATCTTCAAATTTAGGATAGCTTAAGGCAGATGCAATCTCCAACATTGCTTGATTGTGTTCCTATTTTGCTTTCATCCCCTCAACATTCAAAGGTGTGGCAAGTATAACATAGTCATGTTCAACATAGTACTTTGTTGAATCACCAATACCAACTAGATGTAGTTTCATCAGACTCTACCATGTAGGGAATTTATCCTTGTTCAACTTCGGTACCTCCTTTTTATACATCTTGATCATTAGTTTCAAGTACCTTTAAACTTTTTCTGTAAGCACCAACAACTCTGATACCAATTGTTAATATTATTTAAAACAACAAAGAGGGGGGAGGTGAATCATTTGTTCTCAGGTCCAGATGTACCAATTGAAATTTTAAACACTTTAACAATCTGAGATCTAATCACCAACACAACTCGGTCTCTAAAGAATATATACCAGAAACATATAACATGCAATTCGTTGTCCAAAGATAATTAACTTGTAGAATATAGAAACATTCACACAAGTATAACACCAGGATTTATAGTAGAAATCCAACTTGGGAAAAACCACTTTGTAACATGTTACTGATATTTTCACTCTTCTAAAGTGAGCTCTATGAAAAGCCAACCTTGTTAAAGGTTTACAAACACACTACTAGGTGTGACCCTGTTAAAGGATTTAAACACTCAGTCAAAAGTGACTTTGCAAATAACAGATCCAATTCGCACATATATGCTGATTTAATGATTAAGTTCCATTTCCATCTCCATCTCTGATTTGCTCAAAATTCACTTCAAGCAATCATAAATTAGATCAACTCCTTCACCTTTAGCCTTCTGCTTAGACTTATCAGTCAACAACTTTAGCATACTCTGTAACCTCACACTTAGGTTTTCCTATATACCTCTTCAATTAGGTAGATCCATCTTTTTTCGCTTAATCTCCTCTATAAATCTTAGGTTAGGTCAGATTCATTGAATCCTTCCAACATTTAAGTTTTTCATCCTTCCTTCTAGATACATCTTGAAACTTCTCATTGAATCCATAATAAAATGATTTACCATGCATTAAATTCTCCATACAATCAATTAATAAAGTCAACATGATTTACATAACCCAAGAATTCAACTATGTTAGCTGGGAATATGAATTCTTTCTCCAAATGTAAATTACTAACACTCGGTCAATACTGTGTTCATCTCCTCGGTCATCATTGTGTAACTCGGTCATCTCTACAAACTGTCTTCCTTGGCTAACACTGTCTTGCTCGGTAATTTCATGTTGCTCAGTATAAACTGATGTTCGGTCAATGCTAAATTTACTCAGCATATATTGGCGCTCGATCGACACTAACATCACTCAGCATAAACTAATGTTCGGTCAACACAAAATTTACTCAGCATATACTGGCGCTTGGTCGACACTAACATCACTCGACTTAAACTAGATTTCTTCACTTTTGCTTAGTTAAGCCTACTTCTTCAGTCTTTCTCCTTACTTAGATAAACAATACATTATCTTATCAAAGTGCCAAATAATCAAGTACTCATTGAAGTATCAAATAACTCAACCTTTCCCTAGGTTTTCTTGTTCTTTCCCTTTCCCTAATCCTTTTCATCAATCAATAGATATAATACTTTCTTAGATAGAAATTGTCTTACCAATTAAGGTTTGACATCAATGACAATACAACAATAGTTTCAATTGTAGTTTCCAACAATCCATACCGGCAAAAGTGGACAGTCTCAGAGAAAAGACAAAAGAACTGAGAAAGTGAGCAAATTCCATCACTTCTCAATCCAAAACCACTAAACTTCATACAAGCATCCAGAGAGATAAATGTCAGGTTATTAAAACCTTCTTCACAGGGAGTAACTTCAACAAGTATGGTCTCAACCTACATCATACACAACAACCAAGGCATAGCCAACCATAAGACATGCCTCTACAACACTAGGAACCTATAATGTCCTTGAAATATTTAAATGATTTAACTAAATTAATTAATTAAGTGGTCCCAAATTTAAATAAATATCTTACAGACCCTTTTAATTAATTTAATTATAAATAAAAATAATCAAGTATGTCGACCTTGTTAAAGTATATTAAATTTATTACAAACTGATGCAATTCTTACAATATGCAGATTATAATGTACTGATTTCTTCAAGTCTAAGCTTGCCAATCAAAGGGGGAGAGAGTATTTATCAATTTCTATATTTCTATATATATATATATATATATATATATATATATATATATATATATATATATATATATATATATATATATATATATATATATATATAATTAGGAATGAATGCTAAATATATCCTATGGGGGACTATTCACAACCATTTTGTAGCAGTTGTTGCATTCATAATTGTGATTGTCATTGATGTCAACATAGTGATCTATTAAAGATTAGCAGAGAAGTAGACAGTGTTTGAGTTAGCGCACTTGGGATATTGAAGATGAAGCTATGTGAAGTTGAGGACTTACTCTATGATGTTCTATAAGATCATGGTTAAGAGCGCAGATGAAAATTTATTTATTCATGACAGTTATGAGGAAATCAGTGGAAGTAGTATTCAGGTAGTGTTCCTGAGTAGTGGTTTGTGGAAATCAGATGATATCTCCTAATTGGGATTGAATCTAATTATGCATAGTTGGAGAGCAATTGAAGACATATTGTTAGTGATGTAGATGAGAGCGCAAGATCTGAGATCACTTGAGTGAAGAATTATCTTAATTGGAAGCCGACAGTTTTGTGTAATTTTGATGTAACGTGTGGAAACTTTTATTTTGTAATTTGTATGCCGACTCATTTGTAATTACTTGAGTGTGGTATAAAGGAAGGAATGTTTTCATTGTTTTAATGTATGTAATGTAAGTGTGAATGAAGAAGTTGTGAAAGCAAAATTGTGGAAAGAGGATATGCAAAGTATAGAGATCTGGTATTGAGATCTGAAGAAGCAGTTGGTGCGGTTTGGCACAGTCGAAGAAGGAGTATTAAATTGTTGAGATCAGTAATCTTGTGGTATTATTCTATTGAGTAATACTAAGATCAGTTGGATAGTGTGTTCGGTGATCTTACCCTGAAGTTGTTTGGGCAGTGGGTCCTTTTGTCTTCCATAACTCCTAACCGAGTTAGAATCTTTTAGCAGGGATTCAAAGTCTCCTAAAAGGGACTCATATGTACTTAATGTATTTCATAAGACTCCTAACATAGTCCATCCTCTCACAAGGAACTTTCATATTAGTGCATCTTTTTTGGGCATCATTCCCACCGGGGTTTACTCTTTGATCAAGAGGTTCCCTAGTCAATATATCTTGTGTCATTGTGTTACTATGCATGTATATTTTTATATGGTTGTTGATTACATTGCTTACATGGTTAAAATCTATTAAGGTTGATAAAAGTTGTATTTATCTGATAACTAATTCACCCCCCCTCTTAGTTATCTTGGTGGACTTTACTTTTTAACAATTGGTATCAGGGCAACAAGTCCTTGAAGGAAAAGTTTAACAGCTTAAGGAGATCTATGGAAAATTTCAGGAAAGAAAGCCCTAAGTTTGATGGAGTAAATTTTGACAGCTGGAAAGAAAAGATGAAGACACACCTACTTTATTTAGGACCAGGTTATTGGTTAATTACAAAAAATTAGAAGACTATCATTGATGAGGATAAGATTTAAGATTGTACTAATGAGGAGAGAGATCTATTTATGTGTAATATACTTGCCAGAGAAGCACTCTTGTCAACCCTTCTGAAAAATGAGTACAGTCAGGTAAAATATCTAAAGACATCTCATGAAATTTGGTTAGCTTTACAATCTACTTTTGAAGGTGATGAACATGCTAAGAAATTCATATTACATAATTGGATATGTGCATTTGAAGATATAAGAATGATGGAAGATGAATCTGTTAGAAGTTATATTGGTAGAATATCAAAGATTGTTGCAGGTATAAAATCTTGTGGAGGAACCAAGACAGAGAATGAAGTGATATGGAAAATTCTTAGGACATTGACTCCTGCATTTAAGCAGATAACACAGATGATTGAACAAGTTATACCTTGTACTAAGAACTTTACCAGAGAGACTCTTCTTGGAAGATTGGAAGTAGTAGAGATGAACTTGAGGCTATTAGGAGACTTACCTAGAATGGAGACAACATTCAGTGCTCTTAGTGTTCACCCTACTTTGTCAAAAAACATCAGTGTGAGCGGAGATTATGCTAGTAGCAACAGATCTAGAAATGAAGAAGACAGGAAAATTGAAGAAGGCATTACCTTGCTTGTGAAAAAAGAACCAGACGGTAAGAAATTTTTTAAATGTTGGACATGTCAAGAATATGGTCATTTTGCATCTAGATGTCCTAAGAGAGTTAAGAAGTATAGAAACAACTTTAAGCCTAGAAGATCTAAAGAATGTTACTATGTAAATGATGAAGAACTTGAAGCTAGTTTGGAGAAATCTTTGAGTGAAAGTGATACTGAGCATGATGATATAGGATTTGTAGCAATAAAAGAAGAAAATCTTGAAACTAAAATTAAGGAAGAAAAAGTTTTAGTTTCTCAAGTAGAAAAGAAAGATGATTGGATTATAGATAGTGGTTGTTGACATCATATGACTAGATACATGAAAAAGTTCATAAAGTTTAACAATTATGATGGAGGTGTTGTTAGAGTTGGAAACAATCCACCTTGTTTGATTAAAGGTATAGGATCTATTACTCTTGATGGAAAGACAAATAATGATGATGTTTACTTTGTGGATGGTTTGAAACATAATCTTTTGAGTGTTGGACAACTAGTTGATAAGGGATATCAATTTTGGTTTACTGAGAAAACTTGTGTAATCAAAGACATAGATGGTAATTTGATTGGCATTGGATCTAGAACCAAAGGTAATGTATTTCAGTTGAATCTTACTGAGATGACATGTTTGATTACTAAGATTGATGACAGTTGGTTATGGCAAAAAGATTTTGTCATATAAACTTTGATAACATTGTGAAAGTGAGTACTACACTTGCAATAAGAGATTTGCCTAAAGTTATGAAACCTACTAACATGATTTACAAGGAATGTGTGATGGCTAAATAGAAGAGAATCTCATTTTGTAGCAAGAAGATTACAAAAGCAGAGAAGTTGGAGATTGTTCATATAGATTTGAGCGGTCCTACAAGGACTAGAGGATTCTATGAAGAAAGGTATTTTATGATTCTTATTGATGATTTTACAAGAATGATGTGGATTGCATTTCTTAAAGAAAAGTCTGAAGAATTTGATAAGTTTAAGATCATTAAAAACAAAGTTGAGAATGAATTTGAAATGAAGATTAAATGTTTGAGGTCAAATAGAGGTGGAGAATTTACTTCAAAAGTGTTAGTAAACATATTTAGTCTTAATTTTATCTATTGATAATTCTTCTCTATCGCCCTTTTTAAGACCAATTTTTACTAACAATTGGGTAAGTGTTGGATGCTCTCCACTTCCCTCTGAATTCTTTCTTAGGTACAACTCCCTAATTGAATTTGCAATTCAAGTTTTCCTTTTCTAACAACTATTATGGTTTTAGCTTTTGACCTGAAAGCTTATAAGGCTGCTATAACATTCTTTAGATGTTCAGCATGTAAATGACTACTTTATGAAAAAGATTTGATCAAATAGAAAATCACAGTTTCCCGTATCCAAAACATATAATTTACTAGAACTAAAATGTAATGATTTAATGACTGATTAACAAAAACCCCCAAGAATACTGGATAAGATTTTATATACCAGAAATGAACATATCAATCAAACACATGACATATGTTCATCCAATTCAAACTGCAAAGATTCAGAACAAGTATATATATATAATTAGATTGTTGTTTCCATAACATAGATCAAAACATGCAACAGAAAATAAATCCTTATACAGTTTACTTGAAAAAATTTAGAGTACTTATTTCAAAGAAAACTTCTTCAAAGCCAAAAATACTAAGTCTACCTTTCAAAATTTTCTAACCCCTACTTCTACGAAAACTAAGCTATTTAAAGTTTGAGCAAAGCCGAGAGGTCTCCCGAACAACTCGACCTCTCGATTAAACAGTTAAAATAGCTTAAAGAGTTAAAAGGACACCTGGCCCCATGAGTTTAAAACATGAAACTGAAAAAGATTAAATGTTAATCTCTGCATCTTTCTCGGAGGCGCACTCCTCTTCTCCAATGATATTCTCTCCTTCTGCTACAGTCTGCTTTGTCATCTCCAACTGCTTATGTGCCTATAGTAGTTCCTTGGCATGCGGCACATGCGGTACCCTCAAGTTCATGATCCTAAACATTGCGGCTTCTTTGGTCCACTTTACTTTCCTAACTTTTTCGACGGTTAAAGGAAACTGGTCCACACCGAGATAGAGCATTGATTCAACTTGGGCAACCTGAGTTAAGTCTGAGGGTTTAGGGTTTAGTTTATCCTTAAGTTTCTTCATGGTGTTTTCAAAAATAGCAAGGGCTATTTTCTGTTCCTGTTCTCCCATAGCATCTGTATATGTATGAGCAAAGTTTATCACCTTAAGCTCAGTGATCATAGCCTTTTGTAACTACTTGATCTCATGCTCACTGTCCTTGTTCTCAGAAATACTACTTCTGAAAGTGCTCAAACGCCAACTTATATTTTTCCTGAGAACAAAGAAGGTAGAGTCATCTTGTACTTTGACACCCTGATCTGTGCAGAACTTTACATAGCCATACTTTTCAATTTCAAGAAACTTGGACATGGTGGCGAACCATTTTTCTTCATCCCTCTCCCATACCTGCCTTTGAGATTGTAGTTCTCCTGTCAAAACTTTTGTCTCATACAGAACCTCATGCACCTCTTTTAAGTACTTAGAACCGCTCTTAAGGATTTCACAAATCCACTCCTCCACAGAAACTGCTAGAGCACGTCCCTTTTGAACCTGAGTGAGAAAATTCTTGATTTTGGCTGATTCTGGGTCAAAGACTTGGGGAGATTGAACTAAAGGAATGACATCAAAACTACAGAAGGTGTTAATAAATTGTGACAGAGTCACTATAGTTTGTTTCAATTCCTTCTTTTCTTTTCCATCCTGCCAAGAAGAGTTCATCATTTGTTGTGTAGTCTCTTTGAATAAGTTATTTTTGCCAGCCTTGTCCATGTTTCCCAACTCTACTTTGGTAATCTCAAAGTCTTCAGCTTTAACCTCCTGTTCATCTTCCTTACCTTCCTTTGTTTTGTAAGTGGCAACTTCAGCGGTCCATTTTCCAGTTTTCTCATTAGTAAACATGTGACCCGTGCTCATAACCTTTTTTTGTCTTCGAGGTCTTTTGAACATATTTACTTACAATATCTTTAATAGGAATTGAAGCAAGAACTAAATTGTGCTTTTTACTTACAGTAGTTAACGGCCAGGGAAGTGAAACTCCAAAACTCAAGGACTGTTCGGGTGTCTTCATTGGCATGGATATCACTTCCAATGTAGCATCATCCAGGTCGAAGAGGTCCTTTCCTATTTGTTCATTTTCTGATATATGGAAATTGATATCTTCCATTTTATCATCATCCAGGTTTACCATCAAAGGTTCTGTCTGAGCCATATCTTTCTTTGTCCTTGACTTGGTTCTAGATCTTGTTATCCTTTGTGGTAAAACAATTGGGAGAGAATCAATTACAATCTTCTTCTTTGAGTTCCTGACTCGAGATTTCTCGGAAGCCCCTGCAGTTCCAATATGTGTAGGTGAATTAAAAATAGAAACAGAAGGATCTAAAGGAGAAAATGCAACTTCTTCTTTTTCTACTCTAATTCCTTTGCTCTTCCTTCTTCTCTATAGCCACTCATTGGTTAAGCAAATCACATGTGCAGTTCTCTCCTCAATGTCATCTTCTTCATTTTTAGACCAGTCAATAATCACTTCATTTTTCTCAATAGATTTTTTGTAACTAGGATCAAACATATCTGACCCGTCATCAGTGACTCCCTCTACATTTATCTGTAACCTCACGGACTGAATCTGAGAAATACACAAATGACTATGTTCTCTTTCTTCTACCTGTGACTCATCTTTGCAATCCTCCCTCAAATCTTCTAGGTGAGGGATGGGAAACATATGTGCCCTAAGGCCTAGGACTCCACTAGCATAATTCTTATTGTCAAACCCCACCCGTTCTGCATAAAATTTGAAGCCGAAATGATGGATACCGCACCCAATGCTAACAACATCTTCCATGGTATTACATGATAGTCTTCCTAAAGAAATAGGAAAAACTTTTATCCATTCATCTTCAAGCAAAAATATTTTCAAAACTGTTGATAACTGCCGACAAATTTAAGCCAATACAAAACATTCAAGTGTGTACCTAGGAAGCCTTAACGGTTGATCTTCGAAACCCCCAACCCTGATATAGGTAAATTTTGGGAATTGAATGTAGTAGCTCCCATACTTGGTTATCAAAGTCTAAGCTCCAAGACTGATTCTTTTACCTGGTGTACTAACCAGTTCATAACACAGTTTACCCAGAAAGGTATCATGAACTTTTTTATAATCTTCAATAACTTTATTTTTTTGCAAAAGGGGGTAGAATTCATACACACTCATATTTGCAACCAAAGGTTCATGAGGGAGACCGAGCCAGGATCTGCTACATGCAAGACGGTAAATGAGATACGAGGACATAAAGAAGTTACTCCCTGTTAACTTGGATGCGTTAAGCTATTCCCTTAGAGAGCTTGCGATTAACTTAGCCCAATCAAGAGTTTGGGTCCCATCCAAGATAATCTGGACATAAAAGTACATCCAGTCGGCAAATAAAAAGGCAACCTAAGAACCACTGACCCGGTGTAACATGACTATGAGGTCACTGATGTATGGACGAACATGGGTCCTATTAAAATTCTTTCGGAGGTGGGAACCACCCCTCTGAGGATTCAGTAACCAGTTTCTATCCATAGAGGTGTGGTTTGCATCTCTATTTTCATTAAATTTTACAACAGATTGGGCTGGCGAGAAGGCGGAGAAATCCTTTTTTGGTATTTGTAGGGCTTGAGCAACTAACTCCCTCTTAATGGGTATCAGAACGGAGCCATCTTTCTTCTTTATAGATTCAGTCCTCGCATCATAACATTCAATACACTTAAAAATGAGCTTAGAACAGGCAATAGTGGGGGGAAATGTGGCTGCAGAACATAAATCACTATGTAGAATTTCTAGAGCTGGTGTGTCATCTAAAGAATTCAAGAGCCGGGAAGGCAGGTTTTCAATGTCATACCCTTCTAAATCAGTGTCTATAATTGTAGGACCATCACACACCAGACTGGAAGAATTCCCAAACAAATGAAAAACTGACTTCATTTTCGCTGAAAATACCCCCCAACCCTTCACAACTGATCATAAATCTTTATAAAAAGAACAAGGACCATAGCCAACTCACCTCTGAATTACAGACACCCCTGAGTACAAAGCTTTGCCAAGACTACCTCCGTGCACCAGCTCTTGAAGAAAACTCACGCTTTTGTAATAAGATGAACACAAAATTAAGCTTAAGTATACTTTTAGGGTACCTGAATTTATTACAAATCCTTGCCATTAATGCCATGGATTTTATTTGACATTTAAATCAAGAGACCGTAATCATTATTTAAACAAGTCCCGAGGCCATCACTTCTAATTATGGTTGCGCAAACCAAGGAGGTACTTCATTAAGTCCGTTACATGCTAGCATTTAATTCCCCTTGTTGTGGGTCCCAACACACCTCTGGCTTTAGAAACTCATGCTCTTTTTGACGTCACTAAACTCCCTTGAACATACATGAACCAAGTTCTATGGAGTTATCAACTATTCTTTGTTGTTCAAGACTTTTTACTGTCGGCAAACTTTAGGCAAAATTCCATACCCGGAATCATTAAGTTGAAACTTATTACGATTCAAATTGCCTTATGTTTTATCCCCTTTCTGGTGTTCTTAAAGAAAATAACCGATCACCTGCAAAAGTGCAAACTTAATCAAAATGTTAAAAAAAAATGTGAACATCTTCGAACCTAAGGGAACACAGTTCTACATTGTTCGTCGGTGTTCAGGGGTGTTCAAGACCTTTCTAAGTATGAAACGTTAAGTGACCGAGAAGACCAAAGCAATGAAAGAACTAATTACAAAGATCATAGGGAAGACTGTGAGAGGCATATTTTAACACAGAGACAATTTTGAGCACACGCATTTGCTTAAGAAAAACCATGGATCAAGATAGAAACTAGGACTAACATTGGCTCCGACTGGGGACTGCTTTTTGACTCAAAAGGCAGAGAACTCAGCATCTCTGGTTTCGTAAAAATGAAAGGGGTAACCAACACAAAAACAGGGAAGGAAACTAACCTAATATGTACAGACAGAAAAACTTGCGGACCTTACAATTTTACCAGCTTCATGTCCTGTCCATTATAGGAATATGGCAGGACAAAACCATCTGGATAAGCCAACCTAAAAGCATTAGATCCCAATTCTTCTCTGATTATAAAGGGCCCTTTCCATAAGGATTCAAACATGCCATGTGTTCCCTTTGGTTCTTTCCTTTTATCCCACAGTAGCACCTCATCCCCTTTCATAAACTTTCTAGGCCGTGCCTTCCTGTCGAAGATATTTTTAATCTTGAGTTGATGTTCTGTAATTCTGTCCACTAGAGCTTCCCTTTTGGCTTCAAGCTTCTGCAAGAACATTATCCTTTTTTCAAGAGATTCTTTAAAAGTTTGATCTTCTATTGCAGCTTGGAGTTTGATTGCTGACAATTCCAAAGGGAGGGAAACCTGTGCTCCAATACCATACACTAGTTCAAACGGTGCCATACCGATTGCCCTTTTGGGTGTGATCCTATCTGCCCAAAGGGCTTCAAATAGTTTCTTATGCCAATTTCTCCCATTAACATCCACTAGCTTTTTCATGATGGCAACCAAATTCTTGTTACTGGATTCAGCCTGCCCATTTCCTTGGGGAAAATAATCAGATGAATGAGCCAAGGAAATACTATGATCATAACAAAATAATATTAGTTCTTGAGATTAAAAATAAGTGGCATTATCCATTACAATCTTCTGTGGTACACCAAAACGGACCAAAATATTGTTCTTAAAAAATTCACATACCACTTGGGAATTGGCTTTTTTAGTTGGGATAGCCTCCACCCACTTAGTGAAGTAATCGGTGGCTGTCAAAATATAAATATCTCCAGCACTAGAAGAAGGATTAACAAGACCTATAAAATTGAGTCCCCATTGTTTAAAGGGCTCTTCAATCACAAATGGTTTTAGAGGCAATACTGCTAATTGTGGTTTCCCAGTAAATAATTGGCATTTCTCAAAGCTTCTAACAAAAGCATGAGGCATCTTTAAACATACCCGGCCAATAAAAACAATTACGTAAAATTTTAAAAGCAGTGACTAAGGAAGAAAAATGACCTCCACATGCTTCTTCATGAAAAGCTTTAAGTAATTGTTTCTGTTGTTCCTCATCCACACACCTAAGGAAGGTTCCATCTACACCTCTCTTGAATAGTGGACCTTGCCAAATCACATATTTATCTACTTGCAATCTGAGATTACGTCTCTCTTTTGGTGCCAGGCTGGTAGGACATTCCCCATAGGTTAGGTAATAAGCTATGTTACTGAACCAAGGATCCGTTAGGCTTACCAACAATGCATGTGACTGCTCACCTTCTGAATCTCTTTCATGATTGGGGTTTTTAGCTATGAATTTACACAATCCTCTTCCCCTGACCAATTTGGTCAGTTTTATTGTCAAGTCATACTCCTGAATCTTGGTCACCCATGCTGCTCTCTTATTCATTGCAATCTCTTATTGTATGAGTAGACTCTTCACAGCAGTGTTCGGAACAAAAACCTCAGAATGTGAATGCAAGATATAAAACCTAAATTGTTTAACAGCTTTAACAACTGCAAAAGCTTGTTTTTCAATGAGTGAGTACTTCAGTTTGTGCTTTTTCAGGGGGGTGCTCATGAATGCAATAGGTGCTTCAGTTCCTCCATCATTCTTTTGAGTGAGCATGGCAGAAAGTGAATGATCAGAGGCATAACAATAAATGACAAAATCTTTCTTGTAATCCGGATATACCAAAGAAGGAGCGCTAGCTACAACATCTTTGATTTCTTTAAAAGCTTTTTGTCTAGCCTCCATCCATTTAAAAGGTTGTTTTTCACTCATCATCCCTACAATATGTCAGGTAAGCTCTGAGAAGTCTGGCACAAAAGCCCGTAAGAAATTGATCTGCCCGAAAAATGACTTTACACTAGTTCTTGTAGACGGAAGACTCAGCTGCTGAATGGCTTTTACCCTTTCAGGGTCTATTCTTATCCCTTCCTTAGAAACAATATGACCTAATAGTTTGCCTTCAGTAACACAAAAGATTGACTTCTTAGGGTTAAGTGAGATACCATGGTCACGACACCTTTGAAGTACTAATTTCAAATCTCTAAGGTGATGTTTATGCCTGCAGGAGTAGACTGTTAAATCATCTAGATATATAACAATAATCTTATTCTTCATATCAGCAAAGGATGAGTCCATTTCCCTTTGGAACATTGCCCCAGCATTAATTAGGCCAAAGGGCATCCTGTTGTAAGCAAAAGTTCTCTAGGGTGTGGTGAAGGCTGTTTTATGCTTATCATTCCTTGTCACACTGATCTGATTATATCGAGAGAATCCATCCAACAGGGACATCATCTCTGACCCAGCCACTATTTGCAACACGTGTTCCATCTTTGGGAGAGCATAGTTGTCTTTCAGACTCGTCTCATTCAGGTTACAGAAGTCAACACAAATTCTTATCTCACCATTTTTCTTTCTCAGCGGAACAATGTTCGCAATCCAAGTTGAGTGATGTATTGGATATATTATCCTTTCTTTTAACTTTTTATCTACTTCACGCATTATAGCTTCCGACACCTTAGGGTTATAACTACACAATTTCTATCTGAAAGGTTTACATTCTGGTTTAAGAGGAATATTGTGGCTGAAATGCCCACCTCTAAAATCCTTCAAATCATCATAATTCCATGCAAAAACATTAGAAAAGGATGTCAACAAAGATTGAAGTCTCCCCTTTTCTTGAGAACAAAGAGATTTTCCTATGCTTATCCATTTGGACTGTGTTTCATCCCCAATGTCAATCTTATTATACTCCCTAAGTTCTTCAGGGTGAGGATTTTCTTTCTTGTGAATAAAACTGTCATCTTTTCTAGAAAATAAGTTTTCAAGTGTTACCAGGCCTTTAGGAATTTTGTTACCTTTTAATTGCACGATTCCATCTGACATTTGATTTTTAGAGACCAATTATCCATGCTTTTCACTTGTCCCCTCAAAATAGGTAGATGCAAAGACTTCTACACAAGTCATGAAATCATTAATACTAGCATCACTCTCAAAAACCTGCAAATGTTCTACATTATCAGGAACTGCTGGTCTGTAAATCATTTCTATCTTATAAGTGCTAGTTTTGAATTCTGGGTGAGGAAGCAATAAAGATGCTGAAATGGCTAAAGAATCCGCTTTCGAATTCAAACTCCTTGGAATAGCTTCTATACAAAAAGCATCAAAAGCTTCAATTTCTTTCCAGACCAATTCTCTATAATGTTTTAACCTTTCATATTTCACCGTGAACTGCCCTCTAACTTGCTTAACAATTAACTCAGCATCACCTCTTGCAATGAGAGCTATGATTCCATGAGCTTTTGCTTCTTGAAGACCTAGAAGCAAAGCTTCATATTCAGCTGTATTGTTGGTATTCTTGAAATCCAACTTATAAGAAAAAGGTAAACACTTCCCGCTCAGACTTTTTAGAACAACCCCAGCTCCTGACCCTGCGTTAGCACAACTTCCATCAAACTCCATCGACCATAACTATGTTGTCTCACTTAAGTCTCTTTCAACTGAGGAAACATGGTTTGTCATGATCATATAATTGCCAAACTCACACTCCTGATATAAGATTTGAGCCTTTGGATTATCCGAAGGGAATACAGTATATTTATTCTTTGCTTCCGGCACCAACTTCACCTTCTTCTTCCCAACAGGGATGACTGCTTCAGACCAGTCCATCTTTATTTCACCACCCATATCTCGACAAAAGGTCCTACTCAATAACATTCTGTAACTTGCTGGAATGTCTGCCACTAAGATTGTTAGCTTTAGTCTTTTATTTGGATAGGTGGCTAGAACAGCTTGAGCATCTTTTACTTGCCCTACTAGGGGTACTTGATTTCCATCCATTGAATAGCATCTGCCAAAACTTTTTGTCAAGGTGGGACCAAGGGCTTTGGCAACAGAGGATGGCATGATATTATCAGATGCTCCAGAGTCAACAATACAATTACTCAACTTAAGACCATTGAGGAGCAAGGAGATATAGAAAGGTTTAGGCTTTCTAGGCTCAAGTATATCACACTCGACTTCAGGAGTGGAAGTATTGGAGGAATTATTTTGATTACTACCTATTGGGGAAACTACCAATGGAGGTTGAACTAAATCCTCAGCTTGATTTGTCGTGCATTGATTAGCATGTGAGGTATTAGGGGTATCACCTTTAACATATTGAACTAGCTTGTCAAGTTCCTTAGGATTTAACTTTAGATATTTCACAGGTGAAATTTGGATAGCAGAAGATTGACAAAATTCTACTATATCAAAAGAAGGAACTTTAGCACCCCTAGGCAATATTTTAAATTCTGGAGGTTTTACATTGGAGAAAGGAGGATTACTTACAGGTACATTACTCTTGCTAGCTATAGCCAATGACGAAGGGCTGGAATTAGAAGACCTCTGATTATAGGTAAGCATAGCACAAGTTGAATCTTCAAGAGTGGCCAAAATATCTTCTCTTTCTGAGTCTGATTCATATTCTAGGTAAAATGAGCCGGAGTCGCTAGGTCACTCTTGAAATACTTCTTCAACCTTCATTTCTCCTAATACATCTGGAGTTACCTTCATTTGCATATGTCTCATCATATCAGGGCAGGTATCACCATCATGATCCATTGTTAAGTGAAAAGAACACATAACTCCATCTCTGGAAGATCTCTCAATAGCAAGTCTAGGCTGAGCTGAAGATAAATGAGGAGTTCTATTATGGTACTATCCTGGTGGCCTTCTGTTAGAGTCTTGTGACATAGGTGAGTAAGTCACCCCTTGTTTAGGTAATTGTCTTTTCAAGGCTATAACATCATTCATCAACCTTTGAACCACTGGGTCCGTTGAAGAAGTTGTAGCTTGAGGAGATTGAACTTGGAGATCTTTCTTCCACTTTCCAACCATAATAAGATCATCTTCCAACTCAGTAGCCTGAGCTTGGGCTGCATCCAAGTTCGTTGGTCTGCTTCTTCTTAAATGAAAACCAATATTAGGGGGCATGGAATTGATGAAGAAACATTGTTGATTTTCAGGAGTTGGCCTTTTATTTGTAGGAATTTTATGGACAACCTTATTATATCTTGCCACATAGTCTCTCATAGGCTCATGAATCTCTTTTTTCATCTATGTCAGTTGAGCTAGTAAAGAATGTTCATCGTCAGCACTTTTAAAATGCCTTTCAAAGGCAAGTTTCATAGAGTCCCAGCTAGTTATAGACCCAGCGAGTAGATGTCCAAACCATTCGGTAGCCCTTTCTGTGAGAGTTTGGACGAAAAGCCTAACTGCTACATCTTCAGTTTGAGCCACCAGTATAGCAGTAGCAACATTAAAAGTGTTAAAGTGTTCATCTAAAGACACTATACCATCTCTCGTAAACTTTGGAAGTACATCTTTGGCACCCTTAGGAAGGGCATTATGCTGAGCCAAAGCTAAAGGTCCAACTACGGCACCCCATGGCTGTGCCATGATAACTGCCGGGAAAATAGTTTGGAGGGGTGGGGCTTGAGTTCCTGACAAGGTTAAAGCTTGCCAATTATAGATCTTAGTAGAAGACCTAAAAGTCTCTCTTGGAGGAGAAGAAGGTTTGCTCTAGGCCTTTTTCTTGGGAGGACAAACCTTTGTGGTTTCAAGATTTCTCAATTCTTCAAAGACACTATCAAAGATTCCCGCCTCTCTCTGAGATCTAGTATATGGTCTCGACTCTAGCTTCACAATTTTATGGCCTTGGTATGGCTCTTTCAACAACTGCGGCTTCACAGGCAACTGGAATGCCTCTCAACCATTCACCAATTTCTTCTTCCTCTTCTAAAACTAACTGAACTTGCTGATACTGTTCATTACTTGTTCTTACTTTCCAGGCCAAGTTGTTTAAATCTGTAATAATATCTTCCTGCGTGTCCTGAAAATCTAGACCAGGTTGCAAGACTGGGGGAAGTTCAACACGACCAGGTATTCTATCAGGAGGTAATAGCATAGTTACACATTTAAGCCAGACACAGACACTAGCTTACTAATTCGCCTCCCTAGTAGAGTCGCCAAAAATCTATTAGTAAACAGATTTAGTCTTAATTTTATCTATTGATAATTCTTCTCTATCGCCCTTTTTAAGACCAATTTTTACTAACAATTGGGTAAGTGTTGGATGCTCTCCACTTCCCTCTGAATTCTTTCTTAGGTACAACTCCCTAATTGAATTTGCAATTCAAGTTTTCCTTTTCTAACAACTATTTTGGTTTTAGCTTTTGACCTGAAAGCTTATAAGGCTGCTATAACATTATTCAGATGTTCAACATGTAAAGGACTACTTTATGAAAAAGATTTGATCAAATAGAAAATCACAGTTTCCCATTTCCAAAACATATAATTTACTAGAACTAAAATGTAATGATTTAATGACTGATTAACAAAAACCCCCAAGAATACTGGATAAGATTTTATATACCAGAAATGAACATATCAATCAAACACAGGACATATGTTCATCCAATTCAAACTACAAAGATTCAGAACAAGTATATATATATAATCAGATTGTTGTTTCCATAACATAGATCAAAACATGCAACAGAAAATAAATCCTTATACAATTTACTCGAAAATTTTTAGAGTACTTATTTCAAATAAAACTTCTTCAAAGCCAAAAATACTAAGTCTACCTTCAAAATTTTCTAACCCCTACTTCTACGAAAACTAAGCTATTTAAAGTTTGAGCAAAGCCGAGAGGTCTCCCGAAAAACCCAACCTCTTGGTTAAACAGTTAAAACAGCTTAAAGAGTTAAAAGGACACCTGGCCCCATGAGTTTAAAACATGAAACTGAAAAAGATTAAATGTCAATCTCTGCATCTTTCTCGGAGGCGCGCTCCTCTTCTCCGACGATATTCTCTCCTTCTGCTATAGTCTGCTTTGTCATCTCCAGCTGCTTATGTGCCTGCAGTAGTTCCTTGGCATGCGGCATGTGCGGTACCCTCAAGTTCACGATCCTAAACATTGCGGCTTGTTTGGCCCACTTTACTTTCCTAACTTTTTCGACAATTAAAGGAAACTGGTCTACACCGAGATAGAGCATTGATTCAACTTGGGCAACCTGAGTTAAGTCTGAGGGTTTAGGGTTTAGTTTATCCTTAAGTTTCTTCATGGTGTTTTCAAAAATAGCAAGGGCTATTTTCTGTTCTTATTCTCCCATAGCAGCTATATATGTATGAGCAAAGTTTATCACCTTAAGCTCAGTGATCATAGCCTTTTGTAACTACTTGATCTCATGCTCACTGTCCTTGTTCTCAGAAATACTACTTCTGAAAGTGCTCAAACACCAACTTATATTTTTCCTAAGAACAAAGAAGGTAGAGTCATCTTGTACTTTGACACCCTGATCTGTGCAGAACTTTACATAGCCATACTTTTCAATTTCAAGAAACTTGGACATGGCGGTGAACCATTTTTCTTCATCCCTCTCCCATACCTGCCTTTGAGATTGTAGTTCTTTTGTCAAAACTCCTATCTCATGCAGAACCTCATGCACCTCTTTTAAGTACTTAGAACCACTCTTAAGGATTTCACAAATCCACTCCTCCATAGAAACTACTAGAGCACGTCCCTTTTGAACTTGAGTGAGAAAATTCTTGATTTTGGCTGATTCTGGGTCAAAGACTTAGGGAGATCGAACTAAAGGAATGGAATCAAAACTACAGAAGGTGTTAATAAATTGTGACAGAGTCACTATAGTTTGTTTCAATTCCTTCTTTTCTTTTCCATCCTGCCAAGAAGAGTTCAACATTTGTTATGCAGTCTCTTTGAATAAGTTATTTTTGCCAGCCCTGTCCATGTTTCCCAACTCTACTTTGGTAATCTCAAAGTCTTCAGCTTTAACCTCCTGTTCATCTTCCTTACCTTCCTTTGGTTTGTAAGTGGCAACTTCAGCGGTCCATTTTCCAGTTTTCTCATTAGTAAACATGCGAGCCGTGCTCTTAACCTTTTTTGTCTTCGGGGTCTTTTGAACATATTTACTTACAATATCTTTAATAGGAATTGAAGCAGGAACTAAATTGTGCTTTTTACTTATAGTAGTTAACGGCCAGGGAAGTGAAACTCTAGAACTCAAGGACTATTCGGGTGTCTTCATTGGCATGGATATCACTTCCAATGTAGCATCATCCAGGTCGAAGATGTCCTTTCCTATTTGTTCATTTTCTGATATATGGAAATTGATATCTTCCATTTTATCATCATCCAGGTTTACCATCAGAGGTTCTGTCTGAGCCATATCTTTCTTTGTCCTTGACTTGGTTCTAGATCTTGTTATCCTTTGTGGTAAAACAATTGGGAGAGAATCAGTTACAATCTTCTTCTTTGAGTTCCTGACTCGAGATTTCTCGGAAGCCCCTGGAGTTCCAATATGTGTAGGTGAATTAGAAATAGAAACAGAAAGATCTAAAGGAGAAAATGCAACTTCTTCTTTTTCTACTCTAATTCCTTTGCTCTTCCTTCTTCTCTATAGCCACTCATTGGTTAAGCGAATCACATGTGCAGTTCTCTCCTCAATGTCATCTTCTTCATTTTTAGACCAGTCAACAATCACTTCATTTTTCTCAATAGATTTTTTGTAACTAGGATCAAAAATATCTGACCCGTCATCAGTGACTCCCTCTACATTTATCTGTAACCTCACGGACTGAATCTGAGAAATACACAAACGACTATGTTCTCTTTCTTCTACCTGTGACTCATCTTTGCAATCCTCCTAGAAATCTTCTAGGTGAGGGATGAGAAACATATGTGCCCTAAGGCCTAGGACTCCACTAGCATAATTCTTATTGTCAAACCCCACCCGTTCTGCATAAAATTTGAAGCCGCAATGATGGATACTGCACCCAATGCTAACAACATCTTCCATGGTATTACATGATAGTCTTCCTAAAAAAATAGCAAAAACTTTTATCCATTCATCTTCAAGCAAAAATCTTTTCAAAACTATTGATAACTGCCGGCAAATTTAAGCCAATACAAAACATTCAAGTGTGTACCTAGGAAGCCTTAACGGTTGATCTTCGAAACCCCCAACCCTGATATAGGTAAATTTTGGGAATTGAATGTAGTAGCTCCCATACTTGGTTATCAAAGTCTAAGCTCCAAGACTGATTCTTTTACCTGGTGTACTAACCAGTTCATAACACAGTTTACCCAAAAAGGTATCATGGACTTTTTTATAATCTTCAATAGCTTTTTTTTTTTGCAAAAGGGGGTAGAATTCATACACACTCATATTTGCAACCAAAGGTTCATGAGGGAGACCGAGCTAGGATCTGGTACATGCAAGATAGTAAATGAGATATGAGGACATAAAGAAGTCACTCCCTGTTAACTTGGATGCGTTAAGCTGTTTCCTTAGAGAGCTTACGATTAACTCAGCCCAATCAAGAGTTTGGGTCCCATCCAAGATAATCTGGACATAAAAGTACATCCAGTCGGCAAATAAAAAGGTAACCTGAGAACCACTGACCCGGTGTAACATAACTATGAGGTCACTGATGTATGGACGAACATGGGTCCTATTAAAATTCTTTCGGAGGCAGGAACCATCCCTTTGAGGATTCAGTAACCAGTTTCTAGCCATAGAGGTGCGGTTTGCATCTCTATTTTCATTAAATTTTACAACAGATTGGGCTGGCGAGAAGGCGGAGAAATACTTTTCTGGTATTTGTAGGGCTTGAGCAACTAACTCCCTCTTAATGGGTATTAGAACGGAGCCGTCTTTCTTCTTTATAGATTCAGTCCTCACATCATAACATTCAATACACTTAAAAATGAGCTCAGGACATGCAATAGTGGGGGGAAATGTGGCTGCAGAACATAAATCACTGTAGACACGAAAAATTGGCAAAAGGCTTAAATCAATAAAAAGGTGCAACAAATCATCAAAATAGCACGAAAAATCAATAAATGGAACAAAGGCAATTCAAATCAAAGGAAAATTCAATTAAATGATTAAATGATTAAATAAAGCTTGAAAAGGGGAAAAAACACTACGAAATTGATTAAATTCAATTAATGACATAGTTGTTGAAAGCAAAAATCAAAATGAACATCTTACCCTTCATGGCTAAATTTAATTACTTTAATTAATTAATAAATACTAATTTCCTTCAACAAAGCAAAAAGGAGACAAAATGGACACAAATCACTCACTTTTGTTGAAATGGTCCAGCCTTTTGAAACCATTTAAATGATTGTCCCCTCCTTGTCCCCCATTTATGGACAAAGCAAAGACAATTGACCTTACCCAAGCATAACCATGGTTATCTCACTCTACCCCCTACCCTTGGGAAAATCTTATATATTGAAGGCATTTAGAAGCATAATTGATCCACTCCATATCTTTGAATTGCAACAAAGCTCTGGCAATTTGCATCCACATCACTCACTTATCATTTTTCATTGCTAATTAGCTTAAATTGCTTTGATCATAGTAGATTGTTCATCAAATAGAGCTAGAATTTGATAGAATAGATCTAAATTTGCATATCATATAGCTTAATTCTCATCTTTAGAGTGTCACTAGTGAGGATCATAGCTAAGAGCCTCATTTACCACTTTATTTTAGAGATCCATGAGATATTTAGATTAATTGTGCATTATTTAGATTAGTTTGCTTTGAATAGTGTAATTGTCTTTTAAATCTTGTTATTTCATGAAGGTGTAAATCACTCACACACAAATGGCACCCACCGTGGGGCCCTAGGCCTTAAATTCATCATTATTTTCACGTTATTTGCAAAATTTAGGCTAGAATTGCATGAATTTGCTCATTGTTTGCAGGTTATAGAGAAGAAATCACGCCTGCCAGTAAAGAAGTCACACCTAAAGCAAAGAAATGTTGCGGATGTCGAATTAAAATATCACTTACAGTCTGGACTCTTACGCGTTTTAGCCTGCAGAATCATGCTTTTGTGAAAAAAATCACGCGTTTAGAAATTAAACTCTCACGTTTTGGATAAAGGATTGATGCCTTTGGTCATTTAAATGTCGCTTAATCAGACTTAAAAAGTCGCGGCTGAGGAATCATTTTACATCTGGTGTGAAGGGAGTACTCTACTTTATCGATTTAATTTCTCGCTATTGTCATTTGAAATGTCTCCTTTGATAAATTAGATATCGCTTTTATAGCATCAGTTGTCGCGTTTGGTAAAGATTTCACGCGTAGATAAGATTTGATATCGCACCTAGTTATTTTAATCTCGCTTGAGCCCCGCAAGGTGACGCTCGCGGTTAAAGTAATCACATCTTTTCCAAATTAGATCTCGCGTACAGTGTAGACAATGTCGCCTAGCTGCACTTTTATATTTTGTCAAAATAATGACTGTTGTCGCGTCTGGTAAAGATTTCACGCGTAGGTAAAATTTGATATCGCACCTGGTTATTTTAATCTCGCTTGAGCCCCTCAAGGTGATGCTCGCGGTTAAAGTAATCACGTCTTTGTTAAATTAGATCTCGCGTACAGTCTAGACAATGTCGCGTGGCTGTACTTTTATATTTTATCAAAAGTGTTAAAATAATGACTGTATTCTGACTTCACGTCCATTTTTTTCTATCTTAGGAGTATGGTCTATCATAAGAAAGTTCAAAAACTAGAGAGAAGGCATAACTTAGAGGAGAAATTGATCGCTAAGAGGATAAGAAAGGAAAACCAGGTACACACCACCTTTGTTCTCAACAATGACTTAGAAAGGGATGTAGAGTTATATGCTAAATACATTGTTGTTGTAGATGCTTACAAATAGAAATACGTATCATTAAATTGGGAGTTTAGTCCCTAAGTTTGTAAAATTTTTGAAAATTTTGAAGAAAAAGAAGGCATAAAAAACATAATCGAAATTGTAACATTCTAAGTGTTGATTTTGGTTTCTCCTCACTTTGTTTGTTTGTGCCGACTAATTTGCTAGTGGAGGGAATGTTTCATTAAGGTAAGGGAAGGATTTGGAGAGAAAACAAGAAAATCTACTACTTAAAAATACGCCTAGCCTTTGCTAGCATCGTTTGAGGTATTTCTCTCATCAAGCTTGCAAACTTCCCTTAAATTGTGGCATTTTCAAAGTTTAAAACATAGTTTAATCATAAAAGGAAAAGAACAAACATTTCAATTCTAAGAACCCCTTTGTCACGGGGTTGAAAAAGAACCAAATTGATTGTGAGTGTTTGGGATAAGGAAAAAGCAATAGGGATATGCTCTTCACTCTTTGAGTGAATCAAATTCCCAAACTTGCTCTACCAAATCCACTTTTCATGCTTTCAAATGAACATGTTTAAAACTTAGTGGGATCGCCTCCCGAGATTGCCTTAAAAGGGCCGGTGAGAGGGACAGCCCAAAGTGGGATACACTTGCTTTTGCCACGAGAATTTGACCCACTATAAAAAGAAACCCGTGTATCCTTAATGGGGTGCATGACAAAAGGATTTTAGCTCTTTCGAACTTCCTCTAGTAGTCTTAATGGATTGCACAAAATCGGGCTTTGGTGCGTGTGGGAAGCCCCTTAACATACTTGGGGGATGAATGGCTAAGATCTATTTTGAACGGAAAACTTACTACATAATGGTAAAATAGCAAAACTACCTATTAGAGCCATGTTTATGAACCAATTATGTGCTAGGTAGATTGTGTGGAAGCTATTCTTGTGTTTCAACCTGTGAAAATATTAAAAAATACACACATTAGAGCATTCTAGGGATATGGTACCAAATTGATGTGTGTGTTGAGATTGTTTTTATATTTTCAAACAAGATATTCCAAAGTTATTGATCAAAACATCATTAAGATTCTAAACCATTTAAAATTGATCAAAAACCTTTACCTTATTCCAAAAACCAGCTTATCAAAAGAAGAAGTCAACATACCCTTAAAGTTTGTTCATGTCTGTTCTTACAAGATCACACTCTATAAAGAAAACATTACAAACAGACGGGACCTACAAACGAGAAGAGCTCCCATTTCTGGAGGACACTTTCATTACTTCACGAGTGATTGAAAAACCTACTAAGGCAAAGGACACTAACAAGATGTTTAGCGGCACTCTAGGAAATACCAATCCTAACAACCAAGGAAACAACATGAATGGGGGTATGGATCCTAACAACAATCAAAGAAATTCTAATAATGGAGGAAGAGATCCTAATTCCCAAGAAGCAAATTCACAAGGCGACAACTTACCTCCTCCTCATAATACAAACCTACCCCCAACTATGGAAGAAGCCACAGATGAAAAGGCGTTAGAGGCAAGACAATGTCCTTATTTCATAGAACTAATGAAAAAGACCATGCGTATGGATAAAGAAAAATACTTCATGGACTTGATACAAATGGGGGTAAAGCTACCTAAAGATTTTGACATAGAACAACTAAAGCCCAAGGAAACAGAAGACCCTATGGAAGCAATAAGGGAACAATTCAAGGCATTACAAATGGAAATCGACAGTTTGAAACAAAACGGGGCTCCTAAGCCTTTCTCTATTGAAACATTATGTCCTTTTCCATTCGATAAGAGTTTGGTCATGGTGCCTTTTCCCATTAATGTAACATTTCCTAAGTATGATAGGTATGAAGGAATATCTGACCCACATGATCATCTTCGGGGGTTTTGTGCATTGAGTCTTGAATTCATGCATGATACAACCTATTTAATGAGACTATTCCCAAGAAGCTTGGGAGGAACGGCCATGGATTGGTTTTCAAAACTACCATCCAGCATCAAAACCTTTGAAGAATTAGCTTCTAAATTCGTGACTCATTACTCCTATAACATCAAACATGAGGTCACAATGATAACGTTATGTAGCACGAAGCAACAAGATGGAGAAGCCTTCCTCACATTCTTGCAAAGATGGAGGACTGCATTTGCTAGATATCCAAGAAGTGTACCGAAAAAAGAGAAAATGGATATCTTTATTAACGGTTTAAGTAGCGAATTAAATAATAGACTAAGGATGCAATGTCCTAAAACCTTCCAAGATTTGATTGATAATGGAGTTACAATGGAAGAAGTGTTGATTAAGAGTGGAGAGCTGAAATTGTACAAGGAAAATAAGAACAACTCTAACTCCAACAACAACAATACCAACAATAACAACAATCAAAATAAAGGTTGGTACAATAACAATAGCCGTTATGCTGCAAAAAATAACAACAAAGGCATTGTTAATGATGGTGTAGTGGAATCCAACAACTTGAAGGTGATTCCATTTGCCCTTACAAAGATACCAAATCAAGTGAATAATACTAATCAAGCATATAATGCACCTTCCAACAATAACAACAATGCCAACAAGAATAATCAAGGAAACAAGGATCAAAACAGCAAGTATGATAAGTATTTGAAGCCCACTCCTTCAAGACACTTTACACCCTTGGGAGAATCACTTGAAACTGCATTAAAGGCTCTCATGGCTAACAATGTTATTACATTACCTATTATTAAGCCTTATGAACCAGACCACAAGCCGGGCTGGTGGGATGCTAAGAATCATTGTGAATATCATAGGATTCGGGGACACACTACAAATGAATGTCTACAATTAAAGAATGTGGTGCAAGAATTGATAGATAATAACATAATCACCGTTGATGGACCCCAAAATAATGAAGATCATACAGCCTTCAAACAACCTTTTTACAAACATGATAAAGGTGAGTCATCAAATGGCAAGAAACAAAGTGCCAATAATCTCAACTTTGTGCCATCATATGATCATATTGTTAATGCTATAATAATTAATGAACAATCTCAAAAGGAAGCAACAAATGTCATTACAAGAGGGCAGAATTCTAGAAAGACTTTACAAGGGATAGTCCCTCAAAACACCAATATCCCCCAATCCAACATTGTGGTCAAACAACCTCCTACAGCAGCAAGGCCTTATAGTTTGGTGGATCAATTGCAACATACTCCAGCACAAATCTCAATCTTAGAGTTATTAAAGTTGTCGCCGAATCATAAAGAGATTTTAGAAAAAGCTTTAGAAGAGACACATGTTTCTACTACCTTAGGGGAAGAAAAGTTTCAAAATATGGTAGGACATCTCGTGGCTCCTCATTGTCTTTCATTTTCCGATCAAGACGACATGTCTATAACTCATCCTCAAAATTTGCCATTACATATAGAGGTTTTGATCGAAAGGCATAGAGTCAAAAGAGCCCTTATTGATGGAGGGGTTGGTCTTAACATCTGCACATTAAGTCTTGTAAAATCCTTAGGTTTATCTGAGTCTTGCATTGATCCTACAAAGAAAATCACCATAAAAGCTTACGATGAAGCTGAAAGAGCTTCTAAAGGCATGATTGTATTGCCCATCCAAGTGGGACCAGTCAAGAAAGAAACCAAGTGTCAAGTGTTGGACATGAAATTAACTTATAACATCTTATTGGGAAGACCATGGATTCATGAGATGCAAGCTGTCCCATCCACATACCACCAATGCATCAAGTTTCCATACATGGGTGAAGAAATCACGGTTGGAGGAGACTCAAATCCATTCCAATATTGTAATGCACTCAAACCCTTGCATGAATTATACATTCCACATAATCATGAAGGAGTTATTCCAAGAATCACCAATGAAGATACACAAAATCCTCTTCAAGCTAGCTCAACTACATCAACTAAGGGCAAGGAAAAAGTGAGCTACGAGGGTCCAAATGTAATGGAAAGTCCATATTTAGCACCTAAATTGGAGACAACGATCTACAAACCTATGAAAGAGGAAAAGGAACAAGCTAAAGAAGATCATTACCAACACATGAGTGAGATGATGAACAAATTTGACAAACAATGCAAGATTAGTTCAAAAGGAGTAGGAGAATATTTGGTTTCTCTATTCGACATGCCCATATCTCCCAAATCACATGGTAAACCCTCAAAAGAACATCTTCCACATAAGTATAATTCTTATTTTGTTAGGGAAGATAGCAAAGCAACATGGGATAAGGAAGAAGATGAAGTCCTTCAATAGCTTTATCATGATGAGGATGATACCTTAGACACTCCCATGGAAAGAATTCAGCATGTCAATATACAAACCAAACAATATGGGAAAGGATTTGATATTATACAAAAGATGGGATACAAAGGAAGAGGACCCTTAGGCCAAAGAAATAGAGGGTTATTAGAACCTATTGAACCTATTTGGATGGCAAGTCATGAAAAATCCGGAGTAGGTTTCCAATACAAAGGAGAAAGTTCAAGTCCAATGCATGATTTTCATCCTCAAATAAATGCATTAGAATCCGAAGGAGATAGTGATGACTCTCAGGATTATGAATGGGATACTTTATCAGAGGAGTCATGTCAAGATAAAGAAGTCATTGCTATACATACTTATGCAAAAATCCCAAACACAAGATGCTCTAATTAATGAAGAACCTCATATTCAAAGGCCTAATATAGAACAAGCATCTAATAGTGGATAGAAACATTTTGGACACCTTCAGAGGAGGGAAATTCAAACGTTAGTTTTAACCCGCTTGTGGCTTTTCCCACATTGTTTCCCGTAGAGGTTGACGAGGATTCGAGTGAAGGGGACTTTGACCCTGCTTCCATGGATCATCTTGAGGAAGCGCACATCATAGATCTAAATGATACAATGTATGAACCCTCAAATGAAGTCATGTCCATTAATCCTATTAATGATACCTTACCCAATAATTCCTTAATTTTGATGCACCCGGACCTCATTGATTGGGATCAAACCGAACCACATGACTTACTTTACTTCCCAAATGACCAAGCAACAAACCAATACCTCAATGCGGTTGAACCCTCTTTCACCAATGAACTCAATGCGGACATAATGAAAATAGCAAGGGTCCAATCTCTTAGTCAAAAAAATAAAAAAAATAAAAAAAATAAAAAAATGAGAAGTTCTATTGGTGAAAACCCAACTGTGGCACCATTAGAACCAAAAACAATGAAAATAAAAGACGTTTCTTTTGGTGAAAACCCAACTGTGGCACCATTAGAAGAGAGATTGGATACTTTGCCTGAACATGAAGAAGAAAGGTCATCTATTCTTATAGAACCAACAAAAAAAGTTAACATTGGTACGGAAGTAGATCCAAAGGTCATACACTTGGCTACATCACTTACATCTCTTGAAAGAGAGGACTTTATCAAATTCTTCCAAGAACAACAAGTGAATTTTGCATGGTCATATGTCGACATGCCCGGACTAGATCCTGATTTCATAATGCACCATCTGAATGTTAGACCCAGAGTTAAACCTGTGAAGCAAAAACTAAGGAAAATGCACCCACATGTGGCTCTCCTAGTCAAGGCAGAATTGGAAAAATTGTTAAAGGTGGGGTTCATAAGAACAATAGCATACGTTGATTGGATCTCTAACATTATGCTGGTTACTAAGCATGATAAATCTATCTGTGTGTGTACGGATTTCAGAGATTTAAATCTTGCATGTCCCAAAGATGACTTCCCATTGCCAAGCATAGATACCATAGTGGATTTGACAATAGGTCACGTAATGTACTCATTAATTGATGGATTTAGTGGCTACAATCAAATAAAGATTGCTCCTGAAGACCAAGAAAAGACAACATTTACTTGCCCTTGGGGTACTTTTTGCTAGAATGTCATGCCCTTCGGTCTTAAAAATGTTGGAGCTACATATCAAAGGGCCATGACAACTATTTGCCACGACATGATGCACACTTTCTTAGAAGATTATGTGGACGACATTCTAGCAAAGTCCCACAATAGAGAAGAACATTTACAAATCCTAAGAAAAATATTCATTCAGTTAGAACAATTCAAAGTTAGATTAAACCCAAAGAAGTGTGCCTTTGGTGTCCAATCCGGCAAGTTATTGGGTTATATAGTATCAGCAAAAGGAATTGAAGTTGATCCTAAAAAAGTACAAGCCATTCTAGAGATGGAGATTCCATGAAACATTAGCCAAATGAGGTCACTACAAGGAAAGATTCAATCAATAAGGAGATTTATATCTCCATTAGCAGAAAAGTGTCATTCCTTCACCAGATTGCTACACAAGGACACTACATTTATGTGGGATGAAGAATGTGATAAGGCCTTCGCTATTTTGAAGACTTATTTGATAAACCCACCTATTCTTATGTCACATATCAGCCACAGAAAGGTCTCTAGGCATATTGTTGGCACAAGAAGATGAGCAAGGAAAAGAAAGGGCAATCTACTATCTTAGTAGAACCTTAATAAAATATGAACTAAATTATTCATTCATGGAAAGAGCATGTCTAGCAGTGGTCTTTGCATCTCAAAAACTAAGACATTATATGTTGATGCATAAGATCAAATTAATTACCAAGATTGATCCTCTCAAATACTTGCTAAGTAAAACTGCCTTAACAGGTAGAATAGCAAAATGGGTCATGATACTAAGTGAATTCGACATTGAATATGTTGATAGAAGAGCAATTAAAGGACAAGTGATAGCAGATCACTTAGCAGATAACCCAATGGAGTCTACACAAACCATTCAAATTGAATTTCCAGATGCAACAATTGTCAACATAAAAGCAAAGACATGGAAATTATATTTTGATGGATCTTATACCAAAGGAGGTTCTGGAGTAGGTATATTATTGGTTACCCCTCAAGGGTACACCATTCCAAATTCCTATAAACTCTTATTTCTGTGCACCAATAACATAGCGGAATATGAGGCATTAGTCATTGGCATCAAAATGGCTTTGGAATGGAATATTGCAGAATTACAAGTGTATGGGGATTCCCAACTCATAATCAATCAAGTTAATAATGAATACAATACCAAAGATATGAAATTGATGAAATATAAAACCTTGATTGATGGATGGAAGAAGTACTTTGCTTTGATCACATTTGAACAGATTCCAAGAGAAAAGAATAGAGCAGCAGATGCCATGGCTACCTTGGCTTCCTTATTACAAAAACCAGATCAAAATGAGAAGTATGAGTTCTTGGTGGAAGAGTTGGTAAAACCGGCATTCAACCTTCCTGACACCCAAATTGTTGCTCTTTTACATGGACATGACTCTCCTTGGTATGGACCCATCTATACTTACCTTAAAGACCAAGTAATCCCCATAGACCAAACTCGTGCCCAAAAATGTAACTTCATACGCCAAGCCACCCGTTACCTTATCCTTTCAGACACATTGTATCATAAGGGTCTTGATGGGACGTTACTTAGACGTTTAGAGGAAGAAGAGTCTAAGTTAGCTTTATGCGAGGTCCAAGAAGGCATTTGCAGGTCACACTCCAGCGGTCTTAATCTAGCTAAGAAAATCCTTCGTTTGAGGTACTTTTGGACAACATTAGAAAAGGATGCTTGTTAATTTGTGAAGATATGCAGCAAATGTCAATATCACGGTAACATGATACATGCACCGGCTCAAGAATTACACCCATTCATTACACCATGGCCTTTTTATCAATGGGGTTTTGACTTGATTGGAATCATACATCCTCCATCTTCAAACGGACGCAAGTATATCATCACAACAATAGAATACTTCACCAAATGGGTGGAAGCAGTTCCATTAACAACAACAACCGGCAAACAAATTTCAATGTTCATATTGAACCACATAATTCGCCGCTATGGTATTCCACATGCCATTATCATGGATAATGGGAAACAATTCAAAAATTAGGATATTGATGAACTTTGCATGACATTCCACATTACACATCATTTGTCATCCATTTATTATCCACAAGGCAATGGACAAGCTGAAGCAACGAACAAAAATATCCTCAAAATATTAAAAAGATCAGTTAACAAATCAGGAAGAGATTGGCATGTGCAAATAAATCCCACACTATGGACTTACAGAACTAGTATCAGAACACCTACAGGAGCCACCCCATTCTCTTTAGTTTATGGAATCGAAGCAGTTCTACCATTAGAAGTTGAAATTCCATCTCTACGGGTTTCATTAAGAGGATTGATCACTAATGAGGATTATAGGATTGCCAGACTGCAACAATTGGAATTGTTAGAGGAACACCAGACTCAAGCTTATGAGCATTTAAGAGTTTATCAAAACAGGATTTCACGCAATTACAACAAACACATCAAACCAAGAACTTTTCAAGTAGGAGACTTGGTATTAAGAGAAAATCCCAAGAATCAAGCTGAAAGGGAAAAGAAAGGAAAGTGGGAAGCTAATTGGATAGGCCCATTTGTGATAGTGTCATCCTTTGGAATTGGAACATATAAGTTATCAGATTGTAATGGTGAAGAGTTACAAGAACCCATAAATAGCATTCATTTGAAGAGGTTCTACACCTAAAGCAGATGAAAGAGTATACAGAGTATCAGATGAGAGAGCATCATAATTATTGTACATAGTTGAAAAGAGATCTTGAAAATACAAAAACATTTGAAAATGGAAAATCCAAAAACATTGGAAAAGAAGAAAGATCAAAAACAGTGGAAAATTGAGCATGAAGAAAGCAAAAAAATTTAAAAAACTATCTCTTGGTGAAAACCTAGCAATAGGCGCCAAGGTGATAAGGAAAAATACAAAAAAACAAAAAAAAAGGAAAAATACAAAAAAAAAAAAAATGAAAAAGAAAAAGTGCCTTGGTGAAAACCTAGCAATAGGCGCCTCGGTAGAAAAAAAAAAAAGAAAAAAAGAAAAAAAGCACCCAAAGGTGAAAACTTGGCAACAAGCACTTTTGGTTTCCTTAAGTCATTTCTTTCCTAGTCACATGTGTACATAATGCATCTCATCATCCCATTTGTCCAAACCTTCATTGTATCCATCATTTGTACATAGTCATAATAACATTTTTAGCATCATCCTTGGCATTGCCCAAAAAGTTGTCAAAACTGATACATCAAACACTTGGGGGCAGCATACAACAGATCGGAAAATGGGTACCTCAAAAAGGATTCAAACGAGCAACATTCAGTCACAAGCAGAAAGGGATCAACATTTTCAGAAGAGAGATCAGATTTTTGTAAACCTTTGATTGATATCATTGTTTACTAACCAAGAAGTTGACTACCACAACAAATCCTTGAGCCTAAATTGACTTATTATTCAGGATTAAAAATCAAACATCATTCCATGATCAAAACACTTGGAAATATTATTTGAAGATCAGAAAACAATGCGAAACACCTAGATAGATTCTTTTGAAAACTTGGTTAAAAATCTATTTACTTACATTAATTCAATTTGTATCAAGTCTTTTTAGCTAATCAATGATGTTTGACTAGATTGGCAATGACGGAGACATGATATTTTTCTTGACTATGAAGTGAATGTTTGGAGGAAGATTCATTGCCTTATGAGAATTCATCTAAAGACATGGTCATCAAAGAACCATCGAGGATTATCTTATAAAACAATGAGTTAAATTTTGTTTGTTTACGCAACCGGATACCTTGGATATTTAGATTCTTCATATCTAAATGCCAAAATCCACTTGCAACATAGAATCTGACAAAATCGGTATTCATACTCTCATGATTGTTTGTAATCAGTGATAGTTGTATCGACGAGACCGCTGGGAAAGCAAAATGGAGGTTACCATATGAGCAATAAAAAGCAATATTCGTATCATCGTGTCAGTGGGCAGTGGTGATTGTATCGACTTTCCGGTCCCAAGTGCTCAATGATGAAAATATATCCTCAAGGCATTTCTTTTCTAAAAACTAGTGACACTTAGGTTAAAATGCATTCATAGAAAAGATAATTGCATTCATAGAAAGGTTAAAATGTATTCTCATGTTAGAATAAATTGCACATGCATTTTTTTCCCAAGGGCTTCATTTCACATCAAAAAGGGGGTACATAACATCATCAACAAGGTCAAATCAGCAAGGACAACATCACCTCAATATCATCTTTCTACAATAAAAACATGAGATTATACTTTTTGCATTCATTCCATACCATTAATCATTACATAGATATACCATCGAGGAAAAGAAGGAAATAACCATTTACATGTGCATATATCTAGACAACGATACAGATTGCATACATGAGAAAATAACACAAAAACAAAAAAATTGCACCCATACATGAAGAAAGAAATGCATCCATCTATCTATATCATACATAAGATACATTGCATCCATAGACACATCCATCCAAAACAAATGCATTAGATAAACACATATAGCAGCATCTAAAGGTAATCTCATATATCATCAAGTAAAAAATAGGAAAGATCATAAATGTCCTCATATCACACGTCTATGCAAAACTCAACGCATCCAGTATAACAATGATATCATAAATCAATTCTATAATCGCCCATCAACAGGGGCATCAATGTCAAACAAGTATCAAAGTACAACTGGAAGGGTAACACCAAGGTCACAATAATATGATACAACATCAAGTATCTCAACATCAATACACAACTGATCAACAAGAATACTCATAGCTCAACTCTCATCACCACTGGGAGGAGGTCCTGGAGGAGGCTGTGATGGAGGCTGCTGAGGCGACTGAAGAGGCATTTGACCAACCATAGCAACAAGGAGAGGAACCAATGGAGCCAGACCTGATACTAACTGCTGAATCATCGAAGACATCTGTGATAACTCTGTCCGTAATGCTCCCACATCTGCTCGCAGCTGGATAGTACTAGAACTCTCACCAACCTCGTAGGTACTCTGAGGATCACCTATATCTATAGGAGCCTTCCCCCGATCACGGGAAAAAGTTGCTGGCATCTGCTGTGCACCTGTATCCTGACCATCGTAGCCTGCAGTAATCCCGCTCCCATATCCTGTCCTAACACGGAATCCTGCCTAGCAGCCCTCGCATGGTCCTGATGATCTACCCTCTATCTCTGTACTACTGCAGGAGGAGAAGGAGAAGGAGGTGGTGCCTATATCTGTATATCTCTCACTCATCCTCTGAGTCTAATCACCACCCTACCTCATGGTCTACCTCTGCGTCTCCTCCCACCACCGACACCATCATCATCATTATCTCTCCCAGGCATTGGCTCTGCAGGGTCTGTAAATCGAGGCATAGGATGCTCCATCAACCAATCCAGATACTCCTGAGTAATCTCGACATCTCTAATATGTAATCTCATATCCCAGTCCATAAAACCAAGCCGTGATATCTACTCAATAGCATCATCATATGAAGGCATGTGTCCCCAAGTAGCCCTCTCTGCACTAGAATGAGCATAAACTGCAGATCCCTGAGGCATAGGTTGAATCCGCCCAAATTGCCGTAGCACTCTACCTACCAAAAATCTCTCAAGGACATAATCGATCCTACCAATCATCCATCGAGGAGTAAACATATACAGTAACTCCAAGCCATCCTCTCTCCAATCCTCAACATCGACATATGGTCTCCAATAGACCTCATCCATATCACCAATCTATCATCGCCAATACTCCAAATGTCCTAAGTGATGCTGTGTCACCATCCCAGTGTACTGGCACGTAAAAGGATACCCTAAAGGTCAGTCTCACTCTGATATCGGATGACTAACTGGTAAATGCTCCCATATCCAAAGCTGCAAAATATGAATCCCAGCAGATAAAGCAGCTGATCTCCTATAAACCACCTCATGCAGATCATGGTATAGCTGTGCAAGCACACAAGATCCCTAATCAAATCATCGAGGCTGATGCAGCAAGTCCTCGATAATCTTGCCCCAACCCACTGAAAACCCGTGACCCTGACGATCAGGTAGTAACACGCCACCAATAATAGCACCTAACATCGCTGGTAGAACAGGAAATGAAGCAAACTAAGCCCATAGGATGCAATCATCACCAATAGAAGGATCTCTGAATACTCATCGACAATAGGTCCCATCATACACTGCATCATAATATACTATCTCCCCATGTGTCGGGATCCGCAGCAACCTATACACATCCTCAAGAGTGATGGTCATCTCTCCCTGTGGCAGCCAAAAGGTGTTTGTCTCAAAGTGCCAACGCTCTGCGACAACGGTAATCAAACCTTAGTTCATCTGGAACCGAGGAAGCTCTAATACACATAAAAAACCACAGCTCCTAATCAATCATCTCTCGGCGTCAGTCAACTGCTCTCTAAGCTCCATCACCCAATGTGGCACGGTCTGAAGGTACATAATAGGGACATCCTCTTGTTTAATCAAAACAATGGAATCACATGAGTAACCTAATGTCAGGAAAACAAACAATCAATCATAGTCATCAATTTAAATATACCTATCAGACCTACCAATCCTAACTCTAAGCATTGAGGAAGGATGATCCTAGTTTTATGTCTCTAAGCATTTGAGAATAAAATGAATGGACGATTAGACCCATGACCTATCATTCGTGATGAAGATTGATTTACATTATCCTTCGATATCATAGTTACCAATGTCCTAATTCATTGGTGAAAATCAAACAAGGGGAACACCCTAACTAAACATTCGATCAAATTCATTGAAGTGATCGATATCAATCAGGTTGACGCAATCGAGCAATCAGACGTCATAGCAAAGTCTCAAGTAACGTAAATTTTTTTTTACTTACGCGACTTTTCATTCAGGCGTAATTTCTTTTACTAGGGGTGACATCAAATTCGTCATCCGCGTGATTTTAATCATCCGCGTGACTTCATTTGACAAACGTGATATAAGATTTACCTAAGGCGACATTTTATTATCTAGGGTTTTTCACGCGACAAACAATTAAAATGTTTGAACCCTAAGTGATACCAAATTTTCCGCACGCGATAAAAGATTTTCTATAGGCGTAAACAGAACAACGAAAGGCGATACTAAATTTTCAAGAAGCGACATTTTATTTTTTCAAGCATAACTAAATTGCATGGAGGCAACATTTCTTTTCTAAAACGCAGAATTAAAATTTTAAAATGCATTAAATGAAGTCATAAATGCAGTTCTAGAAACAGGAGAAAAATTTGAATGACATACCGGAGGACCATAGTTCACTCTCCGACCAAACCGGTGCGCTCTCTCAAACCAATGCTCGCGATGTGGGACCACCATAGTGTAAAAAAGGCTAAAATCAGAGCTAAAAATCTCAAAAGGGAAAGGTGAAAATGAATAGTAAAATGAGGGGTTTTACCCTATTTAAGGTGAAATTGGCCCTAATAAAGACTTAAAAATGCACTTTGGACCTATTATATGACATCTTCATTAGCCGGGGCATAAATCAAACTTGTCTATTTCTTTATAACGGTATCAGAAATCAAAACATAATTCAATCAATCAAAATCTTTCAAATCAAGGAATTAATATGTTTTATTTCTGAGGGGGCATCAGAGTATCAAATTGGCATCACATCAAAAACATTTATCAGTGGGGCATATCATATCAAGTTATCATATCATATCAAACCTATCAACATATCAGAAATCAGTGAACCCAGGACCTATCATCAAACTAGGACCCATATCATATCAGAGGCATCAGAATCATATCGGCACCATCATCAGAGGTACATCATCATCATCAGGAAGTACATCAATCAGAACGATCGGAGGCATATCAGAACCAAGACCTGAATCAGATCATCATACTAAGGGAATCTTTGAATCGGTGTTCTTCGCACATCGATCCAAAGAGGGGCATTTGTAGACACGAAAAATTGGCAAAAGGCTTAAATCAATAAAAAGGTGCAACAAATCATCAAAATAGCATGAAAAATCAATAAATGGAACAAAGACAATTCAAATCAAAGGGAAATTCAATTAAATGATTAAATGATTAAATAAAGCTTGAAAAGGGGAAAAAACACTACGAAATTGATTAAATTCAATTAATGACATAGTTGTTGAAAGCAAAAATCAAAATGAACATCTTACCCTTCATGGCTAAATTTAATTACTTTAATTAATTAATAAATACTAATTTCCTTCAACAAAGCAAAAAGGAGACAAAACGGACACAAATCACTCACTTTTGTTGAAATGGTCCAGCCTTTTGAAACCATTTAAATGATTGTCCCCTCCTTGTCCCCCATTTATGGACAAAGCAAAGACAATTGACCTTACCCAAGCATAACCATGGTTATCTCACTCTACCCCCTACCCTTGGGAAAATCTTATATGTTGAAGGCATTTAGAAGCATAATTGATCCACTCCATATCTTTGAATTGCAACAAAGCTCTGGCAATTTGCATCCACATCACTCACTTATCATTTTTCATTGCTAATTAGCTTAAATTTCTTTGATCATAGTAGATTGTTCATCAAATAGAGCTAGAATTTGATAGAATAGATCTAAATTTGCATATCATATAGCTTAATTATCATCTTTAGAGTGTCACTAGTGAGGATCATAGCTGAGAGCCTCATTTACCACTTTATTTTAGAGATCCATGAGATATTTAGATTAATTGTGCATTATTTAGATTAGTTTGCTTTGAATAGTGTAATTATCTTTTAAATCTTGTTATTTCATGAAGGTGTAAATCACTCACACACAATCACTATGTAGAATTTCTAGAGCTGGTGTGTCATCTAAAGAATTCAAGAGCCGGGAAGGTAGGTTTTCAATGTCATACCCTTCTAAATCAGTGTCTGTAATTGTAGGACCATCACACACCAGACTGGAAGAATTCCCAAACAAATGAAAAACTGACTTCATTTTCGCTGAAAATACCCCCCAACCCTTCACAGCTGATCATAAATCTTTATAAAAAGAACAAGGACCATAGCCAACTCACCTCTGAATTGCAGACACCCCTGAGTACAAAGCTTTTCCAAGACTACCTCCATGCACCAGCTCTTGAAGAAAACTCACGCTTTTGTAATAAGATGAACACAGAATTAAGCTTAAGTATACTTTTATGTTACCTGAATTTATTACAAATCCTTGCCATTAATGCCGCGGATTTGATTTGACATTTAAATCAAGAGACCGTAATCATTATTTAAACAAGTCCCGAGGCCATCACTTCTAATTATGGTTGCGCAAACCAAGGAGGTACTTCATTAAGTCCGTTACATGCTAGCATTTAATTCCCCTTGTTGTGGGTCCCAACACACCTCTGGCTTTAGAAAATCATGCTTTGGCTGATGTCACTGAACTCCCTTGAACATACATGAACCAAGTTCTCTGGAGTTCTCAACTGTTCTTTGCTATTCAAGACTTTTTACTGTCGGCAAACTTTAGGCAAAATTCCATACCCGGAATCATTAAGTTGAAACTTCTTATGATTCAAATTGCCTTATGTTTTATCCCCTTTCTGGTGTTCTCAAAGAAAACAACTGATCACCTGCAAAAGTGAAAACTTAATCAAAATGTTAAAAAAAAAATGTGAACATCTTTGAACCTAAGGGAACACAGTTCTACACTGTTCGCCGGTGTTCAGGGGTGTTCAAGACCTTTCTAAGTATGAAACATTAAGTGACCAAGAAGACCAAAGCAATGAAAGAACTAATTACAAAGATCAAAGGGAAGACTATGAGAGGCATATTTTGACACAGAGATAATTCTAAGCACACACATTTGCTTAAGAAAAACCAAGGATCAAGACAAAAACTGGGACTAACAAAAAGAATTTAACATTTTTTGTGAAGTGAATGGTATTAAGAGATAGTTTTTAGCCCCTAGGACACTTGAACAAAATGGTATTGTAGAAAGGAGGAATAGATCAGTGACTGAAGTAGCAAGAGCTATGTTATTTGAGAATGACTTGGCAAAAATATTATGGAGAGAAGCAGTGAACACAACAGTGTATATAATGAATAGAGTACAAATCAGAGCAGACACAGGCAAGACACCCTATGGACTATGGTTTGGACATGCACCATCAGTTAAGTATTTTAGAATTTTTGGAAGCAAATGTTATATTAAGAGAGATGGTGACATTGGAAAGTTTGATCCTAGAAGTGATGAAGGTATATTTCTTGGATATTTATTGAGATAAAAGCTTATAGATGTTACAATAAGAGAACTAAGACTATTGTTGAGAGCGCAAATGTTAAAGTTGATGAAAAGTTCAAAATTTAGGAAAGAATGCTTGATTATGAATCACATGAAGGAACTCAACCTAGAACTAATCCAGAGACTACTAAATTATTCTATGAAATTGACAGTGATTTGTTGAATGAAAGCCACAGTGAAGGAACCATTGAAGAACCTACAACAGAAACAAGTACTAAGACAATGACACCTAACATGAATCTATTATGGAATCATCCTACTGACCAGATTATTGGAAGCATAGATAGAGGAGTTTTGACACAAAATAAGGTACAAGAACAGTTATGTTTGATTTCTCAAATTGAACCAAAATCTACTAGTGAAGCCTGTGAAGATGAACATTGGATTAAAGCTATGAAACAAGAACTAGATCAGATTGAAAAGAATAAGACATGAGAATTGGTCCCTAGACCTAAAGATAAGAATGTTATAGGAACAAAATGGGTATTCAGAAATAAGATGAATGAACAAGGAGAAGTTGTAAGGAACAAAGCAAGATTGGTATGTAAAGGATACTCACAACAAGAAGGAATTGACTATGAAGAAAATTTTGCACCAGTAGCAAGAATTGAAGCAGTAAGAATGTTTTTGGCCTATGCAGCTTACAAGAAATTCAAAGTGTATCAAATGGATGTGAAGTCAACATTTCTAAATGGAGAATTGGAAGAAGTCTACATTGATTAGCTTGAAGGTTTTCCTTTAACTCAAGAAGGAGACATGGTATGTAAATTGAAGAAAGCTTTATATGGACTGAAGAATGCACCTAGAACTTGGTATGCGAGATAGGATAAGTACTTGTTAAAGTTAGGATTTACAAAAGGCACAGCTGATAGCAACCTATACACAAAAGAAATTGAAAATGGTTTGTTGGTTGTTATTTTTGTTGATGATATTATCTTTGGAGGAGAAGATGAAGCCAGTGATAAATTTACAGATGAAATGAAGACTAAATTTGAAATAAGTATGATTGGTGAAATAAAATACTTTTTAGGATTGTAGATAACATAGAACAATGATGGTATCTTTATAAGTCAGACAAAGTACTTGAATGATTTATTGAGGAGATTTGGAATGGAGAACTGTAAACCAGTTGGAACACCTATGGTAACCAGACATAAGTTATCTAGCACAGATGAGACTCCTGCAGTGGAACAGAAAAAGTATAGATCTATGATTGGAGGATTACAATATTTGACCCATACAAGACTTGATATAACACATGCAGTTGGAATTGTAGCAAGATTTCAAGCTAAACCCAGAGAATCACATTATGCAGCAGTAAAGAGGATATTGAGGTACTTAAGAGGCACAATTGAGTATGGATTATGGTATGAAAAATTTGATGATTTTACCCTATGTGCATATACAGATGCTGATTGGGGAGGTAGTGTTGATGACAAAAAGAGTACCAATGGTGGAGCATTTTTCCTTGGAGGAAGATTGGTTTCTTGGCTAAGAAAGAAGTAGAACTGTATCTCACAGAGCACAATAGAAGCATAGTATGTGGCAGCAACAAACAATTGTAATCAGATAATTTGGATGAAGCAAATGTTGAAGGATATTGGAATAAAATTTGTTGAGCTTGTTGTTATAAATTGTGATGACGACAACACAGTTAGTATGTCTAAGAATCTTGTGTTACATTCTAAGACAAAGCATATAGAGATAAAGTATCATGTAGTGAGAGAGAAAGTTGCAGAGAAAGAAGTTAGACTTGAGTACATAAGCACAAAGGAGTAGATTGCAGACATATTTACAAAACCTTTGCCTAAGGATACATTTGAGTATCTGAGAGGTATGCTTGGGGTTATGCCCCAGCCTACTTTTGAGAAGTGATGCAGATTGTTGCATCTGTCCAGTGGTATATGATCCTTATCTTTCTTCTAGACTAGATGGTGGTACTTCCTCTGTGGGGGAGTATGTGTATCTGAGTTCAGTCATAAGGACTCTAGTGAATCTATTTTCTGAATAGTGTCTTTTGACATTGAAGTTGTTGACATAATGATGAAACATCTATCATTGATGTCAATGGGGGAGAAGTATACATAAAAACCATTTTTTGGAGAGAACTAAATAGGAAAATGAAGCAAGATTTGATTGATGAAGAGGATTTGAAGCATTTTCAAAGCAATAGTGTTGTAATGTTGGATTTATAGAACTTGGATGTTTTTTCATCTATGTTGCCATCAATGCCAATGGGGGAGGTTGTTAAGAATGAATGTTGAATATATCCTATGGGGGAGTATTTGCAGCCATTCTGTAGCAGTTGTTGTTGCATTCATGATTGTGATTGCCATTGATGTCAACACAATGATCTACTGAAGATTAGTAGAGAAGTAGACAGTGTTTGAGAAAGCGCACTTGGGATATTGAAGATGAAGCTATGAAAATTTGAGGACTTACTCTACAATGTTATATAAGATCATGGTTAAGAGCACAGACATAAATTCATTTATTCATGACATTTATGAGGAAACCAGTGGAAGCAGTATTCAGGTAGTGTTCCTGAGTAGCAGTTTGTGGAAATTGGATGATATCTCCTAATCGAGATTGAATCTGGTTATGTGTAGTTGGAGAGTAGTTGAAGACATGTTGTTAGTGATGTAAATGAGAGTGCAAGATCTAAGATCACTCGAGTGAAGAATTATCTTAATTAGAAGCCAATAGTTTTGTGTAATTTTGATGTAATGCATGGAAAATTTTATTTTGTAATTTGTATGCCAACTCATTTGTAATTACTTGGGTGTGGTATAAAGGAAGGAATGTTTTCCTTGTTGTAATGTATGTAATGTAAGTGTGAATGAAGAAGTTGTGAAAGTGAAATTATGGAAAGAAGATATGCAAAGTATAGAGATCTAGTATTGAGATCTAAAGAAGCAGTTGGTGCGGTTTGGCACAGTCAGAGAAGGAGTATTGAATTGTTGAGATTAGTAATCTTGTGGTATTATTCTATTGAGTAATACTAAGATCAATTGGATAGTGTGTTTGGTGATCTTACCCTAAAGTTGTTTGGGTAGTGGGTCCTTCTGTCTTCCATAACTCCTAATTGAGTTAGAATCTTTTAGAAAGGATTCAAAGTCTCCTAATAGGGACTCATATGTACTGAATGTATTTTATAAGACTCCTAACATAGTCCATCCTCTCACAAGGAACTTTCATATTAGTGCATCTTTTGTGGGCATCATTCCCACCGAGGTTTACTCTTTGATCAAGAGGTTCCCTAGCCAACATATATTGTGTCATTGTGTTATTGTGCATGTATATTTTTATATGGTTGTTGATTGCATTTCTTACATGGTTAAAATCTATTAAAGTTGATAAAAGTTGTATTTATCTGATAACTGATTCACCGCCCCTCTTAGTTATCTTGGTGGACTTTACTTTCACACACACACACACACACACACACACACACACACATATGCAGAGGGACATGTCGTGAGGGGACATGTCTCCACAATGTGGAGCCATGTCCGCTCATGACATGACCCTCTTTCAAACAATACAAAACTTGCCAAAGGGTGCTTTCAAGAGGCTCGATCCTTAATCGATTTAGTTAACATAATAACCAAAATAATATTATGAAAGTCATCAATCTATGTGCATTACATTTGATCATTACTTGATCCATGGTTTGTTTGATATAATAAATCTGATCATTTCTTGATCTTTTATATATAAATAATGTTGTCGTCAATGATCATTGTTCAAAACATGGCAAGAGAATAGAATCTGATTACACAGATTAATATACTTGTATCTGTATAGTATTCGATCTTTAAGAATTTGATCATTGGTTGTATGTGTGTGTGTGTATTGATGTTTATTGATCACTCATAAATATTAGTATTATGAGAAGAGATCAATTCTTATTCAGATAATAATATATGTATATGTATCAATATATATAATAATAATAAATATTATTATTATATATATGTTGATATGTATATGTGTATGTATAATTTGATCTTTTCTCCTAATATTAATAAAATATCATAATGTATAGTTTATCTGATCGAAGCTACAAACATCAACACTCCCTCTTAGCTAGGGAAGATAAAATCCATCAAAATGATAATCACAATAAAGCTATTAATTTTAAAAAATATCATCTCACCGATGATATCAGGAGTTATGGTCTAAACAAGAATATCAAGTCACATGATATTCATCAAGTACTCAAAATAATGTAAAAGAGATATTGTACCTCAATGTAATATCAAAGTTTATAGATATATCATCTCATGATATCAGGAGTAATGGCCACAGAATATCAAGTCACATGACATTCACCAGGCACTCAAAAAATGTCCATAGGTAATGTGCACATGTATCCTAAATGATACTTACCACATGAACATTCATGGTCTATTTGAGGAGCTTAATCTACCATGCAAGATATATTAATCTATCATGATCTATCTCAGACATCATAAGATGTCCATCGCAATAGAAAGCCATGGTTTGTTTAAGGAACTTAATCCACCATGCAAGATATCATCTATCATGAACTGTTTCAGACATCATAAGATTTCTATCACAATAGAAGGTCAAGTTATTGTAAGATCATCACCTTCCAATAACTTTTGCAAATAAAAGTGATAATCATCTGGAAGTCATCACTTCCTCATGATTTACACAGGGCCCATATAGTTATGAAATAACATTTCTACAATAATCAATTTTACGATCATATCAAGTTTACCTCAGAAGTGTTCCATCTTTATCAGTGAACTCCCTCTCAATCACAAGATATATTTTTAAGTTCTTTAGAATACAAATTTCTCTAAATACAAGTTTGAATTATTGACTTTAGCAAAGGAAGCTTGATGTTTGAGTCTGTCAGGACATTTTAGTGTAGTGTGACCATATTTGTCGCATCTATTACATTGTACTATAGAGTAGTCTCTTTGTTTCTTGAATAGTTGTTTACCATTTGAGTTCTTGCCCTTTTTCCTTTTCAAATTAGTAGTGAGAATCTAAATATCTTCATTTGTGGATTCCACATTGATTCCTCTAGATATTGTGTGTGTGAAAATTGTACCTGATCTGTAGACACAACACTCAGTAAAACATTAGAGGTTAGCTATAATCAAAATCGTGCAAAATTGAAAGCTATCTAACCAAGCGATTTACTGCCTTCTAATAGGTGCGAGATTAATGTTCTCAGATTATTATTGAGATTAGTGACCTAGATGACACCTAAATGAAGGATTTGAATGCAAAAGATGGATATGAAATTGAATGCAATTAATCTATATTTTTTGGATTTTTCTATGCAATAAGAATGAATGAAAAACTGATATGAAATTAATCTATATGAAAACTGATATGCTATGCTAATCTAACAATGATATGAAATATGAATGCAAAAATAAGATTGATCTCACAAAGATGTCGATTCGCAAGAGCTTTGATTCTTCAATTCCAATTCTCCAGCGTGATTGTGCAAAATATGAGATGATTTGTGAAGAGCTAAAGCCTTTAATTTATAGAAATCTAGGGCTTTGGAGGTGCATGGGAAAAAGCCATAAATCACTCAAATTAACTCAGCTTGATTTTTGAGTTATCTGATAATAACAGATAATTAAGTCACAAAAACATGCAAAAGCTAAGCTTTAACTCAAAATAGAGTTTAGCTTTAATTGATAATTGACAGTTGTCTGCTTTTATGATTGTGCATGTTTTAATTATGAATTAATTTAATAATAAAGTGATTTATTTCCAACTTAACTGATTTTTGAAAATAAATAATTAATTTATGGGTTAATTAATTATTTAATCAAACTTTTATTAAAAATTATATTATTAAATAATGACAACATGTTTTAATTAATTAAATAAGAATTTAATCAATTAAAGATAGGAATTATGATCTATTGTCAAAATTAAATAATACAATTAATAATAGATAGAATTAAATTTAATTACACAATTAAGTGGCAAATATTAAATCTAATTAATTAAATATGAAAATATTCAATTAATCAAACTTAGGATAAATGTAATTTATCGCCAAATAATCATTAAATTAAAGATAATTAAGATAATTAGGAATATTACTAGGAATATTCCCCGATGCAAAATTTAAGATAATCAATTATGATTCGATGATGTTAGATGTGCCTTAGGTTAGGACTTTGATGTCGATTTTATTCGATTTGTCGATGTAGGAGGTTAATGAACTTATAGCCCATTTTTGGGGTATTACAGATATTAGATTACACTCTTCTAGAATGTAGTAAGCTTTTAGTTAATCGAATTTGGGGAGTTTGGAGTGAGTACTTATTCCTTGTCTAAAGTTTTCCCATGAGAAAGGGAGTCCATTTAAAGTTACCATAGTTAACTCTTTATTATCATAGATGTGACCAATTGTTGAGAGTTGGTTTCTTAATTTTGGTATCCTCATAAATTATGAGGTGATGGTCTCTCCTTTATTCATTTTAATATTAGAGAGTTAATTTTTAAGAGTAAAAATCCTACTAGTGTTGTTGATATCATACATGATTTCTAGGGCTTTGAACATTTCATATGCAGAGTCTAACTTTGTGATAACAGGTAGTAGATGATCTTTTACTCCATCTACTAATAGTTCCATTGCTCTGGTATTGTCCTTTTCCCATTGGCTCTTCTCGTCATTCTCATTAGATTTAGGAGGATTTTCTATGATGGTTTTTAACTCATTCTTTCTTAGTACTAACATCATTCGTACTTTCCAAGATTCAAAATGTGAAGCACCTTCAAGTCTGATTCCATTCACCATTTTGTAGGTACAATATTTTCAAAACAAATATATAAATTTTTTAAAAAATGATCTTGATCTTACTAATCAGATCTTCCTTCAAGAGGTTAGGCTTTATAGAAGGAAATTGGATGTGATACCATGTAAAAGTATATTAAATTTATTTCAGACTCATGCAATTCTTACCATATGTAGATTATAATGTATTGATTTCTTCAAGTCTGAGATTGTCGATCAAGGGGAGAGAGAGTATTTATCAATTTCTATATTTCTCTTTATGAGATCGACATGTATAAATATATATATGGAGGGACATGTCTTCACAACATGGATCCATGTCCACTCATGATATGGCCCCCTCTCAAACAATACACCACTTGCCAAAGGGTTCTTTCAAGAGGTCCAATCTTTAATCGATTTAGTTAACATAATAACGAAAATAATATTATGAAAGTCATTGATCTATTGTGCATAACATTTGATCATTACTCAATCCATGGTATGTTTGATATAATAGATATGATAATTTCTTGATCTGTTATATATAAAACAATGTTGTCACCAATGATCATTGCTTGAAACATGGCAAGAGAATATAATCTGATTACACAGATTAATATACTTGTATCTGTATAGTATTCGATCTTTAAGAATTTGATCACTCATAAATATTAGTATTATGAGAAGAGATCAATTCTTATTTAGATAATAAAATATGTATATGTATCAATATATACATAATAATAATAAACATTATTATTATATATATGTTGATATGTATATCTGTATGTATAATTTGATCTTTTCTCATAATATTAATATAATATTATGATGTACATTTTATTTGATCGAAGCTACAAACATCAACAAACCTATTTGTAATCTTTTGAGAAAATTATTGGAGCTCCTTATAAGGTCATGGTTGGCATTGTAGGAAATCATCATGGAGTTTATTTTCTTGTGTATTTGCAATTCCAGTTGGAATTTAGTGGTGTTCATCATTTCAGAGGTGCAAGATCCTCCCTACTATGGCATTCGTAGTTTCGGTGGGAGTCACTCCTCACCCTATTCTGCCTGTTGGTCTAAATTTGTGAAATCTTTAGTTGAAGACACATTTGATGTAATTTGAGAAATATCTTCATAATCTGAGCATACAAATATTTTTTTATTGGTGATTCAGTCCATCATTAGAGTATGAACTCATTTCTTGCATTTGTGTTCTATAATATTTAATAAAGGATCTGAAGATAGATAACTGCTCTTTGCAAACTGAGTCATTTCATCTTCCAGGTCATACAAATGTAGTTCCACATGTGGAGAATTGAGTGTCATATGGGAGTAAGAGTCTACAGGTGTCGCAGGATATGGGAGCAAGTGGAAGTGTCGATGGAAGTCTTGGGTTCGATCATGTGGGAGTCTTGTGTTGATCCTATGGGTGGAGGGGTGAGGAGATTTAGCCATACGGGAGGTAGAATTCATTTATCATACAAGAGAGTTGTGGGTTCCATATGATGGAAGTGTGTTGTTAGTACATGAGGGTGTTGTACAGTGGAGGTGAGTCATATGGGACATTTTAGGTAGAGTGTATACTTGTCATATTGACATGGTAGAAATGGAGATTTTGTCATACATAGGAGTGTTGTATTGATGCTTCACATGTTGAAGGAGTCATATGGGACATTTAAGTGGTATCATAGTTAGTGGTCTTGCCAGCCTATTGGATAACATTAGATGTGGACAAGATCCCAATCAGTAGATAGGATAGGGAATCAAGCATTGAAATGCTGACATTGCTATAAGAACTAATAAGAGGACAACAATGACTTAGTGCTCCAAGACCTTGGTTAACGGATAACAACTCGGTGAGACTTTATCAAAGGGACAACAACAAATTGATGAAACACTTCAAATTTTGGGAGAAGAAAGGGAAAATGGAGGTCACAATGGGCATGACAATAATTTTGACAATGAGAGGCCCCATGTCCAATGATGTTGATGTTTCCCCAAAGGACTGAACAACACATATAACAAGAGCCTACCTTCTTGGAGATGCAAGATCAGTTCAGGCAAAGTTTGGTTTGATGTCAGATTTGAAGCAGAACTATCCTTCAAGGATTATATGGATTTTTGAATGAGATAATCCAAGAGTCATGGATATCACAATAATGACATCAAAGAAAATATTGGCAAGTTGAACCTATTTATTTTTTATGGGTCCAAAAAGACATCAGTAAGAGCATGGGTACAAAAAGCAGATACCTACTTCCTGTAATACCCCAAAATTGGTACCTTACAATTCTAATCAATTTTGGTGCATTCTTTCAAATTTCTACATCATAAAAGTCCTATTGCACTAGGCAATTTTGTCTCCTAATTGACTTTATTTAACTTGGTGTCAAATGCAAAAAACCCTAAATTTGCATCAATCATACACTATATTTCATTCCTAAATATTTGACATTTATTAGCTAAATAATCCCTATGATTAATTAATTTGATTCTAAAGTCCTAGTGCTTTTAATTAAATTAATTCCACCCCCTTTAGCTAATACACATCAAAGGAATTAATAATTCTTTAATTCTCTAAATGAAATATCCCATTTGAATTTAATTATTCAAAATTATTCGAAGAGTCACCCATATGTGGCAATATTTCACTTATTTTATTAAAGAATTCCTTCAATTTGTCTCACCTTCCTCCATGGAGATGAAGAGTCAACCGTTTCTTTCCAAGAAACTCTTCATCCTTCTCCTGGGCTCTTCTATATTATGAACCTCTTTTTTTCCTCATTGAAGAGGCAATTTTAGAGTAATTGTTGTCTCAATTTTCTCATGTTTTCAAGCTTTTTATTTGCATATTTAGAATAATTTCCATTGTTAGTATAATTGCATTCTCATCTTTAATATAGTTTTCTTCTCAAGTTCTTAGTCTAATTCTCATTGCACTTCTCATTCTTAGATTAAATTTACATTCTCATATTTCTTTCAAGTTCATAGTTTAATTGCACTCTCATTTCTAGCTTAATTCATTGTAATTCAATATTTTTCTTAAGCATTTAAAATCCTTAATTTTATTGATTGGTCTATGGTTGTTGGGCTCTCAAATCTGAGAGTAATTCAAACACCCCACCTAAATAGGAGGTGACAGGTCGATTCAATCAATATTGGGAAGTGAATAATTCATATTCATTATCGTAATTTATTCATTGAGCAATGACTATGTCGTGTCTATGGCTGAATTAGAGGTCAACATTCAGACATAAACATTTTGACACCCACCGTGGGGCAGAAAATTGATTTATGACCTCATTAATCTTGAACTTTTTTTGAAAATTTTGCACTCTATCGTACGTTTGTACTTCACTGTGTACGAAATCTCGCATGAGTTTTCTAAGCGTGTCGCGTGAAGTTATGCTTTCATTAGCACTTTCTCGTGCAATAAAAGCACTATCTCATGTAGGACTCTACATTTTCTCACATGAAGCCTTGCACTTCCTCGCGCGAGTCTTGCCATTAGTGTTCTTAAAATTTTTCACTTTCTATGTTTCCTGTTGCAGATTTCTAACATTTTTTGTTTGCTATGATTTTTATATATCTCTATTTTTCTAACAACATAATAGTGGGCTACATGACACTTGACCAAGACATAAAAACTTGCTAACAGTTTGCTTGCAGGACGAGTGACGAAGGCTATTTTAAAACATTGTGCTTGCTTACTATTTTTACTCACATAGTATAACTAGGGCTTTGTTAAAATTTCTTAAGGGTCTTGGTAGCAGGATAGGGTAATAGGCTCTTCATTACATGGAAGTGATGCCCATGGATGAATTCGAGACCCAAATTTTTCTAGCATAATAGATACCTGGGGAAGCAAGGAAAGGTAGTGAATCTTTAACATGTCTACTTGTTAGCGGATTATGCTCTTCTCTCTTTGAGAGAACCAGAAACCCAAAAGCTTGTGGATTGGTTGAAGAGGAACTAGCTCGGTGATGAATGTGTCTTGCATGTTTGGATAAGGTGAAGAGGTAGAGAAGTATGCTCTTCTCTCTTTGAGAGAATCAACAAAAAATTTGACCCTTGGATCCAAGCTAAAGTTCGTGTCACCTTTAGAGGGCCTGTCGAAAGTTGAACCTCTGGGAACGACCCAAGTGAGTACACACCTATTGCCGATGATTCCACCTCATTATAATAAAGAAATATTTGTTGAGTCTAAAGACTCCAAAGCCATGTTAACTTCTTTCTCTTGATTTCGACTATCATCTTGAGAAAGCTCTGTTTGTTGTACTGAGTGGTGTCGCTCCTAGCCTTGCTTGTGGGGGTGTATGACTTTCAAGTGTTGATGTGGCTATGAGGCCCTAGCCATGTATCAGGGGCATCAAAGGTTAGTGTGAATGGAAGCCCACTAAACACTTTCTTAGTTAGTTGCCTACCTGAATCACCTCCGAAAGGAGACATAATCTTTGCATGGGGAGGGGGAAGAATCTCTCCCCTAGATTCTCACCATAGGCATGCACTTGAATGTTTGAAGGTGGTATACACTGGCTCTTGCTTTAAGGGTAACCTTTGAACATATATTATTGAGTCCTTGGAAACACCAAAAACACAGACACCCTCTAGGGGGTGACATGGTTGTGTGAGGTGAATGCATGCACATAAGCTGTAAGGAACAAATTTTGTCTTCTCTACCATTTTTTTTTGTAATGATAACTAAGTGATTGTTTCAAGTCTTAAACTATCCATCATGATTAAACAAAGACTCCCATGATTCTACCAAGTTTCTTTGTCCTTGGTACAACTGTTTGTGACTACTTCTTGTATCACTATTGCTTGATCTAAAACATCATACTTGTAAACGATTGCTTGCAACATTCAAACTGAGATTGTTGATTCAAACTGTCCTAAAACTGTATGAGAACTGAAAATTCTGTCAGAGAATAGTCCACATTGTATCTTGAAATCTGAATTTTATCTCAAAAATTGTGTTGATCTGTCAAACCCTGGTCTTTTTCTTGCATGAGGAAATTGTTCCCCCACGCAAGATTTCTCTATCACGTGAGATGGTATCCCTGTTCACATGATAGTTCATCACTAAGGATGAAATCTCATGCGACATCATTGGGAACCTCATGCGAGCTCGCAGAGGATCCCCATGATGAAAGCCTAACCCTCACGCGAAAACCATTTCCTCGTGCGAGAGACGACCTGGACCGGCGTGAGGAAACTGTTTCATTACGCGACATTGGATGAACTAAGACTAAAAATGCTTAAAATCTACCTAAATGACCTAAAAAAGCATTAAAACTTGAAATGCGAGATGGTTGTTCGACTACTTACAGGTGCATCATACTCCGGTGGCCGATTATGTCATCAGGAGTGCTCAAATCGATGCAAATGCACTGGCACATTCTCCATCTCTCTCAGAGCTCTCAAATTCGCTAAAGACAAAAGTAAATAATGAATTGAAAATGACACCTCCGAGCCTTATATAGCTTTTGACCTAATTTTAAAAAATGCTCCATTTTGCACAAATTTTTTACCCTTGGCTAAATCGACCGTTCTGAATCCATTTTTGGGATCGAAATCGAAATCTAACACTCCTAGATAGCTTGAAATTGCATTTTAAATTTCTGGGACCATCAGGATCAGATGCTTGTGCAGTCAACCTTTTGGTGTTGTTCTATTGCTAGAATCTTCATCATTTTCTCAAGATCTTCAATTTTTTCATCAAAAGTCAACTCTAGTCAAATTTGGTCAACTATAGTCAAACTTGGTCAATAGGACCTCCAAATCGCTCCATATCACTTCTGCATCCTCTTGATGCTTCCTTAATCTGTTATGAGTCCCTCTAGATCTTCAATTTTATCTATATCTGCAACCTTTTGTTGTCAATCATCTTTCTGACATGTCATCTTTCGATTTCACTCCCGAGGGCAGGATGATTACATCATTGAACCTTGTCGAATCAATTCTCAAGTCAGTCTGATCTAAACCAAAAGGCCTCATCACTTGGGGCATCTCTTCACTAGGGGCATCTTTGTGTCTCACATCTTGTCATCTATCTTTTAGGTATCTGAGCAATCTAACTCGGATCCTCAAGGATCAAGCTTCGTTCTAGAGATGGTTCTCAAAATCTCATTAGGTATTGGGGCAATCTAACCCTAATTCTTGAAAGTCAGGCTTCATTTTGGATATGGCTCTCAAAATCTCTTTTTGACCGTTATTTGGGCAATCTAACCTGGGTCTCAGAGGACTAAGCTTCATTCTGGAGATAGTCCTAAATCTGTATCAGTTATCATTTAATCAATAGGTATTGGGGCAATCTAACCTTGATTCCTAAATATTGAGCCTCATTCTAGGGATAGTCTTCCTTCAAAGTGGTAATCCGACCGATGCCTTCGCAATCTAACTTAGGCTTCAGAAAATTAAACTTCATTCTGGAGATGGTTCTGCATCTTGATCTGATAGGTGTCTTGGTGATCTATACTCGACTTCTGAGGGTTAAGCTCTATTTTGGAGATAATCCTAAAAACCTCATCATCCATCACATCAGATTATTATTTGAATCAACGCACTGCTCGCACATCAATTCAAAGAGGGGCAAAATGTAATACCCCAAAATTGGTACCTTACAATTCTAAGCAATTTTGGTGCATTCCTTCGAATTTCTACATCATTGAAGTCCTATTGCACTAGGCAATTCTATCTCCTAATTGACTTTATTTGACTTGGTGTCAAATGCAAAAAAATCTAAATTTGCATTAATCATACACTATATTTCATTCCTAAATATTCGACATTTATTGGCTAAATAATCCCTATGATTAATTAATTTGATTCTAAAGTCCTAGTGCTTTTAATTAAATTAATTCTACCCCCTTTAGTTAATACACATCAAAGGAATTAAAAATTCTTTAACTCTCTAAATGAAATATCCCATTTGAATTTAATTATTCAAAATTATTCGAAGAGTTACCCATATGTGGCAATATTTCACTTATTTTATTAAAGAATTCCTTCAATTTGTCTCACCTTCCTCCATGGAGATGAAGAGTCAGTCGTTTCTTTCCAAGAAACTCTTCATCCTTCTCCTGGGCTCTTCTATATTATGAACCTCTTTTTTTCCTCATTGAAGAGGCAATTTTAGAGTACCAAAACTATAGCAAATTGTTGTCTCAATTTTCTCATGTTTTCAACCTTTTTATTTGCATATTTAGAATAATGTCCATTGTTAGTATAATTGCATTCTCATCTTTAATATAGTTTAATTCTCAAGTTCTTAGTCTAATTCTCATTGCACTTCTCATTCTTAGATTAAATTTACATTCTCATATTTCTTTCAAGTTCATAGTTTAATTGCACTCTCGTTTCTAGCTTAATTCATTGCAATTCAATCTTTTTCTTAAGCACTTAAAATCCTCCATTTTAGTGATTGGTCTATGGTTGTTGGGCTCTTGAATCTAAGATTAATTCAAACACCCCACTAAATAGGAGGTGATAGGTTGATTCAATCGATATTGTGAAGTGAATAATTCATATTCATTGTCATAAATCATTCATTGAGCAATGACTATGTCATGTCTATGGATGAATTAGAGGTCAACATTTAGACATAAACACTTCCATCTCAATCTAATGCATGAATATGAAGCAATCAAATTCACAGCTCTACACTTGGAGGGGATTTCTCATGAATGGTGGTACCATGGGATAGTCATCCTAGGTCATGACCAAGTCACTTCATACACTGATTTCATGGAGATACTCGTTGATTGCTTTGATGGGAAGGATCCATAACTCAACTTCAAGGAGTTGGTACAACTAACACAGATGGGACTAATGGATAATTATATCGTAGAATTTCAAAGACTATCTATGTTAGTCAGTGACATTTCTAAGATAAGGCTTGAAGTACTATTCATGGATAGATTGATGGAACCCCTTGAGGGTTGGGTCAAAGGTTTTAACTCCAGCACAATCACAATAGTGATCAAGAAGGCATGTGACATGGAAACCTCATCTTCTTCTTCCAAGAGTTACACACATGCCAATACACCACTATGATAGAAGGAAAAGGATAAGAACTCATTCCTAAAGAAGCCAATGCAAGATGAGGCCACAAAACAAGAGCTTAGGAGAAGAAATATTTGTTTCACATGTAAAAAAACTTGGGAACCAAGTCATCAGGGATTAAACAAAGGAAAGATCCACCCTACATTGAGGTGCTGTTTGATAGTGAGGAGGAGAATGAGGAGTCTAAGCCTTAGGAAAAAGAGGAGGCTAAAAAGAAATGAACCATGTGAAGATAATTGCTATACTTGTATAAAAAGGAGGTGTCATTGTTGCACTGGTGGGCACTCCAAGGTGTACTTTATTTCAAGTTTGTGGTACACTCCAAGAAAAAATGAGTGGTAGTCATGCTTGATAGCAGGGCTACACTCATTTCATCAACTAGTCACTCATCACTAGGAGGGGTTTGTTTACTAAGGAGCATGAGGGCTTTGAAGTCAAGGTAGTGGGAGGAAATGTATTATCATGTACTCATATGGTTCTGCAACTCAGCATCACCATGGATTTGGATGACACAAATTTCATCTTGGGCATTCAATGGATGGAGACCCTTGACCAATACACATAGAGTTTCAAGAGGATGGAGTTATCCTTCGAAGTGGATAGCAAGAAGGTGGTATTGAGAGGAATGTCAAATGGTGGTTTAGGGGAGATTTTGACAAAGAAAATGGAAGCAATTTTCAAACATAATGAAGTTGTTTGGATAACAAAATGTTTGGTTTCAACCAAACCTCTTAGTGGAAAACACACATACTACCATGAGGATGAGCTTCAGATGATGTTGGGTAGGCGTAGTCTATTCTTCATAGACATTCTGATAGGTTATACCCCCACATAGAGGTTTTGATCATATGATCAAGTTAGAGGAGGGAGTTAAGCCTTTTATCACCACGCCCTATCACCATCTCAAGAAGTTCAAAGAAGAGATAGAGAAGACAATCTGAGAACTCCTTTAAAAAGAATGGATCAAACCCAACTTTAGTCCCTTTGCATCCTCTATAGTGTTGGTGAAGAAGAAGAAAATGACCCTCAAAATGTGTGACAAATATCGAGTGTTGAACAAGAAGGCCACTAAGAATAGATACCCCATTCCTAGGATTGATGGGTTGTTGGATGAATTACATGGAGCAATTTTCTTCTCCAAGATTGATCTTCACTCTGGGTATCATCAGATCTACATGAGGGAGAAAGATATCTAGAAGATAAAATTTTGGTGCCACTACGAACACTAAATTTTTTTGGTCATGTCATTTGGATTGACCAATGCTCCTGCCACTTTCTAGTCTTGTATGAACCACATCTTTAACAAGCAGTTGCACAAGTTTTTGTTTGTGTTCTTTGATGACATACTTATTCATAACAATATGTGGGAAGAGCATTTGAAGTATTTGGATGAGGTAATAGGAATCATGGAGTCACAATAATTATTTACAAAGAGGTCCAAGTGTGAGTTGGGGATGATTGGAAGTTTATACTTGGGACATGTCATCAGTGCTCAAGGGGTTTAGGTGCATCAAGAGAAGATTTGGGAAATTCTTGATTGACCCACACCTAGGACACTCACAAAGTTGCATTGATTATTTGGACTATGAAGCTACTACAAAAAGTTTGTGAAAGTATTTTCATAGCTAGCGACACCACTGACAAATCTCACTAAGAAGGGGGAATTTCATTGGGATGAGGAGACACAAGGATCTTTAGATAGGCTGAAGGAAGTTATGAGTATGTGTCTAGTTTTGGCACTGTCAAACTTCACTAGACCATTTGTCCTTGAGTATGATGCATCAGGTGAAGACATTGGTGTAGTCCTGATGCAAGACCTTCATCCCATTTCATTTGAGAGTTAGAAGCTCTCAGGGTTCAAGTGATTGTACTTAATTTATGATAAGGAGATTCTTTCCATCATGCAAGAATTGACCAAGTTTTGCTAATACCTCATTGGGGCAAGATTTGTGGTGAGGACCAACCACAACAGTTTGGGGTATTTATTGGAGTAGAAGGATTTGAACGAGAGGAAACAAAAATGGGTGAGAAAAATCTAGGCATATAATTTTGACAATGAGAATGTGAAGGGGAAGAAGAATGTGGTGGTTGATGCATTGTCTAAGGAGACCAACCATATTGTTGGAATTAAGGAACACTAAGAAGGGGGGGGGGGGGCGGGGTGAATTAGTGTTTTGCAATTTTTAACCTTAATAATTTGATTATTAAACCATAAACCACATACAATAATAAGTAAAGTGCAACAACATAAAATGAACATCCTCAAAATATAAAAACCATGACACAAGGGTTTTTTTTGTGTGAAAACCCACTTAAGGGAAAAACCATGGTGGGGATGAAACCCACAAGATTTACTCTGCAGAAGTAAATAACCTTGTTAAAGGTTTAAGTACAAGGATGAAATACACATTAATTTAAACACACTTCCTAGAGCTCACTTCTCAAATACAATAAAAGCTACAGCCATAAGGAAGGCTTACTACCTTTATAATATATGGAAGATAATCCACTGATAGAATAAACTAATGAACAACATCAACATATGCCAAAATAGTTCCAATTAAGCTCAAAATATTGAGTCAATACACTTCATATTGTCCTTCTCTTCACACATCAACATATCATAACCATCGTGCATACACACCAAAATGATTAAATACATCAAGCTTATATATTTGCTTCAATAATTAAATCATTAGTTGGGTCGACCACAAGAACATATTATGAGAATATTGTAATATGTAGTAATTCAGCCAAATCCACATGAAAAATATAATGTGGATCTCAAGTAAACACATCAAATCATTCACCCATGTCGACTTGTAATGCCTCGCTAGGGAACCCAAGAGAAATTAACCTAAAACATATTACTAAACTTATCAAATAATTTTGTTTTTCTTAAGAGTTTATAGTCAATAATGAATAACAATGTAGAAGAAAAATAACATAAGATAATACATACTCTTAAATATAACTCATTAATAGATTAAAAATCTCAAGGGCTCCGTGACATAGAATTATGTATAAGTTAACTAACCTACTAAATACAATTCAACACATAATCACATGATATATCTTAGGTTCATTTCAAAACCCAAATTGAATTATTCCTAATCCTTTACTTGATCATAATGAAAAGAACATGAATCATAAAGTAAACTAACATATACATTACAAATGAATAATAAGATACATTCATTACATCAATGAAATCAAAGGTACACTCAACAAGATACAAACTGATACATCATAGTCTTCAAGTTAATACATCTTCCACTGCACATGTTGCATGGATAACAATAATATAATACATATAAATATACATCTCTAGAATAAATGTCACTAACTAATACATAGAATAGAATATAAGATATACATCTCAGGATAATAACAAGAAAGTCTCCAAGCAATGAACAAGAAGATATAAGCAATATCAAGGATCATCCAAGCAAAAATTCACAAATGTCAAATCTCAATGGTAATAGAATCACTACCACTTGACCATGTGGAATCAAGAAATCCACTCCCATCATGTTGAGGAGATAACACCAACCCTCACTCGAGGAAACATCCAAAACAAGCAAAAAGGTACACTAGATAAAATGGTAGTAAATGGTTATAATGTTATCAAGTAAAAATGATCATGACACAAATTAGGTGTACCAAATACTCATGTAGGAACCTAGGACCCATATAGGGAAGTGTCATCACATAGTCATCTACTTGAGTTACCCTGGACTGGCCACTCTGGACCCGAGACCCTCAAGAAGGACCCATGTGGAACTAGTAAACCTCTTGTGAAGATGAGGAAACCAATCATACCAAACCACAACGTCCCTTGGATGGGAAAGCATCTTATCCCTCTCCCATCCTTAGCCTATACTAGCACTCAAGGGATGGGCGAGGAACACAATTATCTTATTAATGTTTTCTCTCAATAAATTTATTAAGTTATCACTTATTAAGTCAACTTACAAAGGATACCCAGGCAGCCACTTTAGGGCTCTGATGTCTCCAAAGTAAGCCACTTCCCCATTGTGCTCCTAAATAACCTACCCTAATGCTCCCAAAAAAAGAACCAAGGAGAAAGAAAAACCAAAATCATAAAAGATTTCCATAAGTCAGTAAACCATGAATTTCATCAAAGACAAGTGCTAGAGAATAACAATAATATCTCATAATATACAAGGATTTAAATTGTCCATCTCATACTAGACTTCTCAAAAAACAATTACCAATTCTTATAGTTCATACCGCAAGATCAAATTATCATCAAAAGAATCAAAGCATTTCTCTCCAAACATGGAGTAAAACATAATCCACAAAGTCAATAGTCAAATCATAGTACAATTACAATAGAAGAATCAAGGCTAGGTGACCAAGTTAATTAAGACTCAATACAATAATGGTCACCACCTTCTAGTCAAATAAAACATAATGATTAAGACTCAATAGAAACATGACATACTCAAAGATGCACCCAACATTACAAGAACCAATCGTGAGAACAAAATGTTTATGAAATTCCCAATATAATCTCAAAGGACAAAAGTATAAGATCATGAAGAACACTTTCCCCTGCTAGGACTTAGCACTACCCATGATCGATAATTCAATCACTAAAAAAATTGGATAAGAACACACTATTGGCTACAAATTTTATTAATATTAATGTCATAATGAGATCTTAATTTAATTCCCAATTTAAGTCATAAATATATCAATATTTGTTGGTGTAATTAAATATTCCTAATTACACTTTACTTAATCTTACTTAGGATAATGTATTGCATCGTAGTTTATCATTAAGACACCTATGAGTTTACACCTCAATTAAGCACATGGTGTAGGAGAAATTCCACTTTAGGTGTGAGATCCACCTTTAGTGCACATATCACATTATCATCTTCATCCTATTGCACATACTTTATTGCATAATGAAGGATGATCCACATTTGGTGGACATGTGATTACACCTAGCATAGGTGATAGCTTATCAACTTTTTATCATTCTCTCTTATTGCCTTTATTATTTAAGGAGGCCTATTATGTATATTTTAATCATTTCCATTATCAATAATATCATTCTTGCATCTTAATGCAATTATCTTGCCAATCTCGTGTGGAAGTTATCTTGGTCTTGCATTCGATCCTGGGGTGTTGCAGAGTCACCTAAAACTTTAACATGGTATCAAAGCTCTCAAGGTGTGAAGACCTCTTCTCAAGAATATCAATCTTGGCTTGATTCAATTGTGGGTGTAGAATAAAGGTATTTGGACATCACCATTGCATAGTTTATTTGGAGAAAATTTGGGGTTTTGTATTTTGTGGCTTTCTATTGCAAGTCAATATTAGAGTTTGCTGGTGCAAATCAGAGGTTGGCATAATATTCAGGATGTCCAAAAACCCCTAAATCAAAATTGTTTTATCCAAATTGGACACTCGAGGCCAAATCTAGAGCCTTTTGAATTTTGGAAGTGTGGTGATGACAATTCAGAAAAAATAATTTTAGAGGCGATTTTCAAACAACGATATCTCAGTCATCTGGACTCCTTTTTTCAAGCAATTTTTATTTTATTTTGGGGTAGAATTTCACAATCTACACAATGGTGTAGGTGGTTTCTAATTTTTGTTTCTAGATTTTTCTAAAACTCACAAATCTCAATTTTTGCAACTTCCAAGGCCTCGTTTGTGCTCATATGAACTCCTTTTTAAGTGCAATTTTTTTTAAAGTGCATATTTTTTTTTGTACTTTCCAAATCAGAAATCAGATTTTAGTGACTATAATAAAAAATTGCACTTTTACAATTTGACTTAGTTTTGCAATTGTAATGCATAAGTCTTAGCAATGCATAAGCCTTAGCTTGGTCTTTTGCATAGTGATCTAAGCCTATTATAGCCTGATTGTGGAGTGTAATAATTTGTTGATCTCAATTTTTAATGTGAGAAGTGTATCACTAATGTAATCATTGTATATGGTAGACATCCTGCTATAATAAATTTGACTGGGGATAATTATGAGTCATGGGCAAAAGGAATCATCACACATTGTAGATGACTTAATCTCTTTCCTCATATTTATGGACTCATAGCTGAGCCAAAGACAAAGTGGAAGGAAATAGTTTGGGAAGATAAAAATGGTCATATTAAAGGATTGATTGGTATGAGTCTCTTCTCATATTTATGTCATTTAGTCTACTCCAAAATCAAGCATATTCAATGCCCATACACAATTTGGAAAATTATTTGGGAACATTTTGGAGATCCACATGTTCCTCCATTCCCAAATGATCCTATTGTAGATTGTCTCATTCCACTTGATGATACATATAATATTCCATATGATGATGATACATTAGATGAGGTTGAGTATAATGCATTTATTGAGAGAAAGGATGATCTAGTGACTCCTCTTGCAACTCCTACTTCTCCAATTGAGATCACACAATCATCTCTTGTTGGTGATTCTAGTGAGTCATTACAAGAGATGTCTATTTGTCTTCCTGATTGGGATTCTTATTTGCTAGACATTGGTTCATTATTTGTGGAGTCTCATATTATAGATTTTAGAGACATAATTGAGGGGGTTTCTCTTCTCTTTGATGATAGTTTCATCATAGTTGGAGATACTTCTTCAACTTCTTTGGAGATTGACATTCTTGATTCTTCTCCTTTACTTGGTTTGTCACATTTTGTTGTTTATTTTGATGATGTGATAGATTCTTTGAGCTTGGAGATACCTATTCAGTCTTCAAAGATGCATATTTGGATACCTTCCAACTTCTTTCATTTGGATATAGATTGGTTCTTTGCATCATCATCATAGTTCATTTGGATTCCACTTCCTAGTTCCTATCTAGAATGGGAAGAATTCCTATAATTTTACTTGTCCCAAGAGGAGAAATGTTGTTTGTAGTCATTGGAATATACTTTGTCTTCAATCACTCACCATTTTTGTAGGAGATTCTTTATTATGGGGGGGGATATCATGTCTCCAACTATCCTTCTTATGGGGGGATAATTATTTGTATATACATGATGTTTGTAGTTCTTGGGGGGTCTTGAATACTCCATCCATCCATGCATCTTGTGTTTTCTTCTCTCTTTTTGGGGGAGGGTTTTTCCCATGAGGTTTTCCCTTTTTCTTCGCTTTATGAGACTTTTGCATTTCATGTATTGCATTGTATTTTGTACATGGGTACCTTTCGTGACCTAGTAGCTAATACCCATCTTGCATTGTGAGTTTAAGTACATTCCCCTAAGTTGCACTTAAGGGGGGGTGTTAGTGTAATTAAATATTCCTAATTACACTTTACTTAATCTTACTTAGGATAATGCATTGCATCATAGTTTGTCATTGAGACACCTAAGAGTTTTCACTTTAATTAAGCGCATGGTGTAGGAGAAATTCCACTTTAGGTGTGAGATCCACCTTTAGTGCACATATCACATTATCATCCTCATCCTATTGCACATAATTTATTTCATAATGGAGGATGATCCACATTTGGTGGACATGTGATTACACCTAGCATAGGTGATATCTTATCAACTCCTTATCATTCTCTCTTATTGCCTTTCCTATTTAAGGAGGCCTATTATGCACATTTTAATCATGTCCATTATCAATAATATCATTCTTGCATCTTAATGTAATTATCTTGACAATCTCTTGTGGAAGTTATCTTGGTCTTGCATTCGATCCTAGGGGTGTTGTAAAGTCACCTAAAACTCTAACAATATCCAATTTTCATTTATTTACATATTACAAATAATATTGAATTATAACCAAATTAATCAAATTATAAATACTAATTAAATGACAATAAAATCTAAATATAACATAACAAATTAATAATAAAATATAACTATAAAATAATAAAATATAACTAAATATAACAAGGACGCAAAGCGTCAAAGTTCTTACCTAAGCTAAATATTACTTGTTGGAAGCTAATTAGTAAGAAACATTAGCAATTGAAGTATTATTTTTGGACACATGATATGCATTAGAGTAGAAAATGTGATAGCACGACATTAATTAACTATAGTATTTTAATAAGATTAAATGTCAATGAAGCATGTACGACAAATTCCCCAATATTAATCTATAAAATGAAAAATAGAATAGGTATAGTATATATTTAGCATCAAAGTAACATACTAGCAAATAGTAGAACATAACATTAATAAAAATATTTTGTATTTCAATAAGATTAGATATCAATGTGTAGATTTTCTAAACCTAACCTATCGGGATCACACGTAGACACTCAAATGTTAGTAAAAAACATGCATGCAAATATACAACAAGAAATCCATACACACCACCTCTGACTGAGCCAAAATAGGAGCACCCAAGCCTCATTTGATTTGCTCTTTTTAGGAGAATGTGGATGTGCTCTTCGAACACAATGAGAGGATCTTGAATGCAATCTAAGATGATTAGAATCTAAATGCAATCAAAGAGGAGACCCCAAATGGTGCAAAACTAGTATGAAGAGCTAGTTTGCAACAAGGGTTCCAATGATGAAAATAATGAATATTTAGGCTAGAAATGATATGAAATGCAAGATTGAGATTATTTAACCATTAAGCATTGATATGTGATTGAGCTTAAAAGGAAATAGAAATGCATAAGGAAACTAAGATTCATTATCTATTTAGATTAGGCTATGTGAGCTAAGATTGAAAACAAGAAAGGAAACTAACATGCTAAAATACTATGGAATCATAGAACTAAACTAACATGATAACAATGCATAAGATGAAAGATGAATTGCTCATGGAGAGGCCTCTATTTATAGATTTTTGGAGGGAGAGAGAGGGCTTGGATGAGGTGGCACCTATCTGCCATCCATATAGGACCCACATGGGAGACACATAGGCTAGAGGGAAGGGCTATTTTGAAAGGTCAATTTGAGACAAGATGGGCATTTAAGGTTTGAGTGGCTCAAGGTTTCTCACACATGTGTAGGAAACTTTGGAGAAGAGTAAAGGGGACAAAGTTGTAAGAGAGAGTTGAAGCATTTAAGGAAGTTGAGTGGCTTCCTTGGGAAGAGTTTCTCACACATGTGTGAGCAACTTATTAGGTCTAATTAGGGTAGGAATCATTTTTTAAGTGAGATTAGAGGAGTGGTTAGGTGAGAGGGTAGGTTTAGAAAGTGAGGCGATGGGTGTAGGCTAGGCTTTAGGTAGGGTTTTAGATTAATATAAATTAGATTTATATTAATCCACGCTTAGGAGAATATTAGGATGTGGAGGGATTTAAATAAATAATGATTTATTCAAAAAAGGATTTATGGGGGACATGTATTGAAATAAATTTAATACATTAGAGAGGGGAGTGTTTAAATTAAATTCAAATACTTTAGGTAGTGAACCCAACTTAATTAAATAATATTAATTAAATGGATAGGAGAATATGACAATAACAATTAATTAATTAAAATTAATTATGATGCCACAAGGACTATTAATTAAATAAATTTAATTAATATGAATGATTTTTTAGGTGTCTACATTTTTCCCCTCTTTGATGTGGCACCACAAGTGGCGTTGCATCAAGGAAAAGAAAAATAAGTAAGATGTCACAGATGAGGTTAGATGTCATGGCAAAGCAACGATGGTAAGAAGTTGTGCCCCCTTGAGAAAATAACACATAGAAGAAGCTTTGTGGATTTTTCTCGAAAAAGGCCCAAGTGGGAAGGAAAGGAGGAGAAAAGAGAGGGGAAACATGTAAGGGGGAAAGGGGCTAACCATATGTTGGTCTATGAGAAAAGATGCAATATTCCATATGAATCTAAATGCAGCTAATGGGACTTGGGGATTTCATTGTGTTAATGTGGAGAGCACAACCTAGTTTGATATAGCAACATTAGAGACCTGGCAAGGTTACTAGGAACTCAATGCCTTTTCACCAGTGTTGCAGAGGAATGACACAAAATGACATACAAGGGTTGCCCCAACATCACACATGAATCCAGGAGGAGGCATGGTGGAAATGATGCTGAGGAACCTACAAACAAGCAACATTTCCCAAGTGCACCATTTAACCCAAAAGATCACATGTGGGATGTGCAAGGGTCACATCTAAATGAATCACAGGTAGAAATAAAAATACTCAAAAGACCTTGCCCCAGATTGCCCTCATTCACAGTGCACCATGATATAAGGGATCATGGTGGCCTTGAGGAGAGAAACAATGAGAAGCCTTCAAAAGATAACCAAGAATCAAAGAAACAATCCAAAATCAAAGTGATAAATCCAAAAGATGTCTTTTTCCAAAGAGAGATTTTTTATTGAATGATGAGGAGATTAGGTCAGATAGGAGGAAGGATGCATCCTACAAGGACCCATTGGTGGGATTCATGCTAAAAAACTATATTGAGTGGCAACAGATGAATCTAAGACAATCTCTGAATCAAGGATGGTGATCGAGGAACTTGCTAAAGTAAAAGGCTAGGTGAGACAATTTTATTGATCATAGATCTGTAGGGCAAGTGAGGATATGTACAAAGGGATGCAGTGATATAGTACAAGAGGAGTGGTCAATATATATAATAGATATTTACAAAAGCTCTAGGATTGGGATAGGTCAACCATGACAAGGGTATATACAAAGCTTAGGATGTGAGAAGGAGGATCTTTATATACAAGGAAGATACATAGGAAGCTTAGGATGTAGGATAGCAACTCATCGATTTGTTGCATACTCTTGAGAATAGAACACCTTGGGAATGTGGGTTGGTGGTGGGGATTGGGGGGAAAATGATGATGAGAGGGTGAAGGGGATGGGAGTGTGATAGATAATGGTCCAGTCCACTATGTATGGCGTATATTTTCAGGTTTTTACCAACATACTTGCCCAAGGTTCTTTATTGCCAAGTTTTCACCATAGGATGATTATTTCTCTTCACTTTTTTCATTTATTTTTTTAATTTTTGAGGTGCATGTTTACCAAGTTTTCACCAAGACAATGATTTTTTTAGGACTTTTACAATTTTTATGGGTTTTTTCAAATACACAGGGGATAGTTCAAGCATAGAACTGCTTCAAATGGATGATATTGATGGGATTATTTAGGTGATCCCCTTTTGGTGTTGATAACTAATAGGCTCCTGAGCCAAAACATGTTGTGACAACATAAGGACCCAACCAAGTAGGTTCAAATTTGCCTTTATTTTCTCGATTCACTTGCACTTTATGATTCTCTTTAAGGACCATGCCACCCACCTGGAACTATCTTAGCTCGACCATTTTTTGTAGCTTCTTTTAAGACAGTTGTATGACCAGATAATCATAAGCTCCCCACCTCTTCTCATCTAACAGGTCTAGCTGGGTGAGGCGTGCCACATGATAGTCTTCATCAATGGTGTAATTCTTCATAGACATGCACAAGTAAGGTAGCTCGATTTCAATTGGTAAGAAAACCTTGACACCATATACTAAGGAGTATGGGGTGTTCCTGTGGGAGTGCAAAATAAAGTGCGGTAGGCCCAGAGGGATGGATTGATTTGAAGGTGCCAATTACGACTAGAATCATTGACAACCTTTTGGAGGATCTTTAGAATGGTTTTTTTGGTTGCCTCATCTTGGTCATTCCCTTGAGGAAAGTATGGGTTGGAGAAATGGTGATGGATGCAAAATATGGCACATAGGTTTTCCACATGCTAGTTTTCAAAAGGTGTGCCATGATTTGTGAAAATGGTGGAAGGGATGTCGAAGTGACAGATGATATGGTAAAGGAGGAACTTAGATATGTAAATGGTAATTGTTAGGGTGAGTGAAATTATGTCAACCCATTTTGTGAAATATTTAGTGGCAGTTATGATATACTTATGTCCATCCAAGGAAAGGGGAGTGATCTTACCAATGAGGTCAAATCCCCAACATGAAAAAGGTCATGGTGGCACAATGGGCTTCAAGTCCTATGCTAGAGCATGGATCAGATTAGCATGTTGTTGACATGGTAGGCATTTTTTTACAAACTCACATGCATCATGTTCCATTATTGGCCAATAGTAACCGACTCTAAGCAGCTACTTTTCTAGGACCATGTCACTCATGTGGCCACCATAAATTCTAGCATGAGCCTCTTATAAACCTAGGGTGGCCTCATTTGAATCTAAACACTAAGAGAGGATGTTATGATATCCACGACAATATAAGGTATTAGATATGAGTTGTAGTGGGAAGCTCTGCGGATAAGGTTTTGGAATTGGGTGTTTGTGAGGTGGGGAGATATGATACTATTTTTTAGCTAAGCATGGATGTCATAGTACCATGGGGACTGGGGACCAACCAAAGTGCACACCATTTCAGAATCGGTATTCTCATAAGTAGGTGTATGTAAATGCTTGACTAAGAATTCATACTTCTTTGAATCTCGAGGGATTTCTAGTAAAGACCCAATGGTTTCCATGGCATCTGCAACTTTATTTTGTAGTTTGGGTATCTGCTTGAACTATAAACTTAGGATCTGCTCTTTCATTTTGTCCACCAATTCCTTGTAGGGTAGAAGCTTATTGTCCTTAGTTTGAAACTCATCCAAGACATGTTTGATGATGAGTTGTGAATCTCCGAACACTTGCAGTTTAGTGATGTTCTATTGGATAGTTGTTTTGAGGCCTGAGATGAGTGCCTCATATTTTGCAATGTTATTGGTGCAAGGGAATCCCAACTTAAATGATTTGGTGATATAGTCACCTTGAGGAGTGAAAAATAGGATTCCTATCCCTGATCCATGAGATGTGTAGGAGCCATCAAAGTATACCTTCCATATTGGCTTCTCTTTGACCATGCAATGATGTTCATCACGGAACTCCATCACCAAAGTATACACATCTACTAGGAGTTCTTCAGCTAGCTAGTCCATAATGACTTTCCCCTTTATTGCCTTTCTGTCTACATACTGGATGTCAAATTCACTTAGCAACATAACCCATTTGGCCTATAAGTGTTGTTTTGATAGCAGGTACTTGAGTGGGTCCACTTTGTAAATGAGCTTGATGGTGTGGCTTAGCATGTAATGTCAAAGCTTTTGAGTGGAAAAGACTACTGCCAGACATGCCTTATCCATGTGTGAGTAGTTCAGTTCATAGCCAACAAGAGTGTGACTAATGTAGTACATGACTCTTTCTTTTCAATTATCATCAAGCTATGCTAACATTGCCCTAGTGTCATTGTAGTTTTTGAGATGTATAGGATGAGAGAGCATCCTGGTATTGGTGGTACAAGAATGGGTGAGTTTTCCAAGTACTCTTTGAGCTTCTCAAAACTTTGTTGATAGATTGGATGCCATTTGAAGCTGGTATCTTTGCAAAGCAGGTGCATGAATGGTTGACATTTATCAGCCATCTGTGATATGAATCTTCAAACTGATTTTAGTTTGCCTTGTAGGCTCCTTAGTTGCTTGAATGTTTGCGGAGGAGGAATTTCTATTATGGCCTTGAATTTCTTAGGATCAATCTCAATATCGTACTGTGATATAATGAAGCCCAATAGGTTACTTAAGGTTACACCGAAGACACACTTCTTTGGATTTAGCTTTAAGCCATAGTGATGTAGACAATCGAACACATGCTCAAGAATGTCAAGGTGCTTGTTAGCCCATTTTCATGACATGGCTAAATTCCTTAGAAAATGGTCTATCCCTATAAAAGATTTCATGGCTTCATGTCCTTTCCTTTGGTCTCTGCAGTATTTTTCATGCCTCTGGCTTTAAACCCTAAGCAAAAATTTTAAATTTCAAGCCGTTATAAGGAAAAAGCCCTAATTTTTTACCCCGGCCTTGTTCTAATTTCTCATTACCTTTTTGGGCCACTTAAAATTCCTATAGCGCATGTGCTTTAAATTTTTGTCACCCACGAGGGTCATGCCCTTTAATTTTTCCTAAGTCTAGCGCCCGACGTTGATTATTTTTTCCTATGTCCTAGCACTTAATTTTTCTAATGTCCCGACGACTTTAATATTTCTTGGGCTTGACTCTCTGGCACCATCTTGATCTATGGTGGGTGCATATTCTCATAGACTATGTCAGAAGCATGTGAACTTAAGACAGTCGTTGATCTTTCCTTTATGACGTAGCGTTTCAATGAAGTGGGTCCACTGCCAGGTGTGTGTAGTTGGCAATTTTTTATTGGTCCACGTGGGAATATGTCAGATATGTTGTCAGGCGGGCCCGATTGGTAACAAGGTGTGCTGGTGGTTAAGTTTCATATTCAGTGAATACGTGACTGTGTGTTCGCTTAATATCTAAATGTCTGGCAATTTGTGGCTAACATCAAGCGACCCGTCAAGCGGCTTGTTTTCCTTCAGTAATTGATTCACGAAGTGCTGGGCCCCTTTTTCTAAATGGTGATACATGTGGACCCATGATCAGATAGATGCTAAGATAGTGACATCTTATTGGTTGAATAATAGTGATCTGTGATGTTGTCAGGCGGGCCCGGTATCTCAGTCTGAAGATTCAAAATCAACGGTTGGCGTAAAAGTGCAAGGAATCTTTTAAGGGTATGAGATCTTACGCTAGCCGTCTGATCCTCCAGATGTTAAGGTCAGTAAGGGGTGGGTCCAAATTGCCACGCAAGCACATTTGGTAGTCTGTGATTGGTCCGCATGTTGTTGACTTGGCGATCATTAGTGGGACTTGGGTTTCTGGCTTGTCAGAGGGTTCTGACATCTGCAGAAGATCCAACGATTGGCGTAAGTTCTCATGAGTTATGTCAGACCTATAAGATCTTACGCTAGCCATCAATTTTACTTTTCTCAGGTGCATAGTCAATGTGGGTCCAATTTGCCAGATGGTGCTGAGTTGCTTATTTTCTATTGGTCGATGTGGATGATGCAGCAAGGTGGGGTTGTTGTCAGAAAGGTCAGTGACGAGGACAAGATCTATGGTTGGCATAAGTTCTCATGGGTTGTGTTAGAGCCACGAGATCTTGCACCCGTTGTTCGATTTACAGGCTTATAGAGAGTGGGTCCTTTGTCAGTGGTGATCGGGTGGATACGGTGAATGGTATGGTGACATGTGGCATAAAGCGGGCCCAGGCGAGGGTCTAAAGGCTTAGCAGTCTGGATAAATGTGTTTAGCAGCCTAACAAAATTCAAAAGGCTTCACTTGTTCATGAAGAAGAATGGCGGTGCTCCAAATTGACTGGAAATTTAGCAAACAAGCGTTCACGTAGTTGCTAAATAAAATAGCGGAGAGATAAAGTATTCTGTGAACTGGAAAAGGTCTTTGGTCGCCAGTTCGCTAAATGTGGTTGGGGTCTTTTTAAAAGATAAATCATAAAGACTGTGAAAAGGAAGGATCGAACGGTCGTGACTTAAAGTTGATCTCAGTTTGAATGATGATCGTCGATTTGTTGCTAGAACCATGAAAGTAACCATTGCAGTTTGAATTCAAAAATTTGAGAGTTTCTCAGTGATAGAAAGGACCAGAATTGAATGTTTTAGTGACCTGATTTGATTAGTTTGGTGGTGCCGACTGTTGCAGTGTGGTCCAGTGGGTTTGGTGATTATTTGCAGAGAAGTTTGTGTCGTAAAAGTATGGGTAAACTTGCTTGAGGCATTTTGCAGGTGGCTAGGGTTTGGTGTTTGTCAGAGATTTCCATGATTGGTACATGCAAGGTGATTTGCAGACTAACTTTGGCATTCAATTTTTGTTTCCTGTAGCAAAAAATTGATTGAATTTGTATTTGCAGTTAACCCTGATTGTGAAACCAATGCATTTGTACATCAGATTTGATCTAATTTTCTAGGGTTTCTTAGGTTTCTTGCATTCTTTATTTTTTATTGTACCTGTTGTTGTAGACCTAGTTTTGCCCTGAATGATTTGTAGCTTGTTGCAATCCTTGTTCCTATAAAAATATTTTCAAGATCATTTAGAAGGGTTCCACAATTTTAGAGGTCCATTATTCTGGTTCCATGAAGGGTCCTTTTCCTGTAGATATTTTTCTTCTTCTCTGCATATAGGGTGTTCCCTCTTTCCTTTCTGGCTTTTGAGAATAGAATGCAATCTGTAACATTTTTGTCTTATGTATAAGATTTCAACATGTTTGTACTATTATCAAATTGTCTCCATTTGAGTTTTAGACTTATTTATTGAAGCATCAAGGGTGTTTCAATCTTTCTATTTGCATTTCCTATGTGTCTGCAATAGAGTTGTTTTCACAGAAGCAACTAGGTCTAGGACTAGTTTTTAGGTGTGTATAAACTGGGGTATCAAGGGTATCTCATGTTTGTCTTTAAGTGGATGTTGATTAATGTATTACTTGTTTATAGGTCTCTTCTAAGGGGAGGGTTAAAATCTTTTAAATGAGTGATAGCACAGTTGGAAATAGAGGTGGATTGTTAAAGTATGATCTGGTTGATGGTGTATGGTTGATGTAAGGCATCACCATATTTGAATGTATTGTCTTCTTGTTTTATAGCTCTCTATTGTAGTGAGGTATTTGACTCTGCTACCCATTGGATAAGGCACTGGTCTATGAGAGACTTGGGGTATTTCAGGGGTCCTTTCAACCCAACATCAATCATTTGAATCAAATACCTTTCTTTTTCATGTTGGTAGTAGTAGTATGAGGTCCTTTCTAGTCTTTAGACTCATTCTATGCAAATAGGGCTATTGCATAAGAATTGGCTTCATTGGGGTACATGATACCTAAAGAGGTTTGAGGACTATTCCACAAAAATTTATCTGCAGGCCTATTGTTTATCATGAGCTGTCTTGAGTGTGCAGATAAGGCAATACCCACTTGAGTGATGTGGAGCTCAAAGAAGAAGGAGGATTCCTTTCAATCCTCATCAATTGGACTATTTTCTTGTCAAACTTGAGTGCCTATTTTGAGAATCAAGCCCATACATTGATTCAAGTTTGGTTTTGCAAGGAAAAGCTCCAAAAAATTGGCGACTCCACTAGGGAGAACAACAATGAAGAAGTATATCTATTAGGATCTCTGGTTGTAGTTATCTTGCAAAGTCAAAATCTTATTGACCAGATTGATTTACCCATCCAAGTCACCAACAAATGGTGAGTCTACTGGGGAAGAAGTAAAAGATAGCAAGCTTCCTTGCTTGGATGGATCATCCCAGAGTCTTGGTTAAAGGTCATAGAGTCAAATAAACAAAAAGGCATTTGCTACATCTTCTCACTACGTGTTGAGTGGCGACTTTGAATTCTTTGTTTGATCAGTGCATTCCCTGATGAACAGTGTAGAATCCTGGTGAAGTTTTGTATTGATTGGAAGAAGATACAAAGAAAAGTACAATATCTTCCTCTTCAAGGAGGTGGCAACTCTACAAAAGTAAAGAACCTGATGGAGCTGCATGGTGAGCTCTAGATTTGCCCTGCCTTCCAGTCAATAAGGTTTTTGCTGCAAAACTTCTAGGTATTCTCTTGTTGAAAATGTTTCTCTATCAAGTGTTTAGCACTAGCATAAAGAGATAAGTAGCAGTGGGCAGTTCCTCATGGAGGAATATAGGCCCTTTTGTTTTGATGGCATTGAAGGTGCGCCTAATGAGTTCTCTGCTAAGGATGGGGAGTGCTTGCCTAGATTCATTACTGATGGATCTGTTTCTGCAAGCCAACATATACATCATGTCATGGGTTTGTTTGGTGAAATGAAGGTTGAACATGAAGATGTTGCTATGAGGCTGCTTGTGCAGACATTTTTTGATGGTGCAAGGAAATGGTTCCTATCCTTGCCTTCATGTTCAATCCCTTCTTGGGATGTGTTGAGAGCTAAGTTTGTTGAGTATTTTGATAAAGTTGCTGCTCTCAAGAAAGAATTAGCAAAAATAAAAATGGAGAACTGACAGTTAATGGAGGACATAAGATTACTAAGACTGGTGGTTCCTGATGACAATCATGAGGAGGCCAGTGTTTCTGATGTTGATTCTCATTTTGCAGAGAATATTGATTATGAAGCTGACATTGAGGTCAATGCATATGAGAGTGCTGAGGATGAGTCTAAGGTTGATAATATTTTCTATTTGTCTGTAGATTTTTCTTCTTATCAACATGAGAGGGTAGTTTTCTTGTCCCGATATGATGATGTTTTGTGTGAAGGGCAGAGTATTGAATATGATGCAGATGATGATTCTTGCATAGTATTCTTTACACAAAATGATTTGATGCCAATGTTGTCAGTCCTTGTTTTAGACAAGGAGGATGTTTGCAGTAGGGGTGGAGCTAAGGAAGATGAAGACAAGGCCCAAAGTCGATTGAGCAATGAAAAGATTTCAACACTTCTGGCTAGAGAATTTCAAAGGTATGCACCTGATGTGGACTTTGATTTGCAGCTCCCTTATGCTATATCCTTTGACACTGATAATGAGGCTAGTGTTCAGAGTGATCCTGATGACCCATGTGTACCAAAGATCCCCTCTTGTGGTGACTCTACAAAAGAAGAAGTTGAAGGACATGATAGTCTGTTTGCTTGTCATAATAATTCTATTGATGAACAAGTTTCTTGTTCAAACCCTTCTCCTTCTTTTGCTAAATATGACAGTGATGGTGATAGTATTGAGGACCTAGTCTTCAACAATTGGGACAAAATTTCTTTTGGTGAAAATGATGATGCAGATCAGTTGTCCTACTATCACAAAATTTATGAAGAAGACCTTCACTTGGTTCATGATCCAATTCATGAAGATATCATAGAGGAACCAAGTTGTTCACTGGTTGATGTAGTTTATGAAGACAAATATATGGATCCAAGTCCTTCTCAACCAGATTTTTTTGTAGTAATTTATGGTGATCAGTATGCTTTGTTTTCTGATGCAATACTTGATCTTTTTATTGTTTCCAGTCATCAAGAAGAAGTAAATGATGTTCCTTACTTCCTAGAATATGAGTATGAATGTAATAACTATGATTGGAAAAACATGGGTAGTGATCAGTACAATTTTATTCTTTAGCCCATGAATATTCATGTATGTTGGCCACAAGGTGATCAGGAAAATTTTAGATGTTTGGTCACATATGTAGATGAAAATCAGATTTTTGATTCAAGAGGGTCACTGGTTTTCTTTTGGTGGCCTGGGGCCACCAAGTAAAAGTGTAAAATTTTTGTAGATCTCTATAAATATTTCCCTTTCCTATTATGTTCATTTCCCTTCCTGTCTCCTTGGTTTGGTTGCCAATTTTTGAGGTCCTTGTGTTTTGTCTAGTAGGTGGTCTGCACCTCCCAGAGATTTGAATTCTTGCCATGCTTGCAAGAGGCATGCATCCCAAGATAGAGCCACTGTTAGCCCATTTTCATGACATGGCTAAATTCCTTAGAAAATGGTCTATCCCTATAAAAGATTTCATGGCTTCATGTCCTTTCCTTTGGTCTCTACAGTATTTTTCATGCCTTTGGCCTTAAACCCTAAGCAAAATTTTTAAATTTCTAGTCGTTATAAGGAAAAAGCCCTAATTTTTTTTACCCCGGCCTTGTCCTAATTTCTCATTACCTTTTTGGGCCACTTAAAATTCCTATAGCACATGTGCTTTAAATTTTTGTCACTTGCAGGGGTCATGTCCTTTAATTTTTCCTAAGTCTAACGCCCGACGGTGATTATTTTTTCCTATGTCCCTGCGCTTAATTTTTCTAATGTCTTGACGACTTTAATATTTCCTGAGCCTGACTCTCTGGCACCATCTTGATCTATAGTGGGTGCATATTCTCATAGACTATGTCAGAAGCATGTGAACTTAAGACAACCATTGATCTTTCCTTTATGACGTAGCATTTCAATGAAGCGGGTCCATTGCCAGGTGTGCGTAGTTGGCAGTTTTTTATTGGTCCACGTGGGAATATGTTAGATATATTTTTAGGTGGGCCTAATTGGTAACAAGGTGTGCTGGTGGTTAAGTTTCATATTCGGCGAATACGCGATTGTGTGTTCGCTTAATATCTAAATGTCTGGCAGTTTCTGGCTAACATCAAGTGACCCGACGAGTGGCTTGTTTTCCTTCAGTCACTGATTCACGAGGTGTTGGGCCCCCTTTTTGTAAATGGTGATACATGTGGACCTGCTATCAGATAGATGCTAAGATGGTGACATCTTATTGGTTGAAGAATAATGATCTGTGATGTTGTCAAGCAAGCCCGGTATCTCAGTTTGAAGATTTAAAATCGATGGTTGGCATAAAAGCACAAGGAATCTTTTGAGGGTATGAGATCTTGCGCTAGTTGTCTGATCCTCCAGGTGTTAAGGTCAATAAGGGGTGGGTCCAAATTGCCACGCAAGCACATTTGGCAGTCTGTGGTTGGTCTGCATGTTGTTGACTTGGCGGTCGTTAGTGGCACCTGGGTTTTTAGCTTGTTAGAGGGTTCTGACATCTGCAAAAGATCCAATAGTTGGCATAAGTTCTCATGGGTTGTGTCAAACCTATGAGATCTTACGCCAGCCATCAATTTTACTTTTCTTAGGTGCATAGTCAATGTGGGTCCAATTTTCCAGATGGTGCTAAGTTGTTTATTTTCTATTGGTCGATGTGGATGATGTGGCAAGGTGGGGTCATTGTCAGAAAGGTCAGTGATGAGGACAAAATCTACAGTTGGTGTAAGTTCTCATGGGTTGTGTTAAAGCCATGAGATCTTACACCCGCCATCTGATTTACAGGCTTATAGAGAGTGGGTCCTTTGTTAGTGGTGACTGGGTAGATATGGTGAATGGTATGGTGACATGTGGCATAAAGCGGGCCCAGGAAGGGGTCTAAAGGCTTAGCAGTCTGGATAAATGTGTTTAGCAACCCGACAAAATTCAAAAGGCTTCGCTCATTCATGAAGAAGAATGGAAGTGCTCCAAATTGATTAGCGATTCAGTGAACAAGCGTTTGCGTAGTCGCTAAGTAAAATGGCAGAGAGATAAAGTATTCCGTGAACTAGAAAAGGTCTTTGGTTGCCAGTTCGCTAAATGTGGTTGGGGTCTTTTTAAAAGACAAATCATAAAGATCATGAAAAGGAAGGATCAAATGGTCGTGACTTAAAGTTGATCTTAGTTTGAATGATGATCATCGATTTGCTGCTAGAACCATGAAAGTAACCGTTGCAGTTTGAATTCAAATTTTTGAGGGTTTCTCAGTGATAGAAAGGACTAGAATTGAATGTTTTAGCAACCTGATTTGATTAGTTTGGTGGTGCCGACTGTTGCAGTGCGGTCCAGTGGGTTTGGTGATTATTTGAAGAGAAGTTTGTGCCATAAAGGTATGGGTAAACTTGCTCAAGGTGTGTTGTAGGTAGCTAGGGTTTGGTGTTTGTCAGAGATTTCCATGACTGGTACACATAGGGTGATTTGCAGACTGACTCTGGCATTCAATTTTTATTTCCTGCAGCAAGAAATTGATTGAATTTGTATCTGTAGTTAACCCTGATTGTGAAACCAATGCATTTGTACATCAGATTTGATATGATTTTCTAGGGTTTCTTGGGTTTCTTGCATTCTTTATTTCTTGTTGTACCTGGTTGTTGCAGACCTAGTTTTGCCCTGAATGATCCGTAGCTTGTTGCAATCCTTGTTCCTATAAATGGATTTTCAAGCTCATTTAGAAGGGTTCCACAATTTTGGAGGTCCATTATTCTGGTTCCATGAAGGGTCCTTTTCCTGTAGATATTTTCCTTCTTCTCTGCATATAGGGTGTTCCCTCTTTCCTTTTTGGCTTTTGAGAATAGAATGCAATCTGTAACATTTTTGTCTTATGTATAAGATTTCAACATGTTTGTACTATTATCAGATTGTCTCCATTTAAGTTTTAGACTTATTGATTGAATCATCAAGGGTGTTTCAATCTTTCTATTTGCATTTCCTATGTGTCTGCAATAGAGTTGTTTTCACAGAAGCAACTAGGTCTAGGACTGGTTTTCAGGTGTGTATAAATTGGGATATCAAGGGTATCTCATGTTTGTCTTTCATTGGATTTTGATTAATGTACTACTTGTTTATAGGTCTCTTCTAAGGGGAGGGTTAAAATCCTTTAAATGAGTGATAGCACAGTTGGAAACACAGGTGGATTGTTAAAGTATGATCTGGTTGATGGTGTATGGTTGATGTAAGGCATCACCATATTTGAATGTATTGTCTTCTTGTTTCATAGCTCTTTGTTGTAGTGAGGTATTTGACTCTACTGCCCATTGGATAAGGCACTGGTCTATGAGAGACTTGGGGTATTTCAGGGGTCCTTTCAACCCAAAATCAATCATTTAAATCAAATACCTTTCCCTTTCATGTTGGTAGTAGTAGTATGAGGTCCTTTCTAGTCTTTAGACTCATTCTATGCAAATAGGGCTATTACATAAGAATTGGCTTCATTGGGGTATAGGATACCTAAAGGGGTTTGAGGACTATTCCACAAAAATCTATCTGTAGGCCTATTGTTTATCATGAGGTGTCTTGAGTGTGCAGATAAGACAATACCCACTTGAGTGATGTGGAGCTCAAAGAAGAAGGAGGATTCCTTTCAATCCTCATCAATTGGACTATTTTCTTGTCAAACTTGAGTGCCTATTTTGAGAATCAAGCCTATACATTGATTCAAGTTTGGTTCTGCAAGGAAAAGCTCCAACAGTGCTTCAATTGTGTTTTTTATTCTCATAAATATGCATGTCATTGCTTGCTAATATGTATATCCTACATTCTTTAGACTGAATGACATCATATTATAATAGAAGGTGCCTCATGGCATTGTGAATGCTATCTTGTGTTGGTCTTCTTCGTCTATATGGATCTGATTGTATCCTGAGAAACTGCCCATGAGTGAGAGTATCTTGTGGCTAGCTGTGAGATCAACAATCATGTTGATGTTTGGCAGGGGGAAATCATCTTTTGGGCATGCTTTGTTAAGGTCTCTAAAGTCTGTGTAGATATAGATTTCCTTTGATGGTTTTTTCATGAGCACCATGGTAGATATCCATTATGAGTAATCAATGGCTCGAATGATCTTTGCATGCAAGAGCTTTTCAAGTTCTTCTTTGACTAGTAGGGCCACTTTGGGGTGCATCTTGTAGAGTTTTTGTTTGACTAACTTTGCATTTGGATCCACTCCAAGGTGATGAACAACTATGCTTAGATCTAGCCCATGCATGTGATCACATGACCACAAAATTAATTGTATCTTCTTGGAGAAGTGTTGTGAAAGTCACCTCCTCACCTTCGATTAGGGATGTTACGATGTATGTGATCCTCGAGCATTCTTTGGTTCCCAAGTTGATGTGTTTAGTGTCTTCAATGAGTATGGAAGACTGTTATGGTTTGTAGTCCTTGATGGGAGGAAGAGGGAAGTCTTCATCTTCTAGCACCTCAGAGAGGTTTTCACTAGAAGATACACCCTTTATTTTTACTTTTTTGGAGTCAGAATGTGCCCCTAAGGGATTTTCACAAAAAGAATCATTTTTTTCTTTTTTTACTTTTACTTTTGCATCTAAAGACTTCCTCTTCCCCAAAGTATGCCTTGGGGTCAAGCTTGTAGACATATGTTGATTTGTTCCCCTAGTCTTTCTATTGATTGAATGCTCCCATGAATCTTAGGAGTACTTCTTCTCTTCGAAACTCATCGATGTGTATAATGCTTGGTTGGTTCTAGTCTATCAGTTTGGGATGTATGAGGGGAGGGTGATTAGGATGATGGTGAGTTGGTGAAGGATAGAATTGCCCAGGAAGATTTCATCGTCAAAAATATTTTCATAGGATTTCTTTTCTTCCTCTTCAGGGATGTCTTCAATTTTTACAAGTTTATGTTGGATGTTCAAGAGGGTAACATTAGGTAAATTCATGCCCCTAGTTGTTGTATTGGGACCTTGTATATGCAGGAAAGGGGTATTGAATCCAAGGCCTTGATGTTTTTTATTTTATGAGGCTTCTAGTGGGTCTTTCATGCCACTGTCTTCTAGTCCTAGACTGCCACCTTGATAATTCCATTATTTTGTGGCCCATTTATGTTCTATGGGGTACTTGTCCTTAAAGTATTTGAGGATCTCAATGTTGGTAGGTGGAGGATCTTTGTACAACCATCTATTGATATTGGGATCCATTCCTTGATTATTTAGAATACTATGGGAGATAAATATTGATGGCCCCATTTTCTTGACTTTAGGGTCTCCTTGAGGGGGTTTTCTTTGGTGGCATGGGCACCCTTGGGTATGCGGATCAAGTGGCAGGGCCCCTACTATGAAGGCATCAATCAAGATTGTTAAGCATCATTTTTACATGAAGATAATGGCTAGGAATTTACACGAGCAAATTTCCCTCTTGGAAGATTGATGGGATCAATCTCAAGGTTCCTTATGGCTGGGTCTCAACCACTTGGATAGATCAATAGAAGAGAGATGTGAGTCTGTTAACAAGGAGGCTTTTTCTGGTTCTTCTCTTAAGGGAGTCTACAAAAAAAACTTCAGAATACCATGATATCTCTTTTTGGATTTTCAGATTTGGGACAAAAGCAATATTAATCTAATTAATCTACTAAAAATGATTTGCAAAGAGGGTAAGAATTAGTAGGGTAACAAGAATGTGAAAGAAATTGCCGAAAAGAAATCTAATGGATGTAAACTAATACCACACCACTTTGCAAATTAAAAGACCGAGAAGATGAGGAAACCCACAAAACAAAGATCATAATAAATCACAATCTTCAACTATATGGATGCAATCATTAGTGGAATGAAACAAATGCATACGTATGATAAACCAAAACTCATCGAATCATGAAGCCACCCCAGATGTGGGTGCACATGAGACAAGTTAATCTTTAAGCACCAAAAGAATAATCCTCTCGATAATTCGTCACAATAAAGCAATGTAATACTAGCAAACATCAAACTAAGAAATCATAGACTTAAAACCATTAAACAACCAATTGGCTCTTTGAAATAAAGAATGAGAAAATCACACATTCATAAACTTCACATAGATATCAGAAAAACCAAACCATGAATGAAGCACCAATTGTATGTATTATATTAATGATCAAATCGACCCTCATTAAATTATGTTATTACAATTTATAGAGCTCTACTCTTATTTTCGTAGCTAGGGTTTCGACTGCATCTAAAACTTGGAAACAAATCTAAACTAGAGATTACATAAAGGAAACTACTTCTAAGAAAAAGTTAATCTACCCTAGCATAGAATTAAACCTCGTGCATTACAAAATCTAGAACAGATCAAGCATAAATCAACTCAAAATGAAGTTGGAACTCATGCATGCCCTTCATCGAACATTGTGATCCTACCCTTAATCCTTGGTTGCAGCTTCTCCACGTGGACTCAATTGAAAGAGATCCCAAAATCATGCAGGAATGATCCCATAAAAGAGGTCCAGTTAACTGAAAAATCAAGTCTGAGATAACTGGAGTTAAATGATGGATGTGCCAAAAAACACACAAATCTAGATAGTTGGTCTAAAAAAACCAGGCTCCAAAACTAACTAAGTGTTGAGTCCTCTTATCCCAAATTTTAGACTTCAAACTTTTGGAGGTCGAAAGTTTTCTAGGGCCGAAAGGCTGAAAAACAGGGTCTTCAAAAATGTCTGTCAAAACCACTTCTCCAAATTTCGGACTTTCAGAGGCCAAAAATCTCATATGGCCAAAATGCCAAAAAATAGGGTCTTCAAAAATGTCTAAGTGTCAAAACCACCTCTCCTCCAACTTTCGGACTTTTGGAGGCCGGAAATTTCATATGGCCGAAATGCAGAAAATAGGGTCTTCAAAAATGTCTAAGTGTCAAAACCACCTCTCCTCCAACTTTTGGACTTTCAGATTTTTCAGAGGCCAAAAAAATAGGAAGGCCAAAATTTTAGGAACACAAAATTTTCTAAGTGTCAAAAAAGTTTTTTCTCCATGCAAAAATTGACTGTCGAAAAAATGTTGTCTAGGAATTTTGGCCTTTTGGACTTTTGAACCTCTGAACATTTGAACTTTCAGACCTCCAAACCTCTGAACTTCCGAACCTCTGAACTTCCAAACCTCTGAACTTCTGAACTTCTGAACCTCTGAACTTTCAAACCTTTAGCACTAAAAAATGGCTAAGTGTTGAAAATCTCTTAACTTTGTCAAAATTGAAGACTCAGTGTTTTGGAAGAATGTTGGGGTGAGCTCTTTAAAACTTCTCTGTCACTTCTTGGATTTCCAAAAATATTATTACTCCCATGGGTATCAGTTTTCCTTGCTATTTCTTCGTAAATCTCAAAAAGTGGGCATCAAACTTCTGCACGTAAAAATAGTTGTCAGTAATGTCTTATTGAAAGCATGAAAAAAAATCTATCTATCTAAAATAATTGCACAAGGAAAACAAACTGAAACCCTAAAGGCAACAAAAAATAACCCTTAAAAAAAAGGGGGGGTCCCCATTAGGCCAAGTGGCAAAAATGGGGCATGTGTTGTGGAACCACAACAAATAGCCCCGACAAAAAGAGAATGACCAAGGCATTTCTTTACCAGCAAACTTCCTCTAGAAATTGTCTTGTAATAAACTAAACACAAGCACCATTTATGTAACCATTCTTTCACCAACTTTTCAAAATTGAAGTCCTTTGTTGTTTCATCCAGTGAGTGCATCTATGTGTTCATTCCTTTAACACTTGGATGAAGGTTTCATGGGTGAGAAACACTTAGAGTTAATCTTTTCTTATTGTCATAAACTTCCACAATCTCATTCTAACCTTGCTCTACTGCCAGTCAAGTGTTCATAGCCCCGGTAGAGGTTGCTAGTCACCCCTCTCTATCTTATGAAAAGATATATGTTTCTTTTATTATTTGGAGGGCTCTTTTAGAGTCAACATCATTTCATGGAAGGTGACTTTTCTAGAGCCATTGTGCTCTGAATATTGTCACTTCTTCAATTATCTTCATTTTAGGACCTTTTGGTACACTAAGGCAGTGCTTACGCTATGCTACCTTAGTGCTTGCATTTTTGATTTCTCCTTTTCTCTTTCTTTTTTCTTTCTAGAAATCCGGGCAATGATTAGCCTATGCCACCCAAGCATTTGAACTTTGCTTTTCCCTGTTGACCTTTCTTTATGCGTTCCTCCTTTTGATTTTGTCTTTTCAAGTTAAGATGTAGATGGAGAAGGGTTTTGAGATCTAAGGTTACCCATAACAATAGGCTCCAATCAAATCCAACTAATACTTACCCGAGAAACCAAAAACCACCGTATCATGTTTAAAGTGTGTAATGTGTTGAGGATGGTCGACTTTGAATATCAACTTGATTGCCAATGAAAAGTATCACCATTCATGATGCATGTATATAATTTCTTGCAAGATGAATTACTTTAAAATTTTTGACTAAGAAATACCTTTGCCTCCTATCAAAGACCACTTGGGATGGACCACTTGCTAGGAATAGCCCTGACAAAAACTCTCTTTTCCCCAGACCAATAAATAAAAAGAAAAAACACTCAAGCAACAAGGAACGAGACTGACCCACTAACAAAACAAAACTTAACCACTAAAACACAAGGGAAACTAACTAACACCTACCTAATTACAACTAAAGTTAAATTATATACAAAAAACTTAGAACAACAAGCATATGAGTTTCTTGTTAATTGATTTTTCTTTCCATGCAATAGTAACAATGCACCCTACACAGTTCTAAGGAATGCAAACTCATCTTTGTACTCAGAAAAATAAAATTTAGATAATTTTTGTTCAAATTCTGGGTACAAATCATGTAAAATCAAAAGTTGTGGCAACTCTCCATAATCATGATTAATCCACAAACAAGTTTTTTCACCTTTATCATACTCAAACTGAAAATCATCAAAAGTAAGGGATAATGGATAGATACAACCTAATTTAGTGAGTTCCCAACCATGGGCACATACTCACTCAATGTGATTTCTTCTTCTGGAGGTCTTATCTCATGGTACACCAATCTATTCTCCTCAAGTGCATGCACACCATAAGAAAACATATGCATTAATGATGTACTATACCCGTCATTACAACAAGGTTCAAAAGACAAATCATCTAGATTGTGATCCTTGTTATAATTATCATTAGTCCTAAATAATAAATCATCACATTTGACCTCATTAGGACTAAGAATTTAACTCATAAGGATGTCTTCAAAATTGCAAGAATCATTAGTATCAGCATTCAAATCATTTTCTCGCTCATGCCTCAAAGAGACATGTTTAAAGTTGTACTTACCTTCTGAGGTGATTTCCCAAGCTAACAAGAATTCAGGACAACTTACTTCTGAATGTATCTCAAAAGGATGAATCCTACATGACTTGGCTACTGTGAGGTTTGATATATGCATGGAATACCCATAAATGGACATTTCTTTCCTCAAACATGATACCAAATCAAGAACCTTGTCTGCCTCCCCTGATGACAAAAACTGAGAGTCATCTTGTTTGTTGTTTTGTAAATGTTGAGATTCCTCTACCTTAAGGCATAATTTTTCATCTTCATCATCTTCCTTTGGATCATCCTCTTGAACTTCTTGTATCTCCTTTCTTTGGGATCCATCATGATTAGCATTCAAAAAGGGAAGCGCATCATCACTTATGATTTCACGAGAAGAGACTTTTCCACTTTCATCTTTCATGAAGATGTCTATGAATGTATTTATGATTTCACTCTCCTCATCATTGAGAATTTTCTTGCCCTCAATTTCTTGGATTTCAATCACTTTATCTTTCTCATTAGGCAAATCCATATCTTCCAAAGTCTCATGAATTTGATCATGTTCCTCTTCTTCTTCCCTTGATTGACTATCCCAATGATTTGCTATAGGAATTAATACCTCTTCAATAGTCATCTTTCTTTTCAAATAGAAGTCCATCTTTCCAATAAAAATAGGGCAATCCATCTCACAATGTTGATTTGTGAGGTGTATTCTACATCCTTCCATCCATGAAAAATCTGATAATGACATAGGAATACCCAATTCTTGCAACTTCTCATCCAGTCTACTTTGTTCAAGTGGAATATCTACCCAATAATGATTATCTGTGTCTTTGTCATGTGAATATTTTTTAGCATCAAAATTGTCATCAAAATTACCTTGTGAAGATGACAAATATTTTGTACTTATTTCTCTTTCATGATAATAATTTTGGGGGTAGCATTGAATATCTCTCATCCTCTTGGATTTTTTCATCATTTCTTGTTATCCCATGACTAATTTTTGTCAAAAAATCATTTGGTAACTTGCATTCTGAATTACAATCAACATTTAGGATCATTTCACTTTCATTATTGCACAACTTATCGCGCTCATATAACTGACCATCAAGCTTTCCATTTGAAGTATCATCATGTTTTGATGGATTGAGCAATGGAGTATAGTAAGAATATGACAAGATATCTATAGGATCATCATTGGGTGGAAAAATACTTGTGTCCAAGGTTGTATCATGGGAATTTTGACCCCAAATATGATCTCGAAAGTGATTGATCTGATTTTTTTGATTAGCTGATTGCATCATATGGATATTAGGCATGTTGTAATTGGTTGAATGAGATGATTGTAGCTGATTTGATGTATTCACCGGGTTGACATAGAGGTGTAATGATTGACAAAATTCAATCAATTGCATATAAAAACTTCCATCAGGACCATTTGTACCATTTGTAACATCACATCCACCTTATGCCAAGAAAAGAGCCTTGTTGAATGCATCATGCAAGGTAGTAACCTCATTAAAAGATCTGATTGTGCATACAAATGAGACATTCAAACACCATAAATAATGCTCTTTTAACATTGAATTGTGCACCATCCTTTCTGAATCTTGAACCCTTTGATACATGAGAAGAAATCGATTATTAAATTGGTCAATGGAATCTTGAGGTGTCCTTCTTACAACAACAAAATAGAATAGTGAATCTTGTGAACTCACATTGGGATCAAATTGAATTAAGAATAGATCCTTTAATTCAATCCATGAGCAAATAGAATTGGATGAGAGTCTTTCATACCATTGAAGCGCTACGCCTTGAAAGGTCTTGACAAATAAATTAAAAACAACATCTTCATGTTCAATTTTGAGAAAGAGCATTAGATCCTTGCAAATCCTTACATGATTTTTAGTATTTTCTCCATTATTAGGGAAGAAAAAAAGAAGCCTATTATGTGCATGCAAAAGAATCTCATGGAGACCTCCTGATATACAAAAAAGACTATCCATTGAAGCTAGATTTTCCAAACATCCAACTTGTTTAGTGTGATTATAACTTGAAAACCTTTTGGTTCATGCCCTCCTTCTAGCGCCACTTCTATTGAGCATTGTTTTTACATGAAGACAATGGCTAGGAATTTATGCGAGAAAATTCCCCTCTTGGAAGATTGATGAGATCAATCTCAAGGTTCCTTATGGCTAGGTCTCAACCGCTTGGATAGCTTAACGAAAGATAGATGTGAGTCGATTAACAAGGAGGCCTTTGTTGGTTCTTCTCTCAAGGGAGTCTGCAAAACAAACTTCAGAATACCATGATATCTCTTTTTGGATTTTCAAATTTAGGATAAAAGCAATATTAATCTAATTAATCTACTAAAAATGATTTGCAAAGAGGGTAAGAAATAGTAGGGTAGAAAGAATGTGAAAGAAATTGCTGAAAAGAAATCTAATGGACATAAACTAATCCACACCACTTTGTGAATTAAAAGACTGAGAAGATGAGGAAACCCACAAAATAGAGATAAGAACAAATCACAATCTTTAGCTATATGGATGCAATCATCAGTGGAACGAAACAAACACAGATGTATGATAAGACAAAACTCATCGAATCATGAAGCCACCCTAGATGTGGGCACACGTGACACAAGTTAATCTTTAAGCACCAAAAGAATAATCCTCTTGATAATTCATCACAACAAAGCAATGTAATACCAGCAAACACCGAACTAAGAAATCACAAACTTAAAACTATTAAACAACCAATTGACTCTTTGAAATAAAGAATGACCAAATCACACATTCATAAACTTTGCATAGATAGCAGAAAAATCACACCATGAATGAAGCACCAATTGTATGTATTGTATTAATGATCAAATCGACCCTCATTACATTGTGTTATTACAATTTATAGAGCTCTGCTCTTATTTTTGCAACTAGGGTTTTGACTACATCTAAAACTTGGAAAAAAATCTAAACTAGAGATTACATAAAGGAAACTACTTCTAAGAAAAAGTTAATCTAACCTAGCACAGAATTAAACCTCATGCATTACAAAATCTAGAACAAATCAAGCATAAATCAGCTCAAAATGAAGCTAGAACTCATGCACGCCCTTCATAGAACTTTGTGATCCTGCCATTAATCCTTGGTTGTAGCCTCTCAATGTGGACTCAACTGAAACAGATCCCAAAATCATGTAGGAACAATCCCATAAAAGAGGTCCAGTTGATCAAAAAATCAAGTTTGAGATAACTAGAGTTAAATGGTGGACGTGCCAAAAAACACACAAATCCCGACAGTTGGTCCGAAAAAACCAGGCTCCAAAACTGACTAAGTGTTGAGTCCTCTTATCCCAAATTTCAGACTTTGGACTTTCGAAGGTTGAAAATCTCATTTGGTCGAAATGCCGAAAAATAGGGTCTTCAAAAATGTCTAAGTGTCAAAACCACCTCTCCTCCAACTTTTGGACTTTCAGAGGCCAAAAATTTCATATGGCTGAAATGCCAAAAATAGGGTCTTAAAAAATGTCTAAGTGTCAAAACCACCTCTCCTCTAACTTTCAAACTTTCAAACTTTTCGGAGGCTGAAAAAATAGGAAGGTCGAAAGGCCGAAAAAATAGGAAGGCCAAAAAAAACTCTCCAACTTTCAGACTTTTGGACTTTTCGAAGGCCGAAAAAATAGGAAGGCTGAAAATTTAGGAAGGCCGAAAAAATAGGAAAGCCAAAATTTTAGGAAGGCTGAAAAAATAGGAAGACTGAAATTTCAGGAAGGCCGAAATTTTAGGAACACAATTTTCTAAGTGTCAAAAAAGTTTTTTCTCCATGCAAAAATTGGTTGTCCAAAAAATGTTGTCTAGGAATTTCGGCTTTTCAAACTTTCAAACCTCTGAACTTTCGAACCTTCGAACCTCCAAACTTTCAGACCTCCAAACCTCCAAACTTTCAAACCTTAGAACTTCTGAACTTCCAAACCTCTAAACTTCTGAACCTCTGAACTTTCAAACCTTTAGCACTAAAAAATGGCTATGTCAAAATTCTTAGAACTTTGTCAAAATTGAAGACTCAATGTTTTGGAAGAATGTTGGGGTGAGCTCTTTAAAACTTCTCTGTCACTTCTTGGATTTCCAAAAATCTTATTACTCCCATGGGTATCAGATTTCATCACTATTTCTTCATAAATCTCAAAAGGTGGGCATCAAACTTCTGCATGTAAAAATAGTTGTTAGTAATGTCTTATTGAAAGCATGAAGAAAAATATATCTATCTAAACTAATTGCACAAGGAAAACAAACTGAAACCCTAAGACAACAAAAAAGAACCCTAAAAAAAAAGAAAATAAAAAAAAGGGGGGTCTCCATTAGGCCAAGTGGCAAAAATGGGGCATGTGTTGTGGAACCACAACTAAGCTATATCCACCACAACCCCTATTGTTGATCTTCACGGTAGAAAGGATGGAAGCTAGAATTATCTCTAGATCGTAGTGGGATCAAGATGAGCTGGCAATAGAAGTACCAATGTCGATTCCAAGATAGTGGGTGTAGTGGGGGAATGATGCTTCCAACACATGATAGTATGTGAAAGGTTGGGGATCAACATGGATGGTGATTTCGGTGCCTTGATGTGGAAATTCAATGCACTGGTGATAGGTGGATGGGATGACTTTTATGGAATGAATCCATGGTGGGCCAAGAAGGATGTTATAGGGGAGATCAAGATCAACAATGTGACATATAGTTTCTTGGATTGCAGGGCCCAAATTGATTGGAAACAAAATGGTACCTTTTGAGGTACGCTCCAAGTTATCATAGGCTTTTATAGTGATAACATCATAAGATATTTTGGCCTCTATGTATACCACTTGTCAGATGAACTTCAGTGTGCACAAATTAAGGGCCAAACCATTATCTATCATGACCCTTTTGATGGCAAATTCATTTACCATGATGATGATGCAGAGGGGGAGATTATGATCAGGATCAACTGATGGCTTGTCAAAGGGCATGAAGGAAAGAGCACAAGATGTGGATAGGTGCCCCATAAGGTTCTCGAACTAGATGGTATTAAGTCCAGGGGGACACATGCCTCTTGGAGGGATTTGTTAAGGATCTCTTGATGGATGGGTGATGTGTGGAGAAGGTCAAGAATGGAGATTTGGGTAGGTGCATTCCCAAGGTTTTTTAGGAGGCTGTATTGCACATTAGGTGCAAGCATTGGATTAGTGTCGGTGATAGATATTCGACCCCTACATGTGGTGATTGTACATTGACTATCAACACCTTTGACATTGATGACATTGACTGTGGGATCAACTTGGGATATGCATTTGACAAACTTGTCATAATTGATATGAGTAGTAGTATAGTCTTTTATATCAACATGGTCACCCTACTTGCCTTTGCCTGGGTTCTGGGGTGGTAGATTAGCATTGGCTGCATTCTTTCTAGAGTTGTATCGAGGGAACACATTTTGATAGATTTGCAAGTTGGCATTGGGTGAAGGTTGGGTAGGTGTGTCTATTATGATCTCCTTCTTGTCAATGAGATTTTGGATGTAGTGCTTGATTTTCATGCACTTTATGGTGGTGTGTCCTTTAACATGGTGATAGTCACAGTATTCATTTTCCTTATATCATGCTCGCTTGGGGGTTGATTCATCCAACGACTAGGTTTGGGGGTAGAGAATTAAGTTTGCATTAGCCATTCGATGGAAAATTACATCCAATGGTATGACATTGGCTTGATTAGCTTGGTTTTGAAAGTGTTGCATGGGATTTTTGTGGTTAGGTGTTTATAGTTGATATGAAGGAGAAAGGGGTGTAGGACTAGCCACAACAATTTGGACATGTTTGGTGTCAGTGGCTCCATCTGTAACAACATTTTTATTTTTATTCCAATACCGAGACTGGTCATTGCTAGGATTTTCTTGTGAGATTTCTTTGTAATACCTAATGGTACCTTCATCCCAGAGGCCTCCTTTGATATTTATTCCTTTTCCCTTGATGTCTTGGTAGGTTTGTATACAAATCATACACATGAAGTGGGATAACTTCAGATGCAGATTATCAATGAAGATTTTGGTGAGATGCTTTTTTGGCAGTTGATATGAAAACCTTGTGGTGAGGTTCTATCATCTTTGCAAGTAGTCAGCCAGACTCTCGCCTCCCTTTTGTTTTGAATTGCACAGGTCCATAGGGATAGCTTATTCTTGACATTATATGCATACTATGCTATGAACTTCTTAGAAAGTTCCACAAATGTTATTATTGATCCATATGGTATCTTGTAAAACCACTTGATAGCAGTTCCTCCCAAGCTCTTGGGAAAGAGGTGCATGAGGTAATTGTTTCTATACGCAACCTCTTGGAAAGACATGTAAAACTCCTTAACATGGTTGACTGAATCTCTCTTCCCCCTATACTTGTCAAATTTAGGTGTCTCAAAATTCTTGGGGAAGGGAATTGTTGTGATATATTTTTCAAAAGGATAGGGATAGTCATCTTCTAATTTGAAAGTCTTGCTTTCTATTCTAACTCTGAGCTCTTTGAGATCATTCTTCATTTCTTCCCATTCTGAATTGATAGGCATTGGAGTGGGTACTCCCATTGGGAAGGGGTCGGATGGTGTGGGCAAATATGGAGGAATTTGCAGGGGATATTATGGGATTTGATAGGGGGATTACCTTGCTATACAGGTGGACTAGAATGGATTCTGCAATGGGTGCTGGGGGAGGTATTTCTACTGAGGTGTAGAGTCATACTGTTGTGAAGGATAAGGTGTTGCCTATTGTTTCTAGGGAATGCAAGGATGTTGTTGCTGTACATGGAAGTACTAGTGTTGTGTAGAAGCTTATTGATGTGCTAGACCTTGGGCTTGGCTGATATACATAGGGTTCATATGCACCTTGCTAAGAGGTGGAATGGTTGCTTGGGTATGGGTGATGGGAGATGGTTGTGTGAGATAGTTGGTAAAAAGAGAGGAATTTTGTTGTTGTGGTGGTATGGTTTGAGAGATGATGATTGACATGGATAGATAGTTGGTGAATGTTGGAAGAGATACATTTTAAGGTGGTTGTGGTGGTGGTTGTGCTGTGAAAGGGAAGAATTCTTGTGGGCTTGTGGGATTGGATGATTGTGTTGTATCCCTAGGGCATGCATTTGCACTTGGGTGAGGCCTTAAGAAGAGCTTGTTCTCATAGCGGGTTGTGATGAGGAGATGGTTGGGAATGCAGATATGATGGTGGGATTTTGTTATGTGGATGGTTGGTTTTGAGATCCCATGAATGGTATCTCTGTTGTGAAAGTAGGTTGCTGGGCTTGAATATTAGAGATAAAAGGTAGAAGGGATATTTGTGCAAAGGAAAGTTGAGTGATAGGTGGGATGGGTGCTTGAGTGAAGTCTTGTTGTGTGATGGAAGGAGGTGTTTGTGTTTCCCCCTAGGAGAATGGTGCTAACAAGAAGGCTTGTCTTATGAAAGGTGGGGTTGTTGCTTGTGTGGTGATTTGCATTTGCATGGGAGGTAGAGGTGGAAGTGGTGCTTGTGCGGAGCTTTGTGCTTGAGTGGAAATTTGAGATGTTGTTGGTGCAAGTGGTGGTCTCATGATAGAAAAAGGGGTGGATTATGTCATTGCTCATACTATGGGGAAGATGGTGCTAGATTGCAAGAGATGGGGGATGGGCGAGGCCACCTGGGATACTTGGTGACTAGGATTAAGGATCTATTGCACAATAGTGTGGAAGGTGCTGGAGGGGTTTATGGACTTGAAGGGATGGAGTTCTAGTAGAATGGGAGTACCCTCTTATGCGTAGTTAGCCAAGATTGTGAGATAATTTTTGGCTATGATTGCATTGACCATTTGCACATGGTTAGGATGACTCATAAAATCTTCCATGGAAAATGTGGTAGGTTTCTCAATTAAATCTTCCCACATATTCTCAACATGTGGTGGTTGTGGATCATATGTTACCATTGTGTTGTTAGGATTGTTAGAAAGTAAAGTCCACCAAGATAACTGAGAGGGGGGGGGGGTGAATCAGTTATCAGATAATTATAAATTTTATCATCTTCAACAACATTAAACCATGCAAGCAATATAATTACCAACCATAGAAAGATATTCATACATAATTACACAATAACATAAGATATGTTGACTAGGGAACCTCTTGATCAAAGGTTAAACCCCAGTGGGAATGATGCCCACAAAAGATGCACTATTATGAATATTCCTTGTGAAAGGATGGACTCTATTAGGAGTCTTATGAAATACATTCAGTACATATAAATCCCTGTTAGGAGATTTTGAATCCCTGTTAAAAGATTCTAACCATGTTAAGAGTTATGGAAGACAGAAGGACCCACTGCCCAAATAGCTTCAGGGTAAGATCTCTGAAATCACTATCCAAATAATCTTTTCATTATTCAATAGAATAATATGTTACCTCTTCTCTAACTCTGCCAAACCGCACTCACTGCTACATCAGATCTCAATTTCAGATCTCTATACTTCACATATCTTCCTTCACAATTTCGCTCTCATACTTAGCTCTTTTCTTCACTTCATGCATACCGCATCACATATCAACACTAAAACAAGGAAAAACATTCCTTCCTTTATACCACACTCAAATAATTACAAATGAGTCAGCACACAATTACAAAATAAAATATTTCACATGCTACACCAAAATTACATAAAACTATCGACTTCCAAATACAATAAATCTTCACTCGTGTGACTTCAAAGTTTGTACTGTCATCCACATCACTATCAATGTGTTTCTAACTTTCCTTTAACTGTACAAATCTAGATTCCATCCCGATTAGGAGATATCATCCGATTGCCAAAAACTGCTACTCAGGAACACTGCCTGAATACTGCTTCCACCAAAATGATCATAACTTTCATGAATAAAAGAATTACTATCTGTGCTCTTAACCATAGGCATATAACATATCAAAGAGTATATCCTCAATGTCAAATAGCTCCAACTACAATATCCCATGTGTTCTAATAAAAAAATTGTCTACTTCTCTGCAAGTCTTTGGTAAAACACTGTGTTGACATCAATGACAATCATAGTCATGAATGCAACAACAATTGCTACAAAATGGGTGCCAAAAACTTTAGCATTCATTCCTAAAAATCTCCCCCATTGGCATTGATGGCAACATAGATGAAAAACATCCAATGTTCCAAAAATCCAATACTGCAACACTGCTTCTTCAAATCCTCTTCATCAATCAAATCTTGCTTCGTTATCCTGTTCAGTTCTCTCATATTGTTTTTCTCATATTATTTTTCATGCATACTTCTCCCCCATTTAAATCAATGAAAAAAATTTCATCACTATGTCAAAAACAACTCAATGTCAAAAGAGACTATTCAGAAAAATATATTTACTAGAGTCCTCATGACTTAGCTCAGATACACATACTCCCCCATAGAGGAAGTACCAACATCCAGTCCAGAAGAAAGATAGGGCTCATTAGATTCATAATCAAGTATTCTTTCCTAAATTTTGAAATTTTCATCAACTTTAACATTTGCGCTCTCAACAATAGTTTTAGTTCTCTTATTGTAACATCTATATGCTTTGCTCTTCAAAGAATATCCAAGAAAAATACTTTCATCACTTCTAGGATCAAACTTTCCAATATCATCATCTCTCTTTATATAACATTTGCTTCCAAAAATTCTAAAATACTTAACTGAGGGTGCATGTCCAAACCATAATTTATAAGGTGTCTTGTCTGTGTCTGCTCTGATTTGTACTTTGTTCATTGTATATACTACTCTATTCACCGCTTCTCTCCAAAATGTCTTCGCTAAATCATTTTCAAATAACATAGATCTTGCTACTTCAATCATTGATCTGTTTCTTCTTTCTGCAATACCATTTTGTTCAGGTGTTCTAGGGGTTGAAAACTATCTCTTAATACCATTCACTTCACAAAAAGTGTTAAACTCTCTAGAATTAAATTCACCACCTCTATCATATCTCAAACATTTAATATTCATTCTAGATTCATTCTCAACTTTGTTCTTAATGATCTTAAACTTATCAAATGCTTCAGATTTTTTTTTCAGAAATGCAATCCAAATCATTCTTGTAAAATCATCAACAAGAATCATAAAATACCTTTCTCCATAGAATCCTCTAGTCCTGGTAGGACCGCTCAAGTCTGTATGAACAATCTCCAACTTTTCTACCCATGTGAACTTCTTACTAGGAAATGAACTTCTCTTCTGCTTAGCCATCACACATTCTTTGCAAATCATGTTAGTAGGCTTCATAATTTTAGGCAAATCCCTTACTGCAAGTGTAGTACTCACTTTCACAATATTACCAAAGTTTATATGACAAAACCTTTTATTCCATAAGCAAATGTCATCAATCTTAGTAATCAAACATGTCATCTCAGTAGGATTTAACTGAAATACATTACCTCTGGTTCTAGATCCAGTTCCAATTAGATTTCCATCTTTATCTTTTATCACACAAGTTTTCTCAATAAACCAAACTTGATATCCCTTATCAACTAACTGTCCAACACTCAAAAGATTATGTTTCAATCCATCCACAAAGTAAACATCATCAGTATTAGTCTTTCCATCAAGAGTAATAGATCCTATACCTTTAATCAAACAAGGTGCATTGTTACCAACTCTAACAACTCCTCCATCATAATTGTTAAACTTTATGAACTTTTTCATATCACTAGTCATATGATGTGAACAACCACTATCTATAATCCAATCAGCTTTCTTTTCAACTTTGGAAACTAAGGCTTTTTCTTCCTTAACATTAGTTTCAAAATTTTCTTCTTTAATTGCTACAAATCCTATTTCATCATTATTCTCAGTATCACTTTCACTTAAAGCTCTTCCAATACTAGCTTGAAGGTCTTCATCATTAGCATAATAACATTCCTTAGATCTTCTAGGCTTGAAATTATTTCTGTACTTCTTAACTCTCTTAGGACATTTAGATGCAAAATGACCATATTCTTGACAAGTCCAACATTAAAATTTTTTCTTACCGTCTAGTTCTCTTTTCACAAGCAAGGCAATACCTTCTTCAATCTTCTTGTCTTCTTCATTTCTAGATCTACTGCTGCTAACATAATCTCTGCTCACACTGATGCTTTTTGACAATGTAGGGTGAATACTAAGAGCATTGAATGTTGTCTCCATTCTAGGTAAGTCTCCTGATAACCTCAGGTTCATCTATGCTGCTTCCAATCTTCCAAGAAGAGTCTCTCTTGTAAAGTTCATAGTACAAGGTATAACTTGTTCAATCATCTATTTTGTCTGCTTAAATACAAGAGTCAATGTCCTCAGAATTTTCCATATCACTTCATTCTCTGTCTTTGTTCCTCCACAAGATTTTATCCCTGCAATAATTTCTGACATTCTACCAATATAGCTTCTAACAGATTCATCTTTCAACATTCTTATATCTTCAAATGCACATATCCAATTATGTAATCTAACTCTTTTTGCATGTTCATCACCTTCAAAAGTAGAGTGTAAAGCTTTCCAAATTTCATGAGACTTTTTCAAAAATTTTACCTGACTATATTCATTCTCCGGAAGTGCTGTCAAAAGTGCTTCTCTTGCAAGTATATTACACATGAATAGATCTCTCTCATCATTAGAGCATGTCTCAAGATCATCTTCTTCAATGATAGTATTATCATTCTTTGTAGTCAGCCAATAACCTAGTCTTAAACATAGTAGATGTGTCTTCATCTTTTCTTTCTAGCTGTCAAAATTTACTCCATCAAACTTAGGGCTTTCTTTCTTGAAATTCACCATGGATCTCCTTAAGTTGTTAAACTTCTCTTTCAAGGACCTACTGCTCTGATACCAATTGTTAGAAAGTAAAGTCCACCAAGATAACTAAGAGGGGGGGGGGGGGGGGGGGTTGAATTAGTTATTAGATAATTATAAATTTTATCATCTTCAACAACATTAAACCATATAAGCAATTTAATTACCAACCATAGAAAGATATTCATACACAATTACACAATAACACAAGATATGTTGACTAGGGAACCTCTTAACCAAAGAGTAAACCCTGGTGGGAATGATGCCCACAAAAGATGCACTAATATGAATATTCCATGTGAAATGATGGACTTTTTTCGGAGTCTTATGAAATACATTCAATACATATAAATTCCTGTTAGAAGATTTTGAATCTCTGTTAAAAGATTCTAACCCTGTTAAGAGTTATGGAAGATAGAAGGACCCACTGCCCAAATAGCTTCAGGGTAAGATCACTAAACTCACTGTCCAAATAATCTTTGCATTATTTAACAGAATAATATGTTACCTCTTCTCTAACTGTGCCAAACCACACTCACTGTTACATCAGATCTCAATTTTAGATCTCTGTACTTCACATGTCTTCCTTCACAATTTCGCTCTCATACTTAGCTCTTTTCTTCACTTCATGCATACCGCATTACACCTCAACACTACTATGTGTGTGAATTTTGTACCTGATCTATAGACACAACACTTCAGTAAAACATTAGAGGTTAGCTAAAATCAAAATCGTGCAAGTAATTAAAAACTAAACTAACTAGGCGATTTACTGCCTTCTAATAGATGCAAGTATGTATTCTCAGATTGGACCGAGATCAGTGACCTTGACGACACCTAAACGAAGGATTTGAATGCAAAATCTAGATATGGAATGAATGCAATTAATCTATTTTTTTGGATTTTAGATGCAATAATATGAGAAATCTGATATGAAACCTAATCTATATGAAAATTGATATGCAATACAATTAATCTAACAATGATGTGCTAAAATATGAATGATCTCACAAAGTTGTTGATTCACAAAGAAGCTTCAATTCTTCAGATACCAATTCACCAGCATAAGTTTGCAAATTCTGAGATGATCATTATGAAGAGCCAAGCCTTGGTTTTATAGAAATACAAGGCTTTGGGGATGCATGGAAAAAGCCATAAATCACTCAGATAAACTCAGGTTGATTTTTGAGTTATCAAAGAATAAAAAATAATTAATTCACAAAATCATGCAAAAGCATGCAAAAATAGCTTTTTAACTCAAATTAGAGTTGAGTTCATTTTTAAAACAACTTGAATTGATTTTCTGATTTCAAGTTTAACTACTTTTTGAATGTGCATAATAATTATGAATTAAATAAATAAATAAAGTGATTTATTTCCAACTTAACTGATTTTTAAAGATAAAACAATTGATTTATGGGTTAATCAATTATTAAATCAAACTTTTATTCCAAAATAATATCATTAAATATGATAACTTGCTTTAATTAATTAAATAAGAATTTAATCAATTAATGATAGGAATTTTGATTTATTGTCAAATTTAAATAATAATAATTAGGAATAAATATAATTAAATTCAATTAAATAATTAAGTGGTAGTATTAAATCTAATTAATTAAATATTTAGAATATTCAATTAATCAAACTTTAGGATAAATAGGATTTATCACCAAATAATCATTAAATTAAAGATAATTATGATGATTAGGAATATTACTAAGAATATTCCCCGATGTAGAGTTTAGGATAATCAATTAGGATTCGATGATGTTCAGATGTGCCTTAGGTTAGGACTTCGATGTTGATTTTGTTTGATATGTTGATATAAGAGATTAATGAAGCTATAACCCATTTTTGAGGTATTACATTTTTCCCCTCTTTGAATTGCTGTGCGAAGCACAGTGGTTCAAAGACAGTCTGTGTATGATATTGAAACTAATGTTTGAAATTGAAATTGATATGAAGCAGAAACTGATTGAAATTGATATGAAGATATTAGGTCCTGAATGACCAAAGATAATGTTAACTATAACAACAATGAACCAATGATTGCGAAAAAGTGTCAAAACACTTGATTCTGAACCTTATGATTGTGAAGAAGCGAGTGACCAATTCTAGACCCGATTGTCCTTGTATTGAATCACATTGGTATCACATCTAAACCCTTCAATTTTTGAAGAACAAAGGAAATAACATAGTTGAACCGATAGTTGCAAAAATTGATACAATTTACAAGATTAAGAGAATACCAGATTGATATGGATCTCGATGAATCTGATATGCCCCGAGTGATGATTGATTTGCCCTAATCGGTGAGGTCTTTTTGATGAATCAGTAACTAGACGTTGTTGTTGTCTTGATTACTGAGGAAAGATATGATTACAAACTTTGAATAATGTGCAATACCATGCCCCTTCAGGAATAAAATGGAAATTTGACAAAAAAAAGTTAGCATTTAAGTTTAGAAGCATGTTAATTGATTTGACAAGTTGTTGTACACATTAGAAAATGCATTCTGCATCGTTGGAGGGTCCAAAAGACCAAGTTTGACCAGGTGAAACCATGAGTTGACCATAGTTGATAATTTGATGTAAGATAATCAGTTAAGTTGAATTCTAGATTTTTGTGATGATAGAAGGTCGGTTATGCAAGCAGTAGATCGTCCTGAGTCTGAAAATTTTAAATCATGATGTTGACATAGTAAATGATCTCAAATTTTGATTTTGATCTGAAAAATGGATTCTACTTGCTATTTCATTGGAGGAACCTTCATGTGAGATTCAGCTCTTGTTAGATTTGAAGAGGTGATTGACGAATCATTTAAGTGTTGAAGTTTATTTAGCCATTTGTGAGATCATGCAAACATGCAAAATGTAAAGAAACATGCAGAATGAAATGCAACCTAAGACCTAGGACCTAGTCACTGATCATGTGTCAGTCATTCTCATCATTGAATTTTTAGGTAACCGGATAAATCAATACAATGCCCACTAGTTATGAAACCATAGACATATGAATATCAATTTATATGCGCATAAATCAATACAACACCCACTGATTAGGAAAATATGGATATATGAATATTGATTTTGTTTTTGGAATGTCGGATTAGATATAAGCACCAAGGCATAAGCACCAGGATGACCTGAATATCATGTCCATTTTGATATTGCAATTTGTATAAGCATCAAAACATAGATGTCATGATGACTTGAATACGCCTTGCATTACAAACACATCAAGCAGTTTAGAGATCAGTCTAAATCCAATGTGAATTACCCATAGTGACCCTTTATCATTCACATCCTTAGGTAAGATCACATTTCACAATAGGAGAAAGAAATCACTCAAAAAGATAATAGTTAGATACAACTTCCTTGAATTTTATGGGTATCAATGGTTGAGGTACGCATGGCCATCCAATTCAAGATAGAGGCTTTTACAGTCAGACACCATTTCAATCCAAAATTTCCAAAGTTGTTAGATTTTGACATACAAGCAAAAGACAAAAAAAAGATTATGCCCCCAGTCATCACTCTCTAAATCCTATAAAGGACATCATCAAAGAGCTTGTGGGAACACAATAATGCAAAAATCTCAATGCGAATCAGTAAGCATACAAGGAGATAAAAGTATGTAAAAAACATAGATTGTTTTCAGTTTGTATTTGATGTTTGATTGCAGTGTTGTAGATGCAAAATCCCTTCTGGAGACAAGATAGACTGACTGACTCAAATGAAGCTTCAAAGGACTCTGACTAGATATGATATTTCTAAGATACATTGGAGGCCATAGGATATGACATTGATTGCCCCCAAGTTTTAACATTGATAGGATACCAACGCTTGAGCTAATTGGTGTATAGACCGACTTATTGAAAACAAGAATGTAGAAACAAACCAAGAGATATGTACAAACTAAAGCAAGATTGAAAGCTGGGAAAGATCAAGATTGCACTGATAGATGGAGCATTTTGAAACAAGTGGCACTCGTTTGCTGGGTTTTCACCATCTTGGAAAAGATTCTATTTTTGCTACCAAGGCACCTATTTCCAGGTTTTCACCAAGGCACTTTTTCTTTTTCTCATTTTTTTGTATTTTTCATTTTTTCAATTTTTTTGATATTTTTGAATATTTTTGATTTTTTTGTGAATCATCAAGGTGCCTATTGCTAGGTTTTCACCAAGATGTTCATTTTGTTAGGACTTTTTCTAATTTTAAAGATTTTTTCAGGACATTTTACCATACACCGAATGCCTTGGGCATAGAATTTCTTTAGATGTAGAATGCTGATTAGTTCTTAGAGCTGTTCTCCTTTAGTCATTGAGAGTTGATAGGCACTAGAGCCAAAAGTAGCAGTGATAACAAAGGGACCCAGCCAGTTGGGTTCAAACTTCCCCTTGCGTTCTCAATGTGATTGATTTTTAGGATTCTCTCTCAAGACTAGATCACAAACCTAAAATTCTCTGTGTTTGACTTTCTTGTTGTAGCCTCTAGACATTCTCTTCTAATATACTTTGAGATGATCATATGCCACTTGTTTGCGCTCATCTAGTAGTTCAAGTTCTTGCAACCTAGACACTCTGTAGTCATCATCAGTCACTAGACCATGCATTCTGATTCTTAGTGATGGGATTTCAACCTCAATAGGCAGTACTGCTTCAGACCCATAAACTAAAGTGAAAGGTGTAGCCCTAGTGGGCGTTCTGATACTTGTTCTATAGGCCTAGAGAGCTAAATTGATCATAAGATGCCAGTCTCTTCCTGCTTTATTAACTGTATGGTGGAAGATTTTTAATAGATTCTTGTTAGAAGCCTTTGCTTGTCCATTCCCTTGAGGATAGTAGATAGATGATCAATGTTGTGTAATCTTGAATTTAGCACACAAATCATCTAGATCTTTATTCTTGAATTGTCCACCATTATCTGTGATTATAGAATGAGGTATCCCATATCTGCATATGATATAGTTCAATATGAACATAGACATTTGTTTTCCAGTTGCTTGTGTCAAAGGGACTGCTTCTACCCATTTTGTAAAATAATCTGTAGCTATGATTATATGGGTATGTCCATTAGAAGAATGAGGATGTATAGCTCCTATAAGATCAAATTCCCATTGGTGAAAAGGCCATTATGTAGTAAAGAGAATTAGATCTCTCCCTGGAGCATGAATTAAGTTTCCATGCACTTGGCATTTTTGACAATTCCTAGCAGACTTGATAGACTCTTTCTCCATTTCAGGCCAATAGTACCCATCCCTAATAAGTTTTTGAGCTAGTGTTAAACCGTTCGAGTGTGACCCACAAATACCATCATGAACTTCCTCTAATGCACATTGAGACTCTTCCCATTATAAACATCTAAGTAGCATACCATCTAGACCTCATTTGTACAGATCATGACCAATGATGATATATCAGGAGGCATTTCCGATAAGGTATCTCTTTTCATGGTGGTTGAAGGTATCGGGAATGATTTGGTCTTGGAGATAGGAAAATATGTTTTTGTATTTGGATGAATCATGACCAACAATAGTGCAGATCATGTGGGTTTTAGGGGAATCATATGCAGGATAAGATAGTGCTTCCACCAGGAACTCGTAGCGTAGCTCATGTTTAGGCTGCTATAATAGAGTAGATAGCATTTCCATTGCATCGACAACCTTGTTCTTTGTTCTAGGTATTTGCTCAAATGTGACAGATATGAAATATTTCTTTAGATCATCTACCATTATCTTGTAAGGAATGAGATTTTAATCTTTATTTTGGTACACATCATTGACTTGATGGATAACAAGTTGAGAGTCTCCATGAATGTGTAGCTCTGTTACTCCCCATTCAATTGCTATTTTCATAACATTCAAAAGGGCTTCAAATTTAGCAATATTGTTTCTGCAAGGAAAATTTAATTTGAATGCTTTTGGGATTGAGTATCCTTGAGGAGTTATGAACAATATGCTTGCTCTTGATCCATTCTATGTATAGGAGCCATCAAAGAATAACTACCATTCTCTACAAGAAATAGTCATGATAGAGGAATCTAGAAATTCCATTTGCATTGGTGTATCATCAATCATAGGTGCATCTGCTAATTGATCAGCAATAACCTGTCCTTTTATAGATTTTCTCTCAACATATTCAATGTCAAATTCACTTAAGAGCATGACCCATTTAGCTAATCTACCTATGAGGGTAGCTTTGCTTAGTAGGTACTTGAGTGGATCAATTTTAGCCGCCAAATGTGTGGTATGAGCTAACATGTAATGTCTCAATTTTTGTGATGCAAAGATCACAGCTAGAGAAGCTTTCTCAATCATTGAATAGTTCTTTTCATACACAACCAATGTTCTACTGATATAGTATATAGATCTTTCCTTTTTGTTCTCATCATGTTGTGCGAGCAATGCCCCCAGTGATGTATCTATTGCGGAGACATATACGATCAAAGGCTTCCCTGGAATGGGAGGCATCAAGATGGGCAGATTTGATAGATACTTTTTGATATGGTTAAAGTCATTTTGACATTCTTCATTCCATGCAAAGGTCACACATTTATGTAATGTTTTTGTAAAAGGTTGCGATATGTCTACTAGCTGTGATATGAATCTTCTGATAGATTGAACTCTTCCCTGCAATGTCCTCATTTGACTAATATTCCTTGGAGATTGCATTTCCATGATAGCCTTCACTTTAGTTGGATCAACTTCAATGCCCTTCTTTGAAACTATGTATCCTAAGAGCTTTCCAGAAGTGACACCAAAAGCACACTTCTTAGGATTTAGTCTGAGACTAAATTTTTCCATTCTATCTAGTATTTTTCTCAAGTCATTTAGATGTTTAGCTCTAATCATAGATTTTGCCAAAGTATCATCAACATAATTCTCCATAGTCCTATGCATCATGTCATGGAAAATAGATGTCATGGCTCTTTGATATGTAGCACCAGCATTCTTAAGCCCAAATGGCATGACATTCCAATAGAAGGTGCCCCATGCACATGTAAAAGTAGTTTTCTCTTGATCCTCTAGAGCAATTTTTATTTCATTATACTTAGAAAAACCATGCATTAAAGAATACATCTCAAAGCCCACAGTCATATCCACTATCATATCAATGTTAGGTAGTGGAAAATCATCCTTAGGGCATGCTCTATTTACATCTCTAAAATCTATGCACACTCTAATTGATTTATCTATTTTTGAAATAGGTACAATATTAGAGATCCACTCTACATAATCAATAACTTGGATGAATCCTGCTTTTAGGAGATTCTCTAATTCAACTTTTACCAAGAGTGCAACATGAGGATGCATCTTTCTCAATTTTTGCTTGATAGGTTTGACATTTGGAGCTATAGATAAATGATGCATTATAAGATTAGGATCCAACCTTGGCATATTTGAATATTTCCATGCAAAGCTGATCTTCTTTTCTGTTAGGAATGTTGTAAATTTTTGCTTCTCTTCTTCTGATAAAGATTGTGCTACATGAATCAACTGTGGTTCTTCTGCTATTCCCAAATTGATGGATTGAGTGGGCTCAATTAGAATCGGAGATCTATCTTGTAAATGACTCAGAAGGACATCGAATATCTCATCCTTAGGTGCCTCAGAGAGGTTTTCACCTTTGGATACATCTTTTATTTTTACTTTTGTAGGTTCTGAGACTGCCACAAAGTGGTTTTCACCCTCATAACTCCTTTTCTTTTTCTTTTTATTCTTATTCTTATTTTTTTGACTAAGATACTTGATGTCTGACTCCATCATGCTAACACTTGGTTCACTGATGGAAGTACTCATAGGTTCAACTGCATTGAGGTAACAAGAAAGTGCATAGTCATTTGAGAAGGTATAAATACCATGGCTCAGATTTGTGGAGGTTTGATCAATAAGGTCTGGATATTGGATAGTTAAAGTGGGGAAAGATTAGGAGATAGCATTTATAGATATGGATCTGTCATCATTCTTTCTAACCTGACACTCGAGTTCAAAGGTGATATTACAACTTAAGACATTCAATTCATGAATAGGCTCAAGGTCATTGTGGGAGTCCACTTCAGCCATAGGTGGATCAAACTTGATAGGTTCATCATTTCATTCTAGACTTATGTTAGGTTCAGGTGCATATTGGTGAATAACATCAACATGTTTTTCTATAATAAGCTCATCTTCTTCTGGAATGGCTCCCCATTCATAGTCATTAGATTCTTCATCTATGCCTCTAGGAAATCTAAGAACATGAGTAAAGTCAGGATGAATACCCCAAGAAGGGTTACCCTCAGATTTTGTTTTGAATTGATACTCATGGGAATCTATCTTAGAATAACTAACACCTTCCTCTTCTTGATTATTTTTGAGATTAGCTAGTTCTTGTGTTGCAACTATCTCTTGATTGATAGTAGGTTCTTGTGTTTCTACTACATTAATACTTTTGATTGGATCATCTTTATCATCAAGAAGGTCTTTGATTTATTTAGGCAAACATTCATAAGGGATAAGTTCAGAGTTGTCTGAATCACTATCTGATGGTTCAGTTTCTTCCTTCTTAAGAAGAGGTTCTCCTGGTGTGATCTTCTCTATGACATAAGAACAATTTCCTTTGAGGTGGAAGGGTTTCTTTTTAAAGCCTAAGCCAACAGTATCCTTGTTTTCCCTACCAGTATGTGAAATAGGTGTTATAAGACCTTCTCCTCTAACTCTTAGAGGTCCTTTACTTGAATATCCCATCTTAGCTATTAATTTATCTCTTGGACCATATGCCTTAGAAGGGATTTTGTATATGGTAGAGTCACTAGTTTGAACCACCTGAGATTCAGGTTCATCTTTGTATAGCCATGCAAGCACAACTTCATCCTCTTCAAATTCCTGCTTGGAGACTTGTTTTGCTACAAAATTCTTTTTATATACCTCAAGAGGCTCTTTAGAGTCTGATTTGGATTGTTTTAAAGCTTGTCCATAAGACTTAGGTGAGATAGGGAGAGATGTCAAAGATAAGACTAGCTCTATAATGTATTCTCCCATACCATTTTCTTTGATATTGACCTCTTTTGCAATGTCTTTCATTTTAGATGTGGATGCTTCTTTAGTTGGCTCAATGGAAGATTCTCTATTATTAGGCACAAGTTTATCTGCACTTTCCTTCAATGTATTACAAGTGGTGGATATGTCTGCTGGAATAGTGACCTCTACTCCTTCATAAGGAAATTTTAAGCATTGGTGGAATGTAGAAGGAATAGCCTTCATCTCATGTATCCATGGTCTCCCTAGAAGAATGTTGTAAGCCAAAGGTAGATCAAGAACTTGACATATAGTATCTTTGATAACTGGACCTGCTCTGATAGGTAGGACAATAATGCCTTTAGAAGATCTTTCTTGTTCATCATAGGCTTTTATAGTGATTTTCTTTCTAGGGTCAATAGCCAATTCTAAAAATCCCAATTGTGTGACCAGGCTGTAAGAACAAATGTTTAGACTAGCACCTCCATCTATCAACACACGTTTGACCCTACGGTTCTAGATCAAGACTTCTATATGTAGGGGTTGGTTATGTGGGTGACTCAAGGAGTTGTCACCTTCATCTAAAAAGGAGATATATTGTGGAGATGTAAGATGTCCAACCATAGTTTGGAACCTATCTAAATCAAGGTCATCAGGAACATTGGATCAGAGCAAAGCTTTGTCTAGAATAGCTCTATGAGCTGGAGATATCCGAAGCAAATCAAACATGGATATTTTTGTGTTAGTGTGTTAGACTTGTTAAAAAATGATATAAGATGTTGGCCTCGTATCTTTGGGATTGGAAGATTTAGAAATAACCTTCTATTTGGAAGCGGAAGAAAGATTGAAGGGCATCTTAGGGACATTTGATGAATCTAGGATTTGTCCATTCAGATGTGCCTGAGCTTGTGATCGAGTCACTACATTAGCTGATGTATGATCTCTATCTCTTTGCATAATTGTGATGACATTGCAATGCTCAGAGAGAAAAGGTTCAACCATATTGATAATAGCATTATTTCCAAGGTAAGCATAATTGACCTTTTCCCCCATATTAGGCTGAGAAGATAAAACTTCTTGACCATGTTTCAGAAATGGTTCTATGAATGATGTATGATCATTATTTCTCTTATGATTGTCAATGGTGATGTCTCCTTTATCAATAAGATCTTGAATAGTATGTTTCAAGCATAAGCAGTGATTAGTTTTGTGACCTTTACCTCGATGGAAATCACAAAATTCATTCTCTCTCCACCATTTTGGTTTAGGATCAGGATCAGATTGTTGGATCTTAGGAAAAGAGATGATATTATTGGCCAACAGAGTTCTCATAGATGATTCTAAAGATTCTCCAAGAGGATTGAACTTTCATTTATTATCAGCAGACCAAGATTTGTATTCTGGTTTCTTTTGAGATGGTTCAGGCAATTTTTGCTCTAAAGCTTTGATGGCTTAGGTGCCAATAGTTAGATTGAAAGATGGTGCCTTTGATGGGGCACACATAGTATCAACAACACCATCTATGACAATGCCTTTATTCTTGTTCCAGTTTTTTTTCTTGTCTTTAGAACTAGATCCTGATTCATACTTGTCCTTTTGAAGTGTGATTTCTCCTTTTTTCATAAGTACTTTTTCAATTTTGATCACATTGTCTACCATGTTATCAAAAGATGTATGATCTTGCATTTGTAAAGGGTAGTTGATCTCTGGGATAAGATTATTGATGAAGATTTCTAGTTTCTCATTTTTTGGAATAGGCCTAGCATATAGAGAGAATTTCTTCCTCCATCTCTTGAGAAATGTCAGGAATGGTTCTCCTAGATATTGTTTGAGATTACAGATATCAATCATGGTGAATAGATGTTGAATGTTGTAGGAGTATTGTTGATAAAATAATTTGATCAACTCCTCAAAATTTTTGATAGTAGAAGGCAATCTAGAGAACCAATGAATAGCCGCTCCACCTAGAGATCGAGGGAAGAGACACATCAGATAGGTTGGTTCATGCATGAACTCCATAGATTGTGTACAGAATTCTCTGACATGATCTTGAGGGTCAGAGTGTCCATCATACTTATCATACTTGGGCATCTCCACTCTTTTTGAGAATGGTGGCATGTAGAAGTCTTTGTAAAATTGATGAAGGGTGCTCCCCTTAATACCAAAAACACATAACAAAAACATAGAAACAACAAAAACAATATGCAAGAATAGAAAATTGGCTTCTTATTATCTCCACAAATGTGGAATTACAAACTTTCAGAATTACAATATGCAAAGCCACATGGGCATTCCCTTACAATATTCTGTAGGATGAAGCCTTGAATCAATACCCAAATCTACTACCCCGAACTACCCTAGACAACACTACGAGCCTTCTTTATATAGGCATTTTCCACCGCTTGAGAAGATTCCAAAAATTTAGCCCTAAGGGCTGACCAAACTTAGAATTATTTTATTTTTAATTTATTACATCAAAGTCGGCTCAAAATAACTTTTGAAACCCGAACAAAATTTTTGAAGGAAAATAATTTTTCACCATTTCAGGTGGCCTGACTTTCGGAGACCATAAGTTATCACCAGTTGACCCGATTGACTATTATAACCCCATTTTAGAAACACCACGAAGCGCTCTATAGGCTCAAATCAATACCCAGATCTACTACCCTGAACTACCCTAGACAACACTACGTGCCTTCTTTATATAGGCATTTTCCACCACCTGAGAAGGTTCCATAAATTTAGCCCTAAGGGTTGACCAAACTTAGAATTATTTTATTTTCAATTTATTACATCAAAGTCAGCTCAAAATAACTTTTGAAACCCGAACAAAAATTTTGAAGGAAAATTATTTTCTACCATTCTAGGTGGCCCGACTTCCGGAGACCATAAGTCATCACTAGTTGACCCGATTGACTATTATAACCCCATTTTAAAAATGCCACGAAGCGCTCTACAGGATCGAATCAATACCCAGATCGACTACCCTGAATTGCCCTAGACAACACTATGGGGCTTCTTTATATAGGCATTTTCTACCGCCCGAGAAGGTTCCAGAAATTTATCCCTAAGGGCAAACCAAACTTAGAATTATTTTATTTTCAATTTATTACATCAAAGTCAACTCAAAATAACTTTTGAAACTTGAACAAAAATTTTGAAAGAAAGTTATTTTCTGCCATTTCAGGTGGCCTGACTTTCGGAGACCATAAGCCATCACCAGTTGACCCGATTGACTATTATAACCCCATTTTGAAAATGCCACGAAGCTCTCTACAGGATTGACTTGTGCAAGCACCCATCACCCAAATTTTTGACCTCATTCGAGCCCTCTAAAGCCTTCAAAATTGAGTTCAAAGTTTCTGTACCCTGCTACCAATACCAAAAATCTTCAATATCTTCAAAACTAGACTTGATCTAGCCATGAAACTTTGTTGGCAGATTGATATGACTGAGATGAACCTCCACATGTAAAATTAGAACATTACGAGATTCTAAGACCAACTTACTAAAAATAGCAAGTTTCCATAAATAGCAGCTCTACACAAGATAGCCCTTATTGAATACAAAAATATAAATATTTTTGGGTGATGCAAGATTGCTCTTACACCCAGGATGCTCCTGCATCAGACACCCGGGGTAATTTGAGAAGTGACCCCGTCACGACTTAGGTGTGTAGAGGAAAACCAAGATGGTTAACCTCCTCCTTTGTTAGCCATGATGAATCTTTAATAGGTCATCCTTTCCATTTGACCAAATACTCTTCATATGTCCTGTTCCTTGTGCTTCTGCCAACATGACTATCCAGTATGTCTTCAATCTCCTTGATATCTGAACTGGTTGCTGGAATACTCCACTGTGCTACTGTAACCTCATCTTCAACACCTCCTTTCGCAAATGAACCATGACTTCATCTCCAACCTGAAATTCCTTATGCCTCCTTTTCTCATCTGCCTTAGCCTTATACTGTGCATTCATCTTGGTAATATGCTTCCTCACCTCCTCATGAATGTTCTTCAAATGTTCTACAAAATCCTCAGCTTAAACACTACTTATTTTTCTTTAATCTATCTTTCTCAACTCAGATGCATTTTTGGGACTACTCCCATGTATAATCTGGAATGGTGATTTACCAGTGCTCTTGTTGATAGAATTATTATATGCGAATTCTGCCTGTGGTAAAATCAAATCCTATCCTATTGGCTTATCTCCAACCAAACATCTCAACAAATTTCCCAAACTCCTATTCACCATCTCTGTCTGTCCATCAGTCTGTGGATGATGTGATGAACTGAACTTCAAATTTGTCTTCAAATTCTTCTACAATGTACACCAAAAATATCCAATGAACTTAGTGTCTCTATCTGAAACTATGGTTTTTGGCAAACCATTTAGTCTCACTACTTCTCTGAAAAACAATTCTGCTATATGAACAACATCATTAGTCTTCTTGCAGGGAATGAAATGTGTCATCTTTGAAAATCTATCAACTACTACAAAAATTGAATCATGTCCCTACTGTGTTCTTGGTAAACCAAGAACAAAGTCCATACTGATATCCTCCCAAGGCTTCTCTAGTATAGGTAATGGTTGATACAACCCTATATTCTACTTCACTCCTTTCACCATCTGACATACTCTGCAACTTTATACAAACTTCTTGACATCTTGCTTCAATTGTGGCCAATAATAATTTTCACTAACCAAAGCAAGGGTTTTATCTCAACCAAAATGCCTAGCCAATCCTTTTCTATGCTTCTTCTTGATGAGATTCTCCCTCATGGAACTTCATAGAATGCACAACTAACTCCCTCTGAATAGCATATCATCCTAGATGATAAAATCTAGCCATTTCATCCTGTCCAGAGTAACAGGTTCTTTAGAAGCTTTCCAAGCTTCACCAAAATTAGGATCCTCTGGATACAAATTCTTGAGTTCCTTGAACCCAACCACCTCAATCTGCATCTTTTTCAGCAATAGTTGCCTTCTCCTAAGCGCATCTACAACCTTGTTAGATTTTCCACTTCTGTGTTTCAAAACAAATGTATAACTCTGCAAAAACTCAACCCATTTCAAATGCCTTTGATTCAACTTTCCTTGACTATTCAAATATTGCAAAGCTTGATGATCAGTATACAAAACAAACTCCTTAAAAAGTAGATAGTGTCTCCACTTCTTCAATGCTTGAACTATAGCATAAAATTCCTGATCATAAACATAATATTTTCTCTTGGCATCATTTAACTTCTCACTGAAATAAGCAACATGTTTACCTTCTTGGCTCATAACAACTCCTATTGCAGTACCACTAGCATCACAGTCTACTTGAAACACCTTATTAAAATCTAGAAGTGCTAAAATAGGTTGTTCTGTAACTTTTTGTTTCAACAATTGAAAACTCTTTTCTACCCCATTAGTCCACTTAAACTCTTTTCTATCCCCTCTCATTGTTTTAGTCAAGGGACCACAAATACTACTAAAATTTCTGATAAACTTTTTGTAAAAACTAGTTAGACCATGAAAATATCTTACCTCGGTAGCACTCCTTGGAGTAGGCCATTCAAGGATAGCCTGTACCTTCTTTGGGTCCATTTTTAGGCCTTCTGTTGAAACTACAAATCCCAAATACACTAACTCTTTCTTCACAAAACTACACTTCTTCAAATGAATCAACAATTTCTCATCTCTTAGCTTCTCAAACACCATACGAATATGCATCATATGCTCTTCCAATGTCTTACTAAAGATCAAAATATCATCTAGGTACACAATGACAAACTTAAACAAAAATTCTTTCCGAACCTCGTTCATGAGCCACATGAAAGTGCTCAGTGCATTGGTTAGCCCAAAAAGCATGACTAACCACTCATACAGTCCTTCCTTTGTCTTGAAGATAGTCTTCCATTCATCTCCTTTTCTGATCTGAATCTGGTGATATCCACTCTTCAGATCTATCTTTGAGAAATACATAGCTCCACTCAAACAATCCATAATATCATCCATTAGTGGCAATGGAAACTTATACTTGATTATGATCTTGTTTATTGCTCTGGAATTTATACACATCCTCCATTCTTCTTTGGTGCTAATACTACTAGTACAGCACAGGGACTTAGACTCTTTTGAATCAACCCCTTCTGCAATAACTCATGTACTTGTCTGTTCAACTCTTCACTTTCTGTTGGTGTCATTCTATGTGCTACCTTATTTGGCAAACTGGCTTCTGGAATCAAATCCATCTGATGACTGATCTTCCTTACCGGTGGTAATCCATCAGGTACATTATCAGATACAATATCCTAAAACTCATTCAACAAATTTGCAACCTCTACAGGTACATCCTCTACTTCTTCTTTACCAGCTTTTGGAATTAAAGAAAAACACACATGCTCATGCCTCATACTATCTAGGAATTTTCTTCCATCAAAAAATGTTATTCTTGCATTACCACATACTTTTTCTTCGGTCTCCTTCAATGGCTTTAGCTTATGTCACACTCCATCATTTTTCAGGGAATAGGTATTCACATGACCATCATATACAACACATCTGTCAAACTACCATGGTCTACCCAACAACATATGACATGCATCCATAGATATGATATCACATAGTACCTCATCTTGGTACCCACCGATCTTGAACTTTACCAGGCACTGTTCACTGACCATGACCTTGTGGTCATCCTGTACCTAGGCAATCTGATATGGATGTGGGTGTTTTTGTCTTTTGAGCTTCAACTTTTTCACCATCTCTTTTGACACCAAATTGTTAGTGTTTCCACTATTGATATTCACATCATAGCATTTACCCCCACACTTGCATCTAGTGTGAAACAGGCTCCTCCTTTGTTTAGGTTCATTCTCACCACTCAGTAGGACTCTTTTGTTAATCAGCGTTTCTCCTCTTTCAACATCTTCTAAATTTGATGATCTGGCATCTTCATCTACATGTGCAACTCTGACCTAACCTTCATTCCTCCTATCTATCCTTCCTTGGCGTTGAGGACATTCAAATTCCCTATGACCTTCTTCTCCACAGTGAAAACATGTTCCACAGAAGCCTCCTCTTCCTGAACCTTGTCCTCTTCCTCTTCCTCTCTGATCTCTATTATTTTGATCTTGGAAGCGATTGGAATTGTTTCCTCTCTGATTTTGACTGCTACTGGCCTCATCCTTCTATTTTGTATCTTCATTTCAGCCTCCATATGATCATCCACCAGATCGTCCACCATGACCTCTTCCATTTTGTTTGCTCTCGAACTTCTTGTTCAACTTTTCCTCCACTTTTAGGGCAAACTTGTATGCCTCTTTAATACTATTCATTCGAACCAAATTTAGCTCCTCTTGAATGCTGGGCCTCAACCCATTAAGGTAACGAGAAACTTTCTGCATCAGCTTCTACATGGCCTATTCTGATGAGGATTCGATAGAAATCCTTTGTATACTTCTGAACAGATCATCCTGCTTGCTTCAAACTTTGCATTTTTTTCAGTAGGTCAAGCTCATAATCAACAGGGATGAACTATCACTTCAATTTGTCCACCATCTGATCCCATCTTGTGATTTTATCTTTCCCTCTTCTATTTCACTCCAATTGAATCTCTTGCCACCAAATCTTCGCATGACCTTTCAGTCTGGCCTTCACGAATTTGACCCTATCAAGATCATCAATATCTTCATACTCAAAATATTCTTCACATTCATTGATCTAGTCGATCAATTTTTTTGGGTTAAGATTTCCTGAAAATGCAGGAACTTCAATCTTAGGTCTTTTTCCGATCTTGGAAATGGCTTGAAAAAGTCTTTCTTCCTCCTGGTTCACAACTTCGACTTCTCCTTCTTGATCTTCTTCTTCAGCTTCATCCTCACTTTCATCTCTGACATTAAGATTCATTCCTCTACGAATCTCCTCTTGCAATGTTCGCACTTGTCTCTGGAGTACTCTAACTTTAGGTGTTACAACACCAGCTCTTCTGCCATGTTCCCTTCGTGGAGGTATTTTTCACGATGCGTGCTGAAACCCTAACCACGGTCCTGGTGCAAACTACCTCAGAGTCGGTGATCTATTTACACACTCAAGAACTCCTACTCTGATACCACTTGATGAAGGGTGCTCCCCTTAATATCATAAACACATAATAGAAATAGAGAAACAACAGCAATATGCAAGAATAGAAAATTGGCTTCTTATTATCTCCACAAATGTGGAATTATAAACTTTTAGAATTACAATATGCAAAGCCACATGGGCATTCCCTTAAAATATTCTATAGGACAAAGCCTTGAATCAATACCCAGATCTACTACCCTGGATTGCCCTAGACAACACTATGGGCCTTCTTTATATAGGCATTTTCCACCGCCCAAGAAGGTTCCAGAAATTTAGCCCTAAGGGCTGACCAAACTTAGAATTATTTTATTTTCAATTTATTACATCAAAGTCAGCTCAAAATAACTTTTGAAACCTGAACATAAATTTTGAAGGAAAATTATTTTTCGCCATTTCAGGTGGCCCAACTTCTGGAGACCATAAGTCATCACCAGTTGACCTGATTGACTATTATAACCCCATTTCAGAAATGCCACGAAGTGCTCTACAGGCTTGACTTGTGCAAGCACCTATCACCAAAATTTTCAACCTCATCCAGGGCCTCTAAAGCCTTCAAAACTGAGTTCAAAGTTTATGTACCTTGCTACCAATACCAAAAATCTTTAATATCTTCAAAACTAGACCTAATCTAGCCATGAAACTTTGCTGGTAGACTGATATGACTGAGATGAACCTCCACATGTAAAATCAAAACATTCTGAGATCATAAGACCAACTTACTAAAAATAGCAAGTTTCCATAAATAGTAGCTCTGCACAAGATAGCTCTTATTGAATACAAAAATAGAAATATTTTTGGGTGATGCAAGATTTCTCTTACACCCAGGATGCTCCTGCATCACAAATGGAAAAGGACATAGGGCCTCCATGGAGAACTCCTTGGGTTCCTTTTCTTTCTCAAGGTTATTAAATTTGACTTGCATGGCATGCATTTGTTTCATCATAGCTATGAGTGGAGTTTCTTCCTCATGTGTAATGATATCTTCAACATTAAAGTTGGGAGGAAGTTTAGCTCCTTGATGAGCTAATTGTAAAAAGTATGCTTCTCTATCTTCTTTCAAGAAATGCTTCATCATTCTTTTGAAGTTATCATCATTTTGATATCGAGAAATTTCTTTAGGTGTGGGTTCTTGATCTACACCATGTTGAGATTGAGCTGTTTGAGAGCCAAAATTTGTCCTTGCTTGAGACATGGTGGGAGTTCTACCTAGGATAGATTGATGAGGAGTTTGTTGATTACCTCCGTGAGTTGATGAAGGAGGAATGTAACTAGTTTTTAATCAAAAGTTTCCAAGACCGTCATCTTCATAAAGACTATAATTTTAGAGTAGCTCAAGAGTTGGACCCCTGATAGTGGTTATAGGTAAGGTATGGGATGCTTCTCCAGATTTCTTGTGAGAGGAAGCTCTAGTTTCCACCATTAACCTTGGGTGAAACAAAAGAATATGATGAAGACAACTAAAGAAAGATCTGATTCAAGAAGATCAAATGATGCAACCTTGTCAAGGTTTGATTGATTGAAGCTTAGATTAGACGTAAATGAAGGAGACTGTGCCCTGGATGTATGGGCAGATTCCCAAAAGATAGCAGACATGAGTTCACAACACTTTAGTCATTTTTGATGATTGATTGAAGATTGATAGCTATGACAAGGTTTTGACACAAGATGATAAAGACTCAAATCGATTAAATAGAAGGGTGAATCAGATTCAAAAGGCCAATTTAGGAAAATGATCAGATTCTTAGTAATTGCTGCTCTATTCTTGACATAGTGATTTGTTTGACGGATTCTAGAAATAGGCTGGAAAAGCTAGGTCTCTGACAATTCTGACAACTTTCTGACAACTTTTCAAAATTTCTCAAATGAATTGTATGATAGTGGGTATAGCATGAAACAACAATTGAAAAACTTGTATGACAGTTGTCAAACTCGCACGATAATTGATTGCAAAAATTTTGACTTTTTTGAATTGACTAGCAACAAAACTCGTACTACAATGTACCTGATACCATATGACAATTTGAGGGTTCTGAAATGACAATAACAAAAATTTGTATGACTTTCTGACTTTACAAAATTATTGTTGACTCTAGAAAGGTTTTTGACATTAGATTTTGCAATGTTTCAGATTTTTAGTTTCAAATTGTTCAAAAAATTATCTGTCCAGATTTGAAGATTGTAGCAGATTGATTCGTTCTTAGTAACTAGATAGATAAATAGGCACGCAAAATAGCAAGCAAGTGATTTCAAGCACGTCTAAAAACAATGAACATGGGACAAAGCAACCCTGTGCATGAATAATCAAGTGACTGAGTTGTGCTAATCCCTAGGAGTGCCAACAGTGTATGTTCCAAAAAGTTTTGCAATAATACACATATTCCTAGAAAAATGAAAATTTGGCCTCACTAGGGTTTTTAGTAATGGTCTGACTTTGCAACTTTTATGATCCAAGAGGGTGAACTCCAATCTAGGTGCACCGGGGTTTTGACATAGTTTGAGAACTTAATCTTCAGGATCTGCTAGGGAGATCTGACAGGCCAACAAGAGATCACACCTATGGAGATTTCTTCCAATAGGACATTTATATAGCAGTTGTCACTACCACAACAAAAATGGCTATTATCACTTGAGGTTACATCAACATAGTTGACCCAATTAAGGGAATGTCCACTATAATTAACCCTCTCTAAAGGTGACTCACAAGATATACCACATGGGGACTAGATTAGATTCAAGGATCTAGGTTTTTGGTACTATCCAAAAAGGAAGTAGAGCATAATCCCTTAGCCTCTTCACTTCACCAAAACAAAGCAAATAGATAAATCCAATGTGCTAAGACTTAGATTATCTCACAAAGATCTATGACGTCAACCCCTTATGATCTATCAACCTCTCTAGAGAGAGAATGCATCGATCAAAAGTTGAAGACACGCAGATCTAGTAGAACGTGAGATTCTCTCAGTATCCTCCTTACCTACAAGGGTTCCTTCATTGAGAAGAGTTTCATTGGAAATCCACTCTCTCAAGAGCCACAAATAGTGTTCATAGGGCCTATTTACTATGTGTAACAAAGATGCTGAAAGCAAATCTATGTTCATTTTTTAGAGCCCAAATGAATAGTGTGATATGGAAAAGAAAGACACTCAAGCTAGACACGCAAGATGTTCATTTTAATCCAAATCAAAATGTTATTAGCTGAGAAGGTTACCTTAATTCCCGGTAATGCGCTTAGTAGATTTTTACCTATTTTTAGCAATTCTTGCACTTTTTCCAATAAAAAACTAGTGAAAATCAATCAAAAATAGAGAATTTCAATTGTTAGGGTTAGCTGTTAGTCAAAATTTGAAAACTAAATCTGACAAACTGCCTGAAAAAGTGAAACAACAATTGAACCCTGGCACTGAAACTCGTACAATAGTGGGTTACCTCCCAGGTGACAATCTAGAAGCTCGTACAATAATGGGTATCAGATCACACAACAATCGAGCTTTCAAACGATAGTGGGTTTCTGCTTGTGCGATCCTTGATCAAATCAACTATCGTACAATAGTGGGTATCTCCTGGTATGAGTTTTTGACAAAAATCATACGAAAATTGTAAGGACAAAGAATAAAAATTGTAGCTTGGAACAGAAAAAGACAAGAAAATGATAGGAATTGATAAAATTTGAAGCGAAACCCATTTCAGGGCCCCACGGTGGGTGCCAGAAATGTGTGTGTGAATTTTGTACCTTATCTATAGACACAACACTTCAGTAAAACATTAGAGGTTAGCTAAAATCAAAATCATGCAAGTAATTAAAAACTAAACAAACTAGTCGATTTACTGCCTTCTAATAGATGCGAGTATGTATTCTCAGATTGGACCGAGATCAGTGACCTTGACAACACCTAAACGAAGGATTTGAATGCAAAATCTAGATATGGAATGAATGCAATTAATCTATTTTTTTGGATTTTAGATGTAATAATATGAGAAATCTGATATGAAACCTAATCTATATGAAAATTGATATGCAATACAATTAATCTAACAATGATGTGCTAAAATATGAATGATCTTACAAAGTTGTTGATTCACAAAGAAGCTTCAATTCTTCAGATACCAATTCGCTAGCATAAGTTTGCAAATTCTGAGATGATCATTATGAAGAGCTGAGCCTTGGTTTTATAGAAATCTAGGGCTTTGGGGATGCATGGAAAAAGCCATAAATCACTCAGATAAACTCAGGTTGATTTTTGAGTTATCAAAGAATAAAAGATAATTAATTCACAAAATCATGCAAAAGCATGCAAAAATAACTTTTTAACTCAAATCAGAGTTGAGTTCATTTTTAAAACAACTTGAATTGATTTTCTGATTTCAAGTTTAACTACTTTTTGAATGTGCATAATAATTATGAATTAAATAAATAAATAAAGTGATTTATTTCCAACTTAACTAATTTTTAAAAATAAAACAATTGATTTATGGGTTAATCAATTATTAAATCAAACTTTTATTCCAAAATAATATCATTAAATATGACAACTTGTTTTAATTAATTAAATAATAATTTAATCAATTAATGATAGGAATTTTGATTTATTGTCAAATTTAAATAATAATAATTAGGAATAAATATAATTAAATTCAATTAAATAATTAAGTGGTAGTATTAAATCTAATTAATTAAATATTTAGAATATTCAATTAATCAAACTTTAGGATAAATAAGATTTATTGCCAAATAATTATTAAATTAAAGATAATTATGATGATTAGGAATATTACTAGGAATATTCCCCGATGCAGAGTTTAGGATAATCAATTAAGATTCAATGATATTTAGATGTGCCTTAGGTTAGGACTTCGATGTTGATTTTGTTTGATATGTTGATATAAGAGATTAATGAAGCTATAGCCCATTTTTGGGGTATTACATTTTGCCCCTCTTTGAAAAGTTGTGTGAAGCACAGTGGTTCAAAGACAATTTGTGTATGATATTGAAACTGATGTTTGAAATTGAAATTGATATGAAGCAGAAACTGATTGAAATTGATATGAAGATATTAGGTCTTGAATGACCAAAGATAATGTTAACTATAACAGCAATAAACTGATGATTGTAAAAAGTGTCAAAACACTTGATTCCATACCTTATGATTGCGAAGAAGTGAGTGACCGATTCTAGACCTGATTGTCCTTGTATTGAATCACATTGGTATCACATCTGAACCCTTCAGTTTTTGAAGAACCAAGGAAATAACACAGTTGAATCGATAGTTGCAAAAATTGATACAATTTACAAGATTAAGAGAATACCAGATTGATATGGATCTCGATGAATCTGATATGCGCCGAGCGATGATTGATTTGCCCTGATCGATGAGGTCTTTTTGATGAATCAGTAACTAGACATGGTTGTTGTCTTGATTACTGAGGAAAGATATGATTACAGATTTAGATTACAGACTTTGAATGATGTGCAATACCATGCCCCTTCGGGATTAAAATGGAAATTTGACAAAAAAAAAGTCAGCGTTTAAGTTTAGAAGCATGTTAATTGATTTGAGAAGTGGTTGTACCCATTAGAAAATGCATTTTGCATCGTTGGAGAGTCCAAAAGACCAAGTTTGACCAGGTGATACCATGAGTTGACCATAGTTGATAGTTTGATGTAAGATAATTAGTTAAGTTGAATTATAGATTTTTGTAATCTTCACTCATGTGACTTCAAAGTTTGCGCTATCATCCACATCACTATCAATGTGTCTCTAACTTCCCTTTAACTGCGCAAAGCCAGATTCCATCCCGATTAGGAGATATCATCCGATTGCCAAAAACCACTAGTCAGGAACATTGCCTAAATACTGCTTCCACCAAAATGATCATAACTTTCATGAATAAAAGAATTACTATCTGTGCTCTTAACCATAGACATATAACATAGCAAAGAGTATATCCTCAACATCACATAGCTCCAACTGCAATATCCCACATGTGCTAATCAAAACATTGTCTGCTTCTTTGCAACTTCGGTAAAACACTGTGTTGACATCAATGACAATCATAGTCATGAATGCAACAAAAAATACTATAGAATGGGTGCCAAACACTTTAGCATTCATTCTTAATAGTATTTATCACCATAATAACTCTGAGTTCTCATAGGACCACATAGGTCGGTATGAACCAACTCAAGTATCTTCTTTGTTGATTAATCCTTACTTTGTAAACTAGATTTAGTCATTTTACCCTTTTGGTATTCATGACACATAACATGATCTAGTTTTGACAAGTTAGGTAGCCCTCTAACTCTTTTCCTTTTACTGATCTTAATAATATTATCAAAGTTCACATGGCATAACCTTTTATGCCACAACCAAGCATCTTCATTATTCATCATTAAGCAAGAAGACTCATTAATATCAAGATAAAATAGATTACCTCTTGATTGTGCTCCAGTTCCAACTAGTCTTCCTCCATCATCAAAGATTTTCACTTTCTTGCTCTCAAAAGAAACTCGGTGACCTAAATTATTTAGCTGTGCCACACTTAACAAGTTATAATTTAGTCCATCTACCCAATAAGCATTATCACATTTTATCATATCATTTATCATTAAGGTTCCTTTACCTCTTACCATACAGGGTGTTTCATTACCCATCTTAATTGATCATCCATTGTATTCTTCAAGTACATCAAACTTCTTCTCATCACTAGTCATGTGATGTGTACAACCACTGTCTATGATCCATGTATTATTCTTGTTAACTTTAGAGATCAGTGTTGTTTCTTCATGCTGTTTCTTCTTCTTCCTCCTAGTCATCTTTCATAGCAACAAATACAACTTCTACATCATCATCAAAATCAAATTTAGATTCATTATCTTCAGCTATGAAACATACATTTTTCCCTTTGTCATTTCTGTCTCGGTTATCTCTGTTGTGTCAGTAGTGTAGACACCTAAAAATCTTTTAGAAAATAAAGTATTTTTATTTTCTGAAAAACCTCTGATGACATCATCATTTCTTAATTAATTAATTAATTAATTAATTTTTATGCCATTAAAACCCTTTACCTTAATTAAAAATATTTAATTAAGGAATCCCTCCCAAAAATGTTTAAATTTTATTTAAACACCATTCCCCTATTTATTAATTATTTAATTAATAAATTGACCCAAAATCCAAAAAATAAATAATTAATTTATTTTTTTCCCAAAACCTTAGAAATATCCTAAAGACCACTAACCTCTTCTAGAATCTTCTAATCCCTCTTTAATTTCAATTAAAAGTTAATCCCATCATTTCTTCACCCTAATCCCAACTCAAAATATTTAATTAAGATTAAATATTAATCCTCAATCCCTAAATTACCCTAGGAAAACTCTAGACTCTTCTAGAACTTTCCTAATCCTTCCCTAAACCCATTTAGGGGAAATTACCTACTTTCCCTAAGCTAATCTAAGTCTCCTTTGACTCTTAGTCAAACCCTAACCCTAATGAGCCTCAAAATTCATTAAAGCCTTTAAGATAAATAAATCTTTATTTATTTCCTAAATTCTTATTATCCCTAGAAAAGCCTAGACTCTTCTAGAAAGTCTTCATCCTTATCCCCTTTGACTCAAACCCTAATCTTACCCCAAACCCTAACCTATCCTCCTAACCCAAGCCCTTCCAAAAGCCTATAAGTACTCCTCATTTCTAAGAGCAAAACACCCATTCACCTTTTATTTCAAGCATTGTTATCATGCTAATTTAGCTCTAGATTTAGCATAATCACTCTAATTTAGATCATTTTCAAGCTTTCTTAGAACACACCATAGCTTAGCAATAATGGATTAACCTAGTTTTCTTCATTGTTTTGCATAGCTTAGCATAATCTCACACTTCATTTGGATTAAAATCAATCTAGTATAATCATATTTGTTTCTTAAATCTCCATTGAAGCATTCTTGAGTTCTTGAGGCCTTAGGGGCAATTTTGGGTGTTCTACCCAATATTGTGCCATTTTTGGGGTTTTCATGAATCTTAATCCATCTTAGTATGCATTAGAATATGCTCCAAGTGCTTAGAGAGCACACCCACATCCCCTAAGTAAAAGCAAATCAAATAGTGCTTGGGTGCACCTATTTAGGCTCTATCTGAAGTGGCTTACCTTAGATATTTTTGTTTTGAATTGATATAATGTTAGATTAAAACCTAATATTTTCTTGTCTTAGCCTTTCAAAACAGATATAGATAGCCTAGTCTATAGGTAGCCTCTGTTGAATCTTCTCCCATAGCTTCCTTCAGATCGGTCTTTGGTTCTATCATCATCTTTCATGTGTGGACATCTAGCAGCGATGTGGCCAACCTCTTTACAATTAAAGCATGCCAAAGATAGCTTACCTCTATACATTCCTTTACCTTTGGGTAATCTTCTGGCCACAAGAGCTTCAAGTTCATCAAGCTCATCATCGGTGTTACTGTCACTATCATTTTTATTATTCCTGCTAGACTTACTAATCTTCAGAGAAGACATGAAAGCAGATTCCATAGATGGTACAACACTATTATCAAAATTATTTAACTCAAAGGTTGTAAGTTTACTAATTAGATTGTCAAGTGTAAGTACATTAGCAGATGTAGACCTTGTCTCATGGATAGCAGATATTTTGATTGCGTAAACTGGCAATAAGGTTCTGAGTACTTTGCTTACGATAGTTTCTTCACTAATGACTCCATCAGATGCTCTAATAGCATGTACTGCCTCTTTCAGTCTATTTGTGTATTGCACAATATTCTCACCTTCTTTCATCTTCATATCATCGAATCTACCTCTTAAGCTTTCTGCTCTAGCTCTTCTAACATTCACATCTCCATTGTAAACTTGAGAAAGTTTATCCCAAATGGATTTTGCAGTAGTGCAACTTTTAATATCTTCAAATTTGACATCAGTGTAGGTAGCAGCAAATCCATCATAGTAACATTGTGTTCATGCCTATCTTTTAGTTGATCAAGTGTCAGGGGACCTGGTGTCGGTTCTATATAATCATTCTCAATCAATTCTAGTGTAGCATTCCCAATTCTAGATATGTGCAACTTCATTCGGCTCTTCCATACTACAAAATTCTCTTTGTTTAGCTTTGATACTTCCCTTTTATACATTTTGAGATCTTTTTACTTAAGTCCTTAAAACTCTATTTAAAGAAACCAACGCTCTGATACCAATTGTTAGAATAACTGAGAGGGGGGTGAATCAGTTAATCACTGTCCCAATACAAAATGTATAATCCAAAAACAAATACTTCAATTTCTACTACTCGGTAACTTAAAATACTTTTACTATCTGTGCATTTACTGATTATCAGTCTAAAACTTATAACAGTTACCGATCAAATCAAATATGCAATATGTAAATATGACATCGAAACAAACATCACAATCAACACATAACACAAGAGATTTAACATGAAAACCCTGTGAAGGGAAAAACCACCTGGGACCGACAACCCAAAATATTCACTCTTCTGAAGTGAGGTCGGTGAAGACCCAACCCTATTAAAGGTTACAAACACAATGTTAGGTGTGACCTTGTTAGAGGATTTAAGACCAACCGTTATCGTCCAACCAGAAGTCACTCTGGGGTTGATAGGATAACAATGCTCATTCTATGAATGATACATAATAAGACTTTCTTTGTCCACTTAGTTAAGAGATTTGACCATGTACAATAGTTAAATATGTAACAGTAGGTGATCTGACTTAATACAACTTCAATTACAAATAAAAGATCAATGTTCAGATCATACAAATCTTTTTGATCAATAAATCAATTCTATTTCAAATACTATTTAACTTACTGTCCATTGGTAATCACTCTTTGTCACTCGATAATGCTTTTCAGTAGGGTTCTCCTTAACCAGTATGATCAAAATGCATGAAAAATTGTTCACGCGATGATTCTACAATTTTCTTCTCTTCTAGCATCACACTCGTAAAATCTTCAGTCTCTTATATAGACATGTAAACCATTTTCTTCTGCTCCATCAGATTTTTCCACTTAATCACATTCGTTGATTTTTCCTCTTAAACATACCTTGACACTTGTGTCAATAAAACGTTTGATTCTCATCCTTTAGATCTTTTCTAAATTTTTTCAGCAGTCGATCTTCGTAAAAAACATTATCTATTACCTCGAAATCATACACTTGCCAGCTCATCAATCTTATCGGCTAAACTAATCATTTAGTTCATTCTGTTCTTCTCGGTTAACAAAGAAATACGTCGGTGAACACAAGCTCAGTTTATACTGTGCTTGGTATACACTACACTCCGTTGGTGTATACTGAAATACTTCATCAACCGATAACATTGCTTTGTGTCTTTTAGCTCTTTTCCTCATCATAGATGAATGAAACATAATCAAGTCAATATCATAAGGTCATAGACTCATCAAAAAGTTACTCAATGTATTCCTTATCCTCATCTGTCATATCCATCTTCCTCATATAGATATTTTTGTTCTTCATCTCTTTCACTCCTCTATAGATGTATCAGTATAGTAACTTACAAGATAAGTGCTGTCAAACTTAGTTGACATCAATGAAAACATAATAATGATTTAATCATATTACATATCTAATCAATCTGCTTGGTGATCTCAAATCACATATGCTTCAATCAAGTTCTAAATCAGTTGTAGTTCATCAACATCTAATAGCTATCTTTTCTCACTCAATCCACTGCTTCTCATGAGAAACTAGGGAATAACTAAAAATTAGAAGTTCAAAAAATTGGATATATGAGAGCATGGTGATGATAGATTACACTTATGCACATATAATATTTTTTCCTGATTGAAGACCAAGTTCTATAACTAATTTGTAAAAAAATCACCATGTTTCCAGCTTGACAAAGGGTGATTTACATGAAATGCAATATAAGAACAAGAACCAAAAAACACATCCCAGACATAGGGAAAGCCTTCCACATTTTGAACTATATGTTTGTTAGTTATAGTGAACAATGACTTGTTAGAAATTAATTAATAGTCATATACAAAAATAGAACACATGATCCACAAAAAAAATCTAAATTATTCATCAATATAATAACTCTTTCAATCACACATGTCAGTACTTTAAAAAGTTACATGTATAGTGTATATGTCTATAATTGGCATACATGCCTATGAAAACCTTTTGAATGCATATAATTTCCATAAGCTTTCTTTGGCTTCATCTTTGAAGTATTTACCATGAACTAAGAATGGTGCCTTATTGTAGTCTTCCCTTAACATTGTTTTTTTATTTCAAATTTTTCTTTGCTTAAGCATAGATTTTAGGTTGGCCATACATGGGCATGGAACAAAAGAACCATGTTTCTCTATTTATGATGGAGACTTATAAATATTCAACACAAAATAATTCATGATGAGGTAGAATAATAATAAATTCAAGGCAATAGAGTACAAAATCTTATTTATACTATGTTTTTCTTTTTGTCCTTTACTTTTGAGTCTATTGTGTTTGTTCTATTTAAGTAGTGCCTACATCAATTTATATTAGATCAACCTTCTTGTGGCTTAGAAATCACACCTGGGTACAAGGGAGTTATTAAAAATGTTGATATCCATCTATATTAGGTCTTACTTACAACCAATAATGATGCAATATTTGTCAATGACTATAACACTGTGTTAGTACATGTATTTTGGGCCAGAGTTGGTACTTTTTGATATGTTTTCAACTAATTGACATAGCACTCTAACAAGTAGAAATATATAATAGATTAAACCAAATATGTCCTCAGAAAAGAAACAACTACACAATGACCATTCAAACTACCATAACCATTTTCCTATACAAAAATTAATGTCTTTGACCTTAAAACAATGATTCTATACTGATGTTTATGTTGTCTAAATTCAATATCAAATGAATTAGATTCTTAGAGAGCTCCGCATCTTTCTATTTTTTCAAAAAATTAGATTTTATTTTTACAATCCCCTATCAGGTAATCTGGATAGGTAAAAAAGAAAGAAGGTAGAGAAAAGTAGTCCAAGCTTACATCTAGCCTAAAAAAAAACCAATCCTCATCACAGTGGCATTGCAATCTTAAGAGTAGACCACAAAATACGAGTATGTTCGAGACAACGATTCACTCATAAATAGGAAAAAAATCCTAACTTCTGATAGTCCATTGTCGCACACAAAATAGAAGTTGCCACTTAGTCTAATCATATTTGAAAGAGCTAGGATTGACAATCACAAAATAAATTTAACAATATAGTCTATGTTTTAAATCTCATTAACCTATCCTATGTAAGGCTATTTCACATGCATTATAAGTTATAGATAAAACAAAATCACAGAAGAAGCATGAAAGATGTAAAAAACTACTTATAACAAATGAAATTACTCCTGAATGCCACTAGTATATGGACACTACAATCAACGAAAGCCTCAATAGAACCCCACTTGCCTGCAACTTGTATCACAGTGACTAAAATTATATAACGGTTCAAATATAGATATGAATGTTCTATAAAGTAATGTATGTAGTAAAAATATGAACCTATTTGCTGCAAATGAAAAATACTAAAACACCAAACAAAATCACATTAGATGTTAGTCATTTCAAATGCAACAAAATATGTAACTTTCACTACAATCTCAATGAGCTAAAACAAAGGCACCCAATAACCTTGTTTGATTTTCTCTTCAAGATTATTGTGGGTATGGTCTCCCAACACAATAGAATGCAATCTAATGCAAAGACTGTAAGATGCAAAATGAGGGTTTTGGAAATAAATATGAGGAACTTGCCCCAAATCTCACAATGATGTGCAAGTGCAAGATCTATGAAGAAGATAGTGCATAAGCAAAATGATACAAGATATTTTTATTTATTTATTAATAAGAAATGCAATGCAAGCTAAACTAAGAATGAAAATGCAAGATTTCAACTAAACTATGAAATTAAAACCATTCTACCATGCAAGAATTGAAATCTAAGCTAAGATGAAAGTGCAACAATTATGCTAAAAAATTAAAATGTTAAAAAAATGCTAGAATGCTAGAATGTTACGTACTTAAATGAGTGCTCAAGTGCTCTAGAATACTTGATGATTATCTTTACAAGATTAACCTACAAATGAAAGAGAGACTTTATTTTATAGAAATTGATTAGGATTGGATGAAAGAGATTAAGAAGCAAAAGAATGGATGACCAAGATTAAGAGATAAAATATGAGTGATTAAGATGAAGAGATAAAAGAAATGAGTGGATAAGATTAAGAGGCAAAATGATGTTAGGTAGGGTTTGAGAGACAAAAGATGCAAAAGTCAAACTTCACTTTTAGAGGGAAAGATGAATTTAAAAATGATTGGTGGAGAAAAGAGATGGAAAGGTGACTATTTTGAAAAAAGTTATTGTGCACATGATTATAGGTAATCCACATTTTAATTAAGATAAGAGAAATATTAGAAAAATGTAAGAATAAGAAAAAGGGAAAAAACTAAATTTAAAAAATTTAATTTAATCATAGTTTAGAAAAACTTTAGGCTAATGGAGGAATAAAATAAATATAGTTTATTTTATAAAGAGAAATAGAGGGATTATATATTAAATTAAATTTAATATATTATAGTATTTAAATAAAATTTAAATACAAAAGGAAAATAAATTTATTAAATTAAATTAAATTAAATTAAATAAATAGAGGAATATAACAATTTTAGGTGTCTACTAGTAGAATGCTTATAAATTAAAATTTTAACTTTTTAGCGGCATTTACTGAACTCAAAATTTTCTTACACACAACATTAAATATAAACATTGACCAATGTCCTTCAGAGTTAAAATATCCCCCATAATCTATTGTGAAGAGACAAACTAATAAAACAAAAAAAAAAATCAAAAAATATTTTTTTTGATATTATTTAATGTACCTTTGACAATAGTGCTATCATTAACACCTTTTCAAGCTATAAAATATAAATTCACACAACTACCTCTAGATTTATTCGCACTATTTTAGATTCCACATTAATAAATTGAAAAGTTTTGTCTCTTCACACCAAGAGAAAAATCATAAAGAATATTTAAAAAATTTTAAACACATTGATCCATCCAATCAAATCATATGTATTTTTTAAACTAAATTACAGATACACACACATGAGAACTATTGAAGAAAATTAAATATTAAAAATAAATTCATTTGATTGGTAGAGGTAAAGTCAACAATGATATTTGCATGAATGTATTAGTTTTCCTCCTATGTGAGGAATTAATAATGGTTCATACATATAGTTAAAAAAAATAAAATATAAAAATAAATAAATAAAGTGTAAATGGAAAAGTGGGTAATCTCACCAAAGGTGGAGCCCATTTTTTCTTACCCCACGTGAGTAGGAATGAGGTGATTCATTTTATTTTTTTAATTTATTTTTACTTAAACATAAGTTCATTTTAAAATAATACAAATAATAAACTCCAACCTTCCAAGGAGTTGATGTGGAGTGGTCCCCACTTGATGGGTGGAAGATGAAGAGGCAAAAGAAATGAGTAGATAATATTAAGAGGCAAAAATATGTTAGGAGGTAGGGTTTGAAAGACAAAAGATGCAAAAGTCAAACTTCACTTTTATAGGGAAAAATAAATTTAAAAATGAGTGGAGAAAAGAGATGGAGAGGTGACTACCTTGAAAAAAGTTATTGTGCACATGATTAAAGGTAATCTACCTTTTAATTAAAATTAAAGGACTATTAGAAAAATATAAGAATAGGAAAAAGGGAAAAGAAACTAAATTAAAATAAATTTAATTTAATCATAGTTTAAAAAAACTTTAAGCTAATGAAGGAACAAAATAAATAAAATTTATTTTATAAATGGAAACGAATAAATTATATATTAAATTAAATTTAATATATTATAGTATTTAAATAAAATTTAAATACAAAGAGAAAATAAATTTATTTAATTAAATTTAATTTAATTAAATAAATAGAGGAATATAACAATTTTAGATGTCTACAAGTAGAATGCTCATAAATTAATTTTTTTAACTTTTTAGTGACATTTACTTAACTCGTAATTTTCTTAGACACAACATTAAATATAAACATCGACCAATGTCCTTCATAGTTAAAATATCCCCCATAATCTGCTGTGAAGAGACAAACTAATAAAACAAAAAAAAAGGAATTTTTTTTTTAATATTATTCTATGCACCTTTGACAATAGTGCTATTATTAACACCTCTTCAAGCTATAAAATATAAATTCACACAACTACCTCAAGATTTATTCGCACTATTTCAAATTCCACATTAATAAATTGAAAAGTTGTCTCTTCACACCAAGAGAAAAATTGTAAAAAATATTTAAAATTTTTTAATCATAGACGCTAGTATAAATTTACAAAAATGATTGGCTAAACAAGTGAAGATAAAGTTGTGAGAAAAAAATAAAAAGCCTTCCACTAACTATTCATTGATCCATCCAATCAGAGTATATGTATTTTTTAACTAAATTATACACACACACACATATGAGAACTATTGAAGAAAAATTAAATATTAAAAATAAATTTATTTGATTGGTGGATGTAAAGTCAATAATGGCATTTGCATGAATGCATTAGTTTTTCTCCTATGAAAGGAACTAATAAGGGCCCATACATATATTTTAAAAAGAAAAAATATAAAAATAAATAAATACAGTTTAAATGGGAAAGTGGGCAATCCCACCAAAGGTGGAGCCCATTTCTTCTTACCCCACATGAGTAGGAATAAGATAATTCATTTTATTTTTATGCCAAAGGTGTTCTTTATATAAAATGCATCGAATTGGGTTAACAACATCGATGGTTGTTAGTGCTTGATAGGCATGCAAGACGATTGAAATGTTTGCTACCCTTGATATTTAAATGAAAATTGAATAAAAAATTAAATATTTATTGTTGAAACATAATAGATTCATTTTTTTTTGTAAACCATGTTTTGGTGATAAGACTTTAAAACTAACTATTGGGAAGGCTTTGAAAAATTAGAGGTTTAAACCCCAGTTTACGCATCCATAAATATCTTGAAAACAAATTGTGCGACATGGTTTGACCATCATCTTATGAACACAAAATTAAATGATAATTCTTATTGTGGAATGTCCCGAAAAAACTTTATTTTGGATAATGATGTCCTCTTCATAAATCATGTGCTGCGACTTTTTTCATTTAGTTTGCACGATACCCCATTAAACCATCAATTTTTAAATCTATCACCGAAACGTTTACTTCAAGAACTGTTAGCCCATTTTACTATCAGTGCAAAAATTTGTTGAAAATGGTCTTATCTTGTGAAAATCCTTAAAAATGGCCAATTCCCATGTCAAATGTCAAAGGATATAGGGTTTATTCATGTTGCGAGGGTTCCAAAAAATTTGTCTAAGTCCATAAAACTCTATCCTTTTCTATTTCTTCATTACCTTTTTTGGGCACTTAAGTTGGTAATTTGCATGTGGCTTTATCTTTCCCCTTTGTGTCTCTGAATCTCATGATGAAGTTGAAATGTCTTAAGTGATTCAGAGATTCATCGATAAAGTGTGGGCCTTAACTATTTTGTGTTGTCATCCAATCTCTTAATTTTTGATGGTTAGTGACTTAGCATCTGGCGATCCAGCGAAAAGGGTTTTCTCCAAGTCTCCCATTTTGCAGTGCTTAAGTCTTTTATTCAGAGACCTGGCAACAAGGTATTCTCTAGATCTCCTAATGTTGGAAGTTAAGTGTCTAACCTTCAACGATTTAGCATGATGGTTATCTCCAAGTCTCGTAAGGTCGCGGTCAAGTAACGTAACATTCAAAGATTGGACGATGACCATAGATGAAGATGAAGATCGACAACTTCCATTAAATCTCAAGATAAAAGTTGGGCTAAGTGAAAGATTCTATGGAATTGAGCGATGCTCGTCGATGATGAGAAAGATCAAGGACTATTGCTGGCTCTCTTGATGGGACTATATGGTTAAAGTACACATCCAAAGATTACAATATTTTCTTTGGTTGCTAAATCTCCAGACCAAACTCAAGTTAATTAAAGTGTTCTAAGATCATGAAGAGCCTTCAATCACGCGATCTCCAGATGGCGGGGTTAAGGTTTACTAAGAGATAAAGGACCAACAGGTTTGAGAGAAGATCAATGATAGGCGTGAGGCCTTATAGAAAAGGTGCAAGATGGATAATGATTATGAGATCACGACTGCCATCTAATCTTGTCTAATAAAGGCTTGGATGACTATTGTGCTTAATTTTGTGAGCCACACGATGTGTTGGAAAGATATAGAGTCAATGACTATGTTTTAAACCTGGGCAAATAACCGTTGTAGCCAGACTTTTTGAAATTATGCTAGGTTTATTATGCAAGATTGAATCAGGTTTCCTTCAGTAAAGGACTGGATATTAAATGCAAAGGTGACCAATCTATTTGATTTGATCTTGTTTTCCATCATAGAATGATCTTGAAGTGATGCTTGATTGCAAAGGGTGTCCATGCCATGGAGAAGTCAGTGAAATAGTTACACCATTTATTATGCGGTTGAAGATAAAAGAAGGCCAAAATGATGGATTTCCTATCTTTATTTTGTACCAATTAGGGTTTTGGCCATAACTGAAGATCAAATTGGATCTGATTGCTCTAGATTTTCTAGCATGTCTTTTCTACGATAAATTGCCTAATTTTTGGTTGTTATAGTTGTTGGAAACCCTAGTTCTGTCCTAGCTATCCAAAGCTTGTTGCATCTTTTTCTTGAGGATTCCAAGATGGCTAGTGACTATATATAGAAAGTTTTTACTTTTGTAAGGGGGTGATGAAACTTAACACTGCTAGGCAATATCCATCTCTTGAGTTTTTTTTGGGTTCATTATCTTGTAAATATATTGAACCAGAAGCTTCTTAATGAAAAATAATGGAATCCCTGTCCATAATGGTGATGTCTTTATGTGAATCCTTGTGTGTTAATTTATAAGGCATTTTAATACACTGGTTATATGGTAACTGTGAGTTTGTTCTCTTAGTTTCTTTCAAGGAGAGAATAAATCTTTGAGGTGAATTCTAAGGGTTTGGGACTTGCATATGAATCTTATGTCTGGGTATTGGAGTGAAGGAGTGATTTTTAAGACATTTCATTTGGTTTCTATGTGTTTGGAGTTTGAGGGTTTTTGGGGATGTATGTTTATTTGACTTTGTTGCCCAATAGATAAGGCATTAGTATTTACTGGTTATGCAGTTCTTCATCATCAATCGATATAAAATCATTTAATCTTTACTTTCTATTAAAGAGCATACACATTCATAACTTGTGTTTGCAGAATACAAGTTTTGTTTAGTGATTCTTTGAAGAAATGAATCCATAGGTATACCTGCCTGAGCATTAAGACTTGAAGTGTAGGAGGATTAACCTCTTGATCCTTATTAATTGGTCCTTTTTATTGTTATATTTGGAGTGGGTTTTAAGGGTCAGAGACATTAGTTTGTCAATCAAATTGTAAATTTGCAGTTGTGGAAAAGGGAACCAACAAAATGGTGACTCGACTGGGGAAGAAATTGCTAGGAATAGTCCCAAGAGATAACTGAGGTGGGGGGGGGGGGGGGGGGGTGAATCAGTTATCTACAATTTTCAATTCTTTATATAGTTAAGTATACTTAAACTTTAAGCATAAACACAATGAAAGAACACTTGAAGACAACATAATAATTTTGGTTATGGGGAAAACCAAATAGGTAAAAACCCCGGTGGGAATTGACACCCACTAATAATTTGCACTAGTGTTTTATGATCCCTGTTAGGAGTTGATCTTTACAATGCATTTAGTATAGTGACCTGGCCAAGGCTAAAACCCTGTTAGGAGTATTTTACAATTAACCCTGTTAGGGGTGAGGACACATTGTCTAAGAGGTCACTGCTCAAAGGGGTGAAGACTACAACCTTCTGAATAACATATACACACTATATTTGGATCTTGATGAACTATGCTTAGACCTGTAGTTTGGATCAGTTCCAATGAATATCATATACTCTTTTCTTGGTCACATAGACCTTTTTCTAATGGCTCAACACTTCGCACACTCTGCTCTACTCTTCATAGTCAACTCTTAACCACACCTAGCAATCTCAAATAACTGCCTATAAATATCTTTCCTCTAAATGATATAATCAAGTCAGCTTGTTAGAACCACCTTGAAATCATATTAGAGAAATAATAAAAATCTTCCACAACATCTCATTTGGCTCTACTAAGAACGCAACACAACCTGGGACCTATCTAAATAGATAAGTGTAGGTGCACGCTACACACTGTCAACTCTACCAAATTAACAGATACTTTCTCCTCAATCTAAATTACATCATGCAATCTTAACCAAAAATTCTTAACTCTTCTCTAATTACTAATCCAAGGGTGCATATCGAAATGATAGGTGCAACTCCTGTACTAATAAAATCTCTGTCGGCTCTTCTGGATAAACACAGGAAACTACAACTGGTGAATAGTGACTGCATAACTTCACTTCTACTGATCATCAGAATCTACATCCATGAATGTAACATTAATAACATGTCTCCATCACACATCCAAATGTGCAAGGCTCCATGATAATTGTACGAACAATCACTCACAGAACATTGCCTGTAACTCTGTTAGGAACACTGCCAACACAAGCTGCAACATAACTGTTTGTACTAACAATTAATCTCTGCATCCATGATATCATGCTGATAATATGTCCATGTTACATATACTCAAAGCTTACTACATAAGTCTTCCATGCATGCTACTTACCATATGTTATCATCAATGACAAACATACAGTCAACATTGGCTTGTTGGAAAATCTCCAACAATCTCCCCCTTTGGCATTGATGGCAACATATGGAATGAAAAACACCATGAATCAAAATGACTAATTATTTTATAACATTCTCCATTTCCTCATCAAAACTCCCCCAAGGATGAATCCTCCATCTGTTGTAATATTATTCAATATTCTCCATTTCCTCAATTGAACTACTTCCATGACTGAATATTACTCCCCCTTTAATACTATTTTTCATGACTATATACTACTCCCCCTTTGACATCAATGACAAAGGGTGCCAAACATTTAAGCTCCGGTACTACTCCTGAAGTAGAGTAGTCAACCATTCATCAGTCCCTGACGACTGATGCACTTTCCACTTTCTCTAAGTAGAATTAGGGAAGGGAATTACTCCCAGCTTCTCCCTGAAATACTCAAAAGTATCATTTGGTAAAGGCTTTGTGAATATATTTGCTAGCTATTCCTTTGTACTCACATAATCTAATTTGACTTATTTCTCTACCACTTTCTCTCTAAGGAAGTGATACTTAATCTCTATATGTTTTGTCTTTGCATGCATCATAGGATTCTTTGACATGTTGATAGTGCTAGTGTTATCACAATGAATAACAATAGGATAATCAATCTAAATTCCAAAGTCCTTTATCATTTGATTGATCCACACAATTGTAGAACAATTCAAGGCTACTACAACATACTCTGCTTCTACTGTTGACTGACAAATACAATTATGCTTCTTGCTTGTCCAAGTGACAAGTCTGTCACCAAGAAACACTGCTCCTCTTGATGTACTCTTTCTATCATCAAAGCATCCTGCCCAATCTGCATCTTTATATACATGAAGCTCAACATTCTCTAAGTTAGGATACCATAGACCATAGTTTATAGTGCCTTGCAAATATCTGAATATTCTCTTTACTACCATGAGGTGACTTTGTTTAGGCTCTGCTGCAAATCTTCCAACTATGTCAACTACATTAGAAATATCAGGTCTAGTTTGAGTAAGATATATGAGTTTACCAATCATAGACTTGTACAATTTTGTATATACTGCTAGAGAATCATCTTCTTTTGTAAGCTTGCATCCTGTTATCATAGGTGTACCCACTGGCTTGCAATCATCCATCTTGAATTTCTTCAATATCTCTTTCACATAATTGGACTGATTAATGAAAATACCTTTCTATGTTTGCTGCACATTTAATCCCAGAAAGTATTTGATAGGTCCAATCATGCTCATCTCAAACTCACTCTGCATCTCCTTAGATAATTTTTCACTAAGTTTGTCATTACCTCCAAAGATAATGTCATCAACAAATATAGCTACAAGTAGTAGTCCTTTAGATGTCTCTCTTATGAATAAATTGCAATCTGCTGCTCCTTTCTTGAATCCAATTTTTGTTAGATATCCATCAAGTCTCTCATACCAAGCTCTAGGGGTTTTCTTAAGTCCATAGAGGGCTTTCTTCAATTAGCATACCACATAAGGTCTGTCTGATAGGGTGAATCCTTCTAGCTGCTCAATGTATACTTCTTCCATTAAATCTCCATTCAAAAATGTCAAATTAACATCCATCTGTTAAACTTTGAAGTTTTTGACCGGTTGCATAAGCTAGAAACAACTTAATGGCTTCTAATCTACTCACTGGTGCAAATGTGTCTAAATAATCAATACCTTCTCTTTGTGCATATCCTTTACATATTAATATTTCTTTATTCTTTACTATTGTACCATCTTCATTCATTTTATTTTTGAATATCCATTTGGTTCCAATCACCTTCTTATCACTAGATCTTGGGACCAGTTCCCAAGTATCATTCTTAATAATTTGATCTAGTTCTTGTTTCATAGCATCATGACAATCTAAATTATTACATATATCTTCAACACTTAAAGGTTCAATCAAGATAGTAAACATACCACTTCATTTCTTGTTGAACTCTTTTCTTTTGATCTTGTTGTGACTTTTCCACTTTGATCTCCAATGATGTCATCCTTAGAGTGATATCTAGATGTGAACTTTGGAGCTTTAGGTGATGCTGTTTCATCTACCTTCTGATTTTCTTCTTCACTTATCTCAGGGTCATTGAACAATACATCAATATTGTCAAACATCTCTTCAACAACTATCTCACTAGTGGAAGGACTGGGTTCTTCTTCAATCATGGGTGCATAATCATGATATCTTTCTTGAACCATAAACTTTTCATCAATCTTAACATGAGCACTTTCAATGATCTCCTTCAATCTCAAATTAAAACATCTATAAGTTTTTCTTTTAGTAGAGTAACCAAGGAAAATACCTTTATCACTTCTTGCATCAAACTTGCTTATTGCTTCATCCCTCTTGATGTAGCACTTGCTTCCAAATATTTTGAAGTATTTCACTATGGGAACATTACCAAACCATATCTCATAAGGTGTCTTGTCCGCGCATGGCCTCAATTGTATTCTATTGATGGTATATACTGCTGTATTTACTATATCTCTCCAATAGGTATGTGCAAATTTTCCTTCAATCATGATGGTGCACGCTATATCAAGGATGATACTATTCCTTCTCTCAACAATCCCATTTTGCTATGGGGTTCTAGGTGCACTCAACTGTCTCTTTATGCCATGTTTTTTGCAGTACTCATAGAATCTGTCAGAGGTGAGTTCTCCTCCTCTATCCAATCTTAGACATTTTATCTTTAGTCCAGATTCATTCTCAACCTTGTCTTTGAATATTTTGAACTTCTTAAATGCTTCTAACTTATCTTTCAAGAATGCAACCCACATCATTCTAGAATAATCATCTACAAAGAAAATGAAATATATTTCACCATAGTATGATCTTGTTTGAGTTGGTCCACATAGGTCTGTATGAATCAGATCCAACTTGTTCTTTACTGAATTGTGCTTGCTCCTGAATGAATTCCTCACATGCTTTCCCATAACACATTCCCTGTAAATAGTATCAACTAGCTTTTCTATACTAGGTAAATCTCTTACTGCCTTCACATTGCTTATCTTTACTATGTTATCAAAGTTGATAGGACATAGTCTTTTGTGCCATAGCCAACTGTCATCAACTTTAGCAACAAAACAACTTGCTTCTGAATTAAGGTGAAAAAAATTACCTCTAGTCTTTGAACTTGATGCAATCATAACACCATCCTTGTTGTTAATGATGCAGTTGTTGTCTTTAAACTCCAACTGATAACCTTTTTCAAGCAACTGCCCAATACTAAGAAGGTTATGTTGCAAAGCATCTACATAGAGAACATCATCAGTATTGTTCTTCCCATCTAATGTGATAGCTCCTCTACCAATGATAGGTTTAGGAGTGTTGTCTCCAAATCTAACCATGCCACCATTGTATTTGTCAAGATGAACAAATTTGTCTTTATCACCTATCATGTGATGTGAACAACTGCTATCTATAATCCAATCTATCCTTATGTCTGCTTGCGAAATCAATGCTAGGTCTTGTTCCTTTCTCTTATCTTCACGATCCATCTCATCATACATCTTTTCGACAATAGAAATGAATCCAATTTCATCTTCATCTGAATCATCATTTGATACTCCATATCCAACATAGTAACATTCCTTTGTATACTTAGGCTTGTAGTTGTTCTGGAACTTTTTAACTCTTATAGGACACTTAGATACAAAGTGACCAATCTTATGATATGAAAATCATTTGAATGGCAATTGACCTTCATATTTTCCTTTTCCTTTCTTTTCTCTTTTAACAATCATAGCAATGAAATTATCTAGTACTTTTTCTTCATCATCATCATCAAAATTACTAGAAGTATTTGTATATTTCTTACCATGGACTGATGCTTTGAAGGCTGTCTCACTTTTGGGTTCTATCTTCAATCTTGAAATCTCAAAAGCTGAGATTTTGCTGATCAAGGTCTCTCTCTTGAAATTTTTTGTAAGCTGCATGGTCTCATCAAGGATGTTGATCTTGTTTTCATACTCTACTATAAGAGTAGTCATCAACTTATCCATAATGTCTTCCTTCGAGATCTCTCCCCCATTGTTCCTGATTCTGGCAACTGCTTCATTAATCCTTTGGTTGTAAGCTTTGATGTCTTCTTCAGGTAGCATCTCTAATGCATTATATCTTTTCTTACAAGTCTTTCTAAGTGCATTCTTTGCTTGTGTATCTCCTTCAAACATGTCTTCTAGGTGCTTCCATATCTTGTAGGCTATGTCTACTTTCTTTATTTCTGAAAATTCACTATCAGATAGGGCACTGATAAGGGCTTCTTTGGCTATTTCATTTTGATGGAACAAATCCTTTTGCTTACTTTTAGCATCATCATTTGCAAGATCTTTTAGAGGGGGAATCTTAGCTTCTTTGATAGCCACTTCAAAAACTTCAAAAGAAATGCACTGCAAATGTGTCACCATTTTGTTCTTCCAATCAAGACAATTCTCTCCATCAAACTTAGGACTATCTTTTCTAAAGAATGCCATCTGATCAACCTCAAGCTGTTAAAATTTCTCTTCGAGGCACTTGGCTTTGATACCAATTGTTAGGAATAGTCCCAAGAGATATAACTGAGAGGGGGGGGGGGGGTGAATCAGTTATCTACAAGTTTCAATTCTTTATATAATTAAATATACTTAGACTTTAAGGATAAACACAATGAAAGAAAACTTGAACACAACACAACAATTTTGGTTATGGGGAAACTCAAATAGATAAAAACCTCGGTGGGAATTGACACCCACTAATAATTTGGACTAGTGTTTTATGATCCTTGTTAGGAGATATTATAACCCTGTTAGGAGTTGATCTTTACAATGCATTTAGTACAGTGACCTGGTCAAGGGTTGGACCCTATTAGGAGTCTTTTACTATTAACATTGTTAGGGGTGAGGATGCATTGTCTAAGAGCTCACTACTCAAAGGGGTGAAGGCTGCAACCTTTTGAATAATAGATACACACTACATCTGGATCTTGACGAACTACGCTTAGACCCACTGTCTGGATTAGTTCCAATGAATAGCATATACTCTTTACTTGGTCACATAGACCTTCTATTGATGGCTCAACATTTCACACACTCTACTCTACTCTTCACATTCATCTCTTAACCACACCTAGCAATCTCAAATGACTTCCTATAAATATCTTTCCTCTAAATGATATGATCAAGTCAACCTATTAGAACCACCTTGAAATCATATTAGAGAAACAATAAAATCTCCCACAACATATCAGTCACCTCTACTAAGCACACAACACAACCTATGACCTGTCTAAATAGATAAGTGTAGGCACACGCTACACACTGTTAGCTCTACCAAATTAACTGATACTTTCTCCTCAAGCTGAATTATATCATGTGATCTTAACCAAACATTATTACCTTTTCTCCAATTACTAATCCAAGGGCGCATACCAAAATGATAGGCACAACTCCTGTACTAATAAAATCTCTGTCAGCTCTTCTAGATAAACATGAGAAACTACAACTGGTGAATAGTGACTGCATAAATTCACTTCTACTAATCATTAGACTCTGTGTCCATGAATGTAACATTACTAACATGTCTCCATCACATATCCAAAACACACAAGGCTCTAATAATTTTATGGACAATCACTCATAGAACATTGCCTGTAACTCTATTAGGAACACTACTGACACAAGCTACTACATAAGTGTCTATACTAACAATTAACCTCTGCGTCCATGCTATCATGCTAATAACATGTCCATGCTACATATACTCAAAGATTACTACATAAGTCTTCCACGCATGCTACTTACCATATGTTGTCATCAATGACAAACATACAGTCGACACTGGCTTGCTGGCAAATCTCCAACAGAAATACAAAAGCTCATAAATATCTAATCAAGTTTGCCTATCCAAGTCAACCTATAAGTGGTGACTTATGGTCATAGAGTCATGTTTTGAAAAAGGATTCTCATCAAGTGTGAGTGGCGACTCTGAAAGTCTCTATTATATAAGTGCCATTTTGATAAAAAATATTTAGAAATCTTGATGAAGTTTTGTGTTGGCTGGAAAGTATATAGAGAATGTGAAGTATGGAGGTCCCACAATAGTGAGTCCCACTTTTTGGCCAACTTTGACACAAAGATCAACATTTTGAAAAAAAAAATCACTTTAGAACACCTATTGCCACAAAACTATTAGGAATTTGAAGATGATGTAAACTAGAGTCTTTTACAAATTTCTTTCTAGTTTCTAAATATATTTAAAAAAAAATTAAAATTCATTAAAATTCATTTTTCCTTCTCCTTCAAAAAGTGGTTTGCGTGAAAAAACTATGTTTTTAAGGAGTTACTATCACTTGGATCAGCATAATTTTTTTAAAATATGATAATAATGTAATTATTTTGATATTATATTTGTAACTTCAATATCTAAAGGATGCAATTGGTTTTATTCATTTTGGGTCAATATTTCATAGTTTATTAAGTTCTAAAGTGATAGTAACTATAATTTAGACAGAAGGTCACTTGGATCGCTCTAACTTGATCTATGTATATCGAAATTTATTTTTTCTTTTTTTCATAGAAAGGTAACACAAATACGCTTTTCCTACATATTTTTTTTATAATTTACTATTTTTCCTGAAGTCTTGAAGAGACAGGTTGTTGAAAGACCAAACAACCTATGTTTAGTTAAAGTAATATTTAAAAGTGATAATGAACTCAATATGTATTAAAATTATATTAATTAGAAAGCTTGTTCCGAATAGCATCATTTGACATCACATGTTTGAAAAAACCATCTTGTTTGGTCCTTGTTCCAGGCCTCGAAAGACCATTTTTTTGGAGTTCACTTATTTTCTGAGGGAAAAATTTTAGTTTTGGGGTCTTTGTGTGAAGACCCCCTTCACACGAAGACCCTTGAGGGTCTTCATGTGAAGAACCTTTGCACAAAGCCTCTCAAGTGAAAAGTCTGGCAAAAAACACCCTGCTGGATTTTTTGTTTGGGTACTTCGTGTGAAGTATGTACTCCGAGCGAAGTCGACTAGTGAGTTTATTTTGTAAATTTTTTTTAGAATGGTATTAAACTAAAACATTTTGTTTCTATTTTATATTGAATTGAAATTAATAAATTCACATTTTCTATTCTTGAAGGCATTTTTTGGAGGAGGATTTCTATTTCTATTTTTTCAAAGGCATAATTTTGGAGAGGAGAAATATTAGATTAAAGTATTTTTTGAAGAAGAGAATTTTTATTGACAATCTTGTGGAAGATATTTTTTGGAGCTCAAAGAAATGGGGAACAAGAAGGGAAGACAAAATAAATCTTCTAGAAAAAGGACACCCAGTACTAAACAAAGAAATCATGAAGCTGCATTGACATATTATCATAAAACTAAAGAAGCTGAAAGACAAGTTGAAGTAGGAGGGTCAAGTCAAGTTAAAGAATTGCACATTGAAGAAGGGTCGGGATCACTCCCTATGGAAGCTCAAATAATTGATGTTGGAGAAGACTCAAGATCACGTGCTCCTACTGGTATGGATGAACTTTTAAATTTGCCTCAAATTGTAAAGAGAAATATTAATTATAGGAACTTAGATCATTTACTTACAATGGATGTGGAGAATTTGAGATCACTTGCTAATGTTCAACCCTTAAGTCTTGCTAAGAAGAGATTAATGAATATGATAGCAAGAGAAATATTGGTTAAATTTGATAATTTTGAAATACTTGAAAAAGCTCAATTGCTTTCACTTGTACTTATAAACAAAAAGTTGGAAGGGGAATTAAAATTATTGGGTATAGACACAACATCAAAGAAGAGAAAAGTTGTTGACCTATAAACTGATATGATTGAAAATATTAGGAAAGGTTTGAACCAGCTAGGGAAGCGATCTTGAACTAAAGGTAAGACCATTACAAGAAAAGTTATGTTGACATCTATTTTAGGTAACACTATGGGATGAAAAAGACAGATATCTTCAGTTTCATCTCAGTTTGGTTTTAATAGGAAAATAATATCATGACATGTTAATAGGAGAATACTTTTGGATGATAGCACCTTGGAAGGCAATTGGGCAATCATGTGTAGAGCTCCTTGTTTTGATAGGATTGATGAATGAATACAAAATTTGGTCACATTATTTTGGAATGATAATACACGTCCTTCATCAAGCAGTAGAGATGTTATCAAACATAGAATTTTAGCTAATCAATATGAATATCAACTGAAACATTGGTTGGACACAACACAACATGGAATGTATATGTCATTTTGTAGTTCAAATCCTAATATAAAGATTGGGCAAACATTGTTTGAAAGATTGAAGCCATATGATGAAGGGTGCTCCCCTTAATACCACAAACACATAACAGAAACAGAGAAACAACAACCATATGCAAGAATAGAAAATTGGCTTCTTATTATCTCCACAAATGTGGAATTACAAACTTTCAAAATTACAATATGTAAAGCCACATAGGCATTCCCTTACAATATTTTGTAGGACAAAGCCTTGAATCAATACCCAGATCTACTACCCAGAACTGCTCTAGACAACACTATGGGCCTTCTTTATATAGGCATTTTCCACCGCCCGAGAAGGTTCCAAAAATTTAGCCCTTAGGGCCAACCATCTTAGAATTATTTTATTTTTCAATTTATTATATCAAAGTCAGCTCAAAATAACTTTTGAAACCCGAACAAAAATTTTGAAGGAAAATTATTTTCTACCATCTCAGGTGGCTTGACTTTTGGAGAACATAAGTCATCACCAGTTGACCCGATTGACTATTATAACCCCATTTCAGAAAGACCACAAAGTGCTTTATAGGATTGAATCGCACAAGAACTTGTCACCCAAATTTTTGACCTCATATGAGGCCTCTAAAGCCTTCAAAACTGAGTTCAAAGGTTTTGTACCCTGCTGCCAATATCAAAAATCTTCAATATCTTCAAAACTAGACCTGATCTAGCCATGAAACTTTACTAGCAGGCTGATATGACTGAGATGAACCTCCACATGTAAAATCAGAACATTCCAAGATTGTATGACCAACTTACAAAAAATAGCAAGTTTCCATAAATAGCAGCTCTGCACAAGATAGCCCTTATTAAATATAAAAATAGAAATATTTTTGGGTGATGTAAGATTGCTCTTACACCTAGGATGCTCCTGCATCACCATATAATAGGACAAACAAAGTGTTTGAAATTTTTTGTTGTTGTTATCATATTGAATTTGATCTTCACTATTAGGTTTTTCAAAAGTTTGTAGAAGACACTTATGGTTTTGAAAATGCTCCTCCTACTAGATGAAGTGAGTTCATCTCATCCATTTTATGTGACAAAAGAGATGATGTAGCTAGACAAATAAATTGCATAAAAGGAATATGATGTGATGATTTGTCTCTTTTTCCTTTGAAAAATGAAAATATTGATGTAACAAAGATGGTAAATTGCAAGAGTTACAAATATGTAAAGAATGAAACAAAATTTAGGAAAGAATCCAAAAGGTTAGAATATGTTGAAGAGGAGATAAATGTTGGAGTATTTATGGAAAAATTTAAAAATTTGATTCAACCCTACATTCATCATGCTTTTTTTGCAAAGTGGCAAGCACAACAATTCCAAACACTGAGAGACAATTTCCCACTTGGAACTATTGTATCAGTTATTAATTTTGCAGAAAATTATTCATTTGTTCATCAAAAGGCAATTCAATCATAATACTATTTTTTAGAGAAAATTACTATTATGGTACATGGGTGTTATTGACACGCACAATTAGATTTGGATGGTATTCAAAGCACATTTGAAGCATGCGTCATCAAGAAGGAATATCATTTTTATATAAGTGATGATAGAGAGCATGACATTCATTATGTAGAATACTGCTTCAAGATGTTTTTTGCAAATTTGAAAGAAAGAGGTATAAAAATTGATAAACATTATATTTGGTCAGATGGATGTGCTGCACAATTCAAATCATCAAGACAATTTTATGCCTATGTAGATATCATCATAATGAAAACATACCACATGTCTAGAGTTTCTTTAATAGTGGACATGGAAAAGGTGAACATGATGGTGCCAGAGCTTTCATCAAATGTGCTATACAAAAGTATCAAATGAATTATAAGGGAGTCCATATAAAAAATGCACATGATGTGGTTGAATGGTGCAAGACACATTTCACACCAAATGATAATGACATGTCATCAGGATTGACTCAGGCGGTGCCACATAAAATTTTGGGAGATAAAAAGTATGCACACATTTTTAAATTATTTGAAAGTGTTTAATTTTTTTATGATATTCTTTATTCATATTATATTTATAGAATGTAAATTATATATGTATAAATGTTTAGGTGTGGATAGAAAAATTATGCATGGTTGCAATAGGATAACAAATACGCGATCTTTGCATTTAGTTATGAGTACGAATTGTCGCAATTGGATGTTGAACACTAGGGACTACTCATGCTTTTGTTGTCACTGCATTGCTAAAAATTATGAGGAATATATCAATCAAGACCATGGATATGTAGGCACATGGAATCTAGTACCACTAGTTGTTACTGATACATTTGATAGAGATGAAGATGAAAACTTTGATGATGTCCCTTTGATTTCTACTGATTACGATCATATCTCAGGATTGGTCAAAATTGGTAAGTATATATATTTCACATTATATGGTACATTGAGCTGCATGTATAGATAGATAGATAGATCTATAGATTGAACAAAGTAAATTTTAAGATCTCACACATGTATATATAAATTTACTGTGCAGGAGATATCTTTGCAGTGATTGTTGAGCATGGAAATGTAAAAGGAGTTGGTTATTATTTACTGCGTTGTACTGCAGAGAGTATGAAGTTACTTGAACCTAAAGAAAGTGATGGAATTTTTTTCTCCATAGGTTTGTACATGCTTTACATCAATATATTAAACTCAATTTGTAAATTTTAACCTTTTAACAAATTTTAAATTTAGTTTGTTTAAATTTATATATTGTTAAAATTTGTGACTTGTGGGTTTAGTTGTTTTAGAGGGAACATATTTCAAGAAAATAAAAGTAATTCAACATGGTATTCACTTTGTTGATTACCAACTAGACAATAAGGTGTTTCAATATAGTCACCTAGTAGTTGCCACATCCATTTGTCTCCATATAGTTAAATCTCAACGTGGACATCGTAAGTGGAGACTAGATAGTGAGGATCATGAGAGAATATTACATGTTCTCCATGAAAGGTTTGAACCACTTGAGTTGGTCTAAAAAGTATAATATGCATACATATTTCATGTGTTAGGACCTAATTGACATCTCTAGATTAAATTTCATTATACTTTGTTTATATATTTAAACATATGATGGATGCTAATTTGTTGATATATGATGAACCTATCTGATGGTTCAATGGTTTTAACATATAGAATTTTATATGTATACTTTGATTATTCAATGATTTTTATATATTGCATATTAGTTAAAGATATTATGTATGCTTTTATTATTCAATGATTTTTATGATACTTTTTATGATGCTTATGATTTCTAGATCCACTTAAGACACTAAAAAATGATGAAAATAGTTAGATTACTTATGACATGTGTTAGTTCTAGAATTAGTTAGAATAGTTATTTTCCATTAGTTACATGTAAAAAATAGTTATTTTTTATGATATTAATTCTATATCCCCTTAAGACCTCCTCTTAAGACTGCTTATTAGTTAAAGATCCCCTTAAGACACTAAAAAATGATGAAATTAGTTAGATTACTTATGACATGTGTGTTAGTTATATAATTAGTTAGAATAGTTATCGTCCATTAGTTATATGTATTAACTTGTTATTTTTTATGATATTAATTCTAGATCCCCTTAAGACCTCCCCTTAAGACACTAAAAAATGATGAAATTAGTTAGATTACTTATGACGTGTTAATTCTAAATCCATGTAATAAAATATAATAAAATCATATCATCTAATCAAATAAAACTATCTAATCAAATAATGTAATCAAATTATATATCATCAAATCAAATCAAACCATCTAATCAAATTATATCATCTAATCAAATAAAATCATCTAACCAAATCATATATCATTTAATCAAATCAAATCAAATCATATCATCTAATCAAATAAAACCATCTAATCAAATCATATTATCATCTAATCAAATATATGTCTTGAATCATATATGTCTCTAATCAAATATATGTCTCGAATCAAATATATGTATATAATCAAATATGTCTCTAATCAAATATATGTCTCGAATCATAAACTGAAAATATCAAACATATACTAATGACATATATAATGAGTCTCAAATAAAAGATAAGTGCAACATGTCCTAAACTAGGGAGACATCTAGGCACATGCGAACAGAGCAACCCTCTGAGAGACTCCCATGAGCATCCTCTGGCCGTGAGGCATCAATTGATTCCTGCAAATATAAATGCATGTATATATAATAATAATCTAAAATAATTAAAATATTATAATTGCATGTTTAAACTTACATATTTTTAAAACTTACCTAACCACTACTAGGTGTCACATCTACTGAATCTCTCCTATGAAAAGTATCCTCTAGCTGTGAAGCAGCAACTGACCCCTACTAATTTAGTACAATAGTTGGTTATATACATGTGCATAGTATATATTATGTAAAGTACTTGAAATATATAAATACATGTGTACACATGCATGCTTAAACATACATATATCTAGAACTTACCTAACCACTAGTAGGTGTCACATTAAATGGATCTCATATATGAAGATACTCCGAGCCCACACTAGAGATAACGTGCTCTGCTAATTGTGCTTGCAAAATATTATACATTGAAAAAATATCAATACACACATCTACAATTAATTTTTCACTAAAACTCCTAAGAAAAGAGAAAATAAAACTTTATATACCTGGGTCTTAGGAGTAGGAGGATCATCAGCGCACTACACCATCGTATCATCAACTGAAACTACATCACCCAAACCACCTTCAGTCCTAAACCTCTCTAGTAATGAGGACTGTAGGGGTGACACTAGCTGGGAGGGGAGTGATGTAGAGCATGAACTATCAGGATGCAATAACATATCCATAAATGATCCAACATCAGTGCCAACGTCCACTTGACCCAACCCACACAACTACTCATCAAATGTATCTAGGCCCTCAGTGGTGATGTGTACATCTCTAACTTGTATACCTAGCTTTGTAGCTGTAGATTGATTTGTGGGTGTTAAGTGTTCTACACTATGCTGTGCCATACTAGATGGTGCATCCTGTGTCGGTGGAACTACAGGACCTTGTGCAAGTCTGATGACATCCCTAACTGAATGTATTGGAATCCTCTATAGGTCAACAATATAAGAATAGGCCTACACAAGATCCTCCATAAAGTAAAGGGCCATATCTAAATGACTATGATGACCTGGAAGTGCTTGTACCTCTCCAAGTATAGGAATACCTACAACTCTATATGTCTCATCAGTCACACCTACAATAGTACTAGATGAAGCCTCAGAAGATGATCTAGCTCTACTCAGTCTAGTCAAAATGTATCAGCCCATTGAATCTAAAGTGATGGATGTGGCTATAGAAGAAATCTGTCCTATACTATCTACTACTCCCCTCTGAGAAGAAATGATGACTCTATCTGTAGTAGCATCCATCGCTAGTGTCACTATCAGAGTCTTGTGTCCAACCAGCTATTGATGAGGTTGTACAACTTGATCAACCCTACGATACTAATCATAGTCTACAACCCTACCATGCTCCTAAACATAATATGCTAGAAAATCTAAATAGTTGACCCTGAGTTCCAAATGAAACTCAGCGTACAACTATTGTGAAAAATATAAAGGAATCTTGTAATTATTAGGATAACAACTGTGTGCTACAAGAAACTGAGGGTATATCATGCATGCAATCTAAGGAATGACACACCATGTGACCTAATATGCCCTCACAGTGGCCTTCCCTTTATAATGTGGGAAAACCTCTCATTTGATGATTTCTTTGGGGACATGGCTTTGAACCGTCTCCAAAGAAACATCACACGAGACCTCGGCCCTCAACTCTCAAAAAATAGTCTCAACTACCTTAGGTGTGAAGGAGGAATGAGACCTCAATCTAGAAGTCATCTCCTCCAAACTGGTCAATATACTGACACAAGTATCTCTATATATGCTATCTACTGAAGATGTATAGATGGACTCTCTAAGTTGAACCATCTTTGTTATTGCAATATGAAAAATGGTCTGTATATCAGGAGTCTAAGGTGCATCCTGAGTGGCCATCTAGATACATAACATGTGAAAGCTAAGTGTTAATAATTAAGTACTTGATTACATGTTATAACTGCATGTAAAATGGAAACAAATATCTAAATATATAAAATTATACTTAAATTTACAATACTAGAGTGTAATAATACTCATAAAGGGTCCTAGGATGTACTAATTGGTATTAGGTCAAGTAAGTGGTCCTATTAGGTCAAGTAAGTGGTCTTATTAGATCTTAAGGGTCCTAGGATGTACTAATTGGTATTAATAGGTCCTATTACATCACATAAGTGGTCTTATTAGGTCTTAAGGGTCCTAGGATGTACTAATTGGTATTAATAGGTCATATTAGGTCAAGTAAGTGGTCTTATTAGGTATTAAGGGTCCTAGGATGTACTAATTGGTATTAATAGGTCCTACTAGGTCAAGTAAATGGTCTTATTAGGTCTTAAGGGTCTTAGGATGTACTAATTGGTATTAATAGGTCCTATTAGGTCAAGTAAGTGGTCTTATTAGGTCTTAATAGTCCTAGGATGTACTAATTAGTATTAATAAGTCCTATTACATCACATAAGTGGTCTTATTAGGTCTTAAGGGTCCTAGGATGTACTAATTGGTATTAATAGGTCCTATTAGGTCAATTAAGTGGTCTTATTAGGTCTTAAGGGTCCTAGGATGTACTATTTGGTATTAATAAGTCCTATTAGGTCAAGTGAGTGGTCTTAAGGGTCCTAGGATGCACTAATTGGTATTAATAGGTCCTATTAGGTCAAGTAAGTGGTCTTATTAGGTCTTAAGGGTTTTAGGATGTTCTAATTGGTATTAATAGGTCCTATTATGTCACATAAGTGGTCTTGTTAGGTCTTAAGGGTCCTAGGATGTACTAATTGGTATCAATAGGTCCTATTAGGTCAAGTAAGTGGTCTTATTAGGTCTTAAGGGTCTTATGATGTACTAATTGGTATTAATAGGTCCTATTAGGTCAAGTAAGTGGTCTTATTAGGTCTTAAGGGTCCTAGGATGTACTAATTGGTATTAATAGGTCTTAAGGGTTGTTCAGGGTGACAATGGGTCCTCATATCAATTAATAGAACCTAACATACATGAATGGGTCATAGGAAATCCTAAGATACATTAGTTGGTCTTGGATGGATCATATGTGTCTTTAGATGCCATAAGGTATATATAAGGTTGGACTAGAATGCCGTAAGGCTTCGTAGACCTATCATAAATGCTTCTAATGGATTAAAAGTTAAATTAATTGATCCTAATGCATCCTAGGTCTCTTAAGATGTTGTAAGGGATGGATAACATTCCTAGAATGTCTTAAGGGGTTGTATGTGTCATAAGAGGTCCTTAGGGATCCTAGTATTTTTGAAGGGATATCCAGGGTGACAATGGGTCCTTGTATGTATTAATGGAACACAAGATACATCAATGGGTTAGATTAACATCCTAAGATTCTTTAATGGGTCTTGGGGGTCCTAAGGTTTCATATTTGTTTTAAGATTTCATAAGGGATCTAGATAAGAGTCCTAGAATGTTAATGGTTTGTAGGTGCAATAAGTGGTCCTAGAGTGTCTTAAGGGGTCGTGGGTAACATAAGAGGTCCTAAGGTATAGATAAGGGTCCTAGAGTGTCTTAAGGGGTCATAGGTAACATAAGAGGTCCTAAGGGGTCCTAAGGGATCCAGATAAGAGTCCTAGAATGTTAATGGGTCGTAGGTGCAATAAGTGGTCCTAGAGTGTCTTAAGGGGTCATGGGTAACATAAGAGGTCATAAGGTATAGATAAGGGTCCTAGAGTGTCTTAAGAGGTTGTGGGTAACATAAGAGGTCCTAGGTTACATTAGTGGATCCTCGTATGTATTAATTGAATCTAAGATACATAAATGTGTCATAGGAAAACCTAAGATATGTTAATCGGTCTTGAGGATCCGAAGGGGTCATATATGTCTTAAAATGTTGTAAGGGATGTATAAAAGTACAATAATATTAATGGGTTGTAGTTGTGATAAGTGGTCTAAGTGGTCCTATGACATCCTAAGATTCTTTAATGGGTCTTGGGGGTCCTAAGGTTTCATATTTGTTTTAAGATTTCATAAGGGATCTAGATAAGAGTCCTAGAATGTTAATGGGTTGTAGGTGCAATAAGTGGTCCTAAGGGATCCTACATTACATTAATTGATCCTAGTATGTCTTAAGGTTTCTTGAGGGAAACAATGGGTCCTAGATGTGTCTTAAGATAGTGTAATGGATGGATAAGGGTCCTAGACTGTCTTAAGGGGTCATAGGTAACATAAGAGGTCCTAAGGGGTCCTAGGAAAACCTAATATATGTTAATGGGTCTTGATGATCTGAAGGGGTCATATATGTCTTAAAATTTCATAAGGGATGTATAATGGTCCAATAATGTTAATGGGTTATAGATGTGATAAGTGGTCTATGGGATCTTAGATTACATTAATTGATACTAGTATGTCTTAAGGGCTCTTGCGGGTAACGATGGGTTCACATATGTATTAATAGAAGCTAAGATAGATGAATGGGTCCTAGGACACTTTAAGATATAATAACAGGTTGTATGGGTCCTAAGGGGTCCTATGTGTCTTAAGATGTCATAAGAGATGTGTAATGGTCCTAAAATGTCTTAAGGGGTTGTAAGCATCATAATAGGTCCTAAGAGATCATAGGTTACATTAATTCATCCTAATATGTCTTAAGGAGCCTTGAGGGAAATAATGAGTCCTTGTATGTATTAATGGAACCTAACACATGTACATCACTGGGTCATAGGACATCCTAATATTTATTATAAGGTCTTGAGATTCCTAAGGGATCCTGAGTGTCTTAATATGTCGCAAGGGAGGGATAAGGGTCCTAGAAACTTACTACTACAATTTTTTAACATATTCTAACATAGTACTAGATCATTTTCAAACATTTAACTATGATTTTCTAAGATTTCTACAAACTAAAAATTATTTAAAACAAATAACTAACTAATATTTACTAACTTTACTAAAAATGCATGTACAGGTGAGAGAGAGAGAGATTCCTAATATTTACTAACTTTAAACTTGAAATTTAAAAACAAATATTTTTAATAATTTCAATAAGATCTTAATGTTTTCTAACATTTTCTAACATTTTCTAACATTTCTACTACGGTTTCTAATGTTTTGTAAATATTTTCTAACAGTTGCTAACAAACTACTACAATTTTCTACCATTTTCTAACATATTCTAACATTTATACTACGGTTTTTAATATTAATGGAATTTTCTAACATTTATACTATGATTTTTAATGTTTTCTAACAATTTTACTATGATTTTCTAACATATTCTAAAATGTTTAACTATGATTTTCTAACATTCTACTATCATTTTCTAACATATTCTAATATTTAACTACATTTTTCTAACATTCTACTATCATTTTCTAACATATTCTAATTTTCAATTACATTTCTCTAACATTCTACTATCATTTTCTAACATATTCTGATTTTTAACTACGATTTTCTAACATTTCTACAAATAAAAAATTATTTAAAACAAATAACTAACTAAAATAAATATAAAACATATAATTTACAATAAAAAATGAGAAAAATGTGTGTACCCAATCCTAGTACCAATATGAAGATGTCGAAAAAGCTCAGGAGGTGCTAATGTCGTATTGGACATCACTGCTTCGCTCTAAGCCTTGGGGTCCGCAAAATCCAAATAGTAAGAATGAAAAATAAAAAACAATTGCCAAAAATTTATAAGGAAATCCAGCCATAGGGGCTTCACACGAAGACCCCTCTTTGCGCAAAGTACCCTGCGTAGGGTACTTCATGCAAAGTGGGGTCTTTGTGCAAAGACCCCCACATAGGGTACTTCGTGCAAAGTGGGTCTACCACTTTGTGCGAAGTATTGACTTTGCACGTAGACTCTAAAAATAGTTTTTTTGGTAGGATGCCAATTTTCTTCGTCCCAAAAAGTGGGACACAACTTTGAGGGATCACCCAGTATTTAAATATTTTCCTCTTCAAGGAGGTGGCGACTCTATGTGAAAAGAACCTGATGGAGCCACAAAGTGAGCTCTAAGATCTGCCATATTTCCAACCAAAGAAAAAAATAGCATATCAAAAAACATACCAGGTATTTCCCTTTTAATGATTTTTGTATTTGCATGGTCCTTATTGGGTGAAAAAGTCACCATAGAAAGGATTTTGGATTGTGGGTCTGCATATTTCTCCAGATTTGTTGAAAAATCTTGGTTGTATTTTTAGAGAAATATGTATGGTTTGAAAATCTTATGGCTGCATAAGTTGTTCATGATAGGAATTTGAAAATTTTATTAAGAGGAGGTGTAGCTCATAATGAATTTGTGCAAAAGATTTTCTATGCAAAGGTATGTGCCATTGTCTTTTGATGGCATTTATGGTCTCCCAAATGAGATTCCTACTGAGATTAGGAAGCATTTACAAGAGTTTAAAGGGGAAAAATCAGATTCAACATGTAAACATTTGCAAGTTTTTCTGATTTGATGGGATATTTTGAGATTTTCCATGAAGATATCTTCATGAAGTTACTGGTTCAAACTTTGAAAGAAGATGCTAGGGTTTGGTTTTATTCCTTACTAGCAAGTTCTATTTCTTCATGGGAAGAATTGAGTTCAGCTTTCATAGAGCAATTTGCTGAAATAATAAGTGCAAGCAGTATGTTGAACAAATTGATGGAAATTGAAATTCAAGAAGATGAGTTAGTCCCATCATTCAACATCAGATTTACCAAAACATTAAATGATATTCCAAGAAGCTATAGGCCTAATGATTAGATATGTTTAATAATTTATTTGGGTGCTTTTGGTAAAAAAATGAGCTTCTTGTTGAGAGATAAAGAGACAAAGACTTTACATCAGGCTTTTATGACAGTGATGGATATTGAAAATAATTTGAAATATGGAATTGCCAAAGGATCTTTATCTGCTAGAGTTTGTTGTCATAATGTATCAAATGCAATAGACAGGTGTGTATCAAGAAATAAAAACCAATGTCAAGGTATCTCTATCCCCATTGATCTCACTAACCATGGTTTAGATTATGTTCCTGAATAAAATGTAAATGAAGAATGTTTTCAACATGAAATGGCTGCCCCTCACATGGGAGTTAACATGGTTAGTAAAGAATTGCAAGGTGTCTTTGATAGAGAGATAGATATATACAAGGGTTACACACCAAGTAGATTAGAAACTAGTTTTTCTAATTGTGAGGCTACAAGAAAAAATGGTTTGCAGTCAAGTATTGAAAATGAAGAAGGGGTAACTCTTTTATCAGATGATAAAAAAGCCCCAAATGATGAGGTTCTATCAGACTCTAGTGGTGCTGATAGTGAGGAACATGACTCATGGGGCCAGCATAACCCTGATCTTCTTCAAGATAAGGAAATGGTTTATATGCAACCTTGTGAAGAGGATGAGGAGTTATCATGTGTTGGAGATGATTATGAAGAAGCTTATTTGACTAAAGCACTGATAAATTCTTTTTTTTTAGCTAACAATGAGGATAAAATTAATTTTTCAATTTGTATGCTTTCATCCTTTGATTTATCATATGAAGTTGTTGATCCTAAGATGGATGAAGGTTAATATGAGCCAGAATATGAAACCATGGTAGCTCAAATTGATTTTGAACTAGAAATGGAAGTCAACTTGTTTGATATGGACATTGATGATTTTGATATTGTTAATGGTATGAAATCAATGTCTTGTCAAGGGGAAGTTGATAGTGGTGACAATGTGCCCTATAAAAGTGATCTGTGTCAGAGAAACATGTGCCAAGGTGAGGACATATGCAATGGACTGCATACTAATTTGTTCATGCTACATTTTGAAAAATTTCATGTGAGGCTAGAAGAGGTTTCAAATTCTATATCAGATTATCTGCTTCAGCTAGAGGTATGTTCACTCCTCCAGGAATGGGATATAAAAGGCGTTGATGCCTTGTTTTCAAAAGACTTTGAAATTTATCAGCAAGGATATATCGGATATTAGGAAGAACATGAGTCTTTTATTTTTCTAGTCCACCATGTTGATTTTTCCCAGCATGAACTAAATTTGAAGCCACAAGTTGTAGTTCATAATGATTTGCTTGAATGCTTATGTGATATGCAAAGGGTTGAATTTCAAAACTTCCTTTTTAATGCTCAAACATGTTTTGAAAAAAGCTGGTATGTTTTCAGCTATGATGTGGAGTCAGAGTGTTTTTCTCCTCATCTGGTTAGATTTTTTAAAGGGTGTGATAGCCTCATGTTGCATAATGATCAACACTTTCAATATTTTACTGATTTCCAAATGCCTAATGATAGTGAGGGTGCTGATTATTTTCCATATGATATGCTGAAGGTTCATGGAAACATGTTTGATTATGTTGGCAGAAGTAATGGCTCCATTTTACCTCTAATGCATGGAAATGAGAATTATATTTTTGATAGAGGTAAATACTAATTCTCATTGTTAGAGATGGAAGTTTTTTGTAAATATTTGTATGTTTGTATAGTTACTTTTTTTTTGGTTGTGTATTTCCTTTTATGTTTTCCTAGTTTGTCTGCCAATTTTTGAAGGTTCCCCTATCAGTTTTTGTCCATTAGGTGGTCTACTTCTCCTATAAATTATGAAGTTCTTGCATGGGCACAAGTTACCCATCATCTCAAGATAGAGCCACTGTTAGCCCATTTTCTTGTCAGTGCAAAAATTTATTGTAAATGGTCTCATCCTGTGAAAATCCTAAAAAATGGCCAATTCGCATGTCAAATGTAAGAGGAAATAGGGTTTATTCATGTTGCGAGGGTTTCAATTTTTTTTTCTAATTCCATAAAACCCTATCATTTTCTATTTCTTCATTACCTTTTTTGGGCACTTAAGTTCATAATTTGCACATGGCTTTATCTTTCCCCACTGTGTCTCTAAATCTCATGATGAAGTTGAAATGTATTAAGTGATTCAGAGATTCAATGATAAAGTGCAGACCTTAACTATTTTGTGTTGTTGCCTAATCTCTTAATTCTGATGGTTAGTGACTTAGCATCTGGTGATCCAGTGAAAAGGGTTTTCTCCAAGTCTCCCATTTCATGGTGGTTAAGTCTTTTATTTAGAGACCTGGTGACAAGGCATTCTCTAGATCTCCTAATGTTGGTGGTTAAGTGTCTAACCTTCAATGATCTAGTGCGATGGTTATCTCCAAGTATTGTAAGGTCACGGTCAAGTAATGAAACATTCAAAGATTGAGCGATGACCCTAGATGAAGATGAAGATCGATGAATTCCATTAAATCTCAAGATAAAAGTTGGGGTAAGTGAAAGATTCCATGGAATTGAGTGATGAACTTTCATGAAGAGAAAGATCAAGGGCTATTGTTGGATCTTCTGACAGGACTATGGTTGAAGTTCACATCCAGAGATTATGAGATTTGCTTTGGTCATTGAATCTCTAGACCAGACTCAAGTTAAGTAAAGTGATCTAAGATCACAAAGAGCCTTTAGTTGTGTGATCTCCAGATGGTGGGGTGAAGGTTTTTCAAGAGATAAAGGACCGAAAAGTTTGAGAGAAGATCAATGATAGGCATGAGGCCTTATAGAAAAGGTGCAAGATGAATAATGATTTTGAGATCACAAATGCCATATGATCTTGTCTAATAAAGGCTTGGATGATTGTTGCACTAAATTTTGTGAGACACACAATGTGTCGGGAAGATATAGAGTCAATGACTATATTTTAAACTTGGGCAAATAACCGTTGTAGCTAGACTTTTTGAAATTATGCTAGGGTTTTTTTGCAGGATTGAATTGAGTTTACTTCAATAAAGGGCTAGATATTAAATGAAAAGGTGGCCAATCTATTTGATTTGATCTTGTTCGCCATCACAGAATGATCTTGAAGTGATGCTTGATTACGAAGGTTGTCCATGTTGTGGAGAAGTGGGTGAAATAGTCATGCCATTTATTATGCAATTGAAGACAACAGAAGGTCAAAATGATAGGTTTCTTATCTTTATTTTGTACTAGTTAGGGTTTTGGCCATAACTGAAGATTAAATTGGATCTGATTGCTCCAGATTTTCTGGTATGTCTTTTCTGTGATAAATTGCCTACTTTTTGGTTGTTGTAGTTTTTGGAAACCCTAGTTCTGTCCTAGCTATCTAAAGCTTGTTGCATCCCTTTCTTGAGGATTCCAAGATGACTAGTGACTATATATAGAAAGTTTTTACTTTTGTAAGGGGGTGATGAAACTTAATACTGCTAGGCAGTATTCTGTCTCTTGAGTTTTTTTTTAGATTCATTATCTTGTAAATATATTAAACCAGAAGCTTCTTAATGAAAAATAATGGAATCCCTGTCCATATTGGTGATGTCTTTATGTGTCTTGTTATGAATCCTTGTTTGCTAATTTGTAAGGCATTTTAATACACTAGTTATAAGGTAACTATGAGTTTGTTCTCTTAGTTTCTTTCAAGGAGAGTAAATCTTTGAGGTAAATTCTAAGGGTTTGGGACTTGCATATGAATTTGATGTCTGATTATTAGAGTGAAGGAGTGATTTGTAAGACATTTAATTTGGTTTCTAAGTGTTTGGAGTTTGAGGGTTTCTGGGGATGTATGTTTATTTGAATCTGTTGCCCAATAGATAAGGCATTGTTCTTTACTGGTTATGTAGTTCTTCATAATTAGTCAACATAAAATCATTTAATCTTTACTTTCTATTGAAGATCATACACGTTCATGACTTGTGTTTGTAGAATACAAGGTTTGTTTAGTGATTTTTTAAAGAAATGAATCAATAGATATACCTTCCTGAGCATTAAGGCTTGAAGTGTAGGAGGATCAACCTCTTGATCCTTGTTAATTGGTCCTTTTTCTTGACATATTTGGAGTGGGTTTTAAGGGTTAGAGACATTAGTTTGTCAATCAAATTGTAAATTTCCAGTTGTGGAAAAGGGGAGCAACAATAACTTTGTCGGTTTAGTTCAAATTTCAAAATTGGCCCCTTTATCTTTGATTTCATATCGCATCAGATGGCTACCATAGAATTGAGAAGTGACATTTGACATTATTGAGAAACATGTGGTGCAAAGGTGTCATCCTACAAAGAGTAAACTATTTGCAAGTTTTGTCAAGGTTTCACACCTACCATCGATCCTTTTTGCATGTTACAGTTCTTTAACACTTTGTGACTTTGTGAACCTACTTTGTAATGTTTATTGAGAACTTCAGTTGCAATGACATCTGACATCATTGAGAAACACATGGTGTAAAGGTGTCATCCCACAAAGAGTAAATTATTTGCAAGTTTCGATCAAGGTTTGATGGCTACCATCGATCCTTCTTCCATGTTACAGTTCTTTAACACTTCCTGACTCTACAAACCTACTTGGAAATTGAAACACACGTACGATAAGAGTGATCCCTCTATCATTAAAATAATTGCATCTCTTTTCTATGGAATAATGCCAACCATTAGATGCTTGCGAAGTGTTTTCAACTTTCGATCAATGTTTCATGTGTAGTGTCAGATTATATGAAATCGTACATTCCCATTACATTGTACTTGCGACCCCACTACAACTAATTTTTTTTTATAATTGCAATTATTGTTCCCTTATTCACAATTTTGGTGTAAAGTAGAGATTGAATATTTGAAATGTGACATATCAACTAAATATTAAATACATCATTTATATCTCTGTAATCAATTTTACAAATATGTACGACACCATTAATAATGGTTAAATATCAATGACTTTTGGATATCAATATTTCTAGCCCTTTGATGATTCACATAAAGTATTTATTGCATATCAATTAATAGTGATCGTCATTGTATTTGTAGTTTTCCCTTCTACACCTGCCAGTTCTTGAATATGTATTAATTTTCATTCAATGTTTGAATTTTTGGTTGGTAAGAATCAACTATTTTTGTCTTCATGATGGCCGCCTTCTTTCACTGCCATAAGAGCCTATACAAGAATTGTTGTAGAAATAGTTTACTGAAACAACAATATATTTTACAGAACCATTGATATAGATTTGAATTTATACATCTCCGTGACCATCAAAATATTTCAAATTCTTGTTTGGGAGTGCATTGTTATCACAAGTTAATTAAATTACATTTTTTTCAGTTCTTCATTTTCCACGATTCTTATATTTTCTTAATTTATATTAGTTGATCATTGACATGTTTTGAAAAAATGTTAAAGATAACAATTTATGTATTATTTTAAAGATTAATAGTTTGAAAGTGAACATTAAATAGATTATTTGTTTGGTATGAGCATTGGACAAGTTAATTGTCTCAAAAAATGATCTCCACACATTTGTTTTTAGATTGCAAAAATAAGGAATATAGTGTAAATACTTCTGATATAGTTTTGATTACTGACAACATACTATCTTCCATTAATTAGGAAACAAAAAAGGCCTTGCTAACAATAGGAGAAATCAGTCAAATAATCAATGGTATATCTATTGTGGAACCATGTTTGCAAATTATTTCAATACATTGTATTGAACAACAACATTCTGCAATTACAAAATATTGTATCAAACTTTTTGATGGTTTGCATATGCATTTTGTGCTCCTATCGGAACAATTTAACATACTTGTAGTGGAAGAGGCTTTAGTTAAAGTTTCTATTGTTTGCATAAAAGAATACTCATGCAAGCTGCTCCACAATTTCATGTATGACAATTATTTTGCTATTTTATATTGTACTTATGAAAATCCTATTATAAAGCCTTACTAAATATGTATTTTCTTTATACTTGCAGGGCTATCTTGATTGATAATTTGCATGTAGTTTCAAACAATGGAGACATTTTTGGGTCTCCAGTACCTATGCTACAAGGAACTAAACAAACACCATCATCTAGCGGTTGCAATGTTTTAGATGCTTCTTCATCTAACATAATTCCCATTAAAATGTTGACCCCATACCATAAGTTTTGGTCTATTGAAGGTCGAGCCTTACAAAAGATAGCTATCCATTGTTTCAAGAGAGTGTCTAAAGAGGGTAAAGTATTTGGTTTTGAATTTATAGAAAAAAAGGATCTGGGATACATGTGACTTGTTTCAATGAATTGGTCGATGAATTCTATGATCTTATTCAATCAAATAATCTATACTTGCTTTCTAATGGCAATGTGAAAGTTGCAAACACCACATTTAATAGTTCCACCAATCCCTATGAGATAGTTCTTCACAATTCTTCAAAAATCATACCTTCAACATGTGTGCAATCTATAGTTCCCAAACATAATTACCATATCAAAAGCATTGAATCTCTGGAAACTTTTCATATTGATTCCCTTGTAGATGTCATTGAAGTTGTTATGTCTATCAATCCTCCAAGTACCATTCAAAAAAAGAATGGCAGTGAAATAAAAAAATGTAATACAATGATAAAAGACATGTCTAGCTACTCTATTGATGTAACTCTATAGGGTCACCATTGTGAAAATAAAGGAAAAGAAATCCTTAATTTATTCATGAAAGGAAAAACAACTGTTCTTTTAATTAAATCTGGCCATTTTCTTTCATGGTGTGGTAAATCCTTGGATACTATTTTCTCAACTACTATTGTAGTCAATCCAAATTTAATTAAGGTTATTGCTCTACTGACATGGTGTACAGAAATAGGACAAGAACAATCCTCCATTTCTATGACTAAAGAGAAAAAGTTAGTTCCAAAATTTACAAATCCATAGAAAATGTCAACCATTTGCAAGATAGACTTTCATTCCGCTGTTCTTGTTTGTGTCACAGCCAAAATATGTAAACTTGATTTAGATAAATTTTATTATCTTTCATGTCCACGAATGGTGGATACAAAAAAATGTTAGAAAAAATTTACCCAAAATTATGCAGGCACATATGAATGTCCAAAATGCTATGTTGATATCCTAGTATGTGATTTCAGCTACATTCTTAATATGGACTTGCAAAACACTTCAGGAAAACTTAACAATGTTACTGCCTTTAGAGGCTCAAAAAATGCTTTATTGGGTGTTCCTGTAGAATATTTTCAGCTTCTTCTTGCTAGACCTGGTGCAGATAAATGACTTCTGGATAATATTTATGAATCCAAAATTGTATTTGATCTCAGTATCAAAACATCTATATTTGGTTGTCAAGAAACTCAAAGCATAGTTTTGATCATGTAAAAGTAGGTTTTGAAAGGACTCAAAACCTTTTACATCAAGATTACATGATATGCATTAAAGCTCCAATAAAACTTGTGCACCATCACCAAAAAAATCCACAAACACAAGTCCAAACACAAAAAGAATAGGCAGAAAAACAAAGGAAAACAAAAAGATAGCAGGACAACACCCTACTGGCTAAATAAACTTCATAATCTCTACCGCCCGATCAGCCAACATCTACATGTTAGTTGTGGAAAATTTTAGTTCTTCAATGTCATTGTTTTTATCATCCTCCAGCTTTTTGAACCTGGATCTAGTTCTCCTATTGGGACCTTGATAATCTTTGACCTTGTTATGGAATTTTCTTGTGGGATCAAACTTGGCAAATGTATGGGCTTGATTCTTAGTTAAAAAGGGGCTCCAAGTTTGCAAGAAAAGCCTAATTGATGAGGATTGGATAAGATCCTCCTTCTGCTTTGAGCTCCATAGGACTCAGGCAGGTATTGCCTATGAATAGGTTACTATATTTCAAGTAAGCTTGTGATTAATGGATTGATTTCTTCACTATTATTCTATAATTTCTTTAGATTACTTCGATAAAACATTATTACTCTGCAGAAAGCCCAAATTATCTTGATACAGAGTACTATAATGAAAATTATAATTGTAATAGCATGAAACAGTGGCATAAGGACATTTATCCTTCTTCTTTTTCTAAGTTCAACTCAAGGAAGGATAACCTTTTGATTCTCTCTTTAAGGAATCACTAAATATATACTGTATCACTCTGACACAACCCTATCTAAATATAAACACAATTCTTGAAAATAAAAGTACTCATAATGAAATGAATTTTGATTCCTCTAAGGATTGCAAAAGATAACCTTAAGAAAAACAAACTTCAGACCAGTGCCTAAATCCAAAGGGAAAAAGAGTCCTAAATGCAAATCCACAAGTCCATTTAAAGAAATATGACAGTATGCCTTACACACAACCTACAATCTGAATAGGATTCCTTACAAACTATTCAGTCAGTCTAATATTATTACTATCAATATCCCTACAGTTATACTTACTCCCTAAAATTGATGACAAGGATTTTAATTCTCTCCTTCAGAGAAACTCATAATCAATTTCAAAAGTTGCTTAACTTCGTATATTTTAAATGCCTTACACATAAAACATACAAGAGTAAATACAAAAATACAGAGACATTAACAACAAGAAATAGAAATTGCAGTATATTTGTATTAAAGAAGACTTGCAATTTACATAAGAAAACTCATGCTTAGAAATTCAGACACAAAATCTAGGAGTTTGTTTTGTAGCAATTGTACTTGGTTTTTTCTATTATCTTCCATCCCCCATCAAAATAATATTACAATTCTATTTATATCCGTTCAACCATCTGGGAATTCCCTTATCAATGGGAATGTGACAAGCTTCAGATAGTTGAAACCCTAACCCTAAAGAGCATAAAAGACAAAGCATAAAAGAAAAGATACAATAAGCCCTCAGGTGGTGGAAAGACAAAACTATTTTGGCTTGTTGTGCACCTTGGATCATTGATAACTGACACCTTTTTCTGCAAGTATTCATGATAGCTTCTTAAGTTTTAATGAGATATGGTGACCACCATTTAGGGCTAACCTACACCATTATTAAAAGATAGGTTATCATCCCTGTGCTATGAGATTAGGTGTCAGGTCCTCCAGGTGTCCTTTCTATTCATCATCCAAGATATCAAAGTCAACTACAACAAATTTTATCTTCTTGGGCTTTGTAAGCTCATCCCATGCAGTGACCTCTTCCTTTGTCAACCATTTATAATTCTGTGTATGTTGTAGTTGAGCTTTTTGTCACTCCCATCTAGCATCTATTATGGCTTTGACATCTGCAACAAATCTGATCAACTCCATCTCTGCTTTTATGGCTTCATCCAGGGTCTTGTTGAATCTTTCCACGTCCACCTCACTGCTTTCATCTAAAAATGCCTCTTTCCTTGGCAAAATAAGATCAAAATCTGATCTCCATTGATCCAAGCTTTTAATGGCACCATCTGCACACTTAATGGGAGGAATAAATTTATTAGAGTCTGAATTGAGAAAGGCTATCTTAGCCTCTATCTCATTTGCCTTGCCTTTAAAAAGTGGCAATATGGGTTTAATTCTATCAATCTCCTCTCCCACTTGCAAAACTATCTCTGGAATATCATTTCTCAAAGATTGAACAACTGCCAATCTCTCAAAAAGTGGTGCCCTAATAGACCAAGTTGCATAATACCCATTCAAAATTTGAAAATAATTATTAACCTCTACTTGCAATGCAGGCAACTTATTCTAAGCATTACAAACTATATCAGATTTATCCTTCAGCATATCAATTCTGTCCTCCAAAATTTTTAATAAGGCTTGCAAAATAGCCTCATTTTTCACCACATTTATTTTCTCTAACTCTGCAGCAACTTCCTCTTCTGTCATTCCTTTAACTTCAGTTAATGCAGGATGCTCAAGAGTTGCTACAAGGGCATTTATGATTTGAAGCTCTACATCTGCCAGAGATTTTTCTAATGCCTTCTCCTTTATTATCCGAAGATCCCTATCCTTCAACAATGCGCTGTAGTCCTCTAGAAGGGAGCCATACCTTTCTGATAGCTACTTTGTCTTATCCTCATTTAATTTGGCAAAATGGGTTAACACTTGAGAAATCTCAAGGTTCCTTGTGTTGTGGATGGACCACAAAATCTTATCTCCCTCCATCTGCTCCTTCACATTCAAAATTGAAGGCATTTTATCCTTAGGATAAAGACTCCATAGAGCTAATGCTTGATTTTTTAGGCTGTACCCAAATCCTCTAATGATATCCCCCACTTGGGTTTTTGAAGAAAAAATTATGTCATCTTGCCTTTTGATTTGATCAATAATGAAGTTTGAATACAAGTTCCACCTGGGCACAAGTAGCATATTTTTGTTTTTCACTAGTTGCCTAGCCTCATCTGGGGTGAGTTTTTTAGCTTTAGGGTCATATTCTCTCACTTGTTGCACTACCTCCTCTGGCACTTGACCCTCTTTAGTGATTTGCACACTAGATGCAACCTATTGTTTTTTGTGCCAAATCAAGAAGCTCTTGAATTCTTCTAACTCTATGAAACTATCATCCTTTAAAAAGGCATCCTATTCAATCATTCTCTCATCTTGGCATAAAGCCAAGGGCAACTCAACATTTTCTGGTTTAAGCTTTCACTTCCTCTTTTCTTCCCTTATTATCTTTCTTAATTGGTGATCATGGACACCAGTTCTAGGGAACAGGGCTTTTATCTTGTCCTTCTTCTTTACCTGAGAAGATTCACCAACCAATAATTTATGCCTCTTTACAGGTGGCTCACTTATATCTTGAGAGTTATGGAGCTCTGTTATGTCAACAACATTCTGCCCAGCCTGATGCCTTTGTGCCATTATTGTTTCTAGGGGAGGAATGCTTTGCACAGAGTAGCCATCATCACTATCCTCATCACGCTCAGATTTTGAATGGACATCCCCTTTCTTGTCAGTATCATCAATTTGATCCTCAAATGTTCTCATCAAAGTGTTAAATTGAGACATCATTTGTTCAAGTCTTTGAAGATAAGACAATTTAGGGAAAAAACCACTAAATGCCAATCCTTTTTGTCTCACTCATTTCTCCATAGCATACAATTCATGTATTTGATCAGCTCTTCTGACCAATTCTTCATCCTCTATTATATTTCTCAATACATCCTCTTTAGGGTACTCATGTTTTTTATTGAATGGAATGCTCGGCATGTAATATTGCCTGGAAACAAGTATAAATCCTTCTATATCCACATACCTATGTGGGGCAACATGCATTCTAAACTATCCCAGTCACTCATCAACCTTATTGAAGGCATTCTTTCCTATTGTGATACTATGCACTCTAAAGTGCTTAGGAGTAAAGGTTCCCTTCCTATGTGAAGCCAGATGCTATTTCTCAGTCAGCATAAGCTGCCAGATAAACTCTAAATATGCCACCCTTGGAGGAACAAAAAATTGTAGCAAGTGAGGAGGCTGAGGGCATCCATATACTCTGATCAAAGTATATCCCTTTTCATAATATATATCTCCCCAATTATGTCCCTTATTCCATTTATCAACAAATTTCTTAGGCCTCACCAGCTGCAAAAATTTGGTAGACAACCTAGAAATATCAAGCCCTAAGCTAAGTAGGATAGGCCGAACCATCCAATTCTTGAATACACAAAAATCACTCCTTGAGGAAGGACTCCAAGCCCATATCCAGTATTGCACTGGGTTTGAATGTACTTGATACATCATCTATGGCTCAAGCCTATCCATGTTCATGATGTTATAATTGAAGTACAAAATAAGATGCATCAGCAAGGAATAATGCATGAACCTTGGTGTAGAACTAGAAGACACGCAGTTCTTCAACGCCAACAAACCCTCATGCATTATTTCTATTATAAAAATGATATAATCATATCCCTTGGCCACATGGAGACTCTGGGAATCCAAAACCATCATTAGCAGGTCCGTGGTGATTCTTTCCCTACCAATTGGTGTGATGTAATTTCTGTTTCCTTGTGGCACATGGGCTTGAATTTCTTTAGCCACCACGTCAGACTCCCTAGTATACCTATTGGCCAAGGCCTATAAATTAATCTTAGTAGCGATGGGGACTTGGATATCGAAGGCCCTTAAATGAACTATGATCAAGACTAACCAGAGGAGAACCATCAGCTTTCCTAATTTTTTTAGAAAGAGGGTCATAGCTGTGGGACAGAACAATTAAAACATCTACATCTAGGAAGACCTCAGGAACTATCAATTTTCCTAATCTCGATGTCCAAGGGTTCGAGACAAGGATTAGAATCTCAACATTTTTATAAAAATATTTAAATAAGCACATTCTAGTAACATTCAGTGTCCTTGCATCTCTACAATAAGTAAGCTCATCAATGAAACATTCATCACTCATCTTCTTATTCTGTGATGAGCCCAATAGCAGAGCGGGGAATTCATCTAAAAACTTTCCTTAACTTTCTCTTTTCCTCCTTTGACGATAGATGCCCCACTGACTGATGGTTTGCTTATTTTGTTTACAATTTGAAATTCCTCTGCAAATTATGGATACTCTGAATCTTGCAATTGCTCCAAAAAATCTATCGCTCTGGTCTTCTGAATGCTTGGTAATTTGAAATGAATAGAGAACAATCATACTTATTGAGTAGAATTGAATGCAACATCCCGTTAGAGATCAAAAAGCTGTAATCATGTCACTTCTGCCATTACTTGGCACGCTTCAAGACTTCAATTCACTAGTCGTGACCAAGAAAATGACAGGTAATCAAATTTAATTTTCTGGCAACCTAGCAACTACAACACTCATAATCGCTGAAGAATTTGGTGCCTTTTAAATAGTTATGGAGATCTAGTGACTATAGAAAATTTAGTCATATAACAACTTTCATTTTATCTGGAGATCTAGCGACAAAGAGGGAAAGTCATAATCACTAAAATATTTAAGACCTTCTAAGCTTATCTGGAGATTAAGCAACCAAGTTCACTTACGTTATCTATCTTGAGACTTAGCGACTATAGTCATTATTTCAGTCACTGAAAGAATATTTTCTTTTAAATTCATCTCAAGACCTGGTGACAAAGAGCCATCAAGAGATCTAATGATAATAGTGTATCTCTTAGTCGCTGAAGCCTATTAACTTTTCAAACTTCTTCTTGAGACCCTGTGACTCAACTATCTGGAGATTCAATGACTGAAGACATGAAAACTTCAATTTATCCCTTCCAGAGATCTAGCAACTACAGTCAAGCTCACTTTCTTGTTCATATTTTTTATTTAAAACAACTAACCATGAAGAGACACTTCACAAATTCTAGCAAGTAGAAATTCATATTTTCCATCAATCTCTTGACTTCGGTCAACACTTAACTCTGGATTATCTGGAGATCACTCGACTGAAGATAATCTCATAATCGCTGAACAAAATTCTTAACTTGAGTTTGATCTGGAGACTAAGTGACTAAGCAAATCTCAAGGTCGCTAGATCATTTCTTAACTATTGGCTTAAATCTGAGATTACGCGACTATCATTTGATCAAGATTAAATCAATGGTCAAAAACTACTTCAAAACTCCCCTTTTAACTCACTCTTATCTGGTGTCATTATGACTGATGACTTCTCTTCATCACCCAATATCCTTTTCAACTACGGTTAAATTTGGAGATTGGGTGAGTACTTACATTCTCTAAGTCACGAGAAGAATCACTTAACCTTGGTCAAGTGATGAGAATAAACACCAAATGCTGATTAGAACTTGATCTAATGTTCCTCGCCAGGTTACTGTAACTTTTGTAATTTAACCACTTCATTGAGAGATCTAGAGATAACTGTGTCATTGAATTGTTTACCACCAGAGACATAACCACCAAGATGATGAGAATGGGTGACTAATGAAATCAACAAGTCACGGGATAAAAAGACTTAACTGCTAAATAACTAGAGACCTTGTCACTCACAAGATAGACCGCCACTTTATATTTAGAGATTTAGCGACTAACTGCAAGTCTCAAATTCACTGAATATTATATCAGTTTGCTACTTCTTTTAGAGATCACCCGATTGAAGGCATTTTGATATGGAGATAAAGAAACCATAGCAATCCTACAAATATTTATCATAGCAGTCTCTAGATCTCACAATAGTGATTCAGAGACCTGGTGACTAAGGAAGACCGCTAAGTTGTTTGAAAAGAAAGAATATTCCCTCAACCTAGGAAGATTGCGCGACAAAGGGTTTTTGGGTAATCACTAAACAATAAGGAATATACTAATTTGCTTGGGAGATTAAGTGACTAACTGGGGAGATAAAAGCACACATGCTTTAAAGGACTTTTAAGTTATTAAAAAAAAGGTAATAGCCAAATAGACTTAGGTGAGAATTTTAGGGTTTCTTGGATTTTCAAAGGCAATGAGACTTGAAACCTAGGGTTTTCCTTTAAATGAAAATTGGAACTTCTAGGGCTAGGAAAATTGGAACTTGAACCACACAGAACAAGGACAAAGACCAAGAATCCAAAATTTGAAAGACAAAACACCGAAACTGAAAAGACTACCAATAGTGGCTCTATCTGAGGATGTTTAAATGAGAGTTTAAGCAAGAACCATAGATCTCTGGGAAAGAAGACCAAAAAATGCCTAACCTAAAGCAATGGAAAAAAATGCATGACTGAAAGGAAAGAAAACTATAAAAATTTACAAGAAACTTACATGTGCATAAGGACCAGAATCTTTAGTTGAAAAAGGGCTTTAATAATTGCCCATGCAATGGCAACTCAAAGACTTCTCCATCCATATTTTTTAACAAGTAAGAATCTTTCCCAAAACCTTCATGAATTAGATAGGGGCCAAGCCATAGCAATTCAAATTTCTTGTGCTTTCCCTTATCCTTTGCTCTCACATTCCATTGAAGCACTAGGTCATTTGTTCTAAATTTTTTGGTAGTGGCTCTTTTGTCAAAGAGGTACTTCATTTTCTATTGTAACTTTATATTACTCTTTTGAATTTCTCCTCTTATTTCATCTAATTCAGTTAACTGCATGATTCTGTCTTGCATTGGCTCTGATATATCCAATTCCTTATCTTGAATAAACTTATAAATAGGAAGCAAATTATTTATGGGTAACCTTGAATGTAAACCATACACAAGTTCAAATGGAGACTTCCCAGTAGCCTTTTTTACTATAATCCTATCTGCCCATAGGGCAAACCTCAACTTTGAGTGCCAAGTTCTCTTATTTTTCTCTAGTGTTTTCTTTAGAATTGTCAAAATGCTTTTGTTACTAGATTCAGCCTGTCCATTTTCTTGAGGGTGATAGGGAGATGAATAAGATGTCATGATTCCATTGTCTTTACAAAAGTCTTTGAATTCATTTGACCTAAAACACATTGCATTATCAGTGATCAACTTCATGGGGACACCAAATCTGGTTAGAATATTGTCTAGTAAGAAATTAATCACTATTTTACTTGTTGCCTTTTTTGTGGGAATAACTTCTATCCATTTTGTAAAATAGTCAGTTGTAATAAGTATCCAATGTTGGAAATATGAATGTAGTAAGTGAGAGGGGGGGTGAATCAGTTAGCCACAAAATATTACCACTGATCCCTTAGATGTCTTATTAAATTATTTACTGCTGACATACAGAGAAATGCTGAAACTCGGTAATTGCATAGAGTATTAATTATAACTATTCTTAAGCATTCAACAGTGATTATCATACATGAATAAGGAAAATATTATGAACACAAGAGACACCAGATTTAACGTGGAAACCCAATATGGGAAAAACCACCAATGTAACTAGTTACTGATTTTCACTCTTCTGAAGTGATGCTCTGTTAGGAGCCAACCCGGTGAAAGGTTACAAAACACATTGTCAGGTGTGACCTTGTTAGAGGACTTAATCACCCTGCTAGGAGTAGCCTTGTAAGAGGTCTTGAAACAATTCAATAGAACTATCACCTTGTTAGAGGATTTACAAAATGGCTGTTAAACCAACTCGGTTAGGAGATTTTGAAATCACTGCTACAATGGTAAGAAAGTAACAATGAAGTGACCTGAATAATGATGCAACTGAATTTTTGAATATGGATCTCTGTTCTGCTTCACTAGATCCTTCCTGATCAAATATTTCTCTGCTGCTCTTCAAGGATATATAATCATCCTTCAAAATTCGCTCACATACTTTTCTTCACTTTTCACTTGCATGCCTCTAATTCACAACTTGACCTTCTATATATACCACTTGGATTGTCAAGTCAGCACTGATAACCTTACAAAACATTACTAATCATTACAACAGTCAGCTGGAATAAACAAACTTTATTTCTCAAATTAACAAAATCCTTTACTGGGCCGACCTTGCTCAGTAAACACTAATCCGAAAAGATTTCCTTTGGTGGCCGAGAGAACTCGGTAAACATTGTGAATTCTGCAACATCCTTTGGGGACTGAGTGAACTCGGTAAACACTAACTTTCCTTCGATAACTGAGGAAGCTCGATTAACACTATATTCTGCCATACATTTGTTTGACACCCGAGATATCTCGGTAGACACTTGAAAACTACTTTGCTGACCGACTGAGCTCGGTAGACACTAGAAACTACTTTGTTGACCGACTGAGCTCAGTAGATACTTGATATGACATTTGTGTGACATCAAAGACAACACATAATTATTTCAACAATCTCCCTCTTTGGCATTGATGGCAACACAATATGTCATAGCACAGTGAAATTTCATAGCAAACATAGAATAAGGAACATATCCTTAGCTTCATTCTGATTCTCATCTCCCTCTGTCATCAAACTTCTTTTGAAAACTCTCCCTCTTTTTTTTTTTTTTTTTTTTTGGAAATTTCATGAAATGACAGCAAACTCTCCCTCTTTGACAACACATGCCAAAGACAACACACTTTCGGTGAATACCAATGTACCTTAAGTACTGATTCATATGTAATGATTCCTTGACTGTGCTGCATCAACTGACTGATCTTCAACATGCTCTGGTTGATGCATTACTAAAACTTAATTTAGTGAGCCTCGGATAGGGGAATGACCCCTAATTTACCTCTTAGATACAAGAATGCATCCTTAGGTAATGGCTTGGTGAAGATATCTACAATTTATTCTTTTGTATGCACATATTCCAATCTGATTTCCTTGTCCTACACCAGTTCTCTGACAAAGTGATATTTTATAGCAATGTGTTTGGTTTTGGAATGCATTATTGGATTCTTTGAAATATTTATTGCACTTGTATTATCACAAAACATAACAACTAGTTCTTTGATTTCAACTTTCATGCCTTCCAATAACTATTTGAACCAAACAATATTAGAATAGTTTACTGCTACAGCAACATATTCTGCTTCTGCTGTGGATTGGGATGTGCAATTTTGCTTTTTACTAGTCCAAGATACTAACCTCTTGCCAAGAAAGAATGATCCACCACTTGTACTCTTTTTGTCATCAATGTTTCCTACCCAATCAACATCAGTAAACACTTTTAAGTCCAGATTGCCTCCAAATTTATACCACAAGCCATACTCTTCAGTTCCTCTCAGGTACCTCAAGATTCTTTTGATTGCCATCATGTGATTTTCTCTGTGTTTTGCTGAGAATCTTGCTACTATACCAACTGCTAAGGCAATATCAGGCCTTGTATGCACTACATACTGTAATTTTCCAATCATTGATCTATATAAGGTTTGATCTACTTCTTTTTAATCATCATCTTTTGTAAGCTTCAGTCCAGTACACATGGGGGTATCGACTGGTTTTGAATCTTCCATACCAAATTTCTTAAGTATTTCGTTGATGTATTTAGACTGAGTAATGTAGATACCATTTTTGCTCTACTGAATTTGAAGTCCAACAAAGAATTTTATCTGACCAAACATAAACATTTCAAATTCTTTGTTCATTTTCTCTGAAAATTCTTCGCACTGATCATCATTCCCTATAAACACAATATCATCCACAAATATTTTTGCCAAAACAATTTTGTTATCTAGTCCTTCTTTGATGTATAAATTACTATTGTCATTAGCTCTTTTGAAACCAATCTGAGTAAGATAGTTATGTAATCTTTCATACCATGCTCTAGGGGCTTGTTTCAGACCATACAGTGCTTTGTGTAACTTGCAGACCATATCCCTTTTGTCTGGATCAATGAAACCTTCAGGTTGCTCAATGTAGACTTCTTCACCAAGAATACAATTGAGAAATGCAGATTTTATATCCATCTGATATACCTTAAATCCTTTATGTGCTGCATATGCAAGTAGAGTCCTTACACCTTCTAATCTTGCAATAGGAGCAAAAGTCTGTCCATAATCTATACCTTCTTCTTACGAAAATTCTTTACATACCAATCTTGCTTTGTTTCTTGATACTTGACCATCTTCATTCAACTTATTTCTGAACACCCATTTTGTCCCAATTACATTTTTATCTTTAGGCCTAGGTACAAGAGTCCATGTCTTATTTTTCTCTATGTCTTCATTCATAGCCTCAATCCAAATTTCATTTTCCAATTCATCTTTGACATTTTTAGGTTCAAAATCAGCAAGTAAACATGTACCTTTTAGTTTATTTCTTGTCATAGTGCCATCTGATTTATTTCCAATAATCTGATCTGGTGTATGATGCTTTCTAACATACTTGGCCAATACAGGTTCCTTTCTTCTTGAATGAGTTACATTTTCATCTTCTTGAATTTCATCTTTAGGTTTAGTTTGCTTGGGCTCGGTAGATATTTGCTCGATAGATTCAGGTTGAGACTCAATTTCTTGTGACTCGGTTTGAACTTCTTCTTGTGACTCAGTTACTGTACTAGGCTTTTTTGATGTAGTCTCCTTATTGAAAGATGTGTCTGGCAATGTATTAGGTTCAATGTAAACAAATCTTCTGTAATCCTCTGGTTCCCTTTTGCTTTCTTCTTCAGTCTTTTCTACAAACTCATCAACTTTCACATGTGCACTTTCTATGATTTTGTGAGTAGACAAATTTAGACATCTATATGCCTTACTTTTGCAAGAATATTCCAAAAATATTCCTTCATCACCTTTTACATCAAATTTTCCTTTTCTAGATTCTTTCAAGATGTAACATTTACTACCAAATACTTTTAGGTAACTTACATTGGGTTTATAGCCATACCATAACTCATAAGGGGTTTTGAATGTGTCTTTCCTCAACTGTACTCAGTTCAAGGTATGAACTGCAGTGCTAATAGCTTCCTTCCAGTATTTCATAGTAATGTTCTTCTCAATCATTAGAGTCCTTGCACAATCCATGATAGATCTGTTCCTCCTTTTAGCTATTCCATTTTGCTTAGGAGTTCTTGGAGCTGATACCTGTCTTTTGATTCCTCTTTCAATGCAAAAATTATTGAATTCATGGGAGATGAATTCACCACCTCTGTCTGATCTCAAGCACTTAATTCTTTTTCCTGCTTCCTTTTCTACTCTTGCCAAATACCATTTGAATTTCTCAAATGCTTTTGACTTTTCTCTTAAATACATAACAGTCATCATTCTAGAGTAATCATCAACAAAGAGAATAAAGAATTTTTCTCTAGTATAGCTTTCAATTCCAATAGGTCCACATAATTTAGTATGCACAATATCTAACATATCTTCAGACTGATAGTTTTTACTTTTAAAGCTAGTCTTTCCCATTTTACCAATCTGACAATTCTTGCATAGACCAACATCAGGTTTCTTCAAAGTAGGAATACCTCTCACTTTCTTGAATTTTCTTATTTTCACCATATTATCAAAATTTACATGACATAACCTTTTGTACCATAACCAACTTTCTTCAATTTGAGCAATAAAACATGAGCATTCATTGAGATCAAGATAAAATAGGTTACCTTTGGTTTGTTTGCCTGAACCAATCAGTTTTCCTTTGTCATCCAGCAGTCTTTCTTTGCCATTCATGAATTCAACCTTGAATCCTAAATTGATTAGCTATGCTACACTTAGAAGATTATGTTTTAATCCTTCAACCCAATATGCATTATCACATATAAGTTCTTTGGTTAATGAAATTCATCCTCTTCCTTTTATACAACAAGGTTCATTATTTCCAAACCTTACGCTACCACCATCATAGTCTTCAAAATGTTCAAACTTAGTTTTGTCACTAGTCATATGATGTGAGCATCCACTGTCTATAATCCATGTATCATCTTTTCTTATATGAGAGATAAGTGCCATCTCATCTTCATCATCATCAGATTCATCTTTACAGTAATGAAGACAATTTCTTCTTCACTATCATCAGTATCCTTAGCCAAAAAACATGTTTTCTTACCTTTATCCTTGAATGACTTGAAATTGTTCTTGCCATAGTACTTGTGACCTTTCTTCTCATCTTTTCTTTGCTTGTTTGGGCACCTAGCTGCAATATGACCAATTTCTTCACATGAAAAATAGATTAAGGGAGTTTTACCTTTGTATTTATCTCTGCCTCTAGTATACTTCTTTGTAAGTAATGCTTCAATAACTTCAAGATCACTATCTGAACTTTCCTCTGATTCTTCTTTGCTTTCTGATTGGATTTTCTTGCCCTTCTTAAGTGAAAGTTTGGCCTCAAATGCTGATTCAATATTTTTAGAATTTGGAACATAGTTGTCATAGTTATCTAATTCAAAAGCTGTCAATCTTCCAACTAAGGCATCCAAAGTTATATTGTGATTTTGTTCACATCTTCTTTCTTGAATAGCAGATACTCTTATTGCATAAATAGGAAGTAATGTTCTAAGAACCTTACTTATAATAGTTTCATCATCAATTTTTCCTCCAGAAGCTCTGATTGCACTAACACTTACCCCCCACTTGATTTCTCAGCAAACTCACCTATGAAATCCATTACCCACATTGTAAATGGTGCTTCTGTAACTATTGGATTTAACAACAATGCTCCTGAGTACTTCAACTTAGAAGAAAATTTATGACAGGCCTCACATTTCTTAATAAATTGGAAAGAGTCTTTGAATAATGTGGGCCAAAAATAACCAGCCCTCAAAATCTTATGGACAATAGTTTTTGCAAAATAATGCCCCCCACATACACTAGCATGCATTTCATTTAAGACCCTCTCTGCTTCATATTTGTCAAGGAAAAACAACAAAACTCCATCTCTATTTTTTCATTATAAATCTCCTTTTATCAACGTGTACTTTTGAGCTTGTAACCTTAAGGCTCTATTTTAATTGTTAGTCATATGCTCTAGGACATTTAGCATTCTTAAGGAAATAAACAACATTAGCATACCATGGTTGCATTTCAATACTTGTTATTATCATGTCTGATATTCCTTCATTATTAATCAGGACCAAATCCATGTTCTCTTCAGTCATTAGTTTTGCCAGACCTAACACTCTTACTAACTTGGTAATATGGATTTCTAAGTTGAATTCCTAGATCTTAGTAATCCATTTGCATCTTTTACCAGTAACCTTAGACTGCGTGAGAACATCCTTCACTGCTGCATGTGGAACATATGCAATAACCTTGGCACATACTAGATAGGGTCTGAAAGATTTTATGGCTTTTACCAATGGATAGGCCTTCTTCTCCATCATTTCATAATTTAATTCAACAACCTACAAAGACTTACAAAAAAATGCAATTGGGTGCTCAAAATTTTCTTTGTCCTTTTGCAATAATACAACAACAATAGTGTGAAATGATGCGAAGGAGAAAAGTGAAAAATGCTTGCTATAGTCAGGAGACTTCAACATAGGTACCTCTTGAACAACCTCTTTAATTTTGTCAAAGGCATTTTGAGCTTCAATAGTCCACTGGAATTTAACATCCCTTTTGGGTAACTTAACTATTGGTTTGATAATTTCAGAAAAGTTGGCAACGAATCTCCTAACAAAATTGATTTTTCCCAAAAAAGATTGCACACCCTTGATATTTTTGGGTGTAGTGACCTTCTTGATTGCTTCCATCCTCTCTAGATCAATTCTTATTCCTTCTTTTGACACAATGTGCCCCAGTAGTTTTCCTTCCTTGACTGCAAAGTTACACTTCTTTGGATTCAGGGACACATCATATTCTAGAGCTTTGTTAAAAATCTTTTCAAGATGTGAACAATGATCCTCAACCCTTTTGGAATAAGCAATCATGTCATCCTGGTACACAACCATAAACAAGTCTATATATTCTTTGAAAGCAACATCCATGACTCTTTGAAAAGTTTCTCTAGCATTCCTAAGGCCAAAAGGCATTCTGACATACACATAGGTTCCCCAAGGTGTTGTGAATGCTATTTTAAATTGTTCAGATTCTTTCACCAACACTTGGTTATATCTAGAGAAGCCATCCATCATAGACAATAATTCACATCCAGTGACTTTATGTAACATTGCTTCCATATTAGGCAGAGAATAGTTGTCTTTTAATGATGCAACATTTAGGTTTCTGAAGTCCACACATAACCTAATATCACCATTTTTCTTTCTAACTGAGACCATGTTAGATACCCAAGTTGAATGCTGGATAGGCTGGATGATTCCTGCATCACTCAACTTAACCAATTCTTGCTGCATTTTGGGAGCCAATAATGGATTAATAGGTCTCTGCTTCTATCTAAATGGTTTAGCATCTTGTTTTAATGAGATCTCATGTTGGAAAAGGTCCTCTTTATAGGCCTTTGGGTCATCATAAGACCATGCAAACACATGCTTTTGTTTTCTTAATAATTTAATCAGACTATATCTCAGTTGAGGATCTAACCCTTTTCCAATATAAATCATTTGAGGTGTGTTATGTGATCCCAAGTTTACTTCCTCTAAATCCTCTATCTTAGCATTACTAGTTTTTAACATGTGATCATCCTAACTACTATATAATGCTTTTAGCTCAATTAGACACTTAGTAATATGATTTGTACTCAACTGGATTACCTCATTCCCTAAGACCATATCTTTACCATCAATTTCTTCCACCAAAGCGTTACAGTCTATGAGTTGATCTTCATACATGTCAAGGCATTGAATAAACTTTAGAATGTCCTGGTCATCTTCAAAGACCTACCAATTATAAATATTATCTAGGATAACTGGCCTACTTTTTATTTCCACTATTGACACCCTAGACAAAGTTACAACATCTCCTTTTAAAGCAATATTGGCTAAAAAATCAGCCATTATGTTTTTAGACCTTTCCACCCAATAGATGTTGAAAGCATCAAATAACTTAATCTGATCCCAAATAGCATGTTTATATAGCTTCAATCTATCATTTTTGACAGCATACTTGGATCTAACTTGTGCCACCACAAGCTCAGAGTCACCAAAAACCTTTAAAATTTTTATCCCATGTTTTATGGCAATGTTTAATCCTAAAGATAGTGCTTCATACTCAGTAGTGTTATTTGTACATTGAAAAGTCAATAGGAAAGACTATTTGAAAGTGGTACTTGATGGAGATATAAATAAGACTCCAACTTCTGATCCTTCCTTTGAACAAGCTCCATCAAAATACATTTTCCATAATCCATTTTTCTATTCCTTCAGTTCTCCAAACAATGGGTCTGCATCTTCCTCTTGAGGAATGAGCTTTTCCACTTTAAAGTTTTCCATATCAACATCCACACAACAATTCAAATCATCAGCATTAGTTAATTCAATCATGTGTGGGGTTTTACTTTCTATGGATATTTTTACATTATTCCCATCAATGTTAAAAGTTGCAAAAGACAAGTCACATTGGATACTAACTCCCATTGATGCACTCCACTTTCTGGACAATAACATCCCATAGTGAGGTGGGATATCAATCACCAAGACACTCATAGTCAACAACTTGTTTGGGTAAGCTGCTAACCTGTAAGGTAATGCTTTTATAGTGCCAATAACTGGGACTTCTCTTGAATCCATGGCTTGACATCTCCCATGAGGTGTATCTACTTTCAATCCCATAGACCTCATAACCTCTGTAGGCTTAATAGTATTAGAAGCTCCTGAATCAATCATGCAGTTCTTCAAAAACTTCCCATTTACAATCAATGATAAAAAGAAAGGATCAATGGTTCCTATCACAATATTGATAACATTTGTATCCAAGTAAATTTGAGGAATTTCAAAAATAATTTCCCCACACTGGTTTTCATTTGAGTCAGTTATTGAGGCAATCACTTTATTAGTCTTAGTGATATTTTGGGTATCAGTAGGAGCAACTCCAGTTACTCAACTTAAAGCTTTCTCTTTATGCTCCTCAATCCTCATTATTTCTAACAAAGGGACTTTGACAGTGATTTGTGACAACAACTTATTCATGTCAACAAGAATATACTTTGGGTCAACTATATCTTGTTTAATAACAGTGACCTCCTTATTTTCTTCATATTCAGTAGGACCATGATGATCCTTGTTTTGAGTTTTGACTTCCTTTTGGGAAGAAATGATAGTTTCCTCAAGAGGTTTAGCCTTTACTCTATAAGTCATATTAGGAGTAGAAAATGTGACATTCTTCTTGATCTTAGTCTTGCTAATAACTTCTGTAGCCTTATGTTTATCTTGAGCTTGTTTCACATCCCTATTGGACTTCTTGATGAATATACCATATGGCTTTTGACTTGAATCACCCACTACCTTATTTATTAAATGATAGTTACTTTTGGCTTGGGTAACCATATCTGCTATGATTTGTGTAATTTCCTCATTAGAGGGACTTCTCAACACAACTGATTTATCATCTCTTAGAGTGTTACACTAGACTCTATCCAACTGACTATCTTCTTCATCATAAAAAACTTGTTGATGGTAGACCTAATTTCTAATTTGGGAAGTAGAAACATCTTGACCCTCATCTTCTTTAGTGGAGCCCATTTCATCTTACATACATGAAGAAGTCATGGCACATCCTTGATCATCATAAGACTCTTCATCATTACTTTCTTGTTCTCCATCTGTAGAGACACTTTGGGAAAGCAATGCACCTGGGAACATGATCATTCATGTTCACTGAACTCTTGTGTAATGGGTTAGGGGTTTTGTCATTGGGTTTATCCCCTCTTTCAGGAAGCATTGGCTTCCCATCCTTCCACTAAGTGTTATAAGGATAGTTCTGCATCCTTGGTAACTTGTTAAAATTATTGAAGGGTGGCCTATCATTTCCTTGTACTCTATTATTTCTACTCTCACCAGGCTTCAAATCTTTTATTGCTCTTAAGATTTGCTTCAAACTATCATCATCTTTTGGTTTTATGTCAGATTTCCCTGGTTCTTTTCTATTTGGAACTGGAGGTTTATAATCACCCCTTCTTCCCAGATTCCTTGATATTCTTCTATTGCTTTCTATGTTAATGGCCAATTTGTAAGCCTCTGCAAGGTTTCTAGGGTTTTTATCTCTCAAGAGATATCCCATCTTTGAATCAAAAGCATTTAGGTAAGTGACCTAACATATTTTGTCATATAACCTGATAACTTGTAACAATTTATGCATAGCTTTCTAGAATCTGACATTAAACTCAACAACACCCTCATTTTGGTTTTTCTTGATGTTATTAAACTCATTGAGCATGAAACCTTCATTGGTCTTATCACCATATTGCTCTTTGAAAAAATGCTTGAACTGTTCCCATGAACTTATGCTATCATGAGGTAAATTCCTGAACCAATCTCTAGCATCTTCAGTCAGAGATTGAACAAAAAGCTTCATAATCACATCATTAGGCTCAATGTTGTAGTCATCTATTACATCAATAAAGCTTTTCAAGTGTTCCTCATAGGTGACTACATTGCTTCTAGTGAATTTTGGAAGTTTCTTCCTAATTTTATCAGGGATAGAGTTAGGGTACCCAGGGATCCCAATAAAAACCAATTATTTGTGTCTCTCATGGATGGACCCTATTTGAGATGGGCCAGCTCCTAAAGTGGTGGATGTTTGGATACTTGACACAGGGTTAGTTTTGGTAGTATTCAAAACATTTGCACCTTGTACCTGGGAGGTGGATACTGTATTGGTAGGTCCTGAAGATTGTTTAAGGAACTAAATCTTTCTCTTCATCTCAACTGTAGTAGCTTCTAGCTCTACCTTTTCTAATTCTTTAGCCAACAATTCTTGCTCTCTTTTTTCTTTCTCCAGGTTTGCATCTAATCTTGCTGCTTGATCTAAAGCTCTCTTAATGGGATTTGGTTCATTAATTAAAATTCCTACAACCTTTTGTTTACCCTTATCCCTAGGGTTTCTTATTTCATGTGTCTCTTGGACAACATGTTGTTCTTCCATTTGTTCTGTTATAGGAACACAATTTATGGCTTCAAAATCTAACAATTGCCTCTTCAATTGTTCAGCTCTTATCATAGCATGCCTAATCTTTTCTTCCTTTTCTTTCTCTCTTTTTTTCCTTAGTGCAACTTGCTCTCAGATCTTTCTTTCTAGTTCAAACACTTCTTCAAAGATTTCTTCAGAATCTGGGAGGGTTGTTTCTAATGAATAATTTTGGGCAGGGATTTCTTCTTGGTGGTCATTAGGTATTTGGTGGCCTTGTAAAGAGGAACCAAGGGGAAAAGAAGGAACAAAGTCTTGTTTATTCCTACTTTGGCTTCTAGATCTTCTATTATTTAACGGAATTCCTCTTCTGTGGGGTTGGGTTCTCCCTCCATCTTTTTCAGAGGGTAAATAGTAGTCATCATATTGATTCAGACCTAAATCAACTGCTTCCTCATAATCTGAAGTATTTCCCTCCTGGTTTGTTTGAACAAGATCATCTGTCCTCATATTTCCTTTTTGGTTCCATGTGAAGGACATGTCATTACTATTTCTCTCCCTCCTCATTTGATTTTGTCTCGAGGTAGCTAGAAGTTCTCCTTCTAAATTTTCTTCTGGATGTTCTTTTGTCCAAGACCTTGTATTCTTATGGGTCATTGTGAAATAGAAGACTTATTATAGAACACTGGCACATAAATTTTGTAGAGCGTCACCACCCAATTTATTTTGGGATTTGGAGATACTATTCTTGGGAGAAAATAGAAGCAAGGCTCCTAAAGGGACAAAACATTGAAAGATGAAAAAACAATTTTGACCTTAGATGGTGACTGACAAGTATGAAATGAATAGGCTAGGAGTCAAAATCAACTTGAAACCTGTGTCACTTATATCTTTGTAAGAGATTTTGATTAATCCCCAACAGAATCACCAATTTGTTAGGGATTTTTCTTGGTGAATGTATGGGCTTGATTCTCAGTTAAAAAGGCTCTCCAAGTTTGCAAGAAAAGCCTAATTGATGAGGATTAGATAAGATCCTCCTTTTGCTTTCAGATCCATAGGACTCAAGCGGGTATTACCTATGAATAGGTTACTATATTTCAAGTAATCTTGTGATTAGTGGATTGATTTCTTCACTATTATGTTATTATATTTTTAGATTACTTCAATAAAACATTATTACTCTGCAAACAGCCCAAATTATCCTGATATAGAGTACTATAATAAAAATTATAATTGTAATAGCATGAAACCGTGGCATAAGGACATTCATCCTTCTTCTTTTTTTGAGTTCAACTCAAGGAAGGATAAACTTTTGATTCTCTCTTTCAGGAATCACTAAATATGTACTATATCACTCTAACACAACCCTATCTAAATATAAACACAATTCTTGAAAATAAAAGTACTCGTAATGAAATGAATTTTGATTCCTCTAAGGATTGCAAAAGATAACCTTAAGAAAAACAAACTTCAGATCAGTGCCTAAATCTAAAGGGAAAAAGAGTCGTAAATGCAAATCCACAAGTCCATTTAAAGAAATATGATAGTATGCCTTACATACAACCTACAATCCGAATAAGATGCCTTACAAACTATTCAATCAGTCTAATATTATTACTATCAATATCCCTACTATTATACTTACTCCCTAAAATTGATGACAAGGATTTTAATTCTCTCCTTGAGAGAAACTCATAATCAATTTTAGAAGTTTCTTAACTTAGTATATTTTAAATGCCTTACACATAAAACATACAAGAGTAAATACAAAAATAGAGAGACAATAACAACAAGAAACACAAATTGCAGTATATTTGTATTAAAGAAGACTTGTAATTTACATAAGAAAAATCATGCTCAGAAATTCAGACACAAAATCCAAGAGTCTGTTCTATAGCAACTATACTTGGTTTTTTCTATTATCTTCCATCACCCCTCAAAATATGATTACAATTCTATTTATATCTGTTCAACCATCTGGGAATTCCCTTATCAATGGGAATGTGACAAGCTTCAGATGGTTGAAACCCTAACCCTAAAGAGCATAAAAGACAAGATATAATAAGCCCTCAGGTGATGGAAAGACAACATTATTTTGGCTTGTTCTGCACCCTGGATCACCGATAACTGACACCTTTGTCTGCAAGTATTCATGATATCTTCTTAAGTTTTAATGAGATATGGTGACTGCCATTTTAGGCTAACCTACACCATTCTTAAATGATAGCTTATCATCCCTGTGTTCTGAGATCAGGTCTCAAGTCCTCCAGGTGTCCTTTCTATTCATCATCCAAGATATCAAAGTCAACTACAACAGATTTTATCTTCTTGGGATTTGTAAGCTCATCCCATGCAGTGACCTCTTCCTTTGTCGACCATTTATAATTCTATGTATGTTGTAGTTGAGCTTTCTATCACTCCCATCTAGCATCTATGATGGCTTTGACATCTACAACAAATCTGATCAGCTCCATCTCTGCTTTTATGGCTTCATCTAGGGTCTTGTTGAATCTTTCCGCATCCACCTCACTGCTTTCATCTAAAAATGCCTCTTTCCTTAGCAAAATAAGATCAAAATATGATCTCCATTGATCCAAGCTTTTAATGGCACCATCTGCACACTTAATGGGAGGAATAAATTTATTAGAGTTTGAATTGAGCAAGGCTATCTTAGCCTCTATCTGATTTTCCTTGTCTTTAAAAAGTGGCAATATGGCTTTAATTCTATCAATCTCCTCTCCCACTTGCAAAACTATCTCTGGAATATCATTTCTCAAAGATTGAACAACTACCAATCTCTCAAAAAGTGGTGCCCTAACAGACCACACTGCATAATACCCATTCAAAATTTGAACCTAATTATTAACCTCTACTTGCAATCTAGGCAACTTATTGTAAGCATTAAAAACTAGATCAGATTTATCCTTTAGGATATCAGTTCTGTGCTACAAAATTTTTAATAAGGCTTTCAAAATAGGCTCATTTTTCTCCACATTTATTTTCTCTAACTTTGTAGGAACTTCCTCTTCTGTCATTCCTTTAACTTCAGTTAATGTAGGCTACTCAGGAGGTGTAGGAGTTACTACAAGGGTATTTATGATTTGAAGCTCTAAGTCTACCAGAGATTTTTCTAATGCCTTCTCCTTTATTATCTGGAGATCCCTGTCCTTCAACAATGCAATGTAGTCCTCTAGAAGGGAGCCATACCTTTTTGATAGCTACTTTGTCTTATGCTTATTTAATCTGGAAAAATGGGTTAACACTTGAGAAATCTCAAGGTCCCCTGTGTTGTGGATGGACCACACAATCTTATCTCCCTCTATCTACTCCTTCACATTCAAAATTGAAGATGTTTTATCCTTAGGATAAAGACTCCATAGAGCTAATGCTTGATTTTTTGGGATGTACCCTAATCCTCTAATGATATCCCCCACTTGGGTTTTTGAAGAAAAAATTATGTCTTCCTACCTTTTGATTTGATCAACAATGAAGTTTGAATACAAGTTCCACCCAGGCACAAGTAGCATATTGCTCTTTTTCACTAGTTTCCTAGCCTCATATGGGGTGATTTTTTTAGGTTCAAGGTCATATTCTCTCAATTGTTGCACTACCTCCTATGGAACTTGACCCTCTTTAGTGATTTGCACACTAGATGCAACCTGTTGTTGTTTGTGCCAAATCAAGAAGCTCTTGAATTCTTCTGACTCTATGAAACTATCATCCTTTAAAAAGGAATCCTGTTCAATCATTCTCTCATCTTGGCATAAAGCCAAGGGAAACTCAACATTTTCTAGTTCAAGCTTTCACTTCCTCTTTTCTTCCCTTATTCTTTTTCTTAATTGGTGATCATGGACACCACTTCTAGGGAATAGGGCTTTTATCTTGTCCTTCTTTACCTGAGAAGATTCACTGACCAATAATTTATGCCTCTTTGCAGGTGGCTCACTTGTATCTTGAGAGCTATGGAGCTCTGTTATGTCAACAACATTCTCCCCAACCTGATGCCTTTTTGCCATTATTGTTTCTAGGGGAGGAATGCTATGCACAGAGTAGCCATCATCACTATCCTCATCATGCTCAAATTTAGAATGGACATCCCCTTTCTTGTCAGTATCATCAATTTGATCCTCAAATGTTCTCATCAAAGTGTTAAATTGAGACATCATTTGTTCAAGTCTCTAAAGATAAGGCAATTCAAGGAAATAACCACTAAATGCCAATCCTTTTTGTCTCACTCATTTCTCCATAGCATAAAATTCATGTATTTGATCAGCTCTTCTGACCACTTCTTCATCCGCTATTATATTTCTCAATACATCCTCTTCAAGGTAATCCTCATGTCATTTATTGAATGGAATGCTAGGCATGTAATATTTCCTGGCAGCAACTATAAATCCTTCTATATCCACATACCTATGTGGGGTAGCATGTATTCTAAACTATCTCAGCCACTGATCAACTTGACTGAAGGCATTCTTGCCTATTGTTATACTATGCACTCTAAAGTGCCTAGGAGTAAAGGTTCCCTTCCTATGTGAATCCAGATGCTCCTTCTCAGTTAGCATAAGCTGCCAGATAAACTCTAAATATGCCACCCTTGGTGGAACAAAAAATGATAGCAAGTGAGGAGGCTGAGGGCATCCATATAGTCTGATCATAGTATATCCCTTTTCATAATATATATCTCCCCAATTATGTCCCTTATTCCATTTATCAACAAATTTCTTAGGCATCACCAACTGCAAAACTTTGGTAGACAACCTAGAAATATCAAGCCCTAAGTTGAGTAGGATAGGCCAAACCATCCAATTCTCGAATACACAAAAATCACTCCTTGAGGAAGAAGGACTCCAAGCCCTTATCTAGTATTACACTGGGTTTGATTGTCCATGATACATCATCTGTGGCTCAAGCCTATCCATGTTCATGATGTTATAATTGATGTATAAAATAAGATGCATCAGCAAGGAATAATGCATGAACCTCAGTGTAGAACCAGAACTAGACATGCGGTTCTCAAAGCTAGCAAACCCTCATGCATTATTTCTATTATAAAACTGATATAATCGTATCGCTTGGCCACATGAAGACTCTGGGAATCCAAAACCATCATCAACAGGTCTGAGGTGATTCTTTCCCCACCATCTATTCCTAGAACTTTTCATAATCTGTATGCAATATATTTCACGTAGAATTTGAGATCCTTATAGAAAAAGGGGGCTAGTGACCCAACAATTGGTGTGATGTAATTTCTATTTCCTCATGGCACATGGGCTTCAATTTATTTGGCCACCACGGTAGAATCCCTAGTATACCTATTGGCCAAGGCCTATAAATTAATCTTAGTAGCCATGGGGATTTGGATACCGAAGGCCCTTATAAATGAACTGCGATCAAGAGTGACCAAAGGAGAACCATCAACTTTCCTAATTGTTTTAGAAAGAGGGTCATAGCTATGGGATAGAACAATTAAAACATCTACATTTAGGAAGACCTCAAGAACTATCAATTTTCCTAATCCCAACATCCACGGGTTCGAGATAGGGATTGGACTCTCAGCATTTTTATAAAAATACTTAATTAAGTACATTCTGGTAACATCGAGTGTCTTGGCATCTCTAGAATAAGTAAGCTCATCAATGAAACATTCATCACTCACCTTCTTATTCTGTGATAAGCCCAGTAGTAGAGCGAGGAATTCATCTGAAAAAATTTCCTTAACTTTCTCTTTTCCTCCTTTGATGGCAGAGGCCCCACTGACTGATGGTTTGCTCATTTTGTATACAATTTGAAATTCCTCTACAAATTCTGGATACTCTAAATCTTGCAATTGCTGCGAAAAAAATCTATTGCTCTAGTCTTCTGAATGCTTGGTAATTTGAAATGAATAGAGAACAATCATACTTATTGAGCTGAATTTAATGCAACAACCTGTTAGAGATCAAAAATTTGTAATCATGTCACTTTCACCATAACGTGGCATGCTTCAGGACTTCAATTCACTAGCCATGGCCAAGAAAATGACAGGTAATCAAATTTAATTTTCTGGTGACCTAGCGACTACAATAGTCTCGTAACTACTGAAGAATTTGGTGCCTTTTAAATAGTTATGGAGATCTGGTGACTATAGAAAATTTAGTCATATACCAACTTTCATTTTATCTGGAGATCTAGAAACAAAGAGGGAAAGTCACAATCGCTAAAAGATTTAAGACCTTCTGAGCTTATTTGGAGATTAAGTGACCAAGTTCACTTATGTCTTCTATCCTGAGACTTAGTGACTATAGTCATTATTTTAGTTGATGAAAGAATATTTTCTTTTAAATTCATCTCAAGACCTGGCGATAGAGAGCCATTAAGAGATCTGGCTACAAAAGTGTATCTCTTAGTTGCTAAAGCCCGTTGACTTTTCAAACTTCTTCTTGAGACCTTGCGACTCAACTATCTAGAGATTCAGTGACTGAAGACATGAAAAATTCAATTTATCCCTTCTAGAGATCTGGCGACTACAGTCAAGCCCACTTTCCTATTCATATTTTTAATTTAAAACAACCAACCATGAAGAGACATGTCACAAATTCTAGCAAGTAGAAATTCATTTTTTCCATTAATCTCTTGACTTCGGTCAACACTTAACTCTGGATTATCTAGAGATCACTTGACTGAAGATAATCTCATAATCGCTAAACAAAATTCTTAACTTGAGTTTGATTTGGAGACTGAGTGACTAAGCAAAGCTCAAGGTCACTAGATCATTTCTTAACCCTTGGCTTAAATATGAGATTACGCAACTGTCGTTTGATCAAGATTAAATCAATGGTCAAAAAATGCTTCATAACTCCCCTTTTAACTCACTCTTATCTACCATCCTTGCGATTGAAGACTTCTCTTTATCGCCCAATATCCTTTTCAACTATGGTTAAATCTGGAGATTGCATGAGTACTTACATTCTCCAAGTCGCGAGAAGAATCACTTAACCTTGGTCAAGTGATGAGAATAAACACCAACCGCCGATTAGAACTTGATCCAAATGTCCTCGTCAGGTTGCTATAACTTTTTTAACTTAACCACTTCATTGAGAGATCTAGAGATAACTGTGTCACTGAATTATTGACCGCCTGAGACATAACCACTAGGATGATGAGAATGCATGACTAATGAAATCACCAAGTCGCGGGATAAAAAGACTTAACCGCTGAATAACTAGAGACCTTGTGACTCACAAAATAGACAACCACTTTATATTTAGAGATTTAGCGACTAACTACAAGTCTCAAATTTTCTGAATATTATATCAGTTTCCTACTTCTTTCAGAGATCACCTGACTGAAGGCATTTTGATCTGGAGATAAAGTGACTATAACAATCTTACGAATATTTATCATAGTAGTCACTAGATCTCACAATAGTGATTCAGAGACCTGGTGACTAAGGAAGACCACTAAGTCATTTGAAAAGAAAGAATATTCCCTCAACCTAGGGAGATTGTGTGACAAAGGGTTTTCAGGTAATAGCTAAACAACAAGGAATATACTAATTTTCTCGGGAGATTAAGAGACTAACTGGGGAGATAAAAGTGCACATGCTTTAAAGGACTTTTAAGTTATTAAAAAAAAAGGTAACGACCAAATAGACTTAGGTGTGCATTTTAGGGTTTCTTGGTTTTTCAAAGGCAATGAGACTTGAAACCTAGGGTTTTCCTTTAAATGAAAATTTGAACTTCTAGGGCTAGAAAAACTAGAAATTGAACAACACATAACAAGGACAGAGACCAAGAATCCAAAATTTGAAAGATAAAACACTGAAATTGAAAAGACTGCCAACAGACCTCAGTTATCACCTGCTCCCCTTTTCCTTGGTCCAACTTGTCCACTAGTATTTTCACATGCTCAATCGAAGCCTTTAGGATAGAAAAGCTCTATTCTGCAATATTCCCATCCATTTTCTCTAGTTTGTTGACTCTATTTTCCATAATCTCAATCCTTTTTTTCATCCCTTCACCACTTTCAATTTTTTCTTCCATAGTAGTGATTCTATCATTAAAGACAATGATCCCCTCAGCCCTTCCGATAGTCTCAATGAGCTCATCTATAGTTTGGCCCATGGTTTTTTCCCCTAGATTCATTTTAATAAGGACCCTAGTCTCTTTTTGGAGTTGATGGATATGAGACTTCATAGCTGTAATATCATTTTTCATTATACTAAGGGTAGTAAAAAAAGCTAGACAACCCAAATTCTCAAAATCCTTGTTCCCTCCCTCCATCTTCTCCTTGGAACTCTCCACCTTATCCTTCCCCATGCTGATCGTGTCCTTTTACTGCCCATCCTTCTCAATGTTTCTCACATCCTGGGAAACATCATGCAAAATATTTTCCTCGACCAAAACATTTTGATCCAATCCCATACTCTCTTCCACAACTAGGTCATTCTCCACCTGGTCTTCTTGGCTATCAAGACTCTTCTCCTGAGAAGAACCCTCATCATAGGAAATGAAGACCCTCTTAGAAATATTCATCCTCCCCTATTTTTCTTTGGTACACTTTCCAATGGGCTCCATTTTTTTCTTACCTTGCTTCTAGGTACTTTCCTCCCTGCTCTCCTCTTCCTCCATATTGATCTCCATATATGAGTCCTCCTTCTTAATCTTCTTCTTTCTTTTGGGATTAGACTCCAGATACTCCTTAGAATTGCCAACATCATCCTCAGTATCCTCCATGAAGGGCTCCTCTGACTCTTTCCCGTCAGTATCATAGTCCTCAAGAGCTTTCCTATTTAGCTAGGGCCTCTCCACCTTCTTTGATTTCAAAACCTCATAAATGAGGACCATAAACCCTTCATGAAAGACATGATCACATTCTAGATCCCTCTACCAACTAAGGATAGAAGCATTCAAAGAGCTTAAAAGGTAAAAGGGGAAGTTGATTTTCACCCCATGCCTAAAATGATTCAGTAAAATCAAATGATGGTTGTAAATTTTGGTATAATGACCATCAAGCATAATGTAGCTTATAATCAGAAAAAGAACCAGGCGCCAAGGCCTAGAGATACTTTTAGGATTAAAGTAAGAATTGTACACCTTTACCATATGCTTCCTCTCCTGCTTCATTAGCGCAAAAGCCTCCAATGCTTTATCTGAGATCTTCCTATTCTTGTAGAAGTTGATGCCCTCAATCCTCAGACCCGTCGCCTCTGTAATTATCTCCTCAGTTACCTCCATACCCTATGTACCCACCATTACTCTCCTCTTGTTCTAGGTTTTTATGAAATTCTTGGTCACAACCACTTTCCCTCCATGCAGCTTCTCCATGTAAACTGCCAGACCCCCATCTTTAACTATCTTCCACACCTCCTAGTTTTGGCTCCATTCACTGCAGTTCCTAGGCTCGCTTCTTTTCTTCCTTCCTCCCATAGCTCTATAACAGTATGAGAAACCTTTCTCAGAGTTTATCTCAGCACTCCAATTTTTCTTAAAGTTGCTCTAGCTTTAAAGCTTTCTTAAGAGCATAATTTACATGTAATATTGAACATATGTATACTCACATGTTTTTCTATGTATGTCAATTTGAGAATATAATGTATCATTTTCATACTATGTTTAATAATAATAAATCAATAATAATATAATAAATCAATACTGAATATCTTTAAATATATATTTATTGTCTTGTTTAATGTTGTTATTTGTTAGCATTTTATATGTATGGAGAAAAATACTATCAAATATTATGTAAAATTTCACTCTTTACCTTTTACAATATATAGTGCATAAATAGTAGAGGCAAACAATATTTTCAAATTTACCATCACAACTTTTAGATTTACTTTTGAATATGATAATATTGTTTTTAACTTTACAATTTTCAAATATCTCAGATATATACAGACGACTACATATGCAGTCATGAATGTTAAAAATAGTGAAAGAAAAGATAGGCGTAATCACAAAAATGAAATGCAGTGAGAAAGATATCATGCAAATAAAATAATTATTAAAAAAAAAGATGAGAAACTTCTCAAAATATTGAACTTGCATTGTCAACATCTAATGTACTTTCTTCCAGTGCATCACTTCAATTACAAATAGTAAAACTACAAAATATTGTTCCATTAACAAATTCTCTTCTTTCAAGTCCTTCCTTATTACAAATTGAAATGCCTAATTATAATATAGAACATACACCCATTAATATAGTTGAAAATATTGGGTGTCAACCTTTCTGTCAAAATTATTATGATGCTAGACAATAATTCCGTACAAAGATAGATACTATTTCAAATAATGTAAAGTGATATGTTTGTATGGAAATATATCCTTGAATTAAAATATGAATGTCAGATGAAAATTTAATATGCTATAGATGCAGTTCTGAAAAAGATGGCCATTGGTTCTCCAAATGGAACAATATGGATCCAGGTGAGCAGCCACTATGTCTAAAAATATTAACATAGATTAAGGAGACGTTGATAGAAAGAATAAGTCCTATCCTTCAAGTTACATATGCAAAAGGTGGTCAACTAAAATATAGTGGTCACACTATATGTTTTCCTCAAGATGTGTCCACAATCACAACATTGTTGCCTAGACGTATAGATACACTGGACATAATAATTGTTAACAAAGATAGTATAGGTAATCAATAATATAGCTTCTATGTTAGCAAAGGTCATGTTTATGAAGCTTTGAAATATAAAACACACAATGACCCATACTATAAGGATGTACAATTAGATGAAAATAGTCTAACATCATTTCCCTTACAATCTACTAATATTTCAAACCTTATTTTTAATACAATGGAACAAAGTAATCTAATTGAAGACATCTCCTCTATGTTAGAAGTAACATAAGAAGATGCATTTCATGATACTGTAGAAATAAAAAGTTTATTTGTATGTAATCTACCTGCACCATGTAGAGAAATGGAAGAAATAAGGTCTTTATTGCATTTAGGTGAAGGGTGAACAACACAATCTATTACATGGCCTGCCATCTCACCATCTCCTATAAATGAATACACTACTGAAGGATTATTTTTAATGGTGTTCCCAACTTTGTTTCCCAAAGAAATCACTACATTCAAACAACAATGTATCAAAGAAGTAAAGCTCCATGATTATTCTCTTCAACTTCTATGTTACTATGATAATAGATTTGGGCAAAATTCAGGATTTCGGTACTTTATATTGAATATTATCATGCGCCACTGAAGCCAGGCCATAATAGTTGTTTTTGTTCATAAACAATTTGATGGATCTTTACCTGTATCAATTGCAGATCTTCGTCAAATGTTACAAAATTTTCTTGATGATAAATTGGCAGATCAACTAATGAGATTTGGGTCATTTGTACGTGGAACTAGATCCTTTTGGAATCAGTGATGAGCAGAACTAATTGAGATGATCATTCAAGTTGGTTGTCCTACACTTTTCTTTACCCTAAGTGTTGTAGATACAAAATGGCCTGATTTACATAATGTCATGACATCCAGTAGACCTACAAATCCATCTATGGACACTAGATGGAGAATACAAAATATTATCCAAAATCCTCATCTAACTACTATCTACATGTATCATAGATTCATTGCATTTCGACAAGAAGTTTTGCAAAAACTGCTTAGTGCAATTGACTATCGGTATAGGTGAACACACTACTCCCACTATTATTAATTTCTATGCAATTTATTCTTATATTTATTAACTAAGATATCTATCAGGTGTGAATGGAAACATAGAGGTTCACCACATATTCATGGCTTCATCTGGTTACCACAATCACCAGATATTCAAAATTTACAATGGGATAATGATCTTTCAATATAGAATGCATTAGATTACATAGACCAATATGTATCTACATGGAATACATAAAGTATACAACAAAGAAATCAAGGCATCCATTGCAATTCTCTTCAAGATCCTTGTTTGATGGATAGTGAAATGATATATGCAACAAATGTAGTTTCTGATTAATGTGAATTGGTTAATCATGTTCAACATCACACAAATTTTTCTTTATAGACATGTTTAAGAAGGAAAGGTGGTGTTATTGCATGCTATTATAAATCTCCATGGACCATACAAGAAAGTTCACAATTGGCACATATAGATAAGGGAGAACCTAAACATACATCATCTCATAATGATGATCGACTAAACTTACATAACATTCAAATTCTTTCCATTTGGAGAGGAAATATAGATTGTCAACCTATTCTTTCAATTGATGCAATTATCAAATACTGTTACAAGTAGTGGTTGTTGTTGCACCAAAAGATTGACCTGTTAATGCCTAATACAACCACTAGACTTATAGAAGACACATGAGGCGGTTAAGACATGTTGCAAATCTCGGGGGGAGCGCTGACTATTTTTCCAGCAATCTCCCCCTTAGTTTTACCTGAGGGGATTCGAACTTGTGACTAAGCTCTGATACCACTTATTACAAGTAGTGGTTTTCATTGCACCAAAAGATCGACCTGTTAATGCTTGATACAACCACTATGTTAGGAATAGTCCCAAGAGATAACTAAGAGTGGGCAGGGGGGTGAATCAATTATCTAAAAGTTTCAATTCTTTATCCAATTAAGTATACTTAAACATAAAGCATAAACATAATGAAATAACACATGAACACAACACCAATATTTTGGTTATGGGGAAACCCAAATAGGTAAAAACCCCGGTGGGACTTGATACCCACTAATATTCTGTACTAGTGTATAATGATCCTTGTTAGAAGATCCTTTACCTTGTTAGGAGTAGCTTTACAATATATGAAGTATAATAGGCCTGGTTAAGGGTTGGACCCTGTTAGGAGTCTTTTACAATTTTCCCTATTAGGGGAGAGGATGCACTGTCCGAGAGCTCACTGCTCAAAGGGGCGAAGGCTACAACCTTCTGAATAATAGATACACACTATATCTGGATCTTGGTGAATTGCACTTTGACCTACTATCTAGATCAGTTCCAATGAATAGCACACATGTTCTACTTGGTCACATAGACCTTCTTTTGATGGTTCCACACTTCGCACACTCTACTCTACTCTGCTTAATCAACCACGAACCACACTCAAGCAATCACAAATGACTGCCTATAAATATCTTTCCTCCAAATGATATAATTAAGTTAGCCTATTAGAACCACCTTGAAACAATATTAGAGAAACCATAATAAACTCCAACAAACATTCTGTCAGCTCTACTATGGGTGCAACACATTCTAGGACCTGTTCATATAATATAATTGTAGACGCACGCTACACACTGTTGGCTCTACCAAAACAACTCTAACTTTCTCCTCAAGCTGAATTAACTCATGCACTCTTAACCAAACATCAATAAAACTTCTCCAAGCTTAACTCCAAGGGCACATATCCTCAAGAAAGGCGCAACTCAAGAAACAATAAAATCTCTGTCGGCTCTTCTGAACAAACACAAGAAATTGCTACTGGCGAATAGAAAATTCATAACTTCACTTGCATCCAACATCAGACTATGCATCCATGACCTTAACATCACTAACATGTCTACAACATAAATCCAAGGGTGCATGCCCATAGGATATATGTACAAACAATCATACATAGAACACTGTCTGTTACTCTTTCAAGAACACTGCTACTACTATATTTCTGTCTGTGCTAATAGTTAACCTCTATGCCCATGATATCATGCTGATATCATGTCCATGCATCATATACTAAAGGCTTACTACATAAGACTTCCACACATGCTAATTTCCATATGTTGTCATCAATGAAAAATATATAGTCAGTACTAGCCTGCTGGCAAATCTCCAACAATCTCCCCCTTTGGCATTGATGGCAACATGTGGATTGAAAAACCACCATCAATCCAAAAAAATAATTATTTCATAGCCTTCTCCATTTCCTCTTCAAAACTCCCCCAAAGATGTAACCTCCATCTGCTGCAATATATTCTAACATTCTTCATTTCCTCAACTTAACTGCTATCACAATTGAATACTGCTCCCCCTAAGTACATTACTCCTATTTTTCATGACTCTATATACTACTCCCCCTTTGACATCAATGGCAAAGGGTGCCACTCATTTTAAGCACTGGTACTACTCTAGAAGTAGAGTATTCAACCTTCCATCAGTCCCAGATGACTGATGCCATTCCTGCTTCCTTCTAAGCAGAATCAAGGAAGGGAATTACTCCCGACTTCCCCCTGAGATACTCAAAAGTATCCTTAGGAAAGGGCTTTGTGAATATGTCTGCCAATTGTTCCTTAGTATTCACATAGTCCAACTTAACTTCTTTCTTTGCCACTTTCTCTCTTAGGAAGTGATACTTGATCTCAATGTGTTTTGTCTTTGCATGCATCACAGGGTTCTTTGACATATTAATAGTGCTAGTGTTATCACAGTGAATAAGAATAGGATAATCAATTTGAATTCCAAAATATTTTATCATCTGCTTGATCCACACAATTGTAGAACAATTCAGGGCTATTGCAACATACTTTGCTTCTGCTATTGACTGAGAAATACAATTTTGTTTCTTGCTTGTCCAAGTGACAAGTCTATCACCAAGAAACACTACTCCTCTTGATGTACTCTTTCTATCATCTACACATCCTACCCAATCTACATCAGTGTATACATGAAGCTCAACATTTTATGAATTGGGATACCATAAACCATAGTCTATAGTGCCTTGTAAGTATTTGAATATCCTTTTTACTGCCATGAGGTGACTTTGTTTAGGCTTTGCTGCAAATCTTCCAACTATGCCAACTGCATTTGAAATATCAGGTCTAGTCTGTGTAAGATAAATCAATTTACCAATCATTGACTTGTACAATGTTATATCAACTACTAGTGAGTCATCTTTCTTTGTAAGCTTGCATCCAATAATCATAGGTGTCCCTACTGGCTTGCAATCATCCATCTTGAATTTCTTTAATATTTCTTTCACATACTTGGACTGATTAATGAATATACCTTTCTCTGTCTGCTACACATTCAATCCTAAAAAGTACTTGATAGGACCCATCATACTCATCTCAAATTCATTTTGCATCTCCTTAGCAAATTCATCACTAAGTTTGTCATTACCTCTAAAGATAATGTCATCAAAAAATATAGCTACAAGTAACAAACCTTCAGATGTCTCTCTAAAGAATAGATTACAATCTGCTACTCCTGAATGAATTTCTCACATGCTTCCCCATCATACATTCCCTGAATATAGTATCAACTCTCTTTGCTATGCTAGGTAGATCTCTTACTGCCTTAACATTTCTTATCTTCACTATGTTATTCAAAATTGATATGGCATAGTCTTTTATGCCACAACCAACTGTCATCAACTTTAGCAACAAAACAACTTGCTTCTAAATTGAGTTGAAAAAAATTACCTCTTGTCTTTATGCCTGATGCAATCATAACACCATCTTTTTTGTTAATGATGCATTTGTCATCTTTGAACTCCAACTGATAGCCTTTACCAAGTAACTGTCCAACACTAAGAAGGTTATGTTTCAAACCATCAACATAAAGAACATCATCAGTACTATTCTTTCCATCCAAAGTAATGGATCCTCTACCAGCTATAGGTTTAGGAGTGTTGTCTCCAAATCTGACCATAACTTCATTGTATTTTTCCAAATGAACAAACCTACCTTTATCACCTGTCATGTGATGTGAACAACCACTATCTATAATCCAGTTTGTTCTTATGTCTACTTGGGAAATCAATGCTAGGTCTTGATTTACTTTCTCATCTTTAGGAATTGACTTACTATTCATTTTGTCTACAATAGCAATGAATCCAATTTCTTCTTCACCTGATTCATCATCTAAAATTCCATCTCCAACAAAGTAACATTCCTTAGAGTACTTAGGCTTGTAATCCTTTTAAAAATTTATAACTCTAGTAGGACACTTAGATGCAAAGTGACCTATCTTATTACATGAAAAGCACTTGAAAGGAAATTGACCTTCATATTTTCCTTTTCCTTTATTTTCTCTTTTAGCAATCATAGCAATAAAATCATCTAAAGTTCTTTCTTCATCATCATCATCAAAATTACCAGAAGTGTTTGCAGATTTCTTACCATGAACTGTTGCTTGGAAGGCTGTCTCACTTTTAAGTTCAGTCTTCAATCTTGAAATCTCAAAAGCTAAGATTTTTCTGATCAAGGTCTCTCTCTTAAAATTAGATGTAACCTACATGGTCTCATCAAGGATATTGATCTTGCTTTCATAGTCTGGAGTGAGAGTAGTCATCAACTTGTCCATAATATCTTCTTTTGAGATCTCTCCACCATTGTTCCTGATTCCAGCAACTACTTCATTGACCCTTTGATTATAAGCCTTGATGTTTTCTTTAGGTAGCATCTCTAATGCATTGAATATTTTCTTCCATGTCTTTCTACGTGCATCCTTTGCTTGCTTGTCTCCTTCAAATATTTCTACAAGGTACTTCCATATCTTGTGGGTGGTGTCTACCTTCTTTATCTCTGAAAACTCACTATCAGATAGTGCACTAATAAGGGATTCTTTAGCTATAGCATTATGATGAAATAATTGCTTTTGAGTGTCAGTAGCATCATCCTATTCAAGGTCTTCTAAAGTAGGAATCTTGGCTGCTTTGATAGTTACATTGAAAACTTCATAAGCAATACACTACAAATGGGTCATCATCTTGTTCTTCCTATCAAGATAATTCTCTCCATCAAACTTAGGACTCTCTTTCCTAAAGTATGCCATTTGATCAACCTCAAGCTATTAAACTTCTCTCTGAGGCACTTGGCTCTGATACCAATTGTTAGGAATAGTCCCAAGAGATAACTGAGAGGGGGGGGGGATGAATTAGTTATCTAAAAGTTTCAATTCTTTATCCAATTAAGTATACTTAAACATAAAGCATAAACACAATGAAAAAAAACATGAACACAACACCAATATTTTGGTTATGCGGAAACCCAAATAGGTAAAAACCCTAGTGGGACTTGATACCCACTAATATTATATACTAGTGTATAATGATCCTTGTTAGAAGATCCTTTACCCTATTAGGAGTAGCTTTACAATATATGAAGTATAGTAGACCTGGTTAAGGGTCAAAACCTATTAGGAGTCCTTTACAATTGTCCCTATTAGGGGAGAGGATGCATTATCTGAGAGCTCATTGCTCAAAGGGGCAAAGGCTAAAACCTTCTGAATAACAGATACACACTATATTTGGATCTTGGTGAACTGCACTTTGACCTGCTATTTGGATTAGTTCCAATGAATAGCACACATACTCTACTTGGTCACATAGACCTTCTTTTGATGGTTCCACACTTCGCACACTTTGCTCTGCTCTGCTTAATCAACCACGAACCACACTCAAGAAATCACAAATGGTTGCCTATAAATATCTTTCCTCCAAATGATATAATCAAGTCAGCCTATTACAACCACCTTGAAATCATACTAGAGAAACCATAATAAACTCCAACAAACATTCTATCAGCTCTACTATGGGCGCAACACATTCTGGGACTTGTTCATATAATATAATTGTAGACGCACACTACACATTGTCGGCTCTACGAAAACAACTCTAACTTTCTCCTCAAGATGAATTAACTCATGCACTCTTAACCAAACATCAATAACACTTCTCCAAGCTTAAATCCAAGGGCTCATATCCTCAAGATAGGTGTAACTCAAGAAATAATAAAATCTCTGTTGGCTCTTCTGAACAAACACAAGAAATTGCTACTGGTGATAGAGACTTCATAACTTCACTTGCATCCAACATTAGAATATGTGTCCATGAACTTAACATCACTAACATGTCTAAAACATAAATCCAAGGGTGCATGCCCATAGGATATATGTACAGACAATCATAGATAGAACATTGTCTGTTACTCTGTCAGGAACACTGCTGCTACTATATAACTGTCTGTGCTAATAGTTAACCTCTACGCCCATGATATCATGCTGATATCATGTCCATGCATCATATATTGAAGGCTTACTACATAAGACTTCCACACATGCTACTTTCCATATGTTTTCATCAATGACAAACATACAGTTAGTGCTGGCAAATCTCCAACACACTAGACTTATAGAAGACACATGAGGCAATTAAGCCATGTCATAAACCTCGGGGGAAGCACTGACTATTTTTCCAACAAATACATAGAAAAATATGTAGCAAAATTAGAAACTAAATCAAAAACATATTATGCAATATTATCTATGATTTCATCACATTTGAATTCTGCCATGCCCACACCAGCTACACTTCAAAGAATTCTTCTTGAAAATCTTGTTGACCATGATATAGGAGCCCAAGAAACCTATCATCTACTACAAAATCTTCCCTTATCCTTATGTAGTAGAAAATTTGTATCTTTGAATGTTAACCAAAAAAAACTTCAATGCCTACCTATATTAGACATGCCAACAAGTTTATGCCATAACCAAATTATAGCTTATATGGCACATCTACCATATTTAGAAATGTTGTCACTTATTGAAATAACCAAAAGATGGAAATTCATAACTAATAAAAAACAACAACAATGGAAGGAAAGAAGTATACCTTTTATAGTTAGAGTCTCACCTAGATTCATCAACATCCCTTCAAAAGAGGACATCTCTTATCAAATGTTTTGCTGGAGTGAACTGTTGCTATACAAACCATTCTGCAATATTGAACAAGATTTTGCAGCATCAAGTGAAGGAATAATAGAATAGTGGGAAAGTTTTTCAAGGACATATTGTCCATGGCATATACGATGAACACATCCAGAAGAAAAAGAAGCAGATGAACCTACAAGACCTTCAATAAATGCAAGTACAATGCAAGATAGTGTACCAGATGAATGGAAAGTTTTATCTGGACTATATCTAGGTATACCTATACATCTAAATGAATTAGATATGCTTGGATATCAAGAATTTGATTCTGTTAATAATTGGATGAAAATTCAAATGAATGCTTTAGAGAAAGTAATAGCTACAAGTTTCATAGAATCAAATCAACAAAAATTTCAACATAATCCAATTATGCATGATCGATCTCATTCTAAATTGTCTTCCCAACAACAAAAAGCATATGATATTATTATATCGCATAGACATACAATAAATTTAGAACCACCACTACAACTAATTGTTCAAGGCATTGCTAGCACTAGAAAATCTCATCTGATCGCTCAAATCAAAGCTACTATGATGCAATTAGCAGTCAATGGACAGTCACCTCTTCTACTTCTTGCACCAACAAGATTTGAAACATTTAACATCAAGGCATCAACAATTAATTCTTCTCTACCCATTCCAATCAGAGAAATAGTAGCACTACAAGGTCAATTACTGGCAATGTTACAGGAAAATATGTATTATGTTCAATATATTATTATAGTTGAAATGAGTTTTATTGGACCTAAATTGTTTGAAAGAATTGATATCATATTGAGAGAATCATTCCAAAATAGCAACCATATTCCTTTTGGAGGTCATTCAATAATTCTTTTTGGTGATTTAGGTCAACTTCCTCCAGTTAAAGAAATTCCAATGTATGCTTCAAATTCATATGGTGGAAAACTATGGCAGTCATTCAGAAAAGTGATCATATTAGAAGCTAATTTTTGTCAGATTGGAAACTCAACTATTCAAATACAGGTCCATTCACTTCTTTCAAATCTAAGAAATGTAGTACCAACAATTACAGATTGGAATCTGCTCATGTCACAGACAAGTAGTGCTCTTAGTAAAGAAGAACAAAAATATTTTCATTCTACTATACATCTTTTTGCAACTAATGAAATGGTTTCCCTCCATAATAAATGTATGTTATTGTCTCTACAACAACCAATAGCTCTTTCGATAGCAGAACAACAAAAATATGTACAAAGCTCACATATAGATGAAGAACAACTTCAATCTCATATTCTCTTATGTATAGGCCAACAATTTATGCTATGTACTAATCTATAGGTTCAAATAGGGCTTGTTAATGGTGCTATTGGAGAAGTAAAAGCAATTGTATATAATGACAGTGAAAAACCACCAAAAATTCCCTTAGTAGTTGTGGTTCAATTTATTAACTACATAGGTCCAGTTTGGGATAAGAGTAATCCAAAGAATATTCCAATCACACTAATTAATAGGGGTTTCCACCATCAAATACCTCTACGAATGTCCTAGACATTAACAATACACAAATCACAAGGAATTTCACTTCAGAAGGCAATAATTGATATTGGAACCATAAAATGACAAGGATTAACCTTTACAGCTCTTTCAAGAGTTCACGAACAATTAAGACTTCACATCCATCCAACTTTTAGCTTTGAAAGATATTCACACATGTAATTAAGTCCACATGTTGCAAGAAAAAAAGAAGAAGAAATACACTTAAATGCATAAAGAGAATGGTAATACAATTTTGTATCATACTCTTTGGTTATAAGAGTATAATAATGTAAATCTGAATAAAATGTTGTTAGCAACATATGTAAGGAAAAAAAAAAAAATACCTACGATGAATTTGTAAAAATACTTCTAACCATCAAACTGATCATCATATAGTTTTCTTTTCTTTGATTGAATGTTGCAATTTATAAATCTATAACATCTATACAACTAACAATAACAAATTTTCCTTTCAATTACTTCTTAGCACTGTTTTTATTCTTCACTCAGGATTCTGTGTTTTAAATGTATTCATGCATATACTTATCTTTCACATGAATTGGTTCATTTTATATTTCAAACCCTAGATGAGATCTTGTTTGTAAATGGAAAAAATTCATTATGAATGGAAACCATAAGTTTTTTTCATATACCCACAACAATATTTATTGTGACACATCCAAGGAACGAAAACATATATAAATAGCTATGCAATGAATTGGAAAATTCAAAACTATAAATATCTGACACAAAAAAGGGATAACAACCAACATTTTGTATTTAATATAATGAACCTTATGTTTATACAATTTATAGTTAGAACACGAGCCACTTCAATAATGATAAAGACCTACAACTTTATATTTTCTATTGAAAAAAACTAATACAAAATATTACAATATTGAGTGAAATTAGGATTTTGATAAACTATGCTCTTTTAGCACATAATTCTCAAAGCCTCTTAAATGATGAAGAGAAATCCTTCAATAGAGACAAGGATCTATTAATTCTCTAACTGTAAAGAATCCTTCTGCACTAAAGCATCTTTACTATCACCAACCAAGACTTCAAACTGCAACCCATTATTTCCTTGAAGAAGTAGATGGAGCGCTATATTTATCAACATTAGAAAAGTGCTGGAACCTCCAAGCATCAAATGTGTCTTCACTTAGAAATGCAAAACCAATAATCTTGGCCTTTTTCCTAGATAACCTTTTCCATTCTTCTTTTATCTTCTCAATCTCAATTTTTAGGTACTAAAATCGAGACCTCGCCTTTTCAAAAAACCTCTATTGTCTCAACAAATAATATTGTACTCTCAAGAGATAGAATACTGTTCATTCTAATTGACATCTCATCATCAAACTCACCTGTCCACTTTGACATTATCTTCAATTTTCCATTCTTCTCAAAAATACCAGGGACCAGTTCACAACTGACAATACTAAATTCTTCCTTCAAATGATTTGATTTGATTTCTAAATTATCTATTTTAATTTGAAACTCCATCAAACCCTTCACAAATTTATGTAATGACTTTATTGCTGGGTTTGGATTATCTTGATCTTTGGACAAAGAATAAAACAATTTTAGATCACCATGCCTATCTATCCACTTATCCACAACTAGTTTTAATGTAACCTTTTCTTCAAATAAACAATTAAGAATGGTATCCAAGCTCTTTACACACAAACAAATAATTCTTGGTTCAAGGCTTTTGCCAAATTGTAGTACTATCTCCCTGATTTCTTTCATACTTCTGCTAAATTATACCCTTCTCCTTCCTAAAGTTATCTCTCTCTTCCTCCAGACTTTCTCTTATTTCTTTTAACCTTTTCCTTTCTTCCTCTAATTTGTGTTTCTCCCAGCTAACCCACACATCAATATCAGGTTCAGGAAATGGAGATGGAGGAAATTCAATTATGGTACTTGAGGAGGACAATGCTGAAGGCTGGTTACTAAGCAACATTTGAGGAGATCTAACATCAAGTTTCCCTTTCATTTGTCCAATTAATTTATCCTTTTCAATCACAACCACCTTTAAATCATTATAGGCCTTGAAAAGAAACTAAAATTTTATTCTTTTCTCTTCTTTTTCCCATGCCTCTCTTTCTGCAACCTTAACATTGAACTTTGCAGTCTCTAATATTACACTGGATGCTTCAACTATAGAAGTGTCTGCTACTCTTTTTACCAATAAATTTCCAGAGTACTCAATGGGTATTACTTCATTTCTCTTTCTATTTTCTTCTTTCTTCAAAGACCACATGACAAGGCCAACATGATCATCATTGAGTACCACTCCCTTAGTATCTTGTTTTGCCTCATCTATGGTAGAGTTCATAGTAGTTGTTTTCTTTTTGACAACATCAAAGACCATTGCATCAGTAATATCCCACTCAGGGAGAATCAATACTCCTATAGTCTATACCATAGCTCTGCCTTCTTCTAGAGATATCCTTTCAAAATTCTTCATTAGTTCCCCCTTCACTTTAGTTTCTATCTCAGTCATGTTCCTATGAGGGAACTCTTCCTTTTTGTTTTCACACAATTCCTTATACAGGTTAATATGCATTCTCCACAAGAATTGGAGAAATGCTCTGGCTTTGACAAAATTGTCATCTGATAGAAAACTCGCACTGGCCTATTTTGTGATTGGATCTAGCTCCTTACCTAAAACCTTAGATATAGTAAGGTCCATTTCTACCTTTTTGGGAGGCTCTGGCATTCCCTCTTGAATCTCATCATTATTTACAAAGAATTCTCCCTTACTACTTATTTGCATCAATTTCTCTGCAATTCCCTGCTCATCAAATGTATTGGAGACTAAGATGGTGTGTATATATCTTCTCCAACCTTTATATTTTCTTCTTCAAGTCTTTGCCTTTTAGAAAATGGTTGTACATCAGGAATATCACCTATAGCTCATTTCCCTTTGAGAACAAATGGCACATCATACGCAATTTTATCTTCATTCATTTTCAATGAAGATGACACATCTTTATTCTTTTGTTTCATAGGCAACACCACATTGTAACCAGACTTCTGTTGTATAATATATATCCCCTGGAGAATAAGATTAGCATAAATCGGCCTACTCAATATTCTTTTTTCCTTTTCCGAATCTAATTGGATCACAACATCTTTTTTATCATTTAGTGCTTGCATAACGCCCTCAAAATGTTCCATCAAGGCCTCAATTTTACTACTCCAGGGCTGGAAAGACTTCAATGGATCATAGGTCTTGTCAAAACTTTGGACAAAGTCTAATGTCTTCTTGTACACTAACCAATTTTCTTTCTTTATCTCATGTTCTTGTAAATTAAACTCATTCCTCACAATATCCTCAGGAAAATTGAATGTGTTCCATGGAAACACACTTGGTTCTATCCTTGAACATTCAGTTGATGAACCCCTCATTATCTGCACATCTAGCAATAATAGTAGCTAACTTGTAAGGCTGTAAAACCTTATGTAAATGCACCCAACCACCCTTGGTAATTATAAATTGGTGCGCAATAGTAATAGTGGGAAATATATTTCCTCTAATCTTTCCTGTCAAAGCTAATTCTTGCAATCCACCAAGCTGCCTTAAAATTTCTGCCAATCCAACCTTCAAGGGGATCTAATATGACAACAAATATGGTGTGCTTATGAATCCATATACTCTAAACACTATGGATACTAGATATTATATAATATCAGCCCAATTATGAACTATGGTCATGTCCTTTGCATATTGTTTAGGCCTAATTAGTGACAACAACCCCCTTGGAATTCTAGGATTTTCTAAAAATAAAAGTGCTCTAAGCCTAGAAAAAAAAATTCTGTTGAAATTGATAAAACTGGAATCATCACGATCCCAAGACAACTTAGTGCTCCATAATTGAACTGACAATGGATCACCATCTCTCATCTATACTAATTCCATGGTTTCACTAAAATAATCAATACCTTTGTATAAAAACATATGCATAAGCATAGAGTACCATCCAAATGGCCTATCAACCTTCATGTTCTGAATACCAACTAAACCATGATGAATTAAATCAGCAACATAGGTGCAAAATAAAAAATGATTGCAAGATAAGGGTGCAATATCTGAACCATCATAAACATATAATGTATTGGCATGTGTGTCTCCTCATCTTCACCAAATATTAGAGCCAATGACTTATACATGGTTGTAGCTCTTAAGCTTAAAAAATCAAATCTAATTGGCTCAGGAGTATTTTCCCCAACCTGCACACACAAACTACCAATGTTGTTAAAAAATTCTCTTAAAGGTCCCATCCTAAAATAATCCCTTTGTGCATTGTATACTTTCTTAAAATTATCAAAATCTATTTGATTAAGAAGCACAAAAGAATCACATAATTGAAACACATATCTTATTTCATCTACAGTTATGCTTATCATAACATGCCCACCTACATCCCTGACCACCCTTGTCACCCAATCATAACAATTTGCCACTTGCAACATAATATCAACATCCATGAAAACACCAGGTATAATCAACTTACCAATATCATATTGCCATACATTACTATTCAGAGAAGACACATTTGTTTGTGAATAAGAACTCTTAAAAAGGGCCAACCCAGTCATTCCAACATTTGCGTCCTTTGTCCACATTCATTTATCAAACAATCCCTCACCCACGTTTGTTCTAGGGTTCTTGGGGACCATCTCCTTTAGCTTTGATGAGTCATTTGTAGATGGAGGTAATAATTGTAACAAGTCATCACAAAGTGCCCTATCCTTATAATCAATATTTCCCTTGAACTCTCTATGCGGGGCCATGTTAAAAAAGTAGGGTTCAAAGAAAATAATCTAATGCAGAATGTTAATAGAAATGGGAGCGTAACTCTTTAAAATTCTACTGTATTGCCATCATAATTATAAATGTAAATAGACAAACAAAATAATAGAATTGACCTACCACATTTCGAAAATGCTTATAATTGAAACACAGAACAAATCACAATTCATCTATAGGCTCACCGGCAATGTGCCATTTTCAACATGAACATTTTTTGGTTTTATACCCTTGCCAACATTTGTATTTATTTCACACGATATCCCATTAAACCATCAATCTTGAAATCTTGCGCCACAACGTTCACTGAACACTTCATACCTTTACTTAAAATTTTAAAAGTGGGTCATTGATCTTTACTTTCCTAATGCATTGGACGGATACCATAGAATTTGACCATTTTACCATACATCAAACCAAGGGTCATTTAAATTTTCACCCAGTCGAACATGCGTCAACAAACCATGATCCCATTAAGACTATCTTTTAGTCACTTTTGCTTCAAGGCTTTACGCCTACCGTCAATCCTTCTTCCATCTGACTACTCTTTAATAATTTGTAACCCTGTGGACCTACTTGAAAATGTATGTTTTTATCGTTCTCACGAACTCCGATCCCATTCCGATATGACATCATTACACGACATGATGTGCAAAGGCGTAATCCCGCAAAGACTAAATTGTTTGGAACTTTTGATGAAGGCTTTATGCCTACCGTCCATCTTAGATAAATTTGATCGTACCTTAACATCTTTACTAATTGTGGGCCGCATAATTAACCACAATGCAAAAGTTAGCAGACATTTCATTATCTCATTATTATTTTATATTTTATTATATAGTTTTGTTAAATTTTCAAACTATTAATTATTATCGGTAATCAATTTAATTTTAAATTTCTAATTTTAAATTTTAAATTATAATTATAGTTTTTTCAAATATTCTAAATCTATAATTATAAAAAAATTACATTTTATTAATTTTTTTTTATATAGTTCAAATTTACTAAATCTATGAAAAATATATTTAGATTAATATATAATGATTAAAGTTAATTTAAACAATAATAATAAGGATTGTCCACGTATCAATCATATTTAGCAGTTTGAAGTAACAACATTGGTGATTCCAAAAAGTTAACGTTTTCAGATTTTGCAACCTTCAACATCAATAACTGATAGTCCAACAGAGTATGGCAAGCTTTTCCACAATATATTTTCAATAATAGAATCTTTCAAAAGAGTGCAAAATTCATAGAAAAAAAATTAGGTTTTTCAGTATCTTGTATCTAAACCCGAAAATTCAATGAAACCCAACATAAGGAAAATAAAACATTCTTGAAATACGAAGATTTGTTAGGTTTTCAATAATATAATTCTACAAAACCAAACAATGCTTAACGAACCCGTTTTGGGTTTTCCAATGTCCAACATCAATATCCGACATTTCATACATACCTCATTAATATTTCTCTTATTAACTTTTTTTTCAGTACCAATATTCTATTTAGTACTAATAATTATGTAAATATATTTTTATATTTAATATTTTGATTTTATACCAAGAAAATTGTATAGCACCGAATCACACGTTAACTAAATTCTAATAATAAAACAATTTTAATATAAATTAATGAATTAAAATATATATAACTATATTAGATTTCTAAAAATCCATTCGGATTTAGTATCAATGTTTATTGATATTTGAAATCTTCAAAACGAAAAATTCTAATAATAAAACAATTTTAATATAAATTAATGAATTAAAATATATATAACTATATTAGATTTCTAAAAATCCATTCGGATTTAGTATCAATGTTTATTGATATTTGAAATCCTCAAAATGAACTCTACAAATTATTTTGACATAAAATTTGTAATTGATAGGAAAGTTAGATTCACACTTGCACCATTTAACATGGATGCCCAAAATCCCAAAATACAAATATAATAAATGAAAACAAAAAAATTTACTGTTTTCAGATTTAGTTGAGTGTAACTTAAATATTTGACAATGGAAAACACTTCATATACATATAATATTTTCAAATAGAAAGTACGGAAACAATGCAAAATTCATACGAAACCCTTTTCGGATTTGTCACCATCTTACATCAATAACTGCAAAATCAATTTCCAATTCAATATTATTTTTCATATAATTTAGTAGTATACTAATAATATCGTAAATTTATATTTCTCTTATTAACTTCTTTTAAATAATCATATTTATTTTGTTAACGTTTTTAGATTTAGTCAAGTACTTCATTTACATGTAATATTTTCAACCATAGAAAGTACAAAAATAATGCAAAATTCATAGGAAACTCTTTTCAGATTTTACATCATCTTACATCAATACCTGAAAAATAAAATTCCAATTCAATAAAATATTTCTAATTTAATATTGTAAATTTATATTTATGTTATTAACTTCTTTTACATTACTACTATGCTCTTTATATCTATTAATTTTCTTATTAACTTAATCTAAATTACTAACATGTTGTATGCTTCAAATAATTCTTAAATAGATATTTATATTTTATTATTATTTAAAATTAACAGACATTCATTGTTTCAAATTTTGTATAACTTATGGAAAATTTGACACGGGTTTCACACCACCGAACATCGATATCAAAAATCTCAGCCAAATAAACAGTTTAGATTTTGCATAATTTATCTACAATATCTGAAATATCCATACACTAATTCATTATCCATATAACCTTTTTAAATTAATATATTCTAAAATTACTTTTAAAATTGACACAATGACCATGCCTTTAAGAAGAAAAACAAATTCAGATTAACAATAGTCTTTATAATAAATAAATTAGATGATCAATATTAAATGTGCTACAACAACAAATATAATCACAATTGTCAGAACATTTAGAGAATCTTAGAATAAAATCTAATAAAGATTTCCTTAATTAATACTCTTCAAAATGTTATACAAAATCTTTCACATAATAACAACTATCGTAAATATAAAAGGATCAATAACAATATCAATTGCTTGCAGAATTCATTAGAGCACACTCTAAGGCTTACAAGAAATCAATAATTAACAATGGAAGCTACATTTACTTTTCAAAGAAGCACACATCAAATAGCACTCTTTGGAAGAGTAGATGATATATATTTAAAAAACTTATTGCTCTACAAATCTAACACTGTTGTGAAAGTAGTTCAACGCACATTAGGCGAGGAATTTCATAATGCCACTCATCGATGGAAGGTAAATGCTGATATTGTTGTTATGTTAATGGCCTGGGGTTTAGAAATTGGAGAAAATATTAAAACTGTTCATTTTGTAATGGTCTCTCTATTCCCTAAACATTTGATTGTCGGAATAAATTCATTGCTAGAATGGGCTCATCCTAGTTAAGGATTTGACTATAGTAAGTGTTTGGTGAATGAAGAAGAGGGGAAAAAAGTAGGAAATTTTCCTTTTGTCCGATGGCCCATGCGATTTGACAAACAAGCTTAAAAAAATGATATCAAAAAACAATGGCTAATTCTATGTGAAAAAATCAGGCAATATAAGCAAATTGAAGCTACATCAACAATTCCACTTGTGTATCCACAAAACCAACGTTTTGTCTGTGTACAAATAAAAAGGAAAGTTTGGAATTACCAAGCTTCTACAAAAAATCAAATTGGATTAAGAATTCCAGTCATCTACCCGAAACGCCGACATTCTATTTGTCAACAAAGATGAAAGATAGTTTGGAAGTTTGCAAACTGTCAATAAAATAAGGTATTTACTATCAAAATTATCATTTTCCACGCTATAAATTATTTAGATTGATTTCTAGATAAAATCATGGATGACCTATATTTGAATCCTAATCATATAAAATCATAAAGTATTTTTTCAATTTCATATAATAATAAATAGTTCTAAAATGTTTCGATTGCCTCGATATACCAATTGCAAATTTGAATTTAATTTGAATTTTTCACCAAAACTCTATTTTTTATCAAATGAAAAATCTCATAATACTTTTTTCTGTGTTTTTGATTGGTTTTTGAACCTGTTTTTCTTCAGGTACCTTAAAGAATATACTTTTGGAAACAACATAAGGTGAACAACAGTTTTACAATTTGCATGTTCAATTATAATGAAAGAAAATCAAACTCTGTGGTATGACCACTTTTTGAAAGTCACAAAAAAATAGCTACCAGTTTATATTTTTTTTTTACATATTTATTTTGTAAATCATATTGTCAAAAGACTCATGTATTTTCTGTTTTCTTTTTTATATACAGAATGTAAGTCTTTTTTATATTTGTCTACTTGCATTTCAATGTTTTTGATAAAAAATAGCTATTTCAATAAGCATTACATTTTACTCGATATTCTTATATATCTTTTAATTGAATAAATCGTGACTAACAAAATGATTTATATTTCAAACTATAGACTGAAAAACTAATTGCTAAATAATATCAAACTAAATATGAACAAATTATAAAAAAAGAAACACTTAATTTCACATCATTTCACATGTATGGAACATTATAAACTTATCTATTATTATTTAAAATACATCTACAAATCTTTTGTAAAGGTTAAAATAAATCACACAACACGAAACATTCAAAACATTAATTTTACTTGAATATACATACGTGCAACATGCACATCACCTTACTCACAACTAAATACTGATGTAATTGTATATATGCATACACGAAGCAATAAATCTATTTACTTAAACAATAAATACATACGTATTGCTGATCACTTGGAGGTACACAAATTGAACAAGTAACTCCATTTATTTTGACATGAACTCTCAGTGTACGTTTATTTACTATTGATCAAGCCTTCACGCCTACAGTCAGATTAAATCAAATCCTCTGTTTTACGTTCAATTGTACTACTGACCCCACTCAAACTAATCCCTCGATGACATGTTCATCGAATGGCTCTTGCGAAACCAAAATAAATAAAAGTTGATCACAATTATTTGAAGCCATTACGCCTACTATCGATTTTACATTGATGTCATCGAACCTTAACATCTTTACTGAATGGACCTATGTCACATTGCCTGCCGGATTAGTAGAAACTTTAATATCTGCTGCCATTGACAAGCATTTAAACATTATCGCCAAATATCTAGATCTTTTAACCCTTAATCGCTAACTTAAGAGACTAAGAGATAACTGCTGCACTACATCGTTGAAGGTTAAGACATCATCGCCAAATATTGTGAGACTTAAAGAAAGCTCTTTCACCAAGTCGCTAAATGAAAACAACTAACTACCTAACACTTGGAGATTAAGAGATAATCCAAACACATTATTTAGTCGTTCAATCTCCAGATTTATATACTTAACTTTTAAACTTTCTGAGACTTAGAGAAAATGGAAACAATAACCATGTGCTAAATAGAAGACTTATCATTATACTATTTCAATAGACCTCACAGACATGAAAATTTAACTAACAATATATTAAATATTTATATTAAAATTGAATACTTATATTTTTCTTATTAACTTTTTAATTTTTTTTCAAACTTTTCTTATATAGTTTAAGGTTTAGTTTGTCAGATAGTCATACATGTATATTATATAATTAAGAAATATAATATAAAATAAAATATATGTGAAAGTTTTGATACTAATTTAAAATTTACAATTATATGATTGCACTGTTTTAATTACTAGATTATAATATATATCTTGATTTACTTTTGTTTTACTTCACTATAAAATTTGAACAAAATACACTAAAAAAATACAATTAAATGAAAATATGTAGATATTTAAATTTTATTTTTTTTTGCTTTTGTTTTATATGTGAAAAATATGATCAACTATAAATTAATAAATTGTATATGGATTAAGGTATAGATTGGAAAAGTTCCTATTAGAATTTGAAATATAACTTTAATGTCTATCTCAAAGTGGCGTTATTTGGATCTATGTTGATGGCAATTTTATTTAAATTTTTTATAATGCATCATGTGTTGAAAATATATTGTATTGTAATAATCTCTTTTATAGTTTCATCTACTACTTGGAAATAAATATTGTAATAGATAATTTCAAATATAAGTTATCTTCAATTTTATGTGTCATTTTTTTTCAAATAAAACAAATTAACTTTTTATATTAAGCTTAATTTTAAAAAAAAATTAAAATATTTTTAATTTAAAATTATATGTATAACAATTAACTATATAAGACTAATTTTATAAAATCTTAAAAATTTAGATAAATCATTTTATATGATATTAAAAAATAAGTATTATAGTTTATTAATGATATAGTATAATTTTATATTTATTACTTAATATAATATTTCATTGCATATAAATTATATACTTTTTAATAGTTATTACACGTTAACTAAATTCTAATAATAAAACAATCACCAACTCATCCCAAAATACAAATATAATAAAGGGCAACAAAAAAAGTTAACATTTTCGGATTTACTCGACTGTAACTTAAATATTTGACAATGGAAAACACTTCATATACATATAATATTTTCAATCATAGAAAGTAAGAAAACAATGCAAAATTCATAGGAAACCCTTTTCGGATTTGTCACCATCTTACATTAATAACCGTAAATTCAATTTCCAATTCAATATTATATTTCATATAATTTATTAGTATATTAATAATATCGTAAATTTATATTTCTTTTATTAACTTCTTTTACATAATCATATTTATTTTCTTAACATTTTCAGATTTAGTCATGTCTAACTTCAATATCTGACAATCCAAAACACTTCATTTAAATATAATATTTTCAACAATAGAAAGTACAAAAACAATGCAAAATTCATAGAAAACCCTTTTCGAATTTTACATCATCTTACATCAATTACCAAAAAATCAATTTCCAATTCAATAGTATATTTCTAATAATATTGTAAATTTCTATTTCTATTATTAACTTCTTTTACATTACTACTATGCTCTTTATATCTATTAATTTTCTTATTAACTTAATCTAAATTACTAACATGCGTATTATTTAAACTTTATTGTATAGTTAATATATTCAAATTTACTTCTTTTGAAATGTGTACTTGAAAAATAAAGAGTACTTAATTACATTTAACATAATTTATATTAAAAAAATAGCATATTGTAATTTTTTAAAACAATTTAATAGTACATTATTATATATTCTATTCAAATTTGTCAATGGGAGAAGATTTTAAAATTTTCTACTAATTCACCAAGCAATGTGAGATGGGTCCATTTAGTAAAGATGTTAAGGTTCGATGACATCAATGTAAAATCAACGATAGGCGTAATGGCTTCAAATAATTGTGATCAAATTTTATTTATTGCAGGATCGCGAGAGCCGTTCGATGAACATGTTGTCTAGGGATCAGTTTGAGTGGGGTCAGAAGTACAATTGACAATTATATCGGCTATCCTATCTGACATTAGTTAATGCTTTGACAATTGTTCGATAAACACACTAATCGATAAACACAAATTTAAAATTTCATCCGCTATCGCATGCACCAGCTTTAATAATACCCACTATATTAAATATAATTATTATTCCTATCTAGAAGAAAACAATAGTTGTATTCAAACAACAATAGCATTAATAGGATTTGCCACTCAAACGATGCTCATCGTGCCGCCTAATTGAATTAAACACATTTATGTAACCCATATTTATATATTTCTCGCATTATATTAGATAAATATCACTACTCATTTATTAGAACAGATGTATCAAAATAACATTAAACAAATAATAAATATACAATAAATAACTTATCATTAATGCAGACAATAAATAATCCATACAAAAAATAAAATTGCTTTTATTACCATTTAATTATCACCTATAACTATTACGTGCCCACTATCTATCACGTCATTCTCTCGATTTACTAAATATCTTAAACTCAAAATATATAGGAAATATCATTCCATAAACAATCACTCCACCCAAATAGACAAAAGCCAAAAAATCCGTCACTATAACATAAAAAAGCCTTTATAGAATGACTACCAAAATAGATAGTTATGATCATCTCGATGGAATAGACAGTGCATGGAAAGAGATCACAGATACAAAGTTACATTTTTACGATTTAGATGATCTACACAGAAGAATCAATTCACAACTAGTTCATCCCATTACACAAAGACTCATTGACAGTGGATTAATATTGTAAGCTGCCAGATTTCCTATCGTTATTTAAGCACAAAAACTCACAATGGAATGCATTCAAATATTTGACCTAGATACTAGATAGATAAAGACACAGAACAATGAAGTTCTCATCACTTTGGACAGAGATTCAATACAAAATTTCTTTGGACTACCTTCAAGGAAAGAATACTAAGACTAGAATTTTTCTCTAGCAACATATAATTTTAACAAAAAAGGGTCACGTTGGTGAGCTGGGTAAGTGCACAAAGATGTGGTACTAAAAAGGGGGTATAAGATGCCACTTTTTTCGTGAAATCAGAAAACTCTAAACTTCAACAAGAAATTGAAGATAGTTAGACTCAAAATTTTAAGATGCGACAAAAACAAGAGTTGTAATACTCTGAATCTAGTTCCTAAACTACTAACTTATTTTGAAAATGGTGCAGATTAAGGCCCTCAAAAAGGGGGAGCACAAAAAGTGGTCCTATTTTTTGTCCAAAAACATAACATAATGTCTAGTGTGCTCCCCTGATGCAGGAGCATCCTGGGTGTAAGAGCAATCTTGCATCACCCAAAAAAAAAATATTTTTGTTTTTATATGCAATAAGGGCTATTTTGTGTAGAGCTGCTATTTATGGAAAGTTACTATTTTTGGTAATTTTTGTATGTGCTCAGAATGATCTGATTTCTTTCTTGGAGGTTCATTTTGGTCATATAAGTTTGCCAGTAAAGTTTCATTGCCAGATCAAGTGTATATTGGAAGATATTGAAGATTTTCGGTATTGGCAGTAGGGTACAGAAACTTTGAACTCAGTTTTGAAGGCTTTAGAGGCTTTGAATGAGGTCAAAAATTTGGGTGACGAGCACTTGCAAGGGTCAAGCTTGTAGAGCACTTCGTGGCATTTCCAAAATGGGGTTATAATAGCCGATCGGGTCAACTAGTGATGACTTATGGTCTTCGGAAGTTGGGCCACCTGAAATGGCAAAAAATAATTTTCTTCAAAATTTTTGTTCGGGTTTCAAAGGTTATCTTGAGCTGACTATGATGTAATAAAGTGTAAAATAAAATAATTCTAAGTTTGGTCGGCCTTATTGGCTAAAATTCTGGAACCTTCCCAAGTGGTGGAAAATTGCCTATATAAGGAAGGCTGTATTATTGTCTTAGGCAGTTCAGAATAGTTCTGGGTAGTAGATCTGGGTAATAGTTCGAGGCTTTGTCCTATAGAATATTGTAAGGGAATGCCCATGTGGCTTTGCATATTGTAATTCTGAAGTTTGTAATTCCACATTTGTGGAGATAATAAGAAGCCAATTTTCTGTTCTTGCATATTGTTGTTGTTTCTCTATTTCTGTTATGTGTTTGTGGTATTAAGGGGAGCACCCTTCATCATCCCCCTAAAATGTTCACTTTTTTTTTGAATTTTTTTAATCGCTCCAGTGAAAAGTTAGCTAACACCATGTAGTTTATCCCATATTTTTTTGGTAATTTTTTGATGAATGTATAATTTTTGATGAATTTACAAAGTGCACACATCTTGAAAATGTGAAATTTCTATGTGCTCCCCCTAGAAATCATTTAAAACTAATCGAAAATCAATATTTTTTTTAAAGTGTGTAGAATGGAGTCTAGTTTCTAAAAATGTAACTTATTGCAAAATTCGATGAACGAGCCAAAATCTATGCCCAAAATACTGCATGTTGATTTTTTACAAAAACCAGACATACACACAAAATAAATTAGAGTTGAAAAAATTAACATAATCAGAATTCAAAATAAATTATATGCTTAGATAGCTAACAAAGAGATCTGCAATATCACGTCATCTGATTTTTACGTTCTTGAGCCACGAGTAAACCTGACGAGGAGCACACAAAAAAAGATGTCATTTTTTTTATGTCTGTTGGAAAACACGTCTCAGGCCTATTTCAATCATCCAAGCCTTAGGATTGGTAAATTCAAATCCTTTACAAAGCGCACACACCCTATTGAGCATGTGCACTATGTAAATTTATGATTTTCATAGCGTGAGCACGCTATGAAAATCATAAATTTACATAGTGTGCATGCCCTATAGGGCGTGCACACTATAGGGTGTGCACACTATGTAAGACATAGATTTACATAGTGCGCAATATGTAAGACATAGATTTATATAGTGATGAGAGAGAGAGAGATAAGGGGGAGAGAGAGGGTGATGTGAGAAGAGAGAGAGAGAGAGAGAGAGAGAGAGAGAGAGAGAGAGAGAGAGAGAGAGAACCCTGCTGAAGGCTTGCTGAATCCTAAAATTTGGCTAAGTCTGGAATTTTTCAAATCTAGAATCTGTAGCTTAACTCCTATGAAGCTGGAACCTATCCAAAACATCCTAGAAGCATTATATTTTATAATTTATACAAATATAACTTAAAGTATTCTAGACTTAGCTAAATTTCAAGATTCAGCAAGCCTTCAGCAGGGTTCTCTCTCTCTCTCTCTCTCTCATCACCCCCTCTCTATCCCTTATCTCTCTCTCTTTCTAGTTTTTCATAGTGTGCATGTGCTATGTTAGAATATGGATTACACTTTTGTGGCTTTGCATAGGGTGCACATTGTGGAAATTTTGGGGTTTTACAAAGCGCATGCGCCCTATTTGGCGCACGCGCTTTGTTTTGGATTGCCCAAGCCTAAGGCTTGGGAAACCCAAGCCATAGGGCGTGCGCGCTATAGGGCACACACCCTTTAGTGCGTACACACTATTCATGATTTGGGACCAAAAAGAAAAGTGGCATCTTTTTGGTCCCCCATCTTTGTGCATATACCCAGCTATAATTTCAACAACATGGTTTCAAACCAGAAGAGTAGCTAGCTCAAAATTACCCAAAACCCTATATGGAACTAATCTCAAAAAAGATATTGTAGACATTTTAGTACTTCTTCACAAAATCAGAAGAAGTGAAGAAGCCCTAAATTTTGAAGAATGGTGGTTTTTCATTGCCCAATCTATATGTTAAAATAATACATATATAGTTTGGGCATGACTAGTAAGTTGTTGGAAACTGCAATTGAAGCAATTGTTGTATTGTCATTGATGTCAAAGCTTAACTGGAAAGACTATTGCTATCTAAGAAAGTACTATATCTATTGGTTGATGAGAAGGATTAGGGAAAGGTTGGTAACAATAGCACCTAGGGAAAGGTTGAGTTATCTTGATACTTCAATGAGTACTTGATTATATGGCACAATGATAACATAATGTATTGTTTATCTAAGTAAGAAGCAAGATTGAATAAGTAGGCTTAACTGAGAAAAATTAAATAAATATAGTTTAAGCTGAGTGATGTTAGTGTTGACCGAGAGCTAGTATATGCCAAGAAAATTCAGTGTTGACTGAACATCAGTTTATTGCCGAGTGACAGTATTTGCTGAGTGAGAATTGAAGAGGTGACCGAGTTGCGCAATGATGACAAAGGAGTTTAACAATTTATTGACCGAGCGTTAGTAATTTATATTTGAGGGAGAATTCAAATTCCTAGTTGACATTGTTGAATTCTTGGGTTATGTAAAACATGTTGACTTTATTTATAAAGTGTATGGAGCATTTAATGCACAGCAAATAATTTTATTGTGATTTCAATAGAAGATTTAAGATGTTTCTAGAAGGATGAATGAAGAACTTAAATGTTGGAAGGATTCGATAGATCCGACCAAAACCTAAGATCTACGGAGGAGATTAAGCAGAAAAAGAGAGATCTATCTGTTGAAGAGATATAAGCTAACCTAAGCATGAGGTTGAGAAGTATGATGGATGCTGGAAGTTATTGATGTTATTGACTGAAAAATCAGAAAGGCTGAAGGTGAAGAGATTGATTAGAGTTGTGATTACTTGAAGAGTTTTCCAAGAAAATCAGTGATGGAGATGGAAATGGTACTCAGTCAGTAAGCCAACATATATGTGTGAATTGGATCTATTATTTTCAAAGTGAGTTGTATATTTTTCAGATCAATACTACTGCTACTTTCTAACCATTGTATCAGTTAAATCCTTTAATCAAGGTTGACCTAACAGTCATTGTATAAATCCTTTAATAAAGGTTGCATTCTAATGGAATGTACTTAAGTCCTCTAACAAGGTGCACTCCTAACAGGGTGGATGAAATCCTTTAACAGGGTCACACCTAGCAGTGTGTTTGTAAACCTTTGATAGGGTTGGCTTTTTACAGAGCTCACTTTAGAAGAGTGAATATATCAGTAGCATGTTACAAAGTGGTTTTTCCCAAATTGGGTTTCCACTATAAATCCTAGTGTCAAACTTGTGTGAATATTTTAGTGTTAAACATTTCTGTGTTTTGCAAGTTAAATGCTATTGGATAGTGGATTGCATTGTTATCTATTTCTTGTATACATTCTGTAATGACCAAGTAGCTGCTAGTTATTATATTTGAATTTTTTGAAGTATTTGAAAGTTTGTTTTATACATCTAGATGTGAGAACAACTGATTCACCCCCCCTCTTTGTTTTTCTAAATCATATTAACAATTGGTATCAAAGTTGTTGGTGCTTACTCAGGTCAAGTTTGAAGGTACTTGAAGAAAATGATCAAGATGTATAAAAAGGAGGTACCGAAGCTGAATAAGGAGAACTTCCCTACATGGAAGAGTCTGATGGAACTGCACCTAGCTGGTATTGGTGACTCAACAAAATATTATGTTGAAAATGACTATGTTACACCTGCTACACCTTTGACTTTCGAGGAGATGAAAGCTAAACATGAGCACAACCAAGAAATGTTGGAGATTGCATCTGCCTTAAGCTATCCTAAATTTGAGGACATTAAAGACTATACCAATGCAAAGAAAATGTGGGACACTCTTGCCAATATTTATGGTGGTGATGCAAATGTACTAAGGGCAAAAGCTAAAAGCCTGAGAGGTAAGTTTGATGAAATGAAAATGCAAGAAGGTGAGAATATTTCTCAATATTGTGGTAGAATCAAGGAGGTTGTAAATGCTATTAGAGGAGCTAATGGTAATATTGATGATGAAACTATTATTGGAAAGTTTTTGAGACTTTACTTCCTATATATGCCATCAGAATCTCAACAATTCAAGAATCTAGATGCAACCTTGGTAATACTCTAACTTTGGAAAGTCTTGTTGGTAAGCTTACTACTTTTGAGCTTTCTAACTATGATAACTATACTGTTGCAAATGTTGAATCTGCATTCAAGTCACAAATGGTTTTGTAAAAGTCTAAGAAGTAAAAAGAAAAATGTATAAGTGAGAGTGAAAGTAATACTGACACATTTGATGAAGAACTAGAGGATCTTGAAGCTCTTATGACCAAAAGATTGAAGAAGGGAAAATGCAAATATAAAGGTAAAATTACTATCATATGTTTTTCATATAACAAAGTTGGCCATATAGTTGCAAGATGTCCTGATAGGGATGACAAAGATGAGGAAAAAGATAGAAAATACAAGGATAAGAGAGAAAGTAGAGGGTACTGAAGGTACAAGGACTACAAGGACAAAGGTAAGAAATCTTGCTATATTGCTGAAGAAGAAACTGACACTAATGATGATGATTTTGAAATTGAAGTAGTTTATGTTGCTATGAAAGATGAGTTTGATGAAGATGAGAAAAATGCACTTTTTTCTTATGTGAGCGAAGGTGATAAATGGATTATTGATAGTGGTTTCTCACATCACATGATTGGTGAAAAAAGTAAAATTGATACCCTAGATCATTACAGAGGTAGAAGTGTTAAGTTTGGTAATGATGCACCATGTCCTGTAAAGAGTAAAGGTTTGATTAAGCTAACTGATAAAATTACTTTTGAGAATGCTTATTGGGTTGAAGGTCTTAACTATACTTTGCTAAGTGTTGCACAACTAAATAGAAATGGTTAACGAGTGGAATTTCATCACAAAAATACTAAAATATTTGATGCCACTAGTGAACTGATTGGAAGTGGAGAGAAGACTAGAGCTAACTTGCTCTATCTAGATTTATCTGAAGAGACATGCTTGATTTCACAATTTGATGATGTTTGGTTATGGCATAAGTGGTTATGTCATGTTAACTTTGACAATATGGTGAACATTAGTAAAAAGAAGAAAGTGAGAGGTTTGTCGAGATTGAAGAAACCTGATAATGTGATGTGCAAACAATGTCAGTTGGGTAAAATGACAAAGTCTAGTTTCAAAAGCAAGAACTTTACTTCTTAAAATGCTTTAGATCTAGTTCATACTGACCTTTGTGGACCTATGGGTGTACAAAGCTATTGTGGTGCTAAATACTTTATTTTTTTTGTTGATGATTATACTAGGATGATGACTGTAATGTTTCTAAAAGAAAAATTTTATGCATTTCAATTGTTTAAGTGGTATTTGGCTAAGGTTGAAAAGGAGACAGGTAGGAACCTGAAATGTTTGAGATCTGACCAAGGTGGAGAGTTTATATCAAATGAGTTCAATCTGTTCTGCTATGATAGAGGAATCAAGAGATAGATTTCTACACCTAGAACACCTTCGTAGAATGGTATAGCTGAGAGAAGAAATAGATCTATCATGGACTGTGCAAGGACATTAATGATTGAGAAGAATGTTACACAAAAGTATTGGAGAGAAGCTGTAAGTACAACTATTTATACCTTGAACAAAGTGCAAATAAAAAAAGGTACAAATGTTACACCTTATGAGTTATGGCACAGTTATGCACCTAATGTAAAATACTTTAGAATTTTTGGGAGTAAATGCTATATATTAAAGGATAATAGGAATGGAAAATTTGATGCAAAAAGTGATGAGGGCATATTCCTAGGTTATTCCACAAAGAGTAAAGCTTACAAGTGTTTGAAATCTAACTCTAACAAAATTGTGGAAAGTGCAAATGTGAAAGTTGATGAATTTGCAGAAAACAATGAGCAGGAAAGCAACAAAGAACTTGAAGATTATAGATCTTTTGTCTATATGGAAGAAGGAGAGGAGAGTAATACACCTGCACCTAATGCAGAGTCTCAGGTAACCAATGTTGAGCATCATGAAGAAAATGTCGAGCATCAGGAGGATGCTACCGATCGTCAGGAAGAAGTTGTTGAGCAATAAGAGGCTGAATATAATAATCTTATTTATGAACCTAAAGAGAAAGGAAAAAATAAAAATGAACCTACTCTAGCACAGTATGTAAGAAGACATCACAAGCCTGAACAAATCATTGGAGATAAAGATACTGGATTTCTGACCAGAAGCAAGCTGAAAGACCCTACATGTTTTTTGTGTGAATTTGAGCCTAAGACACCAAGGGAGGCATTAGAAAATAAAGACTAGATTCAATCCATGAATGAGGAGATAGATCAAATAGAAAATAATGATACCTGGACTTTAGTGGTGAGACCAGAAAACAAAAATGTCATTGGAACAAAATGGGTATTTATAAATAAGTTCAATGAACATGGACAAATCACAAGGAACAAAGAAAGGATGGTATGCAAGGGTTATGCTCAAGAAGAAGGAATAGACTATGGGGAGACATTTTCCCCAGTAGCAAGATTATAAGGAGTAAGGACTTTACTTGCATATGCTGCTTACAAAGATTTTAAGGTATACCAAATGGATGTTAAATCTTCATTTTTGAATGGTATATTAGAAGAAGAAGAGTATATTGAACAACTTGAAGGATTTGTTGACCCCAACAAGAGAAATATGGTTTGTAAGATGAACTAGGCACTGTATGGTTTGAAACAAGCCCCTAGAGCATGGTATGAGAGGGTGCACAATTACCTGATATAGATTGGATTCTCAAGGACAAATGACACCATCAATCTATGTTAGAAAGTAAAGTACGCCAAGATAACTGGGGGGGTAGGGTGAATCTGTTATTAGATAATTACAACCTTTATCAATTTTAATAGATTTTAACCATATAATCAATGTAACCAACAACCATAGAAATATATTCATACACAATAACACAATGACACAAGATATGTTGACTAGGGAACCTCTTGATCAAAGAGTAAACCCCGGTGGGAATGATGCCCACAAAAGATACACTAATATGAATATTCCTTGTGAAAGGATGGACTTTTTTAGGAGTCTTATGAAATACATTCAGTACATATGAATCCATGTTGGGAGATTTTGAATCCCTGCTAAAATATTCTAACTCTATTAGGAGTTATGGAAGACAGAAGGACCCACTGCCCAAACAGCTTCAATGGCAAGATCACTGAACACACTGTCTAACTGATCTCTAGATTATTTAATAGAATAATATCAAAATACTATTGATCTCAACAATATGTTACCTCTCCTTTGACTGTGCCAAATCGTACTCACTGCTACACTAGATCTCAATTTCAAATCTCTATACCTCGCATATCCTCTTTCCACAAATTCACTTTCACAATATCATTCACTCTTGTATTACTACACATTTCATATCAAAACAAGAAAAACATTCCTTCCTTTATACCACACTCAAGTAATTACAAATGAGTCGGCATACAAATTACAAAATAAAAGTTTCCACACGTTACATCAAAATTACACAAAACTATCAGCTTCCAATTAGAATAAGTCTTCACTCATGTGACCTCAAAGTTTGCACTATCATCCATGTCACTATCAACATGTCTTCAACTTCTCTCTAATTGTGCATAACCAAATTCCATCCAGATTAGGAGATATCATCTGATTACCACAAACCGCTACTCAGGAACACTGCCTGAATACTACTTCCATTGAAATGCTCATAACTTCCATGAATAAATGAATTACTATCTACGCTCTTAACCATGAATAGATAACATATCATAGAGTAAGTCCTCAACATCACATAGCTTGATCTCTAATATCCCACGTACGCTAATCCAAACATTGTCTTCTCCTCTACTAATCTTCAGTAGATCATCGTGTTGACATCAATGACAATCTCAGTCATGAATGCAACAACATCTGCTACAAAATGGCTGCTAATACTCCCATAGGATGTATTTAGCATTCATTCCTAATAATCTCCCCCATTGGCATTGATAGCAACATAGATGAAAAACATCCAATGTTCCATAAATCCAACACTGCAACACCGTTGCTCTGAAAAATACTTCAAGTCCTCTTCATCAATCAAATCTTGCTTCATTTTCCTATTTAGTTCTCTCCAAAAAATGGTACAAATGGTTTTTCATGTACACTTCACCCCCATTGACATAAATGACATAAATTTCATCATTATGTCAACAACAACTCCAATGTCAAAAGACACTATTCAGAAAATGCATTCACTAGAGTCCTCATGACTCAACTCAGATACACATACTCCCCCATAGAGGAAGTACCAACATCTGGTCTAGAAGAAAGATAGGGCTCATATACCACTAGACAGATGAAACAATCTGCATCACTTCTCAAAAGTAGAATGGGGCATAACCCCAATCATACCTCTTAGAAACTCAAATGTATCCTTAGGCAAAGGTTTTGTAAATATGTCTGCAATTTGCTCCTTTGTGCTTATGTATTCAAGTCTGACTTCTTTCTCAGCAACTTTCTCTCTTACTACATGATACTTTATCTCTATATGCTTTGTCTTAGAATGTAATACAAGGTTCTTAGACATACTTGTTGGCAATTTGGCTGAGTTGGTTACATAGATGTTGTCATTATGGAAACATATGATCTACATGAAGATCACACAGGTCAGAGAGCTAGTATGTTAGAGTGCAATGCAAAGTTGTCTAAGTATGAGACAGTGTGTTTCTGCCAGTGAACCTAAAGACAATTTTGATTTGCAATGTTGATTGGAGTAAGCTCAGTGCTTGCACACTTGAACATAGACTCTACAGTGACTATTGAAGACTCACCTCAGAGTGCAAGTTAGTATGGCATGTACGGAAGAAGTTATGACAGTTTTACTAAAGATAGTGTTAAGCCGACAAGACAGAATTTGAAGATAGAATTGATAAAGAGTTAAGGGATTATTTTGTTTATCAAAATAATGACTTAACAATATAAAGGGATGACATCCTAGATGTTAACCCTTGGATAAAGATATTTTGTAATATGATAGCCGACTAGAAAGTTATTAATCTTAATAACTTGTATAAAGATATGTAAAGTAATGTAATGAATATGTGAATGCAATAGCGAAAGTGAAGAGTAGGGAATAGATATTGATGCAAGTAGTATAAGGTTATGTACCTTGACCTATTTTTGTAATCAATGAATATTTTATATTACTTTTTTGGGCAGTGAGCTCATCTGGTAATCACATTTTGTACTACCAACTCCTAATAGGGTTAAGGCTTCTAACAAGTCCTATAGTCCCTTAATCAAGACTGAGACAATATATTCATGTAATAGACTCCTAAAAGAGTCAACATCTTTAACGGGATACTTTTTATTAGTGGATCTTTGTGGGTACCATCCCCACCAAGGTTTTCCCTTGGCCAGGGTTTCCTCGAGAACAAATAATGTGTTATGAGTTATTTAGTTTTATTGCTATGTATGTTGTTTAGCTTTCTATGTTATGCATGTATTAAGATAATCTGTTATATCCATAATTGGGAAAAAGTTAAAGTTTGTAGAATACTGATTCACCCCCCCTCTTAGTATTCCCTATTTCTAACAATTGGTATCAGAGCTTAGTTACTCAAAAAAGAATCATTCAAGGAAAGCCTAGTAGTTTGAGTAAGATCTCTATGGATATGGATCAGCTACAAAAGAATCTTGAAGAAGCTCTTGAACATATTGATATGCTTATTGAAGAAAGAGATACTCTAAAAGGAAAATATGATGATGCAAAGAACCTCATTGAGAAACTGAAATTTTTTTTGGAAGATCTGAAATCTGAAAAGGAATCCAAAATTCACATTGAAGATTATGATGACAACATAGAAAAAGAAAATGAGATCCTTAAACATGAACTGAAGATAGAAAATCTGAATGTAAGTCTGAAAGATGGAAATGGCAAGAATGAAGCAAATCTAAAATCTAAGAATGAAAATCTTAAGCTTGAAAATGAAGGGCTAAAATCTAAACTTGGTAAAGTAACATCTGAACTTGAGAAAGTCAATTTGCAGTATGTTGAACTTGAGAAATACAATACAATTGTGAAAGGAGAACTAACTCAATCTAAGAAACAACTTGAAAGACTATATTCAACTAATGAGAAGATTGATGAACAAATATCTTATCAAGAACCATTCTATGATAAAAACTGGTCTTGGATTCAACACTTTTAAAGAAAATGAAGAAAGCAAGGAACTAGATCTAAAAATATCTAAAAGCATAGATGAGAAGAAGTTTGATGAGATTAATGAATCTAAAGATACACCTAAGGAAGAAGAACCACCTAAGCAAGAGGAATCACCTAGAGGTATGCAAAGAGAATTCAAAGGTAGATGTTTTGCTTGTATTACTGTTGGTCATATGAAGAGAGATTTCATAGGTAAGCAATTTAAACCTCTTAATGGTTATTGTTATAATTGTCATGGTTTTGGACATAGAGATATTGAATGCAGAAAACCTAAATTTGTTGAGAATAACAATACTAGTAGAGTGTTTAGAAATAATAACCATGCAGATAAGAAACCTACTGAAGATATGAATAGAAGAAATGGAGTAGTATGTTATAGATGCATCAAGGTTGGACACATTGCTAGAAATTGTAGATCACATATCAATCAGCCTAGACCAAGATATGGAAACAATGGAATAGTTTGTCAGATATGTAACAAGATTGGACATACAACAAGTTTCTACAGAATGAACAATATAGTTTTTCATACCAATCCCAACCCTAGAAGTCATGTAAGAAGAAATGAAGATGCAAGCAACAGTCTGAAAGGATGTTGTAGTGATTCAGATGAAGTGAAGTTTTTTAAAAGCATAGATTAAGGAGACATATTCAGCACTGAAGGCAGTTAGAAAGGTGAAGGATTAAATGGTAAGAATGAATCTTTACTTGACCCATCTCAAAGTACTTAATTCATGTAAATTACAGTAAAATAGGAACTTAGATTAGTGTAGAAATTGATATATGATGAATTGAGTCTTGCACAGTTAATACAAGGTAGTATATGATGTTCTAATGCTATGGTTAAGAGCACAAAGAAAAATATTATGTTTTGCGAGATCGCAAGAAGTTTTAAGTTTTGCAGGTTAACAGAATCAACTTTTTGGAAAGAAGCGGCAAAAGAATTGAATGCGATGTCAGATCTAAGTGAGATTGAAATGATAAAAGGTCATGAACTATGTTATTTGATCATCAAAGTGAATGCAAGTGTTAAGGAGATCAAAGAGAAGTGATTGGAAACATTTTGCAAGGATTTGGTGAAGAATTTTTGTGCTGAATCTACGCAAGCCCTAAATCGCAAAATCGAGGTATTTTACTTGGAAGATCTTTAAATCAATTAAGGAATTAGAGGAAATCATGGATATTTCTTTTATTCACAATTTCAGAGATAAGAATAGACCTAAAATGAAAAGGGAACTAGTAGAACTCTTGGAAGATGATCCTAGGTTAGCTTTATCATCCGTACTAGATGAAGTTTTACATCTAGAGAATGTTAGAAGTTATTTGGGATATAAACTAGAGACTATCAGTGATAGTTATTTCACTAAGGAATATCAGAAGATCTATAATTAGGTCATGTCATTGAAAGTATGGTTTGAGCATTTGAAAGATAATGAGATCATTAAGTATGTTTTATAATATGAATTTGACAATGAAGAATGTACCAAGATAATCCTAAGCAGAATTCACAATGGAAAGTTTTTGTTAGATGACAGAGTGATAGATATCACATCTAACTTAATTCATGAGGTAACTGGACTATCTAAAACTGTAGCCATTCCTTTGAATGAGAAAAACATGAGGAAAATATTCATAGACAACACAAATTCATCCTACAATGGTAGAGGAATAGTAATTAGTAAGATACAACAAGATGATGTCAGATACTTATGTAAGATCCTAACAACTAAGTTTTGTGCTAACTCGAGAGAGGATGACATGGCAGCTGGAATGGTACATGTGGCTTATTTGATGTGTGTTGATAAAGTACAAGTTGACATGTGTGAGATTTTGAGAATTCAGTTGTTTGAGAATTTGGAAAAGATAAAGAAGACTAAGTATTCACAATTTAGATTCTCATCTTTAATCACTTATATGTTTTTTCATTTATTGAGAAGATTTCCATTCACCATTGGAAATGACTAGAATGATGGCCAAACTAAAATGGAAAGGATTAATCAAGTGTATAGGAGGCATGTTATTGATAAAGTAAATGGAACTGCAGTGTTGGTAATTAAATCATTTTAGAATTTGATGTCTAGCAGATCAAGGATCCCATAGTCTCTTGTGGAGAAGAATAAAAATGAGTTATGTTTCATGGTTGATACTGACTTTACTTACATTGAAGCAGTAGAACCTAGAACAGAGTTCATAGCCCCTCTTGGCTATGAGATATCTGAGATTGAGATATAAGAATATGTGAGTAGACTACTTAAGTGCAAGTTGGATATTTACTGTAATAGGTTTTGAACCTTTGAGGAGAACTTCAACTCCACAAAGACCATCCTTGAAGAGAAGTAGTCAACCAAAAGAGTTGAGAGTAAAATCAAGAAAATTCTAAAAGATGGAGGGATGATTGAACATGAGTTCTTGGTAGCCAAGCAAAGTTTTGTCTGTTCCACCTCTATCATCAATTGTAGTACAGCAAGGGGAAACACAAGTTAAGGTAAAAGTGGAAGAAATAGAGAAGGATCAAGAAACAAGAATATCCACTAGATCAACCTCCTCCACACCTAGAAAAAGAATAAAAGAGATTGCTACTGGACTGGGTAAGAGGCAGAAGACATTGGTGCCACCAGTTCAAAGGGAAATTGTAGAAATCAAAGATGATGAAGACACTCCTGTTAAGAAGAAAACTTGGAAACCTAGAATTGAGAAGGTTAATGAACAGATTATTCAAGATGAAGACTTTACAAAGATGAACAAATATTATGATCTCTATGATTATGTAGAAAGAATGAATCTAGAAAATGTAGTGGTGAAGTATATGATTTTATCTGATAAGAAATTTGATACAATTCAGGGTAATATACCCAATGACTTGTACAAGAAACTTGTAAATAGGAAGAAGAGAGAATCAAAAGAAGACATAACTATTAGAGAAAAGCTTGTAAGAAAACTTTGTGTTGTGAGAGATGAAGAACACTTCAATCAGATTATGAAGGATCTAAACACCCATCTGAGAACCAAGAAGAGAGCTATTTAGATTATGGGAGGTAGATATGAAGAAATTAACATAGAAATAGAGCAATCAATCATTAAGGTTATGGCAAAGAATGTTGGAGAATCATTAGTTGCACCAGAATCTAAAGATCAAGTAGAACAAGAGGACATTCCCTCTCCACGAGCCATAAATATTGAGGATGAAGCCATGAATGTTGAAGGAACTAAGATCACCTTGGATAGTGATGATAACTTATTCAAGAATCTTGAAAACATTTTTGAAAATTTAGCTTTTGAAGAGCAAGATAACTACCAAAGGAGAAGAGAAGAAAAAAACAAAAGTAACAGAGAAACAAGTACCTATTCTCACTCAAGAAGAAATCAGTCTTACAATTGAGACTAGAAAGAAAACTCAAATTGGTTCTATGATTGAGAATTTGGGAAATGAAGTAGATGATGATGATCAAATGGAATTGATCACATCTTTGAATAAGATCATCGGAAAGAACACGAAAGTAAGGAGTCTTGAAGGATGCCTGAAGGAGCTTACTAAGAAGTTACAAGGCATTATTAGTACATAAATTGCAGAAGATGACCCTCTGGAAAGAGAAAAGAAAGTGATGAATACTTTTGATGATGAGTTTACAAATCTATCTGTTATAGCGAAGATGAAAGCTCAAGCAGCTTATGAGGCCAAAACACTTTTGGACATTAGTCAGAATATCAGGAATGATGTCAATAATCTTGATATCTATAGAAAGGACTTGAGAAAGAATTTAGAAAGAGGAAAATCCTTGTACATTCAGTGTACAAAATTAGAGAACTTGGTAGTAGAGGAAGTTCAAAAGATGAAGATGAAGGAAGAAGAAATTCAGAATGAGACAAACCTTCTTTCGAGCCCCAATGTGAAGATATTTGATATTGAGCAGAAAATTCGCAAGATTTATGATGAAATAAGAGTTTTTCAAGATGACAAGGACATGAAGCTAAAGAGATTCACTCTTTTAAGAGAGCACATTTCTATAAACTTGAGCACTATTGAAGGGCAGCTGGAAGAATGTCTTTCAACCAAGACATCTTTTCAGAAGTTTAGTTATGAAAATCTCCAAGCATGTGAGATTGCATCTTATGGATTGTGTGCACTACTCAGTGTGGTAGATTCAATTAAGAAATCATGGGAGAAAGAGTTAGAGGCCATGAAGATTAACTTTGCAGATTGTGTTGCAAGCCTACCGGCTTTGCAATATTGAATCAAGGTATAACTTTTTGTGAACACAATTTTATAACCCTCCTTACCTTCTTTTTGTCATTGTTGTCAAAGGGGGAGAGATATATAGCATAAAATTGATAAGGATACATACTCTTAGGGGGAGTATAGTATATAGAGAGGATTCATGAAGTCATAAGGAAAGTATATATATATTTTGTATTATGGCCACAATTTTGAATTTTTGGAGTCTAAGACTTAGCCAATTTTCTCATATGTTGCCACCAATGACAAAGGGGGAGATTGTTAGCAATTTGGATGAGTTGGTTACATAGATGTTGTCATTATGGAAACATATGATCTACATGAAGATCGCACAGGTCAAAGAGCTAGTATGTTAGAGCGCAATGCAAAATTGTTTAAGTATGAGATAGTGTGTTTTTGCCAGTGAACCTGAAGACAATTTTGATTTGCGATGTTGATTGGAGTAAGTTTAGTGATTGTGCACTTGAAAAAAGACTCTACAATGACTATTGAAGACTCACCTCAGAGCACAAGTCAATACGACATGTACGAAAGAAGTTATGATAGTTTTACTAAAGACAATGTTAAGCTGACAGGACAGAATTTGAAGACAAAATTGATAAAGAGTTAAGGGATTATTTTGTTTATCAAAATAATGACTTAACAATATAAAGGGATGACATCCTATATGTTAACCCTTGGATTAAGATATTTTGTAATATGATAGCTGACTGGAAAGTTATTAATCTTAATAACTTGTATAAAGATATGTAAAGTAATGTAATGAAATATAATGAATATGCGAATGTAATAGCAAAAGTGAAGAGCAGTGAAGAGATATTGATGCAAGTAGTATAAGGTTATGTACCTTGACCTATTTTTGTAATCAGTGAATATTGTATATTACTTGTTTGGGCAGTGGGCTCATCTGGTAATCACATTTTGTATTGCCAACTCCTAATAGGGTTAAGGCTTCTAACAAGGCCTATAGTCCCTTAATCAGGATTGAGACACTATATTCATGTAATAGACTCCTAACAGGGTCAAAATCCTTAACATGATACTTTTGATTAGTGGATCTTTGTGGGTACCATACCCATCGGGGTTTTCCCTTGGTTAGGGTTTCCTCGAGAAAAAATAATGTGTTATGAGTTCTTTAGTTTTATTGCTATGCATGTTGTTTGGCTTTCTATGTTATGCATGCATTAAGATAATCTGTTATATCCATAACTGGGCAAAAGTTAAAGTTTGTAGAATACTGATTCACCCCCCCTCTTAGTATTCCCTATTTCTAACAATACTAACTATGCTGGTGTTGTCACAATGTATAACAATAGGCTCAAAATTTTTTATTCCAATATCCTTCAGCATCTGCTTCATCCAAATTATTTGGTTACAATTGTTTACTGTTGCTACATGTGTGTGTGAAAATTGTACCTAGCTGTGGACACAACACTTCAATAAAACATTAGAGGTTAGCAAAATCAAAATTTGTAAATAAATGAAACTAAGCTAACCAGGTGATTTACTGCCTTCTAGTAGGTGTGAGTATGGTATTCTCAGATTATACCAAGATCAGTGACAATGCAACACCTAAATGAAGGATTTAAAATGATGAAAGCAATGAAATATGAATGCAAATTAATCTATTTTTTTGGATTTTTGATACAATTAGATGAAAAACTTGATATGAAACTAATCTAGAATGAATTGAAATGATATGCAATTAATATAACAATGCTATGAAGATGAATGCAAAAGTATGCAAAAGCTATGAAAAACTATGAAATGATCTCACAAAATTGCCTGTCACAAAAGTTGTGTTCTTTAGTTGTAAATTCGTCAGAGTAATTGTGCAAATTCGAGAGATAATTTGTGAAGAGATGAGCCTTGATTTTATAGAAATCCAGGGCTTGAGTATGCATTGAGAAAAGCCATAAATCACTCTTGATAAACTCAGGTTGGTTTTTGAGTTAACAAGAAATCAGAATTAATTAATTTATAAAACCATGCAAAATCATGCAAAAATAGCTTTTAACTCAAAATAGAGTTTAGTTCAATTTTCAACTCATAATTGAATGTTGAGTTTAAATTTAAACTTGGCTGTTGATTTCTAGTTGACTGCTTTTTTGATTGTGCATGTTTTAATTATAAATTAATTTAAAAATAAAGCGATTTATTCTTAACTTAATTGATTTTAAATTTAAAATAATTGATTTATGGGTTAATCAGTTATTTTAATCAAACTTTTATTCAAAACTATATTATTAAATATTGACAACTTGGATTTAATCAATTAAATAAATATTTAATCAATTATTTGTAGGAGATTTGATTTATTGTCAAAATAAAAACAATATTAATTAGGAATAAATGTAATTAAATCTAATTAAATAATTAAGTGGCAGAATTAAATTAATTAATTAAATATTCAACATATTCAATTAATTGACTTTAGGATAAATAATGACATTTATCACCAAATAATATTCAATTAAAGATAATTATGATAAATTAGGAATATTCAAGGAATATTCCCCAATGCAGAATTAAGATAAAATCAATTAGGATTTCGATGTGCAGATGTGCCTTGGGTTAGGACTTTGATGTCAATTTCGATCGAATTGTTGATGTAAGAGGTTAATGAATCTATAGCCCATTTTTGGGGTATTACATTTTGCCCCTCTTTGAATCATTGTGCGAAGTGTAGTGGTTCAAAGAATATTTTGTGTCTGATAAAGATGCAGACTTAGTTATGTGGTGGAGAAACTAATCCTGAGAGACTAACCGATTTTGAGACAAAAACTGATTGAAAGATTTGAAGATGCTAGGTCCTGATTGACCAAAGATGATGTTAACTATAACAGTAATGAACCAGTGATTATGAAGAAGTATCAAAATGCCTGATTTTGAACCTTGTGATTATGAAGAAGTGAGTGACCTGATTCCAGACCTGATTGTCCAAAGGAATCGTAATTGGTATCACATCTGAACCCTTTAGTTACAAAGAACTAAGGAAATAACACTAATGAACTAATGGTTATGAAAAGCTGATACAGTTTACAAGATAGATTAGGATACCAAATTGATATGGATCTCGATGAATTTGATATGCCCCAAGTGATGTGCCCCAAGCGACGAGGTCTTTAGATGAATCAGCAACTAGACATTGTTGTTATCTTGATTACTGAGAGAAGATTTGATTTACAAATTTGAATGATATGCGATACCATGCCCCCTTCAGGATGAAAATTGAAATCTGACAAGAAAAGTCAGCATTGAATGGTTCAGAAGCATGTTAATTGATTGAAGAAGTGATTGTACACATTTGGAAATGCATTCTGCATCATTTGGAGGTCTTGAAGATCAAGTTTGACTAGGTTTGACCATGGTTGACCAATTTGAAATTTTGATAGTTTGATGTTAGGTAATCATTTAAGTTGAATTCTAGATTTCTGTGATGATTAAAGGTCAATTATGCAATCAGTCGACCATCCTGGGTCCGAAAATTTTAAATCGCTATGTTAACAATATAAATGATCTCAAATTTTGATCCCGAAAATGGGTTCAGAACATGGAAATTAGCTAGGGGTACCCGCTTGGTGACCTGTTAAGAAGACCTTCATGCGATACTCAGTCCTTATGATGTGTTTAGCATAGTTTTGAACAATCATTTGAGTGTCAAGCTGATTTAGGCAATTGTGAGATAAATGCAATCATGCAAAGTGCAAAATGAAATGCAAACTAAGACCTAGGACCTAGTCATTGATCATGTGTCAGTCGATTTCATCATTGAGTTTTTATTAGGTAACCGGATAAATCAATACAACATCCACTAGTTAGGAAACTATGAATATATAAATATTGATTTGTATGCACAAGAATCAATACAACGCCCACTGGCTAGACAAGCATGGACATATGAATATTGATTTTGTTTTTGGAATGTCAGATTAGATATAAGCACCAAGGCACAAATGCCAGGATGACCTGAGTATCATGTCCATTTTGATATAGCAATTTGTATAAGCATCAAAACATAGACATTGTGATGACTAGAATATGTCTTGTAGAACAAACACATCAAGCAGTCAAGAGATCATTCTTAATCAATGGTCGAGGTACACATGGTCATCCAATATGAGATAGAGGCTCTTACAGATGGACACCATTTCAATCTAGAATTTCCAAAGTTGTTAGATTTTGACATACAAGTAGAAGACAAAGAAAAGATTATGCCCCCTGTCATCACTCTCTAAATCCTATAAAGGACATCATCAAAGAGCTCCAAGGGACACAATATGAAAAAATCTCAATGCGAATCAGTAAGCATACAAGGAGATAAAAGCATGTGAAGCATAGATTGTTTTCATTTTGTTTGTTGTCATAGTTCATTTGTGTTGGATTGCCAAATCCTTTCTGGTAAGGAGACAAATAGACTGACTCAGATGTAGCTTCAAAGGACTTTGACTAGATATGACTCATTTGAGATACTGAGGATTGTAGGATATGACTTTGTTTTCGCCCAAGTTTGAACATTGATAGGATATAGATGTTTGAGCCGATTGGTGCACAGATCGACTTTATTGACAATAGGAATGCAAAAACAAACTGGGAGGTATGTAAAAACTAAAGCAAGATTGAAAGTTGGGAGAGACCAAGATTATGTTGATAGATGGAGCATTTTGAAACAAGTGGCACCCGTTTGCTGGGTTTTTACCATCTTGGCAGAGATTCAATTTTTGCTACCAAGGTGCCTATTTCCAAATTTTCACCAAGGCACTTTTTCTTTTTCTCATTTTTTTGTATTTTTTATTTTTTTCAATTTTTTTGTACTTTTGATATTTTTTGATTTTTTTGTGATACATCAAGGTGCCTATTGCCAAGTTTTCACCAGGATGATCATTTTTTCATGGCTTTTTCTAATTTTTATGATTTTTTTTAGGACATTTTACCATAGACTGAATCCCTTAGGCGTAGAATTTCTTCAGATGGAGAATGTTGATTGGTTCTTGGAGTTTTTCTCCTTCATTCATTGAGAGTTGATAGGCTCCAGAGCCAAAAGTAGTAGTGATTACAAAGGGACCCAACCAGTTGGGTTCAAACTTCCCCTTGCATTTTCTATGTGATTAATTTTTATGATTCTCTCTCAAGACTAGATCGCCAACCTAAAATTCTTTGTGTCTGACTTTCTTGTTGTAACCTCTAGACATTCTCTTTTGATATACTCTGAGATGATCATATGCTACTTATCTGCGCTCATCTAATAGTTCAAGTTCTTGCAACCTAGACACTTTGTAGTCATCATCAGTTACTAGACCATACATTTTGATTCTTAGTGATGGGATTTCGACCTCAATAGGCAGTACCACTTCAGACCCATAAACTAAAGTGAATAGTGTAGCCCCAGTGGGCATTCTGATGCTTGTTTTGTAGGCCTAGAGAGCTAGATTGATCATGAGATGCCAGTCTCTTCCTGTTTTATTAACTGTTCGATGTAATATTTTCAATAGATTCTTGTTTGAAGCATTTTCTTATCCATTCCCTTGAGGATAGTAGATTGATGACCAATGTTGTGTAATCTTGAATTTGGCACATAGATCATCTAAGTCTTTGGTCTTGAATTGTCCACCATTATCTGTGACTATAGAATGTGGAATACCATATCGACATATGATGTAGTTCAAGATGAACATTGAAATTTGTTTTCCGGTTGCTTGAGTGAAATGGACTACTTCTACCCATTTTGTAAAATAGTCTGTAGCTGCAATAATATGGGTATGTTCATTAGAAGAATGAGGATGTATGGCTCCTATAAGATCAAATGCCCATTGGTGAAAAGGCAATTGTGTAGTAAAGGGAATTAGATCTCTCCCTAGTGCATGAATTAAGTTACCATGTACTTGGCACTTTTGACAGTTCTTAGCAAACTTGACAGCCTCTTTTTCTATTTCAGGCCAATAGTACCCAACCCTAATAAGTTTTCGAGCTAGTGTTAAACCATTTGAATGTGAGCCACATATACCTTCATGGACTTCCTTTAATGCACATTGAGACTCTTCCCATTCTAAACATCTAAGGAGTGTACCATCTAGACCTCTTTTGTATAGATTGTGACCAATGATGACATACCAGGATGCATTTTGAATAAGGTATCATTTCTCAAAGCTGTTGAAGGTATCGGGAATGATTTGATCTTGGAGATAGGAGAAAAGGTTTTTGTATCAGGATGAATCAATGACCAACAAAAATGTAGATCATGCAGGTTTTGAGGGAATCATATACGGGATAAGATAGTGCTTCCACCAGGAACTTGTAGTGTATCTCATGTTCGGGCTCTTGTAATAAAGTAGAGAGCATTGCCATAGCATCAATAGTCCTATTCTCTACTCTAGGAATTTGTTCAAAGGTGATAGATATGAAATATTTCTTTAGATCATCTACCATTCTCTTGTATGGGATTAACTTTCCATCTTTCATTTGATACACATCATTGAGTTGGTGTATTACAAGTTGTGAGTCTCCATGAATGTGTAGTTTTGTTACTCTCCACTCAATTCCTATCTTCATGCCGTTAAGAAGGGCTTCATATTCAACAATATTGTTTGTGCAAGGAAACTTGATTCTGAATGCTTTATGGATTGAGTATCCTTGAGGAGTGATGAACAATATGCCTACTCTAGATTCATTTTGTGTATAGGAGCCACCAAAGAATAACTTCCATGATCTAGAAGAAAGATTCGTGATAGAGGAATATGGGAATTCCATTTTCATTGGTGTATCATCAAACAAAGGCGTGTCAGCCATTTGATCTGCAATTCCTTTGCCCTTGATAGATTTTATTTCAACATATTCGATGTCAAATTCACTTAATAGCATCACCCATTTAGCTAACCTACCTATGAGGGTATATTTACTTAGGAGGTACTTTAGTGGATCAATCTTAGCTACCAAATGTGTGGTATGAGCTAACATGTAGTGTCTCAATTTCTATGATGCAAAGATCATAGCTAGACAAGCTTTCTCAATCATTGAATAGTTCTTCTCATATGCTACCAATGTTCTACTGATATAGTATATAGCTCTTTCCTTGTTCTCATCATGTTATTCTAGTAATGCCCCCAGTGATGTATCTATGGTAGAGACATATAAGATCAATGGCTTCCCTTGTGTAGGAGGCATCAAAATAGGAGGATTTGATAGATATTTCTTGTTAAAGTTCTTTTCACATTCCTCATTCCATGCAAATGTCACACCTTTATGTAATGTCTTTGTGAAAGGTTGTGATATGTCTGCTAGCTGAGATATGAAGCATCTAATAGATTGTACTCTCCCTTGTAATATTCTCATTTGATTGATATTCTTGGGAGGTTGCATCTCCATGATAGCTTTGACCTTAGCTGGATCGACTTCAATACCTTTCTTTGAAACAATGTAGCCTAAGATCTTTCTAGAAGTGACACCAAAAGCACACTTCTTAGGGTTTAGCTTAAGACTAAACTTCTCCATTTGATCTAGTATTTTTCTCAAATCATTTAGATGTTCAGATCTTATCATAGATTTTGCCAAAGTATCATCAACACAATCCTCCATAGTTTGATGCAACTTGTCATGAAAGATAGATGTCATAGCTCGTTGATATATAGCACTAGCATTCTTAAACCCAAATGGCATGACATTCCAACATAAGGTACCCTACGCACATGTGAAAGTAGTTTTCTCTTAATCTTCTGGAGCAATTTTTATTTGGTTGTATCTAGAAAAACCATCCATCAAAGCATACATCTCAAAACCCGCAGTCATGTCCACTATCATATCAATATTAGGTAATGGAAAATCATCCTTAGGGAATGCTTTGTTTACATCATTGAAATTTGTGCACACTCTGATTGATTTATCTAGTTTAGAAATAGGTAGAATATTAGAGATCCATTCAACATAGTCAATAACACAGATGAATCCAGCTTTTAGTAGTTTCTCTAATTTAGCTTTGACCAAGAGTGCAACACATGGATGCATCTTTCTTAATTTTTGCTTAACAGGTTTGACACCTGGAGCTATAGATAAATGGTGCATTATAAGATCAGGATCTAACCCTGGTATATCTGAATATTTCCAGGCAAAGTTGATCTTCTTTTCTGTTAAGAATGTGGTAAATTTTTTCTTTTCTTTTTCTAATAAGGATTTTGCTACATGGATCAACTGTGGTTCTTTTGTTGTTCCCAAGTTGATGGATTGAGTGGGCTCAATTAGAACTAGAGACCTATCCTATAAATTACTTGGAAGGACATCAAATATCTCATCCTTAGGCACCTTAGAGACATTTTCACCTTTGGATACATCTTTTATTTTTACTTTTGTAGGTTTTGAGACTGCCACAAAGTGGTTTTCACACTCAGAACTCCTTTTATTTTTATTTTTATTTCTATTCTTTTGACTAAGATACTTGATGTCCAAATCCATCATGCTAATGCTCGGTTCACTAATGGAAGTCATCATAGGCTCAATTGCATTGATGTAGCAAGCAAGGGCATAGTCATTTGGAAAGGTATAGATACCTTGGCTCGGATTCATGGAGGTTTGGTCAAGAAGTTTGGGATGTTGGATAGTCAAAGCGGTGAAAGATTGGGAAATAGTATTTATGAATATGGATCTGTCATCATTGGTCCTAACTTGACTCTCAAGTTCAAAGGTGATATTACAACTCAAAATGTTCAATTCATGAATAGGCTCAATGTCATTGTGGGAGTCCACTTCAGCCATCAGTGGATCAAACTCGTTAAGTTCATTATTTTTCTCTAGACTTACATTGGTTTTAGGTGCATATTAGTGAACAAAATCAATATGTTTTTCTATGATAAGCTCATCTTCCTCTGGAATGGCTCCCCATTCATAGTCATTTGATTCCTCATCTATGCCTCTAGGAAATCTAAGAATTTGTGTAAAGTCGGGATGAATATCCCAAGAAGGGTTATCCTCAGATTCAGATTTGAATTCATACTCATGGGAATCTGTTTCAAAATAACTACCTTCTTCTTTGTCTATTTGATTGCCTTCAAGATTAGTTGGTTCTTGTGGTGCAACTGTCTCTTGTTCTCTACTAGGTTCTTGTGTTTCTACTACATTGATTCTTTTTATTGGATCATCTTCAGCTTCAAGGAAGTCTTTTATTTCTTTAGGCAAATGCTCATAAGGAATGAGCTCATCAGTGGTGTCTGAATCATCACTATCAGATTGTTCAGTTGTTTCTTCCTTTAGTTGATTTTTCATGGATGGCTCAATCTGTTCTAAGACATGTGGGGAGTTCTTGCTAAGATAGAAAGGCTTCTTCTATATATCTTAGACTTGTTATATTCTTTTTGGTTTGACCATGGTGGTCAAGAGGTGATAGAAGACCCTTACCTTTTAGTCCTAAAGGTTCTTTTCCAGTATATCCCATTTTTGTGATCAATTTGTCCCCTGGTCTGTATGACTTCTGAGGAATTTTTCTTGAAGTGGAGTCACATTTCTGGACTGATTGGGATCGAGGCTCATCCTTGTATAACCATGCAAGCATGACTTCTTCTTCCTCAAACTCTTGTTCAGATACTTGTTCTGTGATAAAGCTTCCATTGAATATGACCTAGGATTCTTTAGCTATAGGTTTCACTTTGTCAGAAGGTTGTCCATAAGATTTAGGGGACAATGGGAGAGATGTGAGAGATAAAATAGGTTCCATTGTGTATTCTCCCATACTTCTTTAGCAATGTCTTCTATTTTGGATGTTGAAGCAATGTCTATCTACTTAGTGAAGATTATCTGTTATTAGGAACAAGTTTATCCGCACTTTCTTTCAATGCATTGCAAGTTGTGTATAGGTCCACTGGAATCGTCACCTCTACTCCTTCATAAGGAAATTTCACACATTGCTGGTATGTGGAAGGAATAGCTCTCATTTCATGTATCCAGGGTCTCCCTAGGAGAATATTGTAAACCAAAGGTAGGTCAAGAACTTGACATGTGATATCTCTGATGACATGACCTATTCTGATAGGTAAGACAATCATTCCTTTGGAAGACCTTTCTTGTTCATCATATGCCTTGATAGTTATCTTCTTCTTAGGATCAATGGAAGCTTCTGATAATCCCAGTTGTGTGATCAAGCTATAAGAACAAATGTTGAGACCATCACCTCCATCTATCAACACACATTTGACATGATGGTTTTGGATCAAGACTTCAATATGCAAGGGATGGTTATGTGAATGACTCAAGGAGTTATCATCTTCCTCTGAAAAGGATATATACTGGAGAGATGTTAGATGACCAACCATAGTCTAGAATCTATCTAAATCAAGGTTGTCAGGAACATTGGATCTAAGCAGAGCTTTGTCTACAATGGCTCTATGAGCTGGAGATATCCAAAGCAACTCAAACATGGAGATTTTAGCATTGATATGCTAGAGTTGTTGGACAATATTGTATGATATTGGTCTCGTGTCTTTAGGATTTGAAGATTTAGAGGCCGCCTTCTATTTAGAAGCAGATGAAAGATTGAAAGGCATCTTAGGGACATTTGATCACTAGTACATTTGACATCATTTTTCTACGAAAATTATCGACCATTAATGAAAATGGTTTAGGTTGGTCAGGGTATAGAAGGAAATTTTTTATTTTTATTTTAAACCATGCCCGTGTTGGTCGAAATTTCCATCAATACCATGTCGGTCAAAATTTCGACCAACACAGGCATATTACTTTAAAAAAACATTTCAATTCTCATTTTCATTTTTACGATTGCAATGCGCAAATTAGGATTTTCATTTCTAAGCTAAGGAGGGGAGCTTATTCCAGGTTGTGAAGAGCCCTACACCTAAGGTTAATAGCACATTTCATCATTTATCTTCTGTGGAGTTTGAGGTATCTTTCATGTTTTCTATATTTCATTACGTACTAGATTGTCATTTTCTTGTCATCTCTGTTAGTAATATACTGGTAGGCGATTGAATCAATGAGTATTCTTAGTGGTGACTACAGTTTGACTAGGGTTTGTAAATGCTATGACCAAGAATTATGAAGGCTATGACTAGGGTTTATGATGCAGCATGACATTGTACATCTAGTATAACCAATGCATTTGTAGATTTAAGGCATTTGCAGATTTAAGGGACGCATGTAAGAGAATTTTTGGCATGCTTAAACACAAACACACATATCATTGTTTAGGATGCAGCATGACATTGTACATCTGGTATAACTAATGCATTTGCAAATTTAAGGCATTTGCAAATTTAAGAGATGCACGTAACAGAATTTTTGGCATGCTTAAACACAAATGCACATATCATGTTTCACCTGCTAGGTCACAAGAGCATATACAAGATTCTTGATAAAATAGATAGCCAATGCATCCTATTGAAGGGAGAGAAAATAAAAAACAATAAAATAGAAATCAACAAAAACATGGGAACCATAACAATGATCAAGTTCCATAAAACTATTGCCAGTAGTAGTTTAGTACTTAGTAGTGAAATCAATGGTTTGGCAATGTGCCAAACCCTAGACATCAAGTTTGAATACGAGCTCAAAGGTTTGTTTCTTTCAAAGTTCAAACACCCTGTAGGAGAAGAAATATATAGACATGAATTGGATTTCTTTGGAATTTGTAATTACCCAAACACAATCTCTGGTGAAATAAAAGGAATGATTCATATGTTTCAAGGTAATAATGTAGTAATTGGGGAAGAACATCTAAGTTATTTCATCAATGCTACACATGAATATGAGATAGACAATGAGGATGCCATGATAAAATTGTTTGTGAATTCCTTAAAAGAAAGTGCCAAAGAATGGTACAAAAATATCCTAGATAGTAGTACTATTTCTTCATATTTCTTCTAAATAGTGCGATGACTATCCCAACTAGAGAATCAGAACTTTATATTATAGGTTCTTCATTGCACCTTTCAACTTGTCCAATTATGGAAACTGGCTTGCCTGGGGTAGCTGTATCTAGTTGTGAGATTTTCGTATCATATTTCTCTTAGTAAGAATAGTTGTGGCATAGGATCCTTCAACTATTTGTGGACCCTTGTGGACCAAAATGAGCTAGGCATTCTCCAATATTAGACCAGCTCTTCTTTGTCCCCTTGATGGAAGTCAAGTCAATCTTCTTTGACACAAACAAGCATTCCTCTAATACTAACATTCCTTTCACTTCTCACTTCTCCCAACTCTAAGTGAAATCTGAATGTTTTATTGGCAATATTAAAGTCAAATAATTTCCCATTCTTTTTTAATTTCTCAGGTTCCTATATAATATACTAACACGTTGTTTCCTAGAGTGGCCTTTTGGCTTTCTGTTATCTAGGATACCAAAGTTCTTGGTACCGTATTTTAGGAACATCATTGATGAGACATTCATTTCACAACCCACTCATAAATTTTAATTTTTAAAGGTAAGAATTGAGGAACGTAGAATTGTGTGAAATTTAATGTTGATTTGAGGCATATATTATTAATTTTTTTTGGTAAGTTAGTTCAAACATTAGGTTTTCGGTATTATACATGATGAAAAATGTGTGACTGTAAATGCACACACACAGGCATTGACATTTCAATAGCTAGCAATATGGAAAGTTAATTTTAACATGATAAAGAGACTTCATGACACATAATATTATAAATACCTATTATAAAGGTAGCTTCGTAGCATTTATAAATAGCTATTATAAAGGTAGCTTCATAGTGCTATATTGAAACCAACAAACATGTAACCATTCACTCTGGTGGAGATAATTGAGAACGTAAGACTATTATTTATATTTTTCTTATAGAGAATCATAGGTGTGCATGTATAGTTTTTTTAGACAGTAAAAATTGACATTCAAATAAAAAGATATATTGATAGCAATGTAAGTGTTTATTGTTATACATATTCAAACATATACTTGGACATTTATATATGATAACAATAGCTTATTATTTTCTATTAAATTGGTCTGAGTGTGTGCAGGGTGGGCAAATGTTTGGCTTCTTAGACAAATATTCATTTTTTAGCTTTGTGAAGCTAACTTCTCTGCTGAACCAAGTTTAGGATTTCCTACTTAAATGAAAATATTTGTTTGATATCATTTTGTTATTTGAACATGTGATGAGTACTTGGCAAGCTGATTTTTGACTTAAACTTGGATTTGGATTTGGATTTGGTTAAAACTATTAGCCAGTAACTTGGCATTTAAAAAAAATACTAAATTAAAAATTTGATTTAAATCTATTTCCTCTTTCTTTTCCATTGTATTCTTTATTTAAAGTGCTCAATATGTTTCACTAAGTTCCATATGTCCTATTACAGTTGTATTGGGATAGTCATCACACTATTCCCCTAAGCACACTATGGCTTTGCCTTCTCATCCACAAGAAACTCTAACATCATTCTAAACTCTTCTATACTCTACCCATATCCATTCCAATCCATTCATACTTCTACACAAACAAATTAACTCACCAAAATGTTGTCATTCTGGGATAGTCATACCATGTCCATAAAACTATACCAATAGTTGAAATAAAAGGAATGATTCATATGTTTCAAGGTAATAATGGAGTAATTAGGGAAGAACATCTAAGTTATTTCATCAATACTACACATGAATATGAGACAGACAATGAGGATGCCATGATAAAATTGTTTGTGAATTCCTTAAAAGAAAGTGCCAAACAATGGTACAAAAATATCCTAGACAGTAGTACTATTTCTTGGGAGGAGTTTATGAGTGTTTTTAAATTACAATATGGGGATCCGATCGATATCAAGTTTGCTATACATGAACTTACCACTATCAAAAAGGGCATTTATGAGACAATAGTTGATTTAAACAATAGATTCATCACTACAATGAGAAAGTTACCACAACACGTCAAACATAAGGTGCATTTGATTGAAAGATTGGTCATTGTTTACAAGACAAAGGGTCCACAAAGAGTTGAAGGATCCTATGCCACAACTATTCTTACTGAGAGAAATATGAGGGCTTCTAGAAAATATGTTAAGAGATTAGATATGTAAATCTCACAACTAGATAGATTACTAATATTGGAAGTACTATGGACTTGTAGAGGCAATTTAATAGTTCAAGAAACTAAGAAATGAGTTGTCATTATGGTAAGCCACAAGAATGGTCTTGGGAGTATTATTGGAGGTGCTTAACTTTGGAAAGTTACCATGTTAATGTCATTAAAAAAATACAAAAAATTAAGGCCTACAAGATTTTATGATAATGTTCTATTTGAAATAGGGTGCTCAAGTTAACAATGAAATAAAAAAAACCATGCTTTTATTCATATGATTAGGAGAGGTTTCTTTGTGTTTTCATTACTTAAGAGCAGCTTATATATGGAGGTAAGGAGTCCTACAATGTTATTTAGTTTCCCTAGTTATTTACCTAATTTTATTTATTTAAATCTACTCTTTACAACTATTTTTCTATCTATACACCCTTTATTGCTATTGTAATGGCAAAGCATCAGAACCGTCCATTTCTAAACTTTGATTTGGTATGATAAATGTCCCTTTGCATTGAGAAAATTATAGTTGAGAAAATGGTTGTTCAGTAACAATTTGTATCTGTAGGTTGCAAATAAATCATCCTTCTTCCACCAACGAGTCATTTCATTCAAGAAAGACCATGTCTGACGATATCAGCACACAAAAAAATAGGGAGACAATTGCTAGACTGTGGTCTAACTTAAAAAGAAAAGGTGATGGAAAATGTTATTGTCCTTGAAAAATTTGTAAGGGCTTAAAGACTCGAAGATATCTAATCAAAACAGCTGTGGAACATTGTAGGCAACATGGTCACATTGAAGGGGGAAATGAATTTCATCCATTGGTATGTATTTTAATAATTTATAAAATACATAAGACATGATTTGATGATGAGATCATGGTCATGGTTAATATAAGGTCATCATTTTCATATAGGTCAATGTCCTTGAGTTTCATGTTATATTAGAAGTGAAATGTTGATGCCAAGACAATTACTTTGTGACCATAATAATCCTACATATATTTTTTTGCACAATAGATAAAGTTTTCTATTCAATTCCAAGAGAAACTCACAATTTCAATTGTGACCACACTAGCCTGATCACAACAAACTTTTTAGAAACATGTTAGCAATTCCATCATTTGTTTGTTATTTGGGATAGTCACCATAGAATTATTTGGACTGTCTCTCCTCTTACCTTGCAAGGTTAAAATGACCTTTTTTTCATCCCTCCTTGAATAGACCCTTACCATCTTGCACTTGTGCAATGATAGGACACCAATGTTGCTAATTAAGGTTGGCAAGATGATTATGCCTATCTTGAAAAAAGACTGTCCAATCATTATGCTTTCAAATCAATTACCTATCGACGTACCCCTTGCGAGGGAGAGAAGCCAAACACATAAAGAACATGCACATAAACATGACAACTGAAAAACTTAAATGGAATACACCAAGAAGTACCAAATGATGAATGCTCAATTGTTGTAATGGAAAAGAAATATTAGAACCATCCATTTATAGTCCTAATGATTTTGAAAATTGTTGACAAAGAGTGTTTCTTTTTTTGATTATAGTATAAATGATTTTTCTATAGTTGTAATGATTTTTCTTATTTCTTGTCTTTTTTCCCTTTTTGATTTCCTATGTTTGTGCTTCGTGACAAGATTTTTTCACCTTCTTTTGATGGTATATTTCATTCACTCTATGTGGAATACTATTTTGTTCACTATTTTATTTCAGCTTCATATTTCTTTCATTTTTCATATACACATAGACTACACATGCTAATAAAAAAATGAGCTATTTGATTTAGGTTTACTTTTCATTAGTGTAAATGGTTAATATTTCTGATGGTACTCATTGGTGTATTTGGACTCTAAAAATAATCATATAAAAATAATAAATGTAGTAACAATGGTGCGGTGCATTATTGATATAGGTTCGATGACTCTTGTCAATGTGCCAAACTATCAATGTGGTGGTGGGAAGTGTGTGTTGAAGACTTCACGAACATTGAACAATCCTGGATGACAATTTTGGTGCTGCCCTAATCAAAAAAAGGTTGCTAATGTGTATATATTTAAAGTTTCTAATGTAAATACTATTCATTATAATATAAGAACTAATGTAGATTGGGTATCACAGGGAAATAATGGCTATGGATACTTTAGTTGGGTCGATGACAACTCATCTGCATCTATCCACCTATCTCCACGTATTCGCGATAAAGGATTTGAGTGCAAAACATGTCGGGCTAGGGCAAATTCTGAAATTATATTTTTACGATGCCTTCTCTGTATTGTAATCGCATATCTAATTTGTTGTGACCATATGCCGAGATGAACTCAGGAATTAGTTAGTTTAGTATTTTCATATTGTAACTAATATTTTAATATTGATATGACATAACTTCTCTTTTCCTCAAGTGCGCATATATATGGTTTACATCTTTTTTTAGAATAATTCTTCATGTTTATGGCTCAGGTGAGCCCCAATCTGCTATCAATCACATGATTTAACATTGATTTAGGCTAGAGGTAAACTACATGTGTCATGTAAACAGCATGGTTGAATGCAATCTCTTTTGCATGTTTTCAAAGGTTTTCCCACCAATACAAGAGTAAATAACACATTGAACGTAATCTACGAATGTTGCATGGTATGAAGTCTCACTGAAGAAGAGTACTACAGAGACCAGGCCTACCGTACCAAGGAAGTTTGACAAGAATAAGGAATATGGCTTAAACAGAATGGGAAGACGTCTTTCTAGCCTGGGCTTGGATCCTTCGACAATTAGCTTGATAATAAATGAAGCAAATGAGAGCTGAGCAATTAGCTTCCCAAGAAAAATCTTGTAAATGAACTGTGTACCCCAATTCCTATGCCTTCTGCGCATACCTAAATGATATATTTGAAACAACAAGGGTAAATTTAGCCTTACCCTTGTTGTTTCAAATATATCATTTCGGTACGCACAGAGGGCACATTAATTGGGGTACATATAGTTCTTTTATGGGCTTTTTCTTGGATAGCTAATTGCTCATCTGTCATCTACATTATTTATAAGTTAATTGCTGAAGGATCTAGGCTCAGGCTAGAAAGATGTCTTCCCAAACACATAAAAAACATACACATAAACACGACAACTAAGAAACATAAATGTAGATTTCACAATAGTTGAGAAACATAATTGTAGGCATCATGGTCATAATTTTTTGGAGACAACATAATTGAGTTGTATACCCAAATGATGGAGAGCAACTTCTGATCCTCCGATTCCAAGTTGACACTGCGAGATCCAAAGACCATAGATAAGGAATAAATTTAGAGAGTGGAGGAGGGCCATAATGACCAAAATAATACAGGATGAACCTCAAGTTAAATGAGGCAACTGTAACTTGGAACTAGAGGAGTAGAAGTTGATCTTCATCATCTGGGTATACCACTCAATTACGTTGTCTCCAAAAAAATGTGATCATGATGCCTACAATTATGTTTCTTAGTTTTTGTGTCCCAAGACCCCTTATGACCCTTTATGACCATTTACAACCTCTAAGAATACACCTTAGAGGTCTTAAAATGTCGTAAAGGGTCATAAGAGGCTCCTAGGAGGAGCCAGATGAGCTTCCACCTTCACGTGGTTGGCCCTATTAAGTAGAGAATGTTAATTAAACTATTCTTGAAACATAATTGTAGGCATCATGGTCACATCAAGGATGAAACTATTCCAAGTTGACACTGTGGGATGGAGAACAACTTGGAACCGGAGGTGCAAAAGTTTCTCTCCATCATCTGGGTATACCACTCAATTACATTGTCTCCAAAAAAATGTGACCATGATGCCTACAATTATGTTTCTCAGAGAATGTTAAACTATTCTTGAAACAAAGAGAAGTTGGAAACAACCAATAGAACAAGTGTGGACACCTGAAGATAAATATCAAATAGGGGAAAAGCACCTGTAACAACAGAGGCAATAGATGTAGATACAGATGAGGATATCATAGAAATCCCTAATTTAGTGTTTCAGAGAACAAACGATGGACTGTGAATTAGGCATTTCTGCAATATCATCATCTAAATCTATTATTTACATTGTGGTGTAGGAGCACCCATGAAGTCAAATCATTTTGGATATTTTGGGAGTTTTAAGTTAATGTTTTAAATTATTGTTTTACTTGGGCTTTAGTTTGTCGTAGATTTTTAAATGGGGATATAGTTGTCATCATATATGTTATGAAACTGATAATTTGAAACTGGTTGTGAGTCAGTTATAAATTTGTTGGAAGTGTCAATCAAAATTGTAGTGGAAGTATCTTAGGAAAAATATATAAATAATGAGTCAGTTTTAACAAGCATCGGATGGTGTAACCGATCAAGAATCAGTTTTGATCAAGTATCAATGTATTAAAAAGATGAACGTGGATGTGTAAGGAGAGAGAGGAGGAAAAAAACACACACCCACACCCGATCAAGAAAGATGGGTGACTAATGTAATTCAGTACTTGAATGAATTGAAGAATAGATTTTGTTTGCATAATAGGCATTTGACTCAATTATTGGGTAGTGCCCATTGTTTAATGAAGAGTTGTAGAGGCTCTTGTTTGTGTGTGAAAGTACTTTTGAAATGTAATTCTATCCAAAGTTTAGACCCCGATTTGATGAAGGAGAATGGGTTTGAGGAAAGTTTGTTATATTTGAGTTTGTATGTTATTCCCTATTGATTTCAAAAGGCCATTCATCCATTTGCATGTGCGCTTGAATAAAGAAATGTTTGAAAATGTTGTCCCAGAAATGAAAGACTGTCAAAAGAATTTTAGTCTCAGTGTGGGTACCATATCTCTCCAACCAACCATTGGATCTCGCTAAGATTTAAATATGTTGGAAAAAGTCTACTTTCACAGCCTCTCATTGGAGGGATTGAAGAAATATTGTGTGGTTAAAAAGGTATTAATCTCTGAGTAGACGTCTATCCAAGAAGGCAACAAACTGTCATAAAAGATTGTCCAGTGGTAAGGTTGAGTTTGTTTCATGAAATGAGTATTGTTTAATGGATTTGTGAGCATGGAAATGTTTGGGTATGATCATGGGATTGTATTGAAAATAGATAAAGATAACCTCAAAGTGCTTAGTTGGTAGATTTGTCCACATCAAACTTTTCTCCACATCAAATTGGTATCAGAGCTAGCGAAAGGTTTGGTGTTTAGGTGGGTAGCATTTTCACTGGTTGCAAGAGTGATCCATCGAAGCTGCAAAAGAATGAAGTAGTTCTTGTGGGAAGATCTCAGCAGGGGGTCTTGGTATTGTCTCCACCAAGATAAGGCTGGGTAGAAGGTGCAAGAGAGAAACCACTAAGCAAAGGGTGGTCACCATCTTCCAGGATCTTGGGTGGGTAAGATGGAAATAAGGTGATGGTGTGAAGTAGCATTCAGCAAGGTGGATAGCGGCCAAGTCAGTTGCAGCATCAAAGTGAGTAGCAGAAGTGTGCCCTAATCAGCATTTCCATGGGACATGGAAATATTTTAAGCCTGGGAGTATGATGTGGGAGCATCTTGACCCTTCAACATTATGAGGGGTTTCATAATATTGTGATGTTTACGTCCTTTTGAATTTCATGGGACCATGTCAAGACAGGGTTAAAGTCCCTAGAATTGCATTGTAATGTGTTAAAAAAAAAACATCATGGGAATGTTTCAAAGAGCATTGTAATTGATCAAGTTTGTGGGCAAACAAGTTAGTTTTATAACTACCTTAGCATCTCTTGAAATAGGAAAAACTATAATCGAATCATATATAGAGTGAGAAATTGATAGTAAAAGATGAAGAGGAGAGCATAGAGTAAGAGCAGACAAAGAGAGTGGAAAAAGAGTCGGCTCTCTGGCGACAGCCAGAGAGTCATGCAAATTGTAGTTGTTTATAATGATAAAGTGTTGATTTTGAATTGAGTTTTTGTAAGAGCTCTTTTCTTTGTTATTATTGATCTATTAGGATTGGTTTCAAATGTGTATAGCAACCATTGGCTGTCAAGGTGAATCGATTTTGAGATGTTGAAGGCAAAGTGCCAAAGTTAAATAACAAGAACGTCATTAGCTCTGGTTTTGTATCCATTATGTCTAGATTTTGCAGCCTTTTGTCTTAATTCATTGCTTATGTTTCATGGTTTCATTTGATGAAGAATGTGATAGTTTAAGGAATCGAGTTTCTTGAATTGTTAGATACCCCTGTTAAAAATGCAGTATATTTATGTTTGGTTTTTAGCAGTCCTGATTTGGGAGATGGCAGTATTTCATTTGGGAAAGAGATGGATTTCCTCTGCATCACATTGGAATGCAGCCTATGGATATTGATACTGCACCGGCTGAGCACGATGGAGGCATCGATTCTAATGTGAATTGTAGTACTCAAGGTATACATTTTCTATTCGAATTTTGATTAATGAATATTTAATACAAGAAAACATATTCAATTGTTTAAGGTGGATTAGTTGTGATGATGAGATGCACCATTTAGATGTTAACTATGACAGTCTCTTGGTTTCAGGCAATGCAGAAGAAGAAGCCTAGTTCAATATGAAATCTCACGGAATATGCATGGATATCAGGTGGAGTTGAAAAACACAACAGGGTTGCATTTTTTATAGAGGTCTTTAATTGTGTATTTTAAGTTATAGACCATTGTGAAAATGTAAAAGTGTTGTGTTTTTTCAACTCCACCTGTTGTTTGTGCATATTCTGCTTGTGTTGCATGTGCATTCTTGATTCAGAGTGGGAAAAATCTTATTTTCGATGTGAGGGAGAGAAGCCAAACACAAAGAAGATGCAAATAAATATGATAGCTACAAAACATAAATGTAGGTATCACAACAGCTGAGAAACATAAGTGTAGGCATCATGGTCCCAATTGTTTGGAGACACAACATAATTGAATGCTATACCCAGAAAATGCAACACAACCACTACTCCTATAGTTCTAAGCTGACACTGTGGATCCAAAAACCATATATAGATTCGTTATCTTTGGTTTTTGGATCCCGTAGTGTCAACTTAGAACTACATGAGTAGTGTTTGTGTTGCATCGTCTGGGTATACCACTCAATTATGTTGTGTTTCCAAAACATTGTGATCATGATGCCTACATTTATGTTTCTCAGTTGTTGTGTCCTAGGACCCCTTATGACCCTTTACGACCATTTACGACCTCTAAGAATACATCTTAGAGGTCTTAAAATGTCATAAAGGGTCATAAGAGGCTCATAGGAGGGGCCAGATGAGCTTCCACCTTCACGTGGTTGGCCCTATTAAGTAGAGAATGTTAATTAAACTATTCTCGAAACATAATTGTAGGCATCATGGTCACATTTTTTTGGAGACAACATAATTGAGTTGTATACGTACACAGAGAGCAATTTCTGCACCTCTGATTCCAAATTAACACTACAGGATGGATAACAACTTGGATCCAGAGGTGCAAAAGTTGCTCTCCATCATCTAGGTATACCACTCAATTACATTGTCTCCAAAAAAATGTGACCATGATGCCTACAATTATGTTTCTTAGAGAATGTTAAACTATTCTCAAAATAAAGAGAAGTTGGCAACAACCAATAGAACGAGTGTGGACACCTGAAGATAAATATCAAATAGGGGAAAAGCATCTACAACAACAGAGGCAATAGTTGTAGATATAGATGAGGATATCATAGAAATCCCTAATTTAGTGTTTCAGAGAACAAATGATGGACTGTGAATAAGGAATTTTTATGATATCATCATCTAAATCTATTATTTACATTGGAATGTAGCCTGCGGATATTGATACTGCATCAGCCGACCACGATGGAGGCATCGATTCTAATGTGAATTGTAGTACTCAAGGTATACATTTTCTATTCAAATTTTGATTAATGAATATTTAATACAAGAAAACATATTCAATTGTTTAAGGTGGATTAGTTGTGATGATGAGACGTGCCATTTAGATGTTAACTGTGATAGTCTCTTGGTTTCAAGCAATGCAGAAAGAGAAGCCTAGCTCAATATGCAATCTCAATTCATATACAGAGGATATCAGGTGGAGTTGAAAAACACAACAGGGTTGCATTTTTTATAGAGGTCTTTAATTGTGTATTTTAAGTTATAGACCATCGTGAAAATGTAAACGTGTTGTGTTTTTTCAACTCTAGCTGCTATCCGTGCATATTCTACTTGTGTTGCACGCACATTCTTGATTTAGAGTGGGAAAAATCTTATTTTTGATGCGAGGGAGAGAAGCCAAACACAAAGAACATGAAAATAAACATGATAGCTACAAAACATAAATGTAGGTATCACAACAGCTGAGAAACATAAATGTAGGCATCATGGTCCCAATTGTTTGTAGACACAACATAATTGAATGCTATACCCAGAAAATGCAACACAATCACTACTCCTGCAGTTCTAAGTTGACAATGTGGATCCAAAAACCATATATAGATTCGTTATCTTTGGTTTTTGGATCCTACAGTGTCAACTTAGAACTATAGGAGTAGTGGTTGCATTGCATCGTCTGGGTATACCACTCAATTATGTTGTGTTTCCAAAACATTGTGACCATGATGCCTACATTTATGTTTCTCAGCTGTTGTGTCCTAGGACCCCTTATGACCCTTTACGACCTCTAAGAATACTTCTTAGAGGTCTTAAAATGTCATAAAGGTTCATAAGAGGCTCCTAGGAGGGGCCAAATGAGCTTCCACCATCACATGGTTGGCCCTATTAAGTAAAGAATGTTAAACTATTATCAAAACAAAGAGAAGCTCAATAATTTATATCTGAATAACAATTTTGTTCTTATCAAACCGTCAAAACATTTAAATAGTCTTTTAAACTGCTATTAAAAATAAAATATTTAATCAACATTTACTTACAGATTTGTGTGCTTGTCTGAGTTTGATACGCAGATCTGTGTATCAAACTCAGACAAGCACACAAATCTGTAGGTAAATGAAGGTTTCTTAGTCAGTTTGATTTTTCTTGAGGCTGTGAATATACAGTACAATGAAAATGCTTTGTTCAATCTAATTGTGCTAAATAGAAAAAAGTAGCTAAATCAAAGCTTCATAGATTCATATATGCATACTAATTATAGACAAGCAATACATTCAACTAAAAGTAGGAATATATTGAAAATGGTGTCACATTTTTTTTTTAACAAAAGTTAGTATTGGTGGAAATTTCATCCTTTACACAGTACTAAATTTGACTAGGATGCTATACGTTCGACGGTCCATTCGATGAATTTGGGTGGATAATTCGATGACCGAATGGACTAAATTCGACCAGGATGCTATACATTCGACGAATTGGGGTGGATAATTTGATGACAAAATGGTCTCAATTTTGACCATCACACCAATTGATCGACGTCTTATTCTTCCAGTTCCAAGGGATTGTTGCAGTCGATAATTCGACCAGTTATGGGGTCAAAATTTTGACTATTATTTACCATGTAGAAAATTTGATGAAAAAAGAACGATGACAGTTTTAGTCGCCTATTCGACCAATTGTTGTAGAAAATTTGACTAATTCTCATCAAAATTTAAGGTAAAATTTACTAGTGGATGAATTTGGGATTTTCCCTTGTAGATGTGCCTGAGATTGTGATCGAGTAACTGCACTTGCTGATTGATTATCTCTATCTTTCCTCACAATTGTGATGACATTGCAATGCTCAGGTAGGCATGGTACAACCATATTGATGATAACATTGTTTCCAGAGTAGGCATAATTGACTTTAGCACCCACATTAGGCTAAGAAGATGAATCTCCTTAACCATGTTTTGAAAATGGCTCTATGAATGTTGTATGATCATTATTGCTTTTATGATTGTCAATTACAATTTCTCCATTATCAATTTTGTCTTTTATGATGTGTTTCAGGCCTATGCAGTTATTAGTGTTATGACCCTTATTGTGATGGAAGTCACATAAATCATTCTCTCTCCACCATTTTGGTTTAGGTTCAGGATCAAATACCTTTATCTCAGACAAGGAGATGATGTTGTTGGCCAGCAGAGTCTTCATGGCAGATTCCAAGGATTCTCCAAGAGGAGAAAACTTATGTTTAGGATCTGTAGGCCAAGGTTTATAGTCATATGGCTTCTTGTTAGATTCTATTGCTTTAGCTTTGGAAGCTTTGATGGCTTGGGTGCCAACAGTGAGATTGAAAGTGGGTGCCTTAGATGGGGCATAGATAGTATCAACAACGCCATCTATGACAATGCCCTTATTCTTGTTCCAATTTTTGCCTTTGTCTTTAGAATTAGATCCAGATTCATACTTGTCCTTTTGAAGTGATATGTCTCCTTTTTGCACAAGTACTTTCTCAAATTTGATTGCATTTTCTACCATTTTATCAAAGGATGTATGATTTTTCATTTGCAAATGTAGTTGAGTTCTAGAACAAGATTGTTGATGAAAATTTCCAGCTTCTCAATTTCTGGAATGGGTCTAGCATATAGAGAAAACTTCTTCCTCCATCATTTGAGAAAAGTTAGGAATGGTTCTCCCAAGTTCTGTTTTAGATTGCAGATGTTGATCATAGTGACCGGATGTTGGATGTTGTAGGAGTATTGTTTATAGAACAATTTGATTAACTCCTCAAAAGTTTTGATAGTAGGGGGCATTTTTGAGAACCAATGAATAGTCAACCCTCCTAGAGATTGAGGGAAAAGACACATTAGGTAGGTTGGTTCATGCATGAACTCCATAGATTGAGTACAAAATTCTCTGACATAATCTTGAGGATCAGAGTTTCCATCATACTTATCATATTTAGGTATTTCCACTCACTTAGGGAATGGTGGTATGTACAAGTCTTTATCAAATGGAAAAGGGCATAGAGCTTCCATGGATAACTCCTTAGGTTCCTTTTCTTTTTGAAGTTTGTTAAGTTTGACTTGCATGGCATGCATCTATTTCATCATAGCGGTGATTAGAGTTTCTTCCTCATGCGTAATGATATCTTCAACACAAAAGTTGGGAGGAAGTTTACCCCCTCGACGAGCTAACTCTAGGAAGTATGTTTCTATGTCTTCCTTCAAGAAATGCCTCATCATTTTCTTGAAGTCATCATCATTTTGATATCGAGAAATTTTAGAAGGTGTGGGTTCTTGATCTGCACCATGTTGTGATTGATGTCCTTGGGAACTGTGGTTTGTCTCTCCTTGAGACATGTTAGGAGTTTTAGGACTCCCTAGGATAGATTGATGTGGAGTTTGTTGATCACCTCTGAGGGTTGATGGAGGGGGGGTATGTAACCAATTTTTAATCAAAGATTTCCAAGACCATTGTCTTTGTAAAGACCTGAATTGTAGAGTTGCTCAAAGGTTGGACCCACATGAGTAGACAAAGGTAAGGTATTGGGTGCTTCTCCAGATTTCTTGTGTGAGGAAGCTCTAGTTTCCACCATTAACCTTGGATGAAGCAAAAGAGAAAGATGAAGACACTGAAGAATGACTTGATTCAAGAAGATCGAATGACACAACCTTGTCAAGATTGGATTGATTGAAGATTAGATTGGATGTAAATGAAGGATAATGTGCCCTAGTAGTATGGGTAGACACCCAAAAGATGGCGGACATGAGCTCACAACACTTAGGCATTTTGTATTAAGATTGAATTTGAAGATAATTTTGACAAGGTTTTGACACAAGATGAAAAAGACTCAAATTGATAAATTAGAAGGCTAAATTAGACTCAAGAGACCACTTTAGGTAAATGATCGAATTTTTTCTAGTTTCTACTTTGTTCTTGACACAGTGAATATTTTGACATAATCTAGAAATAGGCTACAAAAAGTGGATTCCTAACAAATTTTGAAGGCTTTTGACAACTTTGACTTTAGCTTTGATACGAGTTTTGAAATTTCAGGATGACTTTTGACACCAGAAAGGATTTTTGCTTTAGATTTCCAATTTGTCAGTTTTCAATTTCAGATTATTTGTAAGATATCCTCTATTCAAGTTTGTAGATTTGTGTAATAGTTCAAGATTGTTCATTTCCAAAGGACCAAATAGACAACAAACATGCAGAACAACAAGCAAAGGGAAGCAAGCAATCATCTCAAAACAATGAACAAGGGCAAAAGCAACCTTGCGCATGAACAAACAATAATGACTTATTGTGCTAATCCCTGTTAGAAAGTAAAGATCCCCAAGATAACTGAGAGGGGGGGGGGGGTGAATCAGTTATTAGATAATTTAACCATTCAACTTCTTTAAACAATATAATCAATGTACTAATCAACCATAGAAAGATAACCATACACAATTGCACAATAACACAAGATATGTTGACTAGGGAACCTCTTGAAAAGAGTAAACCCCAGTGGGAATGATGCCCACAAAATGATGTACTAATATGAAAGTTCCTTGTTAGAGGATGGACCCTGTTAGGAGTCTTATGAAATACATTCAGTACATATAAATCCCTGTTAAGAGATTTTGAATCCCTGTTAAAAGATTCTAACCCAGTTAAGAGTTTATGGAAGATAGAAGGACCCACTGCCCAAACAGCTTCAAGGCAAGATCTCTAAACCCACTATCCAAAAGATCTTAGAATTATTCAATAGAATAATATGAAATATATTACCTCCTTCACACTATGCCAAAACTGCACTCTCTGCTACACAAGATCACAATTCCAGATCTCTGTACTCACAAGTCTTCCTTCATCATTGAATTAGCTCTTTTCTTCACTTCATGCATATATTCGCATCTCAACCTTCATAGTAAATATTACAATAAGGAAAAAATTCCTTCTTATATACCAAACTCAAATAATTACAAATGAGTCAGTCCTTAATTACAAAATAATAAATTCTACATGCTACACACAAAATTTCACATAAAATTGTCGGCTTCCAAATACTGTAACTTTCTCCAAACATATCTTCAAAGTTTGTGATATGAACCACATCATCATTAATGAGTCTCCAACATCCCTTTAACTGCACAAAATCAGAATCCATCCCAGCTAAGAGATATCCTCTGATTTTCAAAGATCGCTTCATAGAAACACTGTCTAAACACTGCTTTCACCAAAATGCTCATAACTCTCATAAATGAATGAATTTCTTTTTGTGCTGTTAACCATAGGTTAATAAAACACAAAAGAACATACCATCAACTATGTAAAAGCCAATATACAATACAACATGTGCACAAAACAAAATTGTACCTACTTTCCTGCTAATATCCAGAATATCACTGTGTTGACATCAATGACAATCCAAGTCATGAATGCAACAACAACTGCTACAGAATGAATGCCAAAATAATTTGCATTCATTCCTAAAAATCTCCCCCATTGGCATTGATGGCAACATAGATGAAAAACATCCAATGTTCCAAAAATCCAATACTGCAACATCACTGCAAAATATCAAATTAAATTTTGCTTCATTTTCCTATTCAGCTCTCTCATACAATCCATAATGTTTTTCATGTATATCTCTCCCCCATTGACATCAATGATAGAAATTCCATCACTAAGTCAACAACAACTTAATGTCAAAAGACACTTTTCAAAAAAATACAATAACAAGAGTCCTCATGACTCAGCTCATAAACTCCCCCATAGAGGAAGTTCCAACATCCAATCCAAAAGAAAGATAGGGCTCATATACCATTGGACGGATGCAATCATCTACATCAATTCTCAAAAATAGGTTGGGGCATAACCCCAAGCATACCTCTCAGATACACAAATGTATCCTTAGGTAAAGGTTTTGTAAATATATCTGCTATTTGCTCCTTTGTGCTTATGTACTCCAATCTTACTTCTTTTTCTGCAACTTTCTCTCTTACAACATGATACTTGATCTCAATATGTTTAGTCTTAGAATGTAAAATAGGATTTTTTGACATATTCACTGTACTGGTGTTATCACAATGTATAACAACAGGCTCATCAAACTTGATTCCAATATCCTTCAACATCTACTTCATCCAAATAATTTGATTACAATTATTTTCTGCTACAACATATTTTGCTTCTGTTGTACTTTGTGAAGCACAATTCTACTTCTTACTTAATCAAGAGACCAATTTTCCTCCAAGAAAAAAGGCTCCACCACTGGTGCTTTTCTTGTCATCAACGCTGCCTCCCCAATCTACATCAGTATAGGCACATAAAGTAAAATCATTAGAATTCTCATACCATAATCCATAATCCATTGTTCCTTTCAGATATCTCAGTATCCTCTTTACTACTGCATAATGTGATTCTCTAGGTTCTACTTGAAATCTTGCTACAATCCCAACTGAATGTGCTATATCAAGTCTTGTATGTGTAAAGTACTGCAATCCTCCAATCATAGATCTGTACTTTTTCTGCTCAACTGTTGGTGTCTCATCTTTGCTAGATAACTTATGTCTGGTTACAATAGGTGTTCCAATAGGTTTAGAATCTGTCATTCCAAATCTTTTCAATAAGTCATTCAAATACTTAGTCTGACTTACAAATATACCTTCCTTGCTTTGTGTTATCTGTAATCCCAAAAAATATTTCATTTCTCCAATCATGCTCATCTCAAATTTAGTCTTCATTTCATCTGCAAATTTGTCACTAGCTTCATCTTCTCCTCCAAAGATAATATCATCAACAAATATAACTATAACCAACAAACCATTCTCAATTTCTTTTGTGTATAAGTTACTATCTGTTGTTCCTTTTATAAATCCCAATTTCAATCAATACTTATCCAATCTTGCATACTAGGTTCTAGGTGCTTATTTTAATCCATATAAAGCTTTCTTTAACTTACATACCATATCTCCTTCTTGTGTCAAAGGAAAACCTTCAGGCTGCTCAATGTAGACTTCTTCTTCCAATTCACCATTCAAAAATGCTAATTTCATATCCATCTGATACACTTTGAATTTCTTGTAAGCTGCATATGCTAGAAACATTCTCACTGCTTCAAGTCTGGCCACAGGTGCAAAAGTTTCTTCATAGTCGATTCCTTCTTGTTGTGAATATCCTTTACATACTAATCTCACTTTGTTTCTTATCACTTCTCCTTGTTTATTCATCTTGTTTCTGAATACCCACTTTGTTCCAATCACATTCTTGTCTTCAGGTCTAGGGACCAATTCCCATGTCTTGTTTTTTTCAATCTGCTCCAGTTCTTCTTTCATAGCATTAACCCAATGTTCATCTTCACAAGCTTCATTAGTAGTCTTAGGTTCAATTTGAGAAATCAAACATAAATTTACCTTATTTTGAGTCAAAACTCCTCTATCTAAACTTCCAATAACTTCCTCAACAGGTTGATGTCTTGAATTATACCTGTTAGGTGTCATAGTTACTGATCTTGTTCCAACTGTAGACTCTTCTCTTCTTTCTTCTCTATTTTCTTCTCTATTTTCTTCTTTGTTTTCTTCTCTATTTTCTTTAGTATGACTTTCATTCAGCAAATCACTGTTAGTTTCAAAAAATAATTCTGCATTTTCAATGTTAGGCTGAGGTTGTGCTTCTCCATCAGATTCACAATCAAGCATTCTTTCCTGAATTTTAAACTTCTCGTCAACTTTTACATTTTCACTTTCAACAATAGTTTTAGTTCTTTTGTTATAACATCTATATGCTTTGCTTTTTAAAGAATATCCAAGAAATATTCCTTCATCACTTCTAGGATCAAATTTTCCTATATCATCATCTCTCTTTATATAACATTTACTTCCAAAAATTCTAAAATACTTAACTGAGGGTGCATGTCCAAACCATAATTCATAAGGTGTCTTGTTTGTATCTACTCTGGTTTGTACTCTATTCATAGTGTATACTACTGTGTTCACTGCTTCTCTCCAAAAAGTCTTAGCCAAATCATTTTCAAACAACATAGCTCTTGCTGCTTCAGTTATTGACCTGTTCCTTCTTTCTGCAATACCATTTTGTTATGGTGTTCTAAGGGCTGAAAGTTGTCTCTTAATACCATTCATTTCACAAAAGGTGTTAAACTCTCTAGATGTAAATTCACCACCTCTATCAGATTTTAAACACTTAATCTTCATTCCAGATTCATTCTCAATTTTACTTTTCATGATCTTAAATTTATCAAATGCTTCAAATTTTTCTTTAAAAAATGCAATCCACATCATCCTTGTAAAATCATCAACAAGAATCATAAAATACCTTTCTCCATAGAATCCTCTAGTCCTAGTAGGACCACTCAAGTCTGTATGAACAATCTCCAACTTCTCTGTCGATGTGAACTTCTTGCTAGGAAATGAACTCCTTTTCTACTTTGCCATCATACATTCTTTGCAAATCATGTTAGTAAGTTTCATAATTCTAGGTAAATCTCTTACCGCAAGTGTAGTGCTCACCTTGACAATATTATCAAAGTTTATATGACAAAACCTTTTATGCCATAACCAACTGTCATCAATCTTAGTTATCAAACATGTCATCTCAGTAGGATTCAACTAAAATACATTACCTCTGATTCTGGATCCTTTTGCAATTAGATTTCCATCTTGATCTTTTATCACACAAGTTTTATCAGTAAACCAAACTTGATAACCCTTATCAGTCAATTGTCCAACGCTTAGTAGATTATGTCTCAATCCATCAACAAAGTAAACATCATCAGTGTTAGTCTTTCCATCAAGAGTAATAGATCCTATACCCTTAATCAAACAAGGTGCATTATTACCAACCCTAACAATTCCTCCATCATAATTATCTAACTTAACAAACTTTCTTTTATCTCCAGTCATATGATGTGAACAACCACTGTCTATAATCCAATCAGATTTCTTTTCAACTTGTGAAACTAATGCTTTTTCTTCCCTTTTATCAGATTCAAAACTTTCTTCTTTAATTGCTACAAATCCTATTTCCTCAAAGTTATCATTATCACTGTCACTTAAATGTCTTTCAATTCCTACTTCAAGATCTTCATCATTTGCATAATAACATTCTTTAGATCTCCTAGGTTTAAACTTGCTTCTATACTTCTTAACTCTTTTAGGACATTTAGATGCAAAATGACCATATTCTTGACAAGTCTAACATTTAAAGATTTTCTTACCATCTGGTTCTCTTTTTACAAGTAATGCAATACCTTCTACAATCTTCTTATCTTCCTCAGATTTAGATCTGTTACTGCTGGCTTAATCTCCATTCACACTAGTACTTCTTGTAGGTCTAATGTTAAGAGCACTGAATGCTATTTCCATTCTAGGTAGCTCTCCTGATAATCTCAAGTTCATCTCTACTATTTCTAATCTTCCAAGAAGAGTCTCTCTTGAAAAGTTTGATGTACAAGGTATCACTTGTTCAATCATCTGTGTTGTTTGCTTGAATACTGGTGTCAAAGTTCTCAGAATTTTCCATATCACTTCATTCTCTATCTTATCACCTCCACAAGACTTTATTCCTGTTACAATCTCAGACATCCTACCAATATAGCTTCTAATAGATTCATCTTCCAACATTCTGATATCTTCAAATGCACAAATCCAATTATGTAATCTAGCCTTCTTTGCATGTTCATCACCTTCAAAAGTAGAATGTAAAGCTTTCCAAATTGCATGAGATGTTTACAAACATCTTACCTGACTATATTCATTCTCCGGTAGTGCTGAAAAAAGTGCTTCTCTTGCAAGTATGTTACACATGAATAGATCTAGTTCATCTTTAGTTCCTGCCTCTAGATTGTCTTCCTCAATGATAGTCTTCTCATTCTTTGTAATCAACCAATAACTTGGTCCTAAACACAATAGATGAGTCTTCATCTTTTCTTTCCAACTGTCAAAATTTACTCCATCAAACTTAGGGCTTTCTTTTCTAAAATTTGCCATGGATCTCCTTAAGTTGTTAAATTTTTCTTTCAAGGACCTGCTGCTCTGATACCAATTGTTAGAAAGTAAAGATCCCCAAGATAACTAAGAGGGGGGGGTGAATCAATTATCAGATAATTTAACCATTCAACTACTTTAAACAATATAATCAATGTACTGATCAACCATAGAAAGATAACCATACACAATTGCACAATAACACAAGATATGTTGACTAGGGAACCTCTTGAAAAGAGTAAACCCCGGTGGGAATGATGCCCACAAAATGATGTACTAATATGAAAGTTCCTTGTTAGAGGATGGACCCTGTTAGGAGTCTTATGAAATACATTTAGTACATATAAATCCCTGTTAGGAGATTTTGAATCCCTGTTAAAAGATTCTAACCCGGTTAAGAGTTTATGGAAGACAGAAGGACCCACTGCCCAAACAGCTTCAAGGCAAGATCTCTGAACCCACTATCCAAAAGATCTTAGAATTATTCAACAAAATAATATGAAATATATTACCTCCTTCACACTATGCCAAAACTGCACTCTCTGCTACACAAGATCACAATTCCAGATCTCTGTACTCACAAGTCTTCCTTCATCATTGAATTAGCTCTTTTCTTCACTTCATGCATATATTCACATCTCAACCTTCATAGTACATATTAAAACAAGGAAAAAATTCCTTCTTATATACCAAACTCAAATAATTACAAATGAGTCAGTCCTTAATTACAAAATAATAAATTCTACACGCTACACACAAAATTTCACATAAAACTGTCGGCTTCCAGATACTGTAACTTTCTCCAAACATATCTTCAAAGTTTGCACTATGAACCACATCATCATTAATGAGTCTCCAACATCCCTTTAACTGTGCAAAATCAGATTCCATCCCAGCTAAGAGATATCCTCCAATTTTTGAAGATCGCTTCATAAAAAACACTGTCTAAACACTGCTTTCACCAAAATGCTCATAACTCTCATAAATGAATGAATTTATTTTTGTTCTATTAACCATAGGTTAATAACACACCAAAGAACATACCATCAACTGTGCAAAAGCCAATCTGCAATACAACATGTGTGCAAAACAAAACTGTACCTACTTTCCTGCTAATATCTAGAATATCACTGTGTTGACATCAATGACAATCCAAGTCATGAATGCAACAACAACTACTACAGAATGATTGCCAAAATACTTTGCATTCATTCCTAACAATCTCTAGGAATGCTAATTGTGTATGTTCTCAAAAAAATTTCAATAACGCACATAGTCCTAGAAAATGAAAAATTGGCCTCGCTAAGGTTTGTAGTAATGGTCTGACTCTACAAATTTTATGATCTCAAGAGGGAGAAATCCAATCCAGGCACACTGGCATTTTGACACAATCCAAGAATTTAATCAATCAAGATTTGCTAGGGAGATTTGACAGCCCAACAAGAGACCACACCTGTGAAGATTTCCTCGACAAGGACATTTATATAGTGATTGTTGCTACCACGGTGAAAATGGCTATTATCACTTGAGGTTTCATCCACATGGTTGACCCAATAAAGGGCATGTCCACTATGGTTAACCATTTCTAAAGGTGACTCACAAAAGATACCACGTGGGGACTTGGTCCAGATCCAAGGATTTGAGTTTCTGATACTACCCAAAAAGGGAGTAGATCATAATCCTCTAGCCTTATCACTTTTACCAAAACACAATAGATAGATTAATCTGACATGCTAAGACTAAAATTATCTCACCAAGATTTGTGATTTCAACAATTATGTCTATCGATCTCTCCGGAGAGAGAACGTATCGATCAAAAGCTGAGGACCAGACCTAGTAGAATGTGAGACAATCACAGTATCCTCCCTACCTACAAGGGGATCTATCGTCAAGAATAGCTTTGCATGCATGAACAAGTGAATGAGTACAAATCTCTCAAGATCATCCATAAATAGTGTTCATAGGGCCTATTTACTATGTGTAACAAATATGCAAAAAATAAATCTATGTTCGTTTTATAGCCCAAAACTGAAGTGTAAATTATGAAAGCTATAAAGGCACTCAAGCTTGACACAAGAGACTTTGTTTTATATCCAAATCGAAGTGTTATCAGATTGAACATAATACCTGAGTTCCTCGCAACGTGCTTAGTAGATTTTTACCTATTTTAGCAATTTTTGAGCATTTATCTTCTATCTTTTGTACCCATGGGATGGACCTGCACCTGCACTTGCAAACCACTGTTATGAAAAAATTACCTATTCTTGTACATGCAACCCATTGTTATAAAAATAGATAAAAAAAGAAACACAAGTTGTCAACTCCACGTGGTAGAAAATCAGGTTAGTCAAAGATAATATGTCATTTGATAATCGAAAAACCTACTGTCATAAAAAATCAGATTCTAACTAGTCTGCACTAAATCAATCATAACTTTTAAAAATCAAGATGAAATTAATTTAAAAAAATGGAAAATGAAAGCTAACTCGAATAGATTTCCAAAAATATAAATTTAGGATCTGTATCATGTCATATGTGCATGTACCAATAAAAACATCGGTCAAATTTCATAAAATCAGGTTATGACTAGTCTGCACTAAAATGATTATAACTTTTGCAAATCAAGACAAAATAAATCCAAACAACTAGAAAATGAAAGCTAACTCAAATAACTTTCTAGAAATATAAATTTCAGATCTGTATCATGTCATATGTGCATGTACCAATAAAAACATAAGTCAGATTTCATAAAATCAGGTTCTAACCAGTTTGCACTAAAATGATCATAACTTTTGCAAATCAAAACGAAATTAATCCAAACCAATGGAAAATGAAAGATAACTAAAATAAATTTCCATAAATATAAATTTCGGATCTGTATCATGTCATATGTACATGTACCAATAAAAAATACCAGTCATATTTTTGGAAAAATAGCCCAGAAATTTATCACAGAATTCATAAAAATCAACCTTGTGGTCGTGGGTTCGAGAAAAATGATAGAAATTTGATAGAATATAATAGAATGGAAACCTATTTCAGAGCCCCATGGTAGGCACCAGAAATGTGTGTGTGAAAATTGTACCTAGCTATGGACACAATACTTCAGTAAAACATTAGAGATTAGCAAAATTGAAATCTGCAAATAAATAAAACTAAGCTAACCAGGCGATTTAATGTCTTCTAGTAGGTGCAAGTATGGTATTCTCAGATTAGACCAAGATCAGTGACAATGCAACACCTAAACGAAGGATTTAAAATCATGAAAGCAATGAAATATGAATGCAAATTAATCTATTTTTTTGAATTTTTGATGCAATTAGATGAAAAACTTGATATGAAACTGATGGAATATGGATGAAGTGACTGAGAGGGGGGGTGAATCAGTCAACCATAAAACACTTCACAATTATTTCTTTCCAGATCCCTTAGGATATCTTAATGAATATTATCTGTTTAACACTCGGTAAATAGATTGCAGTAACTTTGTAGATGCAGAAAGTATTAGTAAAATTATCTTTTAGATATTCATCAGCACTTGCTTATTTTTAAGATAACTATTAAGAACACAAGAGACACAGAATTTAACGTGGAAACCCAATATGGGAAAAACCACCAATGTATCTAGATACTGATTTTCACTTTTCTGAAGTGATGCCTGGTTAGAAGCCAACCCGACCTAAAAGGTTACAAAACACACTGTTAGGTGTGACCTTGTTAAAGGATTTAATCACCCTGCTAGGAGTGGCCTGGTAAGAGGTCTTGAGAACAATTCAATAGAATTGTCACCTTGTTAGAGGGTTTACAATATGGTTGTTAAACCAACTCGGTTAAGAGATTTAGAATTCACTGTTGCAATGATAAAAAGGTAACAATGAAAATGACCTGTATAATAATGCAACTACCTTGCTGATTACAGATCTCTGTTTTGTATAAGTGTGATCCTTCCTGATCGAATATATCTTTGTTGCTCCTCAAGGATATCTGGTTATCCTTCACAATTTTGCACACACCTTTCCTGTCTTTCTTCTATATATCTTCTTCTATATCTGTCTTCTATTTTTCACATTTGACCTTTTATTTATATGATTTTAGATTTGTCAAATCGACATTACTTAGTATAACAGTCGGCTGAATTAAGCAAACTTTATTTGCAAAGATCCTTCAAGGGTTGACAGTGCTCAGTGACCATAACTTTCTACAATCTTTCAGAGACCGAGGGAACTCGGTAAACACTGATAATCCTTCTTCTTCGATAACCGACTGAACTCGGTAGATGCTAACTTTTCTTTGACAACCGACTGAACTCGGTAAACACTGCTAATTTTTCTTTGATAACCGAGTGAACTCGGTAAGCACTAATTTTACTGCTAGGTAGACTGACTAAGCTCGGTAGGTACTGAATGTTGTGGACTATGACATTGTGTGACATCAAAGACAATACATAATTTGAATAACAATTTTCTTCAAACAATTGTTTCCAACAATCTCCCTCTTTGGCATTGATGGCAACACAATATATCATAGCATAAGAAATTTGAAAGAATTAGCTCGGTTCAGATTCAAATCTTCCTCTGTCAGCAAACTTCCTTTTTATTGAAAACTCTTCCTTCTGACTATTGAAAATTTCTTGAAGTAATAGCAAAGACATAGCAAACACTCCCTCTTTGACAACACATGCCAAAGACAATTCACATATTACCGGTGTAAACTAATGTACCTCAAGTACTGATTCATATGAAATGATTCCTTGAATATGCTGCATCAACTGGTTGATTTTCAATCATGTTCTGGTTGATGCATCACTAAAACTATATTTAGTGAGCCTCAGATAGGGGAATGACCCCTAACTTACCTCTTAGATACACAAATGCATCCTTGGGTAATGGTTTGGTGAAAATGTCTGCAATCTTCTCTTTTGTATGAATATATTCTAATCTGATTTCCTTGTCCTGTACCAATTCTCTAACAAAGTGATATTTAATAGCAATGTGCTTGGTTTTGGAATGCATTACTGGATTCTTCAAAATGTTTATTGCACTTGTATTGTCACAAAATATAACTACTGGTTCTTTGATTTCAACCTTCATACCTTGTAATAACTATTTAAACCAAACAATATTTGAACAATTTACTACAGCAGCAACATATTCTGCTTCAGCTGTGGATTGAGATGTGTAATTTTGCTTTTTATTGGTCTAGGATACCAGTCTTTTTCCAAGAAGAAATGCTCCACCATTTGTACTTTTTCTGTCATCAATGTTTCTTGCCCAATCAGCATTAGTAAACACTTTTAAGTCTAGATTGCCTCCAAATTTGTACCACAAACCATATTCTTCAGTTCCTCTTAAGTATCTTACGATTCTTTTGATTGCCATCATATGATTTTCCTTAGGTTTTGCTGAGAATCTTGCTACTATACCGACTGCTAAGGCAATATTAGGTCTTGTATGTACTACATACTACAATTTTCCAATCATAGATCAGTATAAGGTCTGATCTACTTCTTTTGAATCATCATTTTTGGTAAGTTTCAGTCCAGTACACATGGGTGTACCAACTGGTTTTGAATCTTCCATACCAAACTTCTTAAGTATTTCCTTAATGTATTTAGATTGAGTAATGTATATACCATCCTTGCTTTGCTGAATTTGAAGACCAACAAAGAATTTTATTAAACCGAACATAGACATTTCAAATTCTTTGTTCATTTTCTCTGAAAATTCTTTGCACTGATCATCATTCCCTGTAAATATAGTATCATCTACAAATATTTCTGCCAATACAATTTTGTCATCCGGTCCTTCTTTAATATACAGATTGTTGTTATCATTGGCTCTTTTGAAATTAATCTGAATCAGATAGTTATGGAGTCTTTCATACCATGCTCTAGGAGCTTTTTTCAAACCATACAATGCTTTGTGTAACTTGCAGACCATGTCCTTTTTATCTAGATCAACAAAACCTTTAGGTTGTTCAATGTAGACTTCTTCATCAAGAATTCCATTGAGAAATGCAGATTTTATATCCATCTGATATACCTTAAATCTTTTATGTGCTGCATAAGCAAGTAGAGTTCTTACACCTTATAATCTTGCAACAGGAGCAAAAGTTTCACCATAATCTATACCTTCTTCTTGAGAATAACCTTTACATACCAATCTAGCTTTGTTTCTAGATACTTGACCGTCTTCATTCAACTTATTCCTGAATACCCATTTTGTTCCAATTACATTCTTATCTTTAGGTCTAGGTACAAGAGTCCATGTTTTGTTCTTTTGTATTTGTTCTAATTCTTCATTCATTGCTTCAATCCAACTTTCATTTTTCAATGCATCTTTGATATTTCTAGGTTCAAAATTAGTAAGCAGACATGTACCTTTTAGCTTGCTTCTTGTCATAGTACCATCTGATTTGTTTCCAATAATTTGATCTGGTGTATGATGCCTTCTGACATATTTGGCTAGTATAGGTTCCTTGCTTTTTGAATGTGTCATGTTGTTGTCTTCTAGGATCTCTTCTTCAGGTTGCTCGGGCTCGGTAGATATTTGCTCGGTAACTTCAGGCTGAGACTCAGTTTGAATTTTTTCCTGTGACTCAGTTTGAACTTCTTCCTGTGACTCGGTTACTATGCTAGGCTTGGTAGATATAGTTTCCTCATTGATAGTTGTGTCTGGAAATGTTTCAGGTTCAATGTAAATGAATCTTCTATAGTTTTCAGGTTCCCTTTTGCTTTCTTCTTCAGTCTTTTCTGCAAACTCATCAAATTTTACATGTATACTTTCTATGACTTTGTGAGTAGATAAGTTCAGACATTTGTATGCCTTGCTTTTGCTAGAATATCCTAGGAATATTCCTTCATCACTTTTCACATCAAATTTATTTCTTCTGGATTCTTGTAAGAAATAACACTTGCTACCAAATACTTTCATGTAACTTACATTGGGTTTATAGCCATACCATAATTCATAAGGAGTTTTGAATGTGTCTTTCTTCAATTGTACTTAGTTTAAGGTATGAACTACAGTGCTGATAGCTTCCTTCCAGTACTTTATAGCGATGTTCTTTTCTATCATTAAAGTCCTTGCACAATCCATAATAGATCTGTTTCTTCTTTCTGCTATTCCATTCTACTCAGGAGTTCTAGGAGCTGATACCTGTCTTTTGATTCCTCTTTCAATGCAAAAGTTGTTAAATTCAAAGGTTGTCAATCTTCCAACTAAAGCATCCAAAGTTATATTGTGGTTTGTTTCACATCTTCTTTCTTGAATAGCTGATACTCTTATTGCATAGATAGGGAGTAATGTTCTGAGTACCTTTCTTATAACAGTTTCATTAGAGATTGTTCCTCTAGAAGCTCTAATTGCACTAACACTTTCTTTGATCCTTTCAACATATTTTGCAATGTTTTCATCTTCTTTCATATTCATCTTGTCAAACTGTCCTCTTAGGCTTTCTGCTTTGGCTCGTTTCACATTTGCATCACCACCATATATTTTCTTCAGTGTGATCCACATTTCATATGCAGTAGTGCATTCTTTAATATCATCAAATTCTTCATAGCTGAGAGCTGATGCAATGTCTATCATCATGGTGTTATGACTCTTTTTCTCTGCAATGTCTTCAACAGTTAATGTGCTAGTAGGAACTATGTATTCTTCATCAATGTATTTTCATCCTGAATCACCAATGGAAGCCAGATGAAGTCTCATGAGACCTTGCCATGCTAAAAAGTTATCTCTGTTGAGCTTTGGAATTTCCCTCTTGTAAGACATCCTGATCTTTAGCTTAGGTCCTTGAAACCCTTCCTGCAAGCACCAAAAGCTCTGATACTAATTGATGGAATATGGATGAAGTGACTGAGAGGGGGGGTGAATCAGTCAACCATAAAACACTTCACAATTATTTCTTTCCAGATCCCTTAGGATATCTTAATGAATATTATCTGTTTAACACTCGGTAAATAGATTGCAGTAACTTTGTAGATGCAGAAAGTATTAGTAAAATTATCTTTTAGATATTCATCAGCACTTGCTTATTTTTAAGATAACTATTAAGAACACAAGAGACATAGAATTTAACATGGAAACCCAATATGGGAAAAACCACCAATGTATCTAGATACTAATTTTCACTTTTCTGAAGTGATGCCTGGTTAGAAGCCAACCTGGTAAAAGGTTACAAAATACACTGTTAGGTGTGACCTTGTTAGAGGATTTAATCACCCTACTAGGAGTGGCTTGGTAAGAGGTCTTGAGAACAATTCAATGGAATTGTCACCTTGTTAGAGGATCTACAATATGGTTGTTAAACCAACTCGGTTAAGAGATTTAGAATTCACTGTTACAATGATAAAAAGGTAACAATGAAAATGACCTGTATAATAATGCAACTGCCTTGCTGATTACAGATCTCTGTTCTGTATAAGTGTGATCCTTCCTGATTGAATATATCTCTGCTGCTCCTCAAGGATATCTAGTTATCCTTCACAATTTTGCACACACCTTTCCTATCTTTCTTCTATATATCTTCTTCTATATCTGTCTTCTATTTTTCACATTTGACCTTTTATTTATATGATTTTAGATTTATCAAATCGACATTACTTAGTATAATAGTCGGCTGAATTAAGCAAACTTTATTTGCAAAGATCCTTCAAGGGCCGACAGTGCTCGGTGACCATAACTTTCTACAATCTTTCAGAGATCGAGGGAACTCGGTAAACACTGATAATCCTTCTTCTTCGATAACTAACTGAACTCGGTAGATGCTAACTTTTCTTCGACAACCGACTGAACTCGGTAAACACTGCTGATTTTTCTTTGATAACCGAGTGAATTCGATAAGCACTAATTTTACTGCCAGGTAGACAGACTGAGCTCGGTAGGTACTAAATGTTGCAGACTATGACATTGTGTGACATCAAAGATAATACATAATTTGAGTAGTAATTTTCTTCAGACAATTGTTTCCAACAGAAACTAATTTAGAATGAATTGAAATGATATGCAATTTAATCTAACAATGCTATGAAGATGAATGAAAAAGTATGCAAAAGCTATGAAAAACTATGAGTTAAAACAACTTTTAACTCAAAATAGAGTTTAATTCAATTTTCAACTCATAATTGAATGTTGAGTTTAAATTTAAACTTGGCTATTGATTTCTAGTTGACTGCTTTTTTGATTATGCATGTTTTAATTATAAATTAATTTAAAAATAAAGTGATTTATTCTTAACTTAATTGATTTTAAATTTAAAATAACTGATTTATGGGTTAATCAATTATTTTAATCAAACTTTTATTCAAAATTATATTATTAAATATTGACAATTTGGATTTAATCAATTATTCATAGGAGATTTGATTTATTGTTAAAATAAAAACAATATTAATTAGGAATAAATGCAATTAAATCTAATTAAATAATTAAGTGGCAAAATTAAATTAATTAATTAAATATTCAACATATTCAATTAATTAACTTTAGGATAAATAATGACATTTATCACCAAATAATATTCAATTAAAGATAATTATGATAAATTAGGAATATTCCCCAATCAACATCTGTATATGCACATAGGGTAAAATCATCAGATTTTTTGTACCACAATCCATACTGAATTGTGCCTCTTAAATAACTCAGTATCCTTTTTACTGCTGCATAATGTGATTCTCTAGGTTCAACTTGAAATCTTGCTACAATTCCAACTAAATGTGTTATATCAAGTCTTGTATGTGTCAAGTACTGCAATCCTCCAATCATAGATCTGTACTTCTTCTGTTCCACTGCAGGAGTCTCATCTATGCTAGATAACTTATGTCTAGTTACCATAGGTGTTCCAACTAGCTTATAGTTCTCCATACCAAATCTCTTCAACAAATCATTCAAGTACTTTGTCTGACTTACAAAGATACCATCACTGTTTTGTGTTATCTGCATCCCAAAAAATATTTCATTTCACCAATCATACTCATTTCAAATTCAGTCTTCATTTCATCTGCAAATTTATCACTGGCTTCATCTTCTCCTCCAAAAATGATATCATCAACAAAAATAACTACAACCAACAAACTATTTTCAATTTCTTTTGTGTAAAGGTTTCTATCAGCTGTTCCTTTTGTAAATCCTAATTTCAACAAATACTTGTCCAATCTTGCATACCAAGTTCTAGGTGCTCGCTTTAGTCCATATAAAGCTTTCTTTAGTTTACATACCATGTCTCCTTCTTGAGTTAAAGGAAAAATTTCAGGCTGCTCAATATAGGCTTATTCCAATTCTTCATTCAGAAATGCTAACTTCACATCCATCTGATACACTTTGAACTTCTTAAAAGCTACATAAGCCAAAAACATTCTTACTACTTCAATTCTTGCTACTGGTGCAAAAGTTTCTTCATAGTCAATTCCTTCTTATTATGAGTATCCTTTACATACCAATCTTGCTTCATTCCTTATTACTTCTCCTTGTTCATTCATCTTGTTTCTGAATACCCATTTTGTTCCTATAACATTCTTATCTTTAGGTCTAGGACCAATTCCCATGTCTTGTTCTTTTCAATCTGATCTAGTTCTTCTTCATAGCTTTAATCCAATGTTCATCTTCACAAGCTTCACTAGTAGATTTAGGTTCAATTTGAGAAATCAAACATAACTGTTCTTGTACCTTATTTTGAGTCAGAACTCCTCTATCTATGCTTTCGATAATCTGCTCAGCAGGATGATTCCTTGATAAATTCTTGTTAGGTGTCATTGTCTCAGATCTCACTTTAGGTGTCGGTTCTTAAATTACCTCACTATGGCTTTCATTCAAAAAATCACTGTCAGTTTCATAAAATAATTTAGTAGTCTCAATGTTAGATCTAGGATGAGTTCCTTCATTTGATTCATAATCAAGCATTCTTCTCTAAATTTTGAACTTTTCATCAAATTTAATATTTGCACCCTCAACAATAGTCTTAGTTCTCTTATTGTAACATCTATAAGATTTTCTCTTCAAAGAGTATCCAAGAAATATACCTTCATCACTTCTAGGATCAAGCTTTCCAATGTCATCATCTCTCTTTATATAACATTTGCTTCCAAAAATTCTAAAATACTTAATTGAGGGTGCATGTCCAAACCATAGTTCATAGGGTATCTTGTCTATGTCTGCTTTGTTTTGTACTTTGTTCATTGTATACACTACTGTGTTCACTTCTTCTCTCCAGAATATATTCGCTAATTCATTCTCAAATAACATAGCTCTTGTTGCTTTAGTTACTAATCTGTTTCTTCTTTCTACAATTCCATTTTGTTCAAGTGTCCCATGGGCTAAAAATTGTCTCTTTATACCATTCACTTCACAAAAGGTGTTAAATTATCTAGAAGTAAATTCTCCACCTCTATCTGATCTCAAACATTTAATCTTCATTCCTGATTCATTCTCCACTTTATTCTTAATGACCTTAAACTTATGAAATGCTTCATATTTTTCTTTAAGAAATGTAATCCACATCATTCTTGTAAAATCATCAACAAGAATCATAAAATACCTTTCTCCATAGAATCCTCTAGTCCTTGTAGGACCACTCAAGTCTATATGAACAATCTCCAACTTCTCTATTGATGTAAACTTCTTACTGGGAAATGAGCTTCTCTTCTATTTAGCCATCACACATTCCTTTCACATCATGTTAGTAGGCTTCATAATTCTAGGCAAGTCTCTTACTGCAAGTGTAGTACTCACTTTCACAATGTTATCAAAATTTATATGACAAAATCTTTTGTGCCATAACCAACTATCATCAATCTTAGTAATCAAGCATGTCATCTCAGTAGGATTCAACTAAAATACATTACCTCTGGTTCTAGATCCAACACCAATCAAATTTCCATCTTTGTCTTTTATCACACAAGTTTTCTCAGTAAACCAAACTTGATATCCCTTATCAAATAACTATCTAACACTCAAAACATTATGTTTCAAACCATCAAAAAAGTAAACATCATCAGTATTAGTCTTTCCATCAAGAGTAATAGATCCTATACCTTTAATCAAACAAAGTGCATTTTTTCCAACTCTAAAAACTCCTCCATCATAATTGTTAAACTTTATGAACTTTTTCATGTCTCCAGTCATATGATGTGAACAACCACTATCTCTAATCCGATCAAATTTCTTTTCAACTTGAGAAACTAGAGCTTTTTCTTCCTTAACCTCTTTTTCAAGATTTTCTTCTTTAATTGCTACAAATCCTATATCATCATTATTATCAGTATCATTTTCAATTAAGGTTCTCTCTATACTAGCTTCAAGTTCTTCATCATTAGCATAATAACATTCCTTAGACCTTCTAGGCTTAAAATTGTTTTTGTACTTCTTAACTCTCTTAGGACATTTAGATGCAAAATGAACATATTCTCGACATGTCCACCATTTAAAATTTTTCTTACTGTCTAGTTCTCTCTTCACAAGCAAGGCAATACCTTCTTCAATCTTCTTGTCTTCTTCATTTCTTGATCTGCTATTGCCAACATAATCTACGCTCACACTGATGCTTTTTGACAAAGTAGGGTGAACACTAAGAGCACTGAATGTTGTCTCTATTCTAGGTAAGTCTCCTAATAACCTCAAGTTCATTTTTGCTACTTCCAATCTTCCAAGAAGAGTCTCTCTTGTAAAGTTCATAGTACAAGGTATAACTTGTTCAATAATCTATGTTGTCTTCTTAAATGCAGGAGTCAATGTCCTCAGAATTTTCTATATCACTTCATTTTTTGTCTTTGTTCCTCCACAAGATTTTATACCTACAACAATCTCTGACATTCTACCAATATAGCTTCTAATAGATTCATCTTCCATCATTCTTATATCTTCAAAATCACATATCCAATTATGTAATCTGACTTTCTTTGCATGTTCATCACCTTCAAAAGTAGACTATAAAGCTAACCAAATTTCATGAGATGTTTTCAAATATTTTACTTGACTGTACTCATTCTCTAGAAGGGCTGACAAAAGTGCTTCTCTAGAAAGTATGTTACACATGAATAGATCTCTTTCATCAATAGTAAATGTTTCAATACCATCCTCATTAATGACAATATTCTCATTTTTAGTAATCAACCAATAACCTAGTCCTAAACATAGTAGATGTGTCTTCATCTTTTCTTTCCAACTATCAAAATTCACTCCATCAAACTTAGGGCTTTCTTTCCTGAAATTCACCATGGATCTTCTTAAGCTGTTAAGATTTTCTTTCAAGGACCTATGACTCTGATACCAATTGTTAGAAAGTAAAGTCCACCAAGATAACTGAGAGGGGGGTGGGGGGGGTGAATCAGTTATCAGATAATTATAACCTTTATCAAATTCAATAGATTTTAACCATATAATAAATGTAACCAATAACCATAGAAAGATATTCATACACAATAACACAATGACACAAGATATGTTGACTAGGGAACCTCTTGATCAAAGAGTAAACCCTGGTGGGAATGATGCCCACAAAAGATGCACTAATATAAATATTCCTTATGAAAGGATGGACTCTATTAGGAGTCTTATGAAATAAATTCAATACATATGAATCCTTTTTAGGAGATTTTGAATCCCTACTAAAAGATTCTAAATCTGTTAGGAGTTATGGAAGACAAAAGGACCCATTGCCCAAACAACTTCAATGGAAAGATCATTGAACACACTATCCAAGTGATCTCTAGATTATTCAATATAATAATATCAAAATACTATTGATCTCAACAATATGTTACCTCTCCTCTGATTGTGCCAAACCGCACTCACTACTACACCAGATCTCAATTTCAGATCTCTATACCTCACATATCCTCTTTCCACAAATTTTTCTTTCATAATATCATTCACTCTTGCATTAATACACATTTCATATCACAACAAGGAAAAAAATTCCTTTCTTTATACCATACTAAAGTAATTACAAATGAGTCAGCATACAAATTACAAAATAAAAGTTTCCACACTTTAGATCAAAATTACACAAAATTGTTAGCTTCTAATTAGAATAACTCTTAGCTTGTGCGACCTCAAAGTTTGTGCTATCATCCATGTCACTATCAATATGTCTTCAACTAATCTCTAAATGCACATAACTAGATTCCATCCAGATTAGGAGATATCATCCAATTACCACAAACTGCTACTCAGGAACATTGCCTAAATACTGCTTCCACTAAAATGCTCATAACTTCCATGAATAAATGAATTAATGTCTATGCTCTTAACCATGAACATATAACACATCATAGAGTAAGTCCTCAACATCACATAGCTTGATCTCTAATATCCCATGTGCGCTAAACCAAACACTGTCTACTCCTCTGCTAATCTTCAGTAGATCACTGTGGTGACATCAATGACAATCTCAGTCATGAATGCAATAAAAACTGCTATAGAATGGCTGCTAATACTCCTGTAGGATATATTCAAAATTCATTCCTAACAATCTGTACATGAAAGATGAAGAAGGTAAAGGGATTTTGTTAGCTAAATTTTTTGTAGATGATATCATATTTGGTGAACAAGATTCCCTGTGTAAGAAATTTTCAAATGAGATGCAAATTGAGATTGAAATTCCTATGTTTGGTGAGATAAAGTTCTTTGTTGGTTTTCAAGTCTATCAGATGGAGAGAGGAATTTTTATTACATAGTCTAAATATATTAAAGAGATATTGAAAACCCTTAGTATGGAGGACTCAAGGCTAGTAAGTACTCCAATGGATACTGGATAGAAACTATCTAAAAATGATGATACTACTGAAGTGAACCAAACTCTATATAGATCCATGATTGGAAAGTTGCAATATGTTGTTCACAATAGACTAGATATTGCTCTAGCAGTTGGGATTGTGGCAAGATTCTCTGCCAATCCTAATGAAAGTCATATGGTGGTTGTGAAGAGGATAATGAGATATCTGAAAGGGATAGAAGACTTTGGACTGTACTACAAGAAGCATGAAAAATTTGAACAAAGAGTCTATACTGATGCAGATTGGGTAGGAAATGTAGATGATAGAAAAAGTACTAGTGGAGGAGCTTTCTTTCTTGGGTAGTGATTAGTTTCCTGGACAAGCAAGAAACAAAATTGCATTTCCCAATCTACAGCTGAAGCCGAGTATGTAACAGCTGTAGTGAACTGTTCAAACTTGGTATGGATCAAGAAATTTTTGAAAGACATGAAAGAAGAGATTACTAAACCAATTGTCATATACTATGACAACAAAAGTTCTATCAACATAACTAAGAACCTAGTGATGCACACAAAGACCAAACATATTGCCATCAAGTATCATTATTGAGGGAACTAGTGCAAGATAAAGAAGTGAGAATGGAGTATGTGAATACAAAGGAACAACTAGCAGACATATTCAAAAAAGCTTTACCTAAGGATTCTCATGAATATTTGAGAGGTAAATTAGGGGTGCTTCCCCTAATTGAGGCTACCTAGTCAAGCTAGGAGCACTACATCAAATGTGTTACACATAATATCTGATAGATTGATGCAGAAAAGGTCACACTTTAGGAACAACCTAGAGTTTTGAAAAGAATAGAAAAGCTATAGATAGTCATAAGCAAGATGACAAAGGGAGAAACATTGTTACTAAACTGACAAGATGATATCTACATCTGAAAGATGCAAGTTCTAGTTGTTGCTTTAGCATTATTGTCAAAGAGGGAGATAAGTCGGATGAAAATACATGGAAGATTCACATGGAGAGATTTAGAGGGAGTTATTGTGTGGTCGGTCAAGCAAGTTAGGCTAAGTGATTTAGAATCAGAATGAAGCTAAGGATATTACAAATATTTATGATGAACTGACAAGTTTTGGATTGTTTAGTGAATCACATGTTATTCATATGGTGTTTCCATCAATGCCAAAGAGGGATATTGTTGGAAACTACAATTGAAGCAATTTTTGTATTGTCATTGATGTCAAACCTTAAATGGTAAGATTGTTTCTATCTAAGAAAGTAATATATCTATTAGTTGATGAGAAGGATTAGGGCATGGTTGGTAACAATAGCACCTAGGTAAAGTTTGAGTTATCTTGATACTTCAATGAGTACTTGATTATATGGCACAATGATAACATAATGTATTGTTTATCTAAGTAAGAAGAAAGACTGAACAACTAGGCTTAACTGAGAAAAAATGAAGAAATCTAGTTTAAGCCGAGTGATGTTAGTGTTGACCGAGAGCCAGTGTATGCTGAGAAAATTCAGTATTGACCGAACATCAGTTTATTACCGAGTGACAGTATTTGCCAAGTGAGAACTAACGAGGTGACTGAGTTGTGCAGTGATGACTGAGGAGTTGAACAATCAATTGACCGAGCATCAGTAATTTACATTTGAGAGAGAATTCAAATTCCTAGCCAACATTTTTGAATTCTTAGGTTATGTAAAATGTGTTGACTTTATTTATAAAGTGTATAGAGCATTTAATGCACAGTAAATCATTTTATTGTGATCTCAATAGAAGATTTAAGATGATTCTAGAAGGATGAATGAAGAACTTAAATGTTGGAAGGATTCGATGGATTTGACCAAAACCTAAGATCTACGGAGGAGATTAAGAAGAAAAAGAGAGATCTATTTGTTGAAGAGATACAAGCTAACCTAAGCATGAGGTTGAGAAGGATGATGGATGTTGGAAGTTATTGATGTTATTGACTGACAAAGAAGAAAGGTTGAAGGTGAAGAGGTTGATTAGAGTTGTGATTGGTTGAAGGGTTTTCCAAGCATATCAGTGATGGAGATGGAAATGGTACTCAATCAGTAAGCCAACATATATGTGTGAATTGGATCTGTTATTTGCAAAGTGAGTTGTATGTTTTTTAGATCAATACTACTACTACTTTCTAACCATTGTATCAATTAAATCCTTTAATCAAGGTTGACCTAATAGTCATTTTATAAATCCTTTAATCAAGGTTGCATTCTAATAGAATGTACTTAAGTCCTCTAACAAGGCGCACTCCTAACAAGGTGGTTGAAATCCTTTAATAGGCTCACACCTAGCAGTGTGTTTGTAAACCTTTGACAAGGTTGGCTTTTCACAGAGCTCATTTCAGAAGAGTGAATATATCAGTAGCATGTTACAAAGTGGTTTTTCCCAAATTGGGTTTCCACTATAAATCCTAGTGTCAAACTTGTGTGAATGTTTTAGTGTTAAACATTTCTATGTTTTGCAAGTTAAATGCTATTGGATAGTGGATTGCATTGTTATCTATTTCTGGTATACATTCTGTAATGACCAAGTAGCTTCTGGTTATTATATTTGAATTTGTTGAAGTATTTGAAAGTTTTTTTTATACATATGGACCTGAGAACAACTGATTCACCCCCTCTCTATTGTTCTAAATCATATTGACATAGTAAGTGATAGACTAACTAAAATTCTTGTCTCAACAAAACATTCATATGGTTTTCATGTCATCTTTCCTCATGTATGCCCTAGCATGTCAACAAATATGGAACGAGCTACCTGTTGTTACTCACTATGATGAAAATATTTAGGTCTATGATTTCTACCCCTGCATACAACTAGAAAAAATCTATGAACATTATAGAAGGGTCAATGATGTTTTCATAATGAAGTTATGTCATGAAATACAAGGTTGTCCAGAATGAAAACTATCAGATGCAACCGCATAAACAATAATGCAATTTAGAAGTTATTATACACAATATCCTACATTTACATATTTCAGGATAGGAGCATTTGATGACTTTCCATTCAAATTGCCAAAATATCTAGATGATAAAATAGTTTTGATAGAGTTATGCAGATAGATAATCAAGGTCAACAACAAATGCATCGAGCGACATAAAGAAGGTATTCATTTTCCCATTTTCATAGGACCTTATGTTAATATGATTTAGAACAACAGAGAGGGAGGGGGTGAATCAGTTGTTCTCAGGTCCAGATGTACCAATTAAACATTCAAATGCTTCCACAAACTCAGATCTAATCACCAACTCAAATCAGTCTCTAAAGAACATATATCAAAAAATATATAACATGCAGTCCACTAGCCAATAGTATTTAACTCGTAGAATATCAAAATGTTCAAAAAAGTATGACACCAGGATTTATAATGGAAACCCAGTTTGGAAAAAACCACTTTGTAACATGTTACTGATATTTTCACTCTTGTAAATTAAGCTCTATGAAAAGCCAACCTTGTTAAAGGTATACAAACACACTATTAGGTGTGACCCTATTAAAGGATTTTAATCACCTTGTTAGGAGTGGCCTGGTCAGAGGACTTGAGTACATTCCATTAGAATGCCACCTTGATTAAAGGATTTATCAATGACTGTTAGGTCAACCTTGATTAAAGGATTTTGACTCTTACAATGGTTAGAAAGTAGTAGTAGTTTCTTATCTATAAAACATACAACTCACTTTGCAAATATCAGATCCAATTTGCACATATATGCTAATCTACTGACTGAGTATCATTTCCATCTCCATCACCGATCTTCTTGTAATTCACTTCAAGCAATTAAAACTCTAATCTTCACCTTCTGCCTTCTGCCTAGACTTATTAGTCAATAACATCAACATCACCAACATACTATGTAACCTCACCATTAGGTTTCCTTTATACCTCTCCAGATAGGTAGATCTATCTTTTGCCTCTTAATCTCCTCCGTAGATCTTAGGTTAGTTCATATCCAACAAATCCTTCCAACATTTAAGTCCTTCATACATCCTTCTAGAAACATCTTTAATCTCCTCATTGAAATCATAATAAAATGATTTACCATGCATTAAATTCTCCATATAATCAATTAATAAAGTCAACACAATTTACATAAACCAAGAATTCAATTTTGTCAGATGGAAATATGAATTCTTCCTCCAAATGTAAATTTTCGACGCTCGGTCAATACTATGTTCATCTCCTTGGTCGTCACTATGTAACTCAGTCATCTGTATAAACTGTCTTCCTTGGATAACACTATTTTGCTTGGTAATTTCCTGTCTCTTGGCATAAATTGATGTTCGGTCAACACTAGATTTACTCGACATATACTGGCACTCGGTTGACACTAACATCACTCGGCTTAAGCTAGATTTCTTCACTCTCGATTAAGCCTACTTCAATCTTTTTTCTTACTTTGATAAACAATACATTATCTTATCATAGTGCCAAATAATCAAGTACTCATTGAAGTATCAAATAACTCAACCTTTTCTTAGGTGCTATTATTATCTCCCTTTCCCTAATCCTTTTCATCAATCAATAGATATAGTACTTTCTTAGATAGCAACTGTCTTACCAGTTAAGGTTTGACATCAATGACAATACAAAAATTGTTTGAATTGTAGTTTCCAACAATCTCCCTCTTTGGAATTGATGGGAACATCACACGAATAACACATGATTTACCAACCAATCCAAACTTTTTCATTGCATAAGAAATAATTATAATATTCTTAGCTTCATCTTGATTCTCAATAACTTAACCTTACTTGACCGTTTATGTAATGCCCCGCCAGGGAACCTAGGAGAACTTAACCTAACATGCAACTAAGTTTACATAATAATATTTTTTTTAGAGTTAACAATCAATAACATCAAAGTTACAATGTGGAATCAAAGCATAGCAATAAAAAATTAACATAGTTTACAACTCCCAAGGGTTCCTTGATGTAGATTACAAAAGAGTAAATTATAATTAAGATAAGATATAATTATGAATCCCAAGAATGCATCTGAAAGAAAAATACAACAACATATGAATGATTACATAAATACAATTGGCACCATAAGGTAACCATAATAATCTGCATCCACTGCACATGCCGTAGGGTATGTAATACAATAACTGAATAGAAGTACAACATGACATCTCTGAATATCTGAAACAATGCTACATGATCACAAGAAGAAAGAAGAACAAGAACACATCTTCATCAATGAAGATCTTAAAGAAAAATTGCCACAAGGATCATCCAGCCTCGGTGCACGAATGTCAGAATCTCAAATGGTAAAAGAATCACTACCACCCGACCTTGTGAACCTAAACAGTCCACTCTTACTATGCTAAGGAGATAACATCAGATCCCACTCGGATAACAAACAACAACAATAACCAAGGAAAAGGTCCTGAAAGCTTCTAACTCAAAGGTACAAAAAGTACAACAAGGTATAACATACTCTCACCAGAGGCAACCAATACATGTAGGAAACCTAAGATGTATACAGGAAGTGTCATCACACAAGCCAACTCCAAGGTTATCCTGGTAGTCTCTTCAGACCCTAGTGCCCTAGTGACCCTGTGTGGTTTTAGTAACCTTTCATGTAGATAAGGTACTACCTATGCCATATCCAATCCACAAAGGTAGCAAGCATCTTCTCACTCCCATCCTAGTCAAACTCAATCAGGAACTCAGGCATGGGTGTTGCACATAATATCTTATTAGGTTCATTTTAAAATTCCCAATGTTTATTAATTATCACTTATTAAACTACTTGTAACAGGATCTCCTAGTAGCCACTTCCGAGCTCCGGCACCAATTACAAGCCACTTCTTGACATACACTTAGATGACCTACCCTAGGGTTTCACAAGATCAAAAGAACTCTGAGTTAACACAACTCATGAATCTTGTTAACTAGATCCAACATGCAAGACCCGAAAAACCAAGATCAAACCCACCTAGGGTTAGAACAACTCATGCAACCTAACAATGCATGCAAAGAAAACAAAAGATACAATTCCAAACACCTGATAAGCCCCCCCTCAGGTTTACATCCCAAAAGTCAACTACATTTCCCAAATGATCAAATCAAGACATATTGTCTAAAAGCAGCATAAGTCCCAAACGACCATCCATGCTTATTAAGGAATGAACATACAAAATTTACTAAACTCTAAAACAACCAGACAAATAAACAAAACAATCTCTATTACACATTCCCTATATGATATTCATTTAATTATACCATACAAAAGAATTAAAAAAAATAACTTAGAATATCATCTAAGTATATAAATATACAAAAAACAAAATGCATCTAAAATTAATAAATAATACCTTGATTCATTTATATTAAAAAAACTCATTCCCAAATAATACTAAAAATGAATCATTTTAACATAAATTATATAAAAAAACAATACATGACTTTCATGTTCATCTTAATCAAAGATTAACTCAAAATAACTGTTAATGAATTAAATCAAAATTAAATTAAGCTTATTTAATTTATTTAATGATAAATAAAAACAAAATAACAAAAATTAAAACTAAACTAATTTTATTAAATTAAATTAATAACAAAATAAATTAACAAATTATAAAAATTTGTCTTAAATATCAAATCAACAAAATTTGCGCACATAATACTGTGCGACAATACCCTCGGTACTGTCGCACAGTGGGTCCTCTGGCAGGGTCTGTCGTGCGACAGTACCCTATAGGTACTACTGCATGGAAGCCCTCTGCAGGACTATCGTGTGACAATACCCTTGGGTACTGCTACACGGTGACCCTTGGGCACTGTGTGTGCGACCATTTGGGGGGGAGTTAATAGCCCCTCCAAACTTAGAATATATTATTATTATTATTTTTTAAATTTAAAAACTTTCCAAATAACCTTTGATATATGTATATATATATCTATATATCTATATATGTATATATATGTATATATCTATATATGTATATATATATATATATATATATATCTATATATCTATATATGTATATATATCTATATCTATATCTATATCTATATCTATATCTATATCTATATCTATATCTATATCTATATATCTATATATATATATATATAGTAAACACAACATAATCATATAATATATAAACAAACATATATCCCACAATTACAAAGATTTCTCTTAACATAAACATTAACTATACTAATCCTCCACAAGGATCAAAACCCTGATCTTGTTGGGTTTCCATTAATTCCTCTACAGATTCCTTAAAACCTTCAAATTTACATAACAGATAGGCGAAAATATTCAAATCAAATTGCAATAAACATTCAAAACTTCTCAAGCATTCAGATCCAGCAGGCATGAGGAAGACACACTCTATTTTACCTACAGAGATCCGAATAGAAATAACCATAATAAAATAAAAACCTACCTCAAATCAAAATTATACAGATTCAAAAATGTCCAGAATGAGGAAATAAAACCCAAGCTTTTCGAAGAGCTCTCTCCAAACCTGTCTCCCAATTCCTCCTTCAAAATTGTGTCATCCCATAATGGCTAAAACTCTCAATACATAAGGAATCTCCTTTCACATGCATGAGTTCAAACTCGACTCCAAGAGGGCTTTGCATGAAGACGAACTTCAATTTACAGTTCAATTCCAGTTGAATTAGAGTCTCCTCTCCACTTCAACTTTTGTTGAAAAGCTCTTAACCAAACTTTAACTTAAATCATTAATTGAATTTCATTCAATTATGAATGTGCAAATTAATGTATTTAAACAATTAATAATTAGAACATTTAGTTAACATAATTACCACATGATGAAATAACCCTTAATTTAATAAATACATTTTAATTGAGCAAAGGTTAAATTCATGATTAAATATTTCTAAGGTGAAGTTATTTAGTTAATTCTCATTAATTAAATAATTCAACCACACTCAATATTAGCATATAATAAATTTCCAATTAATTTATTGCTACCACTATACAATAAAAATAATAATTAAACTAAATAAATACATTTATTTAATTACCATTTAAATGATATTCCACAGGTAAAAATAGAATAATCTAAATATAGAAATAACACCAAACACCACAAATCAAAGAATCAAAAAGACCTACAGACCCACATTCATACTCAGGACATGGGTATAAACTCATGTTAAATGGACGAGTTTAGAAAGGTGGAAACACAGAATCTTGTTCCCTACTTTAGGACAATAATTGGCTTAGGTTAGGATTTGGAACTAAATATTATCTCCCCTCTTTTACCATTGAGATTAGCGATAGAGCACGCTCATCCTGACAATTCAGGGAAGTCGATGCCTGGTACCTGCAAACCTACATAAGAGACAAGCATGTGCATACATATAGAAATATAACAGACAATGGCGGGGATCGGCCGATCATGTGGATCTCGCAAGCAAGTAACTATGACCCTATCCCTCAACCACATCAAGCACATCAAGCAGAAATATAAAAGCATACATGAACACCATACACATGCAAGTATGGGGTAAGTATAATCATCATTATAAATAACATTTTGAAACAAGTATAACATCTTCATAAATAACAACATATAATTGAGTCAATATAAACATCATAAACATCCATTTATTAAAGATTCACCATGAAGTGACATACATCTTAAAATCAAAATAAAACTAAAATATCAAAGCACACATACAAGTGGCCTAAAAGAGTTTGGCAAGAATAACAAAAAAGCAAACTACATAGAGGTACTACATCCACCTCCCCTAGAAATAGGCTTACTCCTAGAAGCCTACAAACAAAATAGGAACATAAGTCCCATAAACATTGCTACACTCAAATGAAATCTAAGCAAAGGATCACTGAGTAGGTCCCATTGGATCCTTTCCTGCCCTATGGTCCAAACTTTGAGGAACAAACCCTACAGTAAAAGTCCTATGGGATCTACCTACATCACCGACTGTAGGCTCAGAAGCTACCGACCTTTGTCCTGATTGCTGAGCTAAACAATGGGGACATTTGTTTTTCTTGACTGAATTGGCCACAAGAGAAATAATCTCCATTAAAACTGTAGACACCTAAAAATCCTTTAGAAAATAAAGTATTTTTATTTTCTGAAAAATCCCCGATGACATCATCATTTATTAATTAATTAATTATTTAATTAATTAATTTATTTTTATGTCATTAAATCTCTTTTTCTTAATTAAAAATATTTAATTAAGAAATCCCTCCCAAAAATGTTTAAATCTTATTTAAACATTATCTCCTTATTTATTAATTATTTTAATTAATAAATTGACCAAAAATCCCAAAATAAATAATTAATTTATTTTTTGCCCAAAACTTGGCCAATTTCCCTAAGACCACTAACCTCTTCCAAAATCTTCTAATTCCTTCTTAATCTCGATTAAAAGGCTAATCCCATCTTTTCTAACCCTAATCCCAAGGCCAAATATTTAATTAAGATTAAATATTTAATTTTTATATTTATTGAAAATATTTCAATAAATATTCCCAAAACTTAAGCTTTTGGAATGAATAAGCTTTTATTCCATAAAACTAGGGAGAAATCTAGACTCTTCTAGAATCTTCTCAAATCCAACCTCTTCACCCATCCTAATCCTATTTTGTCCTAATCTAATCCTAATCCTACCCTTAAACCTTTGTGCAATCCTAACCAAGCTTAAGACTTTCCTAAACCAAAGCAAAGTCTTCCCTTCCAAATATCTCAACCACAAAGCATTTATTGCTTCCCCAAAGTCTTCAAAGCCTCTTAAAGCCCATTCATTGCTCTTACAAGCATTTATTTGGAGAGTTATGAGCTTGGAGCCCCCTTTGTTGACTCCTCTTTGCCCTTCCCTTCATCCACTCACCTTGTGACATGTGTCACCTCCTGATTGGCTGAGAACTAGCACAATCCATGTGCTTCCCTTTGAATGAATCTTGGCCTCTCTTAAGGATTTCAATCCTGGCCATTCATTCCTCCTACCCCAAGCCTTTAGAAATCCTATAAATACCCATCCTTTCAAGAGCAAATCAATCCACTTTCATTCTCAAGCAATAGCAAACTTATAATGCCATTTTGATTCTAGACTTAACATAAATCATCTTAATTAGTTTATTTTCAAAGTTTTTTAGCTCATCATAAGCTTAGAAATAATGGATTAATCTAGCTTTTCTTATTGTTTTGCATAGCATAGCATCATATCACATCTAATTTAGTCTAAAATCAATCTTAGATTAATCATCATGTAGCTTAAATCTCCATTAAAGCATAGCTTGAGTTCTTGAGGCCTTAGGGGCAAATCAGGTGTTCCATACCTATTTTGTGCCAATTTTGGGGTTTTCATGAGCTTCAAATCATCCTAAATGCATTAGAGCATGCTCCAAATGCTTAGAGAGCACATCCACATCCCTCTAATCTGAGCAAATCAAACAGTGCATGGGTGCAAAACTGTTTCTAGCTCAATTTGAGGTGGCTTTTCTTAGAGCTCTTTATTTTTTGTTTTGATTGAATGCTAGTTTAGACTCTTAATGTTTGAATGATTTAAGCCTTTCAAACTAGGTAACAGGTACCCTCGAAAGCCTTGCTCACATTCTGGCATGCCCGATGGGACACAAATGAAATGTCACCTTCAAGCAATTAAATGTTGCCTACAGCAATTAAATGTCACCTTCAAGCAAAGAAATGTCGCCTTCATGAAAAGAAATGTCACCTACACAAAATAAAGTCACGCCTTCAAGCAATTAAATCACGCCGTCAAGAAATCAAATCACGCATACAGACACTGTTTTCACGCCTGGTTACTGGTAGATTTCCGCCAGCCATAACTTCTATTCTGCCTCTACTTCTTCTGTCGCCTGCATGTAATTAGATCACGCCTTCGAAGAAAGAAATCACGTCTTTGAAGAAAGAAATCACGCCTCTGCATAGTTATCCATCGCCTATAAAGGTACAGAATGTCACCTTTAAGAATGAAATGTCACCTCTGAACTTTCCAGCGTCGTCTATAAGCTGGACAGTGTCTCTTTTTGGTGTTTTTCTGTCTGGCACTGGATTTATTTTTTATTTTGCAAAAGGTCAAACTCAATCTTGAATGAAACTAAAGGAAAGAACTTAGGTCCTAAAGTGTCATTGTCATTTTGAAAATCAAACCCAATCTCGAATGCACTAAAAGGAACGAACACTCTATTCCCTCTCTTGTTTCAGATTTCAAAAGCAAGTAAACAAACACAATCTTGAATGATCTAAAGATAAAACAAAGCACATTTTCAAAGTTCCTAAATCAACTCGCAAATATCAATCTTGAATGCCCAAAAGGAAAGAACCTGCAACCGCTCAAATCATTTACGTTTTGAAGAAAAGAACAAATCAAAATCTAAACACGTGTGTTTTCATTTCAAAGTTCCAAACACACTTAATCAATTTGGGAAAATGAACAAACTTGCTTGATGTGCATCTAGGAGCTTTCATTTTCTGTAAATCCTTGTTAAAGTAAGCAACGTAGAACATTTGGACTCGGACAAGTTCACTTGTTCTACTTTTAGCGAGGCCTATCTGGGGAGAAAAGCGCTTCCTCCTCGGAGAACGACCTCAAACCGGTATCCCCCCCAGCCGGTATATAAATAAAGTGAAGGCAAAAAGTACTCACTTACATCTCCTAATCGCCGGGCATCTTGTGCCAAATGCAAATGTCTGGGGAAAGGTAAATATTCCTCCCCCAGCGTTGTTGGCTAGGCTCTTAAGTGAGTCACAGGTGGTCAGCATAACCGGGTATGGAGACTCCATGGAACTATTAAAAACCTGATAAAATAGAGGCTACCCTATCTACATCCGAAAGTATCAAAATCCTTGTGCAAGGACCGATTCCAAGGGGTTTACCGGATCACCTCAAGATTACTCACCATTTGTATTCCCTTTTAGGGGGTACCAAGCTGTGGGCAAGTGATTTTGATACTCACCTTCCTTAGGCAGATCTGTTTGAAGTGCATGATAGTCAAATACTCCGTGAAAACACTTGTTGGAACATACACTTTTCAAAGCTTTATCAGAGTCAATCATCCTGCTTGTATCCCGCAAGGTTGCTTTGTCCCTTGTGGAGATTGCTTTTTCAAAAATCTTTGTTGAAATCTATCCTTTGCCATTGGAAAAACATCAAACTGATCTACAACTTGGTTCCAGATACTCAGAAAAGCCATGTCAGTCCAAATCCTGCCAAAATCCAAAAAATGTCCAAAGCTTTTAGAAACTCAAATCATGGTCTTCCAGTCATATCCAATCCAATCTTGTCATCCTTTCATCCTATCTTAGGTTAGCAGAGTCATCTTGGTCATCCCCCATCCCCTTGTCTATCTTCCTCTAGAGTCAGTCTTCTTCCAATCTTAAGCCAAATCCAATCCTAGTCTGATCCTATCAGTCATCCCAGTCTGGGTCTTAGTCTTCCAATCCATCTTCGTCCTCCATCCTTATCCAACTCATCCACAAGTTAGCATGTCTCAAAACTATTATGATGAGTTTGATTATTATGTCTCTCCCCTCAATCCATCCTATCCTAAAGATGATGAAAGCCTTGTAGATCATGATGCATATTTTGAAAATCTTAGCAAGTTTGCTCCAAACATCCCCCAGCATCCAATCATTCCTCCAAAATATCCTATCATGCCTCCACGCTTATCCACTAGCACTCCCTTTCATGTCCTCGGCAAGGCAAATCCATTATCTTATCCATCCACACCTTATCCCTATCTTAAACCTACACATCCTCCATATGCATCCTTCATACCTCCATCTCCTGCTATGGTCATATCCCAATCGCCACCATCCCTTCGAAACACTTCACACTACTTCCCTTATCTAAAACCTCCATCCACTCATCCTCCAAATCACCCCCAAATCAAAAATCCTAGTCTGCCCATCCTTTATCCGAACCCTCCATCTACTTATCCTCCAAATCATTCTGAAAACCAAAAACCAAGTCTTCCAATCCTTTCTCCCAACCCACCATCCTCCAACTCCTCGTCTGCACCGACATCTCCTCAAGAAAGTTCACAATCTTCCACCCCATCTTCATATGAGGAATATCCTAGCTCTCCATCTCCTCCACATTCCAATCCTTCTTCACCACGAAAGTCTCCAAGGAGTTTCACAAGGAAGCCAAAAACAAATCCCACTCCTAAAGTTGCAGAGCCAAGCCATCTCAAACCTTTATGTGAAGCCATCATTGATGAGGCCCATCCATCGCTCCCATCTATCATCTATCTTCCATACATTGATCCTCTTCCATCTCCTAGAATCATTGAGTCCTTTCCATCTGAAGTTTTCATCCCATCCCCACCAACATCACCCCTTCCTAGCATTATCCAAAGCATATCTGATGAGCCTCATGAGTTCACCCTTCTTCCTACCATCACAGCTACAGAATCTTCCATCCTTTCATCCATACCATCTGAAGAGTTCTTCCTTCTTCCAAACATCACAGCCACAGAATATCCCATCCTTCCATCCACCCCCTCTGATGAGTCCATCCATACATCCCCCAACATTCTATCCACACAAATCCTACCATGTCAAGATCTTTCCCAAAAGCATGTTGAAATACTCACAGAAGAAAATCAAGATCCAATCCCTTCACTTCCCCCATCACATGTTCTATTGCTTCCATCCACCCCAATCCAAAGTCCTAAAATCCTAATTCCTCCAATCCAAGATCCTATCATCCTAGTTTCTCCATCTGAAGATTCATTACTATCTCCCAATCCTAGTCAAAATCCCACCATCCTATCCTCTCCTCTTGAGGATCTTCCAAACCAAACTGTCCCACAACCATCACTCTATCCTCTTGAATCACTTACATTTGTCAAAGGCAGTCCACTTGAAGCAGAAGCAATAAGTTCCATGTCTTCCATCAGGGAACCAGAAAATGGATGTTTATCATATTCCCCAAGTCAGAAATATCCTTGTTTGGATAAAATGCTCAAGAAATGGAATTATCAAGGCAAAGGCCTAGGCATCCATGAACAAGGAAATCTAGAGCCTATCCAAGATAAGAAACATCCAAAGTTATGTGGAATTGGTCACACATCAGAAGAAGGTACTTCCTCCAAAAATGTTGGTATAGCTAAAGCTAAATTCAAGCATCCTTCCAAACCCACCATCACATCTCCCGAAACATATAATGCTATTCCTCCTCCTCCATTGTTACAACCAAAGACAACCTATCACATTCCTCCTTCATCCTCCAAATCCATTTTGGGTCCCTATGTCCCAAAATCTTCCAGCACATATCCTCTACATACCAAATCCATTTTGGGACCTTACATCCCAAAATATCATCCCCCATCTTATCCTACTCAGTCTTTCATCCAAAATCCAAATCTCCCTAGTCGGGATCAACAAAGGCACCTTCCCACATATCCTATCTACCAATCTCCTTCCATCTCTCCATCCATATTTCCTCCATCCCGCACATCTCGTCGTATTCACTCCAATGCTCCCCACAATTTGGATGCCATATCCAATATGAATAAAAGGAAATATCCACACAGATCTAAGGATTGTCATGTCCAGTCTAAACGACATGGTCAACCAAAGAAAAATCCAATCAAGCAATCCAAAGCATCCCAATGGTCGCAAAGGCCCAGCAAAGCAAAAGAAAAATCTGATGCATACCAATGGCCACAAAGGCCCACCAAAGCTAAAGCAAAAATGATGTGGATCCCAAAGCAAAAAGATGTAATGCATCTAAAAGAAACATCCACAATGGCATCCAAAGTTGCTAATCCCCCAGCTATTCAATCTTCTCCTCCATCTCCTAAATCTATTTTGGGTCCCAAAGATTCAAAATCTCTTAGTGTAAATCCCCCATCACATGTTCTATTGCTTCCATCCACCCCAATCCAGGTGAATGGAAGATAGAGATGAAGGTGAATGTGAAGATAGAGGTGAATGTGAAGGTGAAAAAAAAGAAAAAGAGAAAAACATTCGTTCAATGGTGAAAACTTGGCAATTCAAGTGCCTTGGACAAGTACCATGGTGAAAACCTGGCAAACAGGCATCATGCGTAGGCTCCCCCCCCAATTCCTTTCTATAGTTGGGGGCCATTCCCTTCTATCACCTCTCATCCAACATCTCCTCCATCCCATTTGTCTCTCACTTCCTTCATCCTCCTTTGGATCTTGATGACAAAAACAAAGACTACCAGGTATACATGCTTTTGGGCACCTTCTTGGCATCCATCACACCTTTCAGCTACATATCCTCTATCCAATCCATTCATCCTATCTTCCATCTACTTTCCTCATCCTCTTGTCAGCATATCTTCCATCCAATCGTACCCCATCCTACTGCCTCTGAATAAATGAACTATCCTAAGTAGGGGGCGTCTTATTCCTTGGTGACATATTCCTTGGAGACTATCTTTTATCCAAAATCTTCCATCTCCCAAATCCTTAAGCAAATCCACCATCCAATCCTTGAGCATTCCTCTATCCAGATTCCTCAGCAGTTCCTCCAGCATCCATCTTTCAATCCTCAAGCAAATCTGTCATCCAAGTCTCCTAAGCAGTTCCTCCATCCAAATCCAAATCTTCTTCCATCCAAATCTCCTAGCAGTTCCATCATCCTCATCCTAAGCATTTCCTCCATCTTTCCATCACCCAGTATCTTCCCTTGTCATTGGTATCTAGCTAGAGGCTACCTTTCATGCAATCCAATGCCATTCATCCCTATCCAACTATTCCTAGCAGTCTTCTAGCAATCTTCCAATCCTCTCCACATCCTCTAGCTATCCAACGTCCAAGATCAAGCCAATCCATCCAATCCAAATCCTTAGTCTTGTAGCAAGCCTTGATCTCAATCCAATCATCATCGTTGGGATATGTCCTTCCCAAATCTATGTCATTTCAGGACACATCTTCCGTCAGTCTGTCTTGGCTTTCCAACCCAACTGGGGCATCATCCTGCATATCTTTGGAGCTTCAGCTTCATCCCCAAGTTCTTTGTACATCCTAATCCCGAGTCTTGTACCATAGCGTCAGTCGTGTCTCCACCTAAACTCATTTGTACATATGCATCTTTAGGTCCCATCCTCTGTGTTAGTTAGCCCTTGTCGCTATCTTGTTGTACATATCCTTGTTAGTCCTGCAGCAGTATCTGATCAAAAATCTTGTCCTACCCAACCTCGCACTTCAGCAACATCAATTGTCGACTATCCTTGATCATCATGACCATCTTTGAACTTCATCATTTTCCAATCAACAACACAACATTCTCCCCATCAGCATCGGGTCTGCACAGATGTATGCTTCTATTTTGTCTGACCTAAGCCTAATCACGGGTCCCCTCAGTTGTATCCTTCCTATCTGACCTAATCTTCCACCAAGCACACCAGGTCCGTGTCGATGTATCCTTCCACACGTTCAGACCAATCTTCCCGCCATCAATCAAATCAAATCTCTCTCCTTGGCAAAGGTTGTCTTTTGGAGTTATCATTTTGGCCTTGGATTTTGTCCTTTGGGTCTTGTTAATCTTTTACAGCTTCTCGTTGTTCTCTACTCAAAGTCACCACGATCCTTTATATCATGGTGCGCTGCGAATGAGGATAATCTGGGGGCAAGGTCTTTTGATCTTTTGCTTCTGCCTGTGAGTCAGTCGTGTGTTTGTGGTTTCTTCAGCATCGTTTCCACCATGCTTCCTCTTGGGTTCATGCGTGATGCTGGGGCAACCCTGCGTGTCTTTTTAGCGTCGGTCCTATGCAACACTGGTGACAAGGCCTCATGATCCCAGTATCCTTGGCAAGTCTCTAGCATTCCTATATTAAACTAGGTTGTGCTCTCTAAAAGATCTAAAGCATGGAGCTTCCCCAAATCCCCTGCATCCTGCCTCATATAGATTAATCTTGCATCCTCATATAGCTGCATCCTGCATTTTGCATTCCATCTCATCTTGCATTCGCCCATCTTTGCTCTTGGAAGCTTGGTTATTTATCTCCCCTGCTTCCTAGGCCCTTCCTTCTTTGTTTCCTTTCGAGAAAATTCCACAACGTTTACTCCTTGCATTATTTTCTCAAGGGGGCACACCCCTTATTCCTCCAAGTTCTAGCCTTGGGCATCTTATTTTCTTGTCTTTGACGCCATGCCACTTGCGGCATCGCATCAAAGAGGGGCAAAATGTAGACACCTAAAAATCCTTTAGAAAATAAAGTATTTTTATTTTCTGAAAAATCCCCGATGACATCATCATTTATTAATTAATTATTTATTTAATTAATTAATTTATTTTTATGTCATTAAATCCCTTTTTCTTAATTAAAAATATTTAATTAAGAAATCCCTCTAAAAAATGTTTAAATCTTATTTAAACATTATCTCCTTATTTATTAATTATTTTAATTAATAAATTGACCAAAAATCCCAAAATAAATAATTAATTTATTTTTTGCCCAAAACTTGGCCAATTTCCCTAAGACCACTAACCTCTTCCAAAATCTTCTAATTCCCTCTTAATCTCGATTAAAAGGCTAATCCCATCTTTTCTAACCCTAATCCCAAGGCCAAATATTTAATTAAGATTAAATATTTAATTTTCATATTTATTGAAAATATTTCAATAAATATTCCCAAAACTTAAGCTTTTGGAATGAATAAGCTTTTATTCCATAAAACTAAGGAGAAATCTAGACTCTTCTAGAATCTTCTCAAATCCAACCTCTTCACCCATCCTAATCCTATTTTGTCCTAATCTAATCCTAATCCTACCCTTAAACCTTTGTGCAATCCTAACCAAGCTTAAGACTTTCCTAAACCAAAGCAAAGTCTTCCCTTCCAAATATCTCAACCACAAAGCATTTATTGCTTCCCCAAAGTCTTCAAAGCCTCTTAAAGCCCATTCATTGCTCTTACAAGCATTTATTTGGAGAGTTATGAGCTTGGAGCCCCCTTTGTTGACTCCTCTTTGCCCTTCCCTTCATCCACTCACCTTGTGACATGTGTCACCTCCTGATTGGCTGAGAACTAGCACAATCCATGTGCTTCCCTTTGAATGAATCTTGGCCTCTCTTAAGGATTTCAATCCTGGCCATTCATTCCTCCTACCCCAAGCCTTTAGAAATCCTATAAATACCCATCCTTTCAAGAGCAAATCAATCCACTTTCATTCTCAAGCAATAGCAAACTTATAATGCCATTTTGATTCTAGACTTAACATAAATCATCTTAATTAGTTTATTTTCAAAGTTTTTTAGCTCATCATAAGCTTAGAAATAATGGATTAATCTAGCTTTTCTTATTGTTTTGCATAGCATGGCATCATATCACATCTAATTTAGTCTAAAATCAATCTTAGATTAATCATCATGTAGCTTAAATCTCCATTAAAGCATAGCTTGAGTTCTTGAGGCCTTAGGGGCAAATCAGGTGTTCCATACCTATTTTGTGCCAATTTTGGGGTTTTCATGAGCTTCAAATCATCCTAAATGCATTAGAGCATGCTCCAAATGCTTAGAGAGCACATCCACATCCCTCTAATCTGAGCAAATCAAACAGTGCATGGGTGCAAAACTGTTTCTAGCTCAATTTGAGGTGGCTTTTCTTAGAGCTCTTTATTTTTTGTTTTGATTGAATGCTAGTTTAGACTCTTAATGTTTGAATGATTTAAGCCTTTCAAACTAGGTAACAGGTACCCTCGAAAGCCTTGCTCACAAAAACATTTCCCTGCTGAAGGTGCAATAGATTGCTAGAAGCTACCTTTGCTAACCTCTTGTTGAGAATTTTGAGCAAGCTGACTATAAGTTAAGTTCTCCTAGGTTCCTTGGTGGGGATTACAGTTTACATAGTAACTCCCTCTGAATCTTTTCTATGTCTCTCCCTCTTTGATTATATCCTCTTGATGTGTATTCATCAATGAAATATCTCCCTCTTTGAAAAAAATGCCAAAGCAACAACTAGAACTTACATCATTCATATGTAAATGTCATCTTGTCAGTTCAGTAACAATATTTCTCCCTCTGTCATCTTGCTTATGACTGATTATCATCTTTTTTGTTCTTTTCACAACTCTAGGAAGCTCCTAAAGTGTGACCTTTCCTACATCAATTTGTCAGATATTCTATGCAACACATTTGATGCAGTGCTCCTAGCTTGACTAGGCAGTCTCAGCTAGGGGACGCACCCCTAATTTACCTCTTAGATATTCATGAGAATCCTTAGGTAAAGATTTTGTGAATATGTCTACTAGTTTTTCCTTTGTATTCACATATTCCATTCTCACTTCTTTTTCCTGTTTGGTCTTTGTGTGCATCACAGGATTCTTTGATATGTTAATGGCACTTGTGTTATCAGAGAAGATAACAAAAAGTTCAGTAATTTCCTCTTTCATTCCCTTCAATAATTGCTTGATCCATACCAGATTTGAATAGTTCACTATAGCTGCCACATACTCAACTTCTATTGTAGATTTGGAAATGCAATTTTGTTTCTTGCTTGTCTAGGAGACTAAACTTTTTCCAAGAAAGAAAGCTCCTCCACTTGTAATTTTCCTATCATCAACATTTCCTACCCAATCAACATTAGTGTAAACTCTCAGTTCAAATTTCTCATTTCTCTTGTATTACAATCCATAATCTTCTATCCCTTTCAAATATCTCAGTATTCTTTTCACAACCATCATATGATTTTCCTTAGGATTGGTAAACAATCTTTCCACAATCCCAACTGGTAGAGAAATATCTGGTCTATTGTGAACAACATATTGCAACTTTCCAATCATGGATCTATATAGGGTTTGATTCACTTCAATAGTATCATCAGTCTTAGACAATTTCTGTCTAGTAGCCATAGGAGTACTCACTGGCCCTGAATCCTCCATTCCAAAAGTTTTCAGTATCTCTTTGATATATTTAGATTGTGTTATGAAGATAACTTTCTCTATCTAATAGATTTATAAACCAATAAAGAATTTGATCTCACCAAACATAGACATTTCAAATTTAGTTTGCATTTCATTTGAAAATTTCTGACATAGGGCATCTTGTCCTCCAAATATGATATCATCTACAAAAAATTTTGCTAACGAAATCCCTTTACCTTCTTTAGCTTTCATGTATAGATTTCTATTGTCATTTGTCCTTGCAAATCCAATCTTGATCAAATAATTGTGCAACCTCTCATACCATGCTCTAGGGGCTTGTTTCAATCCATAGAGTGTTTTGTTCGGTTTGCAAACCATATTTTTCTTGTTAGGATCAACAAATCCTTCAGGTTGTTCACTATATAGCTCTTCTTTTAGTATACCATTCAAGAATGAAGATTCAACATCCATTTGTATACCTTTAAATCTCTATAGGAAGCATATGCAAGTAGAGTTATCACTCCTAATCTTGCTACAAGGGCAAATGTTTCCCCATAGTCTATTCCTTCTTCTTGTGCATAACCTTTGTGTACTAGTCTTGCCTTGTTCCTCATGAATTGTCCATATTCATTGAGCTTATTTCTAAATACCCACTTTGTTCCAATAACATTCTTATTTTTTCTGGTCTCGGCACTAGAGTCTAGGTATCATTCTTTTCAATTTTCTCTATTTCTTCATTCATATCTTGAATCCAATCTTCATTCTCCAAAGCATCTTTTACTGTCTTATGCTCAAAATCACACAATAAACATGTAGGGTTTTTCAACTTACTTCTGGTTAAGACTCCATATTCTTTATCTCCAATGGTTTGTTCAGGATTATGATGTCTTATCACATACTGTGCCAATGTAGGTTCAGATCTCTTCTCAAGTTCATAATGAAAATTATTAGATTCTGCTTCTGATTGCTTAGAAGCATCCTCTTAATGCTCGACATTTCTTACCTGGGACTCTACATCTGGTGTAAGTGTTTACTTGCCTCTCCTTCTTCCATATAGATAAAATATCTATAGTCTTTAGGTTCTTTATGTTAGGCCATTTTCCTGTCATAGCAAAAATCTTGAGAAAATGGTCTATTCATTCAAAATCTTGTGAAAGTTGTCTTTCCCTGCTACAACTTGTTCTAATATGCAAAGAAGATTTAGTATGTTTCATGGCTTGTGCCCTTAGCTAGGGGTATTTTATGGTGTGTCCAAGATCTAGTCAAGATTGCATGTGCTAAAGTGTAAAACCAAGTGAGTTATGGCTGCTTGAAGGTCTGAGAAATAGGTATTTTCCATGTCCTAGGGTTTCATGAAATTTTTCCAAGTCCAAAATCCTAGCCATTTCTATTTCTCCATTACCTTTTTCCTAGTCATTAAAGTCCAATTTTGCACAAGTCTTATTTCCTTTCCCAGGCTATTATGTCTTTTATTTACCAATCTGGTGACTGAGTGTTTGTTGAATCTCCAAGTTCCTGGACGGTTAGTCATTTTGTTTGACAATCTAGAAAATATAGTATTCATGTGATCTCATGATCCTAGTGGTTAGTGGCTTAGCATCTAGTGACCTGGTAGGCAATTATTCATTCCTTTAGTGACTAAATCTCTAGATGATGTGGTCAAGTACGCTGATATTCCAAGATTAAATAGGGGTCGTAGATGCAGATCAAGATCGGTGGCTAGCATCGATTCTCCAGATGTAAACCATGGTTAGTAAATGATTCAGTGACTCAGCGAAGGCCTTGTTCACGTAATCTCCAGATGGGCTTGGGTTAAGTCAAAGGTTAGTCCTAGGCAGTCAAGTTTCTATTCAGTGAACACGCGACTGAGGTTTTCACATGTTCTCATGATTTAACCCAAGGTCAAGAAAACATCCAACGAATGTGAGATTTCTTATTTGCGTGATCTCCAAATCCGATCATAGTTAAAGGGAAAGTCAGGTTTTCCCTTTGTCCCATGATCTCCAGATCCAAGGTGAGTTAAGTTCTAAGCACATTGATTTAGTGATAGCCATAGGATGAGGATAGGATCAATGGTCAATGCTTGATCTCGAGATATGACTGGGGTTAAGTGAAAGATCTGGTGACTTGGTGAATGATTTATTCACATATTCTTGGGATTAAACTAGGGTCAAGCCAAGTGTTCACCAAATTGGATATTTCTTTGTTTTCTGAATCGCCAGATAAACAATGAGCTAGGTCATAGGGTTATGAGGTATTTAGAGATCAATGTGGACTAGAGGATGAAAGATTGATTGACGGCTGTCGCTTATTTGCCTAAATGAAACCATGAGTCAAGAAAAGATTACAAGATCATGCAAATGCTTTAGTTACATGATCTCTAGACTAGACCCAGGTTAAGAAAAAGGTTCGGTGATTAAGCAAGGTTTTCAGTCATATGTTCACTAGGTCGAGGATGAGCTAAGATAAAGGATTTGGAGATAGAATCTGGGTTGTTGATGAAATTAGATCTGACAGTGGTCACTTGTTTGCTTGATGGAACCCATAGTTAAACAAAGGCTCAGTGATCATGTGAATGCTTCATTTGTGTGATCTCCTGATTTGACCAAGGTTAGTTAAAATATTTAGCAACTTGGAGATTGCCTCAGTGGCGTGAATCTTCTGCTAGGGTTTTTGCCAAGGTTTTGATACAGTGAATTAGATACGACAAAGGTAGATCAAATTTGATTTTTCTAGGATGGTTTCTAGTAAATAAATGATGAAGATAATATGGGTAGCCACATGATCTGATTTTGTTTCCTGGGGTGCCATTTTGAGTTAATGCTGAGGACTGATGTTTGACAAGGATAGTTAGGTTTTGATGAGTGCCAATTGTTTCCATGCTCTGATTTACACAAGCTCTCTTTTGGTGGTCCTAGCATTTATTTATTTTGTCTGCAACAAGAAATTAGTTGAATTTGTATTTGCAGTAAGCCTTGATGATGAAACCCAAATAATTGTACCTTAGATTTGATCTGATCTTTCTGGGTTTTCTGGCTTTCCTAATCTTTCATTTCTTGTTGTACCTAGTTGTTTTAGACCCAGTTTCGACCTAAATGATTTGTAACTTGTTGCAATCCTTTATAAGGATTTCCAAGATCATTTAGAAGGGTTCCAATTTTTGGCAACCTTGAGGGGTTCTTGATTCTCTATATTTCCTTAGAGCTGGTTCCATTAATGGTTCCTTCCTGTAAATATATTGCCTTCTTCTCTGCCTATAGAGTGTTCCCTCTTTCCTTTCTATCTTGGAGAATAGAATATAAGTTGTAATAGTTTGTCTTATGAATAAGATCTCAATATTTTCATACTACTATCAGATTGTCTCCATTTGGTTCTTGAACTTGTTGATTAGAGCATCAAGGGTGTTTTGGTCTTTCTATTGTATGTCTGAAGATGTATGCAATATAGTTGTTTTCACATAAATAACTAACTTTAGGAATGGTTTTTTGATATGTTTGAGTTGAGGTATCAGGGATATGTCAATCTTGTCTTTCAGTGGATGTTGATTAATGTATTTCTTATTTCTAGGTCTCTTCTAAGGGGAGTGTTAAAATCCTTTGAATAGGTAGTTACATATCTAGGTACATAGGTGGATTGTTAAGTAGGATCTGATCAATGGTGTATGTTTGATGTAAGACATCAACATATTAGAAAGTATTGTCTTCTCTATTCATAGCTCTGTTGCAGTGATCTATTTGACTCTATTGCCCATTGGATAAGGCACTGGTCTATGAGAGACTTGGGGTATGTCAGGGGTCCATTCAACCCAAAAACATCAACTCAATCAAATGAAATCATTTTCCCTTTCATGTTGATAAGAGGAGTTAGGATTAGTTCCTAGTTTTTAGATTCATTCTATGCAATAGGATATTGCATAAGACTTGGTGAACATTGAGGTACATGATATGTATAAGAGTCTGAAGGCTATTCCACAGTCATATACCTGCAAACCTGCTGTTTGTCACAAGAAGTTATGTGTGTGTAGATGAGGTATACCTGCCTGAGTGATGTGGAGCTCAAAGTGTAGGAGGGTTATTCTCTTGGTCCTTGTTAATTGGCCCTTTATCTTATCAGATTTGGAGTGGTTATTGAGAGTCAGTGACATTAATTTGTCAATTGAATTGTAAATTTGACAATATGGGTAAAAGGAACCAACACTTTGTTTCCTTCATGTTCATTTTTCTCTACATATTCATCGACTCTCACATTTGCACTTTCCATAATTTTGTTAGTGTTAGAATTAAAACACTTACAAGCTTTACTCTTAGTGGAATAGCCTAGGAATATTCCTTCATCACTTTTAGCATCAAACTTTCCATTCCTATTATCCTTCAGTATATAGCATTTACTCCCAAATATTCTAAAGTATTTCACATTAGGTGCATATCCATGCCATAATTCATAGGGTGTAATATTTGCACCTTTCTTGATTTGTACTTGATTCAAAGTATAAAAACTATACTTACAGCTTCTCTCCAGTATTTCTATGCAACATTCTTCTGAATCATTAGTTTCCTTGCACAATCCATAATAGATTTTTTTCTCCTATCAACTGTACCATTCTATGGAGGTGTTCTAGGTGCAGACATTTGTCTCTTGATTCCTCTATCATTGTAGAATAGATTCAACTCATTTGATATAAACTCTCCACCTCGGTCAGATCTCACACATTTTAGGCTTCTACCTATTTCTTTTTCAACCTTAGCCAAATACCACTTAAACAACTGAAATGCATCAGATTTTTCTTTCAAAAACATTACAGTCATCATTCTAGTGTAATCATCAACAAACAGAATAAAATACCTAGCACCACAATAGCTTTTTATTCCCATAGGTCCATAAAGGTCAGTATGAACCAAATCCAAAATGTTTTCAAAAGTAAATGTCTTGCTCTTGAAATTAGACTTTCTCATTTTTCCTGATTGACATTGTTTACACATCACATTATCAGGTTTCTTCAATCTCAGAAAACCTCTAACTTTCTTCTTTTTACTAATACTTACATGATTATCAAAGTTAACATGACATAGCCTCTTATGCCATAACCATACATCATCGAATTGTGCAAACAAACATATCACTTTATATAGATCTAGATAGAACAAATTACCTTTAGTTTTCTCACCACTTCCAATTAGTTCACCAGTAGCATCAAATATTTTAGAGTTTTTGTGATGAAATTCCACTTGGTAACCAGTGCTATTAAGTTGTACAATACTAAACAAATTATAGTTAAGACCTTCAACCCAACGAGAATTTTCACAAGTGATCTTATTAGTTAGCTTAATTGATCCTTTACCTCTCATAGGACATGGTGCATCATTACCAAACTTAACACTTCTACCTTTGTAACGATCTAGGGTTTCAAATTTACTTTTATCACCATTCATGTGATGTGAGGAACCACTATCAATAATCCATTTATCACCTTTACTCACATAAGAAATAAGTGCAATTTTCTCATCCTCACTAGAATCATCTTTCATAGCAACATAAACTACTTCAATATCAAAATTATCACTGTCACTATCAGCTGAATGTAACAGGATTTCTTACCTTTTTTCTTGTAATCTTTGTACCTTTGATGATCTTTGTTATCTCTCTTATCTTTGTACTTTCTTTCACTGTCCTCATCCTTGTCATTCCTTTTAGGACACCTTACAAAAATATGGCCAACTTTGTTACATGAAAAATAGATTATAGGAAGTTTACCTCTGTATTCTCCTTTTCCTCTCTTCAATCTTCTAGGCATGAGTGCTTCAAGATCATCTAGTTCCTCATCAAAAGTGTCACTATCACTTCCACTTTCACTTTCACTTTTCACACATTTATCTTTTTCTCTTTTAGATTTATGCAAAACCATTTGTGACTTGAATGCAAATTCAACATTAGGAATAATGTAGTTATCATAGTTAGATAGTTCAAAAGCAGTAAGCTTACCAACAATGTTTTTTAGAGTCTGGACATTACCATGGTTACATCTTGATTCTTGAATTGCTAAAATTATGATAGCATATATAGGAAGTAGAGTTCTTAATACCTTTCCAATGACAGTCTCATCATCAATGATTTCATTAGCTCCTCTAATAGAATTCACCATTTCTTTGATTCTTCCACAATACTGAGCAATATTCTCACCTTCTTGCATTTTCATTTCATCATGAACTTACCTCTCAAGCTTTTAGCTTTTGTCCCCAGTAAATTTGTATCACCATCATAGATGGTTGCAAGAGTATCCCACATTGCCTTTGTAGTAGTGTAGTCCTTGATGTCTTCAAATTTAGGATAGCTTAAGGTAGATGCAATCTCCAACATTACTTGATTGTGTTCCTATTTTTATTTCATCTCCTTGGTAGTCATAGGTGCAGCAGGTGCAACATAGTCATGTTCAACATAGTATTTCACAGAATCACCAATACCAGCTAGATGCAGTTTCATCAGAATTTTCCATGCAAGGAAGTTTTCCTTGTTCAAATTTGATACCTCCTTATAAATCTTGATCATTAGCTTCAAGTACTTTTGAACTTTTTCTCTGTAAGAACCAACAACTCTAATACCAACTGTTAATATGATTTACAACAACAGAGAGAGTGGGGGGGGAGGGGAATCAGTTGTTCTCAGGTCTAGATGTACCAATTGACATTCAATCACTTCAACAAACTCAGATCTAATCACCAACTCAACTTGGTCTCTAAAGAACATATACCATGCAGTCCACTATCCAATAGTATTTAACTTGTAGAATATCAAAAAATTCATAAAAAAACATTCAAACAAGTATGACACCAGGATTTATAGTGGAAACCCAATTTGGAAAAAACCACTTTGTAACATGTTACTAATATTTTCACTCTTTTGAAGTGAGCTCTGTGAAAAGACAACCTTGTTAAAGGTATACAAACACATTATTAGGTGTGACCCTATTAAAGGATTTCAATCACCCCGTTAGGAGTGGCTTGGTCAGAGGACTTGAGTACATTCCATTAGAATGCCACCTTGATTAAAGGATTTATCAATGACTATTAGGTCAACCTTGATTAAATAATTTTGACTGTTACAATGGTTAGAAAGTAGCAGTAGTTTCTGATCTATAAAACATACAACTCACTTTGCAGATATCAGATCCAATTCACACATATATGCTAATCTACTGACTGAGTATCATTTCCATCTCTATCACTGATATGCTCAAAATTTGCTTCAAGCAATCACAACTCTGATCTTTACCTTCAGCCTTATGCTTAGACTTATCAGTTAATAACATCAACATCACCAACATACTTTGTAACCTTGCCAATAGGTTTCCTTTATACCTCTCTAGATAGGTAGATCTATCTTTTGCCTCTTAATCTCCTCTGTAGATCTTAGGTTAGGTTAGATCCAATGGATCCTTCCAATATTTAAGTCCTTCATACATCCTTCTAGAAATATCTTCAATATCCTCATTGAAATCATAATAAAATGATTTACCATACATTAAATTCTCCATATAATCAATTAATAAAGTCAACGTGATTTACATAACCCAATAATTCAACCATGTCGGCTAGAAATCTAAATTCTTCCTGCAAATGTAAATTGCCAATGCTCAGTCAATACTGTCTTCATCTCCTTGGTCATCACTATGTAACTCGGTCATTTCTATAAATTATCTTCCTCGGTTAACACTATTTTGCTCGGTAATTTCCTGTCGCTCAACATAAACTGATGTTCAATTAACACTAGATTTACTCAATATATACTGGCACTCGGTTAACACTAACATGACTTGGCTTAAACTAGATTTCTTCACTTTTGCTTGGTTAAGCCTACTTCTTCAGTCTTTCTTCTTACTTAAGTAAACAATACATTATCTTATCATAGTGCCAAATAATCAAGTACTCATTGAAGTATCAAATAACTCAACCTTTTCTTAGGTGCTATTTTTATCTCCCTTGCCCTATTCCTTTTCATCAACTAATAGATATAGTACTTTCTTAGATAGAAAATGTCTTACTAGTTAAGGTTTGACATCAATGATAATACAACAATTATTTCAATTGTAGTTTCCAACACCTTATACATACTCTTCTAGCTCTTCTACAATGAATGTGATCAAATCATCTCAAAAATATAAATTTAATGTATATAATGTCATTAGACATCATTTTGACCCCTCCAATTATGTAAAAGAGAACTTGTAACTAGGCCCTAATTTTCATTACATACCTTCATTAGAAGATTTTTGTGCTAATTAAAAAGATGACTTCAACATGAGAAAAAGATCATGGTCCCATCTTATAGTTGAATAAATTCAAATATATAATATTCTAATTGATGTCAAAGGATTATATGATGATCAATCTAATCTTCTTTCCAAACATTATTTGACAAAAATAAAAGGCACACCTCTGTAGCCTGTAACATTTCAAGAACCAGAACTAGACAACCTTGAAGAAAGAATGGAATAGATTATTAAGAGAATGAGAAGATGGGTATAGTGGAAGAAAATAGGAAAAAATAATTCAAGTACATCAAAGCCACCACCAAAACAATTTGAAACTACACCAATAGCTCTAGTACCATTACCAACAATGCACACGACAGTTCAATCCACTCCACAAAACATAGGAGGAGATGATTAGCCACTAGACAAAAACCAAGGTATAACTAGCACCTGCGTCAGTGGATCACTTCCCCTGATCAATATAGACAACCAAGAGGAACCAGAGAAGACAAAACAACAAGAAGAAAGTGGGGAATCATAATAGAATGCAACACAACAACCTTTCAAAGAAGAAACGCCAACTTAACGTACACAATCTAATCAAACTACTATAAGGTCTACTCGAATTGCAGTAGCAAAATTTCAAATTTCTCCTCTACATATGTAGAGCCCTACAATAGTCAGAAAATTATTTGATATTGAAAGTTTAGCCTTGGCCTCACAAATTATTTCCACTCCTTTATGGTTAGAAGAAACCATACAAAGGAAAAGAAAAAGGATAGAGGATAGAATTCCTCCTCAAGATTTAGTTTCTCAAATCATTTATGAAACTCCCAGTCCAAACCAAAGAAAAAGAAAGAAAAAGGAAAACTAGTTACCCTAAAAAAAATCAACAAACAGGGCACGTGATAATACAAGTTACAAAACCAAAAAAAGACAACTTTTTAGATTTAACTACAACTGATTTTAATGTCAATGAAATTGACATAGGTCCACCTTTCCATGATCGTACAATTGATGTGTGGGAATTCACACACCAAGAGGTAAGAGATAGATTGAACCAATTGAAAGATGATAAGAACAAACTAAAATCTATTTTCAATCATCTATCTGATTACATAAAGAGAATTCTTGCTCCTATCTCTTCCCAACCATCATATCAGACATAATGAATTTTTGATCCAACACTTGATTCCAACCAACAAATAATCAAACAACTGCATGAAGGCAGACACATGACAAAAATATCACGGGAATGGATAGCAAACCTCAAATCAAGAGGTGTATCACTCATTGACTTCCTTGGCAGTTATTACAAAATATATATTAAACTCAAAGATGTAATCTACATAGACTTTCAGTTCCTCAAAGGACAGACAAGAAAATATAAAACACAAGGCAAACTATTGCAGAAAGTAATAGATATGGAAAGTCAACATGCTATGAATCTAAATATTATCAAAACCACTGACATACCACTACAAAAGTGGATATTTTTACTCAATTTCAAAGCAGAGATTAGCACAAAAGTACTTAACCAACTAGAAAATATAATCAATACACTCAATACGAGTATTACACATATGGAAAAAATCTTTACATACATGGTTTGCAATTTGCATGAAGAAAGTGGTCAAGTTACTATAGATATTGAAATGATGAAGAAAAAATATTAATCACATATTGAAAATATCAACACAATAGGAAGATAGCAGGAAGGAGATATCCACAAACTGACTGCAATTGGGGACATATTAACAACTGCAAAAGAAGACACATAGAGAATTTCTAAACAAATAAAAGAAATTAAAAAAAATCATGAATACTAGATGGTAAGAAATGACAATATTACCATTCCAGAGGAACAATAAATGCTAAATGTACTGATAGCAATGGAAGAATATCATAGTCAAAGAAGCACAGAACAAACCCAAGTATAAGGTATAGTAGTATCATACAATTATTTATATTATTTTTGTGATTTATAAGTATATTTCAATTTAATATTTTACATTTTCAAAATTGAAATAGTTACAAACACATCTTATACAATTTCTCTATTTACTTCTACATTACAAATTGTAATCATGTATTAACATATCAAACCAACATTCAACTAATATTGGATATGAATATCTTTTTTATGCTCTTTCTATGACTACTAATTTTGTGGCATTAATGTACATGATTTTCATATGATACTTATTGTAGTTAAAATTGACATACATGTTTTGAAACCAAATGAATCATCTGCACCCCTAAATTCAACATATGAACTCAATTCATTTATAGCAGTTCACCTTCTCAACAATAAAGGTACACAACACTTTTTATTCATCTATGCTTTATCATGCAACTAACAAGTCTTTTCTGTTTAACCACCCATTTATGGAACTTTGATTTACTTATAATGATGTTAACATGCAGGACACTAAAAATACTCATTCAAGTAAAAGCATGTAAGCATAAATCAATCTATACCACATGAAGGATACAATGGAATGCAAAGTTATGAAAAGGTTATGGTTGCTTAAATACATAGTTATTTTACTATCATTAATTTTCAACATGCCAAATTAACTAAAAAAAGTAAATACAAGCTATACCTGGCAACAAAAACCAACACAACCATAAAATATAGAAAAGTACAATTCCACATAAAAATAGTTCCACATATTTTATCTGACAACTACAATTTACTCCAACAAGAAGATAAAATCAAAATGCACACATAAAAAAATTCTACTTATCATCTAAAACACATGGTACTTGTTCTTATGTGGAATATACTACAACATACTACATTGGTACAACAAGCAAAGTGATACAGGAGCATCTTGGGTGTAAGATAAATCTTGCATCACCCAAAAATATTTCTATTTTTGTATTCAATAAGGGTTATTGATGCAGGAGCATCCTGGGTGTAAGAGCAATCTTGCATCACCCAAAAGCATTTCTATTTTTTTTTATTTTTATTTTCAATAAGGGCTATTTTGTGCAGAGCTGCTATTTATGGAAAGTTACTATTTTTGGTAATTTTTGTATGTGCTCAGAATGATCTGATTTCTTTCTTGGAGGTTCATTTTGGTCATATAAGTCTGCCAACAAAGTTTCATTGCCAGATCAAGTGTATATTGGAAGATATTGAAGATTTTCGGTATTGGCAGCAGGGTACAGAAACTTCAAACTCAGTTTTGAAGGCCTTAGAGGCCCCAGATGAGGTCGAAAATTTGGGTGACGGGCACTTGCACAGCTGAGGCCTGTAGAGCGCTTCGTGGCATTTCCGAAATGAGGTTATAATAGCTGATCGGGTCAACTGGTGATGACTTATGGTTTTTGAAAGTTGGACCACCTGAAATGGCAGGAAATAATTTTCTTCAAAATTTCTGTTCCGGTTTCAAAGGTTATCTTGAGCTGACTATGATGTAATGAAATGTAAAATAAAAATAATTTTAAGTTTGGTCGGCCTTATTGGCTAAAATTCTAGAACCTTCCCAGGCGGTGGAAAATTGCCTATATAAGGAAGGCTGTATTATTGTCTTAGGCAGTTCAGAATAGTTCGGGGTAGTAGATCTGGGCAATAATTCGAGGCTTTGTCCTACAGAATATTGTAAGGGGATGCCCATGGGGCTTTGCATATTGTAGTTTTGAAAGTTTGTAATTCCAAATTTGTGGAGATAATAAGAAGCCAATTTTCTATTCTTGCATATTGTTGTTGTTTCTCTATTTCTGTTCTGTGTTTGTGGTATTAAGGGGAGCACCCTTCATCAAGTGGTATCAGAGCAGGTTTTCTTAAGTGTGTAAACAGCTCACCGACTGTGAGGCAGTTTGCACTAGGACCTTGGATAGGGTTTCAGCGCGCATCGCGAAAATACCTCCACGAAGAGAACGTGGCGGAGGAGCTAGTGCTGTGACACATGAGGTTAGAGAGCTGCAAAGACAAGTGCGAGCATTGCAAGAAGAGATTCGCAGAGGAATGAATCTTAATGTCAGAGATGAAAGCGAGGATGAAGCCGAAGAAGAATATCAAGAAGGAGAAGTTGAAATTGTGAACCAAGAGGAAGAAAGACTTTTTCGGGCGATTTCCAAGATTGAGAAAAGACCTAAGATTGAGGTTCCTACATTTTATGGAAATTTTAACCCAGAGGAATTGATCGACTGGATCAATGAATGTGAAGAATATTTTGAGTATGAAGATGTTGAGGATCCTGATAGGGTCAAATTTGCGAAGGCCAGACTGAAAGGTCATGCGAAGATATAGTGGCAAGAGATTCAGTTGGAGCGAAATAGAAGGGGAAAGGACAAAATTACGAGATGGGATCGGATGGTGGATAAATTGAAGTGGCAGTTCATTCCTGTTGATTATGAGCTTGACCTACTGAAGAAAATGCAGAGTTTGAAGCAAGCAGGAAGATCTGTTCAGAAGTATACAGAGGAGTTCTATCGACTTCTTATCAGAATAGGCCATGCAGAAGCTGATAAGGAGAAAGTTGCCCGATACCTTAATGGGTTAAGGCCAAGCATTCAGGAGGAGCTGAATCTGGTTTGAATGAACAGTATTGAAGAGGCATAGCAGTTTGCCCTAAAAGTAGAGGAAAAGCTGAACAAGAAGTTTGAGAGCAGATAAAATGGAAGAGGTCGCGGTGGACGATCTGGTGGACGGTCATATGGTGGCCGAAATGAAGATCCGAAAAAGAAGGATGAGGCCAGTAGCAGTCAGAATTAGCGAAGAAATAATTCCAATCGCTTCTAGGATCAAAATAATAGAGATTAGAGAGGAAGAGGAAGAGGACAAGGATCTAGAAGAGGTGGCTTCCGTGGAACATGTTTTCACTGTGGAGAAGAAGGTCATAGGGCATTTGAATGTCCTCAGCGCCAAGGCAAAATAGATAGGAGAAATGAAGGCCAGGCCAGAGTTGCACATGTAGATGAAGATGCCAAATCATCAAATTCTGAAGATGCTGAAAGAAGAGAAACATTGATTAACAGAAGAGTCCTGTTGAGTGGTGAGAATGAACCTAAGCAAAGGAGGAGCTTGTTTTACACCAGGTGCAAGTGTGAAGGTAAATGTTGTGATGTGATCATTGATAGTGGAAGCACTGACAATTTGGTGTCAGAAGAGATGGTGACAAAGTTGAAGCTCAAGAGACAGAAACACCCACATCCATATCGGATTGCCTGGGTATAGGATGACCACAAGGTCATGGTCAATGAACAATACCTAGTAAAGTTCAACGTTGGCGGATATCAAGATGAGGTATTGTGTGATATCATATTTATGGATGCATGTCATATGTTGTTGGGTAGACCATGGCAGTTTGACAGATGTGCTGTACATGATGGTCATGCGAATACCTATTCCCTGACAAAGGATGGAGTGCGACATAAGCTAAAACCATTGAAGGAGACCGAAGAAAAGGTATGTGGTAATGCAAGGATAACTTTTGTTGATGGAAAAAATTTCCTAGATGGTATGAGGCATGAGCATGTATGTTTTGCTTTAATTCTAAAAGTTGGTAAAGAGGAAGTAGAAGATGTTCTTGTAGAAGTTGCAGATTTATTGAATGAGTTTCAAGATATTGTATCTGATAATGTGCCTGATGGATTACCACCAATCAGGAAGATTAGTCATCAGATGGACTTGATCCTAGGAGCGAGTTTGCCGAATAAGGCAGCACACAGAATGACACCTGTAGAAAGTGAGGAGTTGAACAGACAAGTACATGAGTTGTTACAGAAAGGATTGATTCGAGAGAGTCTGAGTCCCTGTGCTGTACCTGTGGTATTAGCACCAAAGAAGAATGGAGACTGGAGGATGTGTACAGATTCCAGAGTAATAAACAAGATCACAATCAAGTACAGGTTTCCATTGCCATGAATGGATGATATTATGGACTGTTTGAGTGGAGCTGTGTATTTCTCAAAGATAGATCTGAAGAGTGGATATCATCATATTCAGATCAGAGAAGGAGATGAATGGAAGACTGCCTTCAAAACAAAGGAAGGACTATATGAGTGGTTAGTCATGTTTTTTGGGCTAACCAATGCACCGAACACTTTCATGCGGCTCATGAATGAGGTTCTGAAAGAATTTCTGGGTAAGTTTGTCATTGTTTACCTAGATGATATTTTGATCTTTAGTAAGACATTAGATGAGCATATGATGCATATTCGTATGGTATTTGAGAAGTTGAGAGAAGAGAAATTGTTGATTAATTTGAAGAAGTGCAATTTTGTGAAGAAAGAGTTAGTGTATTTGAGATTTGTAGTTTCAGCAAAAGGTCTAAAAATGGACCCAGAGAAGGTACAGGCTATCCTTGAATGGCCTACTCCAAGGAGTGCTACTGAGGTAAGATCTTTTCATAGTTTAGCTAGCTTTTACAGAAATTTTATCAAAAATTTTAGCAGTATTTGTGGACCCTTGACTGAAACAATGAGAGCGAATAGAAAAGAGTTTAACTGGACTAATGGGGCAGAAAAGAGTTTTCAATTGTTGAAACAAAAAGTTACAGAACAACCTGTTTTAGCACTTCCAGATTTTAATAAGGTGTTTCAAGTAGATTGTGATGCTAGTGGTACTGTAATAGGAGCTGTTATGAGCCAAGAAGGTAAACCTGTTGCTTATTTCAGTGAGAAGTTAAATGATGCCAATAGGAAATATTCTGTTTATGATCATGAATTTTATGCTATAGTTCAGGCATTAAAGAAGTGGAGACATTATCTACTTCCTAATGAGTTTGTTTTGCATACTGATCATCAAGCTTTGCAATATTTGAATAGTCAAGGAAAGTTGAATCAGAGGCATTTGAAATAGGTTGAGTTTTTGCAGAGTTATACATTTATTTTGAAACACAGGAGTGGAAAGTCTAATAGGGTTGCGGATGCTCTTAGCAGAAGGCAACTCTTGATGACTAAAATGCACATTGAAGTGGTTGGGTTCAAGGAACTCAAAAATTTGTATCCAGAGGATCCTGATTTTGGTGAAGCTTGGAAAGCTTGTACAGAACCTGTTACTCTAGACAGGACGAAATGGTTGGATTTCATCATCCAGGATGATATGCTATTCAGAGGGAGTCAGTTGTGCATTCCACGAAGTTCTATGAGGGAGAATCTCATCAAGGAGAAGCATAGTGGAGGATTGGCAGGATATTTTGGTCGTGATAAAACCTTTGGTTTGGTTAGTGAAAATTATTATTGGCCACAGTTGCAGCAAGATGTGAAAAAGTTTGTACAGAGTTGTAGAGTATGCCAGATGGCGAAAAGAGTGAAGCAGAATACAGAATTGTATCAGCCATTACTTGTACCAGAGAAGCCCTGGGAGGATATCAGCATGGACTTTGTTCTTGGTTTACCGAAGACTCAGTGGGGACATGATTCAATTTTTGTGGTAGTTGACAGATTTTTGAAGATGACACATTTTATTCCTTGCAAGAAGACTAATGATGTTGTTCATGTAGCAGAATTGTTTTTCAGAGAAGTAGTAAGACTTCATGGTTTGCAAATACCATAGTTTCAGAACGGGATACTAAGTTTGTTGGATATTTCTGACGTACATTATGGAAGAAGTTTAAGATAGATTTGAAATTCAGTTCATCACATCATCCACAGACTGATGGATAGACAGAGGTGGTGAATAGAAGTTTGGAAAATTTGCTGAGATGTTTGGTTGGAGATAAGCCAACAGGATGGGATTTGATTTTACCACAGGCGGAATTTGCATACAATAATTCTGTCAACAGAAGCACTGGTAAAACACCATTCCAGATTATATATGGAAGTAGTCCAATAAATGCATCTGAATTGAGGAAGATAGATAAAGGAGAAATAAGTAGTGCTGAAGCTGAGGATTTTGCAAAACATTTGAAGAACATCCATGAGGAGGTGAGGAAGCATATTACCAAGATGAATGTGCAATATAAGACTAAGGCAGATGAGAAAAAGAGGCATCAAGAATTTTAGGTTAGAGATGAAGTCATGGTTAATTTGCAGAATGAGCGATTTCCAGTTGGTACATATAACAAGTTGAAAATGAAGAAGTTTGGGCCATGTAAGATACTGAAGAAACATGATTTAGGAAATGCATATGAGGTAGAATTGCCTACTGAGCTGAATATTTCACCAGTGTTTAACATTTCAGATTTGACAGAGTATCATGAGGGAGGTGTTGAAGATGAGATCACAGTAGCATAGTGGAGTATTCCAGCAACTAGTTCAGACACTAAGGAAATCGAAGATATACTGGACAGTCATGTTGATAGAAGCACAAGGAACAGGACATATGAAGAATATCTGGTCAAGTGGAAAGGACGACCTGTTGAAGATTCATCATGGCTGCCAAAGGAGGAGGTTAGCCATCTTGGTTTTCCTCTGCACACCTGAGTCGTGACAGGGTCACTTCTCAAATTACCCCGGGTGTCTGATGCAGGAGCATCCTGGGTGTAAGAGCAATCTTGCATCACCCAAAAACATTTCTATTTTTTTTAATTTTTATTTTCAATAAGGGCTATTTTGTGTAGAGCTGCTATTTATGGAAAGTTACTATTTTTGGTAATTTTCGTATGTGCTCAAAATGATCTGATTTCTTTCTTAGAGGTTCATTTTGGTCATATAAGTTTGCCAACAAAGTTTCATTGCCAGATCAAGTGTATATTGGAAAATATTGAAGATTTTCGGTATTGGCAGTAGGGTACAAAAACTTCAAACTCAGTTTTGAAGCCTTTAGAGGCCCCGGATGAGGTCAAAAATTTGGGTGACGGGCGCTTGCATGGGTCAGGCCTGTAGAGCACTTCGTGGCATTTTCGAAATAGGGTTATAATAGCCGATCTGGTCAACTGGTGATGACTTATGGTCTTCGGAAGTTGGACCACCTGAAATGGCAGGAAATAATTTTCTTCAAAATTTCTGTTCCAGTTTCAAAGGTTATCTTGAGCCGACTATGATGTAATGAAATGTAAAATAAAAATAATTTTAAGTTTGGTCGGCTTTATTGGCTAAAATTCTGGAACCTTCCTGGGCGGTGGAAAATTGCCTATATAAGGAAGGCTGTATTATTGTCTTAGGCAGTTCAGAATAGTTCTGGGTAGTAGATCTAGGCAATAATTTGAAGCTTTGTCCTACAGAATATTGTAAGGGAATGCCCATGGGGCTTTGCATATTGTAATTCTGAAAGTTTGTAATTCCACATTTGTAGAGATAATCAGAAGCCAATTTTCTGTTCTTGCATATTGTTGTTGTTTCTCTATTTCTATTATGTGTTTGTGGTATTAAGGGGAGCACCTTTCATCAAGTGGTATTAGAGCAGGTTTTCTTGAGTGTGTAAACAGATCACCGACTGTGAGGCAGTTTGCACCAGGACCGTGGTTAGGGTTTCAGCGCGCATCACGAAAATGCCTCCATGAAGAGAATGTGGCGGAAGAGCTGGTGCTGTAACACCTGAGGTTAGAGAGCTGCAAAGACAAGTGCGAGCATTGCAAGAAGAGATTCGCAGAGGAATGAATCTTAATGTCAGAGACGAAAGAGAGGATGAAGCCGAAGAAGAATATCAAGAAGGAGATATTGAAATTGTGAACCAGGAGGAATAAAGACTTTTTCGGGCGATTTTCAAGATTGGGAAAAGACCTAAGATTGAGGTTCCTACATTTTTTAGAAATCTTAACCCAGAGGAATTGATCGACTGGATCAATGAATGTGAAGAATATTTTGAGTATGAAGATGTTGAGGATCCTGATAGGGTCAAATTTGCGAAGGCCAGACTGAAAGGTCATGCGAAGATATGGTGGCAAAAGATTTAGTTGGAGCGAAATAGAAGGGGAAAGGAGAAAATTACGAGATGGGATCAGATGGTAGATAAATTGAAGTGGCAGTTCATTCTTGTTGATTATGAGCTTGACCTACTGAAGAAAATGCAGAGTTTGAAGGAAGTAGGAAGATCTGTTCAGGAGTATACAGAAGAGTTCTATCGACTTCTTATCAGAACAGGCCATGCAGAAGCTGATAAGGAGAAAGTTGCCCGATACCTTAATGGGTTAAGGCCAAGCATTCAGGAGGAGCTAAATCTGGTTCGAATGAAAAGTACTGAAGAGACATACCAGTTTTCCCTAAAAGTAGAGGAAAAGCTGAACAAGAAGTTTGAGAGCAGACAAAATGGAAGAGGTCGCAGTGGATGATCTGGTGGACGATCATATGGTGGCCAAAATGAAAATCCGAAAAAGAAGGATGAGGCCAGTAGCAGTCAGAATCAGTGAAAAAATAATTCCAATCGCTTCCAAGATCAGAATAATAGAGATCGGAGAGGAAGAGGAAGAAGACAAGGATCTGGAAGAGGTGGCTTCCGTGGAACATGTTTTCACTATGGAGAAGAAGGTCATAGGGCATTTGAATGTCCTCGGTGCCAAGGCAGAACAAACAGGAGAAATGAAAGCCAGGCAAAAGTTGCACATGTAGATGAAGATGCCAAATCATCAAATTCTGAAGATGCTGAAAAAAGAGAAATGTTGATTAACAAAAGAGTCCTGTTGAGTGGTGAGAATGAACCTGAGCAAAGGAGGAGCCTGTTTCGCACCAGGTGCAAGTGTGAAGGTAAATGTTGTGATGTGATCATTGATAGTGGAAGCACTAACAATTTGGTGTCAGAAGAGATGGTGACAAAGTTGAAGCTCAAGAGACAGAAACACCCACATCCATATCGGATTGCCTGGGTACAGGATGACCACAAGGTCATTGTCAATGAACAATGCCTAGTAAAGTTCAAGGTTGGTGGATACCAAGATGAGGTATTATGTGATATCATATCTATGGATGCATGTCATATGTTGTTGGGTAGACCATGACAGTTTGACAGATGTGCTGTACATGATGGTCGTGCGAATACCTATTCCCTGACAAAGGATGGAGTGCGACATAAGCTAAAACCATTGAAGGAGACCGAAGAAAAGGTATGTGGTAATGCAAGGATAAATTTTGTTGATGGAAGAAATTTCTTAGATGGTATGAGGTATGAGCATGTATGTTTTGCTTTAATTCCAAAAGTTGGTAAAGAGGAAGTAGAAGATGTTCCTGTAGAAGTTGCAGATTTGTTGAATGAGTTTCAAGATATTGTATCCGATAATGTGCTTGATGGATTACCACCAATCAGGAAGATTAGTCATCAGATGGACTTGATCCCAAGAGCGAGTTTGCCGAATAAGGTAGTACACAGAATGACACCTGCAGAAAGTGAGGAGTTGAATAGACAAGTACATGAGTTGTTACAGAAATGATTGATTCGAGAGAGTCTGAGTCCCTGTGCTGTACCTGCGGTATTAGCACCAAAAAATAATAGAGAGTGGAGGATGTGTAGAGATTCTAGAGCAATAAACAAGATCATAATCAAGTACAGGTTTCCATTGCCACAAATGGATGATATTATGGACTGTTTGAGTGGAGCTGTGTATTTCTCAAAGATAGATCTGAAGAGTGGATATCATCAGATTCGAATCAGAGAAGGAGATGAATGGAAGACTGCCTTCAAGACAAAGGAAGGACTGTATGAGTGGTTAGTCATGCCTTTTGGGCTAAGCAATGCACCGAGAACTTTCATGCGGCTCATGAATGAGGTTCTGAAAGAATTTCTAGGCAAGTTTGTCATTGTTTACCTAGATGATATTTTGATCTTTAGTAAGACATTGGATGAGCATATAATGCATATTCATATGGTATTTGAGAAGTTGAGAGAAGAGAAATTGTTGATTAATTTAAAGAAGTGCAGTTTTGTGAAGAAAGAGTTAGTGTATTTGGGATTTGTAGTTTCAGCAGAAGGTCTAAAAATGGACCCAGAGAAGGTACAGGCTATCCTTGAATGGCCTACTCCAAGGAGTGCTACTGAGGTAAGATCTTTTCATGGTTTAACTAGCTTTTACAGAAAGTTTATCAAAAATTTTAGCAGTATTTGTGGACCCTTGACTGAAACAATGAGAGGGATAGAAAAGAGTTTAAGTGGACTAATGGGGTAGAAAAGAGTTTTCAATTGTTGAAACAAAAAGTTACAAAATAACCTATTTTAGCACTTCCAGATTTTAATAAGGTGTTTCAAGTAGATTGTGATGCTAGTGGTACTGCAATAGGAGCTGTTATGAGCCAAGAAGGTAAACCTGTTGCTTATTTCAGTGAGAAGTTAAATGATGCCAAGAGGAAATATTTTTTTTATGATCAAGAATTTTATGCTATAGTTCAGGCATTAAAGAAGTGGAGACATTATCTACTTCCTAATGAGTTTGTTTTGTATACTGATCATCAAGCTTTGTAATATTTGAATAGTCAAGGAAAGTTGAATCAGAGGCATTTGAAATGGGTTGAGTTTTTGTAGAGTTATACATTTATTTTGAAATACAGGAGTGGAAAGTCTAATTGGGTTGCGGATGCTCTTAGCAGAAGGCAACTCTTGATGAAAAAAATGCACATTGAAGTGGTTGGGTTCAAGGAACTCAAGAATTTGTATCCAGAGGATCCTGACTTTGGTGAAGCTTGGAAAGCTTGTACAGAACCTGTTACTCTAGACAGGACGAAATGGTTGGATTTCATCATCCAGGATGATATGCTATTCAGAGGGAGTCAGTTGTGCATTCCATGAAGTTCTATGAGGGAGAATCTCATCAAGGAGAAGCATAGTGGAGGATTGGCTGGACATTTTGGTCGTGATAAAACCCTTAGTTTGGTTAGTGAGAATTATTATTGGCCACAGTTGCAGCAAGATGTGAAGAAGTTTGTACAGAGTTGCAGAGTATGCCAGATGGCGAAAGGAGTGAAGCAGAATACATGATTGTATCAGCCATTACTTGTACCAGAGAAGCCTTGGGAGGATATCAGCATGGACTTTGTTCTTGGTTTACCGAGGACTCAGCGGGGACATGATTCAATTTTTGTGGTAGTTGACAGATTTTCGAAGATGGCATATTTTATTCCCTGCAAGAAGACTAATGATGCTGTTCATGTAGCAAAATTTTTTTTCAGAGAAGTAGTAAGACTTCATAGTTTGCCAAAGACCATAGTTTCAGATCGGGACACTAAGTTTGTTGGATATTTCTGGCGTACATTATGGAAGAAGTTGAAGATAGATTTGAAGTTTAGTTCATCACATCATCCACAGACTGTTGGACAGACAGAGGTGGTGAATAGAAGTTTGGGAAATTTGCTGAGATGTTTGGTTGGAGATAAGCCAACAGGATGGGATTTGATTTTACCATAGGCGGAATTTGCATACAATAATTCTGTCAACAGGAGCACTGGTAAATCACCATTCCAGATTGTATATGGAAGTAGTCCAAGAAATGCATCTGAATTAAGGAAGATAGATAAAGGAGAAATAAGTAGTGCTGAAGCTGAGGATTTTGCAGAACATTTGAAGAACATCCATGAGGAGGTGAGGAAGCATATTACCAAGATGAATGTGCAATATAAGACTAAGGGAGATGAGAAAAGGAGGCATCAGGAATTTCAGGTTAGAGATGAAGTCATGGTTCATTTGCGGAAGGAGCGATTTCCAGTTGGTACATATAACAAGTTAAAAATGAAGAAGTTTGGGCCATGTAAGATACTGAAGAAACATGATTCAGGAAATGCATATGAGGTAGAATTGCCTACTGAGCTGAATATTTCACCAGTGTTTAACATTTCAGATTTGACAGAGTATCATGAGGGAGGTGTTGAAGATGAGATCACAGCAGCACAGTGGAGTATTCCAGCAACTAGTTCAGACACTAAAGAAATCGAAGATATACTGGACAGTCGTGTTGGCAGAAGCACAAGGAACAGGACATATGAAGAATATCTGGTGAAGAGGAAAGGATGACCTATTGAAGATTCATCATGGCTACCAAAGGAGGAGGTTAGCCATCTTGGTTTTCCTCTGCACACCTGAGTCGTGACAGGGTCACTTCTCAAATTACCCCGGGTGTCTAATGCAGGAGCATCCTGGGTGTAAGAACAATCTTGCATCACCCAAAAATATTTCTATTTTTTTTTATTTTTATTTTCAATAAGGGCTATTTTGTGCAGAGCTGCTATTTATGGAAAGTTACTATTTTTGATAATTTTTGTATGTACTCAGAATGATCTAATTTCTTTCTTGGAGGTTCATTTTGGTCATATAAGTCTGCTAGCAAAGTTTCATTGTCAGATCAAGTGTATATTGGAAGATATTGAAGATTTTCGGTATTGGCAGCAGGGTACAGAAACTTTCAACTCAGTTTTGAAATCTTTAGAGGCCCCGGATGACGTTGAAAATTTGGGTGACGGGCGCTTGCGCTGGCCAGGCCTGTAAAGCACTTCGTGGCATTTCTGAAATGGGATTATAATAGCCGATCGGGTCAACTAGTGATGACTTATGGTGTTCGAAAGTTGGACCACCTGAAATGGCGGGAAATAATTTTCTTCAAAATTTCTGTTCTAATTTCAAAAGTTATCTTGAGCCGACTATGATGTAATGAAATGTAAAATAAAAATAATTTTAAGTTTGGTTGGCCTTATTGGTTAAAATTTTGGAACCTTCCCAGGCGGTGGAAAATTGCCTATATAAGGAAGGCTGTATTATTGTCTTAGGCAGTTCAGAATAGTTCTGGGTAGTAGATTTGGGTTAAAATTTGAGGCTTTGTCCTATAAAATATTGTAAGGGAATGCCCATGGGGCTTTGCATATTGTAATTTTGAAAGTTTGTAATTTCACAGTTGTGGAGATAATAAGAAGTCAATTTTCTGTTCTTGCATATTGTTGTTGTTTCTCTATTTCTGTTATGTGTTTTTGGTATTAAGGGGAGCACCCTTCATCAAGTGGTATCAGAGTAGGTTTTCTTGAGTGTGTAAACAGATCACCGACTGTGAGGTAGTTTGCACCAGGACCGTGGTTAGGGTTTCAGCGCGCATCGTGAAAATGCCTCCACGAAGAGAAAGTGGCGGAAGAGCTGGTGCTGTGACACCTGAGGTTAGAGAGCTGCAGAGACAAGTGCGAGCATTGCAAGAAGAGATTCGCAGAGGAATGAATCTTAATGTCAGAGATGAAAGCGAGGATGAAGCCGAAGAAGAATATCAAGAAGGAGAAGTTGAAATTGTGAACCAGGAGGAAGAAAGACTTTTTCGGGCGATTTCTAAGATTGGGAAAAGATCTAAGATTGAGGTTCCTACATTTTTTGGAAATCTTAACCCAGAGGAATTGATCGACTGGATCAATGAATGTGAAGAATATTTTGAGTATGAAGATGTTGAGGATCCTGATAGGGTCAAATTTGCGAAGGCCAGACTGAAAGGTCATGCAAAGATATGGTGGGAAGAGATTCAGTTGGAGTGAAATAGAGGGGGAAAGGAGAAAATCACGAGATGGGATCGGATGGTGGATAAATTGAAGCGGCAGTTCATTCTTGTTGATTATGAGCTTGACCTACTGAAGAAAATGCAGAGTTTGAAGCAAGCAGAAAGATCTGTTCAGGAGTATACAGATGAGTTCTATCGACTTCTTATCAGAACAGGCCATGCAGAAGCTGATAAAGAGAAAGTTGCCCGATACCTTAATGGGTTAAGGCCAAGCATTCAAGAGGAGCTGAATCTAGTTCGAATGAATAATATTGAAGAGGTGTAGCAGTTTGCCTTAAAAGTAGATGAAAAGCTGAACAAGAAGTTTGAGAGCAAACAAAATGGAAGAGGTCGCGGTGGACGATTTGGTGGATGGTCATATGGTGGCCGAAATGAAGATCTAAAAAAGAATGATGAGGCCAGTAGCAGTCAGAATCAGCGAAAAAATAATTCCAATCACTTCCAGGAATAGAATAATAGAGATCAGAGAGGAAGAGGAAGAGGACAAGGATCTGGAAGAGGTGGCTTCCGTGGAACATGTTTTCACTATGGAGAAGAAGGTCATAGGGCATTTGAATGTCCTCAACGCCAAGGCAGAACAAATAGGAGAAATGAGGGCCAGGCTAGAGTTGCACATGTAGATGAAGATGCCAGATCATCAAATTCTGAAGATGCTGAAAGAGGAGAAACGTTGATTAACAGAAAAGTCCTGTTGAGTGGTGAGAATGAACCTGAGCAAAGGAAGAGGCTGTTTCGCACCAGGTGCAAGTGTGAAGGTAAATGTTGTGATGTGATCATTGATAGTGGAAGCACTGACAATTTGGTGTCAGAAGAGATGGTGACAAAGTTGAAGCTCAAGAGACAGAAACACCCACATCCATATCGGATTGCCTGGGTACAGGATGACCACAAGGTCATGGTCAATGAACAATGCCTAGTAAAGTTCAAGGTTGGCGGATACCAAGATGAGGTATTATGTGATATCATATCTATGGATGCATGTCATATGTTGTTGGGTAGACCATGGCAGTTTGACAGATGTGCTGTACATGATGGTCATGCGAATACCTATTCCCTGACAAAGGATGGAGTGCGACATAAGCTAAAACCATTGAAGGAGACCGAAGAAAAGGTATGTGGTAATGCAAGGATAAATTTTGTTGATGGAAGAAATTTCTTAGATGGTATGAAGCATGAGCATGTATGTTTTGCTTTAATTCTAAAAGTTGGTAAAGAGGAAGTAGAAGATGTTCCTGTAAAAGTTGCAGATTTGTTGAATGAGTTTCAAGATATTGTATCCGATAATGTGCCTGATAGATTACCACTAATCATGAAGATTAGTCATCAGATGGACTTGATCCCAGGAGCGAGTTTTCCAAATAAGGCAGCACACAGAATGACACCTACAGAAAGTGAGGAGTTGAACAGACAAGTACATGAGTTATTACAGAAAGGATTGATTCGAGAGAGTCTGAGTCTCTGTGCTATACCTATGGTATTAGCACCAAAGAACAATGGAGAGTGGAAGATGTGTACAGATTCCAGAGCAATAAACAAGATCATAATCAAGTACAGGTTTCCATTGCCACGAATGGATGATATTATGGACTGTTTGAGTGGAACTGTGTATTTCTCAAAGATAGATCTGAAGAGTGGATATCATCAGATTCGGATCAGAGAAGGAGATGAATGGAAGACTGCCTTCAAGACAAAGGAAGGACTGTATGAGTGGTTAGTCATGCCTTTTGGGCTAACCAATGCACCGAGCACTTTCATGCGGCTCATGAATGAGGTTCTGAAAGAATTTTTGGGTAAGTTTGTCATTGTTTACCTAGATGATATTTTGATCTTTAGTAAGACATTAGATGAGCATATGATGCATATTCGTATGGTATTTGAGAAGTTGAGAGAAGAGAAATTGTTGATTAATTTGAAGAAGTGCAGTTTTGTGAAGAAAGAGTTAGTGTATTTGGGATTTGTAGTTTCAGCAGAAGGTCTAAAAATGGACCCAGAGAAGGTACAGGCTATCCTTGAATGGCTTACTCCAAAGAATGCTACTGAGGTAAGATCTTTTCATGGTTTAACTAGCTTTTACAGAAAGTTTATCAAAAATTTTAGCAGTATTTGTGGACCCTTGACTGAAACAATGAGAGGGGATAGAAAAGAGTTTAAGTGGACTAATGGGGCAGAAAAGAGTTTTCAATTGTTGAAACAAAAAGTTATAGAACAATCTGTTTTAGCACTTCCAAATTTTAATAAGGTGTTTCAAGTAGATTGTGATGCTAGTGGTACTGTAATAGGAGCTGTTATGAGCCAAGAAGGTAAACCTGTTGCTTATTTCAGTGAGAAGTTAAATGATGCCAAGAAGAAATATTCTGTTTATGATCAAAAATTTTATGCTATAGTTCAGGCATTAAAGAAGTGGAGACATTATCTACTTCCTAATGAGTTTGTTTTGTATACTGATCATCAAGCTTTGCAATATTTGAATAGTTAAGGAAAGTTGAATCAGAGGCATTTGAAATGGGTTGAGTTTTTGCAGAGTTATACATTTGTTTTGAAACACAGGAGTGGAAAGTCTAATAGGCTTGCGGATGCTCTTAGCAGAAGGCAACTCTTGATGACAGAAATGCAGATTGAAGTGGTTGGGTTTAAGGAACTCAAGAATTTATATCCAGAGGATCTTGATTTTGGTGAGGCTTGAAAAGCTTGTACAGAACCTGTTACTCTAGACAGGATGAAATGGTTAGATTTCATCATCCAGGATGATATGCTATTCAGAGGGAGTCAGTTGTGCATTCCCCAAAGTTCTATGAGGGAGAATCTCATCAAGGAGAAGCTTAGTGGAGGATTGGCTGGATATTTTGGTCATGATAAAACCATTGGTTTGGTTAGTGAGAATTATTATTGGCCACAGTTGCAGCAAGATGTTAAGAAGTTTGTACAAAGTTGCAGAGTATGCCAGATGGCGAAAGGAGTGAAGCAGAATACAAGATTGTATCAGCCATTACTTGTACCAGAGAAGCCTTGAGAGGATATTAGCATGGACTTTGTTCTTGGTTTACCGAGTACTCAGCGGGGACATGATTTAATTTTTGTGTTAGTTGACAGATTTTTGAAGATGGCACATTTTATTCCCTGCAAGAAGACTAATGATGCTGTTCATGTAGCAGAATTATTTTTTAGAGAAGTAGTAAGACTTCATGGTTTGCCAAAGACCATAGTTTCAGATCGGGACACTAAGTTTGTTGGATATTTCTAGCGTACATTATGGAAGAAGTTGAAGACAGATTTGAAGTTCAGTTCATCACATCATCCACAGACTAATGGATAGACAAAGGTGGTGAATAGAAGTTTGGGAAATTTGCTGAGATGTTTGGTTGGAGATAAGCCAACAGGATGGGATTTGAATTTACCACAGGCAGAATTTGCATACAATAATTCTGTCAACAGGAGCACTGGTAAATCACCATTCCAGATTATATATGGAAGTAGTCCAAGAAATGCATCTGAATTGAGGAAGATAGATAAAGGAGAAATAAGTAGTGCTGAAGCTGAAGATTTTGCAAAACATTTGAAGAACATCCATGAGGAGGTGAGGAAGCATATTACCAAGATGAATGTGCAATATAAGACTAAGGCAGATGAGAAAAGGAGGCATCAAGAATTTCAGGTTGGAGATGAAGTCATGGTTCATTTGCAGAAGGAGCGATTTCCAGTTGGTACATATAACAAGTTGAAAATGAAGAAGTTTGGGCCATGTAAGATACTGAAGAAACATGATTCCGAAAATGCATATGAGGTAGAATTGCCTACTGAGCTGAATATTTCACCAGTGTTTAACATTTCAGATTTGACAGAGTATCATGAGGGAGGTGTTGAAAATGAGATCATAGTAGCACAGTGGAGTATTTCAGCAACTAGTTCAGACACTAAGGAAATCGAAGATATACTGGACAGTCGTGTTGGCAGAAGCACAAGGAACAGGACATATGAAGAATATCTGGTCAAGTGGAAAGGATGACCTGTTGAAGATTCATCATGGCTGCCAAAGGAGGAGGTTAGCCATCTTGGTTTTTCTCTGCACACTTGAGTCGTGACAGGGTCACTTCTCAAATTACCCCGGGTGTCTGATGCAGGAGCATCTTGGGTGTAAGAGCAATCTTGCATCACCCAAAAATATTTCTATTTTTTTTATTTTTATTTTCAATAAGGGCTATTTTGTGCAGAGCTGCTATTTATGGAAAGTTACTATTTTTGGTAATTTTTGTATGTGCTCAGAATGATCTGATTTCTTTCTTGGAGGTTCATTTTGGTCATATAAGTCTGCCAGCAAAGTTTCATTGCCAGATCAAGTTTATATTGGAAGATATTGAAGATTTTCAGTATTGGCAGTAGGGTACAGAAACTTTGAACTCAGTTTTGAAGGCTTTAGAGGCCCCAAATGAGGTCCAAAATTTGGGTGATGGGCACTTGCGTGGGGCAGGCCTGTAGAGCACTTTGTGGCATTTCCAAAATGGGGTTATAATAGTCGATCGGGTCAACTGGTGATGACTTATGGTCTTCGGAAGTTGGACCACCTGAAATGACAAAAATAATTTTCTTCAAAATTTATGTTCCAGTTTCAAAGGTTATCTTGAGCCGACTGTGATGTAATGAAATGTAAAATAAAAATAATTTTAAGTTTGGTCAGCCTTATTGGCTAAAATTCTAGAACCTTCCCAATCAGTGGAAAATTGCCTATATAAGGAAGGCTGTATTATTGTTTTAGGCAGTTCAGAATAGTTCTGGGTAGTAGATCTAGACAATAATTTGAGGCTTTGTCCTACAGAATATTGTAAGGGAATGCCCATGGGGCTTTGCCTATTGTAATTCTGAAAGTTTGTAATTCCACATTTGTGGAGATAATAAGAAGCCAATTTTTTATTCTTGCATATTGTTATTGTTTCTCTATTTCTGTTATGTGTTTGTGGTATTAAGGAGAGCACCCTTCATTAAGTGGTATCAGAGCAGGTTTTCTTGAGTGTGTAAATAGATCGCCGACTATGAGGCAGTTTGCACTAGGACCTTGGTTAGGGTTTCAGCGTGCATCAAGAAAATACCTCCACGAAGAGAACGTCGCGGAAGAGCTGGTGCTGTGACACTTGAGGTTAGAGAGCTGCAGAGACAAGTGCGAGCATTGCAAGAAGAGATTCGCAGAGGAATGAATCTTAATGTCAGAGATGAAAGCGAGGATGAAGCTGAAGAAGAATATCAAGAAGGAGAAGTTGAAATTGTGAACTAGGAGGAAGAAAGACTTTTTCGGGCAATTTTTAAGATTAGGAAAAGACTTAAGATTGAGGTTCTACATTTTCTAAAAATCTTAACCCAGAGGAATTGATCGACTGGATCAATGAATGTGAAAAATATTTTGAGTATGAAGATGTTGAGGATCCTCATAGGGTCAAATTTGCGAAGGCCAGACTGAAAGGTCATGCGAAGATATGGTGGCAAGAGATTCAGTTGGAGCGAAATAGAAGGGGAAAGGAGAAAATCACGAGATGGGATCGGATGGTGGATAAATTGAAGTGGCAGTTCAATCCTGTTGATTATGAGCTTGACCTACTAAAGAAAATGCAGAGTTTGAAGCAAGCAGGAAGATCTGTTCAGGAGTATACAGAAGAGTTCTATCGACTTCTTATCAGAATAGGCCATGCAGAAGCTGATAAGGAGAAAGTTGCCCGATACCTTAATGGGTTAAGGCCAAGCATTTAGGAGGAGCTGAATCTGGTTCGAATGAACAGTATTGAAGAGGCATACCAGTTTGCCCTAAAAGTAGAGGAAAAGCTGAACAAGAAGTTTGAGAGCAGACAAAATGGAAGAGGTCACGGTGGAGGATCTGGTGGACGGTCATATGGTGGCCTAAATGAAGATTCGAAAAAGAAGGATGAGGCTAGTAGTAGTCAGAATCAGCGAGGAAATAATTCCAATCGCTTCTAGGATCAGAATAATAGAGATCAGAGAGGAAGAGGAAGATGACAAGGATCTGGAAGAGGTGGCTTCCGTGGAACATGTTTTCACTGTGGAGAAGAAGGTCATAGGGCATTTGAATGTCCTCAATGCCAAAGCAGAACAGATAGGAGAAATGAAGGCCAGACTAGAGTTGCACATGTAGATGAAGATGCCAGATCATCAAATTCTGAAGATACTGAAAGAGGAGAAACGTTGATTAACAGAAGAGTCCTGTTGAGTGGTGAGAATGAACCTGAGCAAAGGAGGAGCCTGTTTCACACCAGGTGCAAGTGTGAAGGTAAATGTTGTGATGTGATCATTGATAGTGGAAGCACTGACAATTTGGTGTCAGAAGAGATGGTGACAAAGTTGAAGCTCAAGAGACAGAAACACCCACATCCATATCACATTGCCTGGGTACAGGATGACCACAAGGTCATGGTCAATGAACAATGCCTGGTAAATTTCAAGGTTGGCGGATACCAAGATGAGGTATTGTGTGATATCATATATATGGATGCATGTCATATGTTGTTGGGTAGACCATAGCAGTTTGACAGATGTGCTGTACATGATGGTCGTGCGAATACCTATTCCCTGACAAAGGATGGAGTGCGACATAAGCTAAAACCATTGAAGGAGACCGAAAAAAAGGTATGTGGTAATGCAAGGATAACTTTTGTTGATGGAAGAAATTTTCTAGATGGTATGAGGCATGAACATGTATGTTTTGCTTTAATTCCAAAAGTTGGTAAAGAGGAAGTAGAAGATGTTCCTCTAGAAGTTGCAGATTTGTTGAATGAGTTTCAAGATATTATATCCGATAATGTGCCTGATGGATTACCACCAATCAGGAAGATTAGTCATCAGATGGACTTGATCCCAAGAGCGAGTTTGCCGAATAAGGCAGCACACAGAATGACAGCTGTAAAAAGTGAGGAGTTGAACAGACAAGTACATGAGTTGTTACAGAAAGGATTGATTCGAGAGAGTCTGAGTCCCTGTGCTGTACCTGCAGTATTAGCACCAAAGAAGAATGGAGAGTGGAGGATGTGTACAGATTCAAGAGCAATAAACAAGATCACAATCAAGTATAGGTTTCCATTGCCACGAATGGATGATATTATGGACTGTTTGAGTGGAGCTGTGTATTTCTAAAAGATAGATCTGAAGAGTGGATATCATCAAATTCAGATCAGAGAAGGAGATGAATGGAAGACTACCTTCAAGACAAAGGAAGGACTGTATGAGTGGTTAGTCATGCCTTTTGTGCTAACCAATGCACCGAGCACTTTCATGCGGCTCATGAATGAGGTTCTGAAAGAATTTCTGGGTAAGTTTGTCATTGTTTACTTAGATGATATTTTGATCTTTAGTAATACATTGGATGAGCATATGATACATATTCGTATGGTATTTGAGAAGTTGAGAGAAGAGAAATTGTTGATTAATTTGAAGAAGTGCAGTTTTGTGAAGAAAGAGTTAGTGTATTTGGGATTTGTAGTTTCAGCAGAAGGTCTAAAAATAGACCCAAAGAAGGTACAGGCTATCCTTGAATGGCCTACTCCAAGGAGTGCTACTGAGGTAAGATCTTTTCATGGTTTAGCTAGCTTTTACAGAAAGTTTATGAGAAATTTTAGCAGTATTTGTGGACCCTTGACTGAAACAATGAGAGGGGATAGAAAAGAGTTTAAGTGGACTAATAGGGTAGAAAAGAGTTTTCAATTGTTGAAACAAAAAGTTACAGAATAACCTATTTTAGCACTTCCAGATTTTAATAAGGTGTTCAAGTAGATTGTGATGCTAGTGGTACTGCAATAGGAGCTGTTATGAGCCAAGAAGGTAAACCTGTTGCTTATTTCAGTGAGAAGTTAAATGATGCCAAGAGAAAATATTCTGTTTATGATCATGAATTTTATGCTATAGTTCAGGCATTAAAGAAGTGGAGACATTATCTACTTCCTAATGAGTTTATTTTGTATACTGATCATCAAGCTTTGCAATATTTGAATAGTCAAGGAAAGTTGAATCAGAGGCATTTGAAATGGGTTGAGTTTTTGCAGAGTTATACATTTGTTTTGAAACACAGGAGTGGAAAGTCTAATAGGGTTGCAGATGCTCTTAGCAGAAGGCAACTCTTGATGACAGAAATGCAGATTGAAGAGGTTGGGTTCAAGGAACTCAAGAATTTGTATCCAGAGGATCCTGATTTTGGTGAAGCTTGGAAAGCTTGTACAGAACCTGTTACTCTAGACAGGATGAAATGGTTGGATTTCATCATCCAAGATGATATGCTATTTAAAGGGACTCAGTTGTGCATTCCACGAAGTTCTATGAGGGAGAATCTCATCAAGGAGAAGCATAGTGGAGGATTGGCAGGATATTTTGGTCATGATAAAACCTTTGGTTTGGTTAGTGAAAATTATTATTGGCCACAGTTGCAGCAAGATGTGAAAAAGTTTGTACAGAGTTGTAGAGTATGCCAGATGGCGAAAAGAGTGAAGCAGAATACAGAATTGTATCAGCCATTACTTGTACCAGAGAAGCCCTGGGAGGATATCAGCATGGACTTTGTTCTTGGTTTACCGAAGACTCAGTGGGGACATGATTCAATTTTTGTGGTAGTTGACAGATTTTTGAAGATGACACATTTTATTCCTTGCAAGAAGACTAATGATGCTGTTCATGTAGCAAAATTGTTTTTCAGAGAAGTAGTAAGACTTCATGGTTTGCCAAAGACCATAGTTTCAGATCGGGACACTAAGTTTGTTGGATATTTCTGGTGTACATTATGGAAGAAGTTGAAGACAGATTTGAAGTTCAGTTCATCACATCATCCACAGACTGATGGACAGACAGAGGTGGTGAATAGAAGTTTGGGAAATTTGCTGAGATGTTTGGTTGGAGATAAGCCAACAGGATGGGATTTGAATTTACCACAGGCAGAATTTGCATACAATAATTCTATCAACAGGAGCACTGGTAAATCACCATTCCGGATTGTATATGGAAGTAGTCAAAAAAATGCATCTGAATTAAGGAAGATAGATAAAGGAGAAATAAGTAGTGCTGAAGCTGAAGATTTTGCAAAATATTTGAAGAACATCCATGAGGAGGTGAGGAAGCATATTACCAAGATGAATGTACAATATAAGACTAAGGCAGATGAGAAAAGGAGGCATCAAGAATTTCAGGTTGGAGATGAAGTCATGGTTCATTTGCAGAAGGAGCGATTTTCAGTTGGTACATATAACAAGTTGAAAATGAAGAAGTTTGGGCCATGTAAGATACTGAAGAAACATGATTCCGAAAATGCATATGAGGTAGAATTGCCTACTGAGCTGAATATTTCACCAGTGTTTAACATTTCAGATTTGACAGAGTATCATGAGGGAGGTGTTGAAAATGAGATCACAGTAGCACAGTGGAGTATTCCAGCAACTAGTTCAGACACTAAGGAAATCGAAGATATACTGGACAGTCGTGTTGGCAGAAGCACAAGGAATAGGACATATGAAGAATATCTGGTCAAGTGGAAAGGATGACCTGTTGAAGATTTATCATGGCTGCCAAAGGAGGAGGTTAGCCATCTTGGTTTTTCTTTGCACACTTGAGTCGTGACAGGGTCACTTCTCAAATTACCCCGGGTGTCTGATGCAGGAGCATCCTGGGTGTAAGAGCAATCTTGCATCACCCAAAAATATTTCTATTTTTTTTATTTTTATTTTCAATAAGGGCTATTTTGTGCAGAGCTGCTATTTATGGAAAGTTACTATTTTTGGTAATTTTTGTATGTGCTCAGAATGATCTGATTTCTTTCTTGGAGGTTCATTTTGGTCATATAAGTCTACTAGCAAAGTTTCATTGCCAGATCAAGTGTATATTGAAAGATATTGAAGATTTTTAGTATTGGCAGTAGGGTACAGAAACTTTGAACTCAGTTTTGAAGGCTTTAGAGGCCCTGAATGAGGTCAAAAATTTGGGTGATGGGTGCTTGCGCGAGTTAGGCCTGTAGAGCGCTTCGTGACGTTTCTGAAATGGGGTTATAATAGCCGATCGGGTCAACTGGTGATGAGTTCTGGTCTTTGGAAGTTGGATCACCTGAAATGGCGAGAAATAATTTTCTTCAAAATTTTTGTTCCGGTTTCAAAGGTTATCTTGAGCCGACTATGATGTAATGAAATGTAAAATAAAAATAATTTTAAGTTTGGTCGGTCTTATTGGCTAAAATTCTGGAACCTTCCCAGGCGGTGGAAAATTGCCTATATAAGGAAAGCTGTATTATTGTCTTAGGCAGTTCAGAATAGTTCTGGGTAGTAGATCTGGGCAATAATTCGAGGCTTTGTCCTACAGAATATTGTAAGGGAATGCCCATGGGGCTTTGCATATTGTAATTCTGAAAGTTTGTAATTCCACATTTGTGGAGATAATAAGAAGCCAATTTTCTGTTCTTGCATATTATTGTTGTTTCTTTATTTCTGTTATGTGTTTGTGGTATTAAGGGGAGCACCCTTCATCAAGTGGTATCAGAGTAGGTTTTCTTGAGTGTGTAAACAGATCGCCGACTATGAGGCAGTTTGCACCAAGACCGTGGTTAGGATTTCAGTAAGCATTGCGAAAATGCCTCCACGAAAAGAACGTGGCGGAAGAGCTGGTGCTGTGACACCTGAGGTTAGAGAGCTGCAGAGCCAAGTGCGAGCATTGCAAGAAGAGATTCACAGAGGAATGAATCTTAATGTTAGAGACGAAAGCGAGGATGAAGCCGAAGAAGAATATCAAGAAGGAGAAGTTGAAATTGTGAACCAGGAGGAAGAAAGACTTTTTCGAGCGATTTCCAAGATTGGGAAAAGACCTAAGATTGAAGTTCATACATTTTCTAGAAATCTTAACCCAGATGAATTGATCGACTAGATCAATGAATGTGAAGAATATTTTGAGTATGAAGATGTTGAGGATCCTGATAGGGTCAAATTTGCGAAGGCCAGACTAAAAGGTCATGCGAAGATATGGTGGCAAGAGATTCAGTTGGAGCGAAATAGAAGGGGAAAGGAGAAAATCACAAGATGGGATCAGATGGTGGATAAATTGAAGCGGCAGTTCATTCCTGTTGATTATGAGCTTGACCTACTGAAGAAAATGCAGAGTTTGAAGCAAGCTGGAAGATCTGTTCAGGAGTATACAGAGGAGTTCTACTGACTTATTATCAGAATAGGCCATGCAGAAGCTGATAAGGAGAAAGTTGCCCGATACCTTAATGGGTTAAGGCCAAGCATTCAGGAGGAGCTGAATCTGGTTTGAATGAACAGTATTGAAGAGGCATACTGGTTTGCCCTAAAAGTAGAGGAAAAGCTGAATAAGAAGTTTGAGAGCAGACAAAACTGAAGAGGTCGCGGTGGATGATCTGGTGGACGGTCATATGGTGGCCGAAATGAAGATCCGAAAAAGAATGATGAGGCCAGTAGCAGTCAGAATCAGCGAGGAAATAATTCCAATTGCTTCCAAGATTAGAATAATAGAGATTAGAGAGGAAGAGGAAGAGGACAAGGATCTGGAAGAGGTGGCTTCCGTGGAACATGTTTGCACTGTGGAGAAGAAGGTCATAGGGCATTTGAATGTCCTCAGCGCCAAGGCAGAACAGATAGGAGAAATGAAGGCCAGGCCAGAGTTGCACATGTAGATGAAGATGATAGATCATCAAATTCTGAAGATGCTGAAAGAGGAGAAATGTTGATTAACAGAAGAGTCCTGTTGAGTGGTGAGAATGAACCTGAGCAAAGGAGGAGCCTGTTTCACACCAGGTGCAAGTGTGAAAGTAAATGTTGTGATGTGATCATTGATAGTGGAAACACTGACAATTTGGTGTCAGAAGAGATGGTGACAAAGTTGAAGCTCAAGAGACAAAAACACCCACATCCATATCGGATTGCCTGGGTACAGGATGACCACAAGGTCATGGTCAATGAACAATGCCTAGTAAAGTTCAAGGTTGGCGGATACCAAGATGAGGTATTATGTGATATCATATCTATGGATGCATGTCATATGTTGTTGGGTAGACCATGGCAGTTTGATAGATGTGCTGTACATGATGGTCATGCGAATACCTATTCCCTGACAAAGGATGGAGTGCGACATAAGCTAAAACAATTGAAGGAGACCGAAGAAAATGTATGTGGTAATGCAAGGATAACTTTTGTTGATGGAAGAAATTTCCTAGATGGTATGAGGCATGAGCATGTATGTTTTGCTTTAATTCCAAAAGTTGGTAAAGAGGAAGTAGAAGATGTTCCTGTAGAAGTTGCAGATTTGTTGAATGAGTTTCAAGATATTGTATCCGATAATGTGCCTGATGGATTACCACCAATCACGAAGATTAGTCATCAGATGGACTTGATCCCAGGAGCGAGTTTGCCGAATAAGGCAGCACATAGAATGACACCTAGAGAAAGTGAGGAGTTGAACAGACAAGTACATGAGTTGTTATAGAAAGGATTGATTCGAGAGAGTCTGAGTCCCTGTGCTGTACCTGCGGTATTAGCACCAAAGAAGAATGGAGAGTGGAGGATGTGTACAGACTCCAGAGCAATAAACAAGATCACAATCAAGTACAAGTTTCCATTGCCACGAATGGATGATATTATGGACTGTTTGAGTGGAGCTGTGTATTTCTAAAAGATAGATCTGAAGAGTGGATATCATCAGATTCGGATCAGAGAAGGACATGAATGGAAAACTACCTTCAAGACAAAGGAAGGACTGTATGAGTGGTTAGTCATGCCTTTTGGGCTAACCAATGCACCGAGCACTTTCATGCGGCTCATGAATGAGGTTCTGAAAGAATTTTTGGGTAAGTTTGTCATTGTTTACTTAGATGATATTTTGATCTTTAGTAAGACATTAGATGAGCATATGATGCATATTCGTATGGTATTTGAGAAGTTGAGAGAAGAGAAATTATTGATTAATTTGAAGAAGTGCAGTTTTGTGAAGAAAGAGTTAGTGTATTTGAGATTTGTAGTTTCAGCAGAAGGTCTAAAAATGGACCCAGAGAAGGTACAGGCTATCCTTGAATGGCCTACTCCAAGGAGTGCTACTGAGGTAAGATCTTTTCATAGTTTAGCTAGCTTTTACAGAAAGTTTATCAGAAATTTTAGCAGTATTTGTGGACCCTTGACTGAAACAATAAGAGGGGATAGAAAAGAGTTTAAGTGGACTAATGGGGCAGAAAAGAGTTTTCAATTGTTGAAAGAAAAAGTTACAGAACAACCTGTTTTAGCAATTCCAAATTTTAATAAGGTGTTTCAAGTAGATTGTGATGCTAGTGGTACTGCAATAGGAGCTGTTATGAGCCAAGAAGGTAAACCTGTTGCTTATTTCAGTGAGAAGTTAAATGATGCCAAGAGGAAATATTCTGTTTATGATCAGAAATTTTATGCTATAGTTCAGGCATTAAAGAAGTGGAGACATTATCTACTTCCTAATGAGTTTGTTTTGTATACTGATCATCAAGCTTTGCAATATTTGAATAGTCAAAGAAAGTTGAATCAGAGGCATTTGAAATGGGTTGAGTTTTTGCAGAGTTATACATTTGTTTTGAAACACAGGAGTGGAAAGTCTAATAGGGTTGCGGATGCTCTTAGCAGAAGGCAACTTTTGATGACAAAAATGCAGATTGAAGTGGTTGGGTTCAAGGAACTCAAGAATTTGTATCCAGAGGATCCTGATTTTGGTGAAGCTTGGAAAACTTGTACAGAACCTGTTACTCTAGACAGGACGAAATGGTTGGATTTCATCATCTAGGATGATATGCTATTTAGAGGGAGTCAGTTGTGCATTCCACGAAGTTCTATGAGGGAGAATCTCATCAAGGAGAAGCATAGTGGAGGATTGGCTAGATATTTTGGTCGTGATAAAATCCTTGGTTTGGTTAGTGAGAATTATTATTGGCCATAGTTGCAGCAAGATGTGAAGAAGTTTGTACAGAGTTGCAGAGTATGCCAGATGGCGAAAGGAGTGAAGCAGAATACAAGATTGTATCATCCATTACTTGTACCAGAGAAGCCTTGGGAGGATATCAGCATGGACTTTGTTCTTGGTTTACCGAGGACTCAGCGGGGACATGATTCAATTTTTGTGGTAGTTGACAGATTTTTGAAGATGACACATTTTATTCCCTGTAAGAAGACTAATGATGCTGTTCATGTAGCAGAATTATTTTTCAGAGAAGTAGTAAGACTTCATGGTTTGCCAAAGACCATAGTTTCAGATCGGGACACTAAGTTTGTTGGATATTTCTGGTGTACATTATGGAAGAAGTTGAAGACAGATTTGAAGTTCAGTTCATCACATCATCCACAGACTGATGGATAGACAGAGGTGGTGAATAGAAGTTTGGGAAATTTGCTGAGATGTTTGGTTGGAGATAAGCCAACAGGATGGGATTTGATTTTACCACAGGCAGAATTTGCATACAATAATTCTGTCAACAGGAGCACTGGTAAATCACCATTCCAGATTGTATATGGAAGTAGTCCAAGAAATGCATCTGAATTGAGGAAGATAGATAAAGGAGAAATAAGTAGTGCTGAAGCTGAGGATTTTGCAGAACATTTGAAGAACATCCATGAGGAGGTGAGGAAGCATATTACCAAGATGAATGTGCAATATAAGACTAAGGCAGATGAGAAAAGGAGGCATCAAGAATTTCAGGTTGGAGATGAAGTCATGGTTCATTTGCAGAAGGAGCGATTTCCAGTTGGTACATATAACAAGTTGAAAATGAAGAAGTTTGGGCCATGTAAGATACTGAAGAAACATAATTCCGGAAATGCATATGAGGTAGAATTGCCTACTGAGTTGAATATTTCACTAGTGTTTAACATTTCAGATTTGACAGAGTATCATGAGGGAGGTGTTGAAGATGAGATCATAGTAGCACAGTGGAGTATTCTAGCAACTAGTTCAGACACTAAGGAAATCGAAGATATACTGGACAGTCGTGTTGGCAGAAGCACAAGGAACAGGACATATGAAGAATATTTGGTCAAGTGGAAAGGATGACCTGTTGAAGATTCATCTTGGCTGCCAAAGGAGGAGGTTAGCCATCTTGGTTTTTCTCTACACACTTGAGTCGTGACAGGGTCACTTCTCAAATTACCCCAGGTGTCTGATGCAGGAGCATCCTGGGTGTAAGAGCAATCTTGCATCACCCAAAAATATTTCTATTTTTTTTATTTTTTTTTTCAATAAGGGCTATTTTGTGCAGAGCTGCTATTTATGGAAAGTTACTATTTTTGGTAATTTTCATATGTGCTCAGAATGATCTGATTTCTTTCTTGGAGGTTCATTTTGGTCATATGAGTCTGCCAGCAAAGTTTCATTGCCAGATCAAGTGTATATTGGAAGATATTGAAGATTTTCGGTATTGGCAGCAGGGTACAGAAACTTCGAACTCAGTTTTGAAGACTTTAGAGGCTCTGGATGAGGTCAAAAATTTGGGTGACGGGCGCTTGCACGGGTCAGGCCTGTAGAGCACTTCGTGACGTTTCTGAAATAGGGTTATAATAGCCGATCGGGTCAACTGGTGATGACTTATGGTCTTCAGAAGTTGGACCACCTGAAATGGCGGGAAATAATTTTCTTCAAAATTTCTGTTCCGGTTTCAAAGGTTATCTTGAGCCGACTATGATGTAATGAAATGTAAAATAAAAATAATTTTAAGTTTGGTCGGCCTTATTGGCTAAAATTCTGGAACCTTCCTAGGTGATGGAAAATTGCCTATATAAAGAAGGCTGTATTATTGTCTTAGGCAGTTCAGAATAGTTCTGGGTAGTAGATCTGGGCAATAATTCGAGGCTTTGTCCTACAGAATATTGTAAGGGAATGCCCATGGGGCTTTGCATATTGTAATTCTGAAAGTTTGTAATTCCACATTTGTGGAGATAATAAGAAGCCAATTTTCTGTTCTTACATATTGTTGTTGTTTCTCTATTTCTGTTATGTGTTTGTTGTATTAAGGGGAGCACCCTTCATCAGTTATCTTGTGTAGAGCTGTTATTTATGGAAACTTTCTATTTTTAGTAAGTTGGTCTTACGATCTTGGAATATTTTGATTTTACATGTGGAGGTTCATCTCAGTCATATCAGCCTGCTAGTGAAGTTTCATGGCTAGATCAGGTCTAGTTTTGAAGATATTGAAGATTGTCGGTATTGGCAGCAGGGTACAGAAACTTTGAACTCAGTTTTGAAAGCTTTAGAGGCCCCGGATGAGGTCAAAATTTTGGGTGATAGGCACTTGTAGAAGTCAAGCCTGTAGAGCACTTCGTGGCCTTTACGAAATAGGTTTATAATAGTCAATCGGGTCAACTGGTGATGACTTATGGTCTCCAGAAGTCAGGTCACCTGAAATGGCAGAGAATAATTTTCTTTCAAAATTTATGTTCGGGTTTCAAAAGTTATTTTAAGCTAACTTTGATCTAATAAATTGAAAAATAAAATAATTATAAGTTTGGTCAACCCTAAGTGCTAAATTTCTAGAACCTTCTCAGGCGGTGGAAAATGGCTATATAAAGAAGGCTCGTAGTGTTGTCTAGGGCAGTTCTGGGTAGTAGATCTGGGTATTGATTCGAGGCTTTGTCCTACGAAATATTGTAAGGGAATGCCCATGTGACTTTGCATATTGTAATTCTGAAAATTTGTAATTCCACATTTGTGGAGATAATAAGAAGCCAATTTTATGTTCTTGCATATTGTTGTTGTTTCTCTATTTCTGTTATGTGTTTGTGGTATTAAGGGGAGCACCCTTCATCACAGAGACAACTACATCCACAAAAAATCAACACAGGTAACAATTATAACTTTTTACAGCTCACATGTACTTCATGATAAGTTAATTTAGTCCAACTCCTGCTGAAAATCTATAAGCCAAGAATCATCACAACAAAAGCATCTATATAAATCAGAAATTATAAATAATACAGTTTGTTGTCTGATCACATAGTACCTTTCGATTTCCTACTTCTATTGTCAACAACTTTATCAAAAAATGGTTTCTCACTAGGAAGATACCAAGAAGGAGATATCCACAAACTAACTGCAATTGGGGACATATTAACAACTGCAAAAGATGACACAGAGAGAATTTATAAAGAACTAAAGAAAATTAAAAAAAATCATGAATACTGGATGGTAAGAAATGACAATATTACCATTCCAGACAAACAAGAAATGCTAAATGTACTAACAACAATGGAAGAATATTAGATTCAAAGAAGCACAAAACAAACCCAAGTATACAGTATAGTAGTATCATACAATTAGTTATATTATTTTTGTGATATATATATATATATATATATATATATATATATATATATATATATATATATATATATATATATATATATATTTCAATTTAATATTTTGCATTTTCAAAATTGAAATAGTTATAGACATATCTTATACAATTTATCTATTTACTTCTACAATAAATTGTAATAATGTATTAACATATCAAACCAACATTCAACTAATATTGGATATGAATATCTTTTTAATGCTATTTCTATGACTACTAATTTTGTGGCATTAATGTACATGATTTTCATGTGGTACTTATTGTAGTTAAAATTGACATACATGTATTGAAACCAAATGAATCACCTACACCCTTGAGTTCAACATATGAACTCAATTCATTTAGAATAGTTCACCTTCTCAACAATTAAGGTACACAACACTTTTTATTCATATATGCTTTATCATGCAACTAACAAGTCTTTTCTGTTCAACCACCCATTTATGAAACTCTGATTTACTTATAATGATGTTAACATGCAGGACACTAAAAATACTCATTCAAGTAAAAGCATGCAAGCATAAATCAATCATTACCACATGAAGGATAAAATGGAATGTAAAGTTATGTAAAGGTTATGGTTGCTTATACATAATTATTTTACTATAATTAATTTTTAATATGCCAAACTAACTAAAAAAATTAAATACAGGTTATACCTCACAACAACAACTAACACAACTATAAAACATAGCAAACAATTTTACATAAGAATAATTCCACATGTTTTATCTGACAGCTACAATTTACTCCAACAAGAAGATATAATCCAAATGCACACATACAAAACTTCTACCTATTGACTAAAACATGTGGTACTTTTCCTTATGTGGAATATACTACAATAGACTACATTCGTACAATAACTAAAGATAACCACATCCACAGAAAATCAACACATGTAACAATTATATCTTTTTACAGCTCACGCATACTTCATGCTAAGTTAATTTAGTCCAACTCCTACTGAAAATCCATAAGCAAGAATCATCACAACAAAAGCATCTACAGAAATCGTGAATTATAAATAATATAGTTGGCTGTCTGATCATAGAGTACCTTTCGATTTCCTACTTCAACTGTCAACAACTTTATCAAAAAATAGTTTCTCACCATTTTAACCTGTATAATAATCTGGCAAACATGTTCAGAACTTTATATTAAAATGTTACACAATTAAGCTTTCCAATCCTCTATTCTATACTTTACTAGTATAGGGTGCCTAAAAAATATACTAGCCAAAGGTATGGACATTTCACAAAGTTTCTTTTCATTTTATTTTTCTCCTTTACTCAACATATATAGTGAAAAGAATCAATATCTCCTACTTACCGAATCTTCTTTCTTTTGATATGAAAATTAAATACAACTCTTTCAATTTTTGTTAGTTTTCCATACATACACAATTACATCATTCTTATGTTGTTGTCTAGAATCACAGATAACATTTTTTACTGTACAATAACTGAAGCTCTTGCAAAATTTAGGTACTTTTTTTCACAATTAAATTTTAAGTTTATCAACAATTTGTCCATTTTGATATTACACACATATTCATGTATTATTTGATGTAAGTATTCCACATACTATATGTAGATTGATTTCTTCTATTTAATATTATCTTTTTCTTTGACAGATGCTTGGACTATTCAAATATATCGACATAACATTGTCTTTCAATTCATTACTATCACAGGATAAACTTAAATGATTTATTAGGTGTTCCCACAAAAGATTATCAACTTTTGTTGCTGAACCTAGTGCACATAAATGACTTCTGGATAATATTTATGAATTTGAATTTGTATTTGATCTTAGTATCAAAAAATCTATATTTGGTGGTCAAACAAATCAAAGCATAATTGTTGTGGCTTTAAAGCTTTCTTAAGAGCATAATTTATCTGTAAGATTGAACATGTGTATACTCACATGTTTTTCTATTTATGTCCATTTGAAAATATAATGTATCATTTTCATACTATGTAATACAAAAATATTTTTTTTATGTGTGTCAATTTGAAAATATAATGTATCATTTTTATAATCTATCACCATCTATATAATTAAAATCACTATTACATCAGTATCTAGCAATGCTAAAATCAGTATCCTTTTCGTATTTTGACAATCAATGCTACAAATTATGTTCCATGTTCTTAGCCATAATAGTTTTGACAATCAATGTTTTTTATGTATGTCAATTTGAGAATATAATGTATCATTTTCATAATCTATCACCATTTATATAATTAAAATCACTATCTCTCTGTTTCTAACAATGCTAAAATCACTATCCTTTTCATATTTTGACAATCAATGAAATAAAAAATTTCATTCATTTAAATTCTTATGTCTCACTCTCATGTTCTCTTATAATATTCTTATATCTTAAATATATCAACTCATCATTTTAAAAAACTTAAAAATTTGGAAAATATAATCAAGATTATAATAACCTACTTTCAATTACTTACAACATACTATCTTCCATTAATTAAGCAAATAAAATGACATTACTATCACCCAAAATAATAAATCAAATAATGGATCATATATCTAATATACAAACATATTAACAAATAATATAAAACTATTGTAATCAACAACAACATTTTAAAATTATGACAACATCATCTACCAATGAAAATATTTAACAGGCTTGTTCATCTAATATATTTCTAATTCAAAGTCTAACCCTATATTATACATGTTCAACTATTAATGATTAACAATAATTTAAAAATATATCATCTTCATTAAATATGTGTTGAATTAACAACTATGGAAATATTTAAAAAGTTTAATCAACTAATATATTTCCAAAACAAAATCTAATCTCATACCAACAAATCATTATTTCAAGAAAGGGTAAAAAAAAAATGATCTTAAAAACAATTGACATATATTGAAATGAATTAAATTTTTTTCTTATACAAGTACCTTTCAAATCGCAAAAAAAAAATAGATAAAATCATCATTATAAACAATACAAATAAAAATATTAAACACAATACAATACAAATTAATCAATTAAATTGAATCCTCTCTACATATCTACTCAATCCATATAATTTTTTTTAAAATTTTTTACAAAACAACTAAAAACTAAATAAAACTATCTTATCAATAAAAAAGAATAAACAATCAAACTAAATTGAAATGAATACTGACAAATAATTAAAGATATATTTCTACAACATAGAAAAACTCTCACACATACAAAACAACAAACAAATACAAACACCATAACAAATTAAAAACATATATTTCAAATTATATATCACACTTAACATATCTTCGACGTACCTATTGTATACCAAGGTGCAATTATTAGTTTTAATTTATTTTTACTTAAATACATGTTTATTTTAAAATAATACAACTAATAAATTTTCACTTTCTAAGGAGTTGATGTAGAGTGGTCCCCATTTAATGGGTGAAAGATGAAGAGACAAAAAAAATGAGTGGATAAGATTAAGAGACAAAATGATGTTAGTTAGAGCTTGAAAGACAAAAGATGTAAAAGTCAAAATTTACTTTTACAAGGAAATATGAATTTAAAAATGATTGGTGGAGAAAATAGATGATGTGGCTACCTTGAAAAAAGTTATTGTGCACATGATTATAAGTAATCCACCTTTTAATTAAATTAAATGAATATTTGAAAAATATAAAAATAGGAAAAAATATAAAAATTAAATTAAAATAAATTTAATTTAATCATAGTTTAGAAGAACTTTAGGCTAATGGAATGATAAAATAAATAAAATTTATTTTATAAAGAGAAATGGAAGGATTATATATTAAATTGAATTTAATATATTATAGTATTTAAATAAAATTTAAATATAAAGAGAAAATATATTTATTTAATTTAATTTAATTAAATAAATAGAAAAATATAACAATTTTAGGTGTCTACAAGTAGAATGCTCATAAATTAAATTTTTTAACTTTTTAGTGGCATTTACTGAACTTCAAATTTTTTTAAACACAACATTAAATATAAACATTGACCAATATCCTTCACAGTTAAAATATCCCCCATAATCCACTGTGAAAAAATATTAATAAAATAAAAAAAATTAAAAAATATTTTTTTTGATATTATTCAATGCACCTTTGACAATAGTGCTATTATCAACACATCTTCAAGCTATAAAATATAAATTAACACAACTACCTCTAGATTTATTTGCACTATTTTAGATTTAACATTACTAAACTGAAATTTTTTTTCTTTTCACACCAATAGAAAAATCGTAAAGAATATTTAAAAATTTTTAAACATAGATGTTAGTATAAATTTGCAAAAATGATTAGCTAAAAAAACTGAAAATAAAATTGTGAGAAAAAAACAAAAAACTTTTCATCCAATCAGTGTATATGTATTTTTTAAATGAATTACACACACATATGAAAACTATTAAAAAAAATTAAATATTAAAAATAAACTCATTTGATTGGTAGAGGTAAAGTCAACAATGACATTTACATGAATGCATTAATTTTTCTTATATGACAAGAACTAATAAAGGCCCATACATATATTTAAAAAAAAAATTATATAAAAATAAATAAATAAGTTTAAATAGAAAAGTGTGCAATCCCACCAAAGGTGGAGCCCATTTCTTCTTACCCCAAGTGAGTAGGAATTGGGTGATTTATTTTAATTTATTTTTACTTAAATATAAATTTATTTTAAAATAATACAAATAATAAACTCTCACCTTCCAAGAAGTTAATATGAAGTGGTCCCCACTTGATGGGTGAAAGACAAATAAATAAGAAGAGAAAGTCATTAACCACTTTTATTTTTACCCCATGTGACTTGAACATTGTGCATGATTTTGATTTATTCTATTTTACTTTTTTTTTTATAACAAACAAAAGAACAATTGGTAAAGTGGTCTTCATTTTTTAAAAAACTCACACACAAGCATAAAAAAAGATATGCGAGTTATAATATAATAGAAAAAGAAAGATGGGATAATCGCTTAAGTAAAGTTCAATTTCTTTTATTTATTTTTAATTAGATAAAGTTAAAACAGTAGTACAAAAATAATAATATATGACCAAATAAACTATCAAAAATTATAGATAAATGACCAAATTTAGTCACGTGACCAGTGATAGTTTATTGCCAGTCATTTATCTCATGACCAAATTTATAACTAAACTATTTTAGTCATTTATTTGGTCATTGATTTGGTCATATATTTAGTCATTTATTCGGTCGATTATTTGGTCATTTGGTAGTTTATTTAAAAATTTATTTGGTCATTTGATCGGTTATTTGGTCATTTGGTAGTTTATTTGATCATTTATTTGGTAATTAATTTAATCATTTATTTGGTTGTTTATTTGGTTATTTATTTGGTCATTTATTTGATCGTTTATTTAGTCATTAATTTAGTCATATATTTAGTCATATTAAGACACGATGAAATCGAAACACCATCCTCCTACTTGTAAAATAGGTGCTCTTCCATTGAGCTAGGACCCTTTAAAGAATAATCATATCATGTATACTAATATTTTCCATTAAATATAATTTTTAATTTTTCCATCTATAGTTCAAAGGTAGCAAAGCCTAATAGGAGGATGACTAGTGATACTTTAAACTCAATGTTGAAGAGATGACCCGTTGAGAAAATATACAACAATCCAAATGACTTACTTCTAGATTGGCGTTCAATTAAATCATAGTGCATCCATATTTAGCAAAGCAGTTGCAACATTTGATAGAGTTCTTTTTCCCTCTATGTTTTGATGGATCTTACTACCCTATTCCAAAGCTCCTAAATTGGTTGTACACTTGCCAATCTTATTTTCTAAAACTTTTTCAAGAAATCCACTTTGCATATATCATATCTTCATTGTAGTCAATAAGATGAAATTTATTTGAGTCATTTTATGAAGTAGGACATATTATTTGTCTTTCCTTCCACATTTCCCATGCATGTCTACCAAAATAGTTCCAACTACAACATCTAACAATTTTTTTTTATTATTTATGTGTTGATAGATATCTATACCATGTTCCAGAATTCTCATTTTGCAGAAGTGGGAAGGCTGCTAGAAAAGATTGTGAAATTTGGCTCTACATATACCAATTACATGTGATTGGATTTTTGTAAAACCTTTTCAATAAATCTATTTTGTACAATATGTATATGATGATCAAGAGAATTTGGAGAACTAAAATAATGTAAAGTGCAAAATTTTAAATAATATTCTCAATACAAATACACTAGCTTTAAAATTTTAAAAAAATAACTCAAATATAATCTACTATAATGTGCCAAGCTAAAATCTACTAATTTTTTTATAAACTCTTTTTAAAATTATTTTCTTTCAAACACTTAACAACCACTCATTGAATGGACCTCAATTATTAACAAATTATAAACAATAATTTGATATCTATATTAAAATAATAAAATCATTACACAATATCGAAGCTTACAATTAAACAACACATCTTCTGACAAGTGCATTCCATACAGAGCTGTAGCTTGTATCAATTCATTTGATGAGGTCATTCATGCATTATTTGCTTCCCTCCACACTCCAATATCTTGATCAATGTGATCTCCAAACTTAAGATTCCAATGTGGTAATAATGGATCATAATAATGGATCATATATCTAATATACCTAACATATTAATAGATCATATATTTAATATACCGGAGATATTTTCATAATAATAGATCATATATCTAATATACAAACATATTAACAAATAATATAAAACCATTGTATTCAACAACAACATTCTAAAATTACGACAACATCATTTATCAATGAAAATATTTAACAAGCTTGTTCATCTAATATATTTCTAATTCAAAGTCTAACCCTATATTATACATGTTCAACTATCAATGATTAACAACAATTTAAAGATACATCATCTTCATTAAATATGTGTTGGATTAACAACTATGGAAATATTTAAAAAGCTTATTCAACTAATATATGTCCAATTCAAAATCTAATCCCATACCAACAAATCATTATTTCAAGAAAGGGTAAAAATAAATGATCTTCAAAACAACTGACATATATCAATGAATTGATTTTTTTCTTATACAAGTACCTTTCAAACCGTAAAAAAAATATAGATGAAATCATCATTATAAACAATACAAATAAAAATATTAAACACAATACAATACAAATTAATCAATTAAATTGAATCATCTCTACATATCTACTCAATCAATATAAATTTTTTTTAAAAAAAAATTACAAAACAACTAAAAACTAAATAAAACTATGTACTCAATAGAAAAGAATAAACAATCAAACTAAATTGAAATGAATACTAACAAATAATTAAAGATATATTTCTACAACACAAAAAAAACTCTCACACATACTAAACAACAAACAAATACAAACAAACACCATAACAAATTAAAAACATATATTTCAAATTATATATCACACTTAACATATCTTCAGCGTACCTATTATATACCAAGGTGCAATTACTAGTTTTAATTTATTTTTACTTAAATACATGTTTATTTTAAAATAATATAATTAATAAACTCTCACTTTCTAAGGAGTTGATGTAGAGTGGTCCCCACTTGATGGGTGAAAGATGAAAAGAGAAAAAAAATGAGTAGATAAGATTAAGAGAAAAAATGATGTTAGGTAGGGTTTGAGAGACAAAAAATGTAAAAGTCAAACTTTACTTTTAGAGGAAAATATGAATTTAAAAATGATTGGTGGAAAAAATAGATGAAAATGTGGCTACCTTGAAAAAAATAATTGTGCACATGATTATAAGTAATCCACCTTTTAATTAAATTAAATGAATATTAGAAAAATATAAAAATAGGAAAAATAGAAAATAAATTAAATTAAAATAAATTTAATTTAATCATAATTTAGAAGAACTTTAGGCTAATGGAATGATAAAATAAATAAAATTTATTTTATAAAGAGAAATAAAATGATTATATATTAGATTGAATTTAATATATTATAGTATTTAAATAAAATTTAAATATAAAGAGAATATATTTATTTAATTTAATTTAATTTAATTTAATTTAATAAATAAATAAATATAATAATTTTAGGTGTCTACAAGTAGAATGCTCATAAATTAAATTTTCTAACTTTTTAGTAGCATTTACTGAATTTAAAATTTTCTTAGACACAACATTAAATATAAACATTGACCAATTTTCTTCATAGTTAAAATATCCCTCATAATCCATTGTAAAGAGACATTAATAAAATAAATAAAAATAAAAAAATATTTTTTTTGATATTATTCAATGCACCTTTGACAATAGTGCTATTATTAACACCTCTTCAAACTATAAAATATAAATTAACACAACTACCTCTAGATTTATTTGTACTATTTCAGATTCCACATTATTAAATTGAAAAGTTTTGTCTCTTCACATCAAGAAAAAAATTGTAAAGAATATTTAAAAAAATTTAAACATAGATGCTAGTATAAATTTGCAAAAATGATTGGCTAAAAAAATTGAAGATAAAGTTGTGAGAAAAAAATAAAAATATTTCCATCCAATCAGAGCATATGTATTTTTTAACTGAATTACACACACACATACACACACAAATATATGAGAATTATTGAAGAAAATTAAATATTAAAAATAAATTTATTTGATTGGTAAAAGTAAAGTCAATAATGACATTTACATGAATGCATTAATTTTCCTTGTATGACAAAAACTAATAAAGACCCATACATATATTTTAAAAAATATATATATAAAAATAAATAAATTTAAATGGAAAAGTTTGCAATCCCACCAAAGGTGGAGCCCATTTCTTCTTACCCCAAATGAGTAAGAATTGGGTGATTCATTTTATTTTTTTAAATTTATTTTTACTTAAATACAAGTTCATTTTAAAATAATACAAATAATAAACTCTCACCTTCTAAAGAGTTAATGTAGAGTGGTCTCCACTTGATGGGTGAAAGACAAAAAAATAAGAAGAGAAAGTCATCAACCACTTTTATTTTTACCACATGTGACTTGGACATTGTGCATGATTTTAATTTATTCTATTTTACTTAATTTTTTTATAACAAATAAAAGAACAATTGGTAAAGTGGTTCCCATTTTTTTTAAAAACTCACATACAAGCATCAAAAAAATATATACGAGTTATAATATAATAGAAAAAAAAAGATGAGATAATAGCTTAAGTAAAGTTTAATTTTATTTATTTATTTTTAATTAGATAAAGTTAAAACATTAGTACAAAAAAATAATATATGACCAAATAAACTACAAAAAAATTATAGATAAATGACTAAATTTGGTTAAGTGACCAGTGATAGTTTATTGCCGGTCATTTATCTTATAACCAAATTTATGACTAAACTATTTTAGTCATTTATTTGGTCATTGATTTGGTCATATATTTAGTCATTTATTTGGTCGTTTATGTGATCATTTGGTCATTTGATCATTTATTTGGTCATTTGGTAGTTTATTTGATCATTTATTTAATCATTTATTTGGTCATTTATTTGGTCGTTTATTTATTCATATATTTAGTTATTAATTTAGTCATATATTTAGTTATTAATTTAGTCATATATTTAGTCATATTAAGACACGATAGAATCGAACCACCATCCTCCTACTTGTAAAGTAGGTGTTCTTCCATTGAGCTAGTACCCTTTAAAGAATAATCATACCATGTATACTAGTACTTTTCATTAAATACGATTTCAAATTTTTTTATTTATAGTTCAAAGGTAGCAAATCCTAATGGGAGGATGACTAGTGATACTTTAAACTCAATGTTGAGGAGATGACTCGTTGAGAAAATATACAATATTCCAAGTGACTTACTTCTAGATTGGCATTCCATTAAACCATAGTGCATCCATATCTAGCAAGGTAGTTGCAACATTTGATAGAGTTCATTTTCCCTTTATGTTTTGATGGATCTTACTACCTTATTCCAAAACTCCTAGATTGGTTGTACACTTGTCAATCTTATTTTCTAGAACTTCTTCAAGAAATCCACTTTGCATATATCATATCTTCATTGTAGTCAATAAGACGACATTTATTTGAGTCATTTTATGAAGTAGGACATATTATTTGTCTTTCCTTCCACATTTCTCATGCATGTCTACCAAAATAGTTCCTACTACATCTAACAAAATTTCTCTATTATTTATGTGTTGATAGATATCTATACCATGTTCCAAAATTTTTATTTTGCAGAAGTGGGGAGGCTGCTAAAAAAGATTGTGAAATTTGGCTCTACATATACCAATTACATGTGATTGAATTTTTGTAAAATTTTTTCAATAAATCTATTTTGTACAATATGTATATGATGATCAAGAGAATTTGGAGAACTAGAATAATGTAAAGTGCAAAGTCTTAGATAATATTCTCAATACAAATACACCAGCCTTAAAATTTTAAAAATGCAACTCAAATATAATCTACTGTAATGTGCCAAGCTAAAATCTACTAATTTTTCTTCAAACTTTTCTTAAAATTATTTTCTTTCAAACACTTAACAACCACTCATTGAATGGACCTCAATTATTAACAAATTATAATGAATAATTTGATGTCTATATTAAAATAATAAAATCATTACACCATATCGAAACTTACAATTAAATAACACGTCTTCTGACAAGTGCATTCCATATAGAGCTGTAGCTTGTATCAATTTCTGTATGGAATGCACTTGTCAGAAGATTTGATGAGGTCATTCATGCATTATTTGCTTCCCTCCACACTCCAATATCTTGATCAATGTGATCTCCAAACTTAAAATTTCAATGTGGTAATTCCTCTGAGTTGAATGCGGGCACTACTTCAAAGTATGGTCGACGAAACATTCCCTGGTAAAATACAGTTGGAAAAATTTGCAAAATAGTTCATATGATTTCCTTCTATTGTGCAATTATTCTGATGTGCCTGTTAATTATTATGCAGTCAAGTATATGTGTTGAGCTTGTGAATTTGAATTTGAAACTAAAACTAAAGGCCTATGGCTTGCTCAACAAAGATCCAATCTATGTCACACATTGATAAGGAGGCTCTCATAAATATATTCATTGGATTCAATAGAAGTGTTGACTTTGTCATTCAGATGATTGGAATTGACATAAATCATATCCCTTAAGCCCAGGATTGGATTCCATACTACTATATTCTTCAAGATTAAGCAATGGATATTTATTTTAGAAAATAGGAGAGCATAATATATTTCATTAATCATAATATTGAAAGCGCTAGAGATGATTACTACATCAAGAATCCTCTCCTAATACCAATCAAATCCAAACCACTTATGTTTCCCTCAACAAGTGTAACACTAGTGGCTAATCCTCCAAGTGTATGCTCTCTTATCCCCTCTTCTAGCATGACTGCAAACTGATTGAAAAAATTCAGTGGACTCTGTAGAGGAATTTTGGTATGTTCTCACATCTGTAGCAGCCGAAACCTTAAATTATATTATCATTCTATAGTAATAAATTTTCTTTCTAATTTCAATATCAAGATTAGTCATTCTGTTATTGTTAGAGCGTTAATTTTCATTACAATCATGTATCACATAATTTTGCAATAAGTTGCAATACAAAGATCAACAACATCCAGATCAGTCAAGAAAATTATTTGATGAAATGATGATAGGTAACTGTGTAACACATTTTTCCATCCAAAAATATGTGATATATCCAATATTATGGACTATGTAAATTTGAATTCTATAAATCCATCTTGTTATACACAAAGTAAAAATTCTTCAAAGAGAATCTCAAGACATCGAGCCTTGTCATCAAATCAAATCCATGAAAAAAATTATGGATGGCCTTGATGGTAAAGTAGACTCTATTAAAATTTTTTATTTATATATTACCTACATCTCTATTGACAGCCAAATATTTTTGAAATCTGGAAAATATTTTTGGATTTGTTTGGCAAGATTCATGTAGCTTTGAAATCCAAATATCTTCATTTATGTTGCTTTGTCCCCAAGTCTAACATGTATACTCAAAAGAGGTCTTGGATCCTAGGGATCATTAACATACATAAGGGAAAATCACATTAGTGTTAATGACTAATCATGAAGGTCATCTTCTAAGTGATTTCATTAATTTTTCTTATAAATTAAAGAAACTGTTAGAATAACTGAGAGGGGGGTGAATCAGTTATCCAGTGTCCCACAGCTCAAAATGTACAATCCAAAACAATTCTACTACTTCTGCTACTCAGTAAACATATAATACTTTCACTATTTGTGTTTTTACCAATTGTCAGTCTACACTTTATAATAGTTATCAATTAAATCTAACATGTAATATGAAAAGTATGATAACAAACAAATATCACAATCAACACATAACACAAGAGATTTAACATAGAAACCCTACGAAGGGAAAAACCACCTAGGACCAGCAACCCAAAATTGTTCACTCTTATGAAGTGAGGTCAGTGAAGACCCAACCCTGTTAAAGGTTATAGACACACTGTTAGGTGTGACCTTATTAGAGGATTTTAGACTAGAAGTTATCATCCAACCAGCAGTCACTCTAGAGTTGACAGGATAACAATATTCACTCTATGAATAAAACATCAAAAGACTTTCATAGTCCACTCGGTTAAGAGATTTGACTGTGTACAATGGTTAAATATGTAACAGTAGATGATCTGCCTTAAAACAACTTCAGTTTGCAGTTTACAAATCAATGTTAAGCTCATTCAAATATTTATGATCAATATAACACTTCAGATTCAATACTATATCAACTTACTATCCATCGGTAATTACTCTCTATAGCTCAGTAATTATTCTGCAGCTCGGTTCTTATTAACCAGTATGATCAAAATGCATGAAAACTTCTCAACGCGATAATTCTGTAGTATCTTCTTCTTCCAGCTCTCTTCAATAATGAAATCAATGTCTCTTATATAGACAATTAAATCATTTTCTTTTCCTCCATTAGATTTTTTCTCTTAATCATATTCATAGATTTTGCCGCTTTAAGCTTCCTCGGCTGATGTGTCAGTAACACATTTCAATCTGCTCTATTAGATCCCTTTTGATTTATGTTATCCATTGATATTCATAACAAACCTTATATGTTACCTCGATTTCATACACCTTACAGCTCATCACTTTATCGGCTAAACTTATCATTTAATTCCTTTCTGTTCTGTTTGGTTAACAAAGAAATACGTCGGTGAACACAAGCTTGGTTAATACTATGTTTGGTATGCACTACACTTCGTCGGTATATACTAAAGTGCTTTATTTACTGACAACACTACTTTGTGTCTTACAGCTCTATTCTTCATCATAGATAAATACAACATAATAAAATCAATTTCATCAAGTCATAGACTTATCAACAAGTTCCTTAGTGTATTCCTTATCCTCATCTATCATATACATCTTCCTCATGTAGATATTTCTGTTCTTCATCTCTTTCACCTTTCTTCAGATGTGTCGATATAGTAACTTACAAGATAAGTATTGTCAAGCTAGTTGACATCAATGACAACATAATACTGATTTAATAATCTTGCATATCTAATCATCAACTCTTCAGTAATCTTAAATTACAGATTCTTCATTCAGGTTCTAAATAAGTTGTAGGTCATCAATCTCTCCATTTGGCATTGATGGAAACTCAAGTAATATGAAATGTACCATACACATACCAAACATGTATTCTACAACTTTGTGATCAAATGCTTTGCTAAGCTCATACAACATTAATATGTTTAATCACTACGTTACTATTGGTAAACAAGTTTGTCTTCCCAAAACACCTACACAAAATGACTCCTAAACACCCAAAGCTGAAAGACAAACTTGCAACACAACAGTTGGATAGATTATCATGGGATTGATAATCTTCCTCTGAATTATTCAGGTACAGCTCCCCGTGTAAGATCTCCAATGAATTATCAACATAAGAGTAAACTCATACACCTTTAACTGGAAAGTGTAGAAGGACCACTCACATACTCTTGGGTATGGAGGTGATTTACATAATTAGCAGATGATTGAATTAACTATTAAGAAACCTAAGCTCTACTTATTACTTCTAAACAAACAACCTATGAAATAACTTAAGAAAGAGCAGCTATAAAGAAACTGGAAGTGATTGAATATAAACAATACATACACAGATTTAAATGCACCAACTTTCAAAGAAATTAATACATTCCAGATTTTGATTCAAAGATCTAAACCATTCCATGCATTTATATATTCATATATGATCGGATCAAAGTCTGATAAAAATCCAGTCACTAGCTATTTCAGAAATTCTGAAAGACTATACTAACTATCTCCTTCCAAAAGGAAACTATCTATTTTCTATCTCTATTTTCTAACCCCTCTGCCTATAGCCCAAAGTCTCCAGCCAAAGGTCCAAAAAAAGGAACCCCTGCTCTGTCTTTCTATCCTCTATTTATTTTCTTGCCCGATGATTCTTATCACTTATAATAACTGATTCTTAAAACTGTTTTCACTCAAAACCTTTAATCTGCTTCCTTCCTTTCGATAATATGCATGCTTCCTTTAATTTGATATATTCATAAAGTATTTATGAAAATATTTTAAAGATATAATTCAATGTTTTAAATGATATTTGGACAGGTGGCATAAGCATACATTAGTCATAAATAAAAACATTTCTAATACTGGGCAGATTTAAAAATATTTATGACAGTCAAAAATAGGCCTCGGTGTAGGGGGCATAACTAATTATTCCACCGTTTGATTTCCTTCATTTTCAGATATGTTGGAGAGATCCTAGTTGTGCACAACTTGACCAGAGCGATCGAGCAAATTATTTTCCAGTAAAAATTTATTGAGGTCTGAGTGGAGGTATATAAAACTGCCAGAATAACCAACTTGCTATGTTAATGTTATCACCAATGTTTCACATCTGTTGTACTTGGTAATAAAGGCACTTAAACATTCTTATAAAAAGAATATCAAATAGGAAAAGATAATTTTTTTGAGACTTGAATTTGTTCACTATGCCTCTGAACTGAAATGAATCATGTCGAGCCTAAATGTTCCTACATGCACTTTCCTGCATTAATTTGGACCAATCTGGACCAGTGAACTGCACTTTTGAACCTGCGAACCTCCTGAACCTGTTTGAAACATTTTGAACTCTTTTCAAAGTGGATCAACAAAGTAAACTTGTGCTTTGAACTTGCATTCTGATTTTCTGAACCTCTGAACTTGCACTTGAACCTGAACCTCCGAACCTGTGAATCTTCTTATGCAGACTAAACCACTTCGAACCTCTTTGAACCTTGGTTCAAAGTAGTTCAAAGAGATTCAAGACCTTAAACTTGAAATTTTATTTTTTGGGTCTATATAGGTACCAACATGGCCTATAATTGTGGGTGGGACTATTTTTGACACAAAAACAGAGAACTCCAGCAATCTCTGGGAAAAAGATAAGTGCCTTATCCATTGGGTGAATAGAGTCACTATGGAAAGGAAAACTGGGAGTTGCTTGCAATGTGGGTGGAGAGGAGCAGGGAAAACACCAAAACAAAACCCCTAAACTAAAAACAAGCTGGAAACAAGCTACTAACAGCCTATGCACACCAAGAATTGATTTACAAGTGATAGGGCAAAGAGCCCATACCTTCAAGAATGCATCTAGCTGCTCATATGAAGCCATTAATGGGCTGAGAAAAGTATGATCCACTACGAAACAAGAATGCATGTCTTTGAAGTACCTGCAAGCATAGAGTTGACATGCAAGAAATATGGAGGTCTGCTAGAATAAAGAAACCATGACGCATCAAATCAACACCACAGATCAACCTCCTATCATATACTTCTTGAGGCAACATAAGTATACCACACTGCATGGGCTGAATAATGATATCTTCATCCTCATTATGCATGATTTCTTTAGATGAGTGAATCAAATCTCTAATAGGGCACCCATTATACAATTTATGATGGTGATTGACATCAATTGAAGACTTATCTTTACAAAATGCATGGATTCTAATTTTTGATTCATTAATCATCAATTCTTGATCAATAACAGGAAAAACACAAAAGAGATGTGTATCTTTGCTATCAGAAATAAAGGGATCCACAGTTAAATCATTCTTTACCTTAACCATGCACACATTCCTTTCACTATCTGATTCTTCTATGGCAGCACCAGCACAAGGATTAAAATTTTCTCATGTCTCCTCTCTTTCATTATTGTGCTCTTCAAATCTACAATCAGTTGTATAAAGGGTATCTTTTGTGCACAAAGAAACATTTTCGATAATTTTATCATCACATACTTGATTAGATATTTGATATTCTATACTAACACAAGATGTTTCAGTTTTTATGATATCCATTGATGCAACTTTAGCTTCTTCGAGAATAGACAAATTTTGAGCAAGCAAGTGATGCTCACCATTAGTCTTACTTTCAATGTCTTGCAAAGTCTTGAGTAAAGAAGGATGAATTTCGTGAGGCTGGAATTTCATGCCACCATAGAAGCTTATCAAGAAATTAGTCTGTACTGATTGATTCACACTACTTTGCTGAGAATAACAGTCATCATCATCACTATAGCTAACATTCTTTTTGCATCCAAGATTCTTTTCTTCTGTACATTTTGTTTTATCAACTTCTTCTTTCTTGTATGCGCATTCTTCTTCCTTTAATTCTTGCATAGGAGATCTCCTCTTGATAAGGACAACACCATAGAAGGATTTTAGAAATCCTACTTCCCTTGCCAAGTCTTTTGTAACCTCTCTGATTGGGATCTCTCTAAATGGTGGTATAAAGATAAAGATATCTGAGATATCTTCACTTCTTGCTGGAACCCAATCTTTTAAAACTTATGGATATTTTTGAAATACCTCATGGTATTCATCTTCAATAGAGCTGCCAACCTCCATCCTCTGGGAGGTACCTTCAAATTTATGAGAAAAGAAAATACTGAAACTGTGATTCCTTTCCCCAGTAGAGTCACCAAAAATCTGTTGGTAAACAGATTTGTCTTCCCAAAACACCTGCACAAAATTACTCCCTCCTAAACACCCAAGGCTGAAAGACAAACTTGCAACACAACAGTTGGATAGATTAACATGGGATTGATAATCTTCCTCTGAATTATTCAGGTACAGCTTCCCGTGTAAGATCTCCAATGAATTATCAACATAAGAGTAAGCTCATACACGTTTAACCAAAAAGTGTAGAAGGACCACTCACATACTCTTGGGTATGGAGGTGATTTACAGAATCATCAAATGATTAAATTAACTATTAAGAAACCTAAGCTCTACTTATTACTTCTAAACAAACAACCTATGAAATAACTTAAGAAAGAGCAGCTATAAAGAAACTGGAAGTGATTGAATATAAACAACACATACACAGATTTAAATGCACCAACTTTCAAAGAAATCAATACATTCCAGATTTTGATTCAAAGATTTAAACCATTCCATGCATTTATATATTCATATATGATTGGATCAAAGTCTGATAAAAAACCAGTCACTAGCTATTTCAGAAATTCCAAAAGACTATACTAACTATCTCCTTCCAAAAGGAAACTATCTATTTTCTATCTGTATTTTCTAACCCCTCTTCCTGTAGCCCAAAGTCTCCAGCCAAAGGTCCAAAAAAAGGAACCCCTACTCTGTCTTTCTATCCTCTATTTATTTTCTTGCTCGATGATTCTTATCAGTTATAATAACTGATTCTTGAAACTATTTTCACTCAAAACCTTTAATCTGCTTGCTTCCTTCCGATAATATGCATGCTTCCTTTAATTTGATATCTTCATAAAGTATTTATGAAAATATTTTAAAGATATACTTCAATGTTTTAAATGATATCTGGACAGGTGGCATAAGCATACATTAGTCATAAATAAAAACATTTCTGATATTGGGCGGATTTAAAAATATTTATGACAGTCAAAATAGGCCTTGGTGCGGAGGGCATAAATAATTATTCCACCGTTGGATTTCCTTCATTTTTGGATATGTTGGAGAGATCCTAGTTGTGCACAACTTGACCAAAGAGATTGAGAAAATTATTTTTTAGTAAAAAGTTATTGAGGTCTGAGTGGAGGTATATAAAACTATCAGAATAACCAACTTGCTGTGTTAATGTTATCACCAATGTTTCACATCTTTTGCACTTGGTAATAAAGGCACTTAAACATTCTTATAAAAAGAATATCAAATAGAAATAGATAATGTTTTTGAGCCTTGAATTTTTTCACTATGCCTCTGAACTGAAATGAATCATGCCGAGCCTAAATGTTCCTACATGCACTTTCCTACATTAATCTGAACCAATCTGGACTAGTGAACTACACTTTTGAACCTGCGAACCTCCTGAACCTGTTTAAAACATTTTGAACTCTTTTCAAAGTGGATCAACAAAGTACACTTGTGCTTTGAACCTGCATTTTGATTTTTTGAACCTTTGAACCTGCACTTGAACCTGAACCTCCGAACCTGTGAATCTTCTTATGCAGACTGAACCACTTCGAACCTCTTTGAACCTTGGTTCGAAGTAGTTCAAAGAGATTCAAGACCTTAAACTTTAAATTTTATTTTCAAGGTCTATATGGGTACCAACAGTTGCTAAACAACATTATAAAATACAACTTTGACATTCTGTAGATATAACCTTTTCAACTCTCAATTTTCTTTCAGATTGTCTCTCCCTTCGATAGTTCTCATCGGTGCATATCTCCTTTTTCCTTTTCATATTATTTATCTCTCCCTTTGAAAACAATGCCAAAGAAATAAATAAATAATCAGCTCTATAGTAGCTAAGTAACTCTCTGTTGTCCATTACTTCTATTGTATCTTAGTATACTTATATCCCAATCTATTTCAGTTCTTCAAACTTAATCACAACCTTGAACAAAATCCAAAGTGTGAACTATGCTACATCAACATGAATGATCTTCTGATAAGATTAGGCTGATGCAACATCCAAATCATGTTAGTGACCGATAGATAGGGGATGAAACCCAAGTCTATTCCTCAAATATTCAAATGTGCCCTTCAGTAGAGGCTTTGTAAAAATGTCTGCAAGTTGTTCTTTAGATGTAACAAATTCTAACTTTACTTGCTTCTCTTGCACTTGTTCTCTTTATTAGTGATACTTAATTGATATATGCTTTGTCTTAGAGTGCATCACAGGATTCTTTGAAATATTAATAGCACTTGTGTTGTCATAGTATATGATCACTGAATCAGTGATTACCTAATTCATTCCTTCCAACACTTGCTTGGTATATGCAATGTTTGAGAAATTAGTAGCAACAACAACATACTTTGCTTTAGCTGTTGACTGAGAAATACAAGCCTTCTTTTTACTTGTCCAGGTTACAAGTCTTTCACCAAAGAAAAATGCTCCTCCGGTGGTACTTTTTTTGTCATCCACATTGCTAGCCCAATCAACATCGGTATAAACCTTCAACTCAAACTTACCTTCCTTAGGATACCATAATCTATAATCCTCTATCTTTTTCAAATATCTTAAGATCCTTTTAGTAGCAATTATGTGTGATTCTATAGGATTAGCAGAATATCTAGCAACAATTCCCACATCATGTGCTATATCTGGTCTACTATGAACTACATACATGAGCTTACCAATCATGGATCGGTAAAGTGTCTAGTTTACCTCTGTAGTTTCATCTTCCTTTGTCAATTTACTTCTAGTAGCCATCAGTGTTCCCACAGGTTTTGCATCTTCCATGCCAAATGTCTTCAAGAATTCCTTTATGTACTTGGACTGTGTGATGAATTTCCCATCACTCTGTTGAATCACTTGTAATTTGAGAAAGAATTTAATCTCTCTGAACATAGACATTTCAAACTCATTCCTTATGTCATTAGAAAAATATTTACATACATGATCTTGACCTCCAAAAATAATATCATCAACAAAAATTTCAGCAATAATAATAGTGTCATCAGTATCACCTTTCATGTACAAATTGCTATTCTCACTAGTTTTTACAAATCTAATACTTAACAAGTATGCAGTCTTTCATACCATGCTCTCGGTGCTTGCTTCAAACCATATAAAGCTTTGTGTAATCTACATACCATGTTTCTGTTGTCTGGATCAATGAATCCTTTAGGTTGTTCTATGTAGACCTCTTCTTCAAGTATACCATTCAGAAATGTTGATTTCACATCCATTTGATAAACCTTAAATTTCTTGTGTGCAACATATGCAAGTAACATTCTAACTCCTTCCAATCTAGCAACAGGTGCAAATGTCTCACCATAGTCAATGCCTTCTTCCTGTGCATATCCCTTGCATACCAATCTCACTTTATTTCTTGTCACTTCACCATTTTCATTCAGTTTATTTCTAAATATCCATTTAGTACCGATAACATTCTTATCTTTAGGTCGGGGTACTAAGGACCAAGTTTTGTTTTTCTCTATTTTTTCTATTTCTTCCTTCATTGGATTAACCCATTCTTCATTTTCTAATGCAACTTTCACATTCTTTGGTTCAAATTCACAAACTAGACATGTACCTTGTCTTGTTTTGCTTCTTGTTTTCATTCCAGCTTGTCTGTTTCCAATAATTTGTGTCTCAGGGTGATGTCTTCTAACAAAACTAGCTAATACTCAGTTTCTTTTTTCTTGTTCATCCTGTTTAGGTTCATGTGCTTTCTCAGTAGCACCATCTTGTTCATCGGTTTCCCTTTCCTGTTCCTCGGGGTTATTTTCCTGCTGATCAATTATCACAGGTTGTGACTTTGGTAGATAGTTAGGAAGTTCAATGTAAGTGAATCTACCATAGTCTTCCAGTTCCTTTCTTTCTTATGTGTTCTTTTCATCATACTCATCAACATGGACATTAGTACTTTCAATCATCTTATTTGTAACCTTATTCAGATATTTGTATGCTTTACTCTTAGTAGAGTATCCTAAGAATATTCCTTCATCACCTTTAGAATCAAATTTCCCATTTCTCTTATCTTTCAGAATAAAAAATTTTCTTCCAAAAATCATGAAATAACTTATAGTAGGTTTGTGTCCAAACCATAGCTCATAAGGTGTCTGGTTAGTGTCCTTCTTTAGTTGTACTCGGTTAAGCACATATACAGCTGTGCTAACAGCTTCCCTCCAATATGTCTAAGAAATATTCTTTTGCAGCATTAGTGTTCTAACACAGTCAATGATTGACCTATTCCTCCTTTCAGAAATCCCATTCTGCTAAGGTGTTCTCGGTGTAGAGACCTATCTCTTAATACCATTCTTATTACAAAAATTAGTAAATTCATTAGAGATAGATTCATTTCCTCTATCAGATCTTAAGCATTTAATTTTTTTTCCAATTTCTTTTTCTACCTTTTCCTTATACCATTTAAACATCTTAAAAGCTTTAGATTTCTCTTTCAGAAACATAACAGTCATCAGTCTAGTATAGTCATCAACAAAAAGAATAAATTATCTATCACCATAATAGCTCTGAGTTCTCATAGGACCACATAGGTCGGTATGAACTAACTCAAGTATCTTCTTTGTTGAGTAGTCTTTGCTTTTAAAACTGGACTTAGTCATCTTACCTTTTTGACATTCATGGCACATAGCATGATCCGGTTTTGACAAGTTAGGAAACCCTCTAACTCTTTTCTTCTTACTAATCTTGATCAAGTTATCAAAATTCACAAGACATAACCTCTTATGCCACAACCATGCATCTTCATCTTTCATTAATAAACAAGAAGATTGATCAATATCAAGATAAAATAGATTACCTCTGGATTGTGTACCGGTTCCAACAAGTCTTCCTCCATCATCATAGATTCTTACCTTTCTACTCTCAAAAGCAAGTCGATGACCTGAGTTGTTTAGCTGTGCCACATTTAACAAATTGTAGTTCAGTCCATCTACCCAGTATGCATTCTCACATTTTATTCTATCATTAATCACCAATGACCCTTTACCTCTCACCATACAAGGTGCATCATTTCCCATTCTAATAAATCCACTATCATATTCATCAACCGGATCAAATTTTTCTATATCACTAGTCATATGATGTGTACAACCACTGTCTATGATCCATGTATCATTTTTGCTTACTTTAGAGATTAATGTTGTCTCTTCATGTTTCTCTTCTTCCTCTGAATCATCCTTCATAGCAACAAACACTACTTCTACATCATCATCAGTGTCAGATTCAGATTCAAATTCTTCGGCTATGTAACATACTTTTTTCCCTTTTTCATAGCTATCTTGGTTGTTTCCGTTGTTATGTCAGTAGCCTCTATTGACTCTTCTCCCATAGCTTCCTTCAGATTGGTCTTTGGATCTATCATCATCTTTCTTATTCGGACATCTAGTAGCGATGTGGCCAACTTCTTTACAATTAAAACATGCTAGAGGTAACTTTCCTCTATACCATCCCTCACCTTTGGGCAATCTTCTGGTCATAAGAGCTTCAAGCTCATCAAGTTCATCATCGGTTTTACTATCACTATCATTATTCTTATCATTCCTGCTACTAGACTTGCCAATCTTCAAAGAAGACATGAAAGTGGATTCAACATAAGGTACAACACTATTGTCAAAGTTTTTCAATTCAAAGGTTGTAAGCTTACTGATCAGAGTGTCAAGGGTGAGGTTGGATGTAGCCTTTGTTTTATGAATTGTAGAGATCCTGATTGCATAAACTGGTAGCAAAGTTTTGAGAATCTTGCTTATTACTATTTCATCATCAATAACTCCACTGGATGCTCTAATAGCATGTACTACCTCTTTTAGTCTATTTGTATATTGCACAATGTTTTCACCTTCTTTCATCTTCAAATCGACCTCTTGGGCTTTCTGCTTTGGCTCTCTTAACATTTGCATCTCCACTATATATTAGAGTCAGCTTGTCCCACATCTTCTTAGCTGTATCACAATCCTTGATCTCATCAAATTTGGCATTAGTACAGGTAGCAGCAAGTTCCATCATAGTAATATTGTGTTCATGCCTATCCTTCAGTTGATCAAGAGTCAGGGGACCTGGTGTTGGTTCAATGTAGCCATTCTCCATCAGTTCTAGTGCAGAATTCCCACTTCTAGATATGTGCAACTTCATCTAGCTTTGCCATACTGTGAAGTTATCTTTGTTCAGCTTTGGCACTTCCCTCTTATACATCTTGAGACCTTTTTGCTGGAGTCCTTAAAACTCTGTTCTAAGAAACCACCGCTCTGATACCAATTGTTGGAATAAGTGAGAGGGGGGTGAATTAGTTATCCAGTGTCCCACAATTCAAAATGTACAATCCAAAACAATTCTACTACTTCTGCTACTTGGTAAACATATAATACTTTCACTATCTGTGTTTTTATCGATTGTCAGTCTAAACTTTATAATAGTTACCAATTAAATCTAACATGTAATATGCAAAGTATGATAATAAAAAAATATCACAATCAACACATAACATAAGAGATTTAACGCGGAAACCTTGTAAAGGGAAAAACCACCTAAGACCGACAACCCAAAATTATTCACTCTTCTGAAGTGAGGTCAGTGAAGACCCAACCCTATTAAAGGTTACATAAACACTATTAGGTGTGACCTTGTTAGAGGATTTTAGACCATAAGTTATCATCCAACCAACAGTCACTCTAGGATTGACAGGATAACAATGTTCACTCTATGAATGAAACATCAAAAGACTTTCATAGTCCACTCGGTTAAGAGATTTGACTGTGTACAATGGTTAAATATGTAACAGTAGATGATCTGTTGTAAAACAACTTCAGTTTGTAGTTTACATATCTATGTTAAGCTCATTCAAATATTTATGATCAATATAACACTTCAGATTCAATACTATATCAACTTACTATTCATCGGTAATTTCTCTCTGTAGCTCGGTAATTGTTTTGCAGCTCGTTTCTTATTAACCAGTATGATCAGAATGCATGAAAACTTCTCCACGTGATAATTCTATAGTATCTTCTTCTTCTGGCTCTCTTCAATAATGAAATCAATGTCTCTTATATAGATGAGTAAATCATTTTCTTTTCCTCCATCAGATTTTGCTGCTTTAAGCTTCCTCAGCTGATGTGTTAGTAACACGTTTCAATCTGCTCCATTAGATCCCTTTTGATTTATGTTATCCATCGATCTTCATAACAAACCTTATCTGTTACCTCGATTTCATACACTTTATAGCTCATCACTTTATCGGCTAAACTGATCATTTAATTCCTTTCTATTCTTCTCAGTTAACAAAGAAATGCATCGGTGAACACAAGCTCAGTTAATACTGCGCTCAGTATACACTACACTTCGTCGGTGTATACTAAAATTCTTTATTTACCAACAACACTGCTTTGTGTCTGTCAGCTCTATTCTTCATCATAGATGAATGCAACATAATAAAGTCAATTTCATCAAGTCATAGACTCATCAACAAGTTACTCAGTGTATTCCTTATCCTCATTTGTCATATACATCTTCCTCATGTAGATATTTTTGTTCTTCATCTCTTTCACCTTTCTTCAGATGTGTCGGTATAGTAACTTACAAGATAAGTATTGTCAAGCTAGTTGACATCAATGACAACATAATACTGATTTAATCATCTTGCATATCTAATCATCAACTCCTCAGTAATCTTAAATTACAGATTCTTCATTCAGATTCTAAATCAGTTGTAGGTCATCACAAACAACAAAGGAATTTCATTGTGATCTGATACATTGTAAAAGCTTCATGAAAATACAAAAAATATAGTATTAAGATTTTCCAATTGATTTTAACACCTTATAAATGTCTTCAAGAGACTTGGCTTCACACAAGTATGACACAAGACTTGAATAATGCTAATAGAATTGAAAAAATATAACTGATGCATTTAGTTCCCATCCTTCAAAAATTAGCATACAACAATGTAATGAAACCCGTGCCACATAAATTCTGAATAGGAAAGAACATCATAGGAAATGACATTATCTGTGCAAATATGATGGAGTATTTATTATCTTTTAATTTTTTTCTTAATTCTAAATTAATAAATATTTTTTGATAGTTGCAATGAACATTTTTATATGTTGCCTAAACTTTGAGAGATTGATGTGCACTCAAGCCCAAATCCAGCTTTGCATTTTTTAGTAATGTTTGGGTGATAACTGATTTTACTTTTGAATTCCTTTATTGAGAAACAACATATCATAGTTCATTTAAAGTTAACTAAAAGACTGAAATCAAGACTATTTTATATAGGAAATTTGTGGTACAAAAGTTAATAATGTCTCAAGAATAAAACATGAATTAACAGCTGAAAATAAAACCTTTTAAGAAAAGAAATAAGAGATCCATATCAGGACCCCACACAAGTTTCAAGAAGAACATATTTACATCTCAAAGAATTTAGACAATTAACTTCTTACCTATTGAGCCAAAATATAGCAGAGTTTCTTCTTCTACAAGGGATCTACACAAGTAGAGAATGTGGCCTTTACATACAATCAAAACAAAAATAAAAAAAAGGATTATTAGCATTATCAAATGTCCATATAGCTCAATAAAAATAGAAACTAGAGAGCATTTTCACACTAAACATCTAGACTCACTCATGAAAATGACTAGCCACAAAATTGATCATCAACACTAAATCATTACATCTTTGTACATTCCTTGATAAGTCAATACATTTTTTACCTCACAACCCAAAAATAAGATTTAAGCTATTATAGTATAATATCAAAAGAGTCAAATAGGACACATACCTTTATATTGTGCATACATAGTACAACTATTAGTGCATTTCTATATTCACCAAATTTGGTATAAATTGTATAAGAGATATATAGCTATAATATTACATCTAATTTTTCAGAAATGCAGTTTCTGATATCATGGACTGCAACTAAGTTTCAACAGTAAAAATTAGTGCATAAACAATATATCAGTCAATAGAACAATGCATCTTATTGTAATCTTCCACACAAAGATATAAGGTGCATGATTTGTGGATTCAGATAAACTACCAAGAGTTTAATGGGACAACAATTGGAAGGAACAAAGAGAACAATGATTATGTAAAATGCTTGGACATAAATATTTTTATGTCTGAATTTTTTATGTAATCCCATCATACAAAACTATTTAAGAAAAAGCATCAACATTTTTACCTTTCAAAACCTTTTAAGTATAGGCATGTTTGTTTGTAGTTTGTAGCATCAATATGTTTAATTAATAGATACAATTCTTCCTCCTAAATTTTGGAAAATATTTAATCATATTGCAACTTTTAAGTTACAATTTAGAGAGAAATATTTTTCCAATTCAAAGTTGGACTCAATAGAATCTAGTTTTAATTTACTTAAGGAAATTTTAATTACAAATAAAGATTTGACAATGTAATGTAATGTTTTCTTTAGATTTCTGGATAGTTACTTTGCATGCACGTGTTTTGCTGCTACAATACATTTTATTGTAGGTAAATGGATTGATCAACCCATGCATGTGATTTGGTGATATTCTAAGGTGAGTTACCAATGTTTTGAATCAAGTTAGAGGTTCTTCCATGATGGATCAAGTGAGATCCAATGCATTTTGTAAAAAAAAAAATAGTTAAAACCCAGGGACAGTAAAAAATGGTCTATGTGCAGAGGTCGTCATTTTTTATTGCACCATTGGATTTTTATGATCTTTGGATATGTTTTTCTAAACCTATTACATGACAATCCCACTGGAGAGATTTTCATAATAATGTCAGATTCAAAAGTTATTAACAAAAGAGTTATGGTCTAGAAATAGAAATAGGAAATCCATGTGTTTGACATTGTTTGGAAATTGTTTGATTAAATACTTAGTGTTTAAAGGTTTGGAATAAATGAATCCTTTCACCCAAAGGCTAAAACAATGTACTCACTATTTGAAACAATAAGAATGAATATGTAACAAGATATAGAAGTGTAGATTGTATTGTCTGACTGTAAACAATTAACTATAAATGAATAACAGTCAGACTCATGGTCAATACTCCATTTGTTTTGATGAGGTTGATCAAATATTAATGTAGAATCCTTGTAAGGGAAGAATAATGAACCCTTGGTTGAATGGTAGATGTGGTTTTTTGGACTATGTTTAAAGTTAATAACTGATGTTTCTGATCTATAGTGGACAAGGTCTTCCCAAATTGTGGACAGTATGTAAGGACAGTCATTACTATGTGAACATGAGACCTAGTTGGTGGAAGGACTTGATATGATGGTCAGAGACATGGAACAATAAACATAATTTATCATCCTAGGAACAATGATTGTTTAAGTGGAATTATTGTGACTATGAAGTGCGTGGGCAATTTATATATTTTTTTTTCTTGGATGAGATGTGAACAAGTATTGTGTTGAGGGTTGGTGTGCAGGTATGAACAACAATGGAGGAGTTATAGTAAATCTCCATATGTGGAAGGTATTGTTAATGATGTAGTTGATCTTGAAATTGGTTGATTCCTTTAAGACGGATTGTTTTTTGAATAAGTCCTTGGCAAGTTGAGTTTGGTGATGGATCTTGGAGTTCAATAAGGTTGAGTGTCTTTCTGAAGTTTGGTTTGATAGGATTGAGGATCCTATCATGGTTCCATATGCTATTGATTATCTTCATGAAGAAGCTAATTGTATTGCCTCTAATTGATTGATTGTCATTGGATCTTAGAATCCTAAGGGATTGTTTGGTGTTGTAAGGTTTCTCTGCATCAATCCATATTGTGGTGGACAAGAAACTCCCTTCCTCAATCACTCTTTCCTCAAATTTTAGTGAGCTATCCATTATCGAGTTTTTGTCGAGTTTTCTCCGAATTATAGCATTGTGAATTCATTTATATGACATATCAAATGTACTTTTCCTCAAGAATAATAAGTATGACAATTGATTCATGACACATTTTCTATGAAATAAATATAAAAAAATCTAATCTATCTCCCTTTCTGTTTCAATAATTAAATTAGGAAAAGAAAAGAAAACATTTTAACTTTTATTATATTCTGAAATGTAAACTATTTCAACTCTTCATACTATTATTTTAGCAGTTTTGTTGCAGTTAGCATCATTCTATTAAACCATGACTGTATATAAAACTTAGAAGAGAAAAAAAGTGGTTAAAATATACAAAACATAAATTATATAAGCTGGTCTAAAGAATTTTAAATAGTGGCATAATCTTAGTCCTAAAAATGTAGATTTTCCCTATTTTCGTCATGTTTCTTACTATTTAGAAAATTCAAAAATATTTTGACTTGTATTTTAGTTTTGTTTAAATTTATATTTAGATCTTTCAGATTTAATATTTGAAAATGGCACTTACAAGTTGAGGCTTCTTAGAGATAATCTTCTGCAACCATTGAAGGATATTGAGACTATAAGTGTTCAAATTGATTGTTTGGTCAGTTGTTTCCTTGAATTTTATTTTGGTATGGTTAGATACACAATCTAGTATGTAGTGTTACTATGAAAAATCTGCTGCATCACTTGAACTGCTCATCTACCTCCTCCTAGATGCTCTCCTTATATTGCAACAACTAACTCTTTCTTCCTCCAACTGCTTGGGGTCAGCTGAAATTGATTTTGGGTGATGAAGAACCTCCCAAATTCTCTAAAACACCACAAAGGTACATGTTTTCCAAATTCTCAGCTGAACAATTAAGTTGAGTCATTTTTAACTATCTCCATAAGATTATAGTAAACTACTTATAGACCTTATTACAATAAATGGTGCCTTTATAGTTAAATATAAGAGTAAAGAAAGACTTTAAGCATTTATAGATCAACCAGAGTCAAAGGAATACAACTTGAACTGAGCATATACACTTATGGATCAGAGTTAAAGTTACAATATTTATTACAAAGATGCTAAGAACAAAAAACCAATCTAAAAGAACATAAAATTCATTTTATATTGACTACTTTGATTCCAGAAGAAAAATGACATACATAATTTGGATACATTAAAAAATAAATAGGATGAATCTCACAAACCTATTTCAGCTACCCATTTTGATTGGCTATTGTGGTAGAAATAATGTGACCAGACTTCATTCCATTGTCATTGAACATTGTGGCCTCACTACCCTACATTTGAGATCCAACATATGATTGGTCAGTGGAACAATAAATAATAAATCTTAAATTTAGAAAAGACCATTGAAGCTTCTGCTAATCCTTACTATCATCTTTGAATTTTAGATGTGCAACACATTTTAGAAATCATAATGATAATAATACTAGAATGTCAACTTACCTTCTTATCTGGATTCTTTGATTTATCATCCCTAATTTTCATCTCATGCAATTATCTTGGAAGCTGATATCAATACCACCATTTTGAATTTTTGGAACTACTTCCTCATTCGAGGTGATTGCTTGGGCATCCATGGAGGGCATCTACTATAACATCTACTATGGCAGTAGATGATTCATATGATTCCACATCATCTTTCGGATTAACAACTTCTTTTGGGTGACATGAGTAAGAAGTACATGGAATATTCTTTTGTAAAAATGAGTTTGACCCACCAAATAAATAATAAATAGTAAATAAATAGAAAAGTACACGTATAAGATATTGACATGCAAATAAACTTATGTATTTATTTATATTATTTAAATGTACAAATTTGAACTATAAGGTATATATATACCTTCCCAAATATGTATATTATTAGTTCTTGCCATGGGCAGGAATACTTATGCATTCATGCATTTTTTTATGCTATTAATTCCACCAATCAGCACATTGAATTTAACATTTTTCTCAAAAAGTGTAAAGTCTATATTTAGCTTTGATTTTAAATATTTATAAAAATATCATTTTCTAAAAATGTTATTGGTCAATAGAGTTAACAGTCAGTGCTGAAAATAATTTATTTATTTTTCAAATATCATTTTTAATGTGTCTATTTAGTTTATCACATCAAATGTGACATATTATTAAGTTCTTGAATTAAATAAATACTATTCTCTATATGACTGATTTTATTTTCTTTTACATTTTCTAACAAAAATCTTGCATGAAATCCTCAAATCATTAAAATGTAGATTATTTTTATTTTCAAATATTTATGATGAGGAGACAACATTTTTCCAATTTAATATTGTACTAGTGCTGTCAGCTGATTATATGGGATATTTAATATTTTGTTTGAAAAAATATTTGTTCATTGAATGATAGTAAGCAAATTTAGTTTTGTAATTTAGTGACAACTTGCAATCTCAGGATTCATCAATACTATATAATCATCTATTTGGTAGGCTATTTTCAACCAAAATTGCTTTAAGATCAAATAATTTATTTGCCAAGATGACAAGGTTTTATTTTTAGTTGTTGTGGAGCAAATTTTTAAGATTGTTTTATTGATCTTATAGATTTTGTGGTATTTTTTCCTTGCTAGCTTCTAATTTTATTTTTTCTTTGTAAGGTGGGAATTAAGGAGCTTTTGATGGTTTAAAGAAGTTAACACATTTTGTAGTATAAGGATTTTTTACTGCATGTTTTAAATCTGTAAGTATAATATGATCCCTCTAGAATTTCTAAATTGTTCTTTTTATTATTTTTTCGATGCAATATATTTTTTATTCAAATTTAGTGTACAAGTTTTTGGTTTTCATGTAATTTACTTTCTCTAAATTTGATGTTCTGGATTAGATGGAAATAGATTGTAGTTTTTACATTCTTCACCAGCACTAGTGGTATTCTCATGGCAAGTAAAATTAGACAAATCTGTTACAGTCTCATCTGTAATTTCACCACATAATTTATTCCTTCATGCTTGCAAAGAATTATGCATTCTCTTTCTCTTTGTTTGTGACATATCTGATGATATTAACTTTCCTATTTTGCAACCTGTACTAGGAAATTTTGAAACTAGTTTTTGAATTTTTTTCATTCATTGAAAAAATTCAAACTTTTAGATAATAATGGGAAGTGGAAAGAGAATATTTTGAATAGGCAGAGCAGGATGCCATTATATATATTTCAACTATGCCAACCATCTGACATTATTAATTAATACGTTGAGAATTGATTCAAATTATAGGTATTGAGAATTGATGTTTTTAAAGTAGTGTTGCTTGACTAGTTAGGTTTTCCACTTTCATAGATTGCCTATTTGCCTCCACCATTTGTGAAACTGAAAGAGCTTCTTTTGTTAACCAGATCGATAAGCTAACGTGTGAGCCATTTTGGTTAAACTAGAATCCTGTAGTTCCTATGTGCATTTTATGGTTATCATTTTCTCTCTACCATTCCATCTGTAGTTTGTTCTCATCATTCTCCCACTGGAGTTTCCATGTGCATGTTACAACTGCTTGCTACTCTTCACCAGCCTACATTTACTTTTTACTTGCATTTTGGCCTTTCCAAAATGTTTAAATTAAAACACGACCTACTTCCAGCACCCACAAATCACTTCAACATGGCACAATTGATCATCTCCTTAACTTTTTTAGTCAACCTAAGGCTGGATTAAATTTCTAACTGTTCTCAGAGAAGTGCAAAGGAGCTCTTCAATCAAGTTTTCTTTTCTTTTGGTTGGCTTCTTTGTATCTTGCTTCCTATGTTCTCTTTCTTGCATTAGGGAATCAAATGAGGGGTTTTTTAGGGAGATAGTTCCATATTCACCATTTCACTATTTTTAAACCAGCATTCAACATTATATTTGTCATATAGTTTCCATGTGAAATATTTTGAAGTTGTGAGGTTTTATGTGTACATTTTCAATGATTAGTTTATCCTGTTGAAACTTTAATTAGAGATTGCAGGGGAAAACCATATACCTTTTCAATAAGTTGATTTTTCATGCTCAATGACATACACAAAATGTTGATCATAATGGTTGAATTTTTTTCTTATGGCTTGTAAGTAAGGTGTTAGTAGGTCCCTAAAGACAGTCAAATTGGATTCCATAAAAGTGGTCTCGTATTGCTGTTTGAAGGTTTTCAGAGAGAAGAAATAACCCACTGGCCATTTATAATTAACATTCTATTTAGATTTTGAATTGTAAGTATCCTTTCAGATGTTTGAAGGTAATGTTCTGTTTGCTTTCTTATGTTGTATTTCTGTTGCATTTCTCAATGCCCCTGTCTTTAGGAAAAAGTCTAAAATGTAATAGGTCATATTATTTTGTGAGATGTTTGCATTTATGTAGTTGTATTAGTAGGTTTTAAAGTTCCCAGGCTTTAGGGATTGATCTCACATGATGGTCAGATGGTTACAACTTATGGATGAATATTTAAAGATGTAAAATGGATCTTAATTTTTAAGAAGTTTTATGAGTGTAATTTAAGGGGATCCATTAACTTCAAGAGTCTAATTTGATAGCAAGCTTACTATTTGTGGTTATGGGTACAAGGTCATAGGGTTTTAAAGATTTAAATGTGTTTGTTACCTATTTTCACAAAATATTCACACCTTCTTTGGCCACCAAGTTCCCATTATTATGTGAGTGAATGTTTAAATACTTACATATGGCATAGTAGTATAGGGTCCATAATTTGACATCAGAACAAGTCTGATGCGCTACAGGGAATATCATTAACGAATCTACCCCACGGCTCTAGAAGCCCTCATGAATAGCATAACAATGGTATGCTAGATCTATATATTAATTTCCCAAACAAATCAAAATAAAGAAAAAAGAGAGAAATCACATATTCTTTATTGTCAAATAGATAGAGGAGAAGAGCAAAGATTGAAGCTATAAAAACATAGAAAAATCTATTTTGGTAGAGGAGAGGCTATAAATCCAGAGTATAGCACCCTCAACGCTCAAGTCTCCTCTCTCTAACATGCAATATTTCTCACTACCATACGTTCAAGTTAAGTTCTAACCCAAAGAAGAAGGGAAATAGAAAGTTAAATATATTATATGGTTTAGTTGGCTGCATAGTCATGAATGCAAGGGATATGGCATTCGCCATAGGTGTAAAAGGTTCTACTATCACCATGAAAACATTCACCCTTTTTCCATGTTTTCTTTTTTTCCCTTCGTCCTTGCCAAGGCTTCGATAATTGTTCTTGCATTTTTCTTGGTCAAAGTTCATTGTAGGGGATGATGATTATCCACATAGGAACTTGCCTCTCTCATCCTCCCAAGGGCCAGAGTAGATGGGAAATAATGGCAACATCCCATCCTGTTGTCTTGGATTGAAATCAATTCTTAAGCAATTTTATGTCATAGACACAGTTCACTATGGGAATGCCATAGTTTGTTAATGACACCATACTTTTCTTCTTATTGTACATTTTTAGAATCTAGTCACGTCTGTGTCTCAATCAATTTTAGCAAAGGGGTAGTGTAGGGTGAGAAGAATGTTGAATATCAATAAATTTGCTGACTTGGTTCATGACAAGTATCAGTCTCCGTGATTTTACATGTGTTATAGATCATTGTTACCTGTGAATACAATTATTCCTATTTTATAATATATATGGGTAGTTGTTTGTAGTATTGGCTCTAATTTGTTCAATGAATTTTTTTCTCGACTAGTGTGGTATTGATGTCAACAATATTAGAGAAATTTAAAATCAATATAGAACTATACTGAACTTGTCCATGGAAAGTACAATTTTTTTGGTTGATTATGCACGTCATCTTATGTGAACATGTCATCCTAGCAGACTGAAAACCCTAGCTGGCATCGACCATGGACTGACGATGCTTAAAATCAATAAATTTAATGTGTGAATAAATCACTTTCTTTTCATCATTCAAATTGCATCTCCATAACAAAAACTTACTGACTTTTTCATTGTGTAATCTCCATGGTCATTGTTTTGCATCTTCACTGGGCTGTCATAATTAACACTATTTTTTCAATGTGTATGTCACTGTGATTGTATTTTTCACTTTATCTCCTCCTTCATTTGTTGTTATGACCTTTTCAATGTTACCTTGTTGTCTTCTGTCTTGACAGTGACATATAAATCTGTGATAGCAATGATGAATTACATTGTTACAGAATTCATTAATTTTTAACTTGTATGTACACACAATGATTTTCATAGGGTAAAGTTTTTTCTATTACAGATACTAAAACATGTGGATGTAATGCTTGGTACAATATATAGTATTATTTGAAAAAGATCACTTATATTCATTAAATAAACACATTTGTTTATTTTATAAATTCATTAATTCTTTTCTTTCCATTTTGGTCAGTCACCTTTAATCACATGAATGAACTCTTAATTTTTATTATTTGTGACCAGGAAATATTATTTCACTCTCTATCTAGAAATTTAAATGATACTTCAATCTTAGGACCAATATGCATTTACGAAATTTAATTAATAAATAATTATGCAAGAAAAAGTAGTTGATGTGTGACAAAAGGTTCATAAAATACAAATGAATGTTGCTTTGATAATATTAGTACCTAGGAAATATTACTTCGCTCTTTATCTAGAAATTTAAATGATACTTCAATCTTAGGAGCAATATTCATTTAAGAAATTTAATTAATAAATAGTCAAGCAAGAAAAAGTAGTTGATGTCTGACAAAAGGTTCATAAAATGCAAATGAATGTTGCTTTGATAATATTAGTACCTTACTTGATTGCCAAATTGTGATTCTTCTGCAACATGAAGTGTTCCACTTAAGGATTCTACACCAAATTTGTCCAAAAAAAAAAATGATAGGAAGCAAGAATCTATTACAAAGGATACACTAGACTGAAGATGATGAAAAAGTTGTTAAACGGGTTTGTTCTAAGAACATTTTGGAAAATTTAAAACTTGAAAAAAAAATTAAAATCTTGAAAGAATTTCAACACATAGGCAAATATGAAAGAAAAAAAAAAAAAGGCTTCAAAAACCTTAAGAAAACTATTTGTTTCTACTCAAGCTTCAACTTATAAAAATGTACTTAAAAATATCTCCATCATTCAAACCCATGTGTAGAATGTTGAATGCATCATTTGTATGCAAAGTTCCTTTGAAAATATTTTAATCTTCTCTTGTGAATAAATTACTTATGTTTATAATGCCAAATTAAATGCAGCTATAGGAGGTGACCTAAGAAGACCTACTAATAGCCTACCTCAACATATCTTTGTAGAAGAAACAAGAAGGTAAGGATTTGAAATCAAATCCATGAATTTTTTTTTCAATTATGCCTCTTTGATTTTTTGAATTACATATGATATAAATTAATAATAACAACATAGGAAAAATAAATTATTAGAATAACTGAGAGGGGGGTGAATTAGTTATCCACAGTCCCAAATCAAAATGTATAATCCAAAATAATTTACTCAAACTTCTGCAGCTCGGTAACACAAAATTCTATACTGTCTGTGCTTTTACTGATAACCAGTCAATAACATATAATGATTACTGACCAAATCCAACATGTAATATGTAAATTATGATAACAAACAATCACCACAATGAACACATAACATAAAAGATTTAACGTGGAAACCCTGTCAAGGGAAAAACCACCTAGGACCGACAACCCAAAAATTGTTCACTCTTCTGAAGTGAGGTCGGTGAAGACCCAACCCTGTTAAAGGTTACAAACACACTGTGAGGTGTGACCTTGTTAGAGGATTTTAGACCAACTATTATCGTCCAACCAACATTCACTATGGGGTTGACAGGATTAAAAATGTACACTCTATGAATGACATTACTATTGGAATTAGGAGAGATAGGTACTAAGAGGGGAGGGGTGAATTAGTGCCTTCAAAACTTTTGCTTGTAAAACCTTTTTGATCTATAACTGAATACTGTGATAACCGATCAAAATAACTTGAATACAATTGTATAAATCAATCATCTAGTTAACTTAAGAAAGTAAAGAATATGAAATCAATATGAAAATCACATAACACAAGTGTTTTGGTAACACAAAAACCCTTGTTAGAAGGTAAAAATTGCGGTGGGGATGAGACCCACAAATTCTTCACTACTGCAGATAGAAAAGGTTTGCCTGTTAAGGCTACAAGTTTTGATCACTTCTGGTGATCTTACCCTATTAGGAGTAACATATTAGATCAGCTAGATCGACCTGGTTATAGGATTTAAACAACACTAATGAAGTGTGTACTCGGTTAAGATATTTACATAAGACTATTAAGTCTACTCTGTTAAGAGATTTATCAAAAACTCTATCACAATTGTCAAAAATTAATAGGTAATTATCTGCTAGTTGACAACTCAATTGTTTGAAACAGATCTATAAGTGCTCATCAAAATATCACCTTATCTGTGATGGTTTCTTTCTTTGTTCTACTTGATAGCCTTTTCTGATTCTACTCAATCTAATATCCTTTGTGCTCTATTCTACTCGATAAACTGATTGTCTTGAAGATAGGCAATGTCTTCAAGTGCTCCTTGATTCATATATATTAGTTCACCAACCCCATAAAAATGGTGTGAACATATAAAATATATAGTGTTCTATTTTTCTGCCTAAGCAAAAATAAGGTTACAAAAATAATCATAACCCTAAGATCTATGGTGAAAAATAACCTAGATCAACTATTACAATAAATGCTCCTCGATCTTGGTAAACCATTTTGTGATTTGTTATAACCATTTGCATAGACTAATGTGCCATTTCAGATTACTATGTTGTTTTTTGTGATCATCGGTAAACACTGTATAATCTACTTGGTGTATACTGTGATGCTCGGCGTTTACTGACCGTCAGTGTCAGTGTCGCTGGTGCTCAGTTAACTATGTGATGCTTGGTGTAAAGGCTTTACCAATTGTTCTATCTTACTTCTAGTTACCGACCGAATAAATATAAGTAACTGACCGACCTGTTTACTAAACTTTGATACTAATGAAAACCTTAAATGCTCAATAGAGATTAACAATCTCCCCCTTTGGCATTAGTATCAAAACTTTGAATGTATATAGGCAAAATGTTTCTATATATGCCTTATGTCTCCACCATATACATATCCACAACAAAAAATTCTAAGTACAGAGTACTCCCCCTGAGTGCATGCTCCCAGTAGTGTGTAATATACATATCAAAGTATACTTATTTGGCATATACATGGTTTTCCCCCTTTTTGATATTAATGCCAAATGCAAAAAAAATATATAATGTATACTTACATCTTATCAAAAATGTGTGGATGGGTTTTCTTTATAGACTCCAAGAGGTTGTCCCATTCCTCTTTCAGGTTGGTAAGAGCAATATGCTCAAAACCAACTTGTGCATGCATGTCAAAGATATTATCCAACACTAAAATCTCTGGTGTTGCCACAAGTTGTTCAGCTTTGACAATGTGTGCTTCAAAAAATTTCAAGTAAGGAGTGAGTTCTTTTTGTAACTCTGTAACCTAATCGGTGATGTGCGCTTCTTATTTCCTTAAGTCTGCTATCAGCCACCAGAGTTCCTAAACTTGGTTAATATGCTTTAAGAAAGCAGTTGGCTCCGCGATAGTTGCTTGTGTACTTAACTTTATCTCTTCTTCTAAACCTTTTATCTTTTCACTGACTTCTACAGTGAAGGTGTTTGAAGTACAAAGCTTGATTAGAAGTTGACAGATTATCTGGGTGATAGATTTTACCTCAGTAGTGACCTCAGATAATTTTACCTTGTTCAGTGCCACTTCTATGCTAATCCTTTCTACCAATTTGTTCTGAATCTTTGATTCTTCCCTTTCTTCTATTCTTTTGTCTACATCTATATTAGGGGCATTGATTTTGTCGGTGAGTGTGGCAAGTTGATCTAAGATGGGAGTATTCTCATCAATATTTGTTTTCAGTACTATCTGTTGCAGAATATCCTATACATCTTTTAACACTTCTTTACGTTTGTGTTCTTGCCTTAACTTCTCTTGTACCACTTTCCTTGAACACAATTCCCCATACCTACTTAGTTCCTTAGGGCTTAGGGTTCTCGGGTCACATTCTGGTATAATGATAACTTCATCAATGGTGACCGACCCTTTGGCTTTCTTCTTCTTCTTCTTCTGGGAAAGAGGTGACTTCTTCTCACTTATTACAATAGCTTTTTCTTCACTTCTCAGAGTATCTTTCCCAGTTGACACTGTATCATCCTTCTACTCCTTGATAGATTGTGTGGGATTCTTAGTTGTAGTGTCAGGTGGGTTCACCTCAGTTGACTTTGTTTCTTCTGGTTCCTTTGTTTCTATTGACTATGTCTCTAGTTTTTTAGGCTCATTTGTATCTGCAGGTTGCTTGGATGCTTGAATCTCAGTTGTATCTTTATTTGGCTCAAGATGAGACACATCGAGTTGTACTTTTGAAATTATTTCAACTCCCTCTACAAGTACAGGTAGTTCACCCAGTAGTGATGTGAGCACACTAGCAGTGTCCAATGCTTCATCTTTGTATGGTGAAATGGTCACATCTTCATCATCCTCATCATCAGGATCACCGTTAGTGATGTCCTCAATGAGTGCATCATCATCAGTTTTCTTTTGCAAGTGGATCTTAACTTGATATGGTGCATCTTGTGAAATTTTGATTTCTTCCTTTTGTTAGATGATATCAATTACCTTGGTAACTGATATACCGGTGTTTCCTATTTTCTTACCTTTGTTATCATAAATGAAAATACCTTTATCTTTTGAACTGTGTCTCTTCTTAGACAGTTTCAGGAATGCTTCCTATTTAGCTTTCTCTTCTTCTTTCAAAATTGATTTCCATAGAGAATCACATATGACATCCATATCATCCACATTCTCATCCATGATCTGCATTTCTCTAGTCTTGACTAGAAATCTAGCCTAATATTTTGTCATGTATTCACTTACCACAACATAGCTAAAGTGTGAGGTTGCATGGCTTAGTGGCCATTCTCTTTTCCTTTTCTTTGTATCTAGTGCAATAGCCCATCTCTCACTTATTTTGTCATCAAGTTCTTTTGGCAATTGACATGCAAATTCCATCAGTACTCTCTTGAATTTTATCATCATTTGGATGATAGCATGTTCTATCTTTGTCTTGTCCTCAATTGACATTTTGTCAAATTTGCCTATGTCTGGATCTGTAAGATTTCCATTCTCAATTATATCCTCAATTATTTCTTCTATAGTGCTTTCCCTATTACGAACTAACTTGAATTGATTAGGATCATTTTTAGTTTCTGTATCCTCTAGATCTTCCTTATTTCTTATGTATTTCCTCTTTTTCTTCGGTGTCTCAGCTACTTTCTTGGTCTTTCTCTTAACATATTTCCTCATTGGTGTAGCTGCTCTTATTTTTTCTATTTTTACTGCTTCTACTTGCTCAGTGGATTGTGCAGCAGTTGATGAATGTGTCTTCATCCCTTCAAGTTCTGGTAGCTGCATATCTTGTTCATCAATTGTGGGAGGAACCGGTGTGTGATCATTTACTTTGTTTGAATCAGTTTCCTTCCTATCATTGGGCTTCTCAGCCAACTGTAACTGACCTTTAGTTGCTTCATCAACTGGTGACTCCTTGGGTGAGTCAGACACATTTCCATATTTTGCTAAGAGATCTTTTCTCATTTTCTTTGCCCTTCTTGACATTTTACCGATCTCTATGTTTGTTGTGATTCTAGACTTAGCTTCCTCATATACACCAAACCTACTAGCAGTGATGTCTATCGGTAATGCCAACAATGCATTGATAGATTTCAAAGAGAAATCATAATTCATTTCATATCCCATCGGTGCTAGCCATTTTGTTCTTGGTTCTACTGCCTTTATCATTGAGTGGTCTGTGCTTACCACAAAGCATATATCATCTTCAAATTTACTTACTAATTCCCTTGGAATTATACTCCTTTATTGCATTTTTGTTTGAAATTCCTTGAAATATGCATTGAATTCCTTATTCAAATTGTCTCCTAAACTTTTCATCATTTCACCGATTTGAGTAGTTTTCGGTTTGTCTGATTGCCAGTTTACTTTACCGATACCCATGTTGGTGTTTGAAAATGCTTATGCCAACTAGGGCTGCCAATATGCCTCGAGACTAGTATTAGGAATGGTTAGTTCCAAGTATGAGAGCTCTGCAAGACAACTAGACCAACTATAGGGATAAACTACTCTCTTTTGCTTCTGGCTCTGTAAAACCAAGGTGGGTACACCTAATCTAATAGATATTAACTCTAATAGTTTTAACTCTACCCCTTATTGAATATTGGATCTTACAACAGATAACAGTGAGAAAGTACTAAACAAAAACCTATTGTTCATTGACTCTCCATCACTATGTAGAATAACATATAAAGTAAATAAAATTAAATGACTGGTAATGATTTGATGTTTTTTAGGATTACAAGATTCCAATCATTCCATACAAAGATAAGATGGGAAGATCAAGGCCAGTGCCTTATTCATTGGGCAATAGAGTCAGAAAATAGAATGAATACAATAGTTTCTGATGAAAGGTGGGTCTTGAACATAAACACAAACTACTTCAAATCTTTCCTACTTTTAGAAATCCTTGAATAGATTTAGTAAATATGCATCCAACTCAAAGCAAATTTAATCCAATCCTAGATCAGAACTCAAAGTTCAAACACATCCATATAAACCTCAAAGAAACTTGAAAATTTACTGAACAAACTCATAGGAGAGACAAAGATCCAAGATTTATATTAAGTTCACCCTTTAAATGTTGCATACATCAAATCTTGAACAAAGCTTGCAAAATAATAGCAGCAACCTGTACTTCTCTATTTCTCTGATAAAATGATACAAAATTTACAATCCCTGACTGAGTGTTAGGTTTTTAAAATTTCTATCTTTTTCTCCTAAGCTCTCAATACCTAGAATGATCATGAAAAATCCTTTATATATGAGGAAATGCAACAAGCCACCTATCATTCTAGGGTTACATATTTTAATCTAGAAAAACTTTACAACAACTTTTACATATTTACAATAAATACACTGTCAAAGTAGATGAGATATTGTAGGAACACCGCCATATTTTATGTTTCTTTTGCTGTATCTGGTTGCCTTCATGAAATCTATCCTGTGCTCCTCGCTATTCACCCGGTAATAAATGTCTTCAAAATATCTCACCAACTATTGTTACAAAAAAATATCTATCTTTATTCAGTCTAAGAGGTGGGTGGAGTAATATCCTTTTGAACATGAGGTATATATTGATACCTCCACTCTTATATATGTCTTCACCAGGAAAATCAAAATCAACAAAATCAACCTTTTTCTTTGATAACTGCTCCCATTCATTTTCTATCTGAGTCACTCATTGCTGAATGTTATCAAACATTGACTTGGCATTTATTAATAATTTAACTATGCTATTGAGGGAAAATGTGTCATCTAAGACACCAGTCATCCTTTTTGAGAGGAGTGTATCCATTTCCTCTCTCCACTGATATGCTTCTTTGATTTCCCCTTTATCAAAAAAAACTATGGGTACCATTTCATAACTTGAAAGCATTAATTCAGCCTTCAGCATGTGTGACTTCCTGATGAAATTATCCAACATAATATCATACTGTATTATCTTCTTCATCACCTGATGCAATGGCTTTATTAATGGATCAGGGTCCTCTTGGCCCTTTGACAACATTCAGAAGAGTTTTATATTTGAAGCCCTTTCAATCCATTTTTTCAAAATCGGGGACATTTATGTCTTTTCCTTATTTAAAGCTATAAACAAAGAATTCAACTTATTTACATGATTGTGAAAAATTGAAGGCTTTAAATCAGTGGTAAACTGCATGATGGCATCAATCATCTTCTCTTCATACTTCCTGATTGCCAAAACTGTAGCCTTTTTGTTCTCATCCTTCTCCTTCTTAAGTCACAGTCTAGTTTCTTTTAATCTACTCGTCTCTTCTGCTAATCTCTGTTTCTCCCAACTGACCCTTGAATCCAAGCTTGTATCTGGTAGTGGCGAAGGTGGAAATTCAACAATTGGGCTAGAAGATGAAGCTACTATAGGCTTATCAGCTATCACCAATTGAGGAGACCGATGGTCTAAGGGTCCTGACAATTGTGCAATTAATTTGTCCTTCTGGATTAGCTCAACCTTAAGCTCATTATAGGATTTGAGAACCATTTCAAATTTGAGCCTAAGCTCTTCCTTCTCTCTAGCATCTTTCTCTGCCACTTGGGCATTAAATTTGGTAGTTTCTAAAATCAAATTTGATGCTTCAACTCCAGATGTTTCTCCTACTCTCTGAACCAACAAACTACCTGTATATCCTGTAGAGAGATCCTTTCTCTTCCCTTTATTTTCATCCTTATTTAGAGACCACATCACAAGAGCAGCATGATCTTTAGAGAAAGAAAATCCTCTTACAGCCTGTTTAGCCTATTCTACTATAGTAAGAGTCTTTACTTTGCTTTTACTCACTTGGTCAAAGACAATTTCATCAGCAATTTCCCACTCTAGCAGAAGTAATACCCCTGCTGTACAAACCATGGCCCTCACTTCCTCTGGAGTAATTTTCTCAAATTGTTTGACCATTTCTACCTTGGTCTCATTTTCTATTTCTATGATATCCCTAGCAGGGGACTCTTCTTTCTTCTTTTCACATATCTCCTTAAATTGATTTATTTTCATTCTCCAAAGAAATTGGGAAAATGCCCTGGTCTTGATAAACTTATCATCAGCAAGGAAGGAGTCTGTGGGTTATTTTAGAATAGGGTCCATCTATTTACCCTCAAACTCTTCTATTGAAAGATCCATGGCCACCTCCTTAGGTGCCTCAAGCATTCCTTCCTGCAAATCTTCATTAGAAACAAAAATGTTTCCTTCATTTATTAGTTGCACAAGTTGTTTTGCCACCCCATGTTCATCTAATTGAATAGGGGATCGAGAAGGTGAATAAGCCTCTTCTCCTGGTCTTACTTCTTGTTGTTTCTACCTCTTTGGAGAGGGTCCCTGCACTGTTGGATCATCAATAGGCCTCTTCCCTCTTGAAGTAGAAGGGATATCTTCACTTCTTTTTTGTGGTGGCAGGAGAATAGTGTAACCACTCCTTCTTTGCATTGTATAAATTCCCCTTGGGGTCAATTTCATGTATTTAGGCTGGCTCAAAATTTGCCTAGCCATCTTAGGGTCTATCTTACTCACAGCTGCCCTTTTTTCATTGGCTGCATGCATGATGCCTTCAAAATGTTCCATAAGGGCATCCACTTTCCTTGCCCATGGTTCAAACCCCTTCAATGGATCATAAGCTCTGTCAAAATTCTGAATAAAATCTAGAGTGTTTTTGTAAATGACCCATTTCTCTTTCTTGATCTCCTGAGTTTGAAGATCAAACTCATTTCTAATTACATCCTTAGGAAAATTAAATTGATGCTCAATAAGATCACACCTCACTTTATCTCTAAATACTCCTACAAGAAAAACTTCTGTATCTATACATTTGATCACTGCTCTAGACATTCTGTAAGGCTACAAAACCTTATTCAAATGTACCCATCCTCCCTTTGTGATCACATATTGGTGTGCTATGGTTATGTCTGGGAAAAAAGTTCCCCTTCCTTTACCAGTAAGAGTGGACTCTTGCAAGTCTCCAATTTGCCTTAGAATTTTTGCATATCCCAACTTCAATGGGACTTGATAAGGTAAAACATAAGGTGCTACCTTGCAGCCATACACTCTGAAAACTATGGAAACTAGATATAAGATAATATCCCCAAAATTGTGGACAATAGTGATATCCTGGAAAAACTCCTTTGGCCTAATTAGCCTCAACAACTCTCTTGGAATCCTTGGATTGTCAAAATGTAAAAGAGCTCTAAGTCTAGAGGCAAAATCTCTGTCAAAAATAATATAGCTGGCATCAATTTTGTCCCATGACAGAGTTGTAGTCCACAGCTACACTGGAAGAATTTCTCCATTCCTTTCCTTCACAATATCTATTGTTGTACCAAAATATCTATCACCCTTGTACAGAAACATGTGCATGAGCATTGAGTACCACCCAAAAGGTCTAGACACCTTCAAATTTTTCATTCCCATCAACCCCTCATGAACATATAAGGTACTGGCATATGAGTTGCCTCATCATGCCCTAGAATCAAAGTCAAAGATTTATAAACTCCCTGTCCCCTTCTACTAAATAAGTCTAATCTAAAGGGCTCTGGTGTGCTTGCACTGACAGCACACATTGTTCCAATTTGATCAAAAAATTTCCTTAAAGGCCCTATCCTTAGATAATCTTTCTGTGCTTCATAGATTTTAGTAAACTCTATGAAATCTATCTTCTCTAACCCCACAGATGGGTTATTCAATGAAAATACTTCCCTAATCTCATCCTCTGTGATGTTGATTAGGTCTCTACCATTTATATCATTGACACACTTTGTCACAGGAACATAGCACTTAGCTATCTGAATTAATAACTCGGCATCCATAAAAACACAAGGGACAACCAACTTGCCAATATCAAATTGCCATATATTACTTAAGGGGGCACAAGCATTCCTTTGTGAATAGGTTGACTTGAATAGAATAAGCTCGTTATGCTTGTCACCCATGTTGGCATCTCTCATCCAATTTACCCTGTCATGGAGACCTTCTGCATCTGAATCTCTAGGGTTTCTTGGAACTAATTCTTTCATCCTAGCTGCCCCATTGTCTGAATGTGGAAGTAACTGCATTAAATCCTCTAAAATCCCTCTTTTGATATACTCTGTTTGACCAAACAAATTCCTCTTGGGTGGCATCTTGAAACTAGGGCTCTTACAATAATATATGAACACTCAAGAAAATACCTAGAATCTATCAACACAAAATCCCTCACAAATTCTTCACAAACTTCAAGCAATTCTTTTAAATTCAGAAAGTAGACCTACCAGCACTTGTAAATTATTCACTTGAAATCGCTCAGAAAGAGAAATCCAATCACCAGAGAGCTTATTGATATGGTAATGAGAAACAATGGTTGAATTGTGTTGTATACAACAGCCAACTACTTGGAATTCATCCGCACGTAACACAATAAATCTACCATTACTGAAAAATTGGTGGCCTCTACATTCACAGGATGTGAAAAATGTCACTAAGTAGAATTTTAAATTTTGATCATTGATAAATCTCCATTTCGGTGCATCGGACGGTCGACAAGTTGAATAGTAAAGCCCTATTTACTTTTTCCTAAGTCAATTCTCGACCAATGAGAACATTTCAAAACGCCAGGTGGAAAAACTTTAATAATAATCTTTATTTTGCCCAGAGTAGATAGGTGTCACCACATCGCTAAAGCACAACCCAAAACCTATCAGAGATACCAACCCCAGATATAATGACCATCGTAGATGCACTTTGATCGAATGATTACTAGAATTTAATAAATCCTCAGCCCCACTGAACACTTTAAAAACCTTCAATGAATCAAGAGATGGCACATCAGATAAGCCAATAAACTGAAAAATCCCATGTCATCTATGGTGTTAGAAACACCTGGCAATCAAAACTCATTATTAGCACCATGGGCCAATAAAAAAGAAACACATCATTAAAAGTTCTGAAAACCGAGGACCCACTGAATAGTTCATATCCTTGGGCAAGATCGATGGTCATCACTATATCGTGATGCATAAAAGACATGCATCTCATCTTAATGGTATAATGATAGCCATAAGATCTTCCCACACTTTAATCTTCATACTACTCAGGTCTCATGGTGACACATCATCCAACTGAAAATTGAACCAGAAAACAACACGTTGCAGAAAAATGACAAGTGGAAGACCTGTCATCTTTAATATCAATTTCAAAAGAACCTGAAAACCACCACCTCAATAATTTTGACAACCAATCAAAATTTTACATGAGAATACGACCTGACAGTGTTAGGACTCACCGCATACTTTATTTATCAAAAGGTAATTTGACGGTCATCACTATACTGCGATGCATAAAAGACATGCATCTCATCTTAACAGTATAATGACAACTATGGATTAGATTCACTCGTTAAAGGCCATTGCATTACAAAATCAAATGGGCTTGCAAGGATAGGTGGCACGTGGTCACCATTTTGCATGTTAGGGAATCTGACAAAGAGCAGTCTTGCCGTGCAATGACAACCACACAATTTTTAAAGCTTTCCTTTATGAAAAAATAATCTAAAACTTAGGCTTTGGCAGATTTAATTAAATAAAAGGGTTGATGGTTTGAAATCCTAACCACTTCAACACATAAAACAATGAACAAAGTGAGTCAAGATATTAGCACATGTTTTATGAAAAGATTAATGACTCAAAAAGGTAACGCGGAAACATAACATGACCTAGGGTGAATTAGGGCTTCGGATAAAACTTAGGGTTTACACCTTGAAGAATATTACCACTAGGTCAATAATCTCAGACTGCTTTGAAACATTATCACAAAGTTGAAAATTTTTATATAGTGATAATAGTGGCTCTTGCTTGGGGACGTGTATCTCCTGCAGATACAATGAGAAAACCAGAATCTCCTGGGACATCAGAGCAAATAAAAAACTCAAAGAAAATACAAGGAACTATATACAAAAAGAACCAAACCTGTACAGGGGTTGAAAAGATCTCTTTAAGAGAAATAGAACTTTAAGAATTGACCATGAACTAGAAATTCCATGAGCTCGCCTATTAAACTTATCAACAAATAAGAATTTGTTCCCCATTTATCTTTGATAATATATGGTCCTAACCAGATGGGGTCAAATTTCCCATGCTTGCCTTTATCTTCTAGTCTTGCATTCCACATCAAGACCATGTCACCACTTGTAAAAGTTCTTTGAGTAGTCCTTTTATCATACAAGACTTTACATTGGGCCTGCATCTTTTCATTCTTGTCATGTGCTTCATTTCTTACTTCATTGAGTTGAATCAAATCATTCATCCTGATTGTCATATCTTCTTCTATATCATCATCACATGTCTGAATGAACTGATACATTTGTAACAGATTGTTTTGAGGTAATCTTGCATTGATTCCATACACCAAGTCAAAAGGGGCACACCCTATTTCCTTTTTAACTATAACCCTATCAGCCCATAGGGCTTGTAACAATTTGGAATCCCAAGCTTTCTTGTTTTTGTCCAGGACGCTTTTCATAATTTTGACCAAAATTTTATTGCTAGATTCTGCCTGTCCATTACCTTGTGGATGATAGGGAGATGAATAAGAAATTTTTATACCATTATCTTGACAGAAACCAACAAACTCCTCTGACCTGAAACATAATGCATTATCCACAACAATAGATTCTGGGAAACCAAATTTTGTCAAGATATTTTGAATCATAAAATTTGTCACCACTTTGCTAGTTGCTCTTTTTGTAGGGATTGCCTCAACTCACTTGGTGAAATAGTCAGTTGCCACTAGAATGTAAGAATGTCCACCACTGGACTTATTAGGAATTTCACCAATAAAATCCATACTCCACTTCTTGAAAGGGGCCTAAACAACAACATGTTTAAGAGGCAAATTTCCACCAAATCTCAATTTTCCAGCAAATCTCTGACAAGGGTCACATTTTTTAACAAATTGATAGGTATCTTTGAAAAGTGAGGGCCACCAAAAACCTGATCTGATGATCTTATGGGCTATTGTCTTTGTCATATAATGCCCTCCACAAACTCCACTATGCATTTCATTCATCAAAAAATCTACTTTTTCTTGATCTACACACCTGAGTAAAACACCCTCATTATTTCTCCACCAAAGTTCACCATTCAGAATTGTATACCTTATTGACTGGAGTTTAATAGTTATTTTCTTAGTGTCATCCATTTCAGGGAGTAAAACCATCATTTGTAGATACTTGACAATATCCTTGTACCATTCACAACAATCCATGTTACACACATAAGGTCTTTGATCTTCTTCTAGCATATTTATTTGATTTGCATTCAAATTACTCTGAGCCATCAATCTTGCTAATCCCAATCCTCTAACCAACTTTGTAATGTGAATATCAATGTTAAACTCTTGGATCCTATTAATCCACCTACATCTTCTTCTTGAAACCTCTTGTTGGACCAGAATGTCTTTGACTGCAACACTTGGAACATATGGAACCATTGAGGCTCCCACCAAATAACATCTAAATGTTTTAATAGCCTTCACCAAGGCATAAGCTTTCTTTTCAATTATGTCATAATTCAATTCTACTACATGCAAGGTTTTACTGAAAAAAGAAATTGGTTGCTCAAAACCTTCAACATTTTTTTGTAATAGTACTGCAACAATGGTATGGGTAGATGCAAAGGAAAAAATTTGCATGGGTTTGCTGTAGTCTGGTGTTTTCAAGACTGGAGCATGCTTAATGGCCCTCTTGATATCATTAAAGGCCTGTATTGCTTCCATATTCCATTGAACTTTTTCTCCTTTCTTCAACATTCTTGATATAGGAATATTGATTTCTGCAAAGTTTGTAATAAACCTTCTTAAAAAATTAACTTGTCCTAAAAAGGACTAAATTCCCTTGATGTTATTTGGTAGGGATAATCTATCAATAGCTTCCACTCTTTCAGGGTCTATCCTTACCCCATCCTTTGAAACAATATGCCCAAGTAACTTTCCTTCTGTCACACCAAAGGCACATTTCTTTGGGTTCAAAGAAACCCCATACTCTAATGCTCTGATAAAATTCTTTTCTAAATGCTGACAATGTTGTTCCTCTTTAGCTGAAAAAGTTGTTAAGTCATCTTGGTACACCACCATAAATCTGTCAATAAAATCAGCAAAGGCTACATCCATAGCCCTTTGAAAAGTGGCGCCAACATTAATCAAACCAAAAGGCATCCTCACATATACATATGTCCCCCATGGGGTTGTGAAAGTAGTTTTAAATTGCTTAGTATCCTTAACCATAACTTGGTTGTAAACAAAAAATCCATCCATCATAGACATTAATTCTGATCTAGTGACCTTTTGTAACATATTTTCCATGTTTGGCAATCCGTAGTTATCCTTCAAAGAATTTAGTTTAGATTCCTAAAATCTACACATAACCTGATATCACCATTTTTCTTTCTAATAGGCACCAAATTTGAAACCCAAGTGGAGTGCCTAATAGGTTTGATGATTCCGGCATCCATCATCTTCTTGAGTTCATCCTACATTTTAGGTGCTAGGGTTGGATTAATAGGTCTCAATTTTTGCATAAAGGGTTTTGTGCCTTCTTTTAGTGGAATCTCATGTTGGAAAAGGTCTTCCTTGTAAGCTTTAAGATCCTCATAAGACCAAGAAAAAACATGCCTGAATTTTCTAACAAGATCAATCAAATATTTCTTGACGCTTGGGGATAAAGACTTACCAATATAAACTTTCTTGTTAGGAATAAGGTGTCTCAACCTTGGATAATTCCTATTCTTATTATTTGTTTTGTAAATGTATTTTTTGCAAATAATGTAATTAAGTGTGAGTGTACATGTCTAGTTGGCATGTTGATGTGTCACTCCACTTGATGTGTCAGCATCTTGCGCGTAAGGAGATCATGACTGAAATGGTCATGATGGATTCCTATGATGCGTAAGAACTATTTAAGGAATGTGCTATGATAGGTGTAAGAGCATCTTATGACTTGGGCCTATTTGGGCACCCAAGAAGAAGTGGTTAGTGTGTGTAAGAGAATATGCCAAAAATAGGTTGGTATGATAGATTCTCTTACACTTCTCTTGTGACCATTATTTTTGGTGGATTCTATGACAAGCTGTCATAGTCTATTCTAGGGATGGACGCCTATTCTTGGGATTGCATGTAACAACTATGTACATGTGGCTTTGTGCATGGGTCTTGGTGGTTGTGCCTATTTTTGGGTCCAGAGGAGTCTATATATATGATGCTGCTCCTATGGGAGAGATATAACAAAGTTTAAGTCTTGTTGGTTTTGTCTCTCATTTCCTAAAAGAACTTGCATTGCAAGTGTATTGTAATCTTTGTGTTGAAGATAATACATTGTGCAGGTTTTGGAGTGCTGGGGTTTTTTACTGAAAAGTTTTCCCCAGGGTATATCATTGTGTCATTCTCTATTTTTCTATATGTATGGTATGTGGTTGCAATATCTTTGTTAAAGTAGTTAACGAATCTAAAATTGTAAGGATTTATAAGAATTTTCACAATACTCTCCTATAGAGATTAGCATAGGAAGCTATTTCTGCACTTGAGTTTCCTTACAAGTGGTATCAGAGCTTGATCAACTTTTGATCCTAGTTTTTGGGTAGGGTTTTTTGAGCTAATCTCAAGTTTGAGTGGGAGTTTTTTTGCAGAGCATTCTAAATCTTATTTGTAGATTGAGATGGCAAGTTCATCATATGGAAGAATGGAGGTGGAGAAATTTAATGGCACTAATTTTGAGTTGTGGAAACTCAAGATGGAAGACATGTTGGAAGATCGTGACCTATGGGAAGTGACTTCAAGTGCTACAAGACCAGCAACTATAGCTCAAGCAGATTGGGATATCAAAGACCGTAAAGCTAAGGGTCTCATAAGACTCTATTTAATTGATGCAGTCCTTCTGAATGTTCTAGATGAGAAAACTGCAAATAGTTTGTGGGAAAGACTTGCGGCCGTGTATCAGGCCAAATCTCTAGAGAACAAGTTGTTCCTGAGGAAGAAGTTGTACTCTCTATGAATGGAGGAAGGTGGATCCTTAACGGATCATTTAAATGCATTTAATTTGCTGGCTGCATAATTGACATCAGCTGGTGTCAAGTTAGAGGAGGAGGATCATTGCTACACACTTTTGTGTTCTTTACCAAATTCATGGGACCATCTTGTGATGGCTCTCAGAAGCACTTTAGTCACCTTCAAAATGGATGATGTGGTGTCTTCACTGCTATCAGAGGAGATGCAGAGAAAGGTTTCCATTTTGGAAAAAGAAGCCCTTGCTGTTCGTGGGAGATCCACTGAAAGAGGGAAGAAAAATGATAATAAGTCTGACAATAAGGGTAGATCCAAATCCCGTGGGAAGTCAAAGACTTTGAATAAGTCCAAGGCAAAATGTTGGAATTGTGATAAATTTGGGCACTTCCGTAAAGACTGCAAAGAGTCAAAGAAGAAGAAGAAAGGTTTAGATTCAGCTTTAGAAAGATCTCAAGAAGATGGCAATGCATTCATCGTAGCTTTGGCAGCCCATGCATCTGATGATGTGTGGTTGGTTAACTCAGGTGCATCTTTTCACATGACCTCTCATCAAAATTGGTTCTCAAAATATGAAGAGTTCGATGGTGGAAAGGTGTACTTGGGTGATGATTCTCACCTAAAGATAGTTGGACATGGAAGGGTCACTATCAAATTTCCTGATGGACGAGTAAAGGGAATCAACGGAGTTATGCACATTCTGGGTTTGGCATGAAACCTATTATCTGTAAGTATGTTTAATGATGTAGGTGTGCAAGTTGTTTTTTTGAAAGAAGGATGCAAGATGATAAGAGGATCAATAGTGCTTGCAAGGGGTACTAGGAGAGGTACCTTATTTCAGCTAGATGCATGTATTCCTCTATGTAATAGTTCTTCATCCTCACCATCTGAACAAGCAATGAAGAAGTCTATGGCTATTGGTTTTGATGGTAGTGCAAACACGTTGGAAGGTAAGCTTCCTGTAGAAAAGACAATGTTGTGGCATATGAGATTTGGCCACATTGGTGAAAAGGGTCTCAAAACCCTGAAAAATAAAAATCTCATTGAGGGGTTAAATGATTGCAATCTCGAGTTCAACTTCTACGAACACTGTGTCTATGAGTTTGAACAGTTTTGTAAAGAACAAGGTATCGAGAGGCATAAGAAAACTCCTTATACCCCACAACAAAATGGAGTTGCAGAGAGAATGAACAGGACACTGATGGAGAAGGCTAGGAGTATGCTTAGTGGAGCTGGTTTAGAACAAAGGTTTTGGGCCGAAGCTATGGCCACTGCTTGCTATCTGGTTAACAGATCTCCTACATCAGCCCTTGTTGGTAAGACACCCATGGAGGTGTGGTTTGGTAAGAAGCCTTCAATTAGACATCTTCATATTTTTGGTTGTGAATCTTATGCACATGTTCCAAAGGAGAAAAGATCTAAGTTGGAAAACAAAGCTGTTAAATGTATTTTCATCGGATACAGTGCTGGTGTGAAAGGATACAAGCTTTGGGATCCCATGAATAGTAAGGTGTTGTATAGTAGAAATGTTATTTTCAGAGAGCTAACATCTTCTCCTATTGTGCTACAACCAGATGAAAAAGAAAAGGAAAAAGATGTTGTTCAGTTGCCTCCTACCCCTGAGAAGACTGAACAGAGAGACCATGTTGGGTCTAATGATGAGGAGAGCTCTAGCAGCTCTGATAGTTTAGAAGAAGAGGAAGAACAACCTCAACCTCAGCCCTTGAGGAGATCCACGAGAGAAAGAAAGCAACTAGAAAGGTTTGGTTATTCTATGTTAGATTCTAGTTGTGCCTTTGCTTTGATTACTAACACTGATGAGCCTAGATCTATGAAAGAGGCTTTGGGCATGGAAGATGCAGGTTCCTGGATTGAGGCTATGGATGATGAGATGGCTTCATTGGAGAAAAACAAAACTTGGGACCTTGTACCTTTTCCTAAAGGGAGAAAATCTGTTGGCTGTAAATGGGTGTTCAAGAAGAAATTCTGTGCAGATGGCAGTGTTGAAAGGTATAAAGCTAGATTGGTTGCAAAGGGGTATTCATAGGTAGAAGGAATAGATTATGGTGAAATATTCTCTCCTGTTGCAAAGTTGACATCCATTAGATTTCTGTTATCTCTTGCTGCATCATATGATTTAGAGATAGAACAGATGGATGTGAAGATAGCTTTCCTTCATGGTGATTTGGAGGAAGAGATTTAAATGTCACAGCCTGAGCACTACATTGTTAAAGGTAAAGAATCCTTAGTTTGTAGATTAAAGAAATCTCTATATGGTTTGAAGGAATCTCCTAGGATGTGGTACCTTAAGTTTGATGCCTTTGTGTTGTCAATTGGATTTGTAAGATCAAAATCAGATCATTGTATTTATTTCAGAGTTGAAAATGATCACCTTCTTATTGTTGCATTATATGTTGATGATATGTTTCTGTTTGGGAAGGGTAAGGGTATGATTTCTGATTTTAAATCTCAGTTATCAACACAGTTTGAGATGAAAGATCTTGGGGCAACTAGGTACATCTTGGGTATGGAAATCAGTAGAGAAAGGTCTAACAGAAAACTTTGGTTGAGTCAGAGTAAGTATGTGAAGTCTATGTTGGACAGGTTCAACATGGCAGATTGTAGACCACTATGTGTTCCTATTTTTGTGGGAACAAAGTTATCTGTAGATGATTGTCCAAAATCTCCTAGTGAGGTGGAGGACATGCATAGAGTACCTTATGCTAGTGCAGTTGGCAGTCTTATGTATGCTATGGTCTGTACTAGACCAGCCCAAGTAGTGGGAGTCCTGAGTCAGTTTATGGCTAATCCTAGACGGGTACATTGGGATGCAGTTAAGCGAGTATTCAGATATTTGAGGGGTACATTAGATTACTCCATATGTTATCATGGTAACTCTTCTGGATCTCTACATTCAGTTTGTATTGGTGGGTTTGTGGATTCAGATTGGGTAGGTGATATTGACAGCAGGAGATCCACCAGTGCTTATGTGTTCACTATTTTTGGTGGTGCCATCAGTTGGATGAGTAAGCGACAACCTGTGGTTGCTTTGTCCACTACAGAAGCTGAGTACATGGCTGCTACTCATGCTTGTAAAGAAGCCATTTGGCTTAGAAGATTGTGTTCTGATGTTGGTGTTAATGCAGAACAGATTACTATTTGGTGTGATAGTCAGAGCACTATTTGCCTTGCAAAGAATCCAACTTTCCATGCCAGAATGAAGCACATTGATGTGCAGTTTCACTTTGTGAGAGATATGGTGGAAGATGGAAAGGTAAATTTGGAGAAGGTAGATACTATGAAGAATGTTGTAGATGCATTAATGAAACCAATGGGCATTGAGAAGTTTAGATGGTGTTCAGAGTCTATGGGCCTTTTGGCCTATAGCGGTTAACATTCCTGTTATGTTCCTGTTGCTCTTACAAGGTGTTTGATAAGTGGGAGAATGTTAGGAATAAGGTGTCTCAACCTTGGATAATTCCTATTCTTATTATTTTTTTTGTAAATGTATTTTTTGCAAATAATGTAATTAAGTGTGAGTGTACATGTCTAGTTGGCATGTTGATGTGTCACTCCACTTGATGTTTCGGCATCTTGTGTGTAAGGAGATCATGACTGAAATGGTCATGATGGATTCCTATGATGCGTAAGAACTATTTAAGGAATGTGCTATGACAGGTGTAAGAGCATCTTATGACTTGGGCCTATTTGGGTGCCCAAGAAGAAGTGGTTGGTGTGTGTAAGAGAATATGCCAAAAATAGGTTGGTATGATAGATTCTCTTACACTTCTCTTGTGACCGTTATTTTTGGTGGATTCTATGACAAGCTATCATAGTCTATTCTAGGGATGGACGCCTATTCTTGGGATTGCATGTAACAACTGTGTACATGTGGCTTTGTGCATGGGTCTTGGTGGTTGTGCCTATTTTTGGGTCCAGAGGAGTCTATATATATGATGCTGCTCCTATGGGAGAGATATAAAAAAGTTTAAGTCTTGTTGGCTTTGTCTCTCATTTCCTAAAAGAACTTGCATTGCAAGTGTATTGTAATCTTTGTGTTGAAGATAATACATTGTGCAGGTTTTGGAGTGCTGGGGTTTTTTACCGAAAGGTTTTCCCCAGGGTATATCACTATGTCATTCTCTATTTTTCTGTATGTATGGTATGTGGTTGCAATATCTTTGTTAAAGTAGTTAACAAATCTAAAATTGTAAGGATTTATAAGAATTTGCACAATACTCTCCTATAGAGATTAGTGTAGGAAGCTATTTTTGCACCTGAGTTTACTTACACTTCTTAGGAACAAAACTTGTTCCTAAGTTTACTTCCTCAAGTTCATCAATTTTATCAATATTGGCAGAAAAATCCTTGTCCTTATTATCAAATGCTCTTTCAAGCACAACCAATCCTTTAGGAACTTTGTTTGATTTTAACTGTAGAATTTCTTTTCCAAAGATAACGTCTTTACCATCCACTGTGTTAACATAAGTATTGAAATCCATTTCTTTGTCACCAAAGTGAGACTCACAATGGATAAACCTCAGTATATCTTGGTCATCACAAAAAACTTGCCAATTATCTAGATTGTCAAGGATAGAAGGCCTGGTTTGTACTTCTATTTTGGAAACATCTGCAAATGTAACATCTTTCGGTCTAAGGGATATATTAGCCAATAAGTCTACCATTCTATTCTGACTTCTTTCCATCCAAAAAATATTAAAAGCATTAAAGCTTTTAATTTCATCCCACACTGCATTCCTATATTGTTTGCACTTCTAATTTTTTGAAGTATATTTTGATCTAACTTGGGGGACCACTAACTCTGAATCCCCTATTAATTTCAAAAATTTTATGCCATGCCTTGATGCTAGCCTTAGGCTTATCAGCAAAGCCTCATATTCTACAACATTATTTGTGCATGAGAATAGAAAAGAAAAGGAGAATTTGAAAGTTTTACCATTAGGAGATATCAGCAATATTCTAGCTCCAGATCCCTCCTTGCTATTTGCTCCATCAAAATACATGGTCCACAGACTATCCAGGTCAATCCATCCCTCTTGATTTTCTAACTTATGGATTAACTCATCATTATTTTGTAGCTCCTTATCTTCAACTCTGAAAGCATTAATGTCAGTATCTAGGAAACAATTCATATTATCCTCTTCTTCTTCAATCATATGTGGAGTTCTAGATTCCCTAGTAACTTTGATACTTTCCCCTTCAAAATTGAAAGTAGAAAATGATAAGTCACACTGTATGCTGCCTCCCATAGAAGCACTCCACTTTCTTGATAGTAACATCCCATACTAGGGAGGAATATCCACTACCAAGACACTCATGGTTAGTTGTTTATTGGGGTATGCAACCAATCTGTAAGGTAAGGCCTTAATACTAACAACAAATAGAACCTCCCTTGAATCCATTGCCTAACATATACCATGAGGTGTGTCAACCTTTAAACCCAAAGATTTCATGACCTCAGTAGGCATAACAGTATTGGATGCTCCAAAATCAATCATATAATTTTTTAACATCTTTCCATTTATTTGTAAAGTCAAAAAGAAAGGGTCAACTGTTCCTGTTGTGGTACTGACAACATTTGTATCCAAATAGATTTGAGGAATTTTAGAAATAATCTCCTCAGTATAATTTGCATTTTCATTATTCAAGGATGTTATTTGTTCTTCAACTCCCTCAATTTTTTGGGAATCCATGGGGATCACACTATTAACCCAATTTAGAGCCTTTTCTTTATGTTCTTCAATTCTCATCATTTCTAATAATGGAACTTTGACAGTAATCTAAGATAGTAACTTGCTCATATCAACTAGGACATATTTTGAATCAGATACATCAAGTCTTAAATCTGCAACCTCTTTAATCTCCTGAATAGGTATCTCTATAGTTTTTTTTATTTTGGACTTCATTCCCTTTTTGCAAAACTGGCACTTCCTCAGCTATGGGTTTAGGTTTCACCTTATAGACAATGTTAGGCTTGGCATTTTTCCTTATCTTGAGCTTATCAATAGGAGTGGCAGCCTTAGGCTTTTCTTGTGATACTTTTACATCTTTATCTATCTTCTTGATGAAAATACCAGCTGGCTTCTGATTTGGACTACTAATCACTCTATCTCTCAAGTTGTAGTTTGTTTTTTCTTGAGTAACCAAATCTGTTGTTATTAAAGAAATTTCCTCATCAGAAGGCCTTCTTAAAGTAACTATTTCATTATTCCTCACAACATTGGACTGGATATTATCAGGTTCTCTATCCTCATCTGAGAAAAATTGCTGATGATACAGTTCAGTCATAGTCTGAGAATTAAGACTATCTTGATTTTCATCTTCATCATCAGAATCCACCTCATCCCAAACATGGGAAGAAATCATTCCACAACCTTGATCATCATAAGGTTGTTCCTCATTACAATTTTTCTCTTCATGTGCAGAAATATTCTGGGATATGACACAATGATCAGGATCATGAGGTGACTGACAAGCAATACACCATGGGACCTCTTCCACTACATTCATTGAATTTATTTGCAATGGGTCAAGATTCCTATCACTTGGTTTATCATTTTTCTTAGGAAGAATGGGCCTTCCATCTTTCCATTGAGTTTTGTAAGGGTAATTCTGCATTCTTGGTGCCTTGTTGAAATTATTAAAAGGAGGTGTATCCCCTCCTATAACTTTATTTTTGTTTTCAGTAGGCTTTAAATCCTTGATTACTTTTAAGATTTTCTTTAGGCTTTCATCATCTTTAGGCTTGACATTTGCAGGTTTCCCTGGATCCTTTCTATTTAACAAAGGGGACTGGTTATCCTCCCTTCTTCCCAATTTTCCTGAAATCCTTCTATTACTTTCTATGTTCACAGCTAACTTATAAGCTTCAACAAGACTTCTTGGATTCTTATCTCTTAAAATGTAACCCATCTTAGAGTCAAAAGCATTTAAATATGTGACAAGACACACCCTATCATCAAGTTTGATTACCTACAACATCTTATGCATAGCCTTTTGAAACTTGACATTAAATTCAACAACATCCTCATTGAAGTTTTTCTTTATGTTGTTAAATTCATTGAGCATAAAACCTTCATGTGTTTTATCACCATATTTTTCTTTGAAACAATGTTTAAGTTGATTCCATGAACCTATGCTACCATGTGGCAAAGCCCTAAACCAATCCCTGGAATCTTCTGTTAGGGATTGCATAAACAATTTCATGATAACATCATTAGGGACAATATTGTAATCATCAATGACATCAATAAATTTCTTTAAGTGTTCCTCACAAGTAACAACATTAATCCCAGTAAACTTAGGAAGTTTCTTTCTAATTTCTTTAGGAAAGGGGTTAGGATAACTAGGGATACCAGTAAAAATCAACTGCTTACACCTTTCACATATAACCCTTGTACTAAACATACCAGCACCCTGAGATGTAGATGCATTATTATTTGTAGTGGCAGCAGTTCCAAGTCCACCTGGTGGGGGTACACTTATTGTCTGATTTTCTACATTTGCAACATTTTCTCCTTGTGTCATGGTAGAGCTAGCAAAATTTGTAGGCCATGTAGACCTTTTGAGAAAATCAATTTTCTTTTCATTTCTAGTGTTGCAGCTTCTAGTTCTACTTTTTCAAGTTCTTGGGCTAGCAATTCCTATTCCTTTTTGGCCTTTTCAAGGTCCACTTCCAACCTTAAATCCTGATCTATAGGGAGTTTAGGGGCTATAGGTTCTTTAATTGAAATTCCCACTTCCTTTTGTTTCCCTTTATCCTTAGTTTCCTTGTTTCAAATGTTTGATGGACAATAGGCAACTCATTCATCTTTTCAGGAATGGGAACATAATTTATAGCCTCCAAATCTAATAGCTGCCTTCTTAATTGGTCAGCCCTTATCATGGCATGTCTAAACTTTTCTTCTTTTTCATTTTCTCTTTTTTGCCTAATAGCTTCTTGTTCTTGAATTCTTCTTTCCAATTCATATACTTCTTCAAATATCTCTTCAGAATCAGACAAAGTTGTTTTAGATTCAGCATGTTGTGCTTGAGGCTCTTCTTGTTGATTCTGAGACTCATGAAGGCCCTGGGGTAAAGATGAACCAAGGGTGAAAGGGGGAAGAAAATCTTGTCCACTCCTACTTTTACTTCTAGATCTTCCCTCCCTTCCATGCTATTTTTTGGGAATCATCCTCCTATTTTGGGATCATCTTTCACCCTCTCTCTCTGTGGGGGAATAATAATCCTCATATTGGTTTAGGCCCAAATCAACTACCTCCTCATATTCTAAGGCATTTCCTTGTTGACTAGGAGGAGAAATATTTCCCTATCTTGGGTTTCCCTTTTGTTTCCAGGTAAGAGACATATCATCAGTATCTTTTTCTCTCCTAACCTAAGTTCTTCTAGATGTGGCAGGAATCTCACCCTGTAAACTTTCCTCTAGGTGCTCCTTCCTCCAAGACCTTGGATTTTTGGAGCTCATAATGATGTAATTATTAAAGCACTAGTACAAAGATGTTTAGAGTCGCCACTCACAATTTAGTGAGAAGGTATTCAAACATTTGAAACTGACTCTTAAATATTTTAATGGAAACTATTGGATATAATAAACAAGCTGGCCAGGAGTCTAGGTCTACTCATACCCATGTTGTTTATAGTTGATTTATTACACAAGAGATATCAAATGACTCAAATAGGCAAGTCAGGAGTCCAGCTCAACTTGGAACCTGCACTATTTGCTTGTGATTATAATCTCTAAGTCCCCAATAGAGTCACCATTTTGTTGGTGTTTGAAAATGCTTATGCCAACTAGGGCTGCCAATATGCCTTGAGACTAGTATTAGGAATGGTTAGTTCCAAGTATGAGAGCTCTGCAAGACAACTAGACCAACTATAGGGATAAACTACCCTCTTCTACTTTTGGCTCTGTAAAACCAAGGCGGGTACACCTGATCCAATAGATATTAACTCTAATAGTTTTAACTCTGCCCCTTATTGAATATTGGATCTTACAATAGATAACAGTGAGAAAGTACTAAACAACAACCTATTGTTGATTGACTCTCCATCACTGTGTAGAGTAACATATAAAGTAAATAAAAGTAAATGACTGGTAATGATTTGATGTTTTTTAGGATTACAAGATTCCAATCATTCCATACAAAGATAAGATGGGAAGATCAAGGCCAGTGCCTTATTCATTGGGCAATAGAGTCAGAAAACAGAATGAATACAATAGTTTCTAATGAAAGGTGGGTCTTGAACATAAACACAAACTACTTCAAATCTTTCCTACTTTCAAAAATCCTTGAATAGATTCAGTAAACATGCATCCAACTCAAAGCAAATTTAATCCAATCCTAGATCAGAACTCAAAGTTCAAACACATACATATGAACCTCAAAGAAACTTGAAAATTTACTGAAAAAACTCATAGGAGAGACAAAGATCCAAGATTTATATTAAGTTCTCCCTTTAAATGTTGCATACATCAAATCTTGAACAAAGCTTGCAAAATAATAGCAGCAACTTGTACTTCTTCTCTATTTCTCTGATAAAATGATACAAAATTTACAATCCCTGACCGAGTGTTAGGTTTTCAAAATTTCTATCTTTTTCTCCTAAGCTCTCAATACCTAGAATGATCATGAAAAATCCTTTATATATGAGGAAATGCAACAAGCCACCAATCATTCTAGGGTTACATATTTTAATCTAGAAAAACTTTACAACAAATTTTACATATTTACAATAAATACACTATCAAAGTAGATGAGATATTGTAGGAACACCGCCCTATTTTATGCTTCTTTTGCTATATCTGGTTGCCTTCATGAAATCTGTCCTATGCTCTTTGTTGTTCACCCGGTAATAAATGTCTTCAAAATATCTCACCAACTATTGTTACCAAAAAATATCTATCTTTATTCAGTCTAAGAGGTGGGTGGAGTATTATCCTTTTGAACATGAGGTATATATTGATACCTCCACCTATTATATATGTCTTCGCCAAGAAAATCAAAATCAACAAAATCAACCTTTTTCTTTGATAACTGCTCCCATTCATTTTCTATCTGAGTCACCCATTGCTGAATGTTATCAAACATTTTGACCTGGCATTTATTAATAATTTAACTATGCTATTGAGGGAAAATGTGTCATCTAAGACACCAGTCATCCTTTCTAAGAGGAGTGCATCCATTTCCTCTCTCCACTGATATGCTTCTTTGATTTCCCCTTTATCAGAAAAAACTATGGGTACCATTTCATAACTTGAAAGCATTAATTCAGCCTTCAGCATGTGTGACTTCCTGATGAAATTATCCAACATAATATCCCCTCCACTCATTCTACGATGTCTTTTTTGTAAAAATTTTTTTTTCCTACCATTGTATTGTGTGTAGATTTCAACCACACCCTTGAATGATGCTTTATTGCAAACACCTATTCTAGTGTGGTGATGTAAGTTGTGCATACCCTAGCTTTGGGAAGAACCTCATGGGAATTCTAACCTTTTCTTGGAGCACTTGGAGAACCCCTTCCTAGAGTTTGAGGTTCATGTTTCATTTCGAGTAGTTCTCTTTGATTTTATAGGTGTGGTTGAAAGAAATCATCTAATACCTTTTACCTCATTAGAAAGGTTGCAACAATAGGGTGAGAGATAAGTTTGTTAGGATTAGGATGTTGTTTTGGCTATCTATATTATAGAGATTCTTCTATTACACACCATATGTGATGGTTTTGATCTCAAAGGTTTTCTTTGGAAGTGGTGTCCTCAACGTCCTGTGGTGAACCCTCCCTCTTACATGGCTAAATTTTGTAGTAATGTTTTGGTGGATGGTGCCTTGGTTTATTTACATTCCTTTCATTTCATCTATCTTTTGTAGAGGAATTTTCCTCATGTTGTGTGGGCCAACATATTTTGGTTATTTCTTATGTCTAGAAATAGTCACCAAACTATCTTTCTATGATTATGAAACACTTCCTTTATTGTTGTAATGAGCTCATATCTTTCTTGAATTTATTGTTGAAATAAATTGACATTTTATTGGGATTTACTTTTCTCTTGAATCTTGGTGACTATTCCAAATGTTTTTGACTTGTTGGCCAGTCTTATGTTTATGACTCTACTAAGTTATTGAGGATCCTTGGCAGTATGTACAGAGTAGGGGGAGCACTAGGAAGAAAATACTAAGATGTGCCCCTGTGTTTAGTATAGTGGTGATGTAGGTCCATAGCCAAGAAGGAGTATATTGTGATTCGATGATATCTAGAGTTTAGATCAATAGTCATCCTTGTGTAAGAGCCACTTCTTGTTTGAAAGCATATATGGTTAAGGCCATGCCAAGGTAGGCTATCAGGGGATTGTGACTCTAGCCAATAGTTGGAGGTTGAGAAGACCTCATTTGTTAATGATATGAATTAGTAAGGTAATGCCACTTGAGTTTAATTTCTTTTATGGCTTTCATGAGGGCATACAAACCCTTCTTTCTATGAAGGATTTAGCATGTATGCTCGAGGACCTTCCTTTTTCCCTTGAATGTGTTTTGAAATCTTGGGAAGTTCCTCTTCTTAGTATCATTTGATGTAATTTTAGGTGTGACTTAGACCACTTTTGAGATCCGATCCATGTGGTGGGCCTTGATGGACCTTGTTTTGGTGGGGTAACACTCTTTGGGTTAGGAATTTATCATACTATCCTATTGATAATTTGTTCCCCTTGTGTGGCTCTATGCTATTTATTGAGAAACATTTAGAGGGTGACTTGTTTTGAGGTATTCCTAGGATAGCTGGTCCTCACACATGTAGCATCCTTTTCAATTGTCTTGTCAGATTCTAGGAGTAAGCCTAGTCCTTGGGGGGGATGATGTAGTGCCTCCCTCATTTACCCCTTTTGTGCAAGTATCCTTATGGTATGGTTTCAACTATCATTCTTGAAGGGTAAAGTCATGTAGGTCCCAAGTAAGGAAAATCCACTAGGAGGATTGTTTTGGAGCGTGTATCGATGTTTTGCAAGGACTAAGAGACATAGGATATGGTCTTGAATCACATTATGGAAACCCTTAGAGTAGGGATGAGTCATTCATGTGGGTGTAGTGATTGTTACCCGCTTTATAGTTGATGGCATCATGAGATGCTCTTTGCCAGATTATCCTTATGTTTATCTAGAGTTTATCTCTCGAAGTCATGTCAGGTGTTTTAAGACATTCTATCTTGGAATTATCTTTTCTGCATAATAGACTCAGTAATTAGAAATTTATGTTGTTGCATTATGATTTGTGTTTTGGTAGATAGAGGTTTGATTACCATTGTGATGCACTCTTTTCATGTTACTTATACACTCAAAATCCTAGGATGTTCTGTGTTTAAAATAAGATTAATTGAATTCAACTAATCATTGTGATAATACTATCAAGTGCACATTATATAAAAATTGTATTGGAATAAGGTAGTTTAAATAATAAAAGGGTGAAATATATATATATATATATATATATATATATATATATATATATATATATTCTAATGTAGTTAAATATTGTTCATGTGTGTATGTAATCTCTAGAAGAAATGCAGTATGGAAGGTGTGAGTGTACCACTACTGAATGTTGAGATATTTCTATTTGGATATGAATGCTTACATAAAGGACTATTTGAATTTATTTTATGTTGAGACATGTATTAATAGAAAAGTGATTATTAGATCCTGATGTTGAACGGGAGATTTCACATAGAACGCTTTGATGTTATAATTATGCAAGAAAAGAGAATTATTTGAAATGTAGCTTGTAAATAATTTAGGACTTATTTTCACGTTGGATTATTAGGTCTTGACTTATGGTATTGATGAATTATTCAAGTTAGAATATTATGCCATAATTTCATGTTTGTACAAGGAGAGTTTATGTGAGATAATCATGGTTAATAAATTAGGTTAATCGATATATTTATGTTCTTGAAATAGCTTGATTTGAAATTTAGAAAGGTATTATTGGAAGTGGGTGATTTTCTTGAGATAAAGTGTGGATGTAGTTGGACTAAATGATGTACTAGAGTTTGATTAAGTGATGATGATATAAGACTCTCACTTTGATGCTATTTATTAGGTCATGAGCATAGTAATTGATGCATCTTTGATTTATACATACATGATATCTTGATGTTACATTATGATAGAAAATTTATGGAATGGATCATGGCTAACATATTGGATGGAACATTATGTATCATGTTAATCCTGACTTTATGTGCTTTAGAATTGCAATATTGATGTTGAAATGTTTTGAATTATTATGAGATGCAATTAGAAATTGTGATGAATCAGAATGTGATTTTGATGCATTTTAATTTCATGTATATGTATATGATATTTAACTTTTCATGAGCTACTGATGCTTTGTCAAGTGTGCAGGTAAGGCCATGGATATTTCGGGGAAATTAAAGATGGATAAATTGTGAAAACCCTGTTAAGCCAAGGTTATCTCCAAAGGGATAAATTAACCTCGTTGTGAAGTGTTAATTTTGTAAAGTGATGTATGAATGTTAATTGTAGTATTATGTTTATTTTTACTTCATTATTAGTCTACTAGGCATGCCATGGGTATTGTTGTCATGTGAGTTATTTGTGGTGTCAATTGACACATGTCTCGTGAGTTGGCATGACCAAGTATTTAATGTGTGTAGTGGTCTCTAATTTTAGGGTGTCATGAATGGATTCTCTTTCATTTTCGGATTCATGCTTTAAGTGGTCTTTTGAATGGGTTTTAATGGTCATTTATGTTAGTGGAGGTTAAAAATAGGCTACCCCATAGTGGTGTCATATGTTGGGAGTCAAATTTTGACTAGTATGATGAATTTTGACTATTTTTGCCATTCCAAAAGATGCCCCTTTGAATAGTGACGAAAATTGGAAGAACCACTCTTGATTTTGAATTTTGAATTTTCCCTCTTAGGTTTGGTTTGTCTTCTTAAGGGGATGGAGGGAAAATTGTTGGGCAATTGCCCACTCTCCAACTTTTGGAGACTTGTGGATTTTGTGAAGTTTGTGTAGAGTTGGAATTTGGAGTTTCTTGAGTTCTTGGAGCTTGGATTGCAAGAGGGATTGTTGGTTAGCTCTCTTCTTCTTCAAGCCAAGAAGCTAGGACTAAGGTTGGGTCTTGAAACTCTTGCTATTTATCTTGTTGTTATGTTAATTTACTTTGCTCATGAAGAATTGTATATGTAATATGTTATGTGTGTCTTCATGTTTTATGTATTGTGAGTTCTTTTGTACAATGTTTCTTGGGGATTGTGCAAGGCTAGCCTCACCCTTGGGAAGGAATAGAGCCTTGATGGGTGAAGGGCACAAGTTGGGATTACCTTCTAGTGGAGAGTCCTTCCTCTACGCAGGAAGGGGAGAAAGAATGGTTGTATGGGTGACCATGTGCCTCCATGTGCATTTTGTTGGGAGGTATAAGTGTGTGTTTAGTATGTGTATGTTACATGGCCTTGTGAAGGCATGTATATTTTAAGCCTTGATGAAGGCTGTATTTATATTTTTGCACTAGTGCCATCTCCTAGATTGTCAGTTCCACCTTCACCCCTATAGGAGACCAGTGAGGTCTTGTTGTGAAAGCCATGGGAAGGGAATTTGGTGTTGTTCAAATGTTGTATTCTACTTGTATGTGTGTAATGTTTGCATGGTGTTGTTACCCCTTATCCATCCAAGTTTTCCCCTAGCTTGGGGGTGGCCATGTAATGGCCTAAGGTTGGGAGGTGAGCCTCCATGGCCAGTTGTTGTTTTGTAGATTTTTCTTGGAAATGGAACAACTTGTTGGTCTCAAGAAATTCAAGTGACATGTGAGAATTGTACTATGCATATATCTTGCTGAAGGGTTACGAACCTCATAAATGTTGTTTTAAACATTGGCTATGTAATAAGCCTAGCATATCATATGCTTGTAATGGATGTAATGTTAAACTGTATTCCTTCCTTATTATCTCAAGGAAGATAGTTCTACGATTCTGTTATGTTCTCAGATAAGTGTTAATGTTAACAATGTTGGATGATGTAAAGATAGTTATAATCATTTGATTAACTGGATTGGTAATCTGGATGCTAAAATCTAAGCAATACAAAGGTTGTGTTCACTTCAAATAATAGAAAGAATGTAATTTGATTTAGTGTGTATATAGAGACACTCTCTTTTATAATAGGCTATAAATCTTTATTTATTGTAGAAGTTTCTTGAGTACTGGTTTATGAAGATGGAATAGTTGTTTAAATTCTGGTTTAAATATTAATTTGGTGTGGATTTAAAGATTGTGTAGATGCTTTAAAATAGTGAAATCTTTTTTAAATCCTTGTTACAAAGTATTAAAAAAATAAAATAGATTGATATTCTGTGAAAGTCTATAAATTTAGGACTGTATTCATTGTAGAGGCTTAATTTTAGAAAATTTTAATCTTTCTTATGAAATAATATGCCTAGCTTAATGCACCTGTTTAAAATTAGTGATGGTATCTAAACATTTATGTTATATCATTATTTTCACTAAAATACACACACACACACACACACACATATATATATATATATTATTTTATTTATTCTTACAATATATTTATATATATAATAATATATGTACTAAATCAAAACAATATTTTAGACATATATATATTATATATATATATATATATATATATATATATGATACAAATATGCTAAACCTCTAATTTGAATTAGCATGGTAATATATATATATATATATATATATATATATATATATATATATATATATATATATATATATATATATATATATATATATATATATATATATATATATATATATATATATATATGATTATTATTATATATCAATGAATATATAATAATAATAATAATAATACATGAATATATATTATCATTGAATCATATATTGGAAGTAAATTTTGCATAACCTTCATTATGTTATCGGTACCCAAGGAGACCTCAGTAAGAGTTGTTAGGAATGAATGCAAAGTGTTTTGGCAATCATTCTATAGTAGTTGTTGTTGCATTCATGACTTGGATTTTCATTGATGTCAACACAGTGATATTCTAGATATTAGCAGGAAAGTAGGTACAATTTTGTTTTGTGCACATTTTGTATTGTAGATTGGATTTTGAAAAATTGATGGTTTGTTCTTTGGTGTGTTATTAACCTATGGTTAATAGCACAGAAAGAAATTTATTCATTTGTAAGAGTTATGAGCATTTTGGTGAAAGAAGTGTTTAGACAGTGTTTCTGTGTAGCGATGTTCAGAAATCGGAGGATATTTCTTAGCTGGGATGGAATCTGATTTTGCACAGTTAAAGGGATGTTGGAGACTCATTAATGATGATGTGGTTCATAGTGAAAACTTCGAGGATATGTTTGGAGAAAGTTACAGTAACTGGAAGCTGACAGTTTTATGTGAATTCTGTGTAGCGTGTAGAATTTATTATTTTGTAATTGAGGACCGACTCATTTGTAATTATTTGAGTTTGGTATATAAGAAGGAATTTTTTCCTTATTTTAATGTGTACTATGAAGAGTGAGATGTGAATATATGCATGAAGTGAAGAAAAGAGCTAATTCAGTGATGAAGGAAGACTTGTGAGTACATAGATCTGGAATTGTGATCTTGTGTAGCAGAGAGTGCAGTTTTGGCATAGTGTGAAGGAGGTAATATATTTCATATTATTCTATTGAATAATTCTAAGATCTTTTGGAAAATGGGTTCAGAGATCTTGCCTTGAAGCTATTTGGGCAGTGGGTCCTTCTATCTTCCATAAAACTCTTAACCAGGTTAGAATCTTTTAACAGGGATTCAAAATCTCCTAACAGGGATTTATTTGTACTAAATGTATTTCATAAGACTCCTAACAGGGTCCATCCTCTAACAAGGAACTTTCATATTAGTGAATCATTTTGTGGGCATCATTCCCACCGAGGTTTACTCTTTTCAAGAGGTTCCCTAGTTAACATATCTTGTGTTATTGTGCAATTGTGTATGGTTATCTTTGTATGGTTGATCAGTACATTACTTATATTGTTTAAAGCTATTGAATGGATAAATTATCAAATAACTGATTCACCCCCCCCTCTCAGTTATCTTGGGGATCTTTACTTTCTAACAATTGGTATCATAGCAACAGGTTCTTGAAAAAAAAGTTTAACAACTTAAGGAGATCCATGGTGAATTTCAGAAAAGAAAGCCCTAAGTTTGATGGAGTAAATTTTGACAGCTAGAAAGAAAAGATGAAGACACATCTATTGTGTTTAGGACCAAGTTATTGGTTGATTACAAAGAATGAGAAGACTATCATTGAGGAAGACAATCTAGAGGCAAGAACTAAAGATGAACTAGATCTATTCATGTGTAACATACTTGCAAGAGAAGCACTTTTGTCAGCACTACTGGAGAATGAATATAGTCAGGTAAGATGTTTGAAAACATCTCATGCAATTTGGAAAGCTTTACATTCTACTTTTGAAGGTGATGAACATGCAAAGAAGGCTCGATTACATAATTGGATTTGTGCATTTGAAGATATCAGAATGATGGAAGATGAATCTATTAGAAGTTATATTGGTAGGATGTCTAAGATTGTGATAGGAATAAAGTCTTGTGGAGGTGATAAGATAGAGAATGAAGTGATATGGAAAATTCTAAGAACTTTGACACCAGTATTCAAGCAGACAACGTACATGATTGAACAAGTGATACCTTGTACATCAAAATTTTCAAGATAGACACTTCTTGGAAGATTAGAAATAGCAGAGATTGAGATTATCAGGAGAGCTACCTAGAATGGAAACAACATTCAGTGCTCTTAACATTAGACCTACAAGAAGTACTAGTGTGAATGGAGATTATGCCAGCAGTAGCAGATCTGAGGAAGATAAGAAGATTGAAGAAGGTATTGCATTACTTGTAAAAAGAGAACCAGATGGTAAGAAATTCTTTAAATGTTGGACTTGAAAAGAATATGGTCATTTTTCATCTAAATGTCTTAAAAGAGTTAAGAAGTATAGAAGCAACTTTAAACCTAGGAGATCTAAAGAATGTTATTATGCAAATGATGAAGATTTTGAAGCAGGAATTAAAAACATTTAAGTGACAGTGATAGTGATAACTTTGAGGAAATAGGATTTGTAGCAATTAAAGAAGAAAGTTCTAAATCTAATAAAAGGGAAGAAAAAGCATTAGTTTCACAAGTTGAAAATAAATCTAATTGGATTATAGACATTGGTTGTTCACATCATATGACTGGAGATAAAAGAAAGTTTGTTAAGTTAGATAATTATGATGGAGGAATTGTTAGGGTTGGTAACAATGCACCTTGTTTGATTAAGGGTATAGGATCTGTTAGTCTTGATGGAAAGACTAACACTGATGATGTTTACTTTGTTGATGGACTAAGACATAATCTACTAAGCATTGGACAATTGGTTGATAAGGGTTATCAAGTTTGGTTTTCTGAGAAAACTTGTGTGATAAAAGATAAAGATGGAAATCTGATTGGAAAAGGATCCAGAACTAGAGGTAATGTATTTCAGTTGAATCCTACTGAGATGACATGTTTGATAACTAGGATTGATGACAGTTGGTTATGGCATAAAAGGTTTTGTCATATAAACTTTGATAATATTGTCAAGGTGAGCACTACACTTGTAGTAAGAGATTTACCTAGAATTATGAAACCACTAACATGATTTACAAAGAATGTATGATGGCAAAGCAGAAAAGGAGTTCATTTCCCAATAAGAAGTTCACATCAACAGAGAAGCTGGAGATTGTTCATACAGACTTGAGTGGTCCTACTAGGACTAGAGGATTCTATGGAGAAAGATATTTTATGATTCTTGTTGATGATTTTACAAGAATGATGTGGATTTCATTTTTCAAAGAAAAATTTGAAGCATTTGATAAGTTTAAGATCATGAAAAGCAAAATTGAGAATGAATCTGGAATGAAGATTAAGTGTCTAAGATTTGATAGAGGTGGTGAATTTACATCTAGAGAGTTTAACACTTTTTGTGAAATGAATGGTATTAAGAGACAACTTTCAACCCCTAGAACACCAGAACAAAATGGTATTGTAGAAAGAAGGAACAGGTCAATGACTGAAGCAACAAGAGCTATGTTGTTTGAAAATGATTTGGCTAAAATTTTTTGGAGAGAAGCAGTGAACACAACAGTATACACTATGAACAGAGTACAAATCAGAGCAGATACAAACAAGACACGTTATGAATTATGGTTTGGACATACACCCTCAGTTAATTATTTAAGAATTTTTGGAAGTAAATGTTATATAAAGAGAGATGATGATATAGGAAAGTTTGATCCTAGAAGTGATGAAGGAATATTTCTTGGATATTCTTTAACAAGAAAAGCATATAGAGGTTATAACAAAAGAACTAAGACTATTGTTGAAAGTGAAAATGTAAAAGTTGATGAGAAGTTTAAAATTCAGGAAAGAATGCTTGATTATGAATCTGATGGAGAAGAACAACCTCAACCTAACATTGAAAATGAAGAATTATTTTTTGAAACTAACAATGATTTTCTAAATGAAAGTCATACTGAAGAAGACAGAGAAGAAAATAGAGAAGAAAACAAAGAAGAAAGTAGAGAAGAATCTACAGTCGGAACAAGATCAGTAACTATGACACCTAACAGGTATACTTCAAGACATCACCCTATTGAGAAAGTTATTGGAAGTTTAGATAGAGGAGTTTTGACTTGGAATAAGGTACATTTATGTTTGATTTCTCAAATTGAACCTAAGACTACTAATGAAGCTTGTGAAGATGAACATTGGATCAATGCTATGAAAGAAGAACTAGAGCAGATTGAAAAAAACAAGACATGGGAATTGGTCCCTAGGCCTGAAGACAAGAATGTGATTAGAACAAAGTGGGTATTCAGAAACAAGATGAATGAACAAGGAGAAGTGATAAGAAACAAAGAAAGATTGGTATGTAAAGGATATTCACAACAAGAAGGAATTGACTATGAAGAAACTTTTGCACCTGTGGCCAGACTTGAAGTAGTGAGAATGTTTCTAGCATATGCAACTTACAAAAAATTCAAAGTGTATCAGATGGATGTGAAGTCAACATTTTTGAATGGTGAATTGGAAGAAGAATTCTATATTGAGTAGCCTGAAGGTTTTCCTTTGACACAAGAAGGAGATATGGTATGTAAGTTAAAGAAAGCTTTATATGGACTAAAAGAAGCACCTAGAACCTGGTATGCAAGATTGGATAAGTATTTATTGAAATTGGGATTTATAAAAGGAATAGCAGATAGTAACTTATACACAAAATAAATTGAGAATGGTTTGTTGATTATAGATATATTTGTTGATGATATTATCTTTGGAGGAGAAGATGAAGCTAGTGACAAATTTGCAGATGAAATGAAGACTGAATTTGAGATGAGCATGATTGGAGAAATGAAATATTTTTTGGGATTATAGATAACACAAAGCAAGGAAGGTATATTTCTAAGTCAGACTAAGTATTTAAATGACTTATTGAAAAGATTTGTAATGGAAGATTCTAAACCTGTTGGAACACCTATGGTAACCGGACATAAGTTATCTAGCAAAGATGAGACACCAATAGTTGAGCAGAAAAATTACAGATCTATGATTGGAGGATTGCAGTACTTGACACATACAAGACCTGATATAGCACATTCAGTGGGGGTTGTAGCAAGATTTCAAGTAGAACCTAGAGAATCACATTATGCAACAGTAAAGAGGATACTGAGATATCTAAAAAGAACAATGGATTATGGATTATGGTATGAGAATTCTGATGATTTTACCTTATGTGCCTATACTGATGTAGATTGGGGAGGCAGCGTTGATGACAAGAAAAGCACCAATGGTGGAGCCTTTTTTCTTGGAGGAAAATTGGTCTCTTGGCTAAGTAAGAAGCATAATTGTACTTCATAAAGTACAACAGAAGCAGAATATGTTGCAGCAGCAAATAATTGTAATCAGATTATTTGGATGAAGCAGATGTTGAAGGATATTGGAATAAAGTTTGATGAGCCTGTTGTTATACATTGTGATAACACCAGTACAGTGAGTATGTCAAAAAATCCTATTTTACATTCTAAGACTAAACATATTGAGATCAAGTATCATGTTGTAAGAGAGAAAGTTGTAGAAAAAGAAGTAAGATTGGAGTACATAAGTACAAAGGAGCAGATAGAAGATATATTTACAAAGCCTTTACCTAAGGATACATTTGTGTATCTAAGAGGTATGCTTGGGGTTATTCCCCAACCTATTTTTGAGAATTGATGTAGATGATTGCATCTGTCCAGTGGTATATGAGCCCTATCTTTCTTCTGGATTGGATGTTGGAACTTCCTCTATGGGGGAGTTTATGAGCTGAGTCATGAGGACTCTTGTTATTGTATTCTTCTGAAAAGTATCTTTTGACATTAAGTTGTTGTTGACTTAGTGATAGAATTTCTGTCATTGATGTCAATGGGGGAGAGATATACATGAAAAACATTGTGGATTGTATGAGAGAGCTGAATAGGAAAATGAAGCAAGAAGTATTGGATTTTTGGAACATTGGATGTTTTTCATCTATGTTGCCATCAATGCCAATGGGGGAGATTGTTAAGAATGAATGAAAAGTATTTTGGCAGTCATTCTGTAGCAGTTGTTGTTGCATTCATGACTTGGATTGTCATTGATGTCAACATAGTGATATTCTGGATATTAGCAGGAAAGCAGGTATAGTTTTGTTTTGCGCACATGTTGTATTGTAGATTAGCTTTTGTGCAATTGATGGTATGTTCTTTGGTGTGCTATTAACCTATGGTTAATAGCACAAAAAGAAATTCATTCATTTGTAAGAGTTATGAGCATTTTGGTGAAAGCAGTGTTTAGACAGTGTTTCTGTGTAGCGATGTTTGGAAATTGGAGGATATCTCTTAGTTGGGATGGAATCTAATTTTGCACAGTTAAAGGGATGTTGGAGACTCATTAATGATGATGTGGTTCATAGTGAAAACTTTTAGGATATGTTTGGAGAAAGTTACAGTAACTGGAAGCTAACAGTTTTATGTGAATTTTGTGTGTAGCGTGTAGAATTTATTATTTTGTAATTGAGGACCAACTCATTTGTAATTATTTGAGTTTGGTATATAAGAAGGAATTTTTTCCTTATTTTAATGTGTACTATGAAGAGTGAGATGCGAATATATGCATGAAGTGAAGAAAAGAGCTAATTCAGTGATGAAGGAAGACTTGTGAGTACAAAGATCTGGAATTGTGATCTTGTGTAGCAGAGAGTGTAGTTTTGGCACAGTGTGAAGGAGGTAATATATTTCATATTATTCTATTGAATAATTCTATGATCTTTTGGATAGTGGGTTCAGAGATCTTGCCTTGAAGCTATTTGGGCAGTGGGTCCTTCTATCTTCCATAAAACTCTTAACCGAGTTAGAATCTTTTAACAGGGATTCAAAATCTCCTAATAGGGATTTATATGTACTGAATGTATTTCATAAGACTCCTAACAGGGTCCATCCTCTAACAAGGAACTTTCATATTAGTGCATCATTTTGTGGGCATCATTCCCACCGGGGTTTACTCTTTTCAAGAGGTTCCCTAGTTAACATATCTTGTGTTATTGTGGAATTGTGTATGGTTATCTTTCTATGGTTGATTAGTACATTACTTATATTGTTTAAAGCTGTTGAATGGATAAATTATTAGATAACTGATTCACCCCCCCCTCTTAGTTATCTTGGGGATCTTTACTTTCTAACAAGAGTACTGAACAAAAAAGTATTTTAAAAAAAAAACTATGCACTTCGTTATTATTTTTATAAATAAAAAGATATTAAGCAGATTCATTAACATTGTAATATGTGAATGTTAACATTGCTTAGTATTTGGTAAAAAGAAAATTTATATATGCATGTAAATTAATAACTTAAAAAAAATATTATAATAATGACCAATGAGGATAATCTATTTATGTACCCATCTTTTAATAAAACAAGAGTTTGATATTAATACGAAAAAAGAGAGAAAAATCTACAGTAGAACAGAGTAGTTTTTATAAATGATTAAAAAAAAACAAAAAGAAAATATCCTATCTTTTAATGATAAAATAAAATGGATGAATTGTTCCGTGTGTAGTCTAGGTAGTTATCCAAGTCTACATAGGAATGTGTTCATAGCAAGGTGAATCACATTCAAGTGGAGCCTGGGATGGATACCTCTGGACTTGCATGTCCTCCTGGTGCAATTCCAAGTAATTCATTGAGCCTGCCCATGAATGTGTGCACACTTGGGTGTACTCATTCATGTCTTTGGCTAAATGAATTACTGTAGAAAATTCCCTAGATTTGTGGGATAATTATAGACACAATATTTCCTTTGATGTAATTTGTTTTTTTTAGTTTCTTTAAAATTGGGAAATGTGGAAATTAGAAACTTTTGTTTAAAGGAATTAAATTTATGATTAGTTATTTTGTGAGAAATAAAGTTTGTTTTTGCACAATTCTTTTATAAAAAGTTTTAGTAAATTAAGTTTATCATATTACAGGATTTTATTCTAAAGGATAATTTTTAACTTGTTTTTATTTATTTAGAAGTGATTGTTATCATGTATATCTTAGGATTAAAAAACTTAGTAGTAGTAAATTATCCTTGGTAAAATATCCTAGTAGAGATATTAATGTTTTATTATTTAGTATTTCGAGAGTTGTAATTTGCTTACATGGAAAATTGATCTCTAGAGGCTATGAATTTAACCAAAGAGATCATACTCTTTAATTCTTTCAACCCCGTTTGTTTACAAACATCTTGTTCCTAGGTACACTTGTAAACCTAGGATATTGAAAGATAGTTTATGATGTTGAGTCTTATCCCTTAACCAATTAGGATAAGTATATATATATATTATCAAATGATCTTATATGTATATATGCATCATTGTACATATAAGCTCAGACGGTAACATATTTATACACTATCTTCATTGGCTAGTGCACCTTTCTGGTAAAATTGACCTTAGGGATCAAACCCTCCTACCTTATTGTAAGAACCTTATTGAATTCTTATGTTATGGAGGTTATCCCTTAGGGTTGAGTATCTATGGTTGTGTTATTATGGAATTAAGTCTTATAAAAGAAAAAAAATTGTGTGTGTGTTTTGCCCTAGTTTTGGGCATGACATTTTGGTATTAGAGCACAGTTTCAATGCTGGGAACCTTAAGCCATTGCATTTCCCATTTGTATTCAAATTTTAAGGTTTTCTTTTGAGCATGGAATGTGCGTAGACATGGAAGGGTCTTTTGATATGCTCCTCAACACATGAGGAGGTGGAGTAGGGAGCTTGAGGATACTAGCAGGAAATTGATATTTTCCCCTTTCTGAATGACTCTTGAACCAAAAATGAAATATCATAACTACCTCTGAGATAGGCACTTGACTAAGGTCATACATCCCCACTACAATCTCTTTTGTGTGAACTCTCATGTTTTATATGTTGTGATCCTGTAATTGACGTGTAGCCTGGGTGTGTTTGTACTGCAAATTGGGCTTTCAAGAAAACTAACCCAAGTACCTTGTAGTTTAGGAAGGAACACTTCCTATGGTGTTATAAATTACGTATAGTCAAGTTTCTTGCAATCCTTTTTTTGTTTGGTAGTGTAGAAAAATTGGCGATGGTGGTAGTGATGCCACTAGGAGTAGCATGGTGGTTGGTGTATGTTGATAGAATTCTTCGACACTCTTGGTAGCCTTTAACAGTTCTCTTTCTAGCATGACCATGTATGGTCAAAGAAGGAGTGGTGTCTATGCTTGGTATAAGGGCCTATTAGCTCTCTCCTTGCAGCATGTGGTACATTGTTAGTGTATATCATTATGACACCATGAACTTTTTTTATCGAGTATGTTGTGATTAGGACCTTAGGGTCATGACTCGTGAGAGAGTTAGGATGTTTTTTTGCATTAGATTTTTCATTGATGTCTTATCTTTTGTAGAAGGGTGTATTGTTGTTGTTTGGATGCAAAACCTCATTGAGTTTATCCCTTTTGTAGAGCAAATTATGAATTGGGTGAGCAATACTTTACCCCTCTTACCTTATTGCAAGAACCTTATTGAATTCTTATGTTATAGAGGTTATCCCTTAGGGTTGAGTATCTATGGTTGTGTTATTATGGAATTAAGTCTTATAAAAGAAAAAAAATTATGTTTGTGTTTTGCCCTAGTTTTGGGCATAACACTTCAACATGTGTGACTTCCTGATGAAATTATCCAACATAATATCATATTGTATTATCTTCTTCATCACCTGATGCACTGGCTTTATTAATGGATCAGGGTCCTCTTGGCCCTTTGACAACATTCAGAAGAGTTTTATATTTGAAGCCCTTTCAATCCATTTTTTCAAAATCGGGGACATTTATGTCTTTTCCTTATTTAAAGCTATAAACAAAGAATTCAACTTATTTACATGATTGTGAAAAATTGAAGGCTTTAAATCAGTGGTAAACTGCATGATGGCATCAATCATCTTCTCTTCATACTTTGTGATTGCCAAAACTGTAGCCTTTTTGTTCTCATCCTTCTCCTTCTTAAGTCGCAATCTAGTTTCTTTTAATCTACTCGTCTCTTCTGCTAATCTCTGTTTCTCCCAACTGACCCTTGAATCCAAGCTTGTATCTGGTAGTGGCGAAGGTGGAAATTCAACAATTGGGCTAGAAGATGAAGCTACTATAGGCTTATCAGCTATCACCAATTGAGGAGACCGATGGTCTAAGGGTCCTAACAATTGTGCAATTAATTTGTCCTTCTGGATTAGCTCAACCTTAAGCTCATTGTAGGATTTGAGGACCATTTCAAATTTGAGCCTAAGCTCTTCCTTCTCTCTAGCATCTTTCTCTACCACTTGGGCATTAAATTTGGTAGTTTCTAAAATCAAATTTGATTTTTCAACTCCAGATGTTTCTCCTACTCTTTAAACCAAAAAATTACCTATATATCCTATAGAGAGATCCATTCTCTTCCCTTTATTTTCATCCTTATTTAGAGACCACATCACAATGTCATGCCCCTGACAGTCTCAGGCTTTACTTTTCAATGTTATGTTATGTTGGTTTTTGGTTTGATTAGCATCGTTTTATCTGGAACAATATTTCTGTTAGATTTCTATGAGTTTGAACTCTGACTTCGTTCATTTGAACCTTGTTGTTTGGAATAAATATGTTTATATCTGTAATAGGTACTTTGGTTCTGCCAGACACTCAGAGAATTATGTCTATTTCTGTAGCTTAATGAGATTTTTTGATGTCAGGATTGGTATAGACTGACTTTTGAATTAATGGTACTGGATAGTTCAGTAGAGATTTGAGTATTGGTTTGATTGTGAAAATAGTAAAACTTAAATGGTTAGTCTATTGTCTGATAATTGGTTTATTGTTTTGGAATTCTTAATAATATGTTAAACATAATTAGAATTGGTTTTATTATTATGGATAAATGTATCTTGATGTTGCAGACAATTTATAGAGATTGTTGTTACTTAATTTTAATCAAATTTTGAGTTCAAAATAAATAAATAAATAAATAAATATATATATATATATATATATATATATATATATATATATATATATATATATATATATATATATATATATATATATATATATGTATATTTATACATATATTTATGAGTAATTGTTTTAGAAATTATGTTGTTTTTCTTTAGCTAAAACTAAAGAATTATCTAAGTTGGCATACCCTATTGTGTATGTTAGTAGGAGGTTAATTTGGTGAGTGTTAGTATTTTGGCATTGTTAATGTGCTATTATCATTGATGCTTAAGTTAGTTTTTCTTAACCTAAGATTGACTAATGTTATCTAACATAGATGTATATTAATCTATCCCTAAGTCTTCCTATTTATGATCTAGCTCAAAGACATGACTTATCACGGTAGGGTTTAAATGCACTTTCATCACATAGTGGTGTTAGTGGGGTTTAAGCTATTTTTGGGTTATGGGATTGTACTTTGATGGACATTTGGTAGGGAATGTATTGTGTTTGCTGCAAGAGATAAGTTCGTATTGAATGAACTCATCGATGTTATTCATTTTTGTGTTTGATGTCTTCCATTAGCTCTGGTGAAGAGTTGTAGTTGAATATGACTCCATTTTTCACCATGTATTTCTGTGACAGTTTGGGTAAACAGTTAGTAATGGATCCGTGTCTCTATTATATCTTATATGATAAGTTGCTTGGAATGGAAAGGGGTTTTCATGGCAAGTTATACCCTTTTGTTCGTGGTCATTTGGGAAGTTTTTTGTTTCATACTGTCATCTCTATATTTGCGTTGTGGGTTTTTCTTTTGCACGACACTTTGGCAATCAGTGGAAAGAGGTCTTTGTGGTTGAGATTAGGGTTCATCTGTGAAGCTTACCAGGTAGAGGCTAGCTTTGGCATTTTGGTCTTTGGATACCTCCCCACACAAATACCAGGCAGGGGCAATCTCTCACCTTATCCTCTGTTTTTCATTTTATTTTCTGCAAATGAAATATTAGATTGTTTAGTTACGCTGTTAGTAAGTTGATGAATGGAAGATATTGTGATTGTATACTCTGTGAGTTCGATCATGAACCGGTTTCTTCTTGGATGGATTAAGAAGTCTATTTAGTTTATGGTGGTTATGATTAGTGGAAGAATTCGAAATACATGTTCTTATATGCTATTTTTGGGCATAATGTGTTGATGGGTTTTCATTGAGTCTAGGTATGAAGTTGACAGTGTTTTCTTTTAGTTTGTGCCAAACTATGGGGTATATAGTTGTTGCAGTTGATATATGGTTATTCCATAGTGTGTTTGTGTCGATGTTTACTTTTTCTTTGGTCAGTATTAAGGGGGTTAATCAGGAATGAGTATCGGCTTATACATGCAGTTTGAAACACAGAATGAGTTTTTTGTTTATAGCTTCTTTAACGGTATTCTTGTACTGTTTCTTGTTGTTAGGAACACTGTAGCAATAGTATGTTTACAACTTGTAAGAGTTTTTGGTCATAAAGTGAAATTGGGTATTCTCATCACTGTTATATACCGAATCTGGTATCAATGTTTGTTGTGTCAAATGTGTGTTGTCACTATCTGTTTCAGTCAATAGTGAAAATGTGGATATCTTGGTTGTACTCAATTCTTGACTGTGAGCTATATGATTCTTTAGAAATAATCACCAGTGTGAAATATAGTTTATATCGACATTAGGAAATGTTAGGAATTTTTAGGAAAGTCAATTATTATCATTTTCAGTCAGTAAGGAAAACCACTTTGATATGTTGTTTAAATGTTCATGACGGTTCTTATTATTCTGTTATTCTTTTACGTAATCGGCAGATTCAGTAGTATTATAAGGTAGATGTGTTTTGATAAGACTGAGATGATTAGTATGGTTTTTTCTATTGTATATTTATGGACTTGAACTATTAATTACAAGTTTATGCAATTATATATATATATATATATATATATATATATATATATATATATATATATATATATATATATATATATATATATATGTATACACACACACCTGCTGGGATATGTATCTGTATACACAAGCCATGGTGTATACATGTACATATGCCAACATGTATATAATAGATGCTAAGTTTATCATTCTGAACTATTAATTACAAGTTTATATATATATATATATATATATATATATATATATATATATATATATATATATATATATATATATATATATATATATATATATACACACACCTACTGGGATATGTATATGTATACACAAGCCGTGGTGTATACATGTACATACGCCAACATGTATATAAAAGTATGAACTTGTAATTAACAGAGCAGGATGTATAGCAAATTAGTTTATAATAAATTGGTTATGGCAAGCTTGTATGTTTGTTAAAAGCGATGGGTGTTGTGTTGATTCAGTTGATATATGACTATTTTAGTTCTTTTCTATTCAATGGAATCATGATTTCAATATGGACATTTTATTGTTCAGTTTCAGATATAATGCTAAGTTAATGTGGAGACTATTATTTGATTAGATTTGTGATGGATAAACTATTGTGATCTTTTCTTCTTTTGGGAATCATCATGTTTAAGAATGTATGTTAAGGAAAATGAAAACATGGTTCTAAATGGATTTCTGATTGCTATTTCAATTCTATAATTGATGCAATAGAAATGGAGTGTTAGTGAAATTGTGTAATGTAGATCATTTCATTTCAATCACTAATTGCTAGATCAAGTGTTTTGCGATAATGCAAGTATGATCCTTAGATTGGGGGCTGACACTAGTCTAGTACCTTGTGGTGATAGAATTTCTGTCAGTTGTGACTGGCACTAGTCTATATCGTTATGGGAAAGAATTTCTGTCAGTTGTTTAATTAAGTGATAATTAAAAATTCAAGGGATATGGGTTTCAATTAACAAGATAAAACATTATGGTTTCATCAGACATAATGGATTGCTATGAGGTTTCCTTACGAATACATAGCATAGGTCCTTATGTGGACACCCATGAACTATTGGATCATTACTTTGTCATTTTCTTTGTGAGTTTATTTCTGTTAGAAAGAGATTCAGTGCTTGATGATTTTGGTGTAAAAAGAATGGAATTATGTTATTTAGATTTCAATAACTTCTGTATTTAATCTGCATAATTGTTATATTATACTGACTTTTATGGTTGTAGAATTTTGGAGATGATTCATTATCTTAATTATTGTGACTGAGCCCTGTTTGCAATTGTGCTTGTGTTTACTTTTGATTTTTAGGTTTTAGATGGATAAATCAATGAGTATGGGATAGTGGATAGCAGTTGTTAAGTTTTATGGGAAACAGATCATTTCATGGTTTTTAGTTATCAGAACTATTTGTAGAATGTAAAGGATTGGTTAAGAAGGAAATTTTGTTTTGAAACTAAGTCTTTGAATAAAGAGTATTCTTATTACTCTGATGTAATTTAGTTGAAAACTATAAAGCTCTTAGAAGCAGTTACTATGATTATATGTCCAGTTTGTAATTTTAAATTTTTTTTTTTTTTATTACTATGGTTCCATATGGTTTCGTTAATGGTTGGTTTCGTTAATGGTTGTTTCTTCTTTGGTTACATCTTTTATCTTTAAGTATAGATGGGGTGTTACACACAAGAGCAACATGATCTTCAGAGAAAGCAAATCCTCTTGTAGCTTGTTTAGCTTGTTCTGCTATAGTAAGAGTCTTTACTTTTCTTTTTCTCACTTGGTCAAAGACAATTGCATCAGAAATGTCCCACTCTAGCAGAAGTAATACCCCTGTTGTATGAACTGTGGCCCTCCCTTCCTCTGGAGTAATTTTCTCAAATTGTTTGACCATTTCTGCCTTGGTCTCATTTTCTATTTCTATGACATCCCTAGCAGGGGACTCTTCTTTCTTCTTTTCACATATCTCCTTAAATTGATTTATTTTCATTCTCCAAAGAAATTGGGAAAATGCCCTGGTCTTGATAAAATTATCATCAGCAAGGAAGGATTCTATGGCTTGTTTTAGAATAGGGTCCATCTGTTTACCCTCAAACTCTTCTATTGAAAGATCCATGGCCACCTCCTTAGGTGCCTCAAACATTCCTTCCTGCAAATCTTCATTAGAAACAAAAATGTTTCCTTCATTTCTTAGTTGCACAAGCTATTCTGCCACCCCATGTTCATCTAATTGAATAGGGGATTGAGAAGGTGAATAAGCCTCTTCTCCTGGTCTTACTTCTTCTTGTTTCTACCTCTTTGGAGAGGGTCCCTACACTACTGGATCATCAATATGCCTTTTCCCTCTTGTAGTAGAAGTGATATCTTCACTTCTTTTTTGTGGTGGTAGGAGAACAGTGTAACCACTCCTTCTTTGCATTGTATAAATTCCCCTTGGGGTCAATTTCATGTATTTAGGCTGGCTCCAAATTTGCCTAGCCATCTCAGGGTCTATCTTACTCACAGCTGCCCTTTTTTCATTGGCTGCATGCATGATGCCTTCAAAATGTTCCATAAGGGCATCCACTTTCCTTGCCTATGGTTCAAACCCCTTCAATGGGTCATAAGCTCTATCAAAATTCTAAATAAAATCTAGAGTGTTTTTGTAAATGACCCATTTCTCTTTCTTGATCTCCTGAGTTTGAAGAACAAACTCATTTCTGATTACATCCTCAGGAAAATTAAATTGATTCTCAATAAGAGCACACCTCACTTTATCTCTAAATACTCTTGTAAGAAAACCTTTTGTATCTGCACATCTGATCACTGCTCTAGACATTCTATAAGGCTACAAAATCTTATTCAAATGTATCCATCCTCCCTTTGTGATCACATATTGGTGTGCTATGGTTATGTCTGGGAAAAGTTCCCCTTCCTTTACCAGTAAGAGTGGACTCTTGCAAGTCTCCAATTTTCCTTAGAATTTCTACATATCCCAACTTCAATGGGACTTGATAAGGTAAAATATAAGGTGCTACCTTGCAGCCATACACTCTGAAAACTATGGAAACCAGATATAAGATAACATCCCCAAAATTGTGGACAATAGTGATATCCTGACAAAACTCCTTTGGTCTAATTAGCCTCAACAACTCTCTTGGAATCCTTGGATTGTCAAAGTGTAAAAGAGCTCTAAGTCTAGAGGCAAAATCTCTATCAAAAATAATATAGTTGGCATCAATTTTGTCCCATGACAGAGCTATAGTCCACAACTGCACTGGAAGAATTTCTCCATTCCTTTCCTTCACAATATCTATTGTTGTACCAAAATATCCATCACCCTTATATAGAAACATGTGCATGAGCATTGAGTACCACCTAAAAGGTCTAGAAACCTTCATATTTTTTATTCCCATCAACCCCTCATGGATTATATCAGCTAAATGAGATGCAAAGTCAAAAAGAAGGGCTAATTGGGGGTGCAGTGACTGTACCATCATGAACATATATGGTACTGGCATATGAGTTGCCTCATCATGCCCTAGAATCAAAGTTAAAGATTTATAAACTTCATATGCCCTTCTATTGAATAAGTCTAATCTAAAGGGCTCTGGTGTGCTTGCACTGATAGCACACATTGTTATGATTTGATCAAAAAATTGCCTCAAAGGTCCTGTCCTTAGATAATCTTTTTGTGCTTCATAGATTTTAGTAAACTCTATGAAATCTATCTTCTCTAACCCCACAGATGGGTCATTAAATGAAAATACTTCCCTAATCTCATCCTCTATGATGCTGATTAGGTCTCTACCATTTATATCCTTGACACACTTTGTCACAAGATCATAGCACTTAGCTATCTGAATTAATAACTCAGCATCCATAAAAACACCAGGGACAACCAACTTGCCAATATCAAATTTCCATATATTACTTAAGGGGGCACAAGCATTCCTTTGTGAATAAGCTGACTTGAACATAATAAGCCCATTATGCTTGTCACCCACCTTGGCATCTCTCATCCAATTTCCCCTATCATGGAGACCTTCTGCAACTGAATCTCTAGGGTTTCTTGGAACTAATTCTTTCATCCTAGCTACCCCATTTTTTGAATGTGGAAGTAACTACATTAAATCCTAAAAAATCCCTCTTTTGATATACTTTGTTTGACCAGACAAATTCCTCTTGGGTGGCATCTTGAAACTAGGGCTCTTACAATAATATATGAACACTCAAGAAAAACCCTAGAAACTATCAACACAAAATCCCTCACAAATTCTTCACAAACTTCAAGAAATTCTTTTAAATTTAGAAAGTAGACCTACCAAGCACTTGTAAATTCTTCACTTCAAATTATTCAGAAAGAGAAATCCAATCGCTAGAGAGCTTATTGAAATGGTAACGAGAAACAATGGTTGTATTGTGTTGTATAGAGCAGCCAACTACTTGCAATTCATCTGCATGTAACACAATAAATCCACCATTACTAAGAAATTAGTTGCCTCTGCATTCACAGGACGTGAAAAATGTCACTACGTAGAATTTTAAATTTTGACCGTTGATAAATCTCCATTTTGATGCATCAAACGGTCAACAAGTTGAACAGTAAAGCCCTGTTTACTTTTCCCTAAGTCAGTTCTCGACCAATGAGAACATTTCAAAACACCAGGTGGAAAAAGTTTAATAATAATCTTTATTTTTCCTAGAGCAGATAGGTGTCACCACGTCACTAAAGTGCAACCCAAAACCTATCAAAGATACCAACCCCAGATATAATGACCACCGTAGATGCACTTTGATCAGACGATCACCAGAATTTAATAAATTCTCAGCCCCACTTAACACTTTAAAAACCTTCAACAAATCAGGAGATGACACATCGAATAAGCCAATAAACTGAAAAATCCCACATCATCTATGGTTTTAGAAACACCTAGCAATCAAAACTCGTTATTAGCACCATGGGCCAATAAAAAAGAAACACATCATTAAAAGTTCTGACAACCGAGGACCCACTGAACAGTTCATATCCTTGGGCAAGATTGACGGTCATCACTATATCATGATGCATAAAAGACATGCATCTCATCTTAATAGTATAATGATATCCGTAAGATCTTCCCACACTTTAATCTTCATACTACTTAGGTCCCATGGTGACACATCACCCAACTGAAAATCAAACCAGAAAACAACACGTTGTAGAAAAATGACAAGTGGAAGACCTGTCATCTTTAATATCAATTTCAAAAGAACCTGACAACCACCACCTCAATACTATTGACAACCAATCAAAATTTTACATGAGAATACGACCTGACAGTGTCAGGACCCACTGCATACTTTATTTATCAAAAGGTAATCTGACGATCATCGCTATACCATGATGCATAAAAGACATGCATCTCATCTTAATGGTATAATGAAAACCATGGATTAGATTCACTCATTAAAGGCCAGCGCATTACAAAATCAAATGGGCCCACAAGGACAGGTGGCACATGGTCACCATTTCGCATGTCAGGGAATCTGACAAAGAGCAGTCTTGTGGTGTAATGACAACCACATAATTTTTAAATCTTTCCTTTATGAAAAAATAATCTAAAACTTAGGCTTTGGTGGATTTAATTAAATAAAAGGGTTGATGGTTCGAAAGCCTAACCACTTCGACACATAAAACAATGAACAAAGTGAGTCAAGATATTAGCACATGTTTTATGAAAAGATTAATGACTCAAAAAGGTAACGCAGAAACATAACATGACCTAGGGTGAATTAGGGATTCGGATAAAACTTAGGGTTTACACCTTGAAGAATATTACCACTAGGTCAATAATCTTAGACTGCTTTGAAACATTATCACAAAGCTAAAATTTTTTACATAGTGATAACAGCCTGGTACATATTTTTGTAGATAGAGAATTGTACAAACAAGCAGTGATCTGTACTTACATGTACTAGACTTCTTTTCTTTTATTATCTTCATATTGTCATGTAGTTGGTGTAGTAGTAGCTTGGCAAGATCAACCTGATGATCTTTCTTCATAATTTTTTAAGCCATGTCCACGGCGCTGCAGGGTACACTATTTGGTCTACTTGATTGGAATATCTTGTACCTGATGACATGAGCTGTGAATTTTACTGTTGGATCTTTGATAGTTGATATTTTCAATACCCTACCATCCCATTGAGCTCCAGTGTTGTTTTCTATGTCGGGACGAGACAAACTTTGAAACACTTTGGCTTTGTCAGTTGTAGGGTACCTAGTAACCCTACTGATAATCTTCTTAGTGACCTTAACAGGTTTATCCAACCAAAATTTTCCATCATGAAATATGCTTAGTAAAATTCTTATCCAATCATTATGGAAGGATTGTGGGAAGAATGTGAAACACCATAACCCTGACTCCTCAATCTTCTTATATTCAAATTTAATCTTACTATCTGGTCCATAGACTTGCTGATAAGCAGCAATGGTCTCAAAATCACATACTTCACTGATCTTGTAGTGAATGTAAGCCCTAACATCTTCTGTTAACAAAACCCTATCTGGAATACTAGAAAATGTGCCCATATCGTCTGTTTGTGCTGTGACTTTGGGATGAGGTTTGAATTTCTCCTCGAAAAAATGTGCCCTAACAATTAATTCCACTTTCTCCTCAATGTTCTACAATTTGCTTGCAGTTGATGTCGATGCCATAAATTGTTTCTAGGGTTTCAACAAATAATAGATAACCAGTGTTTGGTAGGCAGATGAACTTACTCATTATCATTGAAGATTTGTCATTGGTTCGATCTATAGTAGCTTGGAATCTTTTCTAAAAATCTCTAGCTCAAACTCTTCTCTGTAAAATATCTATTCTTCGAAGTCGCAATGTAACAATGAACTCTATTTCCACGTATATATAGACTTTTTGGTATTCCTGCTCAAACTTTGATGCATTAAATGTGTGACCTAACTTTTGATATGAAACAACTGTCAGCTCGGTTAACATAGAATTTATTCATTGGTTTGCACTATTGTCGGTTCACCTTGTATAGTGATTACCGACGAGTAACCAACTCACATTTCTTCTTTTACTGACTATATAACATTTATAAACTTATAACACATAAACCATGGTGCATCTTTATTTATGCAGATTTGGTATTTGTACATCATATATAAGGAATTGTATGTAAACGTGATCATTTAAAATGTCAGTTCCATACATACCATTGTCATCTTAAGTGGAGGTACTAATGTCACCCAAGCCAATGGATGAGGTTTCACTGACAGTGTTACTTGACTCAGCATTCTCATTAGATGCCTTCTTCCACATTGTGTTCCTTAACTTTGTAATATCTACAATGTTATATCCACTCTCAAATATATGGTTTTCATCAGGTGCTCAGTCTCTACAGTTCTTGCTTACATGACCGACCTTGTGACAGTGCATACATGCCATTCCTGCATTTGTCCAGTTTCTTGATTGTCCAATCCGATCTTTCTGTAACAGTTTTCTACAATATGTCCATATCGACCACATACAGTACAATTAGTCCATATATTATAATCCCAAACATATGAGTTACCTTGCCTCTTCGGTTGATATGGCTTTTGTTGTAATTTCTCCTTAGGTGTCCAAACTTCTGTCATTTTCACCTTGCAGTCCCTTGCAGTGTGTCCATGCTTATTACAAGTATAGCATATTTTCTCCTCAGTAGTATTATTAGCAATGTCATTCTTCTTAGCTCTGCATTCATAAGCTGGATGTCCAAACTTACGACAATAATAACAATATCCATTGAATTTTGGAATGACAGGAGGTTTAGCTTGTGCTTTTCTTCTGCACACATTAGATGTATGTCCTGATTTTCCACAGTGGTAACATGTCATCACTTTAGGTTTTTGAGTTTGATTGTTGTGGAATTTTTCATCTTGTTGTGATGATTCTCCTTCACCGGTGTAGCCTATACCGGTTCTACTTCTGAATCTCCTCTGATTAGTCAAGAAATCATCAATCCTTTTTGAACTATCCTCAGCTATCTTCATCATTTCATTGTGTTTTTTTTGTGTCTTTATATCATTTCTTAGTTTTTAATTATCTTCTCTGAGTATTACAACATCTTCAAGTCTTCTTGATAATTCTCCATTAACTCAGTTCATTTCTTGATTAACTGTCATCATCTGATTTGATACTTGGAAGTGATGATCAATGAGTCTTTGCATTTCACTTTCTTTTGCTTGAAGTTGTTCAGTCATCAATCTTCGGTCTTCAATAGCCAGATTTTGATCTTGTTCAGCTTGTCTAGCATTGTTCATGATTTCCACCATTCTCACCATTTGAGATTCATGACTGATTTGAAGTGATTTCACTTGCTTACATAGATGCTGATTCTTTTCAGATAACTCAAAGATTATGCTTTTAGATCCATCAAAGATGCTTCCAGAGCTTGATCCAATATGATCAAATATTTCATCAATAGGTTCTTCATGATAACTGATTTTATTTAGCTGAATTGCAAGGTTCTTCCTATCAACCAGTAATTTCTTCAGTTCTTCCTTGGCTTATTTATACTGTTCCACAAACATCTGTATTTGTATCTTCTGATTCTCAATAGTCTTGTCAAGTTTGTATCTCTCCATGACTTAGATCTTTACCCTTCATTGGTTAGACTATTCAACAAGAGAATTGTGCTCTGATACCAATTGTTGGAATTAGGAGAGATAGGTACTGAGAGGGGAGGGGTGAATCAGTGCCTTCAAAACTTTTTCTTGTAAAACCTTTCTGATCTATAACTAAGTATTGTGATAACCGATCAAAATAATTTGAATACAATTGTATAAATCAATCATCTAGTTAACTTAAGAAAGTAAATAATATGAAATCAATATGACAATCACATAACACAAGTATTTTGGTAATGCAGAAACCCTTGTTAGAAGGTAAAAAATGTGGTGGGGATGACACCCACAAATTCTTCACTACTGCAGATAGAAAAGGTTTGCATGTTAAGGCTACAAGTTTTGATCACTTCTAGTGATCTTACCCTATTAGGAGTAACATATTAGATCAGATAGATCTACCTAGTTATAGAATTTAAACAACACTAATGAAGTGTGTACTCGGTTAAGAGATTTAAATAAGACTATTAAGTCTACTCTGTTAAGAGATTTATCAAAAACTCTATCACAATTGTCAGAAAGTAATAGGTAATTATCTGCTAGTTGACAACTCAATTGTCTAAAATAGATCTATAAGTGCTCATCAAAATATCACCTTATCTATGATGGTTTCCTTCTCTGTTCTACTTGGTAGCCTTTTCTGATTCTTCTCAATCTGATATCCTTTGTGCTCTGTTCTGCTTAGTAAACTGATTGTCTTGAAGATAGGCAATGTCTTCAAGTGCTCCTTGATTCATATATATTAGTTCACCAACCCCATAAAAATGGTGTGAACATACAAAATATATAATGTTCTATTTTTCCACCTAAGCAAAAATTAGGTTACAAAAATAATCATAACCCTAAGATCTATGGTGCAAAATAACCTAGATCAACTATTACAATAAGATAAACATTACATTTAATGAGTATCTATTTACAATAAATGCTCCTCGATCTTGGTAAACCATTTTACAATCTTTTATAACCATTTGCATAGAATAATGTGCCATTTTAGATTACTATGCCATTTTTTGTGATCATCGATAAACACTGTATAATCTACTTGGTGTATACTGCGATGCTCAGTGTTTACTGATCATCAGTGTTAGTGTTGCTAGTGCTTGGTTAACTATGTGATGCTCGGTGTAAAGGCTTTACCGACTATTCTTTCTTACTTCTAGTTACCGACTGACTAAACATAAGTAACCGACCAACCTATTTACTATCCTTTGATACTAATGACAACCTTAAATGCTCAATAGAGATTAACAATTACAAGACTTTCAAGTCCACTCGGTTAAGAGATTTATCTATTTACAATGGTTAAACTGTAATAGTAGGTGATCTAATTACAATAAAACTTCAATTACAGATTATTAGATCTATATTATGCTCATTCAAATCCTCTAATCAATATATCAATTCTGTATCAACAATAATCAATGACTTACTATCACTCGGTAATAGCTTTCTAACGCTTGGTAAACTCTGCAATTTGGTTCTCCTTAACCAGTTTGATCAAGCATACATGAAGCTTGTTCTTGCAATAAGTCTGCAGTCTCCTTCTTCTAGCATAAGTTTCATAACTAAACCTTAGTATCTTAAATAGACAAGTAAACCATTTTCTTCTCCTCCATAAGATTTTACCGCTTATTCTCCTTCATCCATTTTTCCACTTAAACCTTTCTTGGCTGATGTTTTAGTAACACATTTTAATTCCATCCTTTAGATCTTCCTTAAATTATGCTAGCCATTGATCTTCATAAAAAACTTTATCTCCATCTCCTATCACAAGGTACTTTCCAGCTCATCAATCCTTATCGACTAAACTAATCATTTAGTTCCTTTCTCCTGCTTGGTTAACAAAGAAATGTGTCAATGAACACAAGCTCGGTTTATACTATGCTCGGTATACACTACACTACTCGGTGTATACTGTGATGCTTCATCAACCAACCACACTACCTTGTGTCTTTCGGCTCTTTTCCTCATCATAGATGAATGAAACATAATCAAGTCAATAACATAGGGTCATAGACTCATCAACAAGTTACCCAATGAATTCCTTATCCTCATCTATCATATACATCTTCCTCATGTACATATTTTTGTTCTTCATCTCTTTTACTCCTTTTCTACGGATGTTTAGGTATTGTAACTTACAAGATAAGTGTTGTCAAACTAGTTCACATCAATGACAACATATTACTGATTTAATCATATTACATATCTAATCAACAACTCATTGATCTCTAATCTTAGATCTTCAATTAGGTTTTGAATAAGTTGTAGTTCATCAGAAATGCACTTATATTGTCTCTTTCCTTTACAAAAATTCTTATTAATGTGTTACACTAGCTGAAAACTTAGAAATAAATATTTTTTGTACAACTACACATCATGATATTTACATATTTATAAATTAAACATAATTTTAAAACCAAATAGTTTAGTGATCAAGTAATTAGATTGCAAGATCCTTGTCATTTTCAATTACCGTGTATTAACTTATAAATTATAACAGAATGTACAAGTCAGGGACAAATCCACGTGTCTATGTTCCAAAGCCACAATGGGACTGCCCTATAATTGGACCAATTGATTCCATTACGATGGGACATATTTTCTGCATCGATTGTCTAAAAGTTGAATAGTCACGAAGGTTGATATTAGGTGAGGAATTTATGAGCAATAGTTTTGGAACAGTCTGTTACTCTGATATCATGTCATGTTTCTTGTCAAACTGCATGAACTTGATACAAAAGCCAGATTTTGTGCAAAAATTAGTAGAAGCTTACATAAAGGAATACTTCATTCCCCAAATTGGCTATAAGGAAATTATTGCCGCCTATGTTGCACCTAAGAGTGATGATCTTGTTGGGGGTCTTCTCTCCCATGAAACATTGAAAGAATGTGATGCTACATCTTGTGTATGTAGTTCTCTCCAAATAGCCCTCACAAATAATTGTGAACTTATTTTTACACATGCTTTGGATGTACATCATGTGCACTTAGGTGAGCAGCTTGCAACAAGAGTTTCAAATGTCTTTAATGTATGAAGGTTTTTGTGCATGCATCTGCTTCCTTTTGTCCCTATGACATGTTAAACAAGAACATTGACTTTAAACAACTAGTTTGTGCAAAAGGACATGTCAATGCTATGAACTCTACTTTTGCAATCTCCTCCTAATATCCAACATAAATGTATTGTCTACACATGATGATGTTGTAGTCATATTGTTGTATAAATGTCAAAATTATTACAATAAAAAATATTTATTCTAGTAGAATACATTGCCCTTAAAGAAGTGTATTGGTACATGGCTAAAGCTATGTTATGTATTTGGTTTATATTTTTCTAACCAATTTCCAAATATTTTCTTCTTTTGGTCATATAGCTTGATTAATGTGATAATTTTTACAATAAAAAATATTCATGTGACTAGAATACATTGTCATCCAAGAAATATAATGATACATGATTAGAGCTATGTTACGTATTTAGTTTATATTTTTTAAACCAATTTCCAAATATTTTCTTCTCGCTCAAAAGTTCAATTGTATTTCCTTTGCTTCCTAGTTCTCATGTCATATGTTATTATGGCCAATAAAAAATCTTTGGATTTTGAGAGTTAACAACTAGTAATTGTAAACTCACAAGGTGTTCTAGTTACTTGTTGATAAGAAGACATACTCTGATAATATATTGAAGGGCACATAGAATTTTGTTACAATATATTTCCCTCAACCAAAAATGTAATGACATATAGTTAAAGATAAATCATGCTATTGGTTTATATTTTTTAGGCAATTTTAAGAAATATTGCTTCTTGTAAATAGGTTCCCTTTCCTCCATGTTTTACAAAAATGGAATCTGTTAATGCATATGGCACATTTGATGAAGACAAAAATCTTTTTTTTTCTAAAAGTCCAAAATCTTTGGTCATTCAAAGGCTTGAAGAAATTCCAAAAGAATGTCAAAGAAACATACTAGAAAGATATTTATATGATAATCATGTTCAAATGTTTAGATATGATGGATGGGGAGACATTCAACCAATACCTGGCACTAATCAAATTCACATCCTATCCCCATTGGTCTCAAACACAGAACTGATATTTGCTAAAAATTTGGTAAGGTTTTATAAAGAAGCCCATATCATTTTCCATTTTTGAGATATCATCAACCATTTCCCTCTTGGAAATCACACTATAGAAGAACTCATCAACATTTTCAGCCCAGCCTGTAGAACTTTGTTTTGTCACCTATCACCATTCAAGGCTAGTACTAAACAAGATACACTTGTATCTGTAGTAAATCTTGTAGTGTCATTTTCAGATTGTTCCCTTGAATTGATTATAAGGCATGAAACCATAGACCTTCTCGGGGAATGGTATGATGCCAATACAGGAACACTAGCACCTAAGAACATAAATCATAATTATTCATGCCACTATTTATTCTCCTTTGAGAACACCTAAACACCATTTGGGATTCATCTTGTAGAAGATGTTGGTAGATGGCACCTTCTTTATGGATGAAAAATTGGTTACAATAAAGGTACAACCATATATATACTCATGGTGTATAGGATTAGGCTTGTAGTAAAGCAAGGAGTGAGACTATTGGCTACTTGGTGCAATATCCTTTGTTACAATAGAGTATGATATGTATCCCTCATAGTGGAAGGAGTGTTTCAGTTACCATATACATTTACCCGCGTTGTGTTATTTTCCATCCCATTTGTATTATTATTGTGACTAAGAATCAATACTTTTCATTTCTTAATGAGCATTTTTACTAAAGTTGAATTCAATTATCGTATGCTGCAAATTTGGCTACATTCTTATTAAAACCCTTTTAATCTTTTCCAATGAATGACAAACAAGAAACAAAATGGGAAGGAAAAAATGAGATCAACTAAAAGTAATTATGCATGTTGCAGACTTGGAAACATAAGCATAGTGTGAAAGCCTTGACATAGATTTTTCCTCTTCTTGCTAATGTCTACAATGATTCTTCACATGTATGATAATGTTAATAAATTATTAGAGATCCTACTCCATCGATATCTTAATGGAACTACTATAAAATTTATAGAAAGGCTTATGAAATAATGCAACCATGGTCTCCTTCTATACTAAGCTCATGTAAATTTCATTAGCTATAATACATTGTAAATGGTCAATAATCACAATTGTTGGTAATATTTTACTAGTGTCATGTGTTAAAATAAAATCCCTTTTTTTAATGTTAACAAGTCCTAAAAGCACATATCATGTTGTGATATAATTGTACAGGAGATCCAACATGAAAGCTATGCTACCTGCATACAGACACTTTCCACTTAACGAGTTTCTTCAAATAATGGAATAAGTGACTTTGCTAATAATGGCTGGACCTATTAATGCTATTAATTCACCATATGGAGATCTAATTCTATTCATAGAAATGTGCCTTAAATTATTTCTAGTCATTATGGTCAAGAATACACATCTATTCCTCACATTAATGACATTGAATGTGGTAGTTATCTTTTACTACTTGCGATAAGTGAATGGACACATTGGGATAATGTTATCACACAAAATGTGAACATTATGCACGAAAATGGAGTAGACAATCAGCTGCATGCATAGTAAACTAGATTTTATTACTTGAACATCGACCTGGTGATCATAATATAATTTTTAGTTGAATGAAAGCACTTAGAACAATTACAAATTTTCAATATAGCCATTCAATGTGAACTAGTTTTGCAGACCAGGTTTTCTTGTATTTTTGAACAAAGAAATCAAGTTGGCTTGATTTGCAGATTAAAAAAAGTAATGCCATAAGAATCATTATAGGTGTCCTTAAAAAAATGTATACATGAGGTAAGGAATTAAAAAAAAATATGGACATGATACCAAAGCATTCAAGTTCTAAAGATTCCATGAAAGGAGAGTAGCTTGAACATCTACAGATATTGAGCACTACGAGTTTCAGTTGTTTAAGAAAGAAAAGTATATATAAATTTGTGAGGAAAAACCCATGGGCTTGTTATGCTACTGAAATAAGGGACCCACAATCTCAGTGCCATAGATGGCTTGGAACATTTGAGACAACATAGGAAGAAGCTATTGCCTATGAAAAAGCTGTAAGATCTATGAAAGAAGTGAAAGGAAACATAGCTTCTAACTGTACCATCTCACAATTGTCCATTCTATTCAAATTTTATATATTTTCATTGTCCAAAATGCAACGAACTTATAATTTACAACCATTTATGATCCAATGCATTAAAACAATTGAAAATCTTCCATTTGAAAGTCTATGCAAAGACTCAAGGAAAGAAATGTAGTACTATGATAAATCACCCAAAGGCAATTATACAAATTTAAAGGATTCTCTATTTCAAGGAACACGCAACAACATAAATAATTATATTCAAAGTTCTAATAGTTGATGTAAAGACTAAAAATACATATCCACTATAGAAAATAGTAGCGAGCCTCAAGTTACGCTCATAAATATTGATCGTCAAGAGACCTGTTGAAATAGTATTTTGAAAAAATACACCAATATAGCTTCTATTCAAAATCAATGCATTGCCCTTGATTATAAGCATTGTGATTTGACTAACAGTGCTATTGGCACAATGTCAACTGGGCTTTTTAAGTTAGCTGCAACAAACGTATTCAACCTAGAAGTGGAACAAATTTGTACAAAGAATACTTATGCACATGCAGATTTACTTGACCGAATAGTCAAAAAATACATTTTGGTCTCAATGTTATTAATTCAAATGGACCAAATGGGACAACTCATGCAACCAATGTCAGTAACAGTCATCCAAAGCTTCACAAATATCCAAACAAAGTGGCCACACATCAATGCATTCACCAATATGAACTTCAAGGCCACCTCCTTTTTGCATATTTTATTTATAGTTATTAACTATGGTAGTAGTAGAAACTAATACATTATTTGAGAAAATAGTTAGACTTTGATTGTATTTATATATAGATGATAAGTTTCTTAAATAATTATTGTATAGAATTCATAACCTAATTATGATTATTTGTCAAATGTTCCCTTATCTTGTCAAGAGATCATGCTTTCAAATAGGCCCAACATGTTCAATCCTAACTTAGCATTGGATGACATCGTTGCAACTCACTAGTTGAACTCTCAAGATTCTACTGAAATCTTCTCAATGGAAAGTATGTTTTCAAAAAAAATGTTACTAATGTGCCTATTACAGGACAACATTGTGAACTTTGTTCACAAATTATAGCTCATGTGAAAAAACTGAAGAGTAGATTGCAGGGAAAAGAGAAACACATAAATCTTGCGATGAAGTTCAATGGAAGTTTATAAATAGGTTTTACAACATCTTCTTCAATTACTTGGAGACCTAGGGCAGACAAAAAATAAGTAAAGAGGAACTCTGAAGCTTTTGATGAAGTTCAATTGCATATGATTAAAAAGTGAAATATGAAATTGTATGTAACTTCTATTTTACACGCTTTACATGAGATTGCAAAAGCAACAATAGAACATGAAACTACTTTTGAATACTCTCTTATATTTGTGTATTACAATGGCAAAATAAAAAATTAGAACATGAAACTATTTTTAAATAGTTGCCTTTTTTATTTTAGGAATGCAAACGCAAAATTTAGAACATGATATTTTTTGAATACTTGCTTGAATTAATATTTTTGACATTATTACACTCAGTCTACATTTTAGATAATTGTTAAAGATTTTTGAAAACATGTTCATAAAGTACAATAAATTCTCATTTGAAATTTTGTATACCTATTTTATCAAAAAAATATGTACATATTATGTACCTATGTCCAACAACATAACTGTTATCTTGTAATTTACAAATGTATACTTGCTTATCTTGAATTTTAAAAATGTATTTAGGTCATATCAAAGAAATGTAGACCAATGTAAGTGCAGTATACTAAATTTTGTTATCATTTCAATATTAAATATTTTTAGAGTTCTTACACAGTTTACATTAGTAGATTTTGCATTTCTAGTTTAAGATTGTGCAAAAAAAAGACATACAATTAGGTAAACAAGTTTATGATATAATATTTCACTGAAGAGTATGATTTCTTATAACATGTCAAAAATACAAATGTCAAAATGTTCTTAATGCTATATTAGAGTAGATTAATAACAACAATGAAGACAGATGAAACCAACTCAAAACGTAGTGTAATGACAATATGAATTTTGTCTCGCAGAACCAGAACATCCAGAGATAGGAAATAAATAGCACAATAATATACAAGTGTCAAGAAAACCAAGGTTGCACTAGTCCCTTCATTTACATTACTGTTTAAATTTCTTATTCAAATTCAAGAAGTGCATAAACTTTCTGTTTGCTAAATATATTAGGAGACCAAAACAACTAATGGAATAAAACAAAATAGAAATCATAGATATCGAGCAATACCAATCAACAAGCAAGAATAAAAAATGCAATATTGAGACCACATTACAAAATGGACTATGTAGAGTACACACATTCAAATATAATGTAGGTGATTGCTTGTTTGACGCCCTAGAACTTCTTCTAAAAAATCAATACACATCACTCCAACTAAGAAATGGAATTATTGATTACTTCCAACAATTGATTAAAAAAGGTGAATTGGAAGCTTTGTAGTCATATAGGACTAAACTTAATCCTGAGACTTTATATGAACTACACCAAGTGTACATGATCCAGACACATATTTTTGAAGAATGTGACTCTCTGCGAAGAAAAATGCATACAACAAAGAAACTGGACTATGGGGAGATATATTCTATATTAAATGGTTATCCAAGTGGTTAAACATACAAATATGTCTTTGGTCAAGCACAATAGGGAAGAACTACCTGCACTTCAATGAATCAATACAAGTAGAAGCCTACACAATCCTTTTCCATGATACAAACCCTCTCAGTGGGCATTTTGAACCACTTGTAAGATTAGAGTCACAAAATATCATTCTCGAAGCACACATGCGATTTCACCAACTTAAGAGATTCATAAGGGAGCATAAAGGACAGTACAATATGAATAATGTAAAAAGACAAAAAGTACAACATGACAAGGTCTGCATTCAAAATGTCAAAGAACAAATCTCTAATAGCAAGCAAGCACTAACACTGCATTGCCTTAAGAGATTTATTAGGAACACCCAAAAAAATATAGATACAAACAAAAATACAAGAAAAAAGCTACAATACAACAAGACAACATGGACATGCAAAACCCAAGGAAAGACAAATAGATGTGAAAAAATAAATCGTCTAGCTCGGAAAAAAAAATTGTCACCAACTGAAATTTTTGAAACAATAATTCAAGATACACCAAAGTATCCATGCTCAATTTGTCAAGTATTGTGTTTCAGCAAAGACATTAGACCAATCAAAAGAAAATAATAAAATATTTACTACAATGTAGCCCAATCGAACCATGTAAAGATGAATGATTTCATTTGTCGAAGATGCTCTTCTACATTGAAACAATTCAAGCTCCCTACATATAGTACACCACATAAGATTCGAACTAATGAACCTGTAACACCCGTATCTAAACTTAAAGATACAAGATGATACTAAAGAAGATACAACCATAAAAAAAACCACATAGAACCATAGTAAAATTAAAAAAAAAAAACAAACTACAAACTAAAACATATAATCATAGTAACTGTTTCTAAGAACTTTATAGTTTACAATCAATTTACATCAGAGTAATAGAATACTCTTTATTCAAAGATTAAGTTCCAAAAACAAAATTTCCTTCTTTCCAAATCCATTACATTCTACGAATAGATCTGATAACTAATAACCATGAAATGATCTGTTTCCCATAAAACTTAACAACTGCTATCCACTGTCCCATACTCATTGATTTATCCATCTAAAACCTGAAAATCAAAATGAACACAAATGCAAACAGCAAACAGGGCTCAGTCACAATGATAAAGAAAATGAAACATCTCCAATATCTGCAACCATAAAAGTCAGTATAATAAAACATTTATGTAGACTAAATACAGATGTAATTGAAAACTAAATAACATAATTCCATTCTTTTACACCAAAATCATCAAGCACTATATCTCTTTCTAACAGAAATAAACTCGCAAAGAAAATGACAAAGTAATGATCCAATAGTTCATGGGTGTCCACATAAGGACCTACGCTATGTATCCGTAAGGAAACCTCGTAGTAATCCATTATGTCTGATGAAACCATAATGTTTTATCTTTGTTAATTGAAACCCATAACCCTTGAATTTATAATTATCACTTAATTAAACAACTGACAAAAATTCTTTCCCATAAAGATATAGACTAGTGTCAGTCACAACTGACAGGAATTCTATCATCACAAGGTACTAGACTAGTGTCAGCCCCCAATCTAACGATCATACTTGCATTATCTCAAAAACACTTGATCTAGCAATTAATGAAAGCAGTGAAATGAACTACATTACACAATTTCACTAACAATCTGTTTCTATTGCATCAATTTACAAAATTGAAACAACAATCAGAGATCCATTATAAAACCATGTTTCCATATTCCTTAACATACATACATAAACATGATGTCTCTCAAAAGATGAAAAGATCGCAATTCTTTCTCCATCACAAATCCAATCAAATAATAATCTCCACATTAACTTAACATTAAATCTGAAACTGTACAATAAAATATCCATATTGAATTCATGTTTCCATTGAATAGAAAAGAACTAACATAATCATATATCAACTGAATCAATACAACACCCATCGCTCTAACAAACATTCAAGCTTGCCATAACCGATTTATTATAAACTAATTGGCCATACATCCTGCTCTATTAATTACAAGTTTATACTTCTATATACATGTTGGCATAAGTACATGTATACACCACGACTTGTGTATATATATATACATATCCCAGCAGGTATATATATTTATATATCTAATTGCATAAACTTGTAATTAATAGTTTAAGTCCATAAATATGCAATAGAAAAAAAACATACTAATCATCACAGTTCTGTCAGAGAATACATCTACCTTAAAATACTACTAAATCTGCCGAATACATAAAATAATGACAGAATAGTAATAATAACCGACTTCTACCTCTAAACAAAAATACCAAAGTGTTTTTCCTTACTGTCTGAACAAGATAGTAATTGACTTTCCTATAAATCCCTTAACATTTCCTAATGTCGTTACAACTGTATTACACACTGGTGATAATTATTGAAGAATCATAAAGCTCGCAATCAAGTTTTGACATAACCTAAGATATCCACACTATCACTATTTACTGAAACAGACAGTGACAAACACCCATTGACAAAACATCGACACCAGATAACTAAAGGAGTACACCCAAAAAAATACTTTAATCCACACTTATGTTGCAAGTGTAAATAAAAAATACGACAGGTATCTAATAACACTATGAAATACCACTAATCGCTATTTCCTCAATACAGCTCAAAAGAAAACATCGATACCAACTTCGGTTAATGACAGTGGTAGAAAAACCTGATTCCACCTTATAACCAAGACTTTACAAACTGAATACATTATGCTGCTACATTGTTCCTAACAACAGGTACAGTGTGAGAACACTGTTAAAGAAGTTTTTTAACAAACACTCATCCTGTATTCCAAACTGGTTCTCATTCCCGATTAACTCCCTTTATACTGACCAAAGATAAAGTATACATCGACACCAAAACACACTAGAAAATAACCATATATCATCTACAATAACTATATTCCCATAGTTCAGCACAAATTAACTAAAACATTGCCAAATTCATACTCAGTACAGAGAAAACCCCCCCAACACATTATGCTCGAAAATAGTATATTTAAAAACTTGTGTTTAATACCACACTAAAACCAAACACTTACTAAACATTCATTTGTTTCCAAATTTCTCCACTAATCACAACATTTAATAACTAGATTAACTTCCTAACCCATCCAAGAAAAGGACCGATTCATGATCAAAACTCACAAAATATACAAACACAAAACTTCACATTTCATCGACTAACAAACAGTAGTAATCTACATTCCATTAATTTTCATTTGCAGAACATAGAATGGAAATAGAGGATAAGGTGAGAGAATGCCCCTGCCTGGTATTCGCGTGAGAAGATATCCACAACCGAAATGCCAAAGCTAGCCCCTGCCTAGTGAGCTTCACAGACTACCAAAATGTCGTGCAAGAGAGCCCAAAATGCAGAGTTAATAGTAAGAAACACCCAACTTCCTAAATGACCATGAACAGAAGGGTTTATCTTGCCGTGAAAACCCCTTTCCATTCCAAGCCACTTATCATGTAAGATACAACAGAAAAACAAGTCCATAACCAACTGTTTACCCAAACTCTCACAGAATAACATGATGAAAAATGGAGTCAAAATCCAACTGCAACTCTTCACCAGAGCTAATGGTGGTCATCAAACACAACAATGAATTTTCATTGATAAGTTCATTCAATGAAAACTTATCTCTTGCAGTAAACACAACCCATTTCCTGCCAAACGTCCATCCAAGTACAATTCCACAACCCGAAAAATAGCTTAAACCCCACTAACACCTCAATGCGATGATAGTGGATTAAAAACCCTGCCGATAAGTCATGTCTTCAAGCCAGATTATAATAAGAAGACTTAGGGATAGATTAATACATATCTTTGTTAATAACATTAGTCATTTTACTAACTTAAACATCTAAGATAACAGTGCATGACAATGCCAAATAACTAACACTTCATCACACTAACCTCCTACTATCATACAAAATAGGATATACTAACTTAGATAATTCATATAGTTTTAGTAAAAGATAAATAACATAATTACTAGAACAATTGCTCATATTTATATGTATAAAAATACATATATACAAGTTTATTTATTTTTGAATTTAGAATTTGATTAACATTAAATAACAATAATTCTCTATATATTGTCTATAGACATTAAGATACAATTAACCATAATAATAATAATGAACCAATAATCTGACAATTGACTAACCATTTAAATTGTCCTTATTTCATAATCAAACCAAAATTCAAAATTCAGTCTAAGCCAATTCTGTCATCAGAAAAAGACTCATTAAGCAACAGAAATAGACATAATTCTTTGAGTGTCTGGTAGAATTACAGAGATAAACATATTTAATCCAAATAACAAGGTTCAAAAGAATGAAATCAGAGTTCAAACTCATAGAAATCTAACATAACATAACATAACATAGAAAAGTAAAGCCTAGAACTATCAGGGGCATGACACCCTTCCCCACCAGACTAGGCTTACTCTTGGAATCCTATAAACAAATGAGGATGTGCAACTCTCATAGCCCCTGTATCTTCCCAAGTTGCAGAAGCTACATCATCAAGATCCCATAACACCTTTACCTGCTCCACCTTGCATCCTCTGAGATTTAGCTCTCTTTGATGGATGATCTGTACTAGTTCCAGCATCAGTTGACCATCTACCACTTGTAAATTTTTCCAATTTAGCACGTGTGCAATGTCAGGTATATATTTCCTTAAGATGGAAATATGAAATACATCATGAATTCGTGAAAGACTGGGAGGCAAAGCAAGTCTGTAGGCAACTAGACCCACTCATTCTAGGATCTCAAAAGGTCCCACAAACCTTGGAGACAATTTTGACCCTTTACCATACTTAATAGGACTTTTCCGGGGTCTAACCCGAAGAAATACCTTATTCCCAACCTCAAATTGATGTTCAATCCTATGTAGGTCTGCATACTTTTTTTTCCTGTCCTGAGCTGTAGATAGGTGTTCTCTGATGCGCTTAACCTACTATTCTAAATCTTGAAGCATCTCGGGACCTAAAAGAATTTTGTCTTCAAGATTGTCCCAGCTTAAAGGTGTTCTACATGGTCTTCCATACAAAGCCTGGAAAGGAGCCATACCTATAGAACTATGGTATCCATTGTTGTAAGCAAATTCAACCAGATGTAAGTATTCTTCCCATCTATTTTGCCTGTCCATCACATACAATCTAAGCATGTCTTCTAAAATCTAATTGACACACTTAGTCTATCCGTTAGTTTTAGGATGATATGCTGAACTAAAGTTTAGCTAAGTACCTAGTTCACGCTGCAAAGACCTCCACAGAGATGAAGTAAAAATTGAATCCCTATCAGATATGATCTTCTTAGGAATCCCATGCAGCTTAACAACCTATTCCATATAAATCCATGCCACAGATGCAGCATTATAAGTGGATCTTATAGGAATAAAATGGGCAACTTTGGTTAACCGGTCAACAACAACCATAATGGCATCATGTCACCTAGCTAAAAATGGTAACCCCACTATGAAATCTATGGATATGGTATCCCATTTCCATTCAGGCATGCTGTGAGATTGAAGTAAACCAGCTGGATGTTGATGTTTAGCTTTTACTCTCTGACACTCCAAGCATCTAGCCACAAAATCAGCAATATCCCTCTTCATACCTGGCTAGTAGTGATGCTACTTAAGACCAGCATGCATCTTCTTCACACCAAGATGTGCTGAATAAGGTGCCTTATGTGCTTCAGTCATAACTAGGTTTCAAAGATCCCCGACTTCCGGCACATATATGCTACCTCGGTAAGTCATTAATCCTTCAGTGTTGATAGAGTAACCCTTAAATCTACCTTCTAATACACTGCCACTATCAATCACTACTTTGACATCTAAATACCAAGGATCAGTAGCCAAATTCAGAAGTATTCTCTCTTTCAAGTCAATTGTGAGGGTCAAAGAAGAGAGTTCATGACGCCTTCTGCTAAGAGCATCCGCTACTTTGTTCTCTTTACCCTGAATATACTTCATTTCGAAGTCATACTCACACAAAAAATCCATCCATCTGCGCTGACGTGCATTAAGATTGGGTTGCGTGAACAAATATTGTAGACTTCTGTGATCGATATGAAGCTCAAAATGTTGACCAAGAAGAAAATGCCGCCATTTGGTCAAAGCATGGATCACTGCTGCGAGTTCCAAATCATGAGTAGGATAATTAATTTCATGGTCCTTTAGTTTCCTGGATTCATAAGCAATGACCTTGCCATCCTACATCAAGACAGCCCCTAAACCATCTAATGAGGCATCGGTGCACACAACAAATTCCTTAGAAGGATTAGGTACTGCTAAAATTGGTGCACTAGTCAAACGTTCCTTTAGATGTTGGAATGCTTCTTCACATTTATCTGACCAGATGAATTTCTTACCCTTTCTCTGGAGAGAAGTAATGGAATGGGCTATCTTTGAAAAATTAGCCACAAATCTTCTGTAGTAGCTAGCCAGACCCATAAAACTTCATACTTCAGACACATTGGTTGGAGTTGGCCACTCTACAATTGCCCTGATCTTAGCAGAATCAATAGCTATTCCATCTCCTATAATAATGTGACCCAAATAACTTATTTCAATTTTGAAAAATTCACATTTTTCAGGATTGGCATATAGCTTGTTCCTGCGGAGACATTCAAAGACTTGCCTCAAATGCTGCTCATGCTCCTCCAAGGAGTTAGAATATACCAAAATGTCATCAAGGAACACTACCACAAACTTGTCTAAGAAAGTCCTAAATACTCCCGGCATCAAACTCATGAATACTGATGGTGCATTAGTCAACCCAAATGGCACTACCATGATTTCATAATGCCCATACCTTGTGCGAAAAGCTATTTTATGAATGTCAGCTTCTTGAATCCTTAACTGATGGTATCCAGATTTGAGATCAATCTTGTAAAACACCTTGGCACCCTTCACTTGATCAAACAAATCATCGATGTGAGGAAAAGGATATCTATTTTTGATGGTAGCTTTGTTCATTTGTCTATAGTTGATACAAAGCCTCAAAGATCCATCCTTCTTCTTGACAAAGATAACAGGTGCTCCCCAAGGTGAAACACTAGGTCTAATAAGTCCGTTCTCAAGGAGTTCTTCAAGTTGAACTTTGAGTTCCACTAATTCTTGAGCAGTCATACGGTAAGGAGTCTTGGAAATCGGTTCGGTTTCCGGCAAAAGATCAATCCTAAAATCAATTTCTCTTTTAGGTGGGATTCCCGAACTCTCCATAATGAATACATCTGAGAATTCCTTTAAAATTGGATGATCTAAGCTGGTGTTCCAAGCAACTGGTTCTTCAAAATCATTGATAGAAATAGAAAACAATTTGCATCCCTTTTGAAAACATCTTTGAAGTTGCTTAGCAGAAATAATTCTGACTGACATAGGCCTCTTAACACCTGTAATAATCTTGATGGTTCTATTATCATCGATACACCTAACAGTCTTCTCTCTACAATCGATGACAGCTTGGTGTTGATCTAACCAATCCATACCCAGAATAATGTCATAAGAACCTAAAGGAATAACCCTAAGGTTAACTATAGTAGTAAAAGCCTTAAATTGGACCTTACAATTTTCAGCTATAAACCCCAATTCAACCTTAGTCCCTGATGCTAACTCGACTTGCCATGCCAATTCAGCTTTACTCATAGGAATTCCACATTGCTTAACCAAATTGGAAGAAATAAAAGAGCCAGTGGCACCAGAGTCAAATAAAATAGAGATCTTCTTACCTTGGTAATTACCTCTAGCTTCAATCACAGTGTTTTGATGATCTGCTTGTTTCTGATCCACAGTAGCAAAGATGCGATGATTCCTTCCAAAATCACCAACAGTAGCCTCAGAACTTGTGGCTTTAGACCTAACCTGACTATTGCCTCGAAGGGGACAATTCCATTGCAAATGCCCCAATTGCCCACATTGCCAACACTCTGCTCCTCTCTTGGTACTTTTATCCTATGATGAGTTCACTGGAGGTGATGCATAACTCTGTTGTACACTCTGAGTTGGTTTAAAGGACCTAGGTTGCTCAGGAACCTTGAAACTCTTGTTTGATTTGGAAAACTTTTCAAACTTCCTCTTCTGAAATTTACCACTCGATCCACTGGAAAATGCTTTGAAATTATCTTGATAAGGTTTCTGATTCTTTCCACTACTTTGAGCTGGTGGATTCACAGATCCTTTGGTTGAAAATCTTGACTTCAATTCTGTGAGCTTGGCTTGATCAGCAGCTTCTTTCACTGTCTTAGGTTTGAAAGTTCTCACTTCTTCTCCAATTTTAGGGTTCAAACCCCTAATGAAGTGTTGTACCAAAGGCTTATCATTCTCTAACCAACCGAAATATTTCTTCAGTTGGAAAAACCTCCTCTCATACATTTCCACTGTTGAGTTGCCTTGAGAAATGCTGAAGAATTCTTCGGATCTAGTTCATTGCCAATAATCTGACATGAATCTCTCACGAAATCTTTCTATGAAAAGCTCCCATGTAACCTAAGAGATAAGAATTCCAAGTTGCTCTAGTTCCATATTCCACCATATGGAAGCAAAGGATCTTAGCTGCATTATGGTCCAACAAACCTTCACATTACCGTGATAATCATGGAGAATAAAACACCTTTCGATGTTCAAGAGCCATGCTTCAGCTTCAACACCACCCTCTGTTCCATTGAAATATGGTCCTTTGAGCTTAGAAAGGTCTTTTAACTGAGTCCTGATAACAGGATCTTCTGCTACTGGGACTCGTATAACATGAGCATTTGCTACACCATCTGGAACATTGTTCCTAGCTTCAATGTTATCCAACCTATAAAGGATCCGTTGGAGAGCTTCAACCTGTGGTACCTCTCGATCTTCCTGATCCATTCCTATTAAAGGATCAACTTGTCCATCACCATGTATTCCTTAGCGACCTCATCCTCTACCTTAGCCACGACCACGACTATGTCGTCCACCCCTACCTCTACCTAAATCAGCATCAACTGGGTCACCATGCCTTTGTGCTCCTTGTGTAACAGGAGGCATGCTTGAAATCCTATAGAAAAGTTCAATAAAATCACTAACGGAAGCATAATGATAAAACCCTTTTAAAAACCCTTAAGCCCTGAGTGTTTAAACTTAGGCTCTGATACCAACTGTAACACCCGTATCTAAACTTAAAGATAAAAGATGATACTAAAAAAGATACAACCATAAACAAAACCACATAGAACCATAGTAAAATTTTTATAAAAAAAAAAAACTACAAACTGAAACATATAATCATAGTAACTGTTTCTAAGAACTTTATAGTTTACAATAGATTTACATCAGAGTAATAGAATACTCTTTATTCAAAGATTAAGTTCCAAAAACAAAATTTCCTTCTTTCCAAATCCATTACATTCTACGAATAGATCTGATAACTAATAACCATGAAATGATCTGTTTCCCATAAAACTTAACAACTACTATCCACTATCCCATACTCATTGATTTATCCATCTAAAACCTAAAAATCAAATGAACACAAATGCAAACAGAAAACAGGGCTCAGTCACAATGATAAAGAAAATGAAACATCTCCAATATCTGCAACCATAAAAGTCAGTATAATAAAACATTTATGTAGAATAAATACAGATGTAATTGAAAACTAAATAACATAATTCCATTCTTTTACACCAAAATCATCAAGCACTATATCTCTTTCTAACAGAAATAAACTCGCAAATAAAATGACAAAGTAATGATCCAATAGTTCATGGGTGTCCACATAAGGACCTACGCTATGTATCCGTAAGGAAACCTCGTAGTAATCCATTATGTCTGATGAAACCATAATGTTTTATCTTTGTTAATTGAAACCCATAACCCTTGAATTTATAATTATCACTTATTTAAACAATTGACAAAAATTCTTTCCCATAAAGATATAGACTAGTGTCAGTCACAACTGACAGAAATTCTATCATCACAAGGTACTAGACTAGTGTCAGCCCCCAATCTAATGATCATACTTTCATTATCTCAAAAACACTTGATCTAGCAATTAATGAAAGCAGTGAAATGAACTACATTACACAATTTCACTAACAATCCGTTTCTATTGCATCAATTTACAAAATTGAAACAACAATTAGAGATCCATTATAAAACCATGTTTCCATATTCCTTAACATACATACATAAACATGATGTCTCTCAAAAGATGAAAAGATCACAATTCTTTCTCCATCACAAATCCAATCAAATAATAATCTCCACATTAACTTAACATTAAATCTGAAACTGTACAATAAAATATCCATATTGAATTCATGTTTCCATTGAATAGAAAAGAACTAACATAATCATATATCAACTGAATCAATACAACACCCATTGCTCTAACAAACATTCAAGCTTGCCATAACCGATTTATTATAAACTAATTAGCCATACATCCTGCTCTATTAATTACAAGTTTATACCTCTATATACATGTTGGCGTAAGTACATGTATACACCATGGCTTGTGTATATATATATACATATCCCAGCAGGTATATATATTTATATATCTAATTGCATAAACTTGTAATTAATAGTTTAAGTCCATAAATATGCAATAGAAAAAAAACATACTAATCATCACAGTTCTATCAAAGAATACATCTACCTTAAAATACTACTAAATCTGTCGAATACATAAAATAATGACAGAATAGTAATAATAACCGACTTCTACCTCTAAACAAAAATACCAAAGTGTTTTTCCTTACTGTTCGAACAAGATAGTAATTGACTTTCCTATAAATCCCTTAACATTTCCTAATGTCATTACAATTGTATTACACACTGGTGATAATTACTAAAGAATCATAAAGCTCGCAATCAAGTTTTGACATAACCTAAGATATCCACACTATCACTATTTACTGAAACAGACAGTGACAAACACCCATTGACAAAACATGGACACCAGATAACTAAAGGAGTACACCCAGAAAAATACTTTAATCCACACTTATGTTGCAAGTGTAAATACAAAATACGACAGGTATCTAATAACACTATGAAATACCACTATACCCTATTTCCTCAATACAGCTCAAAAGAAAACATCGATACCAACTTCGGTTAATGACTGTGGTAGAAAAACCTGATTCCACCTTATAACCAAGACTTTACAAACTGAATACATTATGTTGCTACAGTGTTCCTAACAATAGGTAAAGTGCGAGAACACCATTAAAGAAGTTTTTTAACAAACACTCATCCTGCATTCCAAACTGGTTCTCATTCCCGATTAATTCCCTTTATACTGACCAAAGATAAAGTATACATCGACACCAAAACACACTAGGAAATAACCATATATCATCTGCAATAACTATATTCCCATAGTTCAGCACAACTTAACTAAAACATTGCCAAATTCATACTCAGTACAGAGAAAACCCCCCCAACACATTATGCTCGAAAACAACGTATTTAAAAACTTGTGTTTAATACCACACTAAAACCAAACACTTACTAAACAGTTGTTTGTTTCCAAATTTCTCCACTAATCACAACATTTAATAACTAGATTAACTTCCTAACCCATCCAAGAAAAGGACCGATTCATGACCAAAACTCACAAAATATACAAACACAAAACTTCACATTTCATCGACTAACAAATAGTAGTAATCTACATTCCATTAATTTTCATTTGCAGAACATAGAATTGAAATAGAGGATAAGGTGCGAGAATGCCCCTGCCTGGTATTCGTGTGAGAAGATATCCACAACCGAAATGCCAAAGCTAGCCCCTGCCTGGTGAGCTTCACAGATTGCCGAAATGCCATGCAAGAGAGCCCAAAATGAAGAGTTAACAGTAAGAAACACCCAACTTCCTAAATGACCATGAACAGAAGGGTTTATCTTGCCATGAAAACCCCTTTCCATTCCAAGCCACTTATCATGTAAGATACAACAGAAAAACAAGTCCATAACCAACTATTTACCCAAACTCTCGTAGAATAACATGGTGAAAAATAGAGTCAAAATCCAACTGCAACTCTTCACCAGAGCTAATGGCGGTCATCAAACACAACAATGAATTTTCATCGATAAGTTCATTCAATGCAAACTTATCTCTTGTAGTAAACACAACCCATTTCCTACCAAATGTCCATCCAAGTACAATTCCACAACCCGAAAAATAGCTTAAACCCCACTAACACCTCAATGTGATGATAGTGCATTAAAAACCCTGCCGATAAGTCATGTCTTCAAGCCAGATTATAATAAGAAGACTTAGGGATAGATTAATACATATATTTGTTAATAACATTAGTCTTTTTACTAACTTAAACATCTAAGATAACAGCGCATGACAATGCCAAATAACTAACACTTCATCACACTAACCTCCTACTATCATACAAAATAGGATATACTAACTTAGATAATTCATATAGTTTTAGTAAAAGATAAATAACATAATTACTAAAACAATTGCTCATATTTATATGTATAAAAATACATATATACAAGTTTATTTATTTTTGAATTCAAAATTTGATTAACATTAAATAACAATAATTCTCTATATATTGTCTATAGACATTAAGATACAATTAACCATAATAATAATAATGAACCAATAATCTGACAATTGACTAACCATTTAAATTGTCCTTATTTCATAATCAAACCAAAATTCAAAATTCAGTCTAAGCCAATTCTGTCATCAGAAAAAGACTCATTAAGCAATAGAAATAGACATAATTGTTTGAGTGTCTGGCAGAATTACAGAGATAAACATATTTAATCCAAATAACAAGGTTTAAAAGAATGAAATCAGAGTTCAAACTCATAGAAATCTAACATAACATAACATAACATAGAAAAGTAAAGCCTGGAGCTGTCAGGGGCATGACATAACCAATCCAACATGTATAGATTTTTTCACAATTAGAAGAATGACTTGTTTCACTTAGAATTGCATTCGCTCATATTTGGGAACTAGGATACAAAAGATCCCAAATAGGACTAATAGGCTCCATTATCAATGTTCCCGTTAACATGAACATCATACAAAATGCATTGCCACAAACAATTAATAGCACAAAAAAAATTGCCATCACTCTCAAACGATGCTTGGAATACAAAAATACATTTAAAATAGGGATGGTATGACCAAATGTGTTATCAATATTGAGCATTAATGATTGTCATTAGTATCAAAGGTTACCAAAGACATCAGTTGGTTATACATATATGAACCCAGTCGGTAACTATAAGCAAAACATGCTAGTCGATTAAGTATATACATCGAGCATCAGAAAGTTTACCAAGCATCAACAGACACCAATACCAAGAGAGACAGTAAACACCGAGCATCAGAATAAACATCAAGCAGTTTATATAGTGTTTACCGAGGATCACAGGAAATGACATAGCAATCAAGAATGGCACATTCTTCTATGCAAATGGTTACAATAGATTAGAAAATGTTTTACCGAGATTGAGAATAATTTATTGTTGAGATACGATGAAGATCTTATGTAATGGTTTGATCTAGGTTATTTTTGTACACCGTAGATCTTAGGTTTTTTCTGTCTAAGATTTGTAAACCTAACTTTGTATAAGTGGCATAAAGTTGTATGCTATATATTTTGTATGTTACATCATTTTTTATGTGAACTGATGTATGAGAGAAGAAGCACTTGAAGAACTAGCCAGCCTTCAAGATTATCAGTTGATAGAGAAAATTAGTATTCAGAGGAAATCAGATTAAGAAGAATCAGAGTAGGCTAACCGAGTAGTTCAGAGTAGAGATTCATCACACTAAAGGTGATATTTTATCAATACTTTATTGATCTGTATCAAATAATTAAGTTTTCATTAGTAAATAGATACCTATTTCTTTCTAATCATTGTAATAGAGTTAAAATCTCTTAACAGAGTAGACTTGACAGTCTTTTTGTAAATCTCTTAACCGAGTGCACACTCAAGTAGTGTTGCTAAAATCCTATAACTAGGTAGATCTAGCTGATCTAATATGTTACTCCTAACAGGGTAAGATCACTAGAAGTGATCAAAACTTGTATCCCTAATAGGAAAACCTTTTCTATCTGCAGTAGTGAAGAATTTGTGGGTGTCATCCCCACCATAGTTTTTACCTTCTAACAAGGGTTTTTGCATTACCAAAATACTTGTGTTATGGGAATTTTATATTGTTGATTTCACATTGTTTACTTTCACAAGTTGAATGGATGAATGATACATGCATTAGATACAAGTTATTTTGTAAGGTTACTACTATTAGTTGTTGTAGATCTAAAAGGTTGATGTGTTAAATTTTTTGTGGGTACCGATTCACCCCTCCCCTCTCAGTACTCTATCTCTCCTAATTCCAACAATTGGTATTAGAGCTTAGTTCTCTTATTGGACAATCTAACCACTGAAGGGTAAATATCTAAGTCATGGAGAGGTATAAGTTAGATAAGTCTATTGAGAATCAAAAGATTTAGATGCAGGTGTTTGTTGAATAGTATAAGCAAGCCAAGGAAGGACTGAAGAAATTACTGGTTGAAAGGAAGAACCTAGCTATTCTACAAAATGAGATTGGCTACCATGAAGAAGCAATTGATGATATATATCATATTGGATCTAGTTCTGGAAGTATTTTTGATGGATCTGAAAGCATGATCTTTGATTTGTTTGAAAAGAATCAATATTTAACCGAACAAGTGAAAGCACTGCAAATCAGTCAAGAATCTCAGATGGTGAGAATGGTTGAAATAATGAACAATGCTAGACATGATGAGAAAGAAAGGAATCTAGCTATTGAAGACCAAAGATAGACAACTAAACAACTACAAGCTAAAGAGAGTGAGATACAAAGACTCACCGATCATCACTTTCAAGTATCTAATCAGATGATGACTGCAAATCAAGAAGTAAACCAAGTGATTGGAGAATTATCTAGAAGAATTGAAGATGTTGCAATACTCAGAGAAGAGAATGAAAAATTGAGAAATGATATAAAGACACAAAAATAGAATAATGAGATGATGAGGCTAGCTGAGAACAATTCCAAGAAGATTGATGATTTTTTGGTTAATCAAAGAATATTTGGGAGTAGAGATGGAATAGGCTATACTGGTGAAGGAGAATCATCACAACAAGCTGAAAAAGTCAACAACAATCAAAATTAGAGACCTAAAGTGTTGACATGTTATCACTGTGGCAAACTAGGACATACATCTAATGTGTGTAGAAGAAAAGCACAAGGTAAACCACCTATCACTCCTAAGTTCAATGGTTATTGCTATTATTGTGGTAAGTATGGTCACCAAGCTTATGAGTGTAGAGCTAAACTAAATGATATTGCTAACAATACTACTATGGATAAAATATGCTATACTTGTAATAAACATGGACACACTGCATAAGAGTGTAAGGCTAAGATGAAACAAGTATGGACTCCAAAGCATAAGACATAATGCCAATTGTATCAACCGAAGAGACAAGGTAATTCTTATGTTTGGGATTATAACACATGGGCTAACTATGTTGCATGTGGTAGATATGGGCACATTGCAGTGAATTGTAATAGGAAAAGATGGGCTGGACAATCAAGAAGCTGTACATGCACTGGAATGGCATGTATGCATTGTCATAAGGTAGATCATTTAAGCAAGGACTATAGAGACTGAGCACCAGAAGAAGTTCATATATTTGAGAGTGGAAACACCATTGTAGATATCATGAGAATAAGGAATAGCATGTGGAAGAAGGCATCTAATGATAATGCAGAGTCAAGTAATGCTATCGATGAAACCTTGTCCACTAGATTGGGTGACATTGATACCTCCACTTAAGGTGATATAGGTATGAATGGGACTAACATTTCAAAATGATCACATTTTACATACAATTCCTTATATATGTCATGCTAATACTAAATTTTTATGAATGAAGATGCATTATGGTTTATATGTTTTGAGCTAACAAAGTTATACAGTCGGTAAAAGTTAGACTGAGAGTTGGTTACCCATCGGTAATCACCATTCAAGGTTAACCAAATGATAGTATCAACTAAGAAAAGAAGTATTGTGTTAACTGAGGTAATGAAAGATTGTAGTTGTCACCGAGTTGACAGTTGTCATGAACCAAAAAGTAGGTCAAGCATTTATTGCATAATTTTTTGAGTGAGAATATAAAAAATTCTATAAATACATGAAAGACGGAGTTTATTTTTCACATTACAATTTTGGAGAGCTAAGATTTTATAGAGCGAGTTCAAGAAAGAATCTTTCATGCAAATTCAAGTAGTTGTAGATCAAACTGAGCACACTCTTTGATACATTCTAAGTAAGTTGAAACCCTACCGAGCACATTTCTTGCAACTTATCGAAAACCTAGTTTGTTGAAATGGCATCTACCATGAGTTCTTCTAAAGTTGTGGATGAAGAAGTTAATTTAATAGTGTCAGCAAGTTACAAGGAACCACCTTATAAGTTACACCCTGAAGTTGCCTCGAAAATGGATATAGTGGGCACTTTTTCAAGCATCCCACTGAGGTTGTTGTTGATAGAAGACATACAATCATACATACAGTGTAAAATTGGGGAAATAGGTGATTTCAATATGTATGTTGTGTATCAAGAACTTTGTAAGGATAAAATGGAACTAAAACCAGAGCACAAATTGGTTGAGACACTTGGTCTTACTCATGCCCTAGATTTCCTAAAGGATTTTAAGAATGAATGGATTAGGGTTGTGTTGAGCCACTTTCATGAGGGCACATTCTGGATAGACAAACCAATCAAGGTCACAAAAAGAATGATTATCAAGGTTACTGGTTACCCTACTATCGATAAAGCCAAAGCATTTCAAAGCTCATCCCGAGCTAATGTTGAAAAGAATACAAGCATAGCATGGGATGGTAGAGCACTAAAAATTTCATCTATTATGGATCTTGAAGTTAAGTTCGTAGCACATGTAATTGGGTACAAGATATATCAGTCGAGTAGGTTAAACAATGTACCCTATAGCGCAGTCGACATGGTTGACAAATTGATAAAGGAGGGTCATCAGATTGACCTAGCTGAGCTACTACTGAGACAGGTTGAAGAAAACATGAAAACAATCAGGACACAAGAGTCCAATACTTGTAAGTTTGGATTACTCCTAGTATGTTTATTTTTCTATCTCCAGAAATTCTTTCCCTTTGTCGGTCACACTGACTGGATAGATGATACACCGATCACTTCACAAATATTTGGTATCATGAAAGATCTAGGAGACAATGCTAAGAATGTAATCAATAGTTATTTTGAATATTTTAAAGTGAAGATGAACTTAAGAAGTAGAATTCCTAATGAATTGGTCAAAAAATATGTGATGGATATTTGTTTCTTAGTGAACACCGACCACACTATGATAAAAGCTGTAGAACCAAGGAAAAAATGGCTAGCACCTATGGGCTATGAAATGGATCATGATTTTGGTTTGAAATCTATTAAGGCACTGCTAGCATTATCAAAGGACACTAAGGCTGTAAGGTTTGGAGCCTTTGAGGAAGCTAAGTCAAGAATAGAAACTAATTTGGTCATCGGTATAATGACAAGGAAATCAAGGAAAATGAAGAAATTTTAAACTGAGCACTTTGGAGATGTATCAGACTTATCTAAGGAGTCACCAGTTGAACCTACAACTAAAGGTCATTTGATGTTGGCTGACAAACCATATGACAGTAGGAGGCCAAATTTGAAGAAGAACAAGAAGCTACACTAGTTCCTCTTACTAAAGCTCCAAGGAAGAGGTAGTTGCCAGTACAAATAGGTGCATGCATAAGGTCATCAACTGCAGCTTCACCACCGAAGAAGAAAGTAGCTGAGAAGGTAAAAAACTGAAAGGCTGCTACACCAACAAAGACTTATGTAAAGAAAGGACCCAAGGCTATAGCAGAGATGCCAAATAAAAGGAGAAAATTGATAAGAAACGGAGAAGAACTTGAGGATGAAGAAGATGACCACAATCAATTCAAGGTTGTCAGTAGTAAGAATAGGACAATTGATGAGATTGCTGAAGATATAATTGAGAATGGAAATCTTGTAGATCTAAAACTCAGTAAGTTTGACAGCATGTCAAATGAAGACCAAAACAAAATTGAGGAAGCCATCATCCAGATGATGATACGCTTCAAATGAGTTCCATTAGATTTTGAATTATCGCTACCCAAGACATTAGAGGACCGAATAAATCAAAAGTGATCATATGCCTTGGACATCGAGAAGAGGATGAGGGAACAAGCCCTTGTAGTGATTGCACTAGATTTATCTCTTGATGAGATTAAAGAGCTTATGGATACTTATGTGCAGAGATTCAAAGTCAAGCACCAAGCTATGCAAATAATAGATGAGAATTTGGAAAATCTTGATGAGTCTAGTCAACTTATCTGGAGTTCACTTTTAGTTGTCAAAGAGCATAATGAGAAAGTTGCATTTCAAAATCTATCTAAAAAGAAACAAAATTCAAAAGGTAAAGGAGTATTCATTGAGGATAATGTAGCAAAGAAGAACAAAGAGTCAAAGGTATCACTTATTGAGGTAATTGATACAACAATTGGTTAAGAAATTAAGAACAATTCACAAGATGCACCGAATCCAGAAGTGATTTAGATTGAGGATACAAATGACAAGGATGTACTCATTAATGACATCACAAGTAGTGATCCTAATGACAGGGATGATGATGATGATGTGAATAATGCACAAGACAATAGACAGGATGAAGCACAAGCTACGAAGTGTGCATTTCCATCACTACCGGGTGAGCTTCCTGTACTTGTTGAAGCTATAGAGATTCTATCCCAGGAAAAACCTGAAGGCTCTATCCCTAAGAAACCATGAGACATAACAGGGGAAGCAAGCAATGAACCTCCTGTAGAGACAAACAAGCCTGAAGGAAAAGAGGTTGATAAATTAGAAACTAAAGGAAAAGAGGCTAATGAAATAGAATCAAAGGCACAAGAAGAGCCTAAGACAACTAAGGACACCCCAAAAGACACCACATCCAAGGCTCCACCTCATTCAATTGACACATAGGTTACCAAGGATCATAAGAAGGAAGATAGCATGTCTACCAAGTAGAACACTCCAAGGGTAGAAGACAAAGCTATTATCACTGTTGTCAAGAATTCACCCCTTGCACCGAAGAAGAAGAAAGGAAAAGGGTTAGTCACTCTAGATGAAGTCATTGTGATACTTGACTGTGACCCGAGGACCCTTAGCCTTGATGAATTGAGAAAATATGGGGAATTATCTACAAGGAAAGCAACATAAGAGAAATTGAGACAAGAGAGTAAGAGCAAGGAAATACTAGAAACTGTAAGAGACATCTTACAACAAGTCATCCCTGAGATAGATGTAGATGAGGACACGCTGATTATGGACCAACTTGCTACTCTTGCTGAAGGAATCAATTCCCTAGATGTCGATGCTGACAGAAGAATTGAAGAGCGAGCAGAGTCAAAGATACAAGATAAATTAGCTGAAAGAATAAGCCAAGAAGTGGAAATCAACAAGGTTAAGCTTTTAGAGATAATAACTAAAATTTAGTCTATTACAACATTAATCTATCAAATCTTGTATAAGCTATGCACTGTCAGAACCTTCACTGCAGAGATCAGTGAAAAGATTAAACAGTTTGAGAATGAAATCTCAATCAGTGCACTAGCAACTACAACCGAGCCAAAAGCTTTTTCAAAGCATATACTCAGAGTTCAAGAACTCAGGTAGTTGATAGCAGATCTCAAGAAGCAAGAAGAGTGCATAACTGATCAGGTTACTAAGTTGTAGATAGAACTCCTTCCATACTTGAAAATTTTTTAGAAACATATTGTCAGGGAACAATAACTTGTTGCAACACTAGAGATTTTTGTGTTGGAAAACATATTTGATATGCATGCACAAGTTGGTCTTGAGCACATTTCTCTCACCAATGTGAATTAGGAATGGGAAAACCTCTTGGAGTCACTCAAGAAAACCCATCAGCACATTTTTGACAAGTTGTAAGTATACAATTTTTGTATTTGGTATTAATATCAAAACGGGGGAAATCAATGTATATGCCAAATATGTACATTTTTGCTAAGTATACTACACATTACCAGAGCATGCACCGAGGGGGAGTATTTAGAATTTTTTTTGATATGTATATGTCTATGGCAGAGATATAAGTTTTGAGACATAAGGTCTATATACATTCAAGTTTTGATGCTAATGCCAAAGGGGGAGATTGTTATCTCTATTGAGCATTAATGATTGTCATTAGTATCAAAGGTTACCAAAGACATCAGTCAGTTATACATATATGAACCCAGTTGGTAACTATAAGCAAAACGGGCCAGTCAATTAAGTATATACACCAAGCATCAGATAGTTTACCGAGCTTCAGTAGACACCAATACTGAGAGAGACGGTAAACACCGAGCATCAGAATAAACACCGAGTAGTTTATATAGTGTTTACTGAGGATCACAATAAATGACATAGTAATCAAGAATGGCACATTCTTCTATGCAAATGGTTACAATAGATCATAAAATGTTTTACCAAGATCAAGAACAATTTATTGTTGAGATACGATGATCTTATGTAATAGTTTGATCTAGGTTATTTTTGTACACCGTAGATCTTAGGGTTTTTTTGTCTAAGATTTGTAAACCTAACTTTGTATAAGTGACATAAAGTTGTATGCTATATATTTTGTATGTTACATCATTTTTTATGTGAGCCGATGTATGAGAGAAGAAGCACTTGAAGCACTAGCCAACCTTCAAGATTATCAGTTGATAGAGTAGATTAGCATTCAGAGGAAAATAGATTAAGCAAAATCAGAGCAGGCTAACTGAGCAGCTCAAAGTAGAGATTCATCACACTAAAGGTGATATTTTATCAGTACTTTATTGATCTGTATCAGACAATTAATTTTTCATTCGCTGATAGATAACTATTTCTTTCTAATCATTGTAATAGAGTTTTGTAAAATCTCTTAATAGAGTAGACTTGACAATGTTTTTGTAAATCTCTTAACCGAGTGCACACTCAAGTAGTGTTGCTAAAATCCTATAACTAGCTAGATATAGTTGATCTAATATGTTACTCCTAATAGGGTAAGATCACTAGAAGTGATAAAAACTTGTAGCCCTAATAGGAAACCCTTTTCTATCTGTAGTACTGAATAATTTGTGGGTGTCATCCCCACCATAGTTTTTACCTTCTAACAAGGGTTTCTGCATTACCAAAATACTTGTGTTATGGGACTGTTATATTGTTGATTTCATGTTGTTTACTTTCACAAGTTGAATGGATGAATGATACATGCATTAGATACAAGTTATTTTGCAAGGTTACTACTGTTAGCTTTTGTAGATCTGAAAGGTTGATGTGTTAAATTTTTTGTGGGTATTGATTCACCCCTCCCCTCTCAGTACTCTATCTCTCCTAATTCCAACACAAATGGAGTCATGGAATCTCTTAGTCAACTAACAAAGACACAATTATACAGAATGCAAAATGTTGAAATAAAGAAAGATTGGAAAGAATCTCTCAAAATTAATGTTGAAAATGAACCATCAACATAAATCAGTGCAAATGAGTCTGATTCAGATAGTGAGATAGAACATGGAGAGTCTACTAAAACTTTGATACATGGGTTTACTGAATCTAGATCTATACATAAAATGCAAGACAAAATAATTGATGTGGCACCTGTACAAGAGAACTAACCAATTGGAATATTCAAAGACAAATATGCTGAGGAAATGAATTTTTCCACATTATTCTTTGGAAAAGCACGTGATGAGGACATTGTCCAAAAATTTAGTTACCAAAAAATTTCAATATGGGAACTCCTACAGTCAGAAAGACACTTTGCATACCATAAAACAAATATCTTCTTCAAGATGATAAAGATAATAGTACAACAAGTACTATCTACAATGTGGATACGAATATGAAAAGGTCAATTAAAAGGAATGAAATTGTTGGCAAAAGATGTCAAACAAAAACCAAACCTAGAAAAAATTCTAAAATTAGATATTGGATATGTTGATTTCAAAAGAATAAGAATATCTCCAGACTACACACAACAACTTAAGAAGAATGTTTTTGTAATGCTACGACAACTCGGACCACCAAATTTTTTTATTACTTTGACTAGTGCTGAACAAAATTGGGAACCACTCACAAATACACTTGAGGAATTGTACAGTTTACACTAGTTAAAATTACAATAGCAACATGATAGTGAAAAACAAAGTGATAAATTTCATCTAATCAAGAAAGACCCAGTCACTTGTGCACACTATTATAGACATAGAATAAATGCAATGAAAAAGATGATATTGATCGATGATTCTTTATTTGGAAAGGTTTCAAATTATTTCTCTATAAATGAATTTCAAAATTGAGGAAATAAACATGATCATTTCCTACTCTGGGTAAAAAATGCACCGATCTATGGGAAAGATAGAAACATAGGTATCAAAAACTTTGTTGACAAATACCTTACTTGTAGTACTGAACATTTACAACATGCTCTTCATCCACTTCATAAGCACCACCATACAAAGCAATGTAGAAGATCTAAAAAGATAGCTTGCAGATACAATTTCTTGTTTCCACCTCTCCAAAAGAAAATGATACTTGAATCACTTTCAGAGAAGAATGAAGAAATAATTACAAAGGCAACTAGTAGCTTTTCCAAACTACAAAAAGAAAACTATGACATCTCATGCACTTTTAAAATGGTCTTAGATGAAATTGACATGGATGAAGATGAATATATTACAGCTCTAAGGTCAAATTTACATAGACCCCCACTCTTTCTACAAAGAAAGCCATCAAAAATTTGGAACAATAGCTTTGCAAAGAAAATGCCACATCTGTGGAAAGATAATACATATGCACAATTTCTACTTAATGCATATGCTATAGAAATGTATTGTAGCTTATACATGACAAAAGTAGATAGATCAATGACATATGCATTTAAGATAATACACAATGACCATCAATGAGATAATATTTATGCAATAAGGATGATAACCAAATTTGGAAATGCACTACTTAACTTACAACACATGTCATCACAACAAGCAACTCACATTGTCTTGTAACTTCCACTAAATCACAGCTCAAGAAAATGCATATTCATAGATACAAGAGCTGACAATGATCGCACATTTATACTAAAACCAACTAAAGAATTAAGTAAAGAACCTGATGAGTTAGAAAATGTTCTTTCCAAATATTTGGTGGACCATTATTTGAAACACCCTCCAAGTATTACAAGCATATGCCTTGCAGAATTTGTTTCTAAATATAGCAAAAAAGGTGAAAAAGTCACACCAAAATCAAAACAAAGTGTAATACGATTCATCAACTTTAACAAACATATCGACTTAGAAAATTATTGTAGAGAACAATTTCTACTCTATGTACCATTTAAAATAAATGAGAGAATGCTAAAATATTTTTTCCCATCATGGGAAGAAGCATATTTCCACCATGAGAAAATAATCAATATAAATAAAGAAAATTTTAATCATAAGACAACCTATGCATGGGGTGACATTGACAAAGTCATCAATGAATTAAAATCTGAACAAGATGACACAGAAAGTGAAACCTTCACACCAAAAAAAACAAAAACAAATTAAAAAATATGACATACAAAAAGACATGCAAGACAAAATACACATTAAACAAAGCAACACATCTTATAACACATTCGAAATCAGCCAACATCCACAGATCATGGAAAATAATGAGTACTACAAATTGATGTAAATTTTTAATAGAGAACAACAAGCAATCGTTAAAGATGTTATAATGAAAAAATTAAAGAACAACAAGAACCCATTGCAGTTGTTCTTGATAGGCAGAGCCGGAACTGGAAAGACTTTCACCGCAAAAGCTATATACCAAGCTCTCCTTTGCATTTACAATAAGTCCATTGACAATGATCCCAACAAACCAAAGGGTATAATAACTGCTTACATAGGCAAAGCTGCATACAACATAGGTGGAATCACATTACATACAACATTTCACATACCTTTTATAACATCTGAGTATCTTCCACTTAACAGTGAAATATTGGATGCAATGTCAAAGCACTATGATCAGTTACATGTACTTCTCATTGATGAAATATCATTAGTTGGTGCTACATTCCTATGTTACATTGACAAACGATTACATGATATAATGAAAACACCTACTACATACTTCAGAAACTTGGACATAATTTTCTGTGGTGACTTATATCAAGCACAACCAATACTTGATAGTGTTGTATTTGAAAATAAAGCAACTATGTCAGAATTGATGTCCTATAATTTCTGGAAAGACAACATCAAGTGTTATTCTCTAATATGCACAATGAGACAAAATGAAGAGAAATTTATTTCTATTCTTAACAAAATACACATAGGTATACAAAAAAATGAAGACATACATTACCTCAACCAACAATGCTTACGAGGACCACCATTGGACCCAACGCTACCTTTCCTTTTCTACAGAAAAAAGGATGTTGATGCTCACAATAACAAAATGCTATCAATATTTTCTGGTGAAATGATAGTCCTCAATGCAATTGATGAACATGATGACAACTGCAATGCAATTCAATTTCACAAGTACACAATTTCTCTCCCATTAAAAATAAATATTCTTGTAGAACTATATGCAGGAAACTACAACACAAAAGATGGTCTAGTGAATGGATCAGATGGAATATTTAAAATATATACAAAATATAATGATTTTGATATAGTATGGATCAACTTTAGTGATACAACAATTGGTCAACAAAAATGCAAAAAACTTGTGCAATGCTATAATGAAACAATTGATGATGACTGGGTACCCATACTTCACATTAGCCGACCTATTCCAAAATTGTTTTTAAACAAAAAAATTATAATTAGAAAACAATTTCCACTACAAATAGCATGTGCAAGAACCATTCATCGGTCCCAAGGACTCACAATGCAAGCTATGGCATTTGATCCTATGAGCATAAGACAACATGGATTAACATACACAATGCTCTCATGAACTAAATCAATCAACTCATTATTTTTGTTAAAATCTCTATCAGTAAAAAAAATTAAAATAAAAGAAAAAGTATGCCTTGAATCAAATGCAAAATGGAAATTGGAGAGAAACAATACTTGTTGTCATAATGCATCAGCTATGCTCTTATGTACATTAAACACACACAACTTGAATGCTCAGATTAATAATATTATTAATGACTATGATTTAATGCCATCTGACATCTTGTGCTTGCAAGAGGTACACATGCACCCACCTAAAACACATGTTCTATTTCAACATTTCAACAAATTCCATGCTCATAACATACACAGTATAATGACTTTGACCAAAAGGAACCTAGACATCACAAAAATAAAACAACATAAAAAAATAAATATTGAAGCTATCACAATAACAACTTTTATTGAAAGCAATGAGCTAAATGTATGTAATGTTTATGCAAAACCTAATGCTCCCATTCAAGAATATTGTACCATTATTCAGCAAGTAACCACATATGTGAATTCTAAGAGCACTGTATACATTTTAGGTGATTTCAATATTGACATGTCAAGTAAAAATAGAAGGAAAGACATTCTTGAAAAATTTATGCAAGACCACAACATGATTTATATCGTAGACAAAACACTCAATGTATACAACTCATCAATTGATCACATTTGGATCAATTCAAGTACAAATACATGTTGTACTTACAAAGTAGAGGCATATTGAACTGACCACCTTGCTACATTCATAAAGTTCCATCTCACATAGAAAACTGACACCACTTAGACTGCTAACAAATATACCAACAAAGATAAATATAATAAACTTGACATCTATAATAATGCAAAAAAATTCACAAGCAATCAATTATCCCATCTATAATAATAACCCTAATTTGATGATGCATACCACCACTTTATATATTTTTTATGCAGCAAAAAAATGGAAGGAAGCAAAAGAACTAGAAAAGGAACACATATGAAGCAAGACCAGACAACAAAAAGGTAATAAAATTTTCCTTCTTTAACATTATTAATCCTTGTATGCTAGTAGTCAATAGAGAATGGATCAATTGATACATAAACACGTATATTTTTTCTTCTAGTATGGATTGCCCATATGTTAAATTACTAAAATGATATTGTCATATTTGGTCTAGGTCAAAATTGGGCAGCCCCACCTCCATATCCATTGAGGACCTAAATTCAAGAAAACATGCAACACTTTTGAAGGAGATATCCTTGTCATATATATAGCAACATTGGACAGGGAAAGCAAAACATGTGAAGTCTTGCGCGCATACTTGACAGACTTTAGAGTAGAAATGACAATAACTTTAAATAACATAGGCAATCTTATACAACAATATACAGATAAAATAGTCCCAGGAACAACCATTTCAATATCAAGATTTCAAGTTGCACCTAAAACAAACTATGATCATGGAGATTGTGATTGCATCTTAATATTGAAAGAATCAAGCACAATTGAAGCTATACCATGGCTTTGTCAGGAATACAAATTCATACCAAGCACCACAATCAAACAACTACTCATGAGCACAAGTAACTATGCCATTGGCACACTATTAATTGCAGGAAGACAATTAGGCTCCCAATATGTAGTAGACATAAAAGATAGAAACATTGATGAAGAGAGAGTACAGGTAACAATATTCTTGAACACTCAGCTTTTCTATACTTCACATGTAATCACTATATTTGGTTGTAACTTGCAAAAAATAACACATGTTATCAATGACTAGCTCCAAATAAATTATGCATTTCAAGAACAAACTATGGAAGTAGCACAACAATTGCAAAAGGGTGAAATTCCTACAATGTTATTCAAAAATATTGTACGATGGAATGACATGTAAAAAACATTCCATATAGGCATTGCTACATTCATCTATGATGAACTACAACTAATTTGAATACATTGTATAACTTGAAGATCTATGATTTAAGATCACTGAGTTGGTGATTAGATATGTAAGATGATAAAATCAGTAATATGTTGTCATTGATGTCAACTAGTTTTAACAGTACTTATCTTGTAAGTTACTATACCCAAACATTTGTATAAGAAGAAGAAAAGAGATGAAGAATAAATATATCTACATGAGGAAGATGGATATGACAGATCAAGATAAGGAATACATTGGGTAACTTATGGATGAGTCTATGACCTTATGTTATTGAATTGATTATGTTGCATTCATCTATGATGAAGGATAGAGAAAAATGCACAAAGTAGTGTTGTCGGTTAATGAACCATTTTAGTATACACCGATGTAGTGTAGTGTATATCGATCACAGTACAAACCAAGCTTCTGTTCACCGACACATTTCTTTGTTAACTGAGCACAAAAAAAGAACTAAATGACTAGTTTAGCCGATGGAAGTTGATGATCTATAAAGTACCTCGAAATCAAAGATGAAGATAATGTTTGTTATGAAGATCGATGACTAACATAATTTGAAGAAGATCTAATGAATTGAAACAAAATGTGTTACTGACACATCAACCGAAGAAGGTTTAAGCGGAAAAATCAACAAAGGAGATTAAGCAGAAAAATATGATGGATGGAAATAAAATAGTTTACTCATCTATTTAAGAGACAAGGATTTCATGATGAAATCATGCCAGAAGGAGATTGCAAAGATATCACATGAACAAGCTTCATGCATGCCTGATCAGACTGGTTAAGGAGAACCGAACTGCAGAGATTACCAAACATCATAAAGCTATTACCGAGCGATAGTAAGTTACTAAATATTTATTGAAATAGAATTGATATATTGATCAGAGGATTTGAATGAGCTTAACATAGATCTGATAATCTACAATTGAAGTTGTGCTGTAATCAAATCAACTTTTGTTACATTTTAACCATTGTAAACAGAGAAATCTCTTAATAGAGTGGACTAGAAAGTCTTGTAATGTCATTCATAGAGTGTACATTTGTTATCCTATCAACTCCATAGTGAATGCTAGTTGGAAGATAATGATTGGTCTAAAATCCTCTAACAAGGTCACACCTCACAGTGTGTTTGTAACCTTTAACAAGGTTGGGTCTTCATCGACCTCACTTCAGAAGAGTGAACAATTTTTGGGTTGTCGGTCCCAGGTGATTTTTCCCTTCACAGGGTTTCCACATTAAATCTCTTGTGTTATGTGTTGATTGTGATGATTGTTTGTTATCATACTTTACATGTTGCATATTGGATTTGATCAGTAATCACTATATTTTATTAACTAGTAATCGGTAAAAGCATAGACAAAATACTATTTTAGTTTACCGAGCTGCAAAAGTTTTAGTAAATTGTTTTTGGATATACATTTTGTGATTGGGACTGTGGATAATTGATTCACCCCCCTCTCAATTATTCTAACAATTGGTGTCAGAGCGTTGGTTGCTTAGAATAGAGTTTTAAGGACTTTAGTACAAAGATCTCAAAATGTATAAGAGGGAAGTGCCAAAGCTAAACAAGGATAATTTCATAGTATGGCAAAGCCGAATGAAGCTGCATGTATCTGTAATTGGGAATTTTGACCTGACACTAATGGAGAATGGCTACATTGCACCGCCCACTAGTCCCTTGACTCTTGATCAACTAAGAGATAGGCATGAACATAATGTTACTATGATGGAGATTGGTCTTGCCTATGCCGATGCCGAATTTGAAGATATTAAAAATTGCACTACTGCTAAAGGTATGTGGGATAAACTTGCTCAAGTTTATACTGGTGATGTGAATGTCAAAAGAGCCAGAGTTGAAAGATTAAGGGGAAGATTTGATGATATGAAGATGAAGGAAGGAGAAAATATTGTGCAGTACACAAATAGATTGAAAGAGGTAGTGCATGCAATTAGAGCATCTGATGGTGTTATTGATGAAGAGACAGTGGTAAGCAAAGTTCTCAGAACCTTATTGTCAGTTTATGCAATCAAAATATTTGCAATTCATGAAACAAGGTCTGCATCTGGTAACAACCTTACTCTTGATAATTTGATTGGTAAGCTTACAACCTTTGAATTGAATAACTTTGACAATAGTGTTGTACCATCTATTGAATCTTCTTTTATCTCTTCTCTGAAGATTGGTAATTCTAGTAGCAGAAATAAGAATGATGATAGTGATAGTAATACTAATGATGAGCTTGATGAGCTTGAAGCTCTTATGGCCAGAAGGTTACCTAAAGGTAAAGGTAGATATAGAGGTAAATTACATTTAACATGATTTAATTGTAAAGAGGTTGGTCATATTGCTGCTAGATGTCCATGTAGGAAAGATGATGACATAAACAAAGACTGATTTGGTGAAGGAAGCTATAGGAGAAGAGGCAACAGAAGTTACCAACACTACAATAGAGACAACTGAGACACTAATGATAAAGACAATAAGGTGTGCTACATTGTAGAAGAAGATGTCACCGATACTGACACTGATGAAGATGTGGAGGTACTATTTGTTGCAATGAAGGATGACTCAGAGGACGATGAGAGGTATGTAGAGACAACACTTATCTCTAAGTTTAATAAAAATGATAAATGGATTATAGATAGTGGATTTACACATCATATGACTGGTGATGAAGAGAAATTTTATCATCTTGAAGAACACAATGGAGGATCTATTAGAATGGGTAATGATGCACCTTGTATGGTTAGAGGAAAAGGATCCCTAATGATAAATGATAAAATTAGATGTGACAATTCTTATTGGGTAAAAGGTCTAAACTATAATTTGCTAAGTGTGGCACAACTGAACAATTCAGGCCACCACCAAGTTGCTTTTGAGAGAAAGAAATTGAAGATATATGATGATGGAGGAAGACTTATTGGAACTGGAACACAATCAAGAGGTAATTTGTTTTATCTTGATAATGATCACTCTTCTTGTTTAATGATGAAAGATGAAGATGCATGGTTGTGGCATAAGAGGTTATGTCATGTGAATTTTGATAACATGATTAACATCAGTAAAAAGAAAAAGGTTAGAGGTCTTCCTAACTTATCTAAGCCTGATCATGTTATGTGTCATGAATGTCAGAAAGGTAAAATGACAAAATCTAGTTTCAAAAGCAAAGATTATTCAACAAAGAAATTACTTGAGTTAGTGCATACCGACCTATGTGGTCCTATGAGAACTCAAATTTACTATGGAGAAAAATATTTTATTCTTTTTGTTGATGATTATACTAGATTAATGACAGTCATGTTCTTAAAGGAAAAATTAGAGGCATTTAAGATATTCAAGTGGTATAAAGAAAAAGTTGAGAAAGAGATTAGTAAAGAATTGAAATGCTTAAGATCTAATCGAGGTGGTGAATTTATTTCTGATGAATTTACTAACTTTTGTAATGAACATGGTATTAAAAGACAAGTCTCTACACCGAGGACACCACAACAAAATGGAATAGATGAAAGGAGGAATAGGTCAATAGTTGACTATGCAAGGACACTGATGTTACAAAAGAATGTTGCTTAGACATACTGGAGGGAAGCTATTAGCATAGTTGTTTATGTTCTGAACTGGGTACAACTGAAGAAGGACACTAATAAGACACCCTATGAGTTATGGTTTGGTTACAAACCCACTATAAGTTATTTTAGAGTTTTTGGAAGTAAATGCTTTATTCTGAAAGATGAAAGAAAAGGGAAGTTTGACTCAAAAGGTGATGAAGGGATATTTCTGGGATATTCCACTAAAAGTAAAGCATACAAGTGTCTTAACAAAGTAACTAATAAAATGATTGAAAGTACTAATGTTTGAGTTGATGATTTTGATGATAAGAATGCAGAGGAAAGCACAAAGGAACTGGAAGACTACGGTAGATTCAGTTACATTGAACAATCAGAGTACCTGTAGTACCCTGCCCCTAGTCTGATTTTATAAATGTTGTAATTGATTTAGGATGATAGACTATATGCTAGGGAATCATTGATGTGTATGATTATACTTACCCCATACTTGTATGTGTATGGTGTTCATGTATGCTTTTATATTTCTTCTTGATGTGCTTGATGTGGTTGAGGGACAGAGTCATAGTTACTTGCTTGCGAGGTCCACACAATCAGCTGATCCCCGCCATTGTCTGTTATATCTTTATATATATGCACATGCTTGTCTCTTATGCAGGTTCACAGGTACCAGGCATTGACTTCCCTAAATTGTCAGGATGAGCGTGCCCTATTGCTAATCTAAATGGTAAAAGAGGGGAGATAATATTCAATTCCAAATCCTAACCTAAGTCAAATATTGTCCTAAAGTAGGAGACAAGATTCTGTGTTTCCACCCTTCTAAACTCGCCCAACTGGCAAGAGTTTATACCTATGTCCTGAGTATGAATGTGGGTCCTTAGGTCTTTTGATTCTTTGGTTTGTGGCGTTTGGTGTGATTTCTATTTTTAGATCATTCTATTGTTAGCCGTGGAATATCATTTAAATGGTAATTAAATAAATGTATTTATTTAGTTTAATTATTATTTTTATTGTATAGTGGTAGCAATAAATTAATTGGGAATTAATTTTATGCTAATATTGAGTGTGGTTGAAATATTTAATTAATGTGAATTAATTAAATAATTTCACCTTAGAAATATTTAATAATGAAATTGACCTTTGTTTAATTAAAATATATTTATTAAATTAAGGGTTATTTTGGCATGTGGTATTTATGTTAACTAAATGTTCTAATTTTCAATTATTTAAATGCATTAAGTTGCACATTCATAATTGAAGGAAATTGAATTGATAATTTAAGTTAAAGTTTGGTTAAGAGATTTTAAACTAAAGTCAAAGTGAAGAGGAGACTTCAGTTCAACTAAGACTAAATTGTAAACTAAACTTCATCTTCATGTAAAGATCTCTTGGAGTCGAGTTTGAACTATTGCATGTGGAAGGAGATTCCCTTTTTGTATTGAGGGTTTTAGCCATTATTCGGGTACATAGTTTTGGAGGAAAAATTTGGACACAGGTTTGGAGAAGGATTTTGAAAAGGTTGGACTTGGTTGAGCAATTGGTTGGTAGCTTGGGTTTCTTTCGATTTTGGTCTTCATCAGTTTTTCTCTGTGGCATTGTTTTCAAGGTAGGATTCGATCATCTTGGAAATTTATGTTTCATGCATTTTCAAATGACTTTTTTCTTCGTGCCGGTTGTTTAGCCTGTCTAAAATTTTATTCTATGAATTCTCTTTTCGTGTTTTGATATTGGTCTTATGGAAATCCTTACTACGTACATCTTCTGATTTCATATTTTAGAATTTTTATTTTTTTTCCATAAGGATTTACAGTCTGAACAATTCTTGTTAAATGGTTGCTTTATGAATTTTTAAGGTAATTGGGTTATCTAGAAAACCCTAGTTTTTGGAAATTGATGAAATTGGTTAAATGTAAGCTATTTATTATTTTATGTTGTAGCTCAACTGGTTGCTATACCAAGTTGTTGTGTATTGTATTACGATAGAAATATATATATATATATATATATATATATATATATATATATATATATATATATATATATATATATATTCTTCTATGTTTAGTAATAGAAGTTGGAATTAAAGCTTTAATAAAAAATTAAAAAACTTTGCAATTTAATAAGATTGTTAACAAAAAATATATTATAAATTTTTCTTTATGGGGGCACTTTTTGGTACCCCTTAGGGCTGCATGCGCAGTACCCTAAGGTACTAATGCACTGCACAGTACCCATAGGTACTGACACGCATGTCAGTCCTTGCAGAGGGGCTGCGTACGCATGGCGGGGACATGCGGGTTCCGTGGGACCCCCTCCCCCTTTTGTTATTAAAGTGTTTTTTTTAATTTGTTTGTATTTTGTTTTAAAACTTTATTAAATAGTAATTCTTTATTACTTAGGTTAATTTTTGTTTGTTATTAAAATATAATTCTTTTGGTAATTTGGTTTATTTATTTATTTATTATTAAAGATTCATTCTTTTATTAAAATTGTTTTTTTAATATTTGATTTGTGTATTCATTTATTAAAGGAAATTAGTTTAATCTAATTTTTAATTTAATTCTTTTGTATTGTTAAAATGATTATTGTGAGGCAAATAATTATGGATCTTAGTTCGTACTTTAATTGTTTTACAATTGTTTTGTAAAAGTATTATTTCAATTTGTTTATAATTTTAATTTGATTAATTTTGTTATCAGACTATTTAATGTCCTAGATATATTCGAAAGCTAGAGTAAATTTGTATTGCTTATTATCGGTTGTATCTGGCTAAAGTAGATATTCTTGTGTATGTTAGTGATGCAATCTTTAGCATGCGTGGTTTATTGTGAAGAATTTAGATGCCTTGGGCAATTTTTCTTGAATTGCTTTTTAGGGGTTGTAGTTATCTTTTGGGATTATAATCTAGAGGCGGGTTTTGGATATCTTTTTGTCTTGTTTGTTTTCCTTGCAGACGTTGTTAGGTTGCATGAGATGTTCTAACCCTAGGTGGGTTTGATCCTACTGGTTTCTAGTCTTGTATGTTGAATCTAGTTGTAGAGATTCATGAGTTGTGATAACTCAAAGTCCTTTTGGATCTTGTGAAATCCTAGGGTAGGTCATCTGAGTGTATATTAGGAAGTGGCTTGTAATTGGTGTCGGGGCCCAGAAGTGGCTACCAGGAGATCCCATTACAAGTAGTTTAATAAGTGATAATAAATAAACATTGGGAATTTAAAATGAACCTAAAAAGATATTATGAGCCTCACCCATGCCTAAGTTTCTGATTGAGTTTGACTAGGATGGGAGTGAGATGATGCTTGCCACCTTTATGGACTGGATATGGCATAGGTAGTACATTGTCTACATGAGAGGTTACTATAACCACATAAAGTCACTAGGGTGCCAGGGTCTGAAGAGACTACCAGGATAACCTTAGAGTTGGCTCATGTGATGACACTTCCTGTATACATCTTAGGTTTCCTACATGTTTTGGTTGCCTCTGGTTGAGTATGTTATACCTTGTTGTACTTTTTGTACCTTTGAATTAGAAGCTTTTAGGCCTCTTCCTTGGTTGTTTTTGTTTGTTATCCGAGTGGGATCTAATGTTATCTCCTCAGTACGGTGGGAGTGGACCGTTTAGGTTCATGAGGTTGGGTGGTAGTGATTCTTTTACCATTTGAGATTCTGATGTTCATGCACCGAGGCTGGATGATCCTTATGGTAGTTGTTCTTTCTTGATATTCATTGTTGAAGATGTGTTCTTGTTCTTCTTTCTTCTTGTGATCTTGTATCATTGTATTTGATTTTCAGAGTTGTCATGTTGTACTTCTTTTTAGTTATTGTATTACATACCCTATGACATGTGTAGTGGATGCTGATTTTTATGGTTACCATATGGTACCAATTGTATTTATGTAATCATGCATATGATGTTGTATTTATCATTCAGATTCATTCTTAGGATTCATATTATATCTTATCTTTAATTAATTAACTCTTTCATAATTTACGTCAAGGAACCCTTTGGAGTTGTAACCTATGTTAGTTGTTGATGCTTTGCTTCCGCATTGTAAACTTTGATGTTATTGATTGTTAACTTAAAAAAAAAAAATATTCTACAAACTTAGTCGCATGTTTAAGTTAAGTTCTCCTTAGTTCCCTGGTGGGGCATTACAGTACCTATCGACGCAACAAATAGTGACAACTGGTCAATGGGAAAACAATACCGAGGAACAGGAAAAAGAAACCGAAGAGAAGGAAGTATCCACTGAGAAAGGAAATGAACCTGCATAAAATGAAAAAGAAGAGATCGAATACTGGTGAGATTTATCAGAAGACATCATCCTAAGACACAAATCATTGGAAACAGACAAGCTGACATGCAAATAAGGAGTAAAGAAAGACAAGGTACATGTCTAGTTTGTGATTATGAACTGAAGAATGTAAAAGTTGCATTAGAAAATGATGAATGGGTTAATGAAATGAAAGAGGAAATAGAACAAATAGAGAAGAACAAAACTTGGAGTTTAGTACCTAGACCTAAGGACAAGAATGTTATCGGTACTAAGTGGATATTCAGAAACAAACTTAATGAGAATGGAGAGGTAACAAGGAACAAAGCTAGGTTAGTATGCAAGGGATATGCACAGGAGGAAGGAATAGATTATGGTGAGACATTTGCACCTGTTGCTATATTAGAAGGAGTCAAAATGTTACTTGCATATGCTACACACAAAAAGTTCAAAGTTTACCAAAAGGATGTCAAATAAGCTTTTCTAAATGGGATACTTCAAGAAGAAGTCTACATAGAACAACCTAAAGGGTTCATTGATCTAGAAAACAAAGATATGGTATGTAGATTACATAAATCTTTATATAGTTTGAAGCAAGCATCGAAAGCCTAGCATGAAAGGCTGCATAACTATTTGCTGAGTATTGGATTTGTTAGAACAAGTGAGAACAATAATTTGTACATGAAAGGAAACTTTGATGATACTATCTTGATTGCCAAGATATTTGTGGATGACATAATATTTGGAGGACAAGATCAAATCTGTAAGTCATTTGCTGATGAAATGAAAAGTGAATTTGAAATGTCTATGTTTGGAGAGATTAAGTTCTTTCTAGGCTTACAAGTGATTCAGCAGAATGATGGTATATTCATCACACAATCTAAATATATAAAGGAAGTCTTGAAGACATTTGGCATGGAAGATGCTAAACCTATGGGGACACCGATGGCTACTGGATGTAAACTGACTAAAGAAGATGGAACTACTAAGGTAAACCAAACACCGTACCGATCCATGATTGGTAAGTTAATGTCTACAGTTCACAGTGTTAATATGATTTAGAACAACAGAGAGGGGGGAGGTGAATCAGTTGTTCTTAGGTCCAGATGTATAAAAAAAAACTTTAAACTCTTCAATAAATTAGATCTAATAATCAGCAGCTACTCGGTCACTGTTGATTGCATAATAGAAATATATAATAGTGCAGTCCACTTATCAAATAGTTTCTAGCTTGTAAAACATAGAAATGTTCAAACCAAAACATTCACACAAGTATCAACACCATGATTTATAGTGGAAAACCAATCTGGGAAAAACCACTTTGTAACATGTTACTATTATGTTCACTCTTCTAAAGTGAGCTCGGTGAAAAGCCAACCCTATCAAAGGTTACAAACATACTATCAGGTGTGACCTGGTTAAAGGATTTAAACCACTCTATTAAAAGTGCACCTTGTTATAGGACTTACATACACTCCATTAGAAACAATTGTCTGAAGGAAATTGCTACTCAATTATGTATTGTCTTTGATGTCACACTATGTCATAGTCCACAGCAATCAGTTCCTACCGAGCTCAGTTGGTCTGCCAGACAGGAATATTAGTGCTTACCGAGTCCACTCGGTTATCAAAGAAAATCAGTGTCTACCGAGTTCACTCGGTTACCAAAAGAAAAGTTAGTGTTTACCGAGTTCATTCGGTCATCGAAGAAAAGATAGTGTTTACCGAGTTCAGTCGGTCATCGAAGAAAAGATAGTGTTTATCGAGTTCAGTCGGTCATCGAGGAAAAGTTAGTGTTTACCGAGTTCAGTCGGTTATCAAAGGTAAAGGATTGTCGGTGTTTACCGAGTTCCCTCGGTCACCGAAAGATTATAGAAAGTTATGGTCACCGAGCACTGTCGGCCCTTGAAGGATTTTTGCAAATAGAGTTTTCTTAATTCAGCCGACTGTTATACTAAATAATGTCGATTTGACAAATCCAAAATCATATAAATAAAAGGTCAAATGTGAAAAATAAAAAAATATACAGCAGAAGATTTACAGAAGAAAAGAAGGAAAGGTATATGCGAATTTGTGAAGGATGTTCAGATATCCTTGAGGAGCAGCAGAGATTTATTCGATCAGAAAAGATCAGACTTATGCAGAACAGAGATCTGTAATCAGCAAGATAGTTGCATTATTATAGAGGTCACTTTTTCATTGTTACCTTCTTATCATTGTAACAGTGAATTCTAAATCTCTTAACCGAGTTGGTTTAACAACCATAATGTAAATCCTCTAACAAGGTGATAATTCCATTGAATTGTTTTCAAGACCTCTTACCAGGCCACTCCTAGCAGGGTGTTTTAAATCCTCTAACAAGGTCACACCTAACAGTGTGTTTTGTAACCTTTTATCGGGTTGGCTTCTAACCGGGCATCACTTCAGAAAAGTGAAAATCAGTATCTAGATACATTGGTGGTTTTTCTCATATTGGGTTTCCACGTTAAATCTTGTGTCTCTTGTGTTCTTAATTGCTTTCTCAATCATATACATGTGCTGATGAATATCTAAAGATAATATTGCTAATACTTTCTGCATCTTCAAAGTTACTGCAATCTATTTACCGAGTGCTAAAACAGATAACATTGTTAAGATATCCTAAGGGATCTACAAAGAATTAATTGTGAAGTGTTTTTATGGTTGACTGATTCACCCCCCCCCCCTCTCAGTCACTTCATCCATATTCCATCAATTGGTATCAGAGCATTTGGTGCTTGCAGGAAGGGTTTCAAGGACCTAAGCTAAAGATCAGGATGTCTTACAAGAGGGAAATTCCAAAGCTCAACAGAGATAACTTTTTAGCATGGCAAGGTCTCATGCGACTTCATCTGGCTTCCATTGGTGATTCAGGATGCAAATACATTGATGAAGAATACACAATTCCTAATGGCGCATTAACTGTTGAAGACATTGCATATAAAAAGACTCACAACACCATGATGATAGACATTGCATCTGCTCTCAGCTATGAAGAATTTGATGATATTAAAGACTGCACTACTGCATATGAAATGTGGATGGCACTGAAGAAAATATATGGTGGTGATGCAAATGTGAAAAGAGCCAAAGCAGAAAGCCTAAGAGGACAGTTTGACAAGATGAATATGAAGGAAGATGAAAACATTGCAAAATATGTTGAAAGAATCAAAGCAAGTGTAAGTGCAATTAGAGCTTCTGGAGGAACAATCTCAGATGAGACTATTATAAGTAAGGTACTTAGAACACTACTCCCTATCTATGCAATAAGAGTATCAGCTATTCAAGAAAGAAGATGTGAAACAAACCACAATATAACTTTGGATGCTTTAGTTGGAAGATTGACAGCTTTTGAATTAGACAACTATGATAACTATGTTCCTAGTTCCAAAAATATTGAATCAGCATTTGAGGCCAAGGTTTCACTAAAGAAGAACAAGAAAATTAAAGAAGTTCAGTCAGAAAGTGAAGAAGAATCAGAAGAAAGTTCTGATAGTGATCTTGAAATTGTAGAAGCATTACTTGCAAAGAAGTACTCTAGAGGGAAAGGTAAATATAAAGGTAAAACTCCTTTAATCTATTTTTCATGTGAAGAAATTGGACATATTGCAGCTAGGTGCCCAAACAAGCAAGTCAAAGAAGAAAAGAGAAGTCACAAGTACTATGGCAAAAAGAATTTCAAATCATACAAGGATAAAGGTAAGAAATCATGTTTTATGGCTAAAGATTCTGATGATAGTGAAGAAGAAATTGTCTTTATTTCTATAAAAGATGAATCTGATGATGATGAAGATAAGATGGCACTTATTTCTCATATAAGCAAAGATGATATATGGATAATAGACAGCAGATGTTCACACCACATGACTGGTGACAAGACAAAATTTGAATATCTAGAAGACTGTGATAGTGGTAATGTAAGATTTGGAAACAATGAACCTTGTTGTATAAAAGGAAAAGGAAGAATCTCTTTAACCAAAGAACTCATATGTGATAATGCTTATTGGGTTGAAGGACTAAAACATAATCTTTTAAGTGTAGCACAGCTAATCAACACTGGTTTCAAGGTTGAGTTCATGAATGGTCAAGCAAGACTGCTGGATGGAAAAGGAAAACTCATTGGATCAGGCAAACAAACAAAAGGTAACTTATTTTATCTTGATCTCAGTGAATATTCATGCTTTATTGCTCAAATAGAAGAAAGTTGGCTATGGCACAAAAGGTTATGTCATGTGAATTTTGATAACATGATAAAAATAAGCAAATTCAAGAAGGTTAGAGGCATTCCTACTTTGAAGAAACCTGACACTGGTCTATGTAAGAATTGTCAGATTGGCAAAATGAGTAAAACTAGTTTCAAAAGTAAGAACTATCAGTCTAAAGAAATTTTGGAAATTGTGCATACTGATTTATGTGGACCTATTGGAATACAAAGCTATACTGGAGATAAATTCTTTATTCTTTTCGTTGATGATTATTCTAGAATGATGACTGTTATGTATTTAAGAGAAAAATTAGAAGCATTTGAAAAGTTCAAATGGTACTTAGCAAGAGTAGAAAAAGAAACAGGGAAAAGATTGAAATGCTTAAGATCAGACAGAGGTGGTGAATTCATCTCCCATGATTTTAACAACTTCTGCATTGAAAGAGGAATCAAAAGATAGGTATCAACTCCTAGAACTCCTAAGCAGAATGGAATAGCAGAAAGAAGAAATAGATCTATTATGGATTGTGCAAGGACTCTAATGATAGAAAAGAACATCACTATAAAGTACTGGAAGGAAGCTATCAGCACTGCAGTTCATACCTTGAACCGAGTACAACTGAAGAAAGACACATTCAAAACTCCTTATGAATTATGGTATGGCTATAAACCCAATGTAAGTTACATGAAAATATTTGGTAGCAAGTGTTATATCTTAAAAGAATCCAGAAGAAATAAATTTGATGTGAAAAGTGATGAAGGAATATTCCTAGGATATTCTAGCAAAAGCAAGGCATACAAATGTCTGAACTTATCTACTCACAAAGTCATAGAAAGTATACATGTAAAATTTGATGAGTTTGCAGAAAAGACTGAGGAAGAAAGCAAAAGGGAACCTGAGAACTACAGAAGATTCATTTACATTGAACCTGAAACATTGGCAGACACAACTATTAGTAAGGAAACTATATCTACTGAGCCGAGCACAGTTACCGAGTCACAAGAAGAAATTCAGACCGAGTCTCAGCTTGAATTTACCGAGCAAATATCTACCGAGCTCGAGCAACCTGAAGAAGAGATCCTAGAAGACAACAGCATGAATCATTCAAAAGGCAAGGAACCTATACTAGCCAAATATGTCAGAAGACATCATACACCAGATCAAATCATTGGAAACAAATCAGATGGTACTATGACAAGAAGCAAGCTAAAGGGTACATGTCTGCTTACTGATTTTGAACCTAGAAATATCAAAGATGCATTGGAAAATGAAAGTTGGATTGAAGCAATGAATGAAGAATTAGAACAAATACAAAAGAACAAAACTTGGACTCTTGTACCTAGACCTAAAGATAAGAATGTAATTGGAACAAAATGGGTATTCAGAAATAAGCTGAATGAAGATGGTCAAGTATCTAGAAACAAAGCTAGACTGGTATGTAAAGGTTACTCTCAAGAAGAAGGTATAGATTATGGAGAAAATTTTGCTCCTGTTGCAAGATTAGAAGGTGTAAGAACTCTACTTGCTTATGCAGCACACAAAGGATTTAAGGTATATCAGATGGATATAAAATTTGCATTTCTCAATGGAATTCTTGATGAAGAAGTCTACATTGAACAACCTGAAGGTTTTGTTGATCCAGATAAAAGGGACATGGTCTGCAGGTTACACAAAGCATTGTATGGTTTAAAACAAGCTCCTAGAGCATGGTATGAAAGACTCCATAACTATTTGATTCAGATTAATTTCAAAAGAGCTAATGATAACAGCAATCTGTATATTAAAGAAGGACCGGATGACAAAATTGTATTGGCAGAAATATTTGTGGATGATACTATATTTACAAGGAATGAGGATCAGTGCAAAGAATTTTCAGAGCAAATGAACAGAGAATTTGAAATGTCTATGTTTGGTTTAATAAAATTCTTTGTTGGTCTTCAAATTCAGCAAAGCAAGAATGGTATATACATTACTCAATCTAAATACATTAAGGAGATACTTAAGAAGTTTGGTATGGAAGATTCAAAACCAGTTGGTACACCCATGTGTACTGGACTGAAACTTACCAAAAATGATGATTCAAAAGAAGTTGATCAGACCCTATACCGATCTATGATTGGAAAATTGCAGTATGTAGTACATACAAGACCTGATATTGCCTTAGCAGTCGGTATAGTAGCTAGATTCTCAGCAAAACCTAAGGAAAATCACATGATGGCAATCAAAAGAATCTTAAGATACTTAAGAGGAACTGAAGAATATGGTTTGTGGTATAAATTTGGAGGCAATCTAGACTTGAAAGTGTTTACTGATGCTGATTGGGCAGGAAACATTGATGACAGAAAAAGCACAAGTGGTGGAGCATTTTTTCTTGGAAAAAGACTGGTATCCTGGACTAGTAAAAAGCAGAATTGCACATCTCAATCCACAGCTGAAGTAGAATATGTTGCTGCTGCAGTAAACTGTTCAAATATTGTTTGGTTTAAACAGCTATTAGAAGGTATGAAGGTTGAAATCAAAGAACCAGTTGTTATATTTTGTGATAATACCAGTGCAATAAACATTTCTAAGAATCTAGTGATGCATTCCAAAACCAAGCACATTGCTATTAAATATCACTTTGTCAGAGAATTGGTGCAGGACAAGGAAATCAGATTAGAATATATTCATACAAAAGAACAGATTGGAGACATTTTTACCAAACCATTACCTAAGGATGCATTTGTGTATCTAAGAGGTAAGTTAGGGGTCATTCCCCTATCCGAGGCTCACTAAATATAGTTTTAGTGATGCATCAACCAGAACATGATTGAAAATCAACTTCTTGATGCAGCATATTAAAGGAATCATTGCATATGAATCAGTACTTGAGGTACATTAATTTTCACCGGTAATATGTGAATTGTCTTTGGCATGTGTTGTCAAAGAGGGAGTGTTTGCTATGTCTTTGCTATTATTTTCAAGAAATTTTCAATAGTCAGAAGGAAGAATTTTCAGGATACAGGAAGTTTGCTGACAGAGGGAGATTTGAATCTGAACCAAGCTAACTCTTTCAAATTTCTTATGCTATGACATATTGTGTTGCCATCAATGCCAAAGAGGGAGATTGTTGGAAACAATTGTCTGAAGGAAATTGCTACTCAATTATGTATTGTCTTTGATGTCACACTATGTCATAGTCCACAGCAATCAGTTCCTACCGAGCTCAGTCGGTCTGCCAGACAGGAATATTAGTGCTTACCGAGTCCACTCGGTTATCAAAGAAAATCAGTGTCTACCGAGTTCACTCGGTTACCAAAAGAAAAGTTAGTGTTTACCGAGTTCAGTCGGTCATCGAAGAAAAGATAGTGTTTACCGAGTTCAGTCGGTCATCGAAGAAAAGATAGTGTTTATCGAGTTCAGTCGGTCATCGAGGAAAAGTTAGTGTTTACCGAGTTCAGTCGGTTATCAAAGGTAAAGGATTGTCGGTGTTTATCGAGTTCCCTCGGTCACCGAAAGATTATAGAAAGTTATGGTCACCGAGCACTGTCGGCCCTTGAAGGATTTTTGCAAATAGAGTTTGCTTAATTCAGCCGACTGTTATACTAAATAATGTCAATTTGACAAATCCAAAATCATATAAATAAAAGGTCAAATGTGAAAAATAAAAAAATATACAGCAGAAGATTTACAGAAGAAAAGAAGGAAAGGTATATGCGAATTTGTGAAGGATGTTCAGATATCCTTGAGGAGCAGCAGAGATTTATTCGATCAGAAAGGATCAGACTTATGCAGAACAGAGATCTATAATCAGCAAGACAGTTGCATTATTATACAGGTCACTTTTTCATTGTTACCTTCTTATCATTGTAACAGTGAATTCTAAATCTCTTAACCGAGTTGGTTTAACAACCATAATGTAAATCCTCTAACAAGGTGACAATTCCATTGAATTGTTTTCAAGACCTCTTACCAGGCCACTCCTAGCAGGGTGTTTTAAATCCTCTAACAAGGTCACACCTAACAGTGTGTTTTGTAACCTTTTACCGGGTTGGCTTCTAACCGGGCATCACTTCAGAAAAGTGAAAATCAGTATCTAGATACATTGGTGGTTTTTCCCTTATTGGGTTTCCACATTAAATCTTGTGTCTCTTGTGTTCTTAATTGCTTTCTCAATCATATACATGTGCTGATGAATATCTAAAGATAATATTGCTAATACTTTCTGCATCTTCAAAGTTACTGCAATCTATTTACCGAGTGCTAAAATAGATAACATTGTTAAGATATCCTAAGGGATCTGCAAAGAATTAATTGTGAAGTGTTTTTATGGTTGACTGATTCACCCCCCCCTCTCAGTCACTTCATCCATATTCCATCATTTAAACCACTCTATTAAAAGTGCACCTTGTTATAGGACTTACATACACTCCATTAGAATACAACCTTGTTCAAAGGATTTATACCTCTATTTTTTAGGTCAACCTCTGTTAAAAGGATTTTGACTGATACAATGGTTAGAAAGTAGTAGTAATATTGATCTGAAAAACATACAACTCACTTTGCAAATATCAGATCCAATTCCGTACACATATGCTGGCTTACTGATTGTGAACCTTTTCCATCACCATCACTGATCTTCTCAGAACTCTCTTCAGGCAATCACAACACTTCTCCTTCATCCTTCTCTGCTTAGACAGTCAATAACATCAACAACACTTCTAGCATCTTCTCCCTCAACCTCTAGCTTAGGTTTCCTTAATACTTCCTCAATTAGGTCAATACATCTTTTTTCGCTTAATCTCCTTCGTAGATCTTAGGGTTAGGTCAGATTCATTGAATCCTTCCAACTTTATGTTCTTCGGCTATACTTCTAGAAATAGCTCAAATCTCTTAATAGATTTACAATAAAATGTTTTATAGTGCATTAATTGCTTTCATACAATAAATAAATAAATTCAACACATTTTACATAATCCAAGAAATCAACGATGTCGGCTGGAGATCTGAATTCTTCCTCAAATGTAAAATACTGATGCCCGATCAATACTATGTTCAACTCCTCAGTCTTCACTAGAAAGCTCGGTCACTTCAAAAACTATTTCCTCGGCTAATACTGATGTTTGGTCAACATTGAATTTACTCAGCATATACTAGCTTGGTCGACACTAACATCACTCAGCTTAAACTACATTTCTTCACTTTTGCTCAGTTAAGCCTACCAGTTTAGTCTTCATTCTTACTTAGATAATCAATACATTATCTTATCATTATTCCACATAATCAAGTACTCATTGAAGTATCAAGATAACTCAACCTTTCCTTAGGTGCTATCGTTACCAACCTTGCCTTTCCCCTTAGTAACACTCAATTAGATATATTACTTTCTTAGATAGCAATAGTCTTACTAGTTAAGGTTTGACATCAATGACACTACAACAATTGCTTCAATTGCAGTTTCCAACAATCTCCCTCTTTGGCATTGATGGCAACACCATATGAATATCACATGAATTACCAACCAATCCAAAACTCATATGTCCATCATAAATATTTATAATTTCCTTAGCTTCATTCTGATACAGAATCAATTACCCATGATTGTATGACCATCCACTGAATCTCTCCCTCTTACTTGATCTTCCATTCTGTGTATTCATTTGTGATCATCTCCCTCTTTGACAAAAATGCCAAAGTAGCAATGAAAACATACATCCTGTAGATGTAGATATCATCTTTTTAGTTCAGTAGTAGTATTTCTCCCTCTGTCATCTTTTCTTATGAATGATTCTTGGCTTTTCTATACTTTTCACAACTCTAGGCTGCTCCTAAAGTATGACTTGTCTCTACATCAACTTGTTAGATATTCTTTTCAGCACATTTGATGCAGTGCTCCTAGCTTGACTAGGAAGCCTCAATTAGGGGAAGGACCCCTAATTGACTTCTCATATATTCATGAGCTTCTTTAGGTAAAGCCTTAGTGAATATGTCTTCTAGTTGTTCATTTGTATTCACATATTCCATTCGAACCTCTTTATCTTGTACCAGTTCTCTCAAGTAATGATACATGATTGCAATGTGTTTCATCTTTGTGTGCATCACTAGATTCTTAGAGATGTTGATAGCACTTGTGTTGTCACAGAAAATGACAACTAGTTCAGTGATTTCCTCTTTCATGCCTACCAACAATTGCTTTATCCATATCAAATTTAAACACTTCACAGTTGCAGCCACATACTCGGCTTCAGCAGTAGATTGGGAAATGCAATTTTGTTTCTTGCTTGTCCAAGAAACTAATCTCTGTCAAAGAAAGTAAGCTCCACCACTAGTGCTCTTTCTGTCATCCACATTTCCTACCCAATCAGCATCTGTATACACTCTCAGTTCAAAATTTTCATGCTTCTGGTAGTACAATCCATAGTCAGCAGTCCCTTTCAAATATCTCATTATTCTTTTGACAGCCATCATGTGTGTTTCCTTAGGATTGGAAGAGAATCTAGCCACAATCCCAATAGCTAATGCAATATCTAGTCTACTATGTACAACATATTGTAGCTTTCCAATCATAGATCTATATAAAGTTTGGTTTACTTCTACAACATCATTATTTATAAACAACTTTTGTCTAGTAGCCATGGGAGTACTTACTGGCCTCGAGTCTTCCATACCAAAGGTTTTCAGTATCTCATGAACATATTTAGACTGGGTGATGAAAATTCCTTTCTCCATCTGATATACTTGTAAACTAACAAAAAATTTGATTTCCCCAAACATACTCATTTCAAATTTAGTTTGCATTTCATTTGAAAATTTCTTACACAAGACATCTTGTCCACCAAATATAATATCATCTACAAAGATCTTAGCTAACAATATTCCTTTACCTTCTTCATCTTTCATGTATAGATTACTTGTGTCATTTGTCCTTGAGAATCCAATCTATATTAGGTATTTGTGCAGTCTCTCATACCATGCTCTGGGAGCTTGTTTTATTCCATACAGTGCTTTGTTCAGTTTGCAAACCATGTTTCTTTTGTTTGGATCAGCAAATCCTTTTGGCTGTTCAATATAAACTTCTTCTTCTAATATGCCATTAAAAAATGCAGACTTAACATCCATTTGGTATACCTTGAAATCTTTATAGGCAACATATGCAAGTAGAGTTCTTACTCCTTCCAATCTAGCTATAGGGGAAAATGTCTCCCCATAATCTATTCCTTCTTCTTGTGCATAACCTTTGCATACTAGCCTAGCTTTGTTTCTTGTTATTTGACCATGCTCATTTGGCTTATTTCAAAATACCCACTTTGTCCCAATGACATTCTTATTTTTTGGTCTCGGCACCAGAGTCCAAGTATCATTCTTCTCTATCTGGTCAATCTCTTCATTCATTGCTTCTATCCAGTCTTCATTTTCTAATTCCTCCTTTTGTGTCTTAGGCTCGAATTCACATAGTAAACATGTTGGATCTCTTCTCTTGCTTCTAGTCAGAACTCTAGTATCTTTGTCTCCAATACTCTATTTAGGCTTGTGATGTCTCCTTACATATTTTGCTAGAACAGGTTTTTCTCTCCTTTCATTTTCTCTTCAAGTTCATCAACAAGATTGTCAAATTCAACTTTTGAATGGTCAGCAACCTCTCCTTGATACTTGACAGCTTCTTCCTATCTCTCGACACGTTCTTCTTCTCTCTCAACATTTTTTTCCTGATGCTCAGCATTGCTTACCCAAGACTCAGCATCAAGTGAAAGTCTATCACTTGCCTCTCCTTCCTCTATATACACAAAAGATCTGTAATCTTCTGATTCTCTTTTATTGTCAACTTCATTTTTCTCTGCATACTCATCAACTTTGACATTCACACTTTCCACAATTTTGTTAGTATTAGAGTTCAAACACTTATAAGCTTTACTTTTTGTGGAATAGCCTAGGAATATACCCTCATCAATTTTAGCATCAAATTTTCCATTCCTATTATCCTTTAGTATGTAGCATTTACTTCCAAAAATTCTAAAATACTTTACATTAGGAGCATACCCATGCCACAACTCATAAGGTGTCAGATTTGTACCTTTTTTTGATCTGTACTTGGTTAAGAGTATAAATAACTATACTTACATCTTCTTTCCAGTACTTTTGTGCAATATTCTTTTCAATCATTAATGTCCTTGCACAATCCAAGATAGATTTGTTCTTTCTCTCTGCTATACCATTTTGTGGAGGAGTTCTAGGTGCATACATCTATCTTTTGATCCCTCTATCATTGCAAAATAGATTAAATTCATTGGATATAAATTCTCCACCTCGGTCAAATCTTAGACACTTCAGGTTCCTACCTGTCTCTTTTTCAACCTTAGCCAAATACCACTTAAAATTTTGAAAAGCATCAAATTTTTTCTTTAAGAACATTACATGCATCATTCTAGTATAATCATCAACAAACAGGATAAAATATCTAGAACCACAATAGCTTTGTACACCCATCGGTCCACAAAGGTCAGTATGAACCAAATCTAAGGTATTCTCAAAAGTAAAAGTTTTTCTCTTGAAACTAGACTTTTTCATCTTACTCAACTGACATTCTTTGCACATTACATTCTTAGGTTTCTCCAATCTAGGTAGACCTCTCACTTTCTTTTTCTTACTAATTTCTACCATATTATCAAAGTTAACATGACATAGCCACTTATGCTATAACCAGACATCATCAAGTTGTGCAAACATACATGTTTCTTCAGATAGGTCTAGATAGAACAAATTACCTCTTGTCTATTCTCCACTTCCAATCAGTTCACCAGTGGCATTAAATATTTTGGCCTTCCTATGATGAAATTCCACTTGGTAGCTAGTGTTATTAAGCTATGCAACACTCATCAGATTATAGTTGAGACCCTCAACCCAATAAGAATTTTCACAAGTGATCTTATCAGTAAGCTTAATCAATCCTTTTCCTCTAATAGGACATGGTGCATCATTACCAAATTTCACACTCCTACCTTCATAAAGATCTAAGGTATCAAACTTACTCTTGTCACCAGTCATATGATGTGAACAACCACTGTCAATAATCTATTTATCATTTTTGTTCACATAAAATATCAATGTATTTTTCTCATCCTCGTCAAATTCATCTTTCATTGCAACATAAACAACTTCAATTTCAAAATCATCACTTTCAGTGTCAGTGTCTTCCTCGACAATATAGCAGGATTTCTTACCTTTTCCTTTGTAGTCCTTGTATCTTTAGTAACCTCTATCTTCTCTTTTGTCTTTATGCTTATTGTCTCTTTCTTCATCCTTATCATCCCTGTCAGGACATCTAGCAGCTATATGACCAAATTTATTACATGAAAAACATATAATAGGGAGTTTACCTTTGTACCTTCCTTTTCCCCTTTTCAGTCTTCTAGCCATAAGAGCTTCTAGATCCTCAAGTTCTTCATCAGATGTGTCACTGCCACTTTCACTTTCACTAATGCATCTTTCTTTTTCCTTCTTTGACTTACTCAAAACCATTTGTGACTTAAAAGAAGATTGAAATTTACCAACAGTGAAGTTATCATAGTTAGAAAGTTCAAAAGCAGTAAGCTTGCCAACCAAACTTTCCAAAGTAAGAGCATTATTAGGGTTACATCTAGATTCTTGAATTGCAAAAATTTTGATGGCATAGATAGGATGAAGAGTTCTCAGTACTTTTCCAATTACAGTTTCATAATCAATAGTTCCATTTGCTCCTCTAATAGCATTTACAACTTCTTTTATTCTACCACAATATTGTGCAACATTCTCACCTTCTTGCATTCTCATTTCATCAAATTTACCTCTTAGGCTCTCGGCTTTTGCTCTCAACACATTTATGTTGCCGCCATAGATGTTTGCAAGGGTGTCCCACATTTTCTTTGCATTATTGCAATCCTTGATGTCTTCAAATTTTGGATAACTTAGGGTAGATGCAATCTCCAAAATTGCTTGGTTGTGCTCTTGTTTAGCTTTCATTTCCTTGGCAGTCAGAGGTGCAACATGTGTGACATAATCATGTCAACATAATACTTTATAGAATCGCAAATACTGACTAGATGCAGCTTCATCAGGCTTTGCCATGTAGGGAAGTTCTCCTTATTCAACTTTGGTACCTCCTTCTTATACATCCTGATCATTTTCTTCAAGTACCTTCAAACTTGTTCTCTGTAAGCATAAAATGCTCTGATACCAATTGTTAATATGATTTAGAACAATAGAGAGGGGGGGTGAATCAATTGTTCTCAGGTCCAGATGTATAAAAAAAAATTTAAACTCTTCAACAAATCAGATCCAATAACCAACAGCTACTCGATCATTACTGATTGCATAACAGAAACATATAATAGTGCAGTTCACTTATCAAATAGTTTCTAACTTGTAAAACATAGAAATGTTCAAACCAAAACATTCACAAAAGTATCAACACCATGATTTATAGTGAAAACCCAATTTGGGAAAAACCACTTTGTAACATGTTACTATTATGTTCACTCTTTTGAAGTGAGCTCGGTGAAAAGCCAACCCTATCAAAGGTTACAAACACACTGTCAGGTGTGATCCGATTAAAGGATTTAAACCACTCTGTTAAAAGTGTGCCTTGTTATAGGACTTACATACACTCCATTAGAATGCAACCTTGTTCAAAGGATTTATACATATGACTATTAGGTCAACCTCTGTTACAAGGATTTTGATAGATACAATGGTTAGAAAGTAGCAGTAATATTGATCTGAAAAACATACAAATCACTTTGCAAATATCAGATCCAATTCCATACACATATGCTAGCTTATTGATTATGAACCTTTGCCATCACCATCACTGATCTTCTCAGAACTCTCTTCAAGCAATCACAACACTTCTCCTTCAGCCTTCTCTACTTAGATAGTCAATAACATCAACAACACTTCCAACATTTTCTCCCTCAACCTCTAGCTTAGGTTTCCTTAATACTTCCTCAATTAGGCCAATACATCTTTTGTCACTTAATCTCCTTCCTAGATCTTAGGATTAGGTCAGATTCATCGAATCCTTCCAACTTTATGTTCTTCAGCTATCCTTTTAAAAATATATCAAATCTCTTCATAGATTTACAATAAAACATTTTATAGTGCATTAAATGCTTTCATACAATCAATAAATAAAGTCAACACATTTTACATAATCCAAGAGTTCAATGATGTCGTCTGGAGATCTGAATTCTTCCTCAAATGTAAAATACTAACGCTCGGTCAATACTATGTTCAACTCCTTAGTCTTCACTAGAAAGCTCGGTCACTTCAAAAATTATTTCCTCAGCTAATACTGATGTTTGATCAACACCAAATTTACTCGACATATACTAGCTCGGTCGACACTAACATCACTCGGCTTAAACTAGATTTCTTCACTTTTTCTCGGTTAAGCCTACCAGTTTAGTCTTCATTCATACTTAGATAAATAATGCATTATCTTATCATTGTGCCACATAATCAAGTACTCATTGAAGTATCAAGATAACTCAACCTTTCCTTAGGTGCTATTGTTACCAACCTTACCTTTCCCCTTAGCAACACTCAAATAGATATAGTACTTTTTTAGATAGCAACAGTCTTACTAATTAAGGTTTGACATCAATGACAATACAAAAATTGCTTCAATTGTAGTTTCCAACATACAGTAGACCTAATATAGCACATGTTGTTGGAATAGTTGCTAGATTTTTTGCAAACCCTAGAGAGTCACACATGGTTGCTACAAAGAGAATCTTAAGATACCTAAAGAAAAATGAAGATTATGGACTATGGTATCCTAAGAAAGGCAAGTTTGAACTGAAGGTGTACATCGATGCTGATTGGGCTGGAAATGTGGATGATAGAAAGAGTACCATCGGAGGAGCATTCTTCTTTGGTGAAAGACTTGTTACATGGACAAGTAAGAAATAGGCTTGCATTTCTCAGTCTATAGCTAAAGAAGAGTATGTTGTTGCTACTATTAATTGTTCAAATATTGCATATATCAAGCAAGTGTTAGAAGGTATGAATGAGGTAATCACTGAGCTGGTGATCATATATTGTGATAACACTAGTGCCATTAATATTTCAAAGAATCCGGTGATGCACTCTAAAACAAAGCATATATCAATTAAGTATCACTAATTAAGGGAACAAGTACAAGAGAAGCAAGTGAAGCTAGAATTTGTTACATCAAAAGAACAACTTGCTAACATATTTACAAAGCCTCTATCGAAGGATACATATGAATACTTGAGGACTAGACTTGGGGTCCGTCCCCTGTCTACCAGTCACTAAGGTGATCTGGAGGTTGCATCAGCCTAATCTTATTAGAAGATCGTACATGTTGATGCAGCAGAGTTCACACTTTGGATTTCTATCTAAAGTTGTGAAAGGTTGAAGTACTGAAACATATTTGCATAATAGTATACCGAGATACAAAGAATGCACTGAGCAACAAAGAGTTACATGTCTAATAAAGAGCTGTATGTTTTTATTTTTCTTTGGCATTGCTGTCAAAGGGAGAGATATCAATATGAAGAATATGAGGCCAAAGAAAAAGGGAGAGAGATACAGAAAAGGGAGCTGAAAAGATCATATCTACAGAACTTAGTCTGCACTTGCAAATGCTTCTATGTAATGTAGTGATTAAACATATTAAGCTAGGGAGAGCTTGTATCGTTACAAAATTTGTTAATAGAGTTTTAGAATACATGTTTGGTATGTGTATGGTATATTTCATATTGCTTGTGTTTCCATCAATGCCAAAGGGAGAGATTGATGAACTACAACTGATTTGAATACATTGTATAACTTGAAGATCTATGATTTAAGATCACTGAGTTGTTGATTAGATATGTAAGATGATTAAATCAGTAATATGTTATCATTGATGTCAACTAGTTTTAACAGTACTTATCTTGTAAGTTACTATACCGAAACATTTGTATAAGAAGAAGAAAAGAGATGAAGAATAAATATATCTACATGAGGAAGATGGATATGACAGATCAAGATAAGGAATACATTGGGTAACTTATGGATGATTCTATGACCTTATGTTATTGACTTGATTATGTTGCATTCATCTATGATGAAGGATAGAGAAAAATGCACAAAGTAGTGTTGTCGGTTAATGAACCATTTCAGTATACACCAACACAGTGTAGTGTATACCGATCACAGTACAAACTAAGCTTGTGTTCACTGACACATTTCTTTGTTAACCGAGAAGAAGAAAAGAACTAAATGACTAGTTTAGCCAATGGAAGTTGATGAGCTGTAGTGTAATGCCCTACTAGGGAACCTAGGAGAACTTAACCTAAACATGCAACTAAGTTTGCAGAGCAATTTTTTTAAAAAGTTAACAATCAACAACATCAAAGTTTCACAATGTGAAAGCAAAGCATAGCAATAAACAACTTACATAGGTAACAACTCTCAAGGGTTCCTTGACGTAGATTACGTAAGAGTTATTTAATTAATCTAGATAAGATACAATTATGAATCCCAAGAATACAACTAAAAGATAAATACAACATATACATGATAACATAAATACAATTGGCACCATAAGGGAACCATAATAATCTACATCCACTGCACATGTCGCAAGGTATGTAATACAATAACTGAAAAGAAGTACAACATGATATCTCTAAATATCTAATACAATGATATAATGCCACAAGGTAAAGAAGAGAAATAACACATCTCCATCAACGGAGAACAAGAAGGATCAACTGCCACATGGATCATCCAGCCCCGATGCACGAACATCAAAATCTCAAATGGTAAAAGAATCACTACCACCCAACCTCATGAACCTAAATGGTCCACTCCCACCATGCTGAAGAGATAACATCAGATCCCACTCAGATAACAAACATCAATAGAACAAGCTAAGGAAGAGATCCTGAAAACTTCTAACTCAAGGGTACAAAATGGATAACAAGGTAAAACATACTCAACCAGAGGCAACCAATACACGTAGGATACCTAAGATGTATAAAGGAAGTTTCATCACACAAGCCAACTCTAAGGTTATCTTGGTAGTATCTTCAGACCCCAGTGCCCTAGTGACTCTATGTGGTATCAGTAACCCCTTGTGTAGACAAGGTACTAACTATGCTATATCCAGTCCACATAGGTGGAAAGCATCTTCTCACTCCCATCCTATTCAAAACTCAATTAGGAACTCAGGCATGGGTGAGGCACATAATATCTTATTAGGTTCATTTTAAACTCTCAATGCCATTAATTATCACTTATTAAGATACTTGTAATAGGATATCCTAGTAGCCACTTCCGGGCTCCGACACCAATTACAAGCCACTTCCTGCTATACACTCAGATAATCTACCCTAGGGTTTCGCAAGATCAAGTATAACCAAGAGTTAACACAACTCATGAATCACAACAACTAGATCCAATAGTGACAAAAACATGCAAAACCAGAATCATCCTAGAACGAGTTCACCGATATAATAGAACATGCAAGGCAAAGAAACATGACAAGAAAGATAACCCAATCCCACCTCTGGATTTCATACCCTCTGGAGGACAATTCTAACCCCTTAGATTTAATATAGGACATAATTTCTTGATAGTCAAATAGTAGGGTTTAACATTCACAATAAAGATCCAAGGTAAAAAATATTTCCCTATTTAACCGAAAGCACATATGATCTAACGACATGCAAAGATAATCTACTAATAAAGTGCATAATCATAGTTCCTAGAACTAACATCTTAAAAATATAACTATATTTCAAAATAAAAACACACATTTAATAAAATCTTTCAATTACTAAATTCTTAATCAAAGTATCCTTCAAATAATAAAAGTACTCTTAGATTAAATTATAAAAACCATTTAACATAAACAATACCCATTGAATTAAAAATACCTTTTAATTTAATAATAAACATTATATTTTAAACAATATAATACATTTCTTAACATTTAAATTTAACATTAATAATAAATAAGAGAGTTTTAAATTAATATAAAAAATAAATAAATTAATAATTAAACAAAACTTAATTGCAAATTTTTTTTTAAAGTTTAATGGGGAATAGTGCCAGCATCGTGTGTCAGTACTCTCGGTACTGCCGCACGGCAGGTCCCCTGGTAGGGTCTGTCGTGCGATAGTACCCTGTAGGTACTACCACACGACAACCCTTTGCAGGATTATTGTGTGACAGTACCCTTGGGTACTACCACACGACGACCCTTGGGCACCATGTGCTACCGTTTGGGGGGGAGTTAATAGCCCCTCCAAACTTTATTACATTTTGCTTTTACAAAAAAAAAAAATTTCAAACTTTTTCAAATTTTTATTTTAATATATGTATTTTATCAAATATTTCCTATTTGATATATATATATATATTATCTTTTTAGAATAAACATTTCAATTTTATACCAATTCCTACTTTAGTTTAATTTATATAAAATCAAACTAGTATTATATATATATATATATATATATATATATATATATATATATATATTAAACACAAACATAAACATATAAATATATATTTAAATATATACCACAAATACAAATATTCCCTTAACATGAATATTATCTCTACTAGTTTCTCAACAAAGATCAAAACCCTAATCCATTTGGGTTTTCTAACAATTCTTTTACAGTTTTTCGCATAGCCTTCATATCTTTCATATCAGATAGGTAAATATATTTAAATTGAATTGCATGCAATTTCACATCCTTTAAAATAAATTCAACAGATAAATCAACCCAAAAACTTCTCGAATATTCAGATCCAGTAGGTACGAGGAAGGCACGTTTTACTTTCCTACAGAGATCCGAAAAGAAATAACCATAATAAAATCAAAACCTACCTCGAATCAAAATTATACAGATTCGATGATGTCCAGAACGAAGAAATAAAATCCAAGCTTTTTGAAGAGCTCTCTCCAAACTTGTCTCCAAATTTCTCCTCCAAAACTGTGTAATCGAATAATGGCTAAACTCTCAACCCATAAAGGAATCTCCTTTCACATGCAAGAGTTCACACTCAACTCCAAGAGAGCTTTGCATGAAAATAAACTCTATTTTACAGTTTAGTTTCAGTTGAACTAGAATCTCCTCTCCACTTTGACTTTTGTAGAAAGAACATAACCAAACTTTAACTAATATTATTAATTTAATTTCATTCAATTATGAATGTGCAACTTAATGCATTTAAATAATTAAAAATTAGAACATTTAGTTTGACATAATTAACACATGCTAAATTAACCCTTAACTTAATAAATACATTTTAATTGAACATAGGTTAGCATTTATGATTAAATATTTCTAAGGTGAAGTTATTTAATTAATTCTCATTAATTAAATATTTCAACCACACTCAATAATTGCATATAATTAATTTCCAATTAATTTATTGCTTCCACTATACAATAAAAATAATAATTAAACTAAATAATTACATCTATTTAATTACCAATTAAATAATATCCCACAACCAAAAATTGAATGATCTAAATACAAAAATCACACCAAACACCACAAATCCAAAGAATCAAAAAGACCTAAGGACCCACATTCATACTCAAGGACAAGGGTAAAAACTCATGTTAATTGGATGAGTTTAGAAAAGGGTGGAAACATAGAATCTTGTCCCCTATTTCAGGACAATGTTATGGCTTAGGTTAGGATTTGGAACTGAATATTATCTCCCCTCTTTTACCATTGAGACTAGCGATAGGGCACACTCATCCTGACAATTTAGGGAAGTCAATGACCGGTACCTGTAAACCTGCATAAGAGACAAGCATGTGCATATATGTATAAAGATATAATAGACAATGGCGGGGATCGGCCGATCGTGTGGATCTCACAAGCAAGTAACTACAACTCCGTCCCTCAACCACATCAAGCACATCAAGAAAAAATATAAAAGCATACATGAACACCATACACATGCAAGTATGGGGTAAGTATAATCATCATTATAAATAACATTTCAAAACAAATATAACATCACCATAAATAACAACATATAATGAGTCAACATAATCATAATAAACATCCATTTATTAAAGATTCACCATGAAGTGACATACATCCAAAATCATAATAAAACTGAAATATCAAAGCACACATACAAGTGGCCTAAAAGAGTTTGGCAAGAATAACAGAAAAGAAAACTATGGAGGGGTACTACATGTAAAGTACCTCAAAATTAGAGATGAAGATAATGTTTGTTACGAAGATCAACGGCTAACATAATTTGAAGAAGATCTAATGGATTGAAACAAAACATGTTACTGACACATCAGCCGAGGAAGGTTTAAGTGACAAAATCAACAAAGGAGATTAAGCGGCAAAATATGATGGATGGAAATAAAATGGTTTACTCGTCTATTTAAGAGACTAGGATTTCACGATGAAATCATGCCGAAAGAAGGAGACTGTAGAGATATCACGTGAACAAGCTTCATGCATGCCTGATTAGATTGGTTAAGGAGAACTGAACTGTAGAGATTACCGAGCGTCAGAAAGCTATTACCGAGCGACAATAAGTTATTGAATATTGATTGAAATAGAATTGATATATTGATCAGAGGATTTGAATGAGCTTAACATAGATCTGATAATTTTCAATTGAAGTTGTGTTGTAATCAGATCAACTGCTATTACATTTTAACCATTGTAAATAGAGAAATCTCTTAACAGAGTGGACTAGAAAGTCTTGTAATGTCATTCATAGAGTGTACATTTGTTATCCTATCAACCCCATAGTGAATGCTGGTTGGACGATAACTGTTGGTCTAAAATCCTCTAACAAGGTCACACCTCACAGTGTGTCTGTAACCTTTAACAAGGTTGGGTCTTCACTGACCTCACTTCAGAAGAGTGAACAATTTTTGGGTTGTCGGTCCCGGGTGGTTTTTCCCTTCACAGGGTTTCCATGTTAAATCTCTTATGTTATGTGTTGATTGTGATGATTGTTTGTTATCATACTTTACATGTTGCATATTGGATTTGATCTGTAATCACTATATGTTATTAACTAGTAATCAGTAAAAGCACAGAAAGAATACTCTTTTAGTTTACCAAGCTGCATAAGTTTTAGTAAATTGTTTTTGGATATACATTTTGTGATTGGGACTGTGGATAACTGATTCACCCCCCTCTCAATTATTCTAACAATCTGCACATTGAAAGACAAAAGAACAGTGGAGATGTTAAATTCATTACTACAAACAACACTTGAGGTAATCAAATTTGTGTAAATTAGCACCCTAATTGATAATTAATGTAGACACAAACTACATTAATATTGAAAAATATGTTGTAGGTTGACGAGATTCTCAATGTGGCAAATGCATTTTCAAATCCATTTCATGCTTTTTGTTCCCAGTGCAACTTTAAATTTGAAAATTATGGAATGCTAGAAGAGAAAACAAATCATTGCAATAGATGCAATCAAGAAGTCACACATGTCTACTCACTTCACCTCAAGACTATTCTCACAACTAATAGCAAACAAACTGTGTAGTGCTCAATTGATAAGTCCATTGTTGAAGAGCTACTACCAAGCTTGAAAGAAACAACATTTGATGACTATACCCAAGAAAAATCAAGGTTCATCTTTATCCTTCGTGATTTTTCAATCAAAGGTCGATTCACCCTCAACCACCACAATGCCATCACACATGCAATCACAAATGAAGATTGAAAAATGCATCTGTCAAAAAGGTAAATATAACAAGTTACAAAGTGTTTTGTCATTCATAGATTTTCAATTGTTATCTCCTCAAACACAATTTCTATTCACTAACATCGAAGATGACAAATTTGTAGGTACACAAAAAAAAATCATGGATATCTGTCATTCTGAAAACTTTTACATTGTGCATCATGTTCCAAGTTATGTCAGTTGTAACAACTACATGTGTCAATTAGATAAGAAGCGAACATTCATAGTTTACATCCCTTATATTGGATCGAAAATGACTCATTGTGTTAACAATACTATGTACTATGTGCTACTCTATAGTTACTGGCTCCTGCTATAGTGTACCATTTGGATAATATTAAGATTATATATGTAACATATTTTTCTACATGCTTCATTAATATCTAATCTTATTTCAAATACAATATATTATTATTATTAATGCTAGATTATACTATTTTCTAGTATGTAACTTATCTTTTGTCCAAAACTAAAACTTTAACTTCTACAATTTCTCACTCATAAGTTTGTAACAAATTACACTAAACTTTGGCAACAACTTTAATGGAAAATATATATTATACCTAATCTATCTTGGGGGATTTGTTGTACATGCTTCATGGACATTTAAAGTTAATTAATTAACCTATGCAACAACATAACTGTTTTCTTCTAATTTACAAATTTTTGTATGCTTACCTTGAATTTAACCATTTTTACTAATTAGCTTTCAAAAAATTAAATTTAACTTGGGCAGGAACTTTGATGCTTTGCGTCCTTGTTTATTTATCTTTTTCAAAAAAAATAAAATAATATAAATCCTTTTTTTTTAAATAATAATTTATTTATTTATTCTCAATTTTCTAAATACAAAATTAGGTTTTCTTTTCATTTAAACCTATTTGGCAAGAATATATATATTTCTCAAATAAAAAAAAATTAATAATCTAATGGAAGACTAAATTAAGAAAACCTCAAAGTATATGATGTTTCTCAAAACCCTAGATCTAATTTCCTCTTTAAATCAAATTTTCTACAAATCAAACATAAATTTGTATTCCAACACTCACACCAATGAGATTAGGGACAAAGAATATAACCTTTTTAATGGAATGACAAAAGATTTGAAAACCTATCTTGAATCACAACACTGAAAAACAACGAAGAAGGATGACCGAATCCAAATTCTAAAAATTCCAAGCTTTTAATTAAATTATTTTACTCAAATTTTTTCCAAAGAGTATTCTTCAAACCTGATTGAATTATTTTTCAAATGGCCTTCTAAAACTATTAAATAGAAAACTAGAAACTAGAGTTGAAAGAATGCAACTTCAAATTACAAAAGTAGAACTCAATTGTTAAAAACAATAAAATAGTTAGCCCAAAATCACAAAAAATAGAACTCAACTCTAACCTTGTTTACATCAATCCTTTATTTAAAAGAATTATTTATTTAATTAATAATTTTAATTTATGAAAATCAATCAACTTTTAATCTTAAATTTATAATTTAATTTGTTAATTGAGTGTGCAAATTTAATTACATAATAATATTTAATTAATAATTAATATTTTTAGCATATTAATAATATGCAAATTGATAATTAAATATCAAGTTATTAATTTATTAAAATAATTATAACTAATCCTTCAGTTAAGTCTCTTAACTCAATCTTCAAATTTAGAATTGATAAATCAATCCCTTTTAACTGGTGTGCATATAATTGCATGATTATATTTTAATTATAATTAATATCTTTAGCACCACTTAATAAGAAACTTGATAAATAATATGAATTTCTATTATTTAAACATTTAATTTAGATTTAGATTTAATATTTAATTAAACTTTCATTTTCATAATTAGACTTTTAATTAAGTCTTTTAAATCATCAATGATATTTAATTAATTTTCATTAATTAAATATCTATATATTTAATATTTTCATATTTATAAGATATAATTTATTTAATCTCATTATTAAGCTTAATTAAATCTTTTAATGCACCAATAATACAAAATTCACATCAAGACACCTAACAAACAAACACAATGGAAAAAATGATCAAACCCATAAAGTAATAATTAAGCTCAAAAAAAGGGTTCACGAAAGACATCACCTTGACAAATTTGGAGGGTAGTAAATAAGATACTTGTCCACTATTTGAGGACAATAAATGACTTAGGTTTGGATTTAGACCTAGATGTTATCTTCTCTCTTTTTCCATAGAGATATTATGATAAGGCATGCTCATTTTAGCAATTCAGGGAAGTCGATCCCTGATACCTAAAATCCTGCATAAAAAATGAACATATAAAAATATGTATATATATACATATAATAGATAATGGTGGGGATCAATTGATCATGTGGATCTCGCAAGAAAGTAACTACAACTTCGTCAACCACATCAGGCACATCAAATAAAAATATAAATCATACATGTCAACCATACACATGGAAGTATGAGGTTAGTAAAAACCATAACATAAGTAACACCATCAAATCTAAATAACCCTCATCTAACTAACATGATATAAATCAAATGATTAAATTATCATAGAACTGAATCATTAAATGTAACTGAAGATTCAATATTAATAAAAAGTGGTATAAATGGGTTAACATTGTTATCTCTATGAAGCATTAAGTGTTGTCATTAGTATCAAAGTAGATCAGTCGGTTATCTATGCTGATCAGTTGGTAAAAAGAAGAACTACATGCTACACTATGCTAGTCAGTTAGACAAACAAGCCTTCATACTGAGTATTCATAAGGTAGTACCGAGAGCTAAATGGAAATAGGTTTAACTAGGCACCAGAGCAGTATTACCGAGCATCAGTGTATACCGATACTGAGCGTCAGTAAACACTGAGAAGACTGGACACCAAGCACCAGTGTATTCACTGAGAAGTATTGATAGTGTTTACCAAGAAATCCAAGAAATGACATAGTAATCAATTTTGGCACATTTACCTATGCAAATAGTTACAATAGAATCACAAAACATTTTACCAAGATTGAGGATCCTTTATTATAGATGTAATCATTAAATGTGATGATGATCTCTATGTAATTGTTAGATCTAGGTTATTTTTGTATACCATAGATCTTAGGGTTTTCCTAAGATGATGTAAACCCAATTAGGTTAGGCGGTCATGAAAAATCATAGCAGTATGCTATATATTTGTAATTCATGTCATTTTGACATATGTATGTGAATGACAAGAAGGAGATCTTGAAGCAAGTAACCATTTTCAAGAAATCAATTTTCTAACAAGGTTGAGTAGTAATCAGAGATATTCAGTTTATTCAGAATCAGTTAAGGCTATCGAGCAGTACAGAGGAAATATATCTACACATTGAGGTGATATATACTTGATACTTCATAGATCTTGTTAGTACTTAAAATTGCAGATAATAAAAAATCAATTAGAAAACTCTGATTTATAACTCTATCAGTCCCAATAGATGCATCAACAATAATCAATACTAAGGTATTAAGGATTTTCAATCCTTCTTCTCTTTGAGCTTAAAGCTTCAAGTGGGTATTACCTTTCTAGATTGAATTCTTCAAATATTACAACTATGATCTGTATAATTGATACAGATCTAATCATGTAACTCATACAGTTTAAAGTAAATCATTTTAATTTGATTGATGGTGAAAACAACTACAAAATAAGCATAGACCTGTGCCTAATCCTAGGGCATCAGAGTCAATGAATGAACATCTACAGAAAATCTCTTAAATCAAACACACCCGAACCCTAGATACAATGCCTTGCAAATAAACTTCTTATGCATAAATCATATCATCTAATTCATGTATGAATATAGAAATCTCAGAGACCTCACTCAAGATTTATCCCTCTGTTGAAAGGAACTCAAATTTCAACCCCACTATCTACCTTGTAGAAAGATAAGTCTAAAATGCCTTACAAATTTAAACATACTGAGAAATAAAAACCATACATGAAGACAATAAGAAATATAAATGGAAATTTAGTATATTTTATTGATAAACCTCCAATGTCAATACATTCAAAGAAAAATGGATTCCTGAAAATCAAAGACTAAATCTATAAACTCCTATGAAAATACATATTTCCCCACCCATTGGTGTGAGATAGAAACAACTATATATAGAGAAACCACCTTGGGATCCTTGAGAAAAGGATGCAACAAGCTACAAGTGGCTCTAATAGTGACTTGCACTAGAATACAAAAGTTTTAAAGCATATAACAGAAAGAGGGAAAATGATGCCAATCTTGTTTCTTCTTGGAGTTTGAACTTCCACTTTGAGCTACAGCTTTGTCTACAGGTATTCAGATGCAACTACTAAAGTTTTTTGTATGAATGATGACCCCCTAACTAGCTAACTTACATCATCCCCTGTATGATTAGTTGCTCTTCCTGTGCTTGTAGATTAGGTGCACTACTAGAACTCATTCATCATCCAAGTAATCTAGGTCATATGTTGTAGGCCTATTTACTTTAGGCTTTGTCATGTTGTCCCATGTAGTAATCTGATCTTCTGTTGGCCATGGGAATTGCTGAATGCTCTGCAATTGTTTCTTTCATCTTTCCCATCTTACATCAGAAATTTTTTTACATCTATGGTGAGCTTGTTGATGTCCATTTCTACCCTAATAGCTTCATCCAAAATGGTGTTAAAATGATCTAGATCAACATCATTTTTATCTTTAAGAAAAGCCTCTTTCTTAGGTACTAAGAGATCAAAATTTGACCTCCATGTATCCAAGTTCTTTATTTCTCCCTCCTCTGTTCTGATTTGAGGAATGACCCTATTAAAATCAGGTCCAAACATTGCCATTTTTGCTTCCACCTAATTTTCTTTGCCCTTGAAGAAAGAGGAAACAACACCAATCTTTGCAATTTTAGTTCCCACTTGTAATAATACATCTGGGATGTCACTCCTTAAAGACTGTATTGCTGCTAGTCTCTCAAACAATGACTCCCTTGTGGACCAAGTTGTATGATAGGTACTTGAAATAGAAACAAAATTGTTTACCTCACTCTGTAAACCAAGCAATTTATTATATGCAGTATAAACTGCCTCTGCCTTATCCTTCAAGACTTCTATCCTATGTTGCAAGATTTTCAATATGGACTATACTATACTCTTAGTCTTTTCCTCTTTCATCATTTCTTCAATAGTAGAAACTTCTTCTTTAGTTACACCTTGTACCTTTTGTAGTTCAGGCTGCTTTGGTGGTGTAGGGGCAACATTAGGCATGTTGAAAATTTGTAATTACAAGTCTTCTACACACTTTTCTAGTTCTTTTCCCTTCATTATTAAAATCTCTCTATCTTTCACTAATGCACTATAATCATTGAAAATATTTTGATGCCTCTCTGATAATTATTTGGTTTTATCTTCATTTAATCTAGAAAAATGAGTCAGCACCTATGAGATCTCAAGATCTCCTATATTGTGTATTGACCATACCGTCTTATCACCATCCATCTTCTCTTGGATGTTTAATAGGGAAGGCTTTTGATCTTTTGAATATAGGCTCCACATAGCCAATGCCTTATTTTTAGGGTTGTACCTAAACCCACTTATCAAATCCCCTACTTGGGTTTCTGAAGTTAGATTTATGTTATCCTGCTTCTTGATTTGGTCAATTATAAAAGCTGAGGCCAAATCCCACCCAGGTACAAGCAAGATGTTACTGGATTTTACTAATTGCCTAGCTTCTTCTAGGGTTATGGTTTCAGATTCAGGATCATAATCCCTTAAGGCTTGAATGGATTCATAAAGTATCTAGCCATCTTCTTTGATCTCAACATTGGAAGCTATCTACTGTTGTTTGTGCCACAAAAGGAAGTCCTTGAATTCATTTGACTTGATAAAATTGTCATCGTTCAAGAAGGTATCCTATTCAAGCATCCTTTCATCTTGACCTAAAATCAAAGGTAGCTCAACTACTTTTGTCACTGCTATCTATTTCATTTTTTCCTCTCTGATCCTCTCCCTAAGCCAATGATCATGGTCTCTATCTCCTGGAAATAAAGCTTTTACTCTATCTCCCTTCTTTTCTTTGACCCTAACTTGTGAAGATTCTCCTACTTGCAGATTCTTCTTCTGAGGAGGAGGTTCACTGGTGTCTTGTGAACTAGGAAGCTCTATCAAGTCCATTATTATATTTTCCTCTCCTTTCTGAGCAGTAGGAAATCCTTGTTCCATAGCAGGAGGGCTGTAGATTGGGTAACCTCCATCACTATCTTCATAGTTAGATTATGAATGCTTCTCCTTTTCTTGATTCTTATCATCAATTTGGTCTTCAATAGAGTTGACCAATGTTTGGTAATTATCCATCATCATTTCCAATCTTTGCAAATAAGGCACACTAGGATAGAAGCCTCCAAAGGGAATCCCTTGTACTTTCAATTTCTTCTCATACCTCATCAATTCATTGAATTGATATATTCTTTTTTCTATCACATCCTCTTCATTGATGTTCCTAATAAGATCTTCATCAGAATACTCCTCATGTCTCATATTCATAGGAATGGTAGGAGTGTAGTACTTTCTAGCCATAACTATGAAGCCCTCTGTATCAACATATCTAGGTGCTACAGCATTCATTTTGAATTGACCCAGCCAATCATTTAATTTGGCAAATGCACTCTTCCCATTTGTGAAGTTGCATACAGAAAAGTACTTGGGGGTACCCTTTTTGAGGGAGGCCAGATGCTCTTTATCAGTTAATATAAGTTGCCAAATAATTTCCAGGAAAGAAACCCTTGGTGGAACAAAGAATGGTAGTATATGAGGTGGTTGGAGGCACCCATACACTCTTATTATGGTGTGTGCCCCTTCATAGTAAAATTCCCCTTAGTTGTGTCCTTTAGGCCATTTGTCAATAAATTGACAAGGTCTTAGCAATTGTACAGCCTTTACTGGCAGCTTCCAAAGATCTAATCGTAGTTCAAGCATGATTGGTCTTACCATCCAATTTTAAAAAGCACAGAAATCACAACTAGGGCAAGTAGGGCTCCAAGCTCCTATCAAAAATTATACTGGATTGGTTTGACCCTTCCACATCATTTGATGATGTAAGTGCTCTAGATGCATAATATTGTAATTGTGGAAAAAAATGAGGTGCATTAACAATGAGTAATGTAGAAATTTAGGGGAATCTTCCTTGTTTCTTATTGCCTCCAATCCCTTGTGCATTTTATCAATGGCATACCCAATGTAGTCATAGCCTTTGTTGGTATGTATGTTTTGTGAGTCCAATACCATTATCAAAAGGTCAGATGTAATCCTATCTATCCCACCATCTACTCCAAGTACTCTACACAAACCATATGCAATATACTTTACATAAAAAGCCAAATCTTTGTAGAAGTAAGGGGTTGATCCAACCACTGGTGCAATGTAATTCATGTTGCCTTGGTGAACATGGCTTTGAATCTCCTTGGCTACAAGGATAGATTCTCGAGTATACCTATTGGCTAGGGCTTGTAGGTTAATTTATGTGGCCATAGGGATATTAATACCAAAAGCCCTCATGAAAGAGCTCCTATCTAATGTAACTAGGGTTGAATCATCATGTTTTCTTATCGTTCTAGACAAGGGGTCATAACACCTTGCCAATGCAATTATCAAATCAACATCCAAGAAAACATCTAGAACTATCAACTTGGCTAGTCATGATGTCCAAGGGTTTGACACAAGAATGGACTTTCAACATTTTTATAGAGATATCTAAACAAAAACATTCCAGAAGACTCAGGTGTCCTAGCATCTCTTAAATAGCTCAAATTGTCAATGAAACACTCGTCACTAACCTTTTTATTTTGTGATGATCCTAGTAGCAAGGTGAGAAATTCATCATAGTAACTTTCTTTTGCCTTCTCTTTGGAACCCTTGCTGGTAGAAGCCCCATTGGTTGATGGTTGTATCATCCTGACTGCAAATTGAATTCTTTTGAAAATTCTAAGACTATAAATTCTTTGATTGCATAAAGCTTAAAAACTCTGGTACTTCAACTTCAACTCTCTGAAATACTTGGTAATTTGGCAATGATTAACAGTTAGTAATATTTATGCTAGAGAATTGAATGCAACTTGCCCTTTTGAGATTTTGAATTCTGTAAATCCTGTCACTTCCACTATTACTTGGCATGCCTTGAACTTTAATTCACTAGCCATGGGATATGACAATGACAGGCAATCAAATTTAATTTCTGGTGACCTAGCAACCACCAAGCCAACCACAATCACTGAAAGATTTGATGCTTTTCATTTTATTCAAAGATTAAGCGACTAAAGGGAAATCTTGAATCATTATACTTATGAAATAACTTTTAGAGACTTGGTGACTATAGTCAAAAATCATAGTCACTGAATGTTTTAGCTTTTGATAATTTTATCTCACGATCTGGGGACTATATAAAATTGTATTTTTCATTCTGAGATCTAGCGACTATAGTCTTTCATAAGTATTATTTCCTTATTTTCTTATTATGAGACTTAGTGATTATAGTGCAAGTCTCTTGATCGCTAGAACTTGTTGACTTTTCAAACTTCTTATGGAGATTGCTTGACTTCACCCATCTAGAGACCTAGCGACTACAAGAGAAGTCTCTTGATCACTGGATATTTGTTTAATTTCTCATTTCTTCATGCGATTACATGACAACCATAGGATCTTAATCTGATGATAGTCACTGAATCTCAACATCTTTTGGATTACATCACTATTATCTAGTGATTGAGAGACAACCGTTAGATCTATACTTATAAGGAACAAAATCAACGGTATTCATGCAATCTCTATATTTTCATTCTGACTTTGACTTTCTATGGAGATATGGAGACTAGGCATATTTGGAGACTTGGCGATTAAAGCAGAAAACTTTGATTTATTCTCTCTGGTGATCTGGGGACTATAGTCTATCTTGTATTTATTGAGAAACTATTAACCCTTTATTTTATTCTACAACCAATTGAGAGTGAACACATCATCAATTTCAGCAAATAAATTTATACACTTTTTTGACCTTTTAATCCTCGACTGTCACTTAACCTTTAGTCATCTTGAGATTGCATGACTAAGGTTAAATTCTAGTCACTTGATGATTCTCTTAACTTGAGTTTACTTTAGAGACTGGGTGACTACACACTTCTCATAGTCATTGCAAGATTTCTTAACTCATTGTTTAATCCTGAGATAATGTGACCACCGCTTGATTTCAAACATATCAATGGCTCAGATCTATTCTTTGAAAACCTTTTCCCTAACCCATGTTCTTCTAGGGATCACATGACTAAAGACATATCACAGTCGCATAATATTTCTCTTTACCCTGGTTACATTCAGAGACTACCTGAACCCTTTATTCGCCAAGTCGCCAGATACTTTTCTTAACCTCGGTCAAACTATGAGATATAACACTGACCATTGATTCTTCCTTCATCCTACAATTATCACTGAGTCGCTAGATTTACTATGGCTTAACTACTTCATTGTGAGATTAGGAGATAACTGTGTCATTGGATTGCTAAGAATTTAGAACATAACCACTAGGAACCTAAGAAAACGTGACTATCATTATCACTAGATCAACGGATGATTATCTTAACCACTAGAGAATTGGGAGATTATGAGACTAAAAATAAACATAACCACTATCCTTTATTTAGATACTTAGCGACCAATCAATGAGTCTCCTTATCGCTGAAACTTTGGTTACTTCATTATTCCATAAAGAGATTACTCGACTGCATGTCTTTTGCATGTAGAGATTTAGCGACTATAGTTCAACTCTGAAATATTTACTCGTAGCGGTCGCTAGATCTCACAAAGATCACTTGGAGATTTGGCGACTATAAACACCCACTGAGTCTCATGATAAAAGGGAATATTCTCTAGACTTATAGAGACTCTGTGAAAAAACACATCTGTTGAATTGCCAAACTAAAAGGAATATGTTGAATGCATTTTGAGACCAAGTGACTAAGCGGTAATATAAAGCGCACATGCTTAAAGAATTACTTAAGTTATTTGGAAAAAAGTAACAAAAAATTTGAACTTGGTCAAGATTTTGTAGGGTTTTCTGGATTTTCATAAGCATTTTAACCTAGCACCTAGGGTTTTCAACATTTGGAACACAAATTTGGCATTTTGGATATGAAACTTGTAGGATAAAAACACAAAGACCTGGAAAACTACCAAAGAACCAGAAGGAAACACATTCTTGAAAATTTTGAAAATATTACCAATAGGGGCTCTCTCTAAGGATGCTTAAACACCAATTTATAGAAAGAAGCCAAAATCTCTAGGTTGCAGACCAATCAAAACTTAACCTAATGTAGGAAAACAACACACAACTTGAAAATAAACACACCTATACACTAAGAGACTACTGTGCATAGAATAAAAGTTATTTCAATTGAAGAAAAATTTTAGGAATTGTCCATGCACTGGAAATTCTTGTTCTTCACCGTCCATATTCTTTAGGAAATAAGAGTCTTTGCCATGAATCCAGTGGATAATATATGGACCTAGCCAAAGTGATTCAAATTTCTTATGCTTGCCCTTATCCTCATTCTTTGCATTCCATTGTAAAACCAAATCTTCAGGCTGAAACTTCCTAACAGTTTCCCTTTTATCAAACAAGTATTTCATCTTTTTCTACAATCTGATATTCTCTTTTAACCTTCTCTTCTTGTCTCATCCAATTCAATAAACTGGAGCACTCTATCTTCCAGAGGATCAGATATTTCTAGATCTTCTTCTTGTATAAATTTGTAAATAGGAAACAAATTGTTTATAGGTAACCTTGATCTTATACCATAAACCATTTCAAAAGGAGATTTTACTATGGCCCTTTTTTCTGTGATTCTATCTGCCCATAAGGCCAACTTAAGCTTAGAGTGCCAAGTTCTCTTATTCTTTTCCAAGGTTTTCTTCAAAATCTACAAGATACTTTTATTGCTTGATTCTGCTTGCCCATCATGGACAACAAATCATAGCTAGTCAACTTATGAAGCATGGCCTCCAAATTAGGTAGTCCATAATTTTCTTTGAGTGAAGCTGTTGGGACTAAAAATGCAACATGGATTTTGAGTACCATGTTAAATTTTTACGGCTTGAAGCTCCTAAATGCTTTTCATGCATATGTACCCGGCTATCATTTTGAAGCCTATGAGGTGTTCCATGTGTTTAATACACTCCTTTCAATATGTGCATGTATTCTACTTTGTTTTTTGGCCATCCTGAATCATTCGGTGAAGTCCCATGTTAAGCAAGTGTCAATTTGCACAATTTTGCCTGTGTCAAACAAAGTACAGTAGCCCAGTTTGCATTTGAATACCTTTTTCCCTGTGATTGATCATTGCATGCTAGTTGTGGCATCATACTATAGGCATGGGAGTGAGTCATCTTGCTAGTTTTTAGCCCCCCATGTGCCCGTTTAGTCACTTTTCTAGGCCATTTCCAAACCCAATTTCTATGTTTTTCACTGTTTTGAATTCTGAACTTATCTAATAGGCTGACTTTGGTGATTGATTATAATCAGTTGTTTGATCTTTTTGGTGAGTTGGTTATGGATTCATGTTCCTTGTATGAGGAAGAATCAATGCCTGAGATTCTGGTTACCAAAAGTTTCAATGGGTCAATTTTCAAAGCCAGTTCAGGAGGCAATTTTAGTGATTCTGGCAGTATGGACAGACAACGTTTCAAAGTGGCTATGTTTGGTTATGAATATCTTTTGGCTCAAATCTTTCTGATCAATTTCATTTGATCAGTGTACTATAGTATTGGAGGTGAGCATGTGTTCCTGGTGGCATGATCATGTGAGGCCGTTTGGTCAGTTTTTAAAGCCACTCCCGGATGCCAATTGATGCTATTTGGCAACTTTGCAAAGGATGAAAAGGTGAACAATATGTTTAAAATTTCTATGCACTATGGTCATATTTCATGTGGTGATTTCATGGTGAAAAAATTGAAGGCAAACATGCTGACCGTGTCGTGTTTCCAAAGATGTCAACTCACCATTGAAATGATGTGTCGGCATGCCATATGATGATAACATTTTGCACATGTTATAATTGTGTATCTTCCCAGTGTGCTAGCATGTCTCTTTTTGGCTAAATGTTTGCACCTCATAATGGGTTGTGCACACCATATCATGTTACCCTTTTTTTTTAAAACATTGTGATTCTCCAGATGTTGGCAATGAAGACCAAAGGGAAACGTGCCTTTTGAATTAAATGTACAATCAACAAAGAGGTTAAATGCTAATGGAGAGTTTGTGAAAAATGAAGTAAATGGGAGGAGCTCACATTATTATTAGAATAGGCATGTGCCAATAAAGGACATTGGCTTGCAGATTTAAAACACAGGAAGAAGGAGACAAGCACACAACAAACCAAAAGCCAGCACAAATGTAAATGGAGGATTTCCAGTACAAATGCCATTATTTTAAGAGACATTTCCAGCACATGATGAGCATGAATGTGTGCCAATAAAGAATGAATCCCACACACAAAATGAAATACACTTCCAAAGCAATGGATTTTAAAAACGCGGATTTGCAAAAAAGAAAACACAGTCATCTTGCGGGGGGAATAACTTTTTATTTCACCGTTGGATCAAGCTAAATTTTGGATATGTTGTCACAAACCTAGTTATCTTGATTCTCATTGGAGTGATTTTCAAAATTCTTCCTGGTTCGTGAGTTACAGTCACCTGAGTGCGGCACTGTCAAAACTGTCCATTAAAACTTCAAGACCAATTATCCCACATTGGTTAGGTGAGGGTTTATTTTTGTGTTTATATGCAACAACACTCCAATGCATTGTAGACAAGGAACCAAGAGGCTACTTGGTGGGCCCCTTGGCTGGAGGTCTCTATGCATGGCGGGCCCCACAAATTTTGAATGAAAATGTGAAGAAGGCTTTAAAACCCTCAGCAGAATTATCCCACATTGATCCCGGATTGAGAAATTATAATGTTTATAAGCAAGTCCCCACACAATATGAAATAGATAAAGAGTTGGAGGCTCTACTCATGTGCCCGCGTGAAGGTGCCTCAGTTTCTATGTCCGCAACCAATGGCAAGTAAATTTTGCAGAAGAATGATGGTGACAGCATGGACCCCAAATGGACACATGGTAGTCATTTTCCCATTCTCAGAATAGACTGGTGATTAGAAGGAAAATCTGGAGAACTGGAGAATGCTTGGTTGCCCATTCTCCCAATCCCTGGTAGTTAGGAGATAACATTCAGAGAATTGGAGATTACCTTGGTCGCTGGTTCTCTAGATCTGTGGTGGTTAGTATCTAACATCTAGAGAATTGGAGAATGCTTTGGTCGCCAGTTCTCCAAGTCCATGACAGTTAAGTGAAAACATTCAGAGAATAGGAGAGTACCTAGTCGTGAGTTCTCTAAGTCCTAGTGGTTAAGTCCAAGCAATTCAGAGAATTGGAGAATGGGCTCAGTCGCCCATTCTCCAAATATTAACCATGGTCAAAGAAGAATTCGGAGAACTAGAGAATAGTTATTTCGCCAAATCTTAGAGTCTAACTGCAGTTAGTTGGATCATTTGGAGATTTAGAGAATTCATGTGGTCGCCAGTTCTCTAAATGAGATGGTCAACCTGAGGTCAAGTCTGAGCATGCAATGAGGTGGTGACAAGTGTCAAGTCCTGGTGCCTTGTGAGGTAAAAGTGCAAAATATTAAAATGATATAAAATAATAGATTTGAAAAGAATTTAAAAAATGATAAAGTTGAAACTATTGAAAATATTCAAAAATTTAAATGTCATGGCCTGTGCATAGAAAATTATCCTGGGAATTCATTTTTTGCCAAAATATATAAGTATTATATATCACTGGAAAGGTCTCAAAATGAGGAATATGATGGTGATGAGTGTTTTTAGTTTCAGTGAGATGGGAAAGAGTAGTTCAGGTTCAAATTTTGAGGACAAGAGTCAGGATCAGATCAATTTTGAGAAAGGATTGCTGAAAGAGGTTGCAAATTTAGAGGGAATGGGGATCAGTTTTGAGGAGCAGTTGCAGATATTTTTTAGGACTAACAGGTGTAGGTGACTTCCATTCTCCTATATCTAGTTTTCTCTCCATTGTAACAAGGAGGTTGAAATTTTATGCTGCTAGGCAGTATTGAGGCCCCTTTCTTGTTTTCTTTGTGTATTTTTGTCATGTAAATATGCTGAACTAGATGAATTTTAATGGAAAAATGATGGAATCCCTATTCAGTTTTGGTTGATATCTTTGTGTATTTGGTCTTAGTTCTCATGTATCAGTTTGTAAGGCATTTTGCTGCACTGATTATAAGGTAGTTGTGATCTTTTTTTCAAGTTTCTTTCAAGGAGAGAGTCAATCTTAAATGCAGGCTCTGAGAATTTGAGATTTATATGTGAATTTGATGTCTAGGAATTTGAATGAGAAGGATGATTTGTAAGGCATTTCATTCAGTTTCTTTGAGTTTGGAGTTAAGATTTTTTGGGAATGCATGATTGTTTGACTCTAATGCCCAATAGATAAGGCACTAGTCTCTTTCTTGTCCTACAGTTTTCATCATCAAGCATTAATTGAAAATCATTTTACTTTCCTGTTGTTATGCACATTCATGTTTGATTGTATTCAAGAAGTACAATTCATTTGTTGATTCCTCGAAGAGTGAATCATTAGGTTAGCCTACCTGAGCCTCCGGGTTTGAAGAGGAGTGTATCCTTGTTATCACATTGGCCATTTTTCTAGTTCTTAGCAGATCATACAAGTGGGATCCTATATAAGACTGGTTGAGTTGAACTCCCACGTTTTATAAGTCTGAGAACTATCCACTAATTTTCATGTCTGCATAAAAGGTTGTAATGAGTAAGTGTTTATGCATGCAGATCTTATCATGTTTTAGGTGCACCCGCCTGAGTGTGTGGAACTCAAAGCAGAAGGAGGATCAACTCCTCATCAATTAGTCTTTTCGTGCCCCTTAGTTTGCATGAACAAGAAAATTTATGTTACTAGACAAAGATCCCTAGGTCTGGTTTTCATACATCTCTTTTAGAGTTGAGGGATACATGAAAAAACACTAACAAATTGGTGACTCTATTGGGGAAGCAATAAATGACAACAAGGTTAAGATGCTTAATTCCTTGCTTTGTTGAATCATCCTAGGGTCTGATCTATTGAATAGAGTCAAATAAAATTTTGTTATATTATCTCACCGAGCGTGAGTGGCAACTCTGAGTCTCTGTTTGATCAGTATGTTCATGTAGTGTATTTTATGGTCCTGACAAACAGTGTTACCCTTTGAAGTTGTGTTATGTTTTCTGATTTTGAAAGAAGGTTCAGATCTGAGATAAAATCTCTCAGCTAATTCAGAATTTATCATCTAAAAAGAGGTGGCAGCTCTACAAAGATTTAGAAGGTGATTTGAAGGAGGTTTCAGATCATTATTTTACACCAGCAGCAACACTTCTAGGTAATCCTATTTTTACCAAGCAAAAATGGTCCCTTAATAGGTGAACAAGTCACTAAGAAAAGGGAAAATAATTTTAAGAAGTTGGAGTCATATTTCTAAATTTGAGGTTTTCAGTTATTGAAAAAGAGTATCAGAAATATGCAATGGTCCATGAAGTTAATGGTTGCATAAATTGGACAAAAATACTGTCATGAGAATAAGCTTTAGTGTTTTATCAGTGTGTTAGAATGGAGTTTCCATTTTTTATGAGTCAAGATGTTTCTGGATCTGAAAGTTTTCAATCAAATCTAGAAAATTATAATAATGAGCTCCATTGGATAAATAAAAAGATTCAGCATAATTGTATATTGATGTTAAGATGTGCAATAGGAGGAAGAAATGAAGAATCTACATTATCGTATTACAAGAAATTTCTTATTGCATGTAGTGAACTTCCTGTTGGTTTAGATTTTCATGAATCCCAGTATGCTGAGATGTTTCTAGAACTTTCAATGCCTGAATCAGTTAGTTGGACTGCGTCCTTAAAGGATGAAGCACTAAAAAATGTTAAGGACTGGACAGACTCTTTTATAAATGTTGAATTCAATGATGCTAAGTCTAGTTCATTTGGGGATGCTGAGTTCTGTGATGGTTATAGTGCTGGTTATTGTGCTGATGATGAAATTTATGAGTGTCAAGGAGGGGAAAATGAATCTTCAATTGATAGTGATTTCCTTGAGCTTATAGATTTCTCCTTTTCTCAGCATGATGTTAATGGCTATTTGTTTCAGTTTAGTGATGTTTTGTATGAACATGAAGAACATGGATATAATGCAAATGATAGTTCCTGCAGTAGTTAATGCAACACTTTGTTGTTTGCTATTGTTATCTTTGCTTGTAGAAACCACTAGTTTAGGAGAGACTTTATTATGAGAGTCATTCTTGAAAAAGACTGACCTGGGAACTCCTTGATCTACATCAACCTTTTTGTTTCTCAAGTTGTATGAGGATCTAGCTTGAGAAATAGATGCTACAGTTAGATTCTCAATTTCTTCTTTACTAGGCTTTCTCCAATGAATCTTCCACCTCTAGTCTATTCATATCAATTTTAACAGTCTCAACATTAGGCTCCTCATGATCAGAATGGGAAAATACTTGTTGCTAATAGGCTAAGAGAATTCTCCTCTTAGAGTCAACATCTTCTATTACCTCTTCATCCTCTGAAGAGGCATAATTTTCCATCTTTTCAATGGTGAACATATTTACTACAGGCTTTTCAAAGCCTTCATGGTCTCCTGCATATGAATCCTCTGGCTCATCCTTTAGAGCTTGAGCAACAACACACTGAAAAGGTGAATGAGGCATATTGTAGGCTACACACCATGGAATACTTTCCACATTGTGAGTTGTACTTCTTTTTAAAGGATCAAGAGTATCCCTACTTTTTTGTGGCTCATTGTTGTCAAAAATAGGTTTCCCATCCTTCCAATTTGTCTTATATGGCTGATCATGTAATCTTGGGAATCTTTCCTTCTTTTGAAAAGGTGGTCTATTATCTTGGAGATTTTTCCCACCTTTATCAAATCTATTTGACATATCTTTTACAGCATTGGCCAACTTGTCAACTTTGTCATCCTCCCTAGAAATTTTCACAAAGTTAGGCCAAGTGTCTTTCCATAATCTTCCTTCATATCTTTTATACATTTGGCCAAATGCTTTCCTATTACTTTCATTATTTATTGCTAACTTGAAAGCATCTCTCAAAATACATGGACTTTTATCCCTTAAGAGATAAGACATTTTTCCTTCTATAGCATTGAAGTAAGTGGTCAAGAAAACTTCATCATCTAATCTTAAAACTTGGAAGAGTTTGTACATAGCCTTTTGGAATCTTCCATTAAACTCTGACATACTTTCATTCACATGCTTTTTGATATTATTGAATTCATTCAACATGTAACTAGAGTTAACATGTTCAACATCCTATTCTTTAAAGCTTCTCATAAATTCATCCCATGAGGTAATACTATTTTCAGGTAAACCTCTATACCAATCCCTAGCATCCTCTATCAAAGACTGAACAAAAAGTTTCATAACAACATCTTCATTCTCAATCTCATAATCATTTATTGTGTCACTAAAATATTTGAGGTGCTCTTCACATGTGATAACATTATTACTAGTAAACTTAGGGATTTTGTCTCTCACCTCTATTGGGATGACATTTGGTTGGCCAGGAATACCATCAAAGAATAGTGGCCTGTATCTCTCTAGATGAATTGGCCTCCTTTGAAAATTTTGTGAATCCTGGGCTCCACCTCCTCCAGTATTCTACTGTACAATATTTCCAACAAGATTACCTATCATAGGGTTTGTATGACTTACATTTTGGAGTGGTCCTTGAGTCATTTGATTTGAGACTAAGGCTTGGGTGTTAGGAAAAGGACCAGTAGATTGATTATTTGGTATTTTCCCATTGACAATAGGGATTGAACTACTAGCATTTGTATTCATAGTAGTATGAAAGAAAGCTATTTTCTTCTTCATCTCATCTGTAGCAGCTTCTAATTCTAGCTTTTCTAACTGAATGGCCAAATCTTCCTTGGCTTTTCTAGCCTTCTCTAGATCCAAGTTAGCTTTAGATATTATAGTAGGATTAGCATCATTCTTTTTGGAATTATTTATGCTAATCCCAACAATTTTTTTCTTTCCTTTGTCAGATGCATCTACCCCTTTATTCTTAAGATCCTCATTTCTTTTAATCTCTAAGGGATGAAATTATCTCAATACATGGCCCTCACCCTCAAACTCATTCTTCTTAGGATTTGGATTAATTTTATAAACTTGCTGTCTCAAAACTTGAACCTCCGTAAATAATTCATTATTTACACCAAAGACCTTCTATTTCAAACAGTCTTCTTGGATGTCATTATTCTTTGTCTTTCTGAGGAGCTCTTGCTTTTCCTTGAGCAATTCATAAATTTCTTGTTCCCACTCCTTTTGCCTTCACTTGATTTCTAAAAATTGTTCCTGATCCTTTCATCTTAAAGCCAGTACATCTTCCCTTAGCTTCTCAGAATCATAAGATTCAGTATCAGTAGTAGAAACATATTCTGCTTGCTCTAAATTTTCTTCTACAAGGAAGAAACCAATATCCACAAATTCATCTTCCTGAGGGGGACTCACAGACTTGGGATCTATTCTTTTAAGGAATTTAGGATTTGTAGAAAAAGATGGAATCTCATTTTGGGCGGGAATTGGAATGTATTCCTGAGATGGTCTGGGAGAATTACTACTAACTACCCCTCTTTGGGACCATTGCTTTCTATTAAGGGTATGCAATTCTTCACCCATCTTTCTTTTTGGATGATCCCTATAATAAGACCTAGTATTCTTGGGTCTACTCATGTAGCTTGGGACAAGATAATCTCAAACTTTTACAAAACTTTTACCATCAACTGGTAACATAGAGCTTAGAGTCGCCACCCACAAATTTGTAGGAAATAATTTGATAAACTAGTCTTCAAATACAATAATAAAACTGTCAACAAAGCTATTACTAGGCTTATTGCAGAAATATTTTAGCTCCCTAGAAGAGTCACCATTTTTGTTAGTACTTAAAATTGTAGATGATCAAAACTTAATAAGAAAACTCTAATTTATAACTCTAGCAGTCCCAATAGATGCATCAACAATAATCAATACTAAGGTATTAAGGATTTTCAATCCTTCTTATCTTTGAGCTTACAACTTCAGGTGGGTATTACCTTTCTAGATTGAATTCTTAAAATATCACAACTATGATTTGTATAATTGATATAGATCTAATCATATAACTCATACAATTTAAAGTAAATCATTTTAATTTGATTGATGGTAAAAACAACTGCAAAATAAGCATAGACCAGTGCCTAATCCTAGGGCATCAGAGTCAATGAATGAACATCTACAGAAAATCTCTCAAATAAAACACACCCAAATCCCAGATAAGATGCCTTGCAAATTACCTTCTTATGCATAAATTATATCATCTAATTCATGTATAAACATAGAAATCTCAGAGACCTCACTCAAGATTTATCCCTCCCTTAAAAGGAACTCAAATTTCAACCCCACTATCTACCTTGTAGAAAAATATGTCTAAAATGCCTTGCAAATTTAAACATACAGAGAAATCAAAACCATACATGAAGACAATAAAAAATATAAATGGATATTTAGTATATTTTATTGATAAAGCTCCAGTGTCAATACATTCAAAGAAAAATGGATTCCCGAGAATCAAAGACTAAATCTATAGACTCCTATGACAATATGTATTTCCCCATCCTTTGGTGTGAGATAGAAACAACTATATATAGAGAGACCACCTTGGGATCCTTGAGAAAAGGATGCACCAAGCTACAAGTGGCTCTAATGGTGACTTGCACTAGAATAAAAAAGTTTTAAAGCATATAACAAAAAGAGGGAAAATGGCACCAATCTTGTTTCTTCTTGGAGTTTGAACTTCCACTTTGAGCTACACCTTTGTTTGCAGGTATTCAGATGCAACTGCTAAAGTTTTTTGTATGAATGATGACTTCCTAACCAACTAACTTACATCATCACCTATATGATCAGTTGCTCTTCCTGTGCTCATAGATCAGGTGCATTGCTGGAACTCATTCATCATCCAAGTCATCTAGGTCATCTATTGCAAGCCTATTTACTTTAGGCTTTGTCATGTTGTCACATGTAGTAATCTGATCTTCTATTGGCCATGGGAATTGTTGAATGCTCTGCAATTGCTTCTTTTGTCTTTCCCATCTTACATCAGAAATTTGTTTTACATCTATGGTGAACTTGTTGATGTCCATTTTTTCCCTAATAGCTTCATCCAAAATGGTGTTAAAATGATCTAGATCAACATCATTTTTATCTTTAAGAAAAGCCTCTTTCTTAGGTACTAAGAGATCAAAATATGACCTCCATGTATCCAAGTTCTTTATTTCTCCCTCCCCTATTTTGATTTGAGGAATGACCCTATTGAAATCAAGTCCAAACATTGCCATTTTTGCCTCCACCTGAATTGCTTTGCCCTTGAAGAAAGAGGAAACAACACCAATATTTGCAATTTCAGTTCCCACTTGTAATACTGCATTTGGGATGTCACTCCCTTGTGGACCAAGTTGTATGATAGGTACTTGAAATAGAAACAAAATTGCTTACCTCACTTTATAAACCAGATAATTTATTATATGTAGTATAAAATGCCTCTGCCTTATCCTTCAAGACTTCTATCCTATGCTGCAATATTTTCAACTCAGACTGTACTATACTCTCAGTCTTTTTCTTGTTCATCCTTTCTTCAATAGCAACAACTTCTTCTTTAGTTACACCTTGTACCTCTAGTAGTGCAGGCTGCTCTAGTGGTGTAGGGGAAACTTTAGACATGTTGAAAATTTGCAATTGCAAGTCCTCTACACACTTTTTTAGTTCTTTTCCCTTCATTATCAAAATCTCTCTATCTTTCACTAATGCACTATAATCATTGAAAATATTTTGATGCCTCTCTAATAATTGTTTGGTATTATCTTTATTTAATCTAGAAAAATGAGTCTACACCTGTGAGATCTAAAGATCTCATGTATTGTGTATTGACCATACCATCTTATCACAATCCATCTTCTCTTGGATGTTCAATAGGGAAGGCTTTTGATCTTTTGGATATAGGCTACACATAGCTAATGCCTTATTTTTAGGGTTGTACCCAAACCCTCTTATCAAATCCCCTACTTGGGTTTCTGAAGTTAGATTTATGTTACCCTGCTTCCTGATTTGGTCAATTATAAAAGCTGAGGCCAAATCCCACCCAGGCACAAGCAACATGTTACTAGCTTTTACTAATTTCCTATCTTCTTCTAGGGTTGCGATTTCAAATTTAGGATCATAATCCCTTAAGGCTTGGATGGCTTCATCAATTATTTGGCCATCTTCTTTGATCTCAACATTGGAAGTTATCTGCTATTGTTTGTGCCACAAAAGGAAGTCCTTGAATTCATTTGACTTGATAAAATCATCATCCTTCAAGAAGGCATCTTGTTCAAGCCTCCTTTCATCTTGACCTATAGCCAAAGGTAGCTCAACTACTTATGTTATTGCTTTCTATTTTCTTTTCCTCTTTGATCCTCTGCCTAAGCCGATGATCATGGTCTCTATCTTCTAGAAATAAAGCTTTCACTCTATCTCCCTTCTTTTCTTCAACCCTAACTCATGAAGATTCTCCTACTTGCAGCTTCTACTTCTTCTGCGGAGGCTCACTAGTGTCTTGAGAGCTAGGAAGCTTTTTCAAGTCCATTATCATATTTTCCTCTCCTTGTTGAGTAGCAAGAGATCCTTGTTCCATAGCAGGAGGGCTATAGATTAGGTAACCTCCATCACTATCTTCATAATTAGATTATGAATGCTTCTCCTTTTCTTGATTCTTATCATCAATTTTCTCTTCAATGGAGTTGACCAATGTTTGGTAATTATCCATCATCATCTCCAGTCTTTGCAAATAAGGCACACTGGGATAGAAGCCTCCAAAGGGAATCCCTTGTACTTTTAATTTCTTCTCATACCTCATCAATTCATTGAATTGATATATTCTTTTTTCTATCACATCCTCTTCAATGATGTTCCTGATAATATCTTATTCAGGATACTCCTTATGTCTCTTATTCATAGGAATGGTAGGAGTGTAGTACTTTCTAGCCATAACCATAAAGCCCTCTGTATCAACATATCTAGGTGCTGTAGTAGTCATTTTGAATTGACCCAGCCAATCATTTAATTTGGCAAAAGCACTCTTCCCAATTGTGAAGTTGCATACAGAGAAGTACCTAGGGATAAATGTACCCTTTTTGAGGGAGGCTAGATGCTCTTTATTAGTTAATATCAGTTGCCAAATAATTTTTGGGAAAGAAACCCTTGGTGGAACAAAGAATGGTAGTATATGAGGTGGTTGGGGGCACCCATACACTCTTATTATGGTGTGTGTCCCTTCATAGTAAAAGTCCCCCCCAGTTGTGTCCTTTAGGCCATTTGTCAATAAATTGACAAGGTCTTAGCAATTATAGAGCTTTTACTAGTAGCCTGCAAAGATCTAACCCTAGTTTGAGCATGATTGGTCTCACCATCCAATTTTGAAAACCATAGAAATCAAAACTAGGGCAAGTAGGGCTCCAAGCTCCTATCCAAAACTATACTAGATTGGGTTGACCCTTCCACATCATTTCAGGATGTAAGTGCTCCAGATTCATAATGTTGTAATTATGGAACAAAATGAGGTGCATTAACAATGGGTAATGCAAAAATTTAGGGGAATCTTCCCTATTTCTTATTGCCTCCAAACCCCTCTACATTTTATCAATGGCATACCCAATGTAGTCATAGCCTTTGTTGGTATGCATGTGTTGTGAGTCTAATACCATCATCAAAAGGTCATATGTAATCCTATTTGTCCCACCATCTACTCCAAGTACTCTACACAAACCATATGCAATATACTTTACATACAAAGCCAAATATTTGTAGAAGTAAGGGGTTGATCTAGCCACTAGTGCAATGCAATTCATGTTGCCTCGGTGAACATGGATTTGAATCTCCTTGGCTACAAGGATAGATTCCTGAGTATACCTATTGGCTAGGGCTTGTAGGTTAATTTATGTGACCATGGGGATATTAATACCAAAATCCCTCATGAAAGAGCTCCTATCTAATGTAACTAGGGTTGAACCATCATGTTTTCTTATCATTCTAGACAAGGGGTTGTAACATCTTGCCAATGCAATTATCAAATCAACATCCAAGAAAACATTTGGATCTATCAACTTGGCTAGTCCTGATGTCTAAGGGTTTGACACAAGAACTGGACTTTCAACATTTTTATAGAAATATCTAAACAAAAACATTATGGAACACTCAGGCATCCTAGCATCTCTTAAATAGCTCAAATTGGATAGACTAGCTTACTACTATTTGTAAATTGAGTTTCAAGTTAAAGGTTTTTGAGGGTACTGATTCACCCCTCCCCTCTCAGTACCTTATATCTCCATTCCAACAATTGGTATCAGAGAACATATCTCTTATTGGATGGTTTAACCACTAAAAGTAAAGATATAACCATGGAGAGATACAAGTTGGATAAAAACTATAGAGAATCAAAAGATTCAAATGTAGATGTTTATTAAGCAATACAAGCAAGCTAAGGATGCATTGAAGAAATTACTAGTTTAGAGATAGAACATGGCTATTCTAGAAAATGAAGCTAACTATCATGAAGAAGAGATTGATGAGTTATTTGATAATATTGGATCTAGTTTAGGTAGTATTTGTGATGGTTTTGAAAGTGCTATTTCTGATTTGTCTAAGAAAAATATTCATTTAACTAAACAAGTAAAAGCCTTGTAGATCGGTCAAGAGACATAGATGGTAAGAATGATTGATGTGATGAAAAATACTAGACAAGCTAAAAAAGAGAGAAATTTGGTTGTTGAAGATAGAAGATAGATGACTGAACAACTATAAGTAAAATAAATTGAGATATTGAGACTTACTAAGCATCACTTCGAAATATCCAATTAGATGATTATTGTAAGCCAGGAGATCAACCGAGTAAATAATGAGTTATCAAGGAAACTTGAAGACATTGGAGTACTCAAGGAAGAGACTGAAAAACTGAGAAATGAAGTGAAGATGTAGCAACAACACAATGAGATGATGAAAAAGGCTGAAGATAGTTCTAAGAAAATTGATGATTTTATGATTAGTCAAAGAGGACTTGGAAGCACCACTGGATTAGGCTATACTGATCAAGGAGAATCATCCAAGCAAGTTGAACAAATGAATAACAATCAGAATCAGATACCTAAGACACTGACATGCTATCACTATGGAAAACTAGGACACACTTCAAATGTATGTAGGAGTAAAGCATAAGGTAAACCTAAAACCACTCCTACGTTCAATGGTCACTATTATAATTGTAATAAGTTTGGACATCAAGCATATGAATGTAGACATAAGTTGAATAGGATTCCTAACAAACCCCACATGGAGAAATAATAGTACACTTGCAACAAGCATGGACACACTTCACAATAATGTAGAGCAAAGATGAAGCAAGTTTGGACACTAAAAGGATAGAACAAATCCTATCAACCAAAAAGATAAGGTAATGCTTACACTTGGGACTATAACACATGGGTTAATAGCACAGTATGTGGAAGGTGTTGGTAAGTTGTCTATACTGAGATATATGACTAGATATAGTGTTGTCATTATGGAAACAAATTCATATAGCAGTTTGGAGTCAGTGCACTAAGTGTAAAGATCAGAATTCAGCTAAGTGTTGAAGACTGGATAGTGTATAGAGTTCCTGCAGCTCAGAGCATCTGCGCCCATGTGTAAAAATGAATTATGGTATGTGCCCTAGAAGTTAATGTTGTTAGACTATACTTATGCTTAGTCTAAGAGCACATAAGTAGATATGCAAAGATGTGAAAGTTACAGTCAGTTGAAGTTGCACAACCAATGTATGACAACAAAGAACAAATCATAGAGCCGACAGTGACTATTTTGATTTACGATTGTAAATTAATGTTGTAGAGGCTATGCACCCATTGTATTTAGGTTGCAAACATATGTACATGTATAATTGTAAGCACACTTAAGCCAATTCACTTGGAAGCATTATTTGTAAATAGGTATAGTGCCAACCTAATTGTATATTTGATATGAGCACATAAATATAAGGTGTGCCCATTGTAATCGGTATGGAAGTCAAGTAAGTTGTAATAGAGTTGAGATAAGTAGAGAAGAGATATGCTAAGTGAGCATAAGATGTATTGAAGCTTTTCTAGAGGTCAAAGAATCAATGCACCAAAGGAATTGATCAGACAAGCAGTGTCACAACAACAGTTCACCTATAGATATAGTGTGTATCTGATCTCACAAGGTTGTAGCCTTCATCATTTGAGAAGTGAGCTGTAGGACAGTGATTCCACTCCTCTAATAGGGATCATTGTAAAAGACTCCTAACAGGGCCCAACCCTTAACAAGGTCTATTGTACTAAAAGTATTGTAAAGCTACTCCTAATAGGGTAAAGGATCTTCTAACAAGGAACACAAAACACTAGTGCAGATTATTAGTAGGTATCAAGTCCCACTGGGGTTTTTACCTATTTGGGTTTTCCCGTAACCATATTGGTGTCATGTGTTGATTTCATGTTTCATGTTTATGTGAATGTTTAATTTAGTACTTAAGCATTTCTAATTCAATATTTAGATTAAAGTGAAAAGTTAAAATACAGTGAACACTAATTCACCCCCCCTCTTAGTGTTCCCATTCCTAAAAATTGGTATCAGAGCTCTAGTCCTCAGCACAGAAGTTTAACCACTTGAGGAGATCATGGAAAAAGTAGATATGAAACATTTAAAGAGGAATCTTGAAGCATCTCTTGAAAACCTAGACAATTCAAAAAGAGAAATTGAAGAACTAAAAGAAAAATTCAGTGATGCTCTATTAGTTATCAAAAGACTAAGAAAAGATTTGAAAGGACGTTCTAATAGTGAACTTGAAGAAAAATTCAAAAAATTGAGTGAAGAAAATGCTTCTCTATTGAGTCATCTTGAAGAATTAGATGAAAAACTAATGAACAATCAAGATGTCTACAATGAACAAGTCAAGGAGAACCTTCAACTGAATGAAGAACTAAGGGAAGCTAACTTAGAAATCTTGGAGCTAAAGAATATCAAAGAAAGCTTGGAAACTGAATTAAAGAAGTCAAAGGATCATATTGACAAATTACACACTAGTGTTGAATTGATAGAATCACAATTGTATGCAAGAAGAATCAAAGGAGACACTAGCTGTATTGGGTACAATGAAGCACAGAATCAGATTGACAGTATGCAAGCAAGAAAGGATTCAAAAAAGAACTCTACTAATATTGGGAAGATTGAATATCAAACTAAAGACAACAGTGATCCTCCTAAAAATGAGTGCAAGTCTATAGAATGCACATGTTTTGCATGTAACAAGCATGGACACATTGCAAAGAACTATATAGAGGTAAAAACCTTCAATGGTTACTATTATACATGTAATAGAATTGGTCATAGAGCAATAAATTACATGACTAATAAGAAAAATAGGATACAACATGATCAAAGAAATCAGAATCAGTCCAATGCAAGAAATTCTTAGAATGTTACATGTTAGATATGTAACAATAATGGTCACTCATCTAGAACATGTAGAATGGTGACTCATGTCAATGCACCGAGGAATAATAGACCTCCAATGATTTTTCACACCTATAACAAGGCTGGACATATCTCAAAGTTTTGTAGATCAAGGACGCAAAGTTAGGAAAGCCCTAAAAAGGCTAAAGAACCGGTTTTGGATCCTAAAGCAGAAGTCAAGTTTGTAAAAGCCTCAGAGGATGCGAGCTTGATTGGTCAGAAGGAAAGAAGTAAAATTTTGTTGAAAATGTATTGGATGCATCCCAAGTGGACGCACCCTCTACATCTGCATAAATGGTCCTCAGGATCATAGGGGGAGTTAATTTAGCTCTAGACCCCTATGTGGTTGGTATACTCATCCTTAGAGTATGCACCTTTTGACTTAAGCTATTGAAGTGTATAGGAACCATTGTGCAAGAGCACACATGCTAATTGTTAGCAAAACTCAAGTTTGAAAATTTAAAGTGACAGCCTGGTTTACACGAGTTGTATTAATGGTGAATTTCTTACTTTAAGTACATGGAAAGTTGTTTTTTCACTCATTGCATTCATACTCAGAGTGATTGAAGAGAAGATTGAGCCTTGGAAGTTGTTGTGAAGATTTGGAGATTAAACTATCAGTGTTTACAGTGCATTTGATCGGCTGTAGAAACCCTAGCTCATTGTGCTGATTCAAAAACTGTCAGAACATCTCAGAGATCATTTGGAAAGTGAATATCAAGTAAGTCATGGCCATCCTATTGTTTTTTCTATTTATGAGAAGAAGAGTTATATTTTTAAGAGGCACCCATTTAAATCAACCCTAGAGGATTTAGAGGGAGCTTTCTCCCACACGCCGATGGGCATCATGCATGTAGAAGACATAAGGGCCTACATCTATTGTAATAAGGAACTTGTTGGACTAGATAGGTTAAGGGCACACATGGAAACAATGTTGAAACTAGACAAAACTTTCATGGATGAATACACAAAATGGAATGATCACCCCATTGTTGAATATGCCATGGCATATGAATTCTATGAGGAAGAATGGATAAAGATATTGTTAAGCAGAATCCATGATGATTTTTTTTGGGTTGGAGATGTACTTGTAAGAATCACAAGAGACCTAATTCATGAGATGACAGGCCTTTCTAAGATAGGCACCATCCTTCCTATGGGTAAGGATATCAGGAAAATGGTGGAAATTGATAGTACATGTATGGAAGCTGTGGAACCTAGAACTAAGTGGATTCATCCACTTGGATATGAAGTTGAAGAAAAAGTTCTTGAATCTTATGCATAGGTATTGCTATTAGCCCCTAAGGATGACAATGAGCCTAGGTGGGGAACCTATGAATAAAAAAACTAGAGAAGTTGATGCTAAGTTGAACAATGTAGCAACAAAAAGAAAGGTTGCAAAGGTCACATCAGAGATCCTAAGAATTCATGGTGTATCACAAGTAGACCTTGATAAAGCAAGTGGTGAGAAGATTTCTCTAGAATTGAAGAGCATAGTAGAAGAACAAGAAGATACCAAGGTAAAGAAGATAAAGAAGATAATACTCCTTCTGCGCCCAAAGATACTCCTTCGGAGTATAAGCCTTTATTCAAGAGGAAGAAAGAATCAAGCACTAGTCATCCATCCTCATGAGCATTAAGGAGCAAGAAAAACACTCAAGCACCTCCTTAGATAGGATTCAGACCTAGCCTCAAAGTTCTAAATGCCAGAATTATTGATGAAGGAATAATTGATCAAATAGGAAAGTTCTATGAATGATATAGTGAGATTGATAAGTCTAAAATTCATGGTATGATTATCAAACATATGATAAAGTTCAAGAAGATAGTTCTTGAATTAAAAATAGAAATACCAGATAATGTATGGGACATTATAGAAAACCTTAAAAGATAAGCTAATGAAGAAGACCTAAGGATCAAGGAAAAAGTGCTAGAAGACACTTTGCCTATATGTTCTAAAGAAGAAGTGGATCTGATATTGAATTTGGTGAAGCTACACCTTAGAAAAAAGATGAGAACTCTTCACATTATGAACAAAGATTATGAGTTGATAAAAAAGGAAATAGAGAAGGCCTTTGAGAAGGTGTTATTGGAACAACAGATCAAACCACCTATTGCACCCATCACTCATGCACCCATCAAGGAAGATAAAGTGGTAGAACCCACTAATGTACCAATGAAAGGTCCTCAGGACTCAACACCTATAGCAGTAACTCAAATAGAAGAAAATTAGTCTATGCCTATGATAGAATCACCCAAAGATAGTAGAATTATCATAGATAATGTGGAAATAGCCATGGCGGATACTGATAAGGAGTTGGACAAGTTTGAGGAAGCATTTGTCAGCACTAAGGAAGCAAAAATCTTATGCAGCAATACCCCTCCCACTTAGCAAGAAGAAGTAATCATGGAAGATGTATCTAATGAAGAAAAGAAAGGAGTAGAAATGGAAAAGAAAGATGAATCCTCTATTGATCTGGTCAAGGTGAAACAAGAAGTGATGAATAGCACTCCAATCACCCCCTCCTCAGCATTGTTCTCAAGTTTCACACCTGACACTAGTAGTTTGGACTCCTGGAAGGAAGAATACTTGATTAAGTTCAACATCCTAGGTATGGAGAAGGAAAAGGAGAAGCAAGTAATGAGGAATCCTCTCCTGGTATAATCAATAAATATTTTGAATAGTTTGTTGTCGGAGGATAAGAAGATGGAAAATGTACATTCAGTTGATGACTTGAACATAATCATCTCTTAGTTCAAAGTTAATTTTTCTAGCTTAGAAGAATTTGTAGCCATAATGGAAAAGGAGAAATACCTAAATAAGAGACTCAATGAACTAATAAGTAATTTTTCACTAGACTTAACCTCTCTTAAGTTTGGTTAGGCATCATTGAAGAAATTTGCAGATCAAGGAAGGAAAATCATTACAGAATCCATGGATCAAGATAAGTTCACTGATACCCATCTGAAGAAGATCAAAGATGCAGAGGCAATGATTGAGAAGGTGAAGATTTTAGTGCAAGACACATCTATTGATGTAAACATATGTAACAATGTCTATCAAGGATAGTTGGATATAATTGAGAAGACAAGGAAAGAAATAGAGAAGATAAGGTCTAGACAGACTTAGTTGAGGAATGCTCTTGCGCCCTCTCTAGACATTCTCAATCAGAACATAAAGGAGATTGATGTGACCATGATAACCTATGATCAAGGTCCAAGCATAGAATTGGAGAAGATGGAGAAGCTACAATATGCATTATGTGCCCATCTATGGATAGTCAATTCTTTGATAACCTTTCGGAAGAAGGAGATCTAGCAACTCAAGGTTGCATATCCGGATGCTTTTCCTTAGTAAGTGTTTATAGATAAAGTTTTTGATGCACCTTTGTCATTAATGTCAAAGGGGGAGTTGTATAGAATATGAAGTTCACATATGTATAGGAAGATGTAAGAGAATGTATAAAATGTATAGAAGACAAAAGTTTTTTGTAGTAAGGAACAGTTAGAGACTTAGCCATATTCCTTTGTTGCCATTAATGAAAAAGGGGGAGATTGTTGGTAGGTTTTCTATACTAAGATATGTGACTAGATATAGTGTTTTCATTATGGCAACAAAGCCATATAGCAATTTGGAGTCAGCGCACTAAGTGTAAAGATCAGAATTCAGCTGAGTGTTGAAGACTGGACAGTGTATAGAGTTCCTGTAGCTCAGAGCATCTGTGCCCATGCGTATGGATGAATTATGGTATGTTCCCTAGAAGTTAAGGTTTTTAGACTATACTTATGCTTAGTCTAAGAGCACATAAGCAGATATGCAAAGATGTGAAAGTTACAGTCAGTTGAAGCTGCATAGCTAGTGTATGATAACAGAGAACAAATCATAGAGCCAACAATGACTATTTTGGTTTATGATTGTAAATTAATGTTGTAGAGGCTATGCACCCATTATATTTAGGTTGCTAACATATGTACATGTATAATTGTAAGAACGCTTAAGCCAATTCATTTGGAAGCATTATTTGTAAATAGGTATAGGGCTGACCTAATTGTATATTTGATATAAGCGCATAAATATAAGGTGCGCCCATTGTAATCAGTATGGAAGTCAAGTAAGTTGTAATAGAGTCGAGATAAGTAGAGCAGAGATATGCTAAGTGAGCATAAGATGTATTAAAGCTTTGCTAGAGGTCAAAGCATTAGTGCACCAAAGGAACTGATCAGACAAGCAGTGTCATAGCAATAGTTCACCTATAGATATAGTGTGTATCTGATCTCATAAGGTTGTAGCCTTCATCATTTGAGTAGTGAGCTCTAGGACAGTGAGTCCACTCCCCTAACAAGGATCATTGTAAAAGACTCCTAATAGGGTTTGACTCTTAACAAGGTCTACTATACTAAAAGCATTGTAAAGCTACTCCTAATAGGGTAAAGGATCTTCTAACAAGGATCACAAAACACTAGTGCAGATTATTAGTGGGTATCGAGTCCCACTGGGGTTTTTACCTATTTGGGTTTCCCCGTAACCATATTGGTGTCATGTGTTGATTTCATGTTTCATGTTTAATTCAGTACTTAAGCATTTCTAATTCAGTATTCAGATTAAAGTGAAAAGTTAAAATACAATGAACACTAATTCAACCCCCTCTTAATGTTCCCATTCCTAACAGAATGTATGTACATATTGCAACTAATTGTATGAGGAAGAGATGGGCTGGAAAATCTTGAAGCTAGAAAAGAACTGGTATGGCATTTTTGCATTGTCACAAAGTTGGTCACTTAAGTAAAGATTGCAGAGACTGAGCATTAGAAGAATAATTTTTTGAGAATGACAATACAATTATAGATATCATGAGGATTAGAAACACTATGTGGATAAAGGCATCAAATGATAATGTTGAGTCAAGAAATGCATTCAGTGAGACCTTGTCCATTGGATTGGGTGACATCAACAACTCCACCTAAGGTGAAATAGGTATGTATGGAACTGATATTCCAAATTGATCATAGTTTACATACAGTTCCTTAAATTTGATGTGCACATACCAAATTTGCATGAATTAAGACGCATTATGGTTTAAAAGTTTTGAACATTCAAAGTTGCACAGTCGGTATATGCAAGACCGAGTAAGCAGTTACCTGTCGGTGACTATTATGCAAGGTTAACTGAGTATCAGTAATAACCGAGTGAAAAAGTTATGTGTTAACCAAGCTATTGATATTTTGTAGTAATCACCAAGTTGACAGTTGTCATCGAGATATAAGTAGGTCACGCATTTATTACAAATGATTTGAGCGGGAATTTGAAAAATTTATAAATAGACAATGAACTTAGTTCATTTCTTTACCAACAATTTCAAAGAGCAAAGAACTTTCAGAGAGCAATTCAGAGAAAAATATTTTTAGGAGCATTCAAGAGCAGTTTCAAATCTTCTGAGATATTTCATCATTGTTTTTGAGTAAGTATAGTTACTACTGAGTGGATTCATACTACTTATCGAAACCCTAAATTAAGAAAATGGTATCTGCATGAAAGATAAAAAAAAATTGAATTTTGCAGAGGAAGAGGAAGTAAATTTAATAGTATCTGCAACTTGTAACAAACCCTAATACAAACTTCATCCTGAAGTTGCATCAAAAATTGATCAAGCAGGAACTTTTACAAAGCATACCCCCTAGGGTTCTATTGGTCAAGGATGTAAGATTGTACATTCACTACAAGATTGGTGAAATAGGAGATTTCAACATGTATGCAGGTTACCAGAAGCTATGTGTTGGGACTAAAAACACAGGAAGGGTTTTTAAAGTACCATGTTAAAATTTTGCAGATTGAAGCCCTATAAGTGCTTTTGTGCCTATTTTCTCGGATGAATTTTTGTGGTTCTCCATGCATGTCAAGTGTTCGTCACCCTTGTTTTGACATTTGAAGACATCTCAGGTCGTTAATTTCAAGTTTCAAGTTGTTTCGTGATGTCTTGTTTTGAGCACTTGTCTCATATCTGCATTTGTCTCTAAGTGCCAATTTGTTGTAACAGGCCCTGTTTGTATTTGAATATCCTTTTCCCTATGATTGTTCATGACATTCTAGCTGTGGCATCATATTGTAGGTGTGGGAGTGAGTCATCTTGCCAATTTTCAGCCCCTCATGTGCCCGTTTGACTTGATTGCTAAGCTCATTCTGTTTGCAAGTTGTGAAAATTCTCTGAATGCGCACTGTCCAGTTTCATAAGTGACCTACTTTGAGGTTTTCTAGTTTGCGCCTAGTATAAAGCCCATCATAATTGAGTGTGGTTAGGTACTGTAGACCTGGAAGACTAAGTGTTTGATGATTTTCAAGTCTCTACCAATCCATCTGACCACTTTCCCAGGCCAATTCCAAATCAGATTCATGTGATTTTCACTGTTTATTGCCCTAAATTTTATTAGTAAGCTGACTTTGTTGATTGAATGTATTTCACCATGTGACTTTCTAAGGAAGCTAGTTATGGATTCATGTTTCTTGTATGAGGGAGAATTAGTTCCTGTGATTCTGGTTCCTAAAAGTTTCAATGGGTCAGTTTTCAAAGCCAGTTCCGGAGCTGACTTGTGTGATTTTGGCAAGTGCTGATAGATAATGTTTTCAAGGTGCCATGTTTGATTGTTAAAATCTTTCAGCTCAAGCCTTTTGGTGCAAACTCTTTTTGCGAGTGTAGACACATTGTGGAGGTGAACTGGTATTTCTGATGGCGTATCTTTGAAGGGTTCTTTAGTCAATGTTCAATGTCATCCTTGGATGCCAGTTAGTGTTACTGGTCAGCTATGTGGGGCACATTATTTCAGTCATATCGAGTGTGCAATATTTTTTGAAATGCCGAGGTTTCTATGTTTTTAGAGTCTTGGACATATCTTCTGAAAGGTGGTGCTATGTATGCCTCATGGTTTTAAAGTATTTTGAATTTGTTATTTAAAAGAAAAAATAATGGCTGGCCTGAGATGTTGAAGTTAAAAGATTGGCCACCATCAAATTTATTTGAAGAGGACATTGACTTGCATTAAAACACAAGAGGGAGAAAATAGTGAAGCCAGTACAAAGCCATATGGAGGATTTTCAAGACATCCCAAGTACATTGCAAAAGAAATTTATGGTTACATGCTGAAGAAGCTACAATGGTTCTGCATTTGTACAAAACATATTTGGTTTTAAATAAACCAATATGATGTGTTTTGAGCAAGAAATGAAGGATTCCAATAAAATTAAACAAATGGAAAGAGAATCATACACAGTGATATAAGAAATAGCCATCAATGGATTTTACAAACACGGATTTGTAGAAAAGAAAAACACAGTCATATTGCGGGGGGCATAACTTTTTATTGAACCGTTAGATCGAGCTCATTTTCGGATATGTTGTTGAAAACCTAGTTCTCCAGATTCTCACTAGAGAGATTTTGAACATTATTTCTAGTTCGCGAGATACGGGTGACTGAGTGTGGCACTATCAAAACTACCCATTAAAACTTCACGACCAATTATCCCACATTGGCTGGGTGAGGGTTCATTTTTGTGTTTATAAGCAAAGGCACTTACAATGTAAAATAAGTAAAGAGGCAAGGGCTCTTGGTGGGCCCCTTGGCTGGAGGTCTCTATGCACGGTGGGCCCCACAAATTTTGAATGAAAATGTGAAGAAGGCTTTAAAACCCTCAGCAGAATTGTCCCACATTGATCCCGGATTGAGAAATTATAGTGTTTATAAGAAATGACCCACACAAGATGAAATAAGAAGAAGTGTTGGAGGCTATGCATGTGACTCTCGGTGATGCCTTGGTTTTCATGCCCATGCCCAGAAGGTCATTTTGTAGGAGTGTGATGAGGATGAAGTGGACACGTGTCAAGTGGTCACATGATCGCAAGGGCCATTTCTGGCCCATGCGATCATGCGACAAGGTGACATGTGGCGTTCCTGTGAGGTGGCGGTCTGGTTCAATTGAATTGCCCAGGTGGATATGCGAGCCAACCAAACAATGCCAAGTGGAAAAGGTCAAATGTGGCGTCCAACTAGATGGTGAGGTGGCAGGCCAGCCAATCCGGGCCTGCCACGTGGCATGTGGGTCCCGGTAGGGGCATTCAAATAATATTTTATTATTTTCTTCTATGTGCACGTTCAGATTGGAAAATCAAAATTACAAATATATTTTATATAGTTTTGACTATATAAAAAATTTAAAAATTTCAATCACAGAGCGAGATTGAGATTAATTGTTGGAGGCTGTATTTTCCACCTGAATATCAAGTGTTATATACCATTGGAAAGGTGAGAAGACAAGACTTTCATTTTTGGGATCAGTTTCAATGCAGGTCCTCTCGGTTTCAAGATATTTGTAGTTGAACGTTTCAGGGGGCCAGGAAGATATTTTGGAAATATCTAGTTTTTGTATTCGGTGACTCATGAGCCTGTTGGAGGAGATGAAAATAGGTGTTCTTAGGAGGACAGAACAGAGGTTGTTCATTCAGTTCAGGGGGAGTGATTCATCAAATGAAGAGTCCGACAAGTGTCCTCTTTTGTTTCCTTTTGGAATGTTCCTCTTCTCCTTTTATTCTGATTTTCATTCTTTGTAAGAGGTTCTAAATTTTGGTTCTCCAAGGGAGAAATCCAAGGCAAGTTCCATTAATGCAAGCTTGGTTTTGAAATTACTGTTTTAGCCTAAGTGTAATGTTAATTTGAGTGTACTGAAATAGGTTTTATGAATAAAATATGACTGGAATCTCATTGCAAGTATTCTGATGTCTTTGTGTGTTTTGGAAGTTCTTATGAATTGGATTTGTAAGGCAATGTCCAATTTTTCGTTTACAAGGTAGACTGTGAGTTTGTTCATAAGTTTCCTTCAAGGAAGGAGTAAATCTGGTTGGATAAATCTCTGAGAATCTCAATAATGTATAGATTTGATGATCATGTGTTTACAATAAAAATGGTAGTCTGTAAGGTAGGGTATTGATTCCAGGTGTTTTTGAATTGATGAAGTTTTGTGGATGTTTTCTCAATTTGACTTTGCACCCTAAGATAAGGCACTGGTTTTGCACTAGACTTGCATCCAAATCATTAAAATCAATCACATTTCCTTTTATGTTTTGGTGTGTTAAAAGATAAACCAAGTATGATGGGCTGGAAGCCATCCCCTGATTCATTCAGAGTAATGAATCCATTCACAGGATGTTAGTGTCCTGTCTAATCCATGTTTATACATGCCTATGATTTTTAGAGAAATTATCATTTGAGGTAGATGAATTGAGGTACACCCGCCTGGGTCTGTGGAGCCCGAAGTAGAAGAAGGATTTCATCCTTATCAATTAGTATTTCTCTTGCCAGGAAAAGAGCATCAAAGGGGAGGGATCAAGTTATGATCTAGTTATTTACCCGTGCAAGAAAAATAGCTAACAAATTGGTGACTCTACTGGGGACGCAATACATGACAGCAAGTTTAAGATGTCTAATCCCTTGCTTCGCTGAATCCTCCCAGGGTCTAGTCCAATTTGGATATAGAGTCTATTTCTTTCCAAAAATTGTTATATCTTCTCATTGAATGTGAGTGGCGAGTCTGGCATCTCTATTTGATCAGTGAATTGTAATCAAGGTATTAATATATTTGTGGTCCTGACAAACAGTCAGTATTCTATTACGGTTGTGTTGTTTGTGCTGATTTTGAAGATGGTTCAGATTTGAGAAAATCTCTCAGCTGATTCAGATCCTATCCTCTAAAAAGAGGTGGTGGCTCTACGAAGTTTTGGAAGGTGATTTGAAGAAAACTTTAAATCAGAATTTTACAAACAGCAGGAGCACTTCCAGGTAATCCTTTGTCAAAGTATAAAACAGTCCCTAAATAAGTGAATCAGTCATTAAGAAAAGGGAAATTTAATTTGAAAGTTCATGCCATATTTCTGGATAGAAGATTCAGTTTCTAAAGAGTATCAGAAATATGTTGATGTTAAACGAAGTCAGTGATTGCATAAGCTTGGATAGAAATATTGTCATAAGAATAAACTTATTTGTTTTGTTAGTGTGTTGAAATGGAGTTCCCAGCCATGATAGATCAAGATAATGTTTTTGGATCTGAAAGTTCTCAGTCAGATTTAGAGAGCTATAAAGATGAACTTGATTTGATAAATCAAAAGATTTAGCATAATTGTGTATTGATGTTAAGATGTGCAATAGGAGAAAGAAATGAAGAATCTACACTGTCTTATTATAAGAAGTTTCTTATTGCATGTAGTGAGCTTCCTGTGGGTTTAGATTTTCATGAATCCCAGTATGCTGAGATGTTCCTAGAACTGTCAATGCCTGAATCAGTTAGTTAGAGTGCATCTTTAAGAGATGAGACACTAGAAAATATTAAAGAATGGATGGATACATTTGTAGATGTTGATTCTAGTTGTCCTGAATCTAGTTATGATGAGGATGTTGAATCCAATAATGGTTTTAATGCTAGTTATTGTGCTGATGATGAAGTTTGTGAGTGTCAGGGAATGGAAGATAAATCTTCAATTGATAGTGAGTTCCTTGAGCTTGTAGATTTCCCCTTTTCTCAACATGATGTTAATGGCTATTTGTTTCAGTTTAATGATGTTTTGTGTGAACATGAAGAACATGGATATAGTGCAGATGTTAGTTCTTGCAGTAGTTACTTCACACAAGGTAATGTGAGACAAATAAATTCAGTCCCAGCTTTAGATGGAGAAGAGATTTGTAGCATCAATAGTCAGAATGAAGAGATGGAATGTAATGCTCAGTGCTTGCTAAGTTGTGAGCAGATTTTGAGTCTTTTGGATGCTGATTTTTAGAGGTATGGTACTAAGTTTGTTTCCATAATTCCATGCCCGGTGAATATAAATTTTGATGAAAGTGATTCAGACAATGGCATGATGAGTGAAACATATCTTGACATCTTTTCTCCAATTTTAAATCAGCAAGATTCAAGTGCATTTCATTGTCATGGTTTTGATAATGTCATTTTTTATGAATACAATGATGAGTGTGCTAGTGAGTGTTCAGATTTGCATGAACTTGTTGATTGTGGTTCTGGATTACGTTTTGATGCTGGAGAAAGTGGTAAATCTGAAAGTGTATTCTCAGATTGTCTAATGCCCAATGAGTTACTCATTGACAGAGCTTGTTCCTTCCTAAATGTTGCTGATGTTGTTTGTGAGCAGCAAGATAGTTCTGGTTTTATGTAGTCAGAGATTTGTGTTGAGAGGTTCTACCTCAGTTTGCAAAGTGATGAGATAGAAATGTTGTGTTCTATTTTGAAAACTAATGATCGGAATGATAATGTTTCTAGTCATGATGTTGAGTTGGAGTGTTTCACTTTTCAGTATGGCAGTGACATTGAAGAATGTGATGCTTTGACATTACAAAGTGATCAGTACTCATGGCATCCTGATAGTTTTCCTTTGACGGATAATGGTGAGTATATTGATTACTTTTCTTATGATATGCTGAAAGTGGATCAAAATGTTTCTGACCAGCTGGGTGAAAAATGTAGTCTCAGTTTGCCTCTGTTGTATGGAGATGAGAATCATTTATTTGACAGAGGTAAAGATTGATTTCAGTTTAGGGACTTTGGGCCTTTGTAAATAAGCTTCATGTTTGTATAGTTGCTTTATTTCCTTTCAGTTGTGTGTTGTCCCTGCTTTCAATAAAGGGTTCCAGTTTTTCAATAAGAGAGAGGTTCTCGGTTCAGAGTTTTGAAGTGTAACTGAAAAGTCAAAGGTCTGATTCTCTTTGGGGCGGTCTGCTTCTACCATGAGATTCTAAGGTTTTCTGCATGCCCGCATGGGGCACACGTCCACAAATAGAGCCACTGTTGGGACTAAAAACACAGTAAGGGTTTTTAAAGTACCATGTTAAAATTTTGCTGATTGAAGCCCTATAAGTGCTTTTGTGCCTATTTTCTCAGATGAATTTTTGTGGTTCTCCATGCATGTCAAGTGTTCGTCACCCTTGTTTTGACATTTGAAGACATCTCAGGTCATTAATTTCAAGTTTCAAGTTGTTTCGTGATGTCTTGTTTTGAGCACTTGTCTCATATCTGCATGTCTCTAAGTGCCAATTTGCTGTAACAGGCCCTGTTTGTATTTGAATATCCTTTTCCCTATGATTGGTCATGACATTCCAGCTGTGGCATCATATTCTAGGCATGGGATTGAGTCATCTCACTAATTTTCAGCCCCTCATGTGCCCGTTTGACTTGATTGCTAAGCTCATTCCGTTTGCAAGTTGTGAAAATTCTCTGAATGTGCACTGTCCAGTTTCATAAGTGACCTACTTTGAGGTTTTCTAGTTTGCGCCTAGTATAAAGCCCATCATAATTGAGTGTGGTTATGTACTGTAGACCTGGAAGACTAAGTGTTTGATGATTTTCAAGTCTCTACCAATCCATCTGACCACTTTCCCAGGCCAATTCTGAATCAGATTCATGTGATTTTCACTGTTTATTGCCCTGAATTTTATTAGTAAGCTGACTTTGTTGATTGAATGTATTTCACCATGTGACTTTCTAAGGAAGCTAGTTATGGATTCATGTTTCTTGTATGAGGGAGAATTAGTTCCTGTGATTCTGGTTCCTAAAAGTTTCAATGGGTCAGTTTTCAAAGCCAGTTCTGGAGCTGACTTGTGTGATTTTGGCAAGTGCTGATAGATAATGTTTTCAAGGTGCCATGTTTGATTGTTAAAATCTTTCAGCTCAAGCCTTTTGGTGCAAACTCTTTTTGCAAGTGTAGACACATTGTGGAGGTGAACTGGTATTTTTGATGGCGTATCTTTGAAGGGTTCTTTAGTCAATGTTCAATGTCATCCTTGGATGCCAGTTAGTGTTACTGGTCAGCTATGTGGGGCACATTATTTCAGTCATATCGAGTGTGCAATATTTTTTGAAATGCTGAGGTTTCTATATTTTTAGAGTCTTGGACATATCTTCTAAAAGGTGGTGCTAAGTATGCCTCATGGTTTTAAAGTATTTTGAATTTGTTATTAAAAAGAAAAAATAATGGCTGGCCTGAGATGTTGAAGTTAAAAGATTGGTCACCATCAAATTTATTTGAAGAGGACATTGACTTGCATTAAAACACAAGAGGGAGAAAATAGTGAAGCCAGTACAAAGCCATATGGAGGATTTTCAAGACATCCCAAGCACATTGCAAAAGAAATTTATGGTTACATGCTGAAGAAGCTACAATGGTTCTGCATTTGTACAAAACATATTTGGTTTTAAATAAACCAATATGATGTGTTTTGAGCAAGAAATGAAGGATTCCAATAAACTTAAACAAATGGAAAGATAATCATACACAGTGATATAAGAAATAGCCATCAATGGATTTTACAAACACAGATTTGTAGAAAAGAAAAACACAGTCATATTGCGGGGGGCATAACTTTTTATTGAACCGTTGGATCGAGCTCATTTTTGGATATGTTGTTGCAAACCTAGTTCTCCAGATTCTCACTAGAGAGATTTTGAAAATTATTCCTAGTTCGCAAGATATGGGTGACTGAGTGCGGCACTGTCAAAACTGCCCATTAAAACTTCACGACCAATTATCCCACATTGGCTGGGTGAGGGTTCATTTTTGTGTTTATAAGAAAAGGCACTTACAATGTAAAATAAGTAAAGAGGCAAGGGCTCTTGGTGGGCCCCTTGGCTGGAGGTCTCTATGCACGGTGGGCCCCACAAATTTTGAACGAAAATGTGAAGAAGGCTTTAAAACCCTCAGCAGAATTGTCCCACATTGATCCCGGATTGAGAAATTATAGTGTTTATAAGCAATGACCCACACAAGATGAAATAAGAAGTGTTGGAGGCTATGCACGTGACTCTCAGTGATGCCTTGGTTTCCATGCCCATGCCCAGAAGGTCATTTTGTAGGAGTGTGATGAGGATGAAGTGGACACGTGTCAAGTGGTCGCATGATTGCAAGGGCCATTTCTGGCCCATGTGATCATGTGACAAGGTGACATGTGGCATTCTTGTGAGGTGGTGGTCTGGTTCAGTTCAGTTTCCCAGGTGGATATGCGAGCCAACCAAACAATGCCAAGTGGCAAAGGTCAAATGTGGCGTCCAACTAGATGGTGAGGTGGCAAGCCAGCCAATCCGGGCCTGCCACGTGGCATGTGGGTCCCGGTAGGGGCATTCAAATAATATTTTATTATTTTCTTCTGTGTGCACGTTCAGATTGGAAAATCAAAATTACAAATATATTTTATATAGTTTTGACTATATAAAAAATCTAAAAATTTCAATCACAGAGGGAGATTGAGATTAATTGCTGGAGGCTGTATTTTCCACCTGAATATCAAGTGTTATATACCACTGGAAAGGTGAGAAGATGAGGCTACCATTTTTGGGATCAATTTCAGTGCAGGTCCTCTCGGTTTCAAGATATTTGTAGTTGAACATTTCAAGGGGCCAGGAAGATATTTTGGAAATATCTAGTTTTTGTATTCGGTGACTCATGAGCCTGTTGGAGGAGATGAAAATAGGTGTTCTTAGGAGGACAGAACAGAGGTTGTTCATTCAGTTCAGGGGGAGTGATTCATCAGATGAAGAGTTCGACAAGTGTCCTCTTTTGTTTCCTTTTGGAATGTTCCTCTTCTCCTTTTATTCTGATTTTCATTCTTTGTAAGAGGTTCTGAACTTGTTAGGATTAACAATGCAGAAATAACGATTATGTGCAAATATAACTAATATCAGAAAATAATAAACCACATAAAATAGAACACAATACACACAGATTTAACGTGGTTCACCCAATCCCTGGGCTACGTCCACCAATAGCGAGTCCAATATTATTATTATCCAGTGATTACAACCTGATTACAATCTGTAATCCCTTATAGCCCAATTCTGCCGCAAGTACTAAAATCATACATAATGAAAATCCCTAACCCTAAGCCATATTATACAATATTTTCTCGCTTTAGGGTTAGAATGAGTTATAAGTAGTCAGCCCAAATAACCGAAAAGTAGTCGGCCTCAAAAAAAAAAATTTGGATAGTACTTTCCTGATTAGTCACCACAAGCTAACAATCTCCCACTTGGTGACTGATCAGTATCCACACTATACTAAAAAACCTCCCACTTGGAGACTGATCCTATAGCAATACCGCTACCCACAGGAGGCTCCCACTGGATTGAACCACCTTGGACTCAGTTGTTCCTTTATTTTGTTCAGTCTAGAAGACCAACTGAAGTTGAACATGAGTTCAACTTCTCCCTTATTACTACCTTTGTAAACATATCTGCTGGATTATCATCAGTATGAATCTTTTCCAGCCTTAACTGTCCATCATCCAAAACTGATCGAATGAAATGGTACCGCAACTGTATGTGTTTTGTCTTTGAGTGCAAAGTAGAATTCTTTGCAAGATGAATGGCACTTTGGCTATCTGTATGTAGAAAATTATCTTTTTGTGGATGTCCCAATTCTTCCATGAAGAATTGAAGCCATATCATCTCCTTGGCTGCCTCTGTAGCAGCAACATACTCTGCCTCTAGTGGATAAAGCAACCACCTTTTGTAGTCAAGAAATCCAACTCACTGTTGTCCCACCAACAGTAAATATATAACCTATAGTACTCCGCCTGCTATCTATATCTCCTACCAAATATGAGTCAACATAGCCTTGTACAGTAGTAGTAGAACCCCCAAAGTGTAAACACTTATGGGATGTGCCTCTCAAATATCTTAGAATCCATTTGATTGCATTCCAATGCTCAATACCAAGGTTACTCATATAACGGCTAACGACTCCCACTGCGTGTGCAATATCTGGCCTAGTACATACCATAGCATACATTAAGCTCCCTACCGCTGAAGCATAAGGTACCTTAGACATTTTAGTCTCTTCTTCTGGTGTCTTGGGACACATATCCTTAGTCAATTTCAAATGACCAGGCAAAGGTGTGCTGACAGCTTTGGCATTTTCCATAGAGAAACGTTGCAACACCTTCTCAATATAATCAACTTGAGATAGAGACAATTTCCTATTTTTCCTATCTCTACAAATTTTCATACCAAGGATTTGTTTTGCTGCCCCCAAATCCTTCATAGCAAAAGATTTTGCTAACTGTTGTTTCAACCCCTTAATGTGATCCATGTTAGACCCAGCTACAAGCATATCATCAACATATAAACATAAAATAATGTAGCTATCATCATCCAACCTCTTAAAATAAACACAATGGTCAGAATGACACCGACTATATCCATGCCCATTCATAAAAGTGTCAAATTTAATATACCATTGTTGAGGTGCTTGCTTCAAGCCATATAAACTTTTCTACAATCTGCACACCAAATTCTCCTTACCCTTGACCTCAAATCCTTGTGGCTGAACCATATATATTTTTTCATCCAAATCACCATGAAGAAAGGCTATTTTAACATCAAGATGCTCTAAATGCAAATCTTCAGTAGCCACAATACTTAAAACAGTATGAATAGAAGTCATTTTAACAACTGGAGAAAATATCTCATCAAAATCAATACCATGTTTCTGTGCAAATCCTTTTACGATTAATCTGGCTTTAAATCTTTTCGTACCTCCATCCTCTTCTTTTATCCTGTAAACCCATTTATTCTGTAAAGCCCTTTTACCTACAGGTAACTTACATAAATCTCATGTCTAATTTTTCAGCAAAGAGTCCATTTCATCTGTCATTGCAGACTCCCACTAAAGCTTTGCATCCACCTGCACAGCTTCATTATAACATTCAAGTTCACCAGCATCTGTTAACAAAATAGAATACAAAGATGGAGAAAATCTTTCTGGAGGTCTACTTAGCCTTGTTGACCGTCTAACACTCACTGGGGTGTGTGGTATTTGTTGTTGCTGTTGTTGCGGAGCATAAGGAACTACTGGAACATGAACTTGTGGAGTATCATCCAGTACTACATAGTCATTTTCTTTCTTCTCATGCTGCAGCAACAGATCTTTGTACAATACTTTCTCATTGAATATGACATCCCTGCTTCTTACAATTTTATGATTTTCAAAATCCCAAAGCCTATAACCAAATTCATCAATGCCATACCCAACAAATACACATTTCTTTGACTTAGCTTCCAGCTTGATTCTATTTTCAGAATCTATAAGTGCAAAAGCTTCACAACCAAAGGTTTTTAGAAAAGAATAACTCACCTTCTTACCACTCCATGCTTCCTCTCGAATACCACAGTCTAAAGGAGTAGAGGGGCCTCTATTGATTAAATAAATAGCAGTGTTCACTGCCTCTACCCACATATTTTTGGGCAGCCTAGCATGCAACCTCATACTCCTTGCACGCTCCATTATTGTCCTGTTCATGCGTTCAGCCACTCCATTTTCTTGTGGAGTCCTTGGTATAGTTTTCTGCCTACGAATACCATTAGAGGAACAATATTCTTCAAATTCTGTGTTGCAATACTCACCACCATTATCAGATCTGAGACATTTTAACTTTTTACCAGTCTCATTCTCAACCAAGCATTTCCATTTCTTAAAAGTTTGAAATACATCAGATTTCTGTCTAAGGAAATAAATCCATACTTTTCTTGTTGCATCATCTATAAATGTAACATAATACAGAGAGCCACCAAGGGAAGATACCTGAGCTGGTCCCCACACATCTGTATGCACAAGCTCTAATCTCTCATTTTTCTTTTCCTTCCCACTCTTCATAAAACTAACTCTCTTTTGTTTTCCATAAACACAACTTTCACAGAAATCCATATTGACACATTTCAGACCAGGTAAAACTTTCTTTGAATGAAGTAATTTCATACCTTTTTCACTCATGTGCCCGAGTTTGTTGTGCCACAGTGCTGTGTCAGAATCTACAGCAACAGTTTGATGTTCTTCCTGCTCAACTACAGCCACTGTTCCTGAACATTCATTATCTTCTGAAACAATTAAAGTAGAAGGAACAGTATGACCTATAAAAAGATATAAGGTGCCTATTTTCACAACTTTTTCTACTACTAAGGAACCTTTTGAAACCTTCCAATTTTTATCATTAAAAGTAACTGTACAACCCTCATCACCCAGTTGCCTTGCTGAAATTAAATTCCTACTCAGCCTTGGAACATGTCTTACCTCTTGTAGTAGCCAATGATTCCCATTCTACAACTTAATCTTAATTTTTCCCTTTCCAACAATCTGACAGGGTTCATTATCTCCCAAATAAACTAGCCCAAAATCCCCTTGGACATAATCAACAAAATAACTTCTATGGGGTGTAGCATGAAATGAAGCCCCAGAATCTAAAACCCATGAATCATCAATACTTTCTAAGGACAAGAGCAAAGCATCCTCCTCAGATTTGTTACTTACCACATTTGCCTCCTTGTTTCCATCATTTTTGTCTCCTTGATCTTTCTTCCGAGACCAACAATCTTTCTTCTTATGACCTGGTTTTCCATAGTACTAGCAATCATTTGGCCCTTTAGATTCGGACCTCTTCCCCTTTGATTTTCCTCTTGATTTCCCACGATTTCCAGAGTTGTTTCCTCTATCTCTTGTTCTGCCTCTGCTTTCTGTGTTCAATACACTACCCAATGTGGATGCTCCTGAGCTTTTCCTATGAATTTCTTCACTCAATATAACACCAATAACATCATCATACTTTAGGGTATTAGAACCAGAAACAGAATTACTAATAGCCATTACCAAGCCATTCCAGCTTTCTGACAAAGAACACAAAATCAAGAGAGCCCTAACCTCTTCATCAAAAGTAATTTTAACTGAGGTTAATTGACTTGTAACTATATTAAACTCATTCAAATGATCAGTAACTGATCCACCTTCTACCATTTTCATATTAAATAAACGCTTCATAAGAAATACCTTGTTTGAAGCTGAAGGCTTTTCATACAACTTCGCTAGGGTTTCCATCAGATCTTTAGCTGTCTTTGCTTCAGTAATATTGAATGCCACTAATTGTGCCAGGCATAGATGAATACTACCCAGTGCCTTCCTATCCAAAATATCCCAATCCTCCTGAGACATTGATTGCTCTTTCTTGGCTACTCCCTCTAATGGCCGCCATAGATCCTTCTGATAGAGATAATCCTCCATTTGCATCTTCCATAACTGGAAGTTCTACCCATTAAACTTATCAACCTTCAGCCTACCCTCGTCTGCCATTTCTCCCACTTAACCGAGAGACTCTCCCACTAACTCGTGAGACCTGCTTCAGAGAATAGATGAAAGAACGAATGAAATAACCTCACTCTGATACCACTTGTTAGGATTGACAAGGCAGAAATAACAATTATGTGCAAATATAACTAATATCAGAAAATAATAAACCACATAGAATAGAACACAAGACACACAGATTTAACGTGGTTCACCTAATCCCTGGGCTACATCCACCAACAGTGAGTCCAATATTATTATTATCCAGTGATTACAACCTAATTACAATCCGTAATCCCTTACAGCCCAATTCTACCACAAGTACTAAAATCATACATAATGAAAATCCCTAACCCTAAGCCATATTATACAATATTTTCCCGCTTTAGGGTTAGAATGAGTTATAAGTAGTCGGCCCAAATAACCGAAAAGTAGTCGGCCTCAAAAAAAAATTTCTTGGATAGTACTTTCCTGATTAGTCACCACAAGCTAACAGAATTTTGGTTCTCCAAGGGAGAAATCCAAGGCAAGTTCCATTAATGCAAGCTTGGTTCTGAAATTACTGTTTTAGCCTAAGTGTAATGTTAATTTGAGTGTACTGAAATAGGTTTTATGAATAAAATATGACTGGAATCTCATTGCAAGTATTCTGATGTCTCTGTGTGTTTTGGAAGTTCTTATGAATTGGATTTGTAAGGCAATGTCCAATTTGTCATTTACAAGGTAGACTGTGAGTTTGTTCATAAGTTTCCTTCAAGGAAGGAGTAAATCTGGTTGGATAAATCTCTGAGAATCTCAATAATGTATAGATTTGATGATCATGTGTTTACAATGAAAATGGTAGTCTGCAAGGCAGGGTATTGATTCCAGGTGTTTTTGAATTGATGAAGTTTTGTGGATGTTTTCTCAATTTGACTTTGCACCCTAAGATAAGGCACTGGTTTTGCACTAGACTTGCATCCAAATCATTAAAATCAATCACATTTCCTTTTATGTTTTGGTGTGTTAAAAGATAAACCAAGTATGATGGGCTGGAAGCCATCCCCTGATTCATTCAGAGTAATGAATCCCTTCACAGGATGTTAGTGTCCTATCTAATCCATGTTTATACATGCCTATGATTTTTAGAGAAATTATCATTTGAGGTAGATGAATTGAGGTACACCCGCCTGGGTCTGTGGAGCCTGAAGTAGAAGAAGGATTTCATCCTTATCAATTAGTATTTCTCTTTCCAGGAAAAGAGCATCAAAGGGGAGGGATCAAGTTATGATCTAGTTATTTACCCATGCAAGAAAAATAGCTAACACTATGCAGAGAAGATGGAAGACTGAAACCTGAAAATAAACAACTGGAAGTAATAGGTTTGATGAATGCCCTAAATTTTCTAAGGGAATTCAAGAGCAAATGGATTAGGTTTTTTCTTAGTAGATTTCATGATGGAATGTTGTTGTTGGATGAGCTGGTAAAGATAACTAAGAAGATTGATCATGATTTTATCGGGTATCCTACTACTGATAAGGTGAAATAAATTCATAGTGCACCTAGGATAGAAATTGAGAAGAACACCAAGCCGAGTGGGACAACAGAGCCATGAAAATCAACATGATCAAAGACCTAGAGGTAAAATATGTAGCGCAAGTCATCAGTTATAAACTTTATCAGTCGAGTAGATATAATAGTGTTCCTTATGGAGCCATTGACATTGCATACCAAATGGTTAAGAAAGGTTATCAGTTGGACCTAACCGAGATTCTGTTGAAGCAAGTTGAAGAGAACATGAAGACAATCTAGTTGACGAAGTCCAACACATGTAAGTTTGGATCCCTACTACTTTGCATATTCTTTTATGTGCAATGATTTTTCCCTTCTATCATTAATATAGAGTGCTTAACCGACAAGCCAGTGATATCACAAATTTTAGATTTGATTAAGAGTTAGGAAACTATATACATATGAATATTGATTTGTATGCTCAAAGGTCAATACAATGCCCACTAGATAGACAACCATGGACATATGAATATTGATTTTTATTTTCGGAATGTCGGATTAGATATAAGCACAAGGGCATAAACGCTAGGATGACATGAATATCATGTCCATTTTGATATAGAAATTTGTATAAGCATCAGAACATAAATTTTGTGATGACCTGAATACGCCTTGCGTACAAACACTCCAAGTAGTTGAAAGATCATTTTGAATCCAATGTGAATTATATGTAGTGACCCTTTATCATTCACATCCTTAGGTAAGATCATGTTTCATAGTAGGAGTAAGAAATCACTCAAAAAGATAATAGTTAGATCAAACTTCTTTAAAGCATCTGGGTATCGATGGTCGAGGTACACATGACCATCCAATACATGATGGAGGCTCTTACAGATGGACACCATTTCAATCCAAAATTTTCTAAAGTTGTTAGATTTTCACATACAAGTAGAAGACAAAAAAATTATTTTTCCCCCAGTCATCACTCTCTAAATCTGATAAAGGACATCATCAAAGAGCTCGAAGGGAAAAAATATGCAGAAATCTCAATGTGAATCAGTAAGCATACAAGGAGATAAAAGCATGTGAAGCATAGATGTTTTCATTTTTTTGTTGATGTTTGGTTGTGTTTGATTGCAAAATCCTTTCTGGTAGGAGACTGATTGACTGACTCAGGTGAGCTTTGGAAGGACCTTGATTGGATATGACTCATCTAAGGGATACTGGAGACCATAAGATATGACATTGATTTCCCCCAAGTTTGAAACATTGATAGGATACATACGCTTGAGCTGATTAGTGTACAGACTGACTTATTGAAAACTGGAATGCGGAGACAAACCAGGAGATATGTATAAACTAAAGCAGGACTAAAAGCTGGGAAAAATCAAGATTGCGCTAATAGATGGAGTGTTTTGAACAAGTGGTACCCATTTTCTAGGTTTTCACCATCTTGGTAGAGATTCTCTTTTTGCTACCAAGGCGCCTATTTCCAGGTTTTCACCAAGGCACTTTTTCTTTTTTTTTCCTTTTTCGTATTTTTATCTTTTCAATTTTTTTTGTATTTTTCCATTTTTCAATTTTTTTAATATTTTTCAATTTTTTTGATTTTTTTGTGAATCATCAAGGCACCTATTGCTAGGTTTTCACCAAGATGTTTATTTTTTGCAAACTTTTTTTAATTTTTATGATTTTTTAAGGACATTTTACCATAGACTGAATGCCTTAGACGTAGAATTTATTCAGATGGAGAATGTTGATTGGTTCTTAGAGATATTCTCCTTTAGTCATTGAGAGTTGATAGGCTCCAGAGCTAAAAGTAGCAGTGTTAACAAAGGGACCCAGCTAGTTGGGTTCAAACTTCCCCTTGTACTCTCTATGTGATTGATTTTTAGGATTCTCTCTCAAGACTAGATCGCCAACCTGAAATTATTTGTGTTGGATACAATTGTCTGAAGGAGATTGTTGGATTAATTGTGTGTTGTCTTTGATGTCACACAAATGTCATATCATTAATATTTTTGTGTGTCTACCGAGCTCAGTTGGTCAGCAGGCGATTTTTCAGTGTCTACCGAGATCTTTCAGGTGTCAAAGGAAAGTATGGAAGAAAATAGTGTTAACTGAGTTTCCATGGTTATCGAAGGAAAGTTAGTGTTTATCAATTTCACTTGGTCTCCAAAGGATGTTGCAAAATTCACAGTGTTTACCGAGTTCACTCGGTCACTGAAGGAAATCTTTTCTGGATTAGTATTTACCGAGCAAGGTTGGCCCAATAAAGAATTTTGTTAATTTAAGAAATAAAGTTTGTTTATCCCAGCCAACTGTTGTAATGAGTGTTAATGATTATTAGTGCTAACTTGACAATCTGAATGGTATATATATAGAAGGTCAAGTGATAAATTAAAGTGTAAAAAAAAAAAAGAATAGTGTGCAAGTCTGGAAGTTTGTGAGCGAACACGCAAATCATTTTGAAGGAAGGTGTGTGCGAATTTTGAAGGATGGTTAGATATCCTTGAGGTGCAGCAAAGATTTCTTTGATCAGGAAGGATCTAGTGAAGTAGAACAGAGATCTGTAATCAGCAATTCAGTTGCATCATTATTCAGGTCATTTCATTTTTACTTTCTTACCATTGTAGTAGTGATTTCAAAATCGCTTAACCGAGTTGGTTTAACAACCATTTTGTAAATCCTCTAACAAGGTGACAGTTCTATTGAATTGTTCAAAGACCTCTTACAAAGTCACTCCTAACAGGGTGATTAAATCCTCTAACAAGGTCACACCTAATAGTGTGTTTTGTAACCTTTTACTGGGTTGGTTCCTAACAAGGCATCACTTCAAAAGAGTGAAAAATAGTAACTAGTTACATTGGTGGTTTTTCCCATATTGGGTTTCCATGTTAAATATAGTGTCTCTTGTGTTCATGTTATTTTCTTTATGTATGCATGTTAATCACTGGTGAATGCTTAAGAATAGTTATAATTAATACTCACTGCAATAACTGAGTTACAACATTTCTTTGTATGTTTACCGAGTAACAGTAGGAAATGATTTAATAAGACATCTAAGGGATCTATGGTAATATTTTTGTGGTTAACTAATTCACCCCCCCTTCTCAATTACTCCATCTATATTCGCAACACTCTATGTCTGACTTTCTTGTTGTAGCCTCTAGACATTCTCTTCTGATATACTTTGAGATGATCATAAGCTTCTTGTCTACACTCATCTAGTAGTTCAAGTTCTTGCAACCTAGACACTCTGGAGTCATCATCAGTTACTAGACCATGCATTTTGATTCTTACTGATGGGATTTCAACCTCAATAGGCAGTATCACTTCAGACCCATAAACTAAAGCGAATGGTGTAGCCCCAGTGGGTGTTCTGATACTTGTTCTATAGGCCCAGAGAGTTGTATTGATCATGAGGCACCAGTCTCTTCCTATTTAATTAACTGTACAGTGTAGAATTTTCAACAAATTCTTATTGGATGCCTCTTCTTATCCATTCCCTTGAGGATAGTAAATGGATGACCAATGTTGGGTTATCTTGAATTTTGAGCATAAGGAATCTAGGTCCTTGTTCTTGAATTGGGCACCATTATCTGTGACTATTGAATGTGGAATCCCATACTAACATATGATGTAGTTCAGGATGAACATTGAAATTTTTTTGCCAGTTGCTTGAGTCAAAGGAACTGCTTTTACCAATTTTGTGAAATAGTTTGTAGCTGTAATGATGTGGGTATGTCCATTAGAAGAATGTGGATATATAGCTCCAATCAGATCAAATGCCCATTGTTGAAAAGGCCATTGTGTAGTAAAGGGAATCAGATCTCTCCCTGGTGCATGAATCAAATTTTGATGTACTTGACATTTTTGATAATTTTTAGCATACTTGATTGCATCTTTTTCCATTTCAGGCCAATAGTACCCAACCCTAATAAGTTTTCAAGCTATGTTAAACCATTGAAATGTGATCCACATATACCTTCATGGAATTCCTCTAATGCATGTTGAGAATCTTCTCGTTCTAAACATCTAAGGAGTGTACCATCTAGGCCTCATTTGTACAGATCATTACCAATGATGATATATCAGGATGCATTGTAGATAAGGTATCATTTCTCATGGCAGTTGAAGGAATCAGGAATGATTTGGTCTTGGAGATAGGAGAAAAGGTTTTTGTATCTAGATGAATCATGACCCACAATAGTGTAGATCATGTGAGTTTTGGGGGAATCATATGCAAGATACAATAGTGCTTCCACTAGGAACTCATAGCATAGCTCGTGTTCGGGCTGCTATAGTAGAGATGATAGCATTTCCATAGCATCAACAACCTTGTTCTCCAACCTAGGAATCTATTCAAATGTGATAGATATGAAGTATTTCTTTAAGTCATCTACCATGCATATGTATGGAACTAACTTCTCATCTTTTTTTTGATACACATCATTGACTTGGTGTATCACAAGTTGTGAGTCTCCATGAATGTGTAATTCTGTTACCCTCCACTCAATTGCTATCTTCATGCCATTAAGGAGAGCTTCATATTCAACAATATTGTTTGTGCAAGGAAACTTATTTTGAATGCTTTAGGGATTGATTATCCTTGAGGTGTTATAAACAATATGCCTGTATGAGATCCATTCTATGTATAGGAGCCGTCAAAGAATAATTGTCATGCTCTAAAAGAAAGATTCATGATAGAGGAATTTGGGAATTCTATTTGCATTGGTGTATCATCAAACATTGGTGTGTTAGCCAACTAATCATAAATAACTTGTCCTTTGATATCTTTTCTTTCAACATATTCTATGTCAAATTCTCTCAATAGCATCACCCATTTAGCTAATCTACCTGCGAGGGCAGCTTTTCTTAGTAGATACTTTAGTAGATAAATCTTAGCTACCAAATGTGTGGTATGAGCTAACATGTAATGTCTCAATTTCTATGATGAAAAGATCATAGCTAGAAAAGCTTTCTCATTCGTTGAATAGTTCTTCTCATATGCTACCAATTTTCTACTGATATAATAAATAGCTCTTTCCTTTTTGTGTTTGTCATGCTATGCTAATAATGCCCCTAGTGATGTATCTGTGGTAGAGACATATAGGATCAATGGCTTCCCTCAAATAGGAGGCATCAAAATTAGAGGATTCGCCAAATATTGCTTGATATGGTTAAAGTTCTTTTCATATTTCTCATTCCATGCAAAAGTGACACCTTTATGTAATGTTTTGGTAAAAGGTTGTGAGATGTCTGTTAGCTGAGATATGAAGCGTCTAATAGATTTTACTCTCCCTTGTAATGTTCTCATTTGATTGATATTCTTGAGAGGTTTCATCTTCATGATAGCCTTAACCTTTGTGGGATCTACTTCAATTCCTTTCTTTGAAATAATGTAGCCTAAGAGCTTTCCAAAAGTGACACCAAAAGCACACTTCTTAGGGTTCAGTCCGAGGCTAAACTTCTCCATTCGATCTAGGATTTTTCTCAAATCATTTAGATGTTTAGATCTTATCATATATTTTTCCAAAGTGTCATATAAATAATCTTCCATAGTTCAATGCATCATATCATGAAAAATAGATGTCATAGATCTTTGATATGTAGCACCTGCATTCTTCAAACCAAATGGAATGACATTCCAATAGAAGGTTCCCCATGCACAAGTGAAATCAATTTTCTCTTGATCCTCTAGAGCGATCTTGATTTAGTTGTAGCCCGAGAAACCATCCATTAAAGAATACATCTCAAAGCCCGCAGTCATGTCCACTATCATATCGATATTTGGTAATGGAAAATCATCCTTAGGGTATGCCTTGTTTACATCTCTAAAATCTATGTACACTCTAATAGATTTGTCTAGTTTTGATACTAGAACAATGTTAGAGATCCATTTAGCATAATCAATAACTCAGATAAATTTGGCTTTTAGTAGTTTCTCTAATTCAACTTTGACCAAGAGTGCAACATGTGGATGCATCTTTCTCAACTTCTGCTTAATAGGTTTGACTCCTGGAGCTATAGATAAATGGTGCATTATAAGATCAAGATCCAACCCTAGCATATCTAAATATTTCCATGCAAAGTTGATCTTCTTCTCTCTTAGGAATTTAGTGAATGCTTGCTTTTCTTCTTCTTATAAGGATTATGCTACATGAATTAGTTGAGGTTCCTTTGTTGTACCCAAGTTGATAGTTTGAGTGGGCTCTATCAGCACTGGAGATATGTCCTATAAATGACTCAGAAGGACATCAAATATCTCATCCTTAGGTGCCTCAGAGAGGTTTTCACCTTCGGATATGTATTTTATCTTTACTTTTGTAGGTTCTAAGAATACCACAAAGTGGTTTTCACCCTCAAAACTCCTTTTCTTTTTTATTTTTATTCTTATTATTTTGACTAAGATATTTGATATCTGACTCTATCATACTAACACTCGATTCATTGATGGAATTCATCATAGGCTCTACTACATTGAGGTAACAAGCAAGGGCATGGTCATTTGGAAAAGTATAGATGCCTTGGCTTGGATTTGTGGAGGTTTCATCAAGAAGTTCAGGATGTTGGATAGTCAAAGTGGGGTAGGATTGGGAAATGGCATTTACAAATATGGCTCTGTCATCATTGGTCCTAACTTGACTCTCAAGTTCAAAGGTGATATTACAACTTAAAATGCTCAATTCATGAATAGGCTCAATGTCATTATTGGAGTCCACTTTAGCCATAGGTGGATCAGACTCATTAAGTTCATCATTTCACTCTAGACTTACATTGGGTTTAGGCACATATTGGTGAATAAAATCAATATGTTTTTCTATTATAAGTTCAACTTCCTCTGGAATGACTCCCCATTCATAATCATTTGATTCCTCATCTATACCTCTAGGAAAGCTAAGAATATGTGTGAAATCAGGATGGATTCCCCAAGCAGGATTGCCTTCAGATTCTGAGTGGAATTCATACTCATGAGATTCTATCTCAGAATCACCATGTTGTTCTAATTGGTCAATCGGTTCCTCTTGTTTGATTTCAGTAGTAGATTCTTGTGTTTCTACTACATTGATTCTTTTAGGCTCGTCTTCCTCCTTAAGCATGTCTAAGATATCTTGAGGAACAGGTTAAAAGGGGAAAGCATTTGTGGTATCTAAATTACTATCACTGGGATTGATATTCTCTTCTTCATTGTTGTCTACCTCTAGTTCTATGTGTTCTATCACATGGGAAGAACTTCCTTTGAGATAAAAGGGCTTCTTTTGATAACCTAGACCTTTTTTATTCTTGTTGGTTCGACCATGGTGGTCAAGGGGTGATATAAGACTTTTTCCTTGTATTCCTAGAGGTCCCTTTTCAGTGTATCCCATTTTTGTGATCAATTTGCTTCCTGGTCCATATGACTTCTGAGGAATCTTGCTTGAAGTGGAGTCACATTTCTAGATTGATTGGGATTGAGACTCATCTTTGTATAACCATGCAAGCACAACTTCTTCTTCATCAAATTCTTGTTTGGACACTTTCTCTATGATAAAACTTCCATTGAATATGACCTGTGATTCTTTAGTTGTGGGTTTCACTTTGTCAAAAGGTTGTCCATAAGATTTTGGGGACAATGGGAGGGATGTGAGAGATAAGACTAGTTCCATTGTGTGTTCCCCCATGGATGTATCCTTAATTTTGACTTCTTTAGTAATTTCTTCTATCTTGGATGTAGATGCAATGTCTATTTTCTTAGTAGAAGATTCTTGATTATTAGGAACAAGTTTGTCAGCACTTTATTTTAATGCATTGTAAGTTGTAGATATATCAGCTGGAATTGTTAGCTCTACTCCCTCATAAGGAAATTTCACACATTGATGGTATGTGGAAGGAATCACTTGCATTTCATGTATCCAAGGTCTCCCTAGGAGAATGTTGTAAGCCAAAGGTAGATCTAGAACTTGACATGTGATATCTCTGATAACTAGACCCGTTATGATGGGTAAGACAATTGTTCCTTTGGAAGATCTTTTGTGTTCATCATATGACTTGATATTTATCTTCTTTTTAGGATCAATGGTAGCTTCTGATAAGCCCAATTGTGTGATCGAGTTGTAAGAACAAATGTTGAGACTAGTGCCTCCATCTATCAACATGCATTTGACATGATGGTTTTAGTTGAAGACTTCAGTGTGCAAGGGCTGGTTATGTGAATGACTAAGCAAGTTATCATCTTCATCTAAAAATGAGATATACTAGGGGGACGTTAGATGACCAACCATAGTTTGAAATCTATCTAAATCAAGGTTATCAAGAACATTGGATCCAAGAAAAACTTTGTCCAAAATGGCTCTATGAGTAGGAGATATCTGAAGCAACTCAAACATTGAGATTTTGGCATTGGTATGCTAGAGTTATTGGACTATATTGTATGATGTTGGCCTCATGTCTTTAGGATTTGATGATTTAGAGGTAGCTCTCTTCTTAGAAGTGGATGAAAGATTAAAAGGCATCTTAGGGACATTTGATGAATCTGAGTTTTGTCCTTGTAGATGCGCTTGAGCTTGTGATTGAGTAACTGTGTTTGTTGATTGATTATCTCTATCTTTTCACATAATGGTGATGACATTGCAATGCTTAGATAAGAAAGGTTCCACCATGTTTATGACAACATCATTTCTAGAGTAGGCATAATTGACTTTAGCACCCATATTAGGCTGAGAAGATGAATCTCCTTGATTATGCTTCAGAAATGGTTTTGTGAATGTTGTATGACCATTATTACTTTTATGATTGTCAATTACAATTTCTCTATTATCAATTTTGTCTTGTATGAGATGCTTTAACACTGACAATTACTAGTTTTATGACCCTTATTATGATGGAAGTCATAGAAATTGTTCTCTTTCCACCATTTTGGTTTAGGTTCAGGATCAAATGGTCAGATCTCAGGCAATGTGATGATTTTGTTGGCCAATAGAGTTTTCATCATGGATTCCAAGGATTCTCCAAGAGGAGTAAACTTACATTTAGGATCTGTAGCCCAAGGTTTATAGTTAGATGGCTTCTTGTTAGATTCTATTGCTTTTACCTTAGAGGCTTTGATGGCTTGGGTACTAATAATGAGATTGAAAGAGGGTGCCTTAGATGGGGCATGAACATTATCAACAACGCCATCTATGAAGATGCCTTTATTCTTGTTCCAATTTTTGTTCTTGTCTTTGGAACTAGATCCAAATTCATACTTGTCCTTTTTGAAGTGATATGTCTCCTTTTTTCACAAGCACTTTCTCAATTTTGATTGCATTGTCTACCATTTTATCAAAGGATGTATGATTTTGCATTTGGAAATGGTAGTTTATTTTTGGAACAAGATTGTTGATGAAAATTTATAGCTTCTCTATTTCTGGAATGGGTCTAGCATATAGAGAAAACTTCTTCCTCCATCATTTGAGAAAAGTTAGGAATGGTTCTCTTGGATACTGTTTTAGATTACAAATATTGATCATAGTGACCAAATTTTTGATTTTGTAGGAGTATTATTGATAGAACAGCTTGATTAAATCCTCAAAGGTTTTGATGGTTGTAGGCATTTTTGAGAACCAATGAATGGCTGCTCCTCCCAGAGATCGTGGGAAAAGATGCGTTAGATAGGTTGGTTCATGCATGCACACCATGGATTGAGTACAGAATTCCCTGACATGATCTTGGGGATTAGATTTTCCATCATATTTATCATATTTAGGCATTTCCACTCTTTTTGGGAATGGTGGCATGTACAAGTCTTTATTGAATAGAAAAGGACATAGAGCCTCCATGGAGAACTCTTTAGGTTCCTTCTCTTTTTTTATTTTTTTGAGCTTGACTTGCATGGCATGCATCTATTTCATCATAGCTATGATAGGAGTTTCTTCCTCTTGAATAATGATATCTTTGACATTAAAGTGTGGAGGAAGTTTAGCCCCTTGTTGAGCTAACTCTAGAAAGTATGCCTCTCTGTCTTCCTTCAAGAAGTGTCTCATCATTCGCTTGAAGTTGTCATCATTTTGATATTGGGAAATTTCAGAAGGTGTGGGTTCTTGATCTCCACCATGTTGAGACTAATGTCCTTGGGATCCTTGGTTTTCTCCTCCTTGAGACATGGTGTTGTTATGAGAACTACTAGGGATTGATTGATGTGTGGTTGTTTGATGACTTGCGTGGATTGAGGCAGGTGGTGTGTCATAACAACCTTTCAAGAAAAGATTGCCAAGAGTGTCTTCTCTAAATTTTGTTGTGTCATAAGGTTGATGAAATGTTTTATCAATCATAGAAGATGTTGTTGAAGAAGGTTTGGGTTGTTCTCTTTCTTTTCTTTATGATGAAGCTCTAGTTTCCACCATTAACCTTGGGCAAAGCAAGAGAGAAAGATGAAGACAACTGAAGAATGACCTGATTCAAGAAAATCAAATGACACAACCTTGTCAAGATTGGATTGATTGAAGATTTATTGGACGTAAATGAAGGATATTGTTCCCTAGTTGTATGGGTAGATGTCCAAAAGATGGCGAACACAAGCTCGCAACACTTGGCCATTTTGATGAGGACTGAATTGAAGATGATGATTGATAAGTGTAATACCTAAAATGTAATGTATAAGAATACCAAACTAAGCTAGCATTCAACAAAACAAAGCAAGTAGAACATTTAAGATTAGACCTATGAAATGAAAGCAAAATACTCAAAAGCAATGAAAAACCTTCAAGAAAAACCTCCAAGATGTAGAGGATTTGTCCAAAGATTGGATGTGTGCTCATAAACTTATGCTTCAAGCTTCAAGAGAGAAATGAGCATAATAACTTTGCTTCAATGGTGGATGAAAATCAAGGAGGAAGAGGCTCAATATCAAGGAAAATGGGAGATGAATGGATAGTCAAGATGAAAACTTGAGGAAGGGTTGAGATGCATCCAAGAGAGAGCACATGGATTGTGCTTTCTCAAATGTATAGCATTGTGACAAGTGTCACAATGGGGGAGGATGAGAGGACAGGTGAAATCCTTGAGGAATGTGACCACTTTGGAAGGTGTGAAGAGGGACAAGTGTGTAAGAGATGTGTAAGAGGCTTTATGATTTGTCATTGGAGGATGTGGTGATGGTGACATGAGGGTTGACTTGTGATGGATTAGCATTTCTTAATATTGGATTATGATTGTGCAAATGTTTAAGGGGTGATTAGGCTAGGATTAGAGGGTAAATGGAGGATTAGGGAGATGTGATGGGAGGAGAGAGAATGAGTGGAGGGTTAGATTAGCTAAGAAAGGATTATTAGCTAATGGAGGAGAATTAGGATTTTTAGAATTAAATACTTTATTTAATTTTAAGTGGGAGAAAAAGGGGGTTTATGAATTAATTTATTTAGATAAATGTATCTATTTAAATTAATAGAAGAATAGGGATTTAATTATTTATCAGACTATAGGTTTGTCATTTAGATAATAAATTAGACTATAGTTAATTCATTAAATTAATTAACTAGGGGATGACATAAATTAATCAAATAATAATATTTAATTAATAAGATGTCCTAGGAGGAGACTAAATAAAATTACTAAATGATGTAATCAAATTTAGGTGTCTACATTTTGCCCCTCTTCAACATAGTGTTAAAATAACATTGTTTTGAAGATTTTTTAGCAATTATAGACGACATGAAGAATGGACTTGGTAGCTAAAATGCCCCAATTTAAGGGCCAAGATGGTTAGACTAGGTGATGCCCCCTCAAGAGGATAGTGGGGAAAGAAAAAGGGGTTTGGGTGGCATCTCGAAAGGAAATGGGGAAGAAGGCAAGGTGAAGGACGTGGGTAGGTTTGCATCAGGACGAGGTGCTTATGGGGGAAAGATGGGTAAAAGGAGATGTGAGGGAGATTTTTTTTTGGGGGGGGGATTTTGGCTTAGGATGATTTCTGAGATTGGATAGGGATGATGTGATCTTTTTTTTTCAGATGATTGATAGGGGGAAAAATGTTTAGTGAAGCTTGAGCACGGGGTATTCCAAAGGGGAACACCATTATGTAGTTTGAGAACTTATTTTGATTTAGCACTATCTAAGATCTGCCAAGGTTACTAGGAACTCAAGGCCTTGTTGAAGACATTGCATAAGAATGACACAACAAATAAACAAGGATTGCCCCAGCATCACTCGTGAGTCCTGAAAGGCTCAAGGTGGAAATGATGTTGGGTAACTCACAAACAAAAAATATTTCCCAAGTGCACCATGAAACCACAGGGGATTACATGTTTTAAATATGCAAGGGTCATATCTGACTGACTCATAGGAATAAAAGATCAAGACATTGCCCCAAGTTCTACCATTCAGAGTGCACCATGATATAAAGGATCATGGCGACCATGAGGTGGTGGACCAAGGAAGCTCAAGATAAAAGATAAACAAAGATGCAAAAGCACCAGAGAAATAAAAAGTATCTCACAAAATATTTTTCCATAGGGAGGATGATGGATGATGATTGATTTGATTGGTCTAATATGAGGAAGGATATGTCCTATGAAGACTAATGATGGATTGATAGATTAGGATTCTTATGACAAGAGACAAGCGAGACACTCAAACCTCAAAGGGACTAAGGGATGGTTGCTAAATCACTTAGCTAGATAGGGACATAGGTCATGATGATGCAAGGACTGACTGACATGAAGGATGGGACCTAAAGACACATATGTACAAATGGGCCTAGGTGGGGACATGACTGATGCTATGGTACAAGACATAGGATAGGATGCACAAGGGATTGGGGATGAAGGCTATGATGCAAAGATGGACATGATGATGCCCCATTTGATATGGAAATCCAAGATGGACTGATGGTGGGTAGGGTGATGAAGGATTAGGAAGGATGCATCCCAATGATGATGATTGGATTGAGATCAAGGCTTGCAACAAGAATAAGGATGTGATTGGATGGGTTGATTGATGTTTGGGTTTGGATAGCTTAGAGGATATGGATAGGATTTGCATATGATGGTAGATTGCTACTAGCATTAGGATATGAATGGATGACATTGGATTGCATGGGGGGTAGCCTAGAGCTAGATACCAATGACAAGGGAAGTACCAGGTGATGGAAAGATGTAGGAAATGCTGAGGGATGGGGATGGAGGGACTTCTGAGGGATTTTTATAGAGGAATGCTTAGGGATTAGATGGAGGCATCGCGTGGGGATGTAGATAGAGGAATTGTTGAGGGATGTATGTTTTGGAAGGATTTCAGGTAAATGCGTAGGGATTGATGTTGGAGTGATTGCTAAGGGATTTGGATGGGAGGATTGGAGGAAGATAAGGATTTTGGATTGGAGGAAGATATGGATCTGGAGGATAAAGATGGAAAGATATGAAAAGAAGATGGATGTGATAAGGTCTCCAAGGAATAAGATGCTCCTTCTTAGGATAGTTCATATATTCAGAGGCACTAGGAGGGGGTATGATAGGATGGAAGATAAGATAATAATAGGATGAGGAAGGTAGGTAGAAGCTTAGGAAGGTAGGTGGTTCCACCAGACATGCCAAAATGTAATACCTAAAATGTAATGTCTAAGAATACCAAACTAAGCTAGCATTCAACAAAACAAAGAAAGTAGAACCTTTAAGATTAGACCTAGAAAATGAAAGAAAAATACTCAAAAGAAATGAAAAACCTTCAAGAAAAACCTCCAAGATGTAGAGGATTTGTCCAAAGATTGGATGTGTGCTCATAAACTTATGCTTCAAGCTTCAAGACAGAAATGAGCATAACAACTTTGCTTCAATGGTGGATGAAAATGGAGGAAGAGGCTCAATATAAAGGAAAATGGGAGATGAATGGATGATCAAGATGAAAACTTGAGGAAGGTTTGAGATGCATCCAAGAGAGAGCACACGGATTGTGCTTTCTCAAATGCATATCATTGTGACAAGTGTCACATTGGCAAGGATGAGAGGAGAGGCCAAATCCTTGAGGAATGTGACCACTTTGGAAGGTGTGAAGGGGAATAAGTGTGTAAGAGATGTGTAAGAGGCTTTATGATTTGGCATTGGAGGATGTGGTGATGGTGACATGAGGGTTGACTTGTGATGGATTAGCATTTCTTAAACTTGGATTATGATTGTGCAAATTTTTAAGGGGTGATTAGGCTAGGATTAGAGGGTAAATGGAGGATTAGGGAGATGTGATGGGAGGAGAGAGAATGAGTGGAGGGTTAGATTAGCTAAGCAAGGATTATTAGCTAATGGAGGAGAATTAGGATTTTTAGAATTAAATACTTTATTTAATTCTAAGTGGGAGAAAAAGGGGGTTTATGAATTAATTTATTTAGATAAATGTATCTATTTAAATTATTAGAAGAATAGGGATTTAATTAATTATCAGACTATAGGTTTGTCATTTAGATAATAAATTGGACTATAGTTAATTAATTAAATTAATTAACTAGGGGATGACATAAATTAATCAAATAATAATATTTAATTAATAAGATGTCCTAGGAGGAGACTAAATAAAATTACTAAATGATGTAATCAAATTTAGGTGTCTACAACAAGGTTTTGACACAAGATGAAAAAGATTCAAATCGATAGATTAGAAGGCTGGATCAAACTCAAGAGGCCACTTTTGGAAAATTGGTTGGATTCTTCTGGTTTTTGCTCTATTCCTGACATAGCGAATTTTTGATAGAATCTTAAAGTAGGCTGTAAAAATTGGATTTATGACAAATTCTAGAGTTTTCTGACAACATTTGAAAATTTTGATATGAGTTTCTCCAGGCTTGTACGAATCTGGGTTGTCTCTGGCACGAAAGTTGACAAAACTCATACAACAATTGACACCAAGGTTTGATTTTACTTGAATTTTCAGACAAAAATTGTATGATAATGTATAGGCTCCCGTACGACAATTCGAGGGTTCTGAAATGGCTTTTGGCAAAACTCATACAACTTTCTGAGACTGCAGGATGACATTTGTCTCCAGAAAGGATTTTTGTTTCAGTTTTGCAATTTTTTAGTTTTTTAGTTTCAGATTGTTTGCCAAGTTTTCTATCCTAGTTTGAATAGCTGTGAAATAGTTCATCTCAAGTTCATTCATTTCAAATAACCAAGTAAATAGCAAGCACACAGAACAACAAGCAAGGGAAGCAAGCAATCATCTTAAAATAATGAACAAGGGAAAAAGAAACCTTGTACATGAACAAGGAATAGTGACTTATTGTGCTAATCCCTAGGAATGCTACTTGTGTATGTTCTCAAAAGTTTTTCAATAACACACATAGTCCTAGAAAATGAAAAATTGGCCTCGCTAGGGTTTTTAGTGCTCTGACTCTACAAATTTTGTGATCTCAAGAGGGTGAACTCCAATCCAGGCACACTAGGGTTTTGACACAGCTCAAGAATTTAATCAATCAGGAGCTACTAGGGAGATCTGAAAACCTAGCAAGAGACCACACTTGTGGAGATTTCTTCCACAAAGACATTTATATAGTGACTGTTGCTACCATGGAGAAAATATCTATTATCGCTTGAGGTTCCATCCACGTGGTTGACCCAATAAAGGGAATGTCCACTATAGTTAACCCTCTCTAAAGGTGACTCACAAAAAGATACCACATAGGATCTGAGTTTCTGATACTACCCAAAGGGAGTAGAACATAATCATGTAGCCTTTTCACTTTTACCCAAACACAGCAGATAGATTCTTTGACATGCTAAGACTAAAATTACCTCACCAAGGCTTGTGATGTCAACAACGATGTCTACCAAGCTCTCTAAGAGGGACCAAGAGAGAATGTACTGATCAAAGTTGAGGACCAAACCAAGTAGAACATGAGATAATAACATTAACCTCCCTACCTATAAGGGGATCTATCGTCAAGAAGAGCTTCACATGCAAAACAAGCAAATGAAGCCCACTCTCTCAAGATCATCTGCAAATAGTGTTCATAGGGCCTATTTACTATGTGTAATAGATATGAAAAAAGAAAATCTATGTTCATTTTATAGCCCAAAACTGGAGTCTATTTTATGAAAGAAGGACGGGCACACAAGCTTGACACATGAGAGTTCATTTTATATCCCAAATCAAAGTGTTATCAGATTGTAGTAGAATACCTGAGTTCCTTTGCAATGCGCTTAGTATATTTTTACATGATTTTTGGCTAAGTTGAGCAATCTTGTGAGAAAAGAGATCAGAAACAACAAATATCATCTGTTAGGGTTAGCTATCAAAATTTGAAATCAAATCTGAAATGATTGTTTTTGCAATTTTGCTATCAAAAAATGAAATTCTGACACCAAAACTCATACGACAGTGGATTGCTACTCATACAACACTTCAAGCATGAAACGATAGTCGGTTAGCATGCACATGAATTTTGAAAAACTCGTATGATAGTTTGCATATAGTCGGCATGACACTTCAGATTGTTGTCTGTTGTACAATAGATAGGAGATCTTGGTATGACAATCTGTCAAATGTCATATGAAAAATGTACGTACACAAAATAAAAATTTTAGTTTTGAAAGAAAATGATAGAAAATTGATCAGAAAGAAATGGAAACCCATTTCAGGGCCCCATGGTGGACGCTAAAAATGCGTGTGAAAATTTTACCTAGTTTTGGACACAACACTTCAGTAAAACATTAGAGGTTAGCAAAATTGAAATCTACAAATAAATAAAATTGAGCTAACCAGGTGATTTACTACCTTCTAGTAGGTGCAAGTATGTATTCTCAGATTAGACTGAGATAAGTGACAATGCAACACCTAAATGAAGGATTTAAATAATTGAAAGTAATGAAAATGAAATGCAGATTCATCTATCTTTTTTTATTTTTGATGCAATAAGATGAAAAACTTGATATGAATCTCATCCAGATGAATGAAATTGATATGCAAATTGATCTAAGATGATATGCTAAATTCTATGAATGCTCAAAAAAAATGATAAAAATCTCACAATAGCCTTGATTCGCAAAAGCTTGATTCTTCAGATGCAAATTCGCCAGAGTAAGGATGCAAATTTGAGGGGTCCTTTTGTGAAGAGTTGAGCCTTGTTTTTATAGAAATCCAGGGCTTGAGGATGCATTGAGAAAAGCCATAAATCACTCTTGATAGACTTAGGTTGATTTTTGAGTTAACAAGAAATTAAAAATAGATCAACTCATAAAATCATGCAAAGTCATGCAAAAACAACTTTTCGACTCAAATCAGAAGTTTAGATCAGCTTTTAACTCAAAATACATGTTGAGTTTCAAAAAAGATAACAACTTGAATTGATTTTCTAATTTAAAGTTTAAGTACTCTTTGAATGTGCATAGATAATTATGAATTAATTAAATAAATAAAGTGATTTATCCTCAACTTAACTGATTTTAAATTTAAAATAATTGATTTATGGGTTAATCAATTATTAAATCAAATTGTTTTTCAAAAACTCTATCATTAAATATTGACAATTGACATTAATTAATTAAATAGGAATTTAATCAATTAGTCATAGGATTTTGAATTTATTGTCAAAATTAAATAATACAATTTAGGAATAAATGTAATTAAATCTAATTAAATAATTAAGTGGCAGAATTAAAGCTAATTAATTAAATATTTATCATATTCAATTAATCAAATTTAGGATAAATGAGATTTATCACCAAATAATTATTCAATTAAAAATAATTAGATAAATAGGAATATTTCAAGGAATATTCCCCTATGCAGAATTAGGATAAAATCAATTAGGGTTTTGATAACTTGATGTGCAGATGTGCCTTTGGTTAGGATTTTGATGTCCATTTCATTCGATTTGAGGATGTAGGAGGTTAATGAACCTATAGCCCATTTTTGGGGTATTACACTACCTACTGACAGACGTCTCTACTTGATAGGCATCTCTACCTAATAATAGGTGACTTTGATGATAGACAAATGTCTCTACCTAATTTGAGTTAGTTTTCATAAAATATTACATTTTGAATTTGCTAATCTGGGTTTTGTGGAAGATACTGACATTTTATGCCTTTTAACAATGCTTTTACAGAGCGTTGACCAAGATTTGAGCATTTTGAGACTATTAATTTATTTGTTTTTTAGGATGTTGTTGGAAGACCAGACATATTAAACTACTCAATAAAGTTGTTTTGTAGGTTTCCAAGGAGATTCAATCAAACATTATGTTTTTTTAATGATTTCTTAGGCACCTAGCATTAAGTAGGAATTTTATTTTTTATAATGATTGATTAGGTATGCTCTTTTCTCCAAGTAGGAAAATTAGAAACCTAGAACCTTTTGAATTGTTGTCTTAAATAAAACTTGGAATTAATCAATTGTTTGGTGTGTTTGAGAGAAAACCTCCTTGGATAGGAGAGTATTCTCCTTTCCCCTTGAGAGAAAATTAGAAATCCAAAATCCTTTTGTGGCCAACCATATGTTCTTCCATTTCATCCTTTAGATGGGCCCGCTAGTGAGGTAAAAAGCTCCTAGGAATGACCCACGTGAGAATGAGGTGTTAGCTCACCACTCCAACATATGTTAATAAAATTTTATTATTGGGATTAAATCCTCAGAAGTCAGATGACATTTGAGCTTATACATGGATCTCACCTAACACTTTAGTAGGGCCTCATGGTCTAAATAATGTTTACGTGACTACTTGTGCCAAGGTTCTTTATGGGGCTATATGCCTTAATCACGCTTGCACATACACAAAGGGTATGTTTGAATGAAGACCCTTACTAAAAGCTGTAGAATAGTGGTCACCTAGTTCACCTCTAAAAGAATGATAATCTAAGTGCAAGGAGAATAGTAATCTCCCCAAGATACTCACCATATCGATCCCCCATCAATGTTAACACTTTGATAATACGACATCATGATTGGAGAAATTCCATGCTTGGTGATGATTGTATTCTAAGGAGTTGTTGGGTGTATTCCTAAGTCAATGAGAAAAGGTTTTCAATCTCAACGAATGTCCTTCTAGGGATAAAGAGTATGCTTCTTACATTCCATTGCAAAAAAACCCATACACTTGAATCCCGCAAGGTTGCTGTGTCCCTTGCAGGACTATTTTTGACAAATATTCTTGTAACCCAAACGTTTGATGGATGCATGAAATCGGTTCTTTCCAAGAACATCCTTTGATCTATCAAGATATTATCCTCCTAGTTTTTTGTCATCATAATCCATATCATGTTTTCTTCTTTAAGCCATGTCTGATGCTGTGAAACATAAGAAGGTAAAACTTCCAGTTTCCAAAGTTTATAGAGAGAAGAAGATCACTGATCAAAAGGCTAGAATAAACCAATCATATTTAAAATATATCCAAAGGGATCTAGAAGTTAGTGCAAAATTTAATAAAATCACCTATAATAATCAGGTTGCCAATTTTATTTCCAAGAATAAAGTGAATATGGCCTTTGTCGCTTGTGAATCTTATGATTAAGTACCTTCAACCTTTATTCTTCTTCAAAGTCACTCATCATTTCCTCATCTTTAATCACCTTTTCCTTCATCCACCTTTCAAAACATTAGGAGAATTCATCAGAATCTTGGACTTCAAATCAAAATCCAATCAATCCATCTTTCATGCCTTAATCAAGAAATAGGGTGAAATAATCATCCCAATGGTGTCTCACAGACCTTAAATTAAAGCAAACATTAATCTCTGGCTACTTTGAGAACTGAATATTTCTCTAGTAGTCTTAATCTAGTCCTATTTTTCTTGGGGATCATCATTCTATCAACCAAATAAGAGAAGACTTTAAATCAAATCCACTCCTGTGTTTTCATAATCACAAGGTCTTGTTTCACCTAGGTTTTTTCTAAACCTTTATATCAAACCAATCCTCGAGGCTTAGTTCCTCTTTAATCTAACCTAATCAATCAATCTTATCCAAAATCAAATCAATCATCAAGGCTTAGTCTCTCTTCAATCAGTCTAATCAATCCTTGAGGCTTATTCCTCTTAATCTAATCCAAACTTAGTCCAAGTTGCTCCTACTTCATAAAATCCTTTATTCTCTTTATCATCTTTCATCAATAATTCATTCATCTTTGATCCAACCATTCTAAGGTCACTTGTGTATGGTACTTACCCAATCACAAGAAAAGTTAAGAAAAGAATCTTTAGCCATGGATAATGATCAGGAGACTATCTACTAGGAAGACTTTAATGATGAAGAAGAACCACACATGGAATATGGCACAATCATACCCAAAAGTGTTAGAGCTAAAGAGTTCTTTGATGATCCTAACAAATTAAGCTTATTGGAAGATCTAATCCAAGCCAACATTTCTAATATCTTCATGAACCTTATTCAAAGGGGTTTCACACTCCCTAACAATTTCAATGAAACCTTTCTTGAGAATAACTTGATTTGAACCAACAAAAGAAAACAAACACCGAACATTACATCATCATTTGATAATACAAATCAACCTCCCCTGATACACTTGAAAAAATCTGACAACTTTTAAAAAATCCTAACTCAAACAATGTCAATGGGGTGAGTAATGATGGCTTAAATGTGGCCCGCAGACTTGAACAATAACTAGGGTCTTTAGGACAATGCTCTATTTCTACTTTATCAAAGCCTAGGGGAGTCCTAAAAAATCAAAATTATACACATATAAACAACACCAACCAAAGACATAACACAAATCCTCCCCCCTTGGAGAACATAATACATCACCAGGAGGAGGAACACATCAAGCTCACATAATCACTAATAATAATCCTCCTAAACTAGTCCAACAAATCAATAAGCTCAAAGGTATGATGATGGCTATATAGAAAGGTGAGAAGAAGGAATTATCTTTTGTAGAGATATGTCCTTATCCCTTTGACAAATCAATCACTCTTCAACCATTCCCCACCAGTTTTGAAATTCCAAAAATAGATAAATACAAGGGAGACTCATGCCATACACAACATGTTAACGAATTTTATGTAGCGGCTCAAGAAGTTTCCCACAATGATCATGTTATTCTAAGACTCTTCACCAAGAGTCTTTTTAGACCTTCCTTAGAGTGGCTATTGAGTCTTCCTCCCAGTTCCATATCCACCTTCCATGATTTTGCCAAGAAATTTGTTACACAATACTCTTATAATATCAAACATCAAGCATCACTTAGTGACTTGTGCAACATGAAACAAATAAATGGAGAAACTTTTGCTAACTCTCTCCAAAGATGGTGACATCTTTCTAACTGCATGCCTTGGACAATCCTAGATTCACATCTTGTTGATATTTTTACTAATAATTTGGTTACTAAGATGTCATTCTAAATGAAAATGGCTTCCCTAGACTCATTTGAGCCACTCATTAAAAAGGGTAAGTCTATCGAAGATGGACTTTTGATGAAAGGAGTAATTAAACATTATACCCCAAATTCATCTAAAAACACTAATGATAAACCCAAGTTTTGGTCTAAGAACAAAGGTGTTGTTAATGATGGAGTGACATATACTAAACACGTCCAAAATTTTCAAGAATCCAAAAATAATAACTAGGCAATCACAACCACAATGATTAGAACAATTGCAATCAAAATAATCAAAGTAATCAAAATAATTTGAACAACCAGATTCAAAATCAAGGATCTAGTTATCATGATTCTCTATTTTCACATTACAATGACAATAATAACAATAATAACAACAATAGACAATAGCAACAATGACAATTTACCCAATTGGAAGACTCCTTTAATGTCATTTTTTTACGTCTAGTCGATCAAGGGATGATGGTTTACCCTAACACTAGGCCTTTTGATGAAAATCAACCAAAACCAAACTGGTATAAGGATAATGAATACTACGATTATCATCGTATTAAAGGGCACATAATCAAAAAATGCATGAAATTGTGTCATTTTATGGAAGATTTGATTGATGATGGTAAAATTGAGGTGGAAGGTCAAAATGCCTCTACCTATAATGCCCAACTAAAGATCTATTCCAAGACTTTTCCAGAGCATAATCAAAATAATGTATCCTCATCCAAAGGCTTTTCTTATGATTACTCTACAAAAAAAACTCAAGAGATGAATGCACTTGCGGTCAACTCGATGAAAATGGTGTATGTGGCTTTGATTCACTGTATGGCCTGTTAGAAATAGGGAATACTGAGAGGGGGGGTGAATCAGTATTCTACAAACTTTTACTTTTTCCCAATTATAGATACAATAGATTAACTTGATACTTACAAAATAGAGTAAACTAAAGAACATGCATAGAAATAAATAAAATGAACTCATAACACATTATTTGTTCTCAAGGAAACCCTGGCCAAGGGAAAACCCTAGTGGGGATGATACCCACAATGATCCACTAATCAAAAGTATCATGTTAAGGATATTGACCCTGTTAGGAGCCTATTACATACATATAGTGTCTCAATCCTGATTAAGGGACTCTAGGCCTTTTTAGAAGCCTTAACCCTGCTAAGAGTTGGTAGTACAAATTGAAATGATTACAAGGTGAGCCCACTGCCCAAACATGTAATGTAAAATGCTTTTTTATTACAAAAGGGCAAGGCATATAACCTTTACTACTTCACTTGCATATACAAAGTCTTCTTCTTGACTTTCACAACTTACAACTTCGCATCAATATCTTTCGCATACATATCTTACTCTCCTATCTCACATTACATATGTCTTACATTTATACAAGTTATCAGGAATTATAAATTTTACAGACAGCTTTACAAAACATAAAGTACTTTACAAAATACATATTAACTTATTCTTCCCAAGGGTTAACATCTAGGATGTCATCCCTTTATATGATTAAGTCATTGTTTTGATAAATAAAAAAAATCCCTTAACTATTTACCAATTATGTCTTCTCTATCCTGTTGGCTTTAGCTCTATCTCTGGTAATACTACAATAACTTCTTCTGTACATGTTGTATAGAATTTCACTCTCACATGAGTCTTCAATATAAATCATATTTTCCATGTTCAAGTGTGCAAGCACTGAACTTACTTCTATCGACATCGCCAATCAAAACTATCTCCAGTTAGACTAGGAAAATGTTGCTTACACTTAGACAATTTTGTTCTATGCTCTATCATAACTACTCTCTATCATATGCAGTCTTCATATAGATCATATGTTTCCATAATGAAAACATCTAGATATCTAACTCAGCCAAATTGCTAACAATCACCCCCTTTGTCATTGGTGGCAACATATGAGAAAATTGGCTAAGCCAAAGAAAATTTCAAAATTGTGGCCATAACAAAAATATATCTTCACTGTCCTTATATCTCCATATATCTTATATATCATCTATACTCCCCCTAAGAATATACTTCTATATATATAAAAATATATTAATTTTATGCTATCACTCCCCCTTTGACAACAATGACAAAAAAAGTGCCAAAACTATGTTCTCAAAAATGTTTACCTTGATTCAAAATTGCAGAGCTGGTAGGCTTGCAACACAATCTACAAAATTTACTTTAATGCTCTCTATCTCCTTCTCCCATGCCTTCTTAATGGTGTTTACAACACTGAGTAGTGCACATAAACCACAAGATGCAATCTCACATGCATGAAGGTTTGCAAAGTTGAACTTCTCATAAGATGTCTTGGATGAAAGACATTCTTCCAACTATCCTTCAATGATATTTATCTTCACTGAAATGTGCTCTCTTAAAAGAGTGAATCTTCTCATTTTCCTTTCTTTTTCATCACAAATAATTCTTATATCATCATTCAATTTGTTGATTCTCTTTTCACAATCTAATATCTTTACATTAGGGTTGGTTAACAGGTTTACCTCTATTTGAATTTCTACCTCTTTTTCTCTTATCTTCTTATTTACATTTGATACAAGATTTTTTGTATTTGTACACTCTATGTACAAAGCTTTTCCTCTATCCAAATTCCTTCTTAAGTCTTTTATACACACATCCAAGTTTTTGATATCATTTCTAATATTTTGACATATATCATGAAATAATTTAGCCTCGTAGGCTGCTTGAGCCTTTACTGTAGCTATATCTGACAAGTTAGTGAATTCAATGTCAAATGCCTTCATAACTTCTCTAGCTTTTACCTATGGATTTGCCTCTGTTATCTGACTAGTCACAACACTTTGCAACTTCTCTATTACTTCTAGCAATGATCCTTCAAGGCTTTTTACCTTCTTGTTCTTACCAATAATTTTGTTAAGAGATGAGATCAGCTCCATTTGATCAGCATCATCAACTTCTTTCCCAAAATTAGCAAAAATTGATTCAATATGTGGTTTCTTTACTACAATCTCAGGGGTACGACTAATTTATACTTTTCTTGGTTCTCCTTTCTGTCCTTCAACCTATGTATTAATTTGAATCTCTACTTTGTTTTCTTCTTCTTTCCTCATTTCCTTCCTTTCTACCTCAACTGATCTATCCTATTCTTCTAAGGCTGAATTGTCAACAATGTTCTCAAGGTTGCTAAAAGGATTGTCATCACTATCCAGTATGATATTGGTTCCTTCCACATTCATTGATTCATCTTCAATGTTAATTGATGGTGGTGGAGAGGGAATTTTCTAGTGCTCAACTTCCAAAGCTTGATCTACTGCACTTGAGTGCTTACCAACACCTCTGGTCATCACCTTTATGACTGCTTGTTTAGTTTCTTTATTGATTTCTTCATAATTTCCTCCCATTATCTAAATTGTTCTTCTTTTAGTTCTCAGATGAATACCAAGATCTTTCATGATTTCCTTGAAGTGGTCTTTATGTCTAATGTCAAAGAGCTTTCTCACAAAGTTTTCTCTGATCTTATTATCTTCTTCATCTACTCTCTTCTTCATGTTAACTAATTTCTCAAACAAATCATCAGGTATCTTCCCTTGAATAGTATCAAATTTCTTATCTGCTAAGATCATGTGCCTGACAACTGCATTCTCCAAGTTTAATCTTTCTGAATAATTGTATAGCTCATAATACTTGTTCATCTTGGAAAAGTCTCCAGCATTAATAATTCATTCATTTACCTTTTCTATCTTTGGTTTCCATTTCTTCTTCTTTACTTCAGTATCTTCGTCATCTTTAATTTTAGATACTTTCCTTTGTATTGGGGAAACTATTGTTTTCTATCTTTTACCTGCTCCAGTGGCCATTTGCTTTACCATTTTGCCTGGTGGAGTGGTGGAAGATCTTGTAGATTTTCTTGTTTCCTATTTCTTCTATACTTTATCCACTTTCACTATATTCTGCATATTTTGAGTCTCATCTGCAACTGATGATAGGGGTGGAATAGACAAAACTTCTTTTTGTCCAATATCTCTTAGTGTTGTTGCGGTATTCTTTGTAATTAGGAATTCTTGATTTGTCATTCCTGTATCCTTAATAATTTTCTTTATGGTTCTTTCCACTCTCTTCTTTGATAAATTTTCTTCTTATATAGACTTTGCGGAGTTGAATTTCTCTTCATAAGTCCCAAATCTAGTGCTATTCACCTATAATTTACTTTTCAGCAATCTATTCACATATTCTTCTACTTCAACTTCTGAAATTTCATATCCAAGAGGGTCTATGAATTCTACTCTAGGTTCAACTACTTCAATAAAGGTAAAGTCAGTGTCAACCATAAAGCATATTGCATCTTTATACTTCTCAACTATAGCCTGTGGGATTCTTGATCTTTTTTTCATCAAAATCTGAAATGATTTGATCACTAAGGTTACACTCTCATTAACCTTGTCTATAGGATATCTCAGATACACTTTCTTAATTCTATCCATGGTGGTTCTGCTATCATTCCAGTCTTCTCCAATAGTAAATGGAAATCTTCTTAGTAAATGGAAAAACATATATGTAATCAATGATGAGAATCTAAACTGTGAGCTTTTAGTCTTCTTAATCTTCTCAAGGTTCTCAAATAACTGAATTCTCTAAATTTCACACATATCCACTTGAACTTTACCAACACAGATCAAATAGGTTGCATGAATCATACTAGATGCCATGTCATCTTCTCTAGAGTTAGCACAAAACTTAGATGTTAAGATCTTGCATAAATATCTAACATCATCTTGTTGTATCTTGCTGATTACTATTCCTCTACCATTGTAGGATGACTTAGTATTGTCTAGTACTATTTTCTTCACATTTTTCTCATTAAATGGTATAACTCCAGATTTTGATAAACCAATTACATCATGAATCAAGTTTGTTGTTATATCAATCACTCTGTCATCTAACCAAAACTTCCCATTATGAATTTTGCTCAAAATTATTTTGGTGCATTCATCATCATCAAATTCATGTTGTAGTGAATACCTTATGATTTCATTTTCACCCAAATGTTCAAATCCCACTTTCAATGACATATTGTAAGGAATGAATGCAAAGTGTTTTGGCAATCATTCTGTAGCAGTTGTTGTTGCATTCATGACTTGGATTGTCATTGATGTCAACACAGTGATATTCTGGATATTAGCAAGAAAGTAGGTACAGTTTTGTTTTGCACACATGTTGTATTGTAGATTGGCTTTTGTGTAGTTGATGGTATATTCTTTGGTGTTTTATTAACCTATGGTTAACAACGCAAAAAAAAATTCATTCATTTGTAAGAGTTATGAGCATTTTGGTGAAAGCAGTGTTTAGACAGTGTTTCTGTGTAGCGATGTTTGAAAATCGGAGGATATCTCTTAGCTGGTATGGAATCTGATTTTGCGCAGTTAAAGGGATGTTGGAGACTCATTAATGATGATGTGGTTCATAGTGAAAACTTTGAGGATATGTTTGGAGAAAGTTATAGTAACTGGAAGCCGACAGTTTTATGTGAATTATGTGTGTAGTGTGTAAAATTTATTATTTTGTAATTGAGGACCGACTCATTTGTAATTATTTGAGTTTGGTATATAAGAAGGAATTTTTTCCTTATTGTAATTTTTACTATGATGATTTTGATGTGAATATATGCATGAAGTGAAGAAAAGAGCTAATTCAGTGATGAAGGAAGACTTGTGAGTACAGAGATCTAGAATTGTGATCTTGTGTAGTAGAGAGTGTAGTTTTGGCATAGTGTGAAGGAGGTAATATATTTAATATTATTCTATTGAATAATTCTAAGATCTTTTGGACAGTGGGTTCAGAGATCTTGCCTTGAAGCTGTTTGGGCAGTGGGTCCTTCTGTCTTCCATAAACTCTTAACCGTGTTAGAATCTTTTAACAGGGATTCAAAATCTCCTAATAGGGATTTATATGTACTAAATGTATTTCATAAGACTCCTAATAGGGTCCATCCTCTAACAAGGAACTTTCATATTAGTGCATCATTTTGTGGGCATTATTCCCACTGGGGTTTACTCTTTTCAAAAGGTTCCCTAGTTAACATATCTTATGTTATTGTGCAATTGTGTATGATTATCTTTCTATGGTTTATTAGTACATTGATTATATTGTTTAAAGCCATTGAATGGATAAATTATCTGATAAATGATTCACCCCCCCCCCCTCTCAGTTATCTTGGGGATCTTTACTTTCTAACAATTGGTATCAGAGCCACAGGTCCTTGAAAGAAAAGTTTAACAACTTAAGGAGATCCATGGAAAATTTCAGAAAAGAAAGCCCTAAGTTTGATGGAGTGAATTTTGACAGCTGGAAAGAAAAGATGAAGACACATCTATTGTGTTTAGGACCAAGTTATTGGTTGATTACAAAGAATGAGAAGACTATCATTGAGGAAGACAATCTAGAGGTAGGAACTAAAGATGAACTAGATCTATTCATGTGTAACATACTTGCAAGAGAAGCACTTTTATCAGCACTACCAGAGAATGAATATAGTTAGGTAAGATGTTTGAAAACATCTCATGCAATTTGGAAAGCTTTACATTCTACTTTTGAAGGTGATGAACATGCAAAGAAAGCTAGATTACATAATTGGATTTGTGCATTTGAAGATATCAGAATGATGGAAGATGAATCTATTAGAAGTTATATTGGTAGGATGTCTGAGATTATGATAGGAATAAAGTCTTGTGGAGGTGATAAGACAAAGAATGAAGTGATATGGAAAATTCTGAGAACTTTGACACCAGTATTCAAGCAGACAACACAAATGATTGAACAAGTGATACCTTGTACATCTAACTTTTCAAGAGAGACTCTTCTTGGAAGATTATAAACAGTAGAGATGAACTTGAGATTATCAGGAGAGCTACCTAGAATGGAAATAGCACTCAATGCTCTTAGCATTAGACCTACAAGAAGTACTAGTGTGAATGGAGATTATGCCAGTAGTAGTAGATCTGAGGAAGATAAGAAGATTGAAGAAGGTATTACATTACTTGTAAAAAGAGAACCAGATGGTAAGAAAATCTTTAAATGTTGGACTTGTCAAGAATATGGTCATTTTGCATCTAAATGTCCTAAAAGAGTTAAGAAGTATAGAAGAAACTTTAAACCTAGGAGATCTAAAGAATGTTATTATGCAAATGATGAAGATTTTGAAGTAGGAATTGAAAAACATTTAAGTGACAGTGATAATGATAACTTTGAGGAAATAGGATTTGTAGCAATTAAAAAAGAAAGTTCTGAATCTGATAAAAGGGAAGAAAAAGCATTAGTTTCACAAGTTGAAAATAAATCTGATTGGATTATAGATAGTGGTTGTTCACATCATATGACTAGAGATAAAAGAAAGTTTGTTAAGTTAGATAATTATGATGGAGGAATTGTTAGGGTTGGTAACAATGCACCTTGTTTGATTAAGGATATAGGATCTATTACTCTTGATGGAAAGACTAACACTGATGATGTTTACTTTGTTGATGGACTAAGGCATAATCTACTAAGCATTGGACAATTGGCTGATAAGGGTTATCAAGTTTGGTTTTCTGAGAAAACTTGTGTGATAAAAGATAAAGATGGAAATTTGATTGGAAAAGGATCCAGAACCAGAGGTAATGTATTTCAGTTGAATCCTACTGAGATGACATGTTTGATAACTAGGATTGATGATAGTTGGTTATGGCATAAAAGGTTTTGTCATATAAACTTTGATAATATTGTCAAGGTGAACACTACACATGCGGTAAGAGATTTACCTAGAATTATGAAACCTACTAACATGATTTGCAAAGAATGTATGATGGAAAAGTAGAAAAGGAGTTCATTTACCAACAAGAAGTTCACATTGGCAGAGAAGTTGGAGATTGTTCATACAGACTTGAGTGGTCCTACTAGGACTAGAGGATTCTATGGTGAAAGGTATTTTATGATTCTTGTTGATGATTTTACAAGAATGATGTGGATTGCATTTTTGAAAGAAAAATCTGAAGCATTTGATAAATTTAAGATCACGAAAAGCAAAATTGAGAATGAATCTGGAATGAAGATTAAGTGTCTAAGATCTGATAGAGGTGGTGAATTTACATCTAGAGAGTTTAACACTTTTTGTGAAATGAATGGTATTAAGAGACAACTTTCAGCTCCTAGAACATCAAAACAAAATGGTATTGCAGAAAGAAGGAATAGGTCAATAATTGAAGCAGCAAGAGCTATGTTGTTTGAAAATGATTTGGCTAAAACTTTTTGGAGAGAAGTAGTGAACACAACAGTATACACTATGAACAAAGTACAAATCAGAGCAGATACAAACAAGACACCTTATGAATTATGGTTTGGACATACACCCTCAGTTAAGTATTTTAGAATTTTTGGAAGTAAATGTTATATTAAGAGAGATGATGACATAGGAAATTTTGATCCTAGAAGTGATGAAGGAATATTTCTTGGATATTCTTTAAAAAGCAAAGCATATAGATTTTATAACAAAAGAACTAAGACTATTGTTGAAAGTGCAAATGTAAAATTTGATGAGAAGTTTAAAATTCAGGAAAGAATGCTTGATTATGAATTTGATGGAGAAGCACAACCTCAGCCTAACATTGAAAATGCAGAATTATTTTTTGAAACTAATAGTGATTTGCTGAATGAAAGTCATACTGAAGAAGACAGAGAAGAAAATAGAGAAGAAAACAAAGAAGAAAGTAGAGAAGAATCTATAGTCAGAACAAGATCAGTAACTATGACACCTAACAGGTATACTTAAAGACATCACCCTATTGAGCAAGTTATTGGAAGTTTAGATAGAGGAGTTTTGAATCAAAAAAAGGTACATTTATGTTTGATTTCTCAAATTGAACTAGAGACTACTAATGAAGCTTGTGAAGATGAACATTGGATCAATGCTATGAAAGAAGAACTAGAGCAGATTGAAAAAAACAAGACATGGGAATTGGTCCCTAGACCTGAAGACAAGAATGTGATTGGAACAAAGTGGGTATTTAGAAACAAGATGAATGAACAAGGAGAAGTGATAAGAAACAAAGCAAGATTGGTATGTAAAGGATATTCACAACAAGAAGGAATTGACTATGAAGAAACTTTTGCACCTGTGGCTAGACTTGAAGCAGTGAGAATGTTTCTAGCATATGCAACTTACAAGAAATTCAGAGTGTATCAGATGGATGTGAAGTTAGCATTTTTGAATGGTGAATTGGAAGAACAAGTCTACATTGAGCAGCTTGAAGGTTTTCCTTTGACACAAGAAGGAGATATGGTATGTAAGTTAAAGAAAGCTTTATATGGATTAAAACAAGCACCTAGAACCTGGTATGCAAGATTGGCTAAGTATTTATTGAGATTGAGATTTATAAAAGGAACAGAAGATAGTAACTTATACACAAAAGAAATTGAGAATGGTTTGTTGGTTATAGTTATATTTATTGAAGATGTTATCTTTGGAGGAGAAGATGAAGCTAGTGACAAATTTGCAGATGAAATGAAGACTAAATTTGAGATGAGCATGATTGGAGAAATGAAATATTTTTTGGGATTACAGATAACACAAAGAAAGGAAGGTATATTTGTAAGTCAGACTAAGTATTTAAATGAATTATTGAAAATATTTGGAATGGAAGATTCTAAACTTGTTGGAACACCTATGGTAACCAGACATAAGTTATCTAGCAAAGATGAGACACTAGTCGTTGAGCAAAAAAAGTACAGATCTATGATTGGAGGATTGCAGTACTTGACACATACAAGACCTGATATAGCACATTTAGTGGGGATTGTAGCAAGATTTCAAGCAGAACCTAGAGAATCACATTATGTAGCAGTAAAGAGGATACTAAGATATCTGAAAGGAACAATGGATTATGGATTATGGTATGAGAATTCTGATGATTTTACTTTATGTGCCTATACTGATTCAGATTGGGGAGGCAATGTTGATGACAAGAAAAGCACCAGTGGTGGAGCCTTTTTTCTTGGAGGAAAATTGGTCTCTTGGCTAAGTAAGAAGTAGAATTGTACTTTACAAAGCATAGCAGAAGCAGAATATGTTGCAGCAGCAAATAATTGTAATCAGATTATTTGGATGAAGCAAATGTTGAAGGATATTGGAATAAAGTTTGATGAGCTTGTTGTTATACATTGTGATAACACCAGTACCGTGAGTATGTCAAAAAATTGTATTTTACATTCTAAGACTAAACATATTGAGATCAAGTATCATGTTGTAAGAGAGAAAGTTGTAGAAAAAGAAGTAAGATTGGAGTACATAAGTACAAAGGAGCAGATAGCAGATATATTTACAAATTCTTTACCTAAGGATACATTTGTGTATCTAAAAGTATGCTTGGGGTTATGCCCCAACCTATTTTTGAGAATTGATGTAGATGATTGCATCCGTCCAGTGGTATATGAGCCCTATCTTTCTTCTGGATTGGATGTTGGAACTTCCTCTATGGGGGAGTTTATGAGCTGAGTCATGAGGACTCTTGTTATTGTATTCTTCTGAAAAGTGTCTTTTGACATTAAGTTGTTGTTGACTTAGTGATGGAATTTCTATCATTGATGTCAATGGGGGAGAGATATACATGAAAAACATTGTGGATTGTATGAGAGAGCTGAATAGGAAAACAAAGCAAGATTTGATTTGATATTTTGCAGTGATGTTGCAGTATTGGATTTTTGGAACATTGGATGTTTTTCATCTATGTTTCCATTAGTGCCAATGGGGGAGATTGTTATGAATGAATACAAATTGTTTTGGCAGTCATTCTGTAGCTGTTGTTGTTGCATTAATGACTTGGATTGTCATTGATGTCAACATAGTGATATTCTGGATATTAGCAGGAAAGTAGGTACAATTTTTTTTTGCACACATGTTGTATTGTAGATTGGATTTTGCATAGTTGATGGTATTTTATTTTGTGTGTTATTAACCTATGGTTAACAGTGCAAAAAGAAATTCATTCATTTGTAAGAGTTATGAGCATTTTGGTGAAAGCAGTGTTTAGACAGTGTTTCTGTGTAGCGATGTTCAAAAATCAGAGGATATCTCTTAGCTGGGATGGAATCTAATTTTATACAGTGAAAGGGATGTTGGAGACTCATTAATGATGATGTGTTTCATAGCACAAACTTCGAGGATATGTTTGGAGAAAGTTACAGTAACTGGAAGCCGACAGTTTTATGTGAATTCTATGTGTAGCGTGTAAAATTTATTATTTTGTAATTGAGGACCGACTCATTTGTAATTATTTGAGTTTGGTATATAAGAAGGAATTTTTTCCTTATTTTAATGTGTACTATGAAGATTGTGATGCAAATATATGCATGAAGTGAAGAAAAGAGCTAATTCAGTGATGAAGGAAGACTTGTGAGTACAGAGATCTGGAATTGTGATCTTGTGTAGCAGAGAGTGTAGTTTTGGCATAGTGTGAAGGAGGTAATATATTTCATATTATTCTATTGAATAATTCTAAGATCTTTTGGACAGTGGGTTCAGAGATCTTGCCTTGAAGCTGTTTGGGTAGTGGGTCCTATCTTCCATAAACTCTTAACCGGGTTAGAATATTTTAATAGGGATTCAAAATCTCCTAATAGGGATTTATATGTACTGAATGTATTTCATAAGACTCCTAAAAGGGTCCATCCTCTAACAAGGAACTTTCATATTAGTGCATCATTTTGTGGGCATCATTCCCATCGGGGTTTACTCTTTTCAAGAGGTTCCCTAGTTAACATATCTTGTGTTATTGTGCAATTGTGTATGATTATCTTTCTATGGTTGATTAGTACATTGATTATATTGTTTAAAGCTATTGAATGGATAAATTATCTAATAACTGATTCACCCTCCCCTCTCAGTTATCTTGGGGATCTTTACTTTCTAACAATCCTGGTTGTATAGTTTCTCATATTCCTTAGTAAAATTACTTTCACTCAGGGTTTCAATTTTGCATCCCACATAGCCTCTAACATTATCCAAATGTAAAATTGTGTCTGGTACAAATGATAATGCTAGTTGAGGGTCTTCTTCCAAGGGTTCTACTAGTTCCCTTTTGATCTTAGGTCTAATTGTATCTCTTATAATGTGAACAAATGAAACATCCATATCTTCTACAAATTCTCTAATTGACTGATAGATTTTCTTAGTAAAATACCTTAATTTTGTGATTTAGGGCTTTGCGTAGATCTAGCACGAAGTTCTCTCACCAAATCCTTCAAACTTCCTTCAATTACAACTACTTCGATCTCCTTAACACTTGTAGTCACTTGAATTATTAAATAATACCAATCATAAGATTTTAACTTCAAGATTCTAACATTGCATTCAATTCTTTTGCCACTTCTTTCCAAAAATTTGTTCATGTTTTCTTGCAAAACTTTAAACTTCTTGCAAACTTGCATAAATTCATATTAGCTTATGCACTCTTAACCATAGCATCATTATATCACATACTACCTTACATTAACTGCACAAGATCCAATTCATCCTATACTAACTTCTACACTATCTTAAGTTCTTATTCTACTACATTCTTTATGAATTAAGTACTTTGAGATGGGTTAGGAAGAGATTCACTCTTACAATTAGATACTTCACCTTTCTGATTACCTTTTGTGCTGAATGTGTTTCCTTGATCTACGGCTTTAACAAATTTCACTTCTTCTAAGTTACTGTAGCATCCTCTCTAACTATTTCCTGCATTCTCATTTCTCCTTACATGACTTCTAGGGTTAGGGTTTCTCATGTTATTCATTCTATAAAACCTTGCTGTATGACCAAATTTGTTGCATATCTAAAAAACTATTCCATTGTCTCCATATCTCGGTCTAGTCTAGTTGATTTGTGATTTGCAATTCTTGGCAATGTGTCCAACCTTGTTCATCTATAACATGATACTCCATTTCTTTTGTTCATATCTTCAGTAGGTCTCTTATCTGCATGGTTAGTATCTCTAAACATTCTACTATTATTATTATCATTATATCTAGGCTTCTTACATTCAATAGCTCTATGTCCAAAACCATGACAATTATAACAATAACCATTAAGAGGCTTAAATTTTCTTACCTGTACAATCTTTCTTCATATGACCAAAAGTGTTACATGCAAAAAATCTACCTTTAAATTCTTTCTGCATACCTTTAGGTGCGTCTTCTTGTTTAGACATATCCTCAAATTTGTCAGCTTCATTAGATTTCTTTTCATCTATGTTATTAGAAACTTTTAGATATGGTTCCTTTCTTTCTTCACTTACCTTAGATGAGTTAAATCCAAGACTAGTCTTATCATAGAATGGCTTTTGATAAGACATTTGTTCATCAATCTTCTCACTAGTGGAATATAGTCTCTCAAGTTGTTGCTTAGACTGAGTCAGTTCACCTTTCACAATTGTATTGTACTTTTCAAGTTTAGCATACTTCAATTTTGTTTTCTCAAGTTCAGATGTCACTTTACAAAGTTTTGATTTCAGATCTTCATTCTCAGATTTCAGATTCACTTCATTCTTGTTGTTTCCATCTTTCAAACTCAATTTCAGATTTATTATCTTTAATTCATGTTTAAGGATCTCATTTTATTTTTCTAGATTTTCATCACAATCTTCAATTTGAATTATAGATTCCTTCTCTAATTTCAGTTCTTCCAGCTTGTTTTTCAGCTTCTCAATGAGGTTCTTTACATCATCATATTTTCCTTTCAGAGTATCTCTTTCTTCAGTAAGTATATCAATTTGTTCAAAAGCTTCTTCAAGATTCTTCTATAGCTGATCCATATCCATTGAGATCTTACTCAAGCTGCTAGGCTTTCTCTGAATGATTCTTTTCTAAGTAACTAAGCTCTGATACCAATTGTTAGAAATAGGGGATATTGAGAGGGGGGGATGATTCAATATTCTACAAACTTTTACTTTTTCCCAATTATGGATATATAATAGATTAACTTGATACTTGAAAAATAGGGTAAACTAAAGAACATGCATAGAAATAATGAAAATGAACTCATAACACATTATTTTTTCTCAAGGAAACGCTGGCCAAGGGAAAACCCCAGTGGTGATGATACCTATTTTCTATCTTTTACCTAGTCTAGTGGCCATTTCCTTTACCCTTTTGCCTAGTGGAGTGGTGGAAGATCTTTTAGATTTTCTTGTTTCCTATTCCTTCTATAATTTCTCCACTTTCACTACATTCTACATATTTCCAATCTCATCTACAACTAATGATAGGGTTGGAATAGACAAAACTTCTTTTTGTCCAATATCTCTTAGTGCTGCTGTGGTATTCCTTACAATTAGGAATTCTTGTTCTATCATTCCTGTATCCTTAAGAATTTTATTTATGGTGCTTTCCACTCTCTTCTTTGATAACCTTTCTTCTTGTATAGACTTTGCAGAGTTGAAGTTCACCTCATAAGTCCCAAATCTAGTGCTATTCACATCTAATTTACTTTTTAGCAATCTATTCACATATTCTTCTGCTTCAAATTCTGAAATTTCATATCCAAGAGGATCTATGAATTCTACTCTATGTTAAACTGCTTCATTAAAGGTAAAGTCAGTGTCAACCATAAAGCATATTTCATCTTTATACTTATCAACTATAGCCCATGGGATTCTTGATCTTTTCTTCATCAAGGTCTGAAATGATTTGATCACTAAGGTTACACTCTCATTAACCTTGTCTACAGGATATCTCAGATACACTTTCTTAATTCTATCCATGGTGGTTCTATTATCATTCCAGTCTTCTCCAATATTAAATGTAAATCTTCTTAGTAAATAGAAAAACATATATGTAATCAATGATGAGAATCTAAATTGTGAGCTTTTAGTCTTCTTAATCTTCTCAAGGTTCTCAAATAACCGAATTCTCTAAATTTCACACATATCCACTTGAACTTTACCAACACACATCAAATAGGCTGCATGAATCATAACAGCTACCATGTCATCTTCTCTAGAGTTAGAAAAAAACTTAGATGTTAAGATCTTGCATAAATATCTAACATCATCTTGTTGTACCTTATTGATTACTATTCCTCTACCATTTTAGGATGGCTTAGTATCGTCTAGTACTATTTTCTTCACATTTTTCTCATTAAATGGTATAACTCCATATTTTGATAAACCAGTTACTTCATGAATCAAGTCTGTTGTTATATCAATCACTCTATCATCTAACCAAAACTTCCCATTATGAATTTTTCTCAAAATGATTTTGGTGCATTCAACATCATCAAATTCATGTTGTAGTGAATACCTTATGATTTCATTTTCACTCAGATGTTCAAATCCAACTTTCAATGACATATCCTAGTTGTATAGTTTCTCATATTCCTTAGTAAAATTACTTTCACTGAGGGTTTCAATTTTTCATCCCACTTAGCCTCTAACATTCTCTAAATGTAAAACTACATCTAGTACGGATGATAATGCTAGTTTAGGGTCTTCTTTCAAGGGTTCTACTAGCTCCCTTTTAATCTTAGGTCTAATTGTATCTCTTATACTATGAACAAATTAAACATCCATATCTTCTACAAATTCTCTAACTGACTAATAGATTTTCTCAGTAAAATACATTAATTTTGTGATTTAGGGCTTTGCATAGATCTAGCACAAAGTTCTCTCACCAAATCCTTCAAACTACCTTCAATTCCTACTGATTTGATCTCCTTAACACTTGTAGTCGCTTGAATGATTAACTAATTCTGATCATAAGATTTTAACTTCAAAATTCTGACATCGCATTCAATTCTTTTGTCGCTTCTTTCCAAAAAGTTTTTCATGTTTTCCTACAAAACTTTAAACTTCTTGCAAACTCGCATAATTTCATATTAGCTCATGTGCTCTTAACCATAGCATCATTATATCACATACTACCATACATTAACTATGCAAGACCCAATTCATCCTATACTAACTTCTACGCTATCTTAAGTTCCTATTCTACTGCATTCTTTATGAATTAAGTACTTTGAAATGGGTTAGGAATAGATTCACTCTTACCATTAGATACTTCACCTTTCTAATTACCTTCTGTGTTGAATTTGTTTCCTTGATCTATGGCTTTAACAAATTTCACTTCTTCTGAGTTACTGCAGCATCCTCTTTGACTGTTTCTTGCATTCTCATTTCTCCTTACATGACTTCTAGGGTTAGGGTTTCTCATGTTATTCATTCTGTAAAACCTTGTTGTATGACCAAATTTGTTTCATATTTGACAAACTATTCCATTGTTTCCATATCTCGGTCTAGTCTGGTTGATTTGTAATCTACAATTCTTGGCAATGTGTCCAATCTTGTTGCATCTATAACATACTACTCCATTTCTTTTGTTCATATCTTCAGTAGGTCTCTTATCTGCATGGTTAGTATCTCTAAACATTCTACTATTATTATTATCATTAGATCTAGGCTTCTTACATTCAATAGCTCTATGTCCAAAACCATGAGAATTGTAACAATAACCATTAAGATGTTTAAATTGATTATCTATACAATCTTTCTTCATATGACCAAAAGTATTACATGCAAAAAAATCTACCTTTAAATTCTTTCTGCGTACCTTTAGGTGCTTCTTCTTGTTTAGGTGGTTCTTCTACTTTAGACATATCTTTAGATTTGTCAGCTTCATTAGATTTCTTTTCATCTATGTTATTAGAAACTTTTAGATCTGGTTCCTTGCTTTCTTCACTTACATTAGATGAGTTAAATCCAAGACCAGTTTTATCATAGAATGGCTTTTGATAAGACATTTGTTCATCAATCTTCTCACTAGTGGAATATAGTCTCTCAAGTTGTTGCTTAGACTGAGTCAATTCACCTTTCACAATTGTATTGTACTTTTCAAGTTTAGCATATTGCAATTTTGTTTTCTCAAGTTCAGATGTCACTTTACAAAGTTTTGATTTCAGATCTTCATTCTCAGATTTTAGATTTTCTTCATTCTTGTTGTTTCCATCTTTTAAACTCAATTTTAGATTTATGATGTTTAATTCATGTTTAAGGATATCATTTTCTTTTTCCATATTTTCATGACAATATTCAATTTGAATTGTAGATTCCTTCTCTGATTTCAGTTCTTCTAGCTTATTTTTTAGCTTCTCAATGATGTTCTTTGCATCATCATATTTTCCTTGCAGAGTATCTCTTTCTTCAATAAGTATATCAATCTGTTCAAGAGCTTCTTCAAGATTCTTCTGTAGTTGATCGATATCCATAGAGATCTTACTCAAGCTGCTAGGCTTTCTCTAAATGATTCTTTTCCGAGTAACTAAGCTTTGATACCAATTGTTAGAAATAGGGAATACTGAGAGAGGGGAGTGAATCAGTATTCTACAAACTTTTACTTTTGCCTAATTATGGATATAACAGATTAACTTGATACTTGCAAAATAGAGTAAACTAAAGAACGTGCATAGAAATAAAGAAAATGAACTCATAACACATTATTTGTTCTCGAGGAAACCCTGGCCAAGGGAAAACCCTGATACCCACAATGATCCACTAATAAAAAGTATCATGTTAAGGATATTGACCCTATTAGGAGCCTATTACATACATATAGTGTCTCAGTCCTGATTAAGGGGCTCTAGGCCTTGTTAGAAGCCTCAACCTTGCTAAGAGTTGGTAGTACAAATTGAAATGATTACAAGATGAGCCCATTGCCTAAACATGTAATGTACAATGATTTCTAATTATAAAAAGGGCAAGTTATATAACCTTTATTACTTTTATTGCATATACAAAGTCTACTTCTTGACTTTTACAACTTACAACTTCACATATATATCTATCGCATATATATCTTACCCTCCTATTTCACATTACATATGTCTTACATTTATACAAGTTATTAGGAATAATAACTTTTACAGTCGGCTTTACAAAACATAAAGAAATTTACAAAATACATATTAACTTTTTCTACCCAAGGGTTAACATCTGGGATGTCATCCCTTTATATGATTAAGTCATTATTTTGATAAACAAAATAATCCCTTAACTATTTACCAATTTTGTCTTCTTCTCTGTCCTATCAGCTTTAGCTCTATCTCTAGCAATACTGCAATAACTTCTTTTGTACATGTTGTATAGACTTGCGTTCTCAGATGAGTCTTCAATATACATCATAGTATCCATGTTCAAGTGTGCAAGCATTGAACTTACTTCTATTGACATCACCAATCAAAACTATCTCCGGTTAGACTGGGAAAATGCCACTTACACTTAGACAATTTTATTCTGGGCTCTCTCATAACTACTCTCTATCATATGCGGTCTTCATATAGATCATATGTTGCCATAATGACAACATCTAGATATCTAACTCTACCATATTGCTAGCAATATATCAAACAATCTGAAGCTCATGTAAATGCATTGACTTTAAAGAGTGTGGATTTCAATGTCACCACCCACTACCCTCTAGTGACTATACAAGCCACTACAAATCCACTTGTTGTAGATCCACCTGTTGTTCCATCTACTTTTACATGACCTATGTCACATTATGACCTACTTTCTCAATTGAAGAAGACTCCTACATAAATATTCATACTATAGCTTCTACACACATCCTCCATTCACAAAGAGGTCCTTGAAAATGCCTTGAATGAGTCTCATATCCTGAAAAAATCAATGCCTCTTAGTTCCAAGTGATGATAGGAAACTTGGCTGCCCAACAACACCTAGTATTCAGTGACAAAGATTTCCAAGGTCCTGATCCTCATCATAATAAAACCTTGCACATCCAAGTCACCATCTATAAAACCTAGATTAAAAGAGTTCTTATAGATAATGGATCCAGTCTAAATCTGTGTACATTAAGTATGATCCACAATATTGGTCTTTCTGAGGACCTCGTTAATGTAAATAAAAGAATAACAATAAAGCATATGATGATAGAGAAAGGGTGAGCAAAGGCCTCATTGCACTCCCCTTACAAGTGGTCCCAACCCTTATTGAAATAGTTTGTCAGGTGCTTGATTTAGATCTACCCTACAATATACTTTTGGGTAGGATGTGGATACATCCTATCTTAGGTGTCCCATCCACATTTCATTAGTGTTTGAAGTTCCCACACCATGAAGCTGAAATAACCATCCCAGGAGATCATGAACCCTTTCAGTATTGTACGAGACTGGAAGGAAAAAAATCAAACTATTTCCCACTCAATGAATATGTTCATCCTATTTCATGAGAAACTCCCATCCAACACACTTCTTCTGAAGAAAAGTTATCTCAACAAGCTAAGGGAAAAGAAAAGGTTACCTAGGAGATGAATACTGGGTTTGAAAAGAAAATTAGGTTCACGGATAAGGGTCTGGGGGAATACAAATTTGAAAATTATATGTGTATTGGTCAACTCCCCCTCTCCCCCAAGTCTTATGGTAAACCTTCACAACTCTTCCCTAAGGGAAGTAAGGAAATCATGAAGTGCAAACAGACTACATTTGAACATTGGGGATCTCTTTTAGATGAACACATGGAGCATAATGTTCTTTCCTAGCTATTTGATGATGGAGAAGATAAACCTACAGATATTCCCAAGGGGAAGTATATAAAGGACACACCCATTATTGAAAGCATGGGATATCATAGCATTGGCCTCAGTGCAAACAAAATTGATAGGAAGAATCTTATCACAACAAATGGGTATCCTCAAGGAAGAGGATTGGGCTCCATCAAAACTAAAATTTTTTTTGCCAAGGACTATCATTTGGTTGAATCTGATTTAGTCACTGAGGAAGAGTTCTTTGAAGTCCCTTTCTATTATATTAAGGATGATCTCGATACTCATGTTCTCTATATCACCCAATTAGACCTTTCATCACCTGAACTTTGCCTTACCAACTCTACACTAATCAATTGGGACCAACAAGATTCACCACCTACCTTAGACATATGGGATTCAGATGAGGTAGTTCTAGCACTTTTCAGACTAAGAAATCTCTAAGAAAATGAGCATCAAATTCACTAAAGTGAGAAAGCCTACTTCGGTAGCCAAGTCAACTCATTTAGTCACAAAAGCAGAGAAGAAGAAAATTAAAAAAATGATAAAACATCCTTGGGTGAAAACCTTTCTGAGGCAACCTTGGATGGAGAAAAAGATAAAATAAAGGAAATTTCCTCCAAGGAAAACCTTTATGAGGTGCTAGAGGAGGGGGAATTTGAATTTCCTTTCATTTCATTTTCATCAAAAAAATCTTCTATCCTCATAGAAGATACAGTTGTAGTTAATCTTGGTACTGAAGAAGATCCAAGGATCACCTACATTACAACTTCTCTTGATGAGATATCAAAATAAGCCATGATTATATTCTTGAAGAAATCCCATATCAATTTTGCATGGACTTATAAAGATATGCCTGGGCTTGATACTAGCCTAGTTGTACACCATCTTGTCATAGATCAAAAAATTAAACCTGTGAAGAAAAAATTACAGAAGATACATCCATAAGTGGCACTTCTAGTCAAAGATGAATTAAAGAAGATGCTCGAAGCATAATTCATCAGACCCATAGATTATCCTAAGTCTCCAACATTGTACAAGTAGGTAAACCCTCTGGGGGTATCTGAGTTTGTACTAATTTCAGAGACCTTAATCTTTCTTTCCTTAAGCATGACTTTCCACTTCCCACATTGACATCATAGTGGATTTGACTTCTTGTCATGAGATGTTGTCCCTCATGGATGGCTTTTCTAGATACAATTAGATTTGCATAATAGTGGAGGACTAGCACAAAACTGCATTCACTACACTGTGGGGTACATTCTATTACCAAGTCATGCCCTTTGGTCTTAAAAATGTAGGCACTACTTATCAAATATCCATGACAACTATCTTTCATGACCTCCTTCATGTGATCATGGAAGATTATGTGGATGATATCTTTATTAGCTCTCAAAACTGCACCCTATTAAGCTCACAGAAACTTAACCTTTTGGAGAAACATGGAAACACTCCTGGGTAGTGGGTTTCCCAAAATTGGAGTGAATCTCTAGGTTCTAGGCCAGTTCCTATATGATACTTCACCTGAAACTTTTGTAAAATGGTAAAAACTTGGCTGGGAAAAGAGATAAGAAATATTTTCTTGAGTGAACTCAGAGTACTGAAAAATAGGAAAAACTAAAAGGAAAACTTAAGGTGATGCACCAAATCTGAAGATGAGAATGGTATTAATCAGACACAATGAAACTTTCCTAAAGCTAGTTTGACATATGCACAATATTGATATTAGAATACTCAGATATGAATGCATTATAAGAAGGATTGACCTCAATTAAACTGTTAATAAGAATAATAGCATTCACTTATTAACAATGAAATGAAACAAAAATCACAACTTATAACCTACGTGAGTATCAAATATTCACTTACAGATGCTAAAACTGAGACATTTATTTCAAGGTTTCAAAATGAATCACAAAAACAACATCAAATCAGTAACTCACATACCACAAGATGAACTCAATAATGGCTTCCAAAACTTTTCTGTATTCAGGCTTCAATGGTGACTTAATAACACTCATAAAATTGAGTTTCAAACAATCTACAAGTGACCACCATGAAGGATTCAAAAAATCACTCCAAAGACTGCCTCTACATAAAATCTGGAAGTGGTTACAAATGAGTCCTCAACTCATACTTATGCATTTTAGCCAACTGCATTTTTTAGAACAATAAGTTCTAGGTCGGATTTTCTTTACAAGGCCATTTTTGAGCCCTCCAAAGGACTTCAAAAAGGCATAAAATAACCCAGAAGTCATGCCCCATTAATTACATAATAAATATCACTCATAAATGCAACTCAATCCCTCAAAAAAGACCACAAAAGTCTCTGTAATGCAATAACTTTTCTGTAGACCCAAAAACTGCATCCTTATCTCTCAGAAAAATCTGGAAAATAACTCCACTTAGACATTTTTAAGTCTATCTCATGACTCAGCACCTAAGTCATATACTTTGTAAAAAAAAATATCTTAGATCTTTTAAAGGATAAAACTAAAAAATTTATTTTACATTTAAAGATTAAATGATTTATCATTTATTTAATAAATATCAGAGATATTAATTAAATAAATGAATTATAAATCATTTAATATTTTTATAATTTAAAAAATAATTAATAATTAATATATTAGCTATTATTTTCATAAATATCAATTATATTAGAAAATGTTTATTAAGTGATAATTAAAATCACTTTGGCAACATCATTAATATAATAAGTATTTATTAAAATAATAAATAATATATTAATTATTAATACTTATGAAATATGTAAAATGAAATATTTATTGTCCTTTTAAAAGATCTAAAATATCTTAATTTTTTATTTTAAAATTATATTAATAAAATGATTTGTAAAGTTATCACTTTAATAATATAATTTTAAAATAAAAAGTAAAACTATATGACTTAGGAAAATAATGTCATAAAGTGAGAAATTTATCACTTATGCATATAATTAAAATGCATACGTGAGTCATGGTTTTGGAAAAAATAAAATAAAAAAAGCATAAGGCCTTTTATTCCTCTCGTAAGAAGGAAATATAGGGAATGAAAACCCTAAACTTTCATTTCATTTTTCATTTGCTTTGGAAAGAAAGAAAGAAGAGATGCCACCATCATGAGAGTTTGTCTGCAATTTTTTTGTTGAAGGTTGCTCCTTGTTTTCTACTCACGCCATAGATGAAGGTGTTTTTCATTTACTTCTCTTATCCTCTGCTAGAAACTGCCATGAAAGATGAGGGTTGAAAGATTTCTTCATGAGATATTTGCATAAAAATCTAGGTTTGTGCTTGCAACTGGTAGCCATGTATGAATTTTTTTATTTTTTTTAATCTTCTTGCTTCCTCTCCTACAACTAGCCGCCATGGATGAAGGCTTGACTGAGATTGAAGAGCTTCATTTGGGTTTTTCTGAGTCTCTTTGCTGTTGTATTTCATTGCAACTTCTGAGAGCCTCCATTGAAGCTTTTTGTGAAGCTTTCTTGAGCATTCTATGAAGATTTTTGAACTGTTATTGCAGATTTTCAAAAATGGTAAGCATATTTGACACTTCTTTGTAAATCTGAAGCTTCTTTGAAAAAAATCTAAACATTTTGTTGAAAATCTAAAGATTTTTTGTTGAAAAATCTGAACATTTTCATGAAAAATCTATCCTCTGTTGAAAATCTGAACATTTTCATTAAAAATCTGTCTTCTTTGTTGAAAATCTGAACATTTTCATGAAAAATCTATCTTCTTTGTTGAAAATCTGAACATTTTCAAAAAAAAATCTGAACATTTTCATAACAAATTTGAATATTTTCATGAAAAAATCTGAGAAAAAATTGAAATTTTTCTGTAGAAAATCTGAATATTTTGTGACTATCTGAACAGGCTGTAGATTTTTTGAAAACTCTTTAAGTCTGAAATTTATTCTTGAGAAAATATGAATAAGCTGAAAGTCTGAAATTTTTCATTTCTTTTGTTTCTCATAACTAATTTTTTTCAAAATATAAATGAAGACTCTTTGAAAATCTGAATAGACTGTTCTTACTTTCAGCTGTCTTCCTTCATTTTTCACTTTTCTGGATTACTTGACCTGCTATAAAATATAGCTGTGCCTTCATGATTCTCTAGTATGTTGATTTTCTATTTGTTCATTTTAATTTATAGATGATGCTTGAAATTTATCATTGCACAAACATTATAGGCTGCTATGTTATCTTGTTTTCCTTGTAACTTTAAGTCACAACTCTATAAATAAGGAACTTTGCACTATAATCTACTATTGATCCGTACATTTCTTTGATGTTGTACTTTCTGAACATGATGATTTAGTCATATCATCTCTTAATGGCATGTTAGCTCATGAATATATTTTTATGCTCTGATTTATTTTCATAAGTTGTAGACACATGCTTTTGTGATCATAATCCTTGACTATACTCATGATATTTCCTTACAATTCTTTGCATGAGGGTTGGTCTTTGTCCTACTATTATTCTCTACCATAGATAACATGCACTTTGTATTTCTGAACTTTGAAACTCCCTCATGTTGAGACCTTGATACTAGCTCCCACTTGATGTCCTGAAGCCTGTAGCTTTTGATCATATTGTATATTTGATTTCCTTTTCTTATGCATCTCTCTGCAACTCAAACCATCTCTTACTGATATACTGGGCTCAAACCCTTGTGGGAGCCCATTTGCATCCACATATCAATAACAGATGAATTCAGACCTACACATGAAACAAACACATTAGTGATAAAAAAATCTCTTGCTTTGATGATGACTCTGATTGTTCTTATCTAGGCAGAGGTATGAAAGATAGTATTAGTGCATTGCATGTAGTATTGGAACCTGACATTGCTTAGATCTTTGAAGATCTAACCATTTCTTTTCATCTTTTTCAAGGCTTGGGGTCTACGGAGACACTAGGACAACAACTAGATGCATGACAAGATGGACCAAAAGACCTACACCAGCCATACCCCCAGGCAATGGTTGGTCCCTTTATTATTCGTTATGCATTTCTATTACCTTTCATATCTCTATCTTGATAGGAATAGGCAAGATCACTCTCACGGTCTTTGTGTGAGAGGTTTACATTCAGATTACATATTGATATTATTTCAATTACATAAGAAGATGAAATCTTTTACATCTGAATACAACTAAAAAATTTGAATTGAACATTTGCATTTGAATCTTTCAATGTACTGCATATGATAAAGGCATACCTCTTTCACTTGATATACTTAATTTTTTCTATGATATCAATCAGTAGTAAAAATTAGTAACATTTTTGGGAATTTTTGTTGATTGTCTGTCTGCTAGACATTTGGGATCAGTGGCCTAAAATAGTGCATTGGGCATAGAGTCAGATAGCCTAGAACATTCATCACTTGAGAAGCTGAAAAGTTGGCTGCATCCTTGTATTTGGTTGTGAACACTATAGGATTCGTAATGATGAGGCAAAACCTCACTATTATGAATTGTATACATAATACAACCACATACAAGGCATCATCTGGATTTGGAAAACTTCTAAAAGTAAAAAAGCTTGAGCTTCAAAACATCTGCCACTCAAACCCACTTGGATATATTCCATATTGCAAGGGAACATGCTTCCTTGCAATATGGCATATGTGTAAATATGTTTGAGTGACATATGTGTTGAAAAGAGACAAAAGCTCTTTGCAGCTTGAAAAAGAAACAAAACTTGGAAACCTAGCTGAAAACTGAAAAGTTGTCTGAAACTGAGGCAGCTTATGCTGGAACAACACTTAGGGAAAACCAAAAAAAACTAACCATGGTGCAACAACACCTTATTGAAAATAGAAAAACTATACAAAGGACAACAAAAAGATCAGACCTCAAAGAAACACTTGAGGTGTATCTTGTTAACCGAGATAGGCAGCAGGGTTCCATCCATTGTTTGCAATTGGAATGCATTGTGCTCCTTGCATGTAGTGATAACAAAAGGCCCAAACCAGAAATGGTTGAATTTTGTGTGTTGCCCTGGCCTACTCTTCAAAACATCCCATTTTAGAACCAGATCACCTTCTTTGAAATACCTATTAGTAGCCTTCTTATCAAATGTTTTTTTTGTCTATAGTTGCTAGTACTCCATTTTCTGCAATGCCTTAGCTCTGTCTTCCTCCAACTCCTACAATTTAATATATCTAAGTTTCAAGGGATTGTTCACCTCAAATAGAACCAACTAGTCTGCAAGTTGTAGGGATGGAAATTTAGTAGAAATAGGTAGCTTAGCCTCCTTCCCATATACCAGAACATAAGGAGAGGTACCAATAATATTTTTAGGAGTAATCCTATCCAACCATAGGGCAGATTTAAGCTTTGAATGCCAGTCCCTCTTATTCTCCTGTAATGTCCTCTTTATTATTCAGATCAAATTTTTCTTTGTAGACTCAGCCAATCCATTACCCTGAAGGTAATAATTTGAAGACGTATTTAGATAAACACCATTCTTGAGAGCCCACTCAGTTACTTTAGATCCCACAAAAGCAAGTGCGTTATCAGGAATTAAAGATTTGGGAACCCCAAATCTAGTGATTAAATCTTCATAAAAGCTTAGTACAACATTCTCACCAGCTTCTCTCAAGGCCAAAGCTTCAGTCCATCATGTGAAATAATTTGTTGCTATTAAAATTCACTTATGGCCAGTGCTAGAATTTGGGTTTATTGGACCTATAAAGTCAATTCCCCACCTTATGAAAGGTTGTTCTACAATGATGGGATGCAAGGGTAAGGCTGCAAGTCTTTCCTTTCTAGAAAATAATGCACATTTTTCACATTTTCTTGCCCAAGCATAGGCATCCTTGAATAAATTAGGCCAATAATAACCTGCTCTCAGAATTTTATAGGCTATTGTTTTTGGAGAGAAGTGACCTCTTGCATCATGAAACTCTTCAAAGAACTTTCTGACTTGATCAACATCAATACAACATTGTCAATTAGAACATATGGAATAGATTGCAATCTAAAATACCCATGCTTAGCTCTATCTAGCCTTGGAGGACATTGCCCAGTTTGCAAAAAATGCACCATTTCACTCAACCAGCTGGCTAGTTGTTCATTTCTAGCTTCAATATCATTCACTAACAATGTTTCTTGGCTATCTTTTACTTTCTGAGTTGACTCATCAGCCATCTACTTGCACAAACCTTTACCCCTAATGAGTTTGGTGACATGTATGTCTACATCATACTCCATAACTCAGGTAATCCAGCCTACATGCTTTTCATTCAAATCTCTACTCAATAGGAATTCCTTCTCATTGGAATGAGCAACCATTAGATGTATCTTGATGTTAGAAACCAAATGTTTGAACTTTTTAAGGCTTTTAACTACAGCAAGCACGTGTTTTTCTACAAAGCTATACCTTTGTTCATATTCCTCCAAACCTTTACTAAAAAATGCCATAGGCTACTCTAAACCTTGATCATTTTGCTGAACCAGCATTGCAAAAATTACATCTAAGCTCTCATAGGCATACAATATGAAATCTTTAGCAAAGTTAGGATTTACCAAAGTAGAGGCAGTTGATAAGGCTTCTTTAATTGCTTCAAAACTACTTTTCCCCTCTTTGGTCCAACTGAAAACAACATTCTTCTTTAGCATTGATGTTAAAGGTTTCAATAGACTTGTAATGTCTGGAATAAAATGTCTTACAAAGTTAATCCCGCCAATAAAACTTTGTAGTCCTTTTTTGTGATTTGGCAGAGGTAACTCCAAGATGGCCTACACTCTTTCAGGATCTATGGTAGTGCCATGTTTTGAGACAATGTATCCAAGAAGCCTACCTTCATGAACATAAAAAATTGACTTTTTTGGATTAAGAGAAATTCCAAACTCCCTGCATCTCTCCAAGACCTACCTGAGATGAACAATATGATCAACAACATCTTTACTGTAAACTGTTATATCATCTAAGTATACTAGGACAATCTTATACATCAGAATTTGGAAATCCATATCCATAGCTTTCTGGAATGTAGCCCTAGCATTAGATAAACTGAAAGGCATTCTTCTATATGCCATTGTTCCCCATTTTGTAGTGAAGGCAGTCTTAAATTGATCTTTGCTTTTCACTAAAATCTGGTTGTAACTAGAATATCCATCCAACAAGGAGAACCTTTTAGCCCCTGAAACATATTGCAAAATTTGTTTCATGGAGGGCAAGGGATGTCGGTCTTTTAAAGAGGCTCTGTTTAAGTCCCTAAAGTCAACACAAAGCCTTAACTCCCCATTTTTCTTCCTAACGGGAACTAAATTGGACATCCAGGAAGTGTGTTTGATAGGGAAAATGATGCCACTCTCAACAAGTTTAGTTATCTCCTTATGAATGGGAGGTTCTAATTTGGGATTAATAGGTCTCTATTTTTGTCTTATGGGTTTGGCATTAGGCTCAAGCTCGATAGTATGTTGGGCGAGCTATGGATTAAATCCCTTGAGATCTACATATTCCCAAGAAAAGATGTCTTGGAATTCTTGAAAAAGCTGAATGTAAGACTTTTTTTCATCAGCAGAACTTACCTTGCCAAATTTTAAATTTTTACCTTCAGCTATCTTAAGATCTTCATAATGATCCTACTGGACCAGCAAGCTAGTTTTTTTCTTTCTTGCTTAATCATCAGAATTGAAAATAGACTCAAGAGTGACCAGTCCTTTAGGTAACTTGTTTGATTTAAGCCGTAAAACGTGATCACCATACTGTTGTTTTAACTTATCTTGATTAGATGATGAAAAGATGTCCTTTTCAAGTAGAAAATTTAAAATCTGTTCATCACTGTCAAACACTTGCCAATTTATATCATTATCAGGTATTGAAGATCTGACTACAACTTTAATATGCTACTGGATGTTTTCCTTACTAACATTCTTAGGAATATTGAATTGTGCTCCCACAGTAGCTAACCTATCAGCATGCAAATTTAATCTTCTTGGGATAGTAATCAGGTTAAAAGCCTCAAAGTTCTCAATTTCATCCCACACTCTATGTTTATAGCTTTTAAGAGTGTCATTTTTTGTCACATGCAGCCCCCTAACCTGATTGACAATTAATTCACTGTCTCCAGATACCTTTAAGCACTTGACACCTTTCAGCCTAACCCATTCCAAACCTTGAATTAAACCCTCATACTCAGCTGTATTATTTGTACATGCAAAGCTGAAACAAAAAGTTGCATAATACCTATCCCCTTGAGGAGATATCAACATTGCCCCTCCTCCTGATCCATTCTTACTTCTAGAACCATCAAAGTACAATTCCCAAATTTTGTTTTTCTTATCCTCAAACTCATCTAAACTTTTAACAAGGTTTGGAATAACTGATCCAACTTCTTGGAATATATAATTTCCAAAACCAACATCGAAAACATTGTTGTTTTCACCTCTTAATGCATTCTCAGTTGCCCACTCATCAATTAAGATATCAGGAATGTTCTTAACTTGAGTACTTGTTTTTGAGATGGTAGAATTTTCAGTTTGATCAGATGCAACATAATTTTCATTAATCACACTGGGTATATATGGCTCAATATGATCCTTTGCAAGCCCCTCAGATTTAATGATTACCTTAGTCCCATAATGGATTCTAAATAGCATATGGGACCAGTATAATGAAAGATATCCCCCTATCTTGGCTATGAACTCTCTTGATAGGCAAATGGAAAAATATGGGGGAAGGTCAATTACAAAGATATCTTGAGGTATTGAGAAGTTAGGATAGGCATGAAGGGTTAAAACAACATCTTTAATCACCCCTATGGTTTTAACAGTGGAACCATCCAGCTGTACTACCCCTTTTTCTAATGGTTGATAAACTAAACCCAGCTGATCAACTATTTTCTTAGGCATCATAGAGGTGGTAGCACCACTATCCACCATACAATTATGAACTAAATTATCTCCTATAATCAAAGATACGTAAAATGGAGGAGGTTTGGTACTTGTACCTTGCATTTTATTGCTATTTTGAGGAGTAACTTCTGTAGCAGCATTTGTCAAAATAGCCTTGGGGGGTGTATCAGAAGCTTGCTTAAGATTTTGCTCTTCAGATAGGGCCTTTTTTTAACAAATCAATTTGTCCTGGAATAGCTAATGAATTCCACATAGACATCGTAACATTCATCTTCTTAATGTTTTCAACTATGTTGTAAGGCATAGTTGAAAACACCTGGGGTTGTACCTTGACACCAACCTGATTCAATTATGACTGTGGCTGCTCTTTAATTGGGAGGGTAGGATTCTTTTGTGCCACATGCATTTGGGTGGATGATGACCCATCGATTGCAGCTCCTTTATCCTTGTTAGCAGCTTGCTCTATCTCTAGAGCTCTTTTCTTTGCTCTGGTGTAGGTTGCAATCGATGTGTCACCATTCACCCCATAAAACTCCTCCCTTTGCCAATTTATGAAAAATGTCTCAGTTGGAGTTGAGTCATGTTATTGTTTAGGCACATCTCCAATTGCTTCTGGTTGTGTACTTGCTACATTTTGAACCATCAATGCTTAATTGATGACTCCATTAGAGCAAGTTGCTTGATTGTGTGGTTGGTTGCACGGATAACACCATTCATACTCAACAACTGAATTATTTTGAGCTAGCACCATGTCTCTTACAGCATGTAAAGGGGCTGGTGCATATGTTTGAAAAGGCCTTGGGTTCACATTTTTCCTATTCCCTTGATAATTATTTTGATAAGGAGGCCTACCACCCTAATTTTGTTGCTGTCCTCCCAAATTTTGCTACTGGTAAGGTGGATTTGCACCTTAATTCTACTACTGGTAAGGCTTTCGTCCTTGGTATTGTTTCCTTTTGAGGGTCATTAACTCATTCCCCAATGTCTACAATATGTTTTTGATCTTTTGTTGACTGCTTTTAATATCTTGAAGCTCTTGGGATGACCCTGCAACAATAGAATTACTTGTTGTAGCTAACTGTAATGCTGGAATAGCAGGTAGTGGTGCAAAAGGGGGGACAATTAGTGGCATATTTGGCTGAATGTCAAGAAAAATAGGCATTGGTGGTCTTGGTGCTATTTTTCCATCTTGAATCAAGCTATTTTCTACCCTCACAGCTATTTCATATGATTGTGGTAGTGAGTTTCCTCCCATAGACTAGATTACTACTGATATGTCACTATTCAAGCTTTTTAAATAATATAGAAAAGCATGTTCAGGTGATGACTTGACTTGACCTGGGATTTTATTCCAAGTTCTTTGGAATCTCATATTGAAATTTGTCATTTATTCTTGGGGAGCCCTCTTGATAGTTGTAAGTTGTTCTACTAAAGGACAAATGGTCTGACTTATCCTCAAAATATTTTCTTAGAGCATCTCCTAAATCATCCCATGTGGTGATAGAACCCACATTCAATCCTCTGAACCACTGAAGTGCTTTCCCCCTTAATGAAGCTTCTAATAGCCTTACGACTATGTTATCTTGTGTAATATGATGAGCATAACACAAGGTAGCCACATCTCCAATGTGCTCCAATGTTTTAGTTTGTCCCTCTCTCGTATATTCTAGTAAACTTTTTAAGGTAGTAAGAGGAATATCATCATGTTGGGCAAGATTTAAAGGGCTGCCTTGGTTAAAAGGCACAAAGGTGAATTGCTTTGCCATTGCTGGTGGTGGTACTGGTACTTGTTGAGTAACAACAACTGAACTAGAAATTGCTGAAAATGTAGTGCCTTGTGTTGCTACAAAAAATAATGACAGAGACCCCCTTTTGAAAGTTGGTGAGGCTAAATGCCTTCCTACCTCTTTGTTGGAATGTCTATTTCTTCTCCTTTTGTATGACAACAAAGGTCCATCCTCTGTACCAGGTGGTGTAGACTGAGTTCTTTTCGAAGGAGGAGTTCTAAGAAGTGTTCTCCCTCTTCTTTTAGGTGGAGACAGCTGCAAATACTCAAAAGACTTTGAGCTTCTAGTCTCGATTCATCTCATACAACACTACTTCTCATAACCATGAGATTGAGTCACCAAATATGCAATAAAATAACCTCTCACAGGTCTACTTTATGCTAACAGCATATCAGAATTAGCACAAAATTTGAAAATTATCACAATAATCAGTTTAAAAGACTGTGCCACCGGGTATGCTAAAATTGTTACTCTCAAAATTGCACCCTGTTAAGCTCACAGAAACTTAACCTTTTGGAGAAACATGGAAACACTCCTGGGTAGTGGGTTTCCCAAAATTGGAGTGAATCTCTGGGTTCTAGGCCAGTTCCTATATGATACTTCACCTGAAACTTTTGTAAAATGGTAAAAACTTGGCTGGGAAAAGAGATAAGAAATATTTTCTTGAGTGAACTCGGAGTACTGAAAAACAAGAAGAACTAAAAGGAAAACTTAAGGTGATGCACCAAATTTGAAGATGAGAATGGTATTAATCAGACACAATGAAACTTTCCTAAAGCCGGTTTGACATATGCACAATATTGATATTAGAATACTCAGATATGAATGCTTTATAAGAAGGATTGACCTCAATTCAACTGTTAACAGGAATAATAGCATTCACTTATTAACAATGAAATGAAACAAAAATTACAACTTATAACCTACGTGAGTATCAAATATTCACTTACAAATGCTAAAACTAAGACATTTACTTCAAGGATTCAAAATGAATCACAAAAACAACATCAAATCAATAACTCACATACCACAAGATGAACTCAATAATTGCTTCCAAAACTTTTCTTTATTCAAGCTTCAATGGTGACTTAATAACACCCTCATAAAACTGAGTTTCAAACAATCTGCAAGTGACCACCATGAAGGATTCAAAAAATCACTCCAAAGACTGCCTCTACATAAAATCTAGAACTGGTTACAAATGAGTCCTCAACTCATACTTATGCATTTTAGCCAACTGCATTTTTTAGAACAATAACTTCTGGGTTGGATTTTCTTTACAAGGCCATTTTTGAACCCTCCAAAGGACTTCAAAAAGGCATAAAATAACCCAGAAGTCATGCCCCATTAATTACATAATAAATATCACTCATAAATGCAAGTCAATCCCTCAAAAAAGACCACAAAAGTCTTTGTAATGCAATAACTTTTCTGTAGACCCAAAAACTACATCCTTATCTCTCAGAAAAATCTAAAAAATAACTCCACTTAGACATTTTTAAGTCTATCTCATGACTCAACACCTAAGTCATATACTTTGTAAAAAAAACTATTTTAGATCTTTTAAAGGATAAAAATAAAAATTTTATTTTACATTTAAAGATTAAATGATTTATCATTTATTTAATAAATATTAGAGATATTATTTAAATAAATGAATTATAAATTGTTTAATATTTTTATAATTTAATAATAATTAATAATTAATATATTAGCTATTATTTTCATAAATATCAATTATATTAGAAAATGTTTATTAAGTGATAATTAAAATCACTTTGGCAACAACATTAATATAATAAGTATTTATTAAAATAATATATAATATATTAATTATTAATACTTATGAAATATGTAAAATAAAATATTTATTGTCCTTTTAAAAGATCTAAAATATCTTAATTTTTTATTTTAAAATTATATTAATAAAATGATTTGTAAAGTTATCACTTTAATAATATAATTTTAAAATAAAAAGTAAAACTATATGACTTAGGAAAATAATGTCATAAAGTGAGAAATTTATCACTTATGCATATAATTAAAATGCATACGTGAGTCATGGTTTTGGAAAAAATAAAATAAAAAAGGCATAAGGCCTTTTATTCCTCTCGTGAGAAGGAAATATAGGGAATGAAAACCCTAAACTTTCATTTCATTTTTCATTTTCTTTGGAAAGAAAGAAAGAAGAGTTGCCGCCATCATGAGGGTTTGTCTGTAATTTTTTTGTTGAAGGTTGCTCCTTGTCTTCTACTCACACCATAGATGAAGGTGTTTTTCATTTACTTCTCTTATCCTCTGCTGCAAGCTGCCATGAAAGATGAGGGTTGAAAGATTTCTTCATGAGATATTTGCATAAAAATTTGGGTTTGTGCTTGCAGCTGGCAGCCATGTATGAGTTTTTTTGTTTTTTTTTAATCTTCTTGCTTCCTCTCCTGAACCTAGCCACCATGGATGAAGGCTTGACTGAGATTGAAGAGCTTCATTTGGGTTTTTCTGAGTCTCTTTGCTGTTGTATTTCGTTGCAACTTCTGAGAGCCTCCATTGAAGCTTTTTGTGAAGCTTTCTTGAGCATTTTATGAAGATTTTTGAACTATTATTGCAGATTTTAAAAAATGGTAAGCATCTTTGACACTTCTTTGTAAATATGAAGCTTCTTTGAAAAAAATCTGAACATTTTATTGAAAATCTAAAGATTTTTTGTTGATAAATTTGAACATTTTCATGAAAAATCTATCCTCTATGTTGAAAATTTGAACATTTTCATGAAAAATATGTCTTCTTTGTTGAAAATATGAACATTTTCATGAAAAATCTATCTTCTTTGTTGAAAATCTGAACATTTTCATAAAAAAATCTAAATATTTTCATGAAAAAATCTGGGAAAAAACTAAAATTTTTCTGTAGAAAATCTGAATATTTTGTGACTTTCTGAACATGCTATAGATTTTTTGAAAACTTTTTAAGTCTGAAATTTATTCTTGAGAAAATCTGAATAAGCTGAAAGTCTAAATTTTTTTGTTTCTTTTGTTTCTCATAACTGATTTTTTTCAAAACATAAATGAAGACTCTTTGAAAATCTGAACAGACTGTTATTACTTTCAGCTGTCTTCCTTCATTTTTCACTTTTCTGGATTACTTGACCTGCTATAAAATATAGCTGTGCCTTCATGATTCTCTGGTATGTTGATTTTCTACTTGTTCATTTTAATCTATAGATGATGCTTGAAATTTATCATTGCACAAACATTATAGGCTGCTATGTTATCTTGTTTTCCTTATAACTTTAAGTCACAACTCTATAAATAAGGAACTTTGCACTATAATCTGCTATTGATCCATACATTTCCTTGATGTTGTACTTTTTGTACATGATGATTTAGTCATATCATCTCTTAATGGCATGTTAGCTCATGAATATATTTTTATGCTCTGATTTATTTTCATAAGTTGTAGACACATGCTTTTGTGATCATAATCCTTGACTATACTCATAATATTTCCTTACAATTCTCTGCATGAGGGCTTCTCTCTATCCTATTGTTATTCTCTACCATAGATAACATGAACTTTGTATTTCTAAACTTTGAAACTCCCTCATGTTGAGACCTTGATACTAGCTGCCACTTGATGTCCTAAAGCCTGTAGCTTTTGATCATATTGTATATTTGATCTCCTTTTCTTATGCATCTCTCTGTAACTGAAACCATCTCTTACTGATATGCTGGGCTCAAACCCTTGTGGGAGCCCATTTGCATCCACATATCAATAATAGATGAATTCATACCTACACATGAAACAAGTACATTAGTGATAAAAACTCTCTTGCTTTGATGATGACTCTGATTGTTTTTATCTAGACAGAGGTATGAGATAGTATTAGTGCATTGCATGTAGTATTGGAACCCAACATTGCTTAGATCTTTGAAGATCTAATCATTTATTTTCATCTTTTTCAGGACTTGGGGTCTACAGAGACACCGGGACAACAACTAGATGCACAACAAGATGGACCAGAAGACCTACACCAGCCATACCCCCAGGCAATGGCTGGTCCCTTTATTATTCGTTATGCATTTCTATTACCTTTCATATCTCTATCTAGATAGGAATAGGCAAGATCACTCTCACAGTCTTTGTGTGAGAGGTTTACATTCAGATTACATATTGATATTATTTCAATTACATAAGAAGATGAAATCTTTTATATCTGAATACAACTGAAAAATCTGAATTGAACATTTGCACTTGAATCTTTCAATTTACTGCATATGATAAAGGCATACCTCTTTCACTTGATATACCTAATTTTTTCTATGATATCAATCAATAGTAAAAATTAGTAACAATCTTATCTAAATCCAAGACATGAGAATCACATGTTGCTATCCTTACCATAATCTTTGACAGATTGGAGAAGTACAAGGTTCAGTTGAATTCTAAGAAATATGTCTTTGGTGTATAATCAGGTAAGTTGTTAGGCTACATTATCTCTTTCAATGGAATAGAAGTGGATCATAAGAAGGTGAAAGCCATTTTGGAGATGCCACCTCCTAAACTCTGAAAAAATTATGGAGCTTTCAAGGGAGACTTCAATCTATCCAAAGATTTGTGTCACAGTTGGTAGGCAAGGTGCATCCTTTCTCTCACCTGCTACAAAAAGATATCAAATTCATTTGGGACTGCTTATATCAAAAGGCTTTTGAACAAGTCAAGGAATATATAGCTAATCCACCAGTGTTTGTCCTACCTATTCAAGGGAGGCCATTGATTCTTTTCATCTCAACAACTACTGTAGCACTAGGTGCTCTCCTAGCACAACTAGATGACAATAGAAAAGAGTGCACCATATACTATCTTAGTAGGAATTTAGTGTGTTATGAGCTCAACTATATGGCTATTGAGAGATCTTTCCTGACTGTAGTATTTTGTATGTAGAAGCTACGTCACTACATGCTTAATAATAAAGTACAATTGATAGAAAAGATTGACCCACTTAAGTATTTGTTATCTAAAGCTTCTCTGATAGGTTGCACAACAAAATGGGTAATGATACTTAGTGAATTTGATATTATGTACATAAAATGCAAAGAATGTTAGAAATAGGGAATACTAAGAGGGGGGGTGAATCAGTATTTCACAAACTTTTTCTTTTGCCCAATTATGGATATAACAAATTAACTTGAAGCTTGCACAATAAAGTAAACTAAATAACAAGCATAACAATAAAGAAAATGAACTCATAACACCATGTTTATTCTCGAGGAAACCCTGGCCAAGGGAAAACCTTGGTGGGGATGATATCCACAACTGATCCACTAATCAAAAGTATCTGGTTAAGGATGTTGAACCTGCTACGAGTCTATTACATACATATAGTGTCTCTATCTTGATTAAAGGACTCTGGGCCTTGTTAGAAGCCTCAACCCTGCTAGGAGTTGGTATTACAAAAATAGGGTCTTTGCAAGATGAGCACACTGCCCAAACATAAAATATACAATGATATCAAAATACAAAGGTAAAGTACATAACCTTTTACTGTTGCTGAATAGCTTTCCTATTCTAATTTAGCTTTCTAGCTTCTTCAATTTCATACACAAAGTCAAATTTCTTTTCTTCTTACAATATACAACTTTTCATCATAGCATTACAACATTACAAGAATTGTTATATCTTCGCATTACATGCTTCTTACATATATACAAGTTATTAAGAATAATAACTTCTAGTCAGCTTTACTAAACATAGACTCTTTCCAAAATACAAAATTAATTCATGTTGCCTAAGGGTTAACATATAGGATGTCATCCCTCATATAGTTAAGTCATTATTTTGATAAAAAAAATAATCCCTTAACTTAATATTCTCATTCTATCTTCTTTCTCTGTTCAGGTCAGCTTCAACACTATCTCTGTAATCTTCTAATATCTCCTTTCGTACATGTCATACAGACTTGCACTCTCACATGTAGCTTTGATATACAAAGAATTATCCATGTTCAAGTGCATGTACTGAACCTGCTTCTGTAAACATCGCTAACCAAAACTATCTCTGATTTAGGCTGGTGAATATTGTTATACTTAGACAATTTTCACTTGCACTCATACAAAATAACTTTCTTCTATTATGCAATCAACATGGTGATTATATGTTGCCATAATGATAACAATCTAATATTCTACTCAGCCAAATTTCCAACAAAGAAATCAAAGGACAAGAAATAGTAGATCGACTTATAGAGGCTCCTATTCCTAGAGATCATCCTATTATCATAGACTTTTCTGATGAAACCATCATGACTATCACCTCTAGCATTCAATGGAAGCTCTATTTTGATGAATCTTTCACTCAAAAAGGATCGGGAGCAAGAATTTTGTGTGTTACACCTCAAGGGGATTTCATCCTTAAATCCTAAAAATTAACATTTGCATGTACCAATAACATAGTAGAATATGAGGGCTTGGTCACAGGGTTTCACTAAGTTGTCTGATGGAAGATCACAAATTTGATTTTTTTGGTGACTCCCAAGTAGTTATCAAGAAATTAAATGATGAATTTCACAAAAAGGATGATAAGTTTCTCCCTTACCAACATATGGTCAAAGATCTCAAGCCACATTTTGCAAGCATCATTTTATAGTAGATCCCAAGAGAAAACAATAAAGAAAATGATGCTATGGCTACCATAGCTTCCTTGATATCCATGCCAGAGACAAGTACAGAATGCAAATTTCTTGTTAAGAATCTTATGGTCCATGCCTATGACCAACTGAATTCTAAGATGGTTGGTGGAATTGTTGGTCCCAAATCACCTTGGTATGAGGAAATCCTCACCTATCTTCATGATAAAATCATTCCCCTCACTATTATGCCTAACGAAAAAAAAACCTTCATCCACTGCACTTCCTATTACACAATCCTTGGAGATACCTTATTTCAAAAACACTTTGATGAAACTCTTATTCGATGTCTAAATTCAGTGAAAGCACACATAGCCTTGGAAGAGGTGCATCAAGGAGTCTGTGGTTCCCATTCTGATGGTCTCACTTTAGCAAAGGGGTTGCTACATATTGGATACTACTAGCCAACAATAGAGCAGGATGCTTATCATTATGTGAAGAAATGTGTTTCCTATCAACAACATGATGATTTGATACATGCTCCCACTCAATCCCTCCAACCCACCATTACACCTTGGCCTCTGGGTTTTTGACCTCGTGGGCCAAATATTCCCAAACTCTTTTGGTGGTCACAATTATATCCTAGCCACCACCAAATACTTTACCAAATGGGTTGAAGCAATCCCCCTCACCTATACTACCAGTAAGAAAATTTCTAAGTTTATCCTGAATTATATCATTTGTCACTATGACATCCCAAAAAATCTCCATACTAATAATGGAACACCCTTCAAGAATCAAGATGTCTCTAACCTTTGTAAAAAAATTGGCATTACTCAACATTGCTCATCCAAGTACTTCCTATAGGGAAATGGTCAAGCTGAGGCTACGAATAAAACCATATTAAAAATCTTTAAAATACTATCAATGGCACTAGTTGTGATTAGCACCTACAACTCAATCCTTTCCTCTGGGCTTATCGCACCTCCATTTGTACTCCCACTAGTGCTACTCCATTTTCCCTTGTGTACAGTTTTGAGATTGTCCTTCCCATTGAAATTGAGTTCACTTCACTTAGAATTTCTTTCAAGAACTTGATGTCCAAAGAAGAATACAATGTTACCCACTTGCAAGATCTACAAGTCCTCGATGAGAGACACCTTAATTCCCTTAACCACCTCTATGTGTATCAAAAATACCTAGGCTTATAGTTTAACAAGATGATCAAACCTCATGAGTTTGGCATTGGTGAATTAGTCCTACAACATAACATGAAGAATCTTCAAAACTAAGAAAAGAAAGGGAAGTTTGAACCCAATTGGCTGGGTCCATTTGTTATTATTTCTAAGTTTGGCTCTAGGGCATATCAAATTGCAACACCTGAGGGAGATCCACTCCTTGATCCTATAAATATTGTGAATCTAAAGAGATTTTATGCATAGATCAACATTTATTTCGTGTATAGTATTCATTCAACAAAAGATCTTAAAAATCAGAAAAAGTCCTAAAAAATCCTAAAAATTAGAAAATGTTCCTGAAAAAATCATTGTCTTGGTGAAAACCTTGTAAACAGGGACCTTGAAAAAAAAAAGGAGAGAAATAAATTCATCCAATAGTGAAAACTTGGCAAACAAGTGTTAAGAATGAGAACACTGAGAGGGGGGAGGGGGGTGAATTATTGTTCTACAATTAATGTTTTTCTACTTCTTGAAACTTAGCCCAATTACTTAAATATTGAAATGAATATAAAATCATATAAAACAAACAACCATAACACATAACACAAGATATGTTTACAAGGAAACCTTGGCCAGAGGAAAACCCCGGTGGGAATTAGTACCCATGAATAATTGCACTAGTCTTATGAACTTGTTAGAGTTCCTTTGCCTTGTTAGGAGCATTCTTTACAATGTTGAGTACAATGAATTTTTTAGGAGTCTAGATGAACAAACCCTGTTAGGGGTGGATGGCACACTGCTAGAGCACACTGCTCAATGAAGAAGGCTACAACCTCCTGATATACAGATACACACTATATCTGGAAGGGTGAACTGTTGCTTTGACACTGCTATCTGATAAGTTCCTTTTGTGCATTGTTTCTCTAACCTCTTGTAGAGTTCTATTCCATACTAAATATATTATTCTACTCTTCTATATACTTCACATGATTCTTCACTTCTTTCTATCTCCCTATATTTCAAATACAAAAGCACATGTCATATATATACATGTTGAATAGGCACAACCAAAACTTAGTACTCTGTTAGCCTAAAACCTAACATACATAACACTTCCAATATAATTGGCTTAAGCGTGTTTACATATAGTGATATTAACATGTTTACAACATTATTACAATAGGATCATAGCCATTAAAAAATGAAATGATACACGCTAAACAAAAACATTCTATCGGCTCCATGCTCTATTATGTTTTGCCACTGAACTGCTAGTGTCACTTAGACTTGCTGGAACTTCTTGATACTATCACATCTAATCATGAATTCTTAGAATTATCATAATAACATATTCAAAATATTATATGCAAAAGCACATACCATAACTCAATCATACACACGTGCGTCGATGCTCTGATCATTAGGTACATCACTATGTGAACTGTCTTCCATACTTAACCAAAATATGAACTTCAAATCTTGTGCACTGACTATCAAAACTCCATATGAATTTGTTTCCATAATGAAAACAAAAACCTAGTCATATAATCTTAGTAAAGTCAAATTTACAACAATCTTCCCCTTTTTCATTAATGGTAACAAAAGAATATGGTGAAGTTGCTAAACTTTGACTTTACACAAAAACTGCTATCATATAATCTTACATTTCTCTGCATATTGTACATCATATACTATTATATCTCCTTAATACTATATACACTACTCCCCCTTTGACATTAATGAAAAAGGTGCTCAAAATGGAATCTCTAAATGCTTACATGGACATTTGGATATGCAATTTGAAGGTTTTTAATTTCTTGCTGCCAAAATACCTTGAGTGCATCAACAGTCTGAAGATGGATGCATAATGCATATGTAAGATTCTCCATCTTTTCTAGATCCATGCAGAGGCCTTGATCATATGTGAAAATTTTTGCATCTATATGCTTGATTTTTTGATTCAATACATCTAGTGAGGGCGCTAGTGCATTTCTCAGTTGTGCTTGTCTAGCCCTTATCTTTGTAATCTCTTTTTCTAGTTTCTCTATTTTGTCTATCTGACCTAGATAAAAATTATTGCATACATTTATGTCTTGAGAGGGATCTTCAGTTGATTTTATTATTGCTGCAATCAATGACTCTACTTCCTGAATCTTCTTTTAATGGTCTGATGTGAGTTTTTCTTTGTTCATGCAATAAGCTATCTACTTTCTTCCTTTTGATGCTATCTCTTTCAACATTTCTTGACCAATCTTTAGAGATTTTAGGTCAAGTGAGAAATTTTTTATCAAATCATCCAGTCTTTTCTTGTTTTATTTCTCTTCATCAATTTTTGTCACTGAGTCTTCTAGACTTGAAAAGTTTTCTTTGAAGCTCAACAAAATACTGCTAACATCATCTACTGAGTGAACATTAATCAATTTATTTTTTGTAGGCAGTAGATTATTTAGTATGCTGACTAATTCTATAAAGAGAGGGTTTCTCATTACTTTCTTTTCTTTTTCTTTTTCCATAGCCATCACACTTATCTTTATTAGATTCTCTTCTCCCCATGAATATAAACTTGTAGTATCAGGAATAAATCTTGACAACAATGATATTGAGGACTTAGAAGTAGGAATTAAGTTTGCACTTTGACTCATATACATATTTTCAATCTCTATCTTTATTGGGGTCTCAATAGAGGGTTGTTCTTTAGGTTCATCTTATTTTTCATCTTCCTATCCTGTTATAGCTTCAACTAGGACTTCTTCTTTCTCCAAGGGTGATTCTTCATCACATAGGATCTCAACTTCTTCAGTGCTTACAAAGGCTTCTTAAAACTTATCCAGATCATTATCTATAGTTGACATGGTTATTTCAACATTATTGATCATAATAGTTTCATATTTTTTTCCACTGCTATAGTGGGTGTTGTAACCTTGGGTGCATAATCATGTGGACCTATCATAGGTGCATTTAATATCTCTGATTCTTTTCCTTTCTCAGAGGGAACTTGAGTAGCTTGGGGTGCAGGCTCAGAGGGAGGGTACATGTGTCTATCCAAAAATACTTTCTCAAATGCTTTCGCTATCTCCTTCACAATCAAGTCATAATATTTATTCATTATATGCAAAGTTATGATCTTTGGTCTCAGATGAGGCTTTACCAAATATAAAAACATTATTTTTTCTTTTAGTGCACAAATAGGAAGGTTATCATCCAATGTCTTTTCTCTAATTCTTATATCTTCCTCTATATCTTGTCTTTTCAATGAATCTAGTATATTCCATACATTGTCAGGGATGACTGTCTTAAGTTCCAAAAATAAATTTTTGAACTTAATCATATGTTGGATAATCATGGAATGAATTTCTAATCTATCAATCTCTCCATATTTATCATAGAATTTTCCTATCTGATCTATCCTTCCATCATCAAGAACTCTTGTTTTCAAAACTTTCAAACTTGGTCTGAATCCTACCTCAGTAGGTGCTTGAGTGTTCTTCACCTTGCTTCTAGTTGTCCTTGATGATGGGTGGCGTGCACCAATTTTTTCTTTCTTCTAGACACCTTACTTGTCTCAAAAGGTGGAGAGGACTCCAGATCAACTATAGTTGTGGGCGCAGAGGTACTATCATCAGTCTTATTCTTCTTCTTTGTAATATCATCAAATTTTACTTCTTGAACTTCTACAAATGAGGGTGCGCTCTCAAGTTGCATAGAAATCTTGGCTTCCCTTTCTTTATCTAGGTCTTCTTGGGTGACACCATGAATTTTTAGAATATCAAAGGTAATCTTAGATGCTTTCCTCTTAGTTGCTGCACTGTACAAGACAGAATCAACTTGTTTTGTCTTCTCTTCATATGTACCCTATCTAGGTTCATTGGGATCCTTTGGCATAGATAGAAGGACTTGTGCATAGCCTTCCAAAATATGCTCATCTACTTCATAACCAAGTGGATGAATCCACTTTGTTCTAGGCTCAACTACTTCCATGCATGTATAATCTCTTTCCACCATAAAATATATAGTGTCCTTGTATTTCTCCACTAACTTCTCAGGTATTCTGAACCTTCTTTGCATCTTAATTCTGAATGTTTTGATCTCTAGATCCATGAAGTCTTTCAAAGTGCTCTCTGAGGTTGCCTTAAGTGAAATTTGAGGCAATGTAGGTATGCTCCTGTCTAGGTAAAGATCAAAGACCTTACCAAAAATATGAAAGTACATGTATATGATTAGTGATCCAAACCTAAATACTTTTCTCTTTTCATTTTTATAGCTCTTATGTTGTCTAACAATTGTGCGTGCAAGATCTCACAAAGGTTAAACTCTCCATTTTCCTTCACTATCCTTATTGCTGCCAGAATTGTAGTTGCGAATACACTATTTACTCTATTTACGTGCTAAAATTTGTATCCAAGGATCATAGCCATGAGTTTGATGTCTTTCTCCTCTATGGGCTCAATTGTCATGCCACGCTTATTACTCCTAAATTTACATTCCTTCTCAAATTTTTTTCTGACATCTTTTCCTATTGGAAGATGGGTGCCAACCTTAGAGAGTCCTGTCATCTCATGAATGAGATCAATTGTAATATGGACAAGGACTTCACCAATCCAAAACAAATCATCATGTATCCTTCTGAGTAAGATCTTAATCCATTCTAACTCATAAAATTCATACACAGTCGCATACTCAATAATAGGGATATCTATAAGGTGAGTGAATTTATCCTTGAAGGTAAAGTAAGGTTTAACCATAGTTTCCACATGTGACCTTATCCTGTCAATTCCTATAGAGTCCTTACAATAAATGTAGGCACGAATATCTTCAACATGAATAACTCCTATCGGGGTCTTGGAAAATGCTCCTTCTAAATCATCTAACACTGACTTGAAAAGATGCTTCTTAAACACATATCTCTTCCTTTCAGTAACATCAAAGGTTACTAGAGTTTCCATTACTTACTTGCTTCAACACTTAAATAAGGTTCTAAAAGAGTTTGTGAAATGACACGTCTGAGCTAGGGTTTTGCCAACAATGTTAACTCTTCTTGCTGATGAAATGACTACAATCCTTCAACTCTTGATGCTTTAATCTCATGTTCTCTCCAAGGGCTTCATCTCAAGTGTAAAAGTGAATATAATAGATCTCTAATGACTTATAAAACAAAATTATACAATTAATGCTCTCCATTGTAGAATGGGTTACAATAGTGAATTCAAGACTCAATTTTTTTGTCATCTAGATTGTGCGCTCTTGCATACTGCATCAACTAGAAACCAAACATTTAGAACCATAGGTGCATACTCTGATGGTGAGTATACTAGCCACGTAGGGTCTAGAGCTTATCTAGCTCCCCCTATGACTTTGAGGGTCATTTATCCAGAAGTAGAAGGTGTGTCCATTATAGATGCATCTACCACTTTTTCAATAGCATTATCTTTCTTTACTTCCATCCAAATATCACTCACATCTTATGTAGCTTGCAAAAACTTGACTTCTCTGAATTCATTCAATATTGATTCTTGAGACTTATCTGGTCTTTCTTGTCTTTGCACTTGTGATCTACAAAACTTTGAGATGTGTCCAACATTGTTGCAAGAGTAACAAATGAATGGAGGCCTTATATTCCTAGGCACATTGATGTGAGTTACCATACTGCATTCTTTAGCTATGTTTCCATTGAAATTGCATATCTGACATGTAATGTTCAGAGGACTTCTAACACTTTGTTGAGGTTGATTTCTCTGATTATGTTGTATCTGACTTGTTTGATTTGATCTACAATTCATAGCTATATGACCACACTTATTTCATGAATAATAATAACCATTGAAAGGTATTACCTCTTTACAATCTCTTGCTATATGACCATGCTTGTTATAGGCATAACAAGTTTTGTTTATTGGCTTGCATTCATCTTTAGGCGGTCTTGCTTTAGCTTTAGCTTGCTTTTCAGTCTTCTTAGCTTCTATAGATTCTTATGGTGCTTTCATTCTTTCTTCCATTGCATTGATTTGAATTTGTGCTTCATTGTATCCAATACCACTAGAATCTCTTTTTATCTTCTGTGCATAAATTTGTGAATCTAATAGATCAGCACTTGTGTGTAATTTGTCAATATGATTCTTGGCTTCTATCAACTCAGATTCTAACTTTTTCTTGATGTTGTCTAAATCCAAGATTTTTTAGGTTTGCTTGCATAAGTTCTTCATCCAACTATTTGTTTTCTTTGATCTATTCTTCAAGGTCTGACTTGCTATCAGTTAACTATTTATTCAAATCTTCAATTTGATCCTTCAGATACATGTTTTCTTCATTAAGCTTTTTGACTATTTTTCCCAAATCATTTGTAAAACAATCTTTCAAATCTTTTCTAAGTTTCTTGATGAATTATTGTGAACCATTGATCTTCATTTTTAGTTCTTCAATTTCTTTTTTAGATCTTTCAAGATCTTCAAGAGCTGCTTCAAGATTTTTCTTCAGATGTTTTGCTTCATCTAAATCTATGATCTCCTCAAGTGGTTAACCTTCTCTTAGAGGAACAAAGCTCTGATACCAATTGTTAAGAATGGGAACACTGAGAGGGGGGTGAATTAGTGTTCTACAATTAATGTTTTTCTACTTCTTGAAACCTAGCCCAATTACTTAAATATTGAAATGAATAGAAAAGCATATAAAATAAACAACCATAACACATAACACAAGATATGTTTATGGGGAAACCTTGGCCAGAGGAAAACCCTAGTGGGAATTAGTACCCATGAATAATTGCACTAGTCTTATGAACTCGTTAGACTTCCTTTGCCCTATTAGGAGCAGTCTTTACAATGTTGAGTACAATGACTCTATTAGGATTCTGGAAGAACAAACCCTATTAGGGGTGGATAGCACACTTCCAGAGCACACTACTCAATGAAGAAGGCTACAACCTCCTGATATATAGATACACACTATATCTGGAAGGGTGAACTATTTCTTTGACACTACTGTCTGATCAGTTCCTTTTGTGTGTTGTTTCTCTAACCTCTTGTAGAGTTATATTCCATACTGACTATATTATTATGGTCTTCTATGTACTTCACATGCTTCTTCACTTCTTTCTATCTACCTATATTTCAAATACAAAAGCACATGTCATATATATACATGCTGAATAGGCACAACCAAAACTTAGTACTCTATCGGCCTAAAACCTAACATATACAACTCTTCCAATATAATTGGATCAACCATGTTTACATATAATGATATTGACATGTTTACAACATTATTACAGTAGCCACATAACAATTACAAAATGAAATGATACAAGCTAAATAAAAACATTATGTCAGCTCCATGCTTTGTTATGTTCTACCGCTGAACTGCTAGTGTCACTTAGACTTGTTGTAACTTCTCGATACTATCACATCTGATCATGTGTTCTTAGACTTAACATAATAATATATTCAAAAGATTATATCCAAAAGCACATACCATAACTCGATCATACACACATGCGCTAATGCTCTGATCATCAAGTACATTGATGTCTGCACTATCTTCCATACTTATCCAAAATATGAACTTCAAAGCTTGTGCGTTGACTATCAAGACTCCATATGACTTTTTTTCCATAATGAAAACACAAAACTAGTCATATAATCTTAGTAAAGTCAACTTTCCAACAACAAGCACTATGGGAAAGTATCATGGTGAAAACCTATTTCAAGCACTTTGATAAAAGATCTGGATCCATTGTCTTTCCTTACCCACTGTACATATCCATCCTCATCCTTCTCCCTATTTGTGGTCATTGTTTCCCACATTGCAATAAAGGTCCATGCACAATTCCTAGCAAGATGATCTTAACCCCATCACACTCAGCATTTCCTAGACATAGTGATCGCAAAAGTGCTTATCAAAATCAATATCAAAATCGAATCACTAAGTTATTGTTCCTTTCACATCTATTGCCATAAAATATCCATCTCAATCAATCAATATTTTCCTTGCAAGATGCATCCTTCCTCAGTTAGTTAAATCAAACTCATCAATCCTACCCCATTCATGGAAATAACTATGGATGGAATGACTACTTGGTTAGGAGATCTTCTTTGTTAATTTTATTTTTTTGAATCAACTGATCTTACTCATGATTGCCTAGATCTTTCATATCTTGGTACATTGTGAATGATGAAATTTGATACATGTGTCAATTATGATATGATCTATTTGTTGATACTTTAAGAGAGTTCTTTTTGGTTTATTAGTTATGATTATGTGTATCTTACTAGGGGCAATGAGTTAGCACACTTGTGTCCCTTAATCATACATAATTGTTCCCAGACCTCTCCAATAAGTATAGTCATAGGTTCTGTCATAATTAGGAATTCTACATCTCTATTTGTAAAGCTATCTGAGAGTCTAGTCCATGCAACATAATAGTGTCATCTATGTTCTTATAACACATGATGCATACCTCCTATTGCAACATCAAACTAGGGTGCTCTCTCCAACATAAACATAAGTGATCCCACTAAATCATGTAGTCAGGTTGCATTGTAGCTCAATTTCATCTTAGTTTCTTTTCTACATTTTTGTTTGAGGCAAGGGTCTTGTTTATTCACCTTCCCCTCCCTCTTCCTTAGTGGTTAAGTTGATCATATTGGTTATATCAAATACACATAAAAATAACAAAACAACACTAGTTCATACCATTACATTCCACCTCATATAGTTAAGTTCATTATAGTTACTATTTCCTTATTAATCATTAATCATTAAATATACATTACATGTAAAATATATCTCATTATTCATTAATCATTAACTATCTATTACATATCAAATACATCTAATTAACCATTAATCATTAACTCTGCATTGAATATCCATAAACATCATATATGCACAATAAATCACCAGTTCATTACATATATACATTACATACTCCACATAGGACCTGCATCATAAATAGATCAGCATGTCATGTAGTAAATATTTCACATAATCACACACATCCTACATCACACATGTCAGTAACATAATCTAGCAATGTGCATAGTCTTATAATCTATCAGATAAACTCATAAAATGACTCCACAAAAATATTTGTATATATATCATAACATCATAGTACATCAAAATGATACATCAAACACCTCAGTTCTACTATACATATGCATCTCATCCAAAAATCCACAAAATATGTATCCTATATAATCAACTAGATTCAATGGCCACTAGAAAGATATCTCTGCTTTCCTAACCTCCCCCTATGCACCTCATGAAACTGGTCTCTCTGCTCCTCTACCATTGTTACCTCATGTATCCCCGTCTCTCAGTGGATTGACTACTGAACCTGATGACACACCGTGAGTCCTCTATGATATCGCTCACTCTGAATAAGGTGTATGTCTTTTCTCTAGAGGTACCACCTAATGATAGAAGCCCATATAATAGGCCACCTCCTCCCCATCCTTGTTGCATCTCATTATGCATCCAACATGGTTTTCAATAACTTCCCTAAACCTGTTGCAGTCACTGCCTATCTCACTAACTCCTACTCCCTTCAGTATGTCTCTTCCCATCTCTTCCATGTATCCCTATCCTTTGTTAGTTGCTAGGTGAGAAGGTTTTTCTATCTCTACATCTCCTCTATCTATCTTGACAATCAAGCTATCTCCCTCGCCATTCCCTCTAAACCTATACCAGCTCCAATTGTGGTAATCTCTCCTATACCCACTCAAACTTGCAGTATGGCTAGCTCTCATTGCATAATCTCTACCTAAACTTTAGCTCCCTCTCTCTATACTACCCAACCCACCTCAGCCCTATTTTCTTTGTCCCTCTCTACTACCCTAGCTACCTCAACCCTATTTTCTTTGTCCCTCTCTGCTACCACTAATGCCTCTAATCATGTCACCTCCATCTATAAAATGACTACATGCTCCTAATCCCCCTACCTCTTATCTCATCCTTTTCCTTCTAGCCTCATATCCTCATCCTCTGGTAGTGTCCCCTAGGCCACCTCCTCTCTCTCCCTCTGCACTGCCTACAAAAGGCCACGTGTAACTAGTATCTGCACTATCCCTCTCCTCTGCTATGTTTCTCACCTCTATGCCCCCCACTTGACTTATGACACTACTAATGGTCTATCCTCCTCATCCTCCTCATCTCCCTCATTCACCTCTAAATCCATCTCTAACTCTATCTTCCCTCTAGCCTCTCCTTCTCCTAGCTCTGTCAGCCTCGCTAGCCTATGCCTCTCCCACCAGGCTGCATACTCAGCTTTCACCCCTACATCTACCACCTATCTATGTGATGATGTCCATGATACTAGTTGCATGCCTCTCCAACTACTCTTGGTATTCTAGAGGTCTAATCTGATGCCCCATACTGACCCAATCTCCCAAGAGACAACCGAGTGTGGATAACTATCTAGCACTATACCCTATCTCAGGCAAAAATATATCCACACTTGTGATGACATATATCTAGCTATCTAAAATATCATTCTCTCGACCAAACAAAAATCTATTTGTACATACCCTAAGTACTCTACATCTAGAGAAGCATCCTCTCTCCCTACCTACTCATGCCAGTATCCCCACACCTCATAGCCTCTATACAATGTCCACTTGAATCATAGTAGCTCATCCAATATACTCTGCTAGGTCTCTAATGCTCTCACATCCACATAAGACAATGGTGCTAGGTACTAAAATGTGAATGGCTCATATCGCTATCACCACCCCTCCCCTTGCAATGTGCTCCCACGCACACACCAATAGCAGTGTCACTCTTGGTCCCATCATCTACTGGGTATAATATGCGCACATGTCTAAGTCATAATATAACTGTGCTAAGATCATATATCCCTAGCAATACTCTATCCCCTCTTCCTCCTCCAACATTTGACTCACCACTCTCACCCATCCAATTAGAAAACCATGCCCTGAATGGTCAGGCATCAACCTCCCTCCTACCAATCTGGCTAGATACAAAACTAGTTGGGGCAATCCTACCTCCATCCCCCCTCGCCATGACATCCATTGGCCATCAATCAGCAACTGGTCTATCTGTCATCTAAAGCTCTCCTGCAAAAACTACTCTACACTATCCAACTGATACTTTCATATCTCTCTCTAGATCGATATTGTCAAAATCCTTCCTACATACAACAATGTCACTATCACCTCCCCAATCAACAAATGGAAACTTAATGTGTCTGAGTGTCATCTCTCAATCAGTGTTGTCATGAGTGCATTATGCGCTCTCAGGTGTGGCCAATCATGCACATGTTATAAGCCACATAGGGTCACCTGCCCCCACTCCACCTCTATCAACTCTGCTCACAATGCCATCATGCTTGGCCATCACTCATTCAAGCCCATCCAATAATATGGCTCCTACATCCAATCACCTGACACTCTTTGTCAACCCTAGTACTTACCAAAAAAACCTTATCCTCGCACTTTCCCCCTAGACAAATGACAAACATCACCTTGTCCCTAGAAAAATGATAAAATTCCCTCGTCTCCACACTTTTCACTTGTCCCCACATTTTTTCCCCACCTCCACTTTGGCTTCCATGCCCTCAAGTACCAAGCCCCCCATCCATAGGTGGGCTTCTTGGCCTACCTTTCAGGGGTAGAGCTATCTGTCTGAGGATGGTCAGTTGGGCCTGCCTTTGGGTGGGTAGACTCGCCTATCTATAGAGGGGTGGTTGTGCCCCACCATTGATTGGGAGGAGCTTCTTGTCCCTCGATGACCGACTGTTCCCATGCCTAAGGGTAGGTGGAGCAGCTCATTTAGAGATGGGTGGCTTGGCCTCGCCCGTGGTAAGGTAGATCATTCACCACCATTGGGTAAGCCGTTGCGCCCAACCCATATAGTGACGGGTGAATACTCTTCACTTATGGGTGGGTGGCTTGGTAGGTGGAGCCATCTTCTCCTGACAGGTTGCTCCATACCGCTTGTCAGTGGATGGGGCTTCCTAATGGAGGCTCTGCCTCTTCTCTTGGCAGATGCTAGCTAAAGTCTCTACCCTACCCATTTTCCTATACCTACCTACCCACCCAACATTTTCTTTCAAAAATAACCATGCACAAAAATTGAAAACATATTCAAATTGAAAAGACAAAGTTGGGTTAATGCACTCACCAATTCCCCCTATCCGCTACCCGCCGATAGATTCATAGCCTCTCACCAAATTGGAACCTATCTCATCACTCTGCCATCCTCTTCTCCTCTTCTCTTTTCTCCTCCTTTGGGGTAAAAATAAATCTTTTTTCCCCCTTTTTCCCTTTTATAAGGGGCCCTTTTTCCCTTTTTTTCAAATAAAGGTTCTTTTTATTTTTCTTTTAGCCTTTTCTTTTCCCATTTTTTTGAATAAGTCATGCAAAGTTTTTTCCCCTCCTTTTCATGAAAAATTGATTTTTTAATTTTATTTTTACCTATTTTCTCAAGGGGGCACATCCTCATACCAACTTTTCCTCCACATACCTTTTAGGTCGCATTTTTTTCACTAGGGCATCTATATTTTCTTTTCTTTGATGCGATGTCATTTTTGACACCGTATCAAAGAGGGGCAAAATGTAGACACCTAATTTCGTCCAACTTACATTAATTAAATTAAATTTAATTAATGACCCTAAGATAACATTATGATTAATTATATTTATTAAATTCATCTATTTATTTAATTAAATAAATTCACTAACTATAGTATTTAAATTAAATTTAAATACTACCCCTCATAATGTATTAAAATTAATTTAATACATGTTCCTCCATATTCCCTTTTTAAATATATTTTTAATTTATTTATTCTCTCACATTTTTTTCTACTTAACCATGATTAAATTAAATTTTTATTTAATTTAATCATAAATCTAATATAGATGCTATCCTACACACATCTCTTTCTATATAATAGGTCTACTTACTTATTAACTAAGGTTAATTAAGCTAATTTTTGGGTTCCTACACCTATTAGTCTTAATTATTTTCTCACATATGTGAGAAAATTTCTAAAAATTATTTTTTTGAAAATTGGTAAAAATTACCCAAACAAAGCTTCTTGTATTTTTTTATGATACTTCTTACACTTACCCAAAACATGAAAATGGACTTTTTTCTTACACATCTCTTACACACACTTACACATGTACTTGGAGTACGCATTGACCTCCCACATCCCAAGTTTCTCACACATGTGTGAGCAAGTCTTGGACTTTGCATACCTTATGTGTCTCCTTGGTGGCACCTATGTGGATTTCACATAGATGCCACCTCACCCCAGCCTTCCAAAATCCTATAAATAAGACCCTTGCCTCTAGTAAATTATCCATCATTTGCATGTAGAATTATAATGCTAGTTTATTTTTCCATTTAGATTTTTTCACTAACCATTTGGTAGTTGCTAGATTTCTTTCAAGATTTTAAACTTAGTTTGCTTCATGTTTTAGCTCCATTTTACTTGTTAGTTGCATGTCATTAAGCTTGAGGATTACTTCAATAGCTCCTCTTTGAACTTCTTTGGCTTCTTGCATTGAATACTTGAGGGTTTCTCTCATAGCTCCTCTTTGAGTAGTTCAATCTTCATTTTACCTTGCATTCATGGTGAGATTTATACTTGTGTTGGGAGAGCACACCCACAACCTCTCTAAGAGCTTAAATCAAGAAATTCTTGGGTGCACTTGCTTCATGCTCATCCGAGGGTATGGTGAAAATTCTTGTTTTTGCAAGTTTATGAACATATTATATTAGATTGAATATGCTCTTTATTGCTAACGTTTGCATGTTTAAGTTTTCTCTTAACATGTAGGTTTTTATCATATACATTTTGGCATGCTCGGTGGGACCCACATTCCCATTTTCTAATATTTTTTCTTGCTTTTGTAAAAATTTCTCATGAAATTTCCAGACAGGCATCTCCACTCATCCATATGCATTTTCACCTAGTAACATGCATCTCCGCCTACAAACAAGCATCTCTACCAAAAAGAGTTTTTCTCTCATTTTAGTTTTCTTTAATCAATAAAACTTTTATTTTCTAATTACATTAAGGATAATGGTCATTAATAAAATACCTTATTATATTTGCAAATGAGGAAAAAGACATAAAACTAAGAAAATATTTGTTTTTGTAAAAATAGGTGTCTCTACTTGCACACATGTATCTTTTCCAGGAATGAGAGTTTCATTTTTATTAGCCTTTTTAGTTGATTAAGTAAAGTTTTATGGTATATTAAGGTTGTAAATCACTATGTTTTTGTCATAATAATTTTTTTTTTATGCATTTGCAACCTGATGGAAGTGTACAATATTAAAATTTCACAATTGATACTTCAGCCCTGTATAGACAGGCATCTCTACTTTCAGCTAGGTGGCTCTACCTACTGACATGCATCTCTACCTGATAACAAGTGGCTTTCGCAATAGACAAATGTTTCTACCTAATTTCGGTTCCTTTTCATAAAATATTACATTTTGAATTTTCTAATGTAAATTTTTTGGAAGATATTGTTATTTTATGCCTTTTAATAGTACTTTTACAAAGCGTTGACCAAGATTTGAGCATTTTGAGACTATTAATTTATTTATTTTGTAGGACTTTGTTGGAAGACCAAACACATTAAACTAATCACCAAAGTTGTTTTATAGGTTGTCAAGGAGATTCAACCAAATTTTGTGTTTTCTTAATGATTTTTTAGGCACCTAGCATTAAGTAGGCACCTCGCCCCAACCCTCCAAAATTCTATAAATAGGACCCTTGCCTCAAGAAAATCATCCATCATTTGCATGTACAATTATATGCTAGTTTATGTTTGCATTTAGACTTTTTCACTAACCATTTGGTAGTTGCTATATTTATTTCAATATTGTAGACTTAGTTTACTTCATGTTTTAGCTTTATCTTAATTGTTAGTTGGATGCCATTAAGATTGAAGATTGCTTCCATAGCTCCTCCTTGAGATTCTTTGGCTTCTTGCATTGAATACTTGAGGGTTTCTCTCATAGCTCCTCAAGTAGTTCAATCTTCATTTTACTTTGCATTCATAGTTGTATGCACCCTAAAATGGTCACCTAGATTATGGGCCCCCATTCTTCATTTTATCAAATGACGGAATCAATTTATCAATTTCCTGAATCAATGTCTTGCAATATTTTCAATTCAAATCAATTTCCTTGATCAAATCATAATTAATTCAATTATTTCAATATTTCCAAAGGTCTGATCACTTTATCCTAAATTTTATTTAATTAAGAGAACATGCTCCCTTTTAATTAAATAATAAAATCTACCTTATCCTATGTGTGCACATGAAAAAGAAATTTCTAAATTTAAAATAAAAAGAAAAAGACTTTTTGTCCACACATTGAATGCACACTTTCCAAGATGAGTGGAATCTCCTTTTTCTTGTTAATCTCTTCCACACATCTTTTTTCCTCTTAACCATGTCCATTGATTTTGCCTCTTGATAATCTTGTGCACCAAAGTCAAAATGAGAATTTTTCTCCACCCTTGGATTTTGCCTTTTAATCTCTACCATTCATTTCTCTTTAAAATGAGCCCTCTCCTTCTCATTTGAGCATCCAAATTTTAGAGATCCAAATTTTAGAGATCCAAATTTTTGAAGATCCAGATTTTATGTTATTTTTATGCTACAGGTTTCAAGAGTGATTTTGGAAGAGAGTTTGAGCAATTGAGCTTGAACATTGAACTTATTTCTTCTTGTCTTCTTCTCTCATGCATCCATGGAAATCCATTTAGATTACTCTTGCACTTTCCTATTAAATTAGATTCATATTTCATTTCATAGAATAATCTTGCATGTGTATTTTCTTTCATAGATTAGTTTTCTTTCATGCATTGTTATCATATAGAAGAAGCTTCCATTTTCATTTTGATGCATATTTGATGATCATGGAGACTAGCACTCTTTCTTTTCCTCTTTGAATCTCTCATTTTATGGTGTACTTGCATCAACACAAACTAGGTCTAAACTGAGGGCCTCCATTACAAACCCCTGCACTCCATGAATAGAGAGCTATGAGTCACCATTTAAGACCTCATTCTTGAGAAATCTTGGATATAATGACTCATAGAAGCATGTCAACATTTTAGCACACATTTTTGGCTTAATTTTTTCAGGACATTTTGGGATTTTTAGAATTGTTGACAATATATCATTTTTTTGGATTTTTTCAAGATCAATATGTACAAAGGATGCCCCCAGAAAAAATGGGCATCATGGATAGAACTTCTTCAGGTGCAAGACATTGATAGGATCAGGGAGCTACTCTCCCTCTGCTGTAGATAGTAAATAAGAACATGACCCAAAATCTATCGTAATGATGTAAGGTCCAAGCCAATTAGGTTCAATTTTTCTCTTTTGATCTCTATGTTGTTGATTCTTAGGATTTTCATGTAGGACAAGATCTCCCACTTGGAATTCTCTAGGGTGAACCTTTTTGTTGAAGGCTTTGGACATGTGGGGCTGATGATTTTGATTTTCCTTCATTTTATTCATATTTCCAAATTTTCTACTCTTTAAATGGTTATTTTTTCAAGCCTAACCCTTGTACAAGATGAGTTGAAGATAAAACCTAGGGTTTTTTTGGAATATTTGATCATATCTCACAAATGGCTTGGATTTCGGTCTGAAATTGTTTTTGAAGGTTGGCAACATATTAGAGAAGCTTTAGTAAAAAAAAAAAAAAATTCTGAGATATTGTGAATTTTTTATATTTTTTCTTTATTTTTTATAAAAAAATTAATTTTCAGCGCAAATCAGCATATTTTTCAAAAAAATTTAAATTCTATAGAGGGGCAATTCTTTTTGTTTTAAATTTGGATGCAATATCATAGCTCATTTGGTCGATTTACAAAAATTGGTCTATTTTGGTAAAATGGGTCTCTAGGGCACAAATGAAAAGATCTTTTTAAAATCATAACATTTTTTGAAAGCTCTCTATATTTTAACGGGGGTCTCTTTTTTGCATTTAGGGTTTGGGATCTGAATTCATGTCATATAGGTCCAATCTTGTTGACTAGGTCAAAAATCAAAATTTAAAAAAAAGGGGGCATTTAATTATTAGGTTGCACTTATTTTCCACATGGTTCAATGCATGATATGGGTTGTCATTTGGATTATTTTCTAGTTATTATTACTTCTAACAAATGATTTTCAGATATAACCCTAGGGTTTGCATAATTTGAATATACATTGCATGTCTTGTTTGCTTGTTTGCTTGTCTTACTTGTTGGAGAGTTTGTGGCTTGCTTGCACGGAAAAGCTCAACAAAAATAAAAATAAGATAAAATCTACTAAGCGCATTGCTTTGGATTTGAGGTATTTTTTTGCATCTCTATAACATTTGGATTTTGGAAATAAAATTGAACCTCTCATGTGTTTGACTTGAGTGTTTCTCTCTTTCGTAGATCACACTTCTAATTTTTTCTCTAAAGGAAAGAATGAATCTATATTTTCTTTCTCACATATATGTTTCACATAGTATTTAGTCACTATGAACACTATTTGTGGCATTCTTTAGAGAGTGGGCTTCATTCGCTTGCCTTATATGCAAATTTCTTCTCAATGATAGATCCCCTTGTAGGTAGAGAAGGACTTGTTATCATCTCATTATCCTACTTGGTTTAGTTTTCAACATTTGATGGTACGTAACATGACAATGTTTGGAGTGGGGGAACAATGAATAGGGGGAACATCAGGCGGGAAGGGAGGAATTCAAAATTTAAATATGGACAATAGAGGAAATGGCAGATTTGACATTGGTTCATTGGGAGCTAGAGGTCAATAGGAGGAGATAGATGCGAAAGAAGCACAAGGTAAGATTCCTAATGTTAGCTTGGGATCAGGGGACCCAGGGGGGTCCCAAAAAGGAGCTTTTGGATCAGAATAGGATGAAATCTGGGGAATTTGGCAAAAGTTGGTCAAGCCTTTTTGGCATCAAACCAACGGGTAAATCCTATCTCCCACCTGTGCAAATCTTGTCAAACATCGAGCAGGGAACCTTTTCTATTACTATTCTGGACCAAATTATTGATTTGAATATTTCTCGAATGGTTAACTCTCTTGTGGGGAGATTCTTGGGAGCACATCCTAATATCAAGGTGGTTAAGGCTTTTGTTAAAAGAAAATGGGTTTTGAAAGGTCAAGTGGAGGTGGTGGCTCTCCCTAAAGGATGTTTAGCTTTTTTCATTCTCTTGTGAGGAAGATTTAAGGAACATTTTGTGCAATGGACCATGGGTGATTGGGAAGCACTCCATGATTTTGCATAAGTGGTGTCCCAACTTGAATATGCATGAAGATTTTGATGTGCAGGTGCTAGTTTGGGTGAATCTTCCGGGGCTACCTCTAGAATTCTAGATGGAAGATATTTTCAAGGGAATAGCTAATGTTTTGGAGAGCTCCTATCAATGGTCTCTAGGAGATGCCTAATGTATGCTAGGATTTGTGTTGGGGTGAAGCAAGGATTGGATATGATGGAGTCTATTACTCTCCAAGCCAAGCTAGGATCATGGGTGCAGAAGATAGAGTATGATTCAACACTTTTGCCTATTTTCATTGCAAGAAAATAGGTCATTGGGCAAAGTAATGCCCAAAAATAATACCTCAACCTAGAAAAATGAAAAAGATGTGGGTTAGAAAGGAAGGAACTAGAGCGAACTCTAATGGGATAAGTGATAATGGGAAGCAAGAAGGAAAGATGGAGGGAAAGGGAACTTATGGTGAAGGTAGTGACACATCCCCCTCAGAAATAGTGCAAAAATTGGGGGGTAGTACAGAAATAGTGAATGAATCTCTACCCAAAAGAACTGATAATTCTCTTGTGGAAGAAATACAGAATAGGCCTTTGGGAGCTATGGAGGGTAAAGAGGATTTTGATGTGTATTTTATTGAATGAGAAATGTTAGGAGGTAATGGTGTAACATTATCTATATAAAATAAGGAAATTTGGCAGGATGCCCAAAACTGTCTGATATTGGGGTATTTGGAAGATCTGTCCTAGAAGACTAGTGCTACACCTATGGGTTTGGATATGCAGTCTCCTAGTTTATCCAAGTTTGTGAAGTGGGGAGATGAGGAAGATATTGATGCTACTCTATTGGGGTCTAAAGATCTGTCTGAAGATGGATGGTCAAAAGTGGAGAACAAAAAGACAGCTAAAATTGGTAAAAAAAATAATAAAGAAGGTGTGTAGAAGATTACAAAGAATGCTTCTTTGAATCTTAGAAGCACTAGAAGTAATAAAAATGGAGATGTGGGAGCTACTCATGTCTCCCTAGGAAGGCCCTCAAATTAGAAAAGGAGAGCTCTTGAGACCAGCAGGAGCATCGCAGATGGTAGTCAAAAAACCATCCTAGAGTTTGGTCCTTTCCATAAACAATAAAGATTATTTCTTGGAATGTACAAGGATTAAATAATCCTCATAAGAAAGACATGGTTAAAAACATGATTAGAGATAACAAACCAGATATTATTTTACTTTAGGTGACTAAGATGTCTAAGGATAAAGTTGAGAAACTCCAATTTTTTAGCAATCGCATGTCCCTTGGTGACGATGCAGATGGGGCTTCAGGAGGTATTGTGACAAGCTGGAATTGTAATGTTATTAAAAGGGAGATGATACCTCAAGGAAATAATGTGGCTAATATCATATTTTGGCATATTAAGGATGGCACTTCTTGGGTGTTGACTAACATCTATGCACCTAATACTAGATGGGGATGGAAATATTTTTGGAGGGATGTTTCTAGAAATAGGAATGACTTTGCTAATGAAGGATAGATTATTATGGGGGACTTCAACACTCCTTTAAAGGAGAGTGAGAAATTTGGTGGAAGTCAACCCAACCTGGACATCATAACAAATCTTATGGACTTTATTGATGGCCAAGCTTTACATGACATTGATTTGCAGGGGATCAACTATACATGGACTAACAAAAGGTCATGAAATGAGCTAATTCAGGTCATACTTGATAGGGTGCTTGCAAGTAGTAAGTGGTTCAATAGTTATTCTTGCACCTTATCATCTTATATTAGAGCTGGTTCTGATCATTATTTGATTACCATCATAGCTGAGCCTAATGGGTTGAAAAGGAACTTTCCTTTTCATTTTGAGAAAATGTGGATGACTCATCCTAATCTAGAAAAAGTCATTGAGGAGTGGTGGAGTATTAGGATTGAAGGAATGGCTATGTTCAAAATTGCTAAGAAACTAAAAAATGTGAAGGAAAATATTAAAAAATGGAACAAGAGACGTTTGGAAATATCTTTACCAACAAAAGGAAAATTGTGTAGACACACAAAATTGGATGAGTGCTTTTCAAAATGCAATAAATCAATAAATGGCTCAAAAATCAATAAAAATGCATTAAATCATCAAAATGGATCAAAAATCAATAAAATGTACATAATTAAATAAAGTTGAGAAAAAATAATTAAAACAAAGGAATTATTAAATAATGATGTTAAATGATTAAATTGAAGCTTAAAAGGGCCAAAAACACTATATAATTGGTTTTAATCAATTAATTGTATAGTTGTTTTAATGAAAAATCAAAATGAACCTATTACCCTTACATGGCTAAATTTAATTAATTAATTGAATTAAATATTCCTAATTTCTTTCAACAAAGTGATGAACCAATGAAAATTGAGGAAAAAAAGACATAAATCACTCAAACATTTAAATTGTCCAAAGATTTGAAACCATTTAAAGGCTTGTCCCCTCATTTGTCCCCCCATTTATGGACAATGCAAAGTATTTGACTCAACCAAGGGATAACCATGATTACTTCACTCCACCCCCTACTCTTGGACATTTACTATAAATATGGAGCATTTTGGAGAGTATTTCCATCTTGGAATTTCATTTGCAAAGCATTGTTATTATAGGCATTTGAATAGCATTCTAAGAGCAATTTGAGCATTTAGAGCAATTATCATTGTAGTTTGTCAATTTGAGCTAGATTAAGCATGGAATCATCATAGAAGCATTGTAAAAGCATAATAGCAGCATAATTTCTCATTTTAGAAGTGTCACTAGTGAGGATTTAAGCTAAGAGCTTCATTTACCACTTCTTTCTAGAGAACCATGGGATAATATAGATTGTAGTTTCATTTTAAAGTAGATTTGCATTGTATTTAGTTTAAATTGATGCTATTAGATCTTAATTTCATGAAGGTGTCAAACTCACATGTCACAAATGGCACCCACCAGTACAAAACAAAACACCAATACACGCATATACCAAATTGGGTCACACCTAAAATCAATTTAGTGACGCCTAGAAATCTAAAAGGGAAAACATAGAGTATTTGTAGGGGGGGTCAAACATTTTTAAGTATATTTTTGAGTACCCTTTTCCATGTTCTTACTGCTCCAACTTGCAGTCTGGTCAAAAATCCTATTCTACACATTTTTTTGAAAAAATTTGCGAAGGATTAGACCCCAAGTAATATCAATTCTTCTTCTCCAAGGTTCATGCCTACTTTCACTAGATCTTACTATGTTAAACAAACCTTGCAAGTAGATAGGACCTATTTGAGACAAGATCTCCCTTACCTAGGAAACAAGTTTACCACTCCTAGAGTACCCCAAAAATTGCCTGAACAAGAAGTAGAAGACAACATGATGTATTATGGTAGTTTGGGTGGTAAAGATAATAGTGGTATTGATCTCACTAACCAAGGTGATGCCAATAATGGAGGCATTGGCATAAATAACCAAGGCAATACCAATAATGGAGGAGCAGATCAAAATGATCAAGGTATAGACAACACTCACACTAGAACTAACACTGAAGCAATGGTAGAAGATACCATGGATGAAAAGGTTAGTGAGGCTATCCAATGTCCCTATTTTTGAAAGCTCATGGAAAAGGAAATGGATAGAGATAGAGAAAAGTACTTTCTAGAATTAGCACAAAAAGGGCTCAAACTTCCCCGTGACTACGATGTTAACCAACTTAAACTACCAGAAGTCGAGGAGAGTACCTTAGACATCATGAATAAGTAGTTCAAGATGTTTCAAATGCAATTGGATACCATTAAACAAAGTGGAGCTCCCAAGCCTTTCTCCATTGAAGCATTGTGTCCATTCCCATTTGATAAAAGCTTGGTCATGGTGCCATTCCCAATCAATGTGGTGTTCCCCAAATATGACAATTATGAGGGAACGTCGGATCCCCAAGACCACTTACGTGAGTTTTATGCATTGAGCTTAGAGTTCATGCATGATACAACATATTTAATGAGGCTATTCCCATGAAGCTTAGGAGGCATGGCTATGGAGTGGTTTTCTAAGTTACCCTCCAGCATTAAGACCTTTGAAGAGTTAGCTTTGAAATTCATGGCTCATTACTCATATAATATCAAGCATAAGGTCATGATGATAACATTATGCAACAATAAACAAAAGGATGGAGAGGCATTCCTCACTTTTCTACAAAGATGTAGGACAGTTTTTGCAAGATATCCTAGGAGCGTGCCTAAAAAAGAGAAGATGGATATCTTCATAAACAATTTAAGCAATGAGTTGAACTACCAATTACGAAAGCAATGTCCCAAGACCTTCCAAGATTTAATTGAAAATGGAGTAACAAAAAAGGAAGTTTTGGTCAAAAGTGGAGAATTAATATTGTATAAAGATAATAAGAATAACTCCAACAACAATAACTCCAACAATGGCAACAATCAGAAGAATAATATGTTCAATAATAATAGTCAGTATAAGAACAAAAATAAGGAAATTGTTAATGATGGTGTGGTGGAGTCTAGCAACTTGAAGGTGGTCCCATTTTCTCTTACAAGGACACCTAATCAAGTGAATAATACTAATCAGACATCCAATGCACCTTCCAATAACAACAATGCCAATAAGGGAAACCAAGGAAATAATGCAAGAAATAATAAATTTGATAAATATTTGGTGCCCATTCCCCAAAGGAACTTCACACCCTTGGGTGAACCCCTCAAAAAGGCATTAAAAATTCTCATGGCTAATAATGTCATTACTTTACCCAGCATTCAACCTTATGAGCCAAATAACAAGCCTAGTTGGTGGAGTGCCTATAGCCATTGTGATTACCATAGGATTCAAGGGCACACAACAAATGAATGCCTGCAACTAAAGAATATAGTGCAAGACTTAATCAATAATGGCACGATCACCATTGATGGACCTTAAAGCAATGAAGATCATACAACATTCAAACAGCCTTTTTACAAACATGACAAAGGGGAGTCATCTAATGGCAAGAGACAAAGCACCAATAACATTAACTTTGCACCACCTTATGATAACATTGTGAATGATATAATAATTAATGAACAGCCCCAAAAAGAGGCATCAAATGTCATTACAAGAGGGAAAAATGCTAGAATGACCCTACAAGGAGTTTCTCCTAAAGTTATTAGCACTCCACAGTCCAACATCGTGGTCAAACAACCTTCCACAACAGCAAAACCTTATAGCTAGGTTGATCAGTTGCAAAGAACTCCAGCGCAAATTTCTATCTTGGAATTTCATTTGCAAAGCATTGTTATTATAGGCATTTGAATAGCACTCTAAGAGCAATTTGAGCATTTAGAGCAATTATCATTGTAGTTTGTCAATTTGAGCTATATTAAGCATGGAATCATCATAGAAGCATTGTAAAAGCATAATAGCAGCATAATTTCTCATTTTAGAAGTGTCACTAGTGAGGATTTAAGATGAGAGCTTCATTTAACACTTCTTTCTAGAGAACCATGGGATAATATAGATTGTAGTTTCATTTTAAAGTAGATTTGCATTGTATTTAGTTTAAATTGATCCTATTAGATCTTAATTTCATAAAGTTATCCCCTAACCATAAGGATATTTTGGAAAAAGCTCTAATAGAGATAACTGTTCCTACTAACTTAGAAGAAGAAAAGTTCCAAAATATGGTAGGTCATCTTGTGGCACCTCATTGTCTCTCATTTTTTGACCAAGATGAAATGTCTATAACCCATCCTCAAAATCTACCATTGCATATAGAGGTCCTAATAGAAAGGCATAGAGTCAAAAGAGCCCTCATTGATGGAGGAGTTGGCCTTAATATTTGTACATTAAGTCTTGTTAAATCCTAAGGGTTGTCTGAGTCTTGCATTGACCCTACAAAAAAAATCACTATCAAGGCTTATGATGAAGTCGAAAGGGCCTCTAAAGGCATGATTGTATTGCCCATACAAGTGGGACCCGTCAAGAAGGACACCAATTGCTAAGTATTGGACATGAAGTTAACTTATAATATTTTGTTGGGGAGACCATGGATTCATGAGATGTAAGCAGTCCCATCCACGTACCACCAATGCATCAAATTTCCATATATGGCTGAAGAAATCATGGTTGGAGGGGACTCAAACCCATTCCAATATTGCAATGCACTCAAACCCCTTCATGAGTTATATATTCCACATAACCAAGAAGGAATCATTCAAAGAGTTACCATTGAAGATACCAAAATGGATGATTTGGTCACAACATTAAATGCTACTCAAAACCCTCCTCAAGCTAGCTCAATGACATTAACTAAGGGAAAAGAAAAGATGAGCTATGAGGGTCCAATTATTAATGAGGGTTCATATCAAACTCCCAAATTAGAGATAGTACCCTATAAACTTACTAGAGATGAAAAAGATGAAGCTAAAAAGGAAAACTATAAGAAAATGGATAAGATGATGGAGGCATTTGACAAACAGTTCAAAATTAGTTCAAAAGGAGTGGGGGAATACTTTGTGTCCCTATTTGACATGCCCACATCTCCAAGGACACATGGAAAACCAGCTAAAGAACACTTACCTCATAAGTACAACTCTTACTTTGTAAGAGAAAGTGACAAAGCAGCATTCGACAAAGAGGAGAATGAAGTACTTCAATGGCTTTATCATGATGAGGAAGATATTTCAAACACTCCCATGGAAAGAATCCAGCATGTTAATATACAAACCAAGCAATATGGGAAAGGGTTTGAGATAATGTAAAAGATGGGATACAAGGGAAGAGGACCCTTAGGCCAAACAAATAGAGGATTACTAGAAACCATTGAACCTACTTGGAGGGTGAAAGAAGAAAAATTTGGAGTGGGCTACCAATACAAAGGTGAAAGCTCTAGTCCAATGCAAGACTTTTATCCTCAAGTAAATACCTTAGAATCCAATGGAGATAGTGATGACTCTTGAGATTATGAGTGGGATACCCTATCAGATGAATCATGTCAAGATAAGGAGGTGATTGCAATACATACTTATGCAAAAATCCCAAGGCAAGAAATTCAAATCAATGAAGAACCTAATATCCAAGATATTAACATAGGGCATGCACCTACCAATTAAGCATGGATAGAGACATTTTGGATGCCTTTGAAGGAGGGAAATTCAAATGTTAGTTTTAATCCACTCATGGCTTTTCCCATGTTGTTTCCCATAGAAGTCGAAGAGGACTCAAGTGAAGGGGATTTTGACCCTTCTTCCATGGACCATCTCGAGGAAGCTCACATCATAGGTCTAAACAATACAATGTATGAACCCTCAAATGAAGTCATGTCCATAAACCCTATTGATGACATTTTACCCAATGAATCCTTACTTTTGATGCATCCAGACCTCATTGATTGGGACCAAATCGAGCCAAATGACTTACTTTATTTTCCAAATGACCAAGCAATGAGCCAATACCTTAATGCTATTGAACCCTCTTCCACGAAAGAATTTGATATAGACATGATGAGAATAGCAGGGGTCCATTCTCTTAGTCAAAATTAAAAAAATGAAAAAAAATAAAAAAATGAAAAGTTCTAGTGATGAAAACCACTATGTGGCACCACTAGAACCAAAAAAAAAAAGATAAAAGGTGTTTCCTATGGTGAAAACCCAACTGTGGCACCAAAGGAAGAGAGATTGGATACCTTTCTTGAACATGAGGAAGAAAGGTCACCTATTCTTATAGAACCGACATAAAAGGTCAACATTGGGATAGAATTGGATCCAAAGTTTATACACTTGGCAACATCACTTACACCACTAGAAAGAGTAGATTTCATCAAGTTTTTCCAAGAACAACAAGTGAACTTTGCATGGTCATATGCCGACATGCCTGGATTGGATCCCAATTTCACAATGCATCATTTGAATGTTAGACCTAAGGTTAAACCCGTGAAGCAAAAGTTATGAAAAATGCACCCACATTTGGCTCTCCTAGTGAAGGCAGAATTGGAAAAATTGTTAAAGGTTGGATTCATAAGAGTAATAGGATATGCTGAATGGATCTCTAACATTGTACTGGTCACAAAACATGATAAATCTATTCAGGTGTGTACAGATTTTAGAAACTTGAATCTTGCATGCCCTAAGGATGATTTCCCACTCCCTAGCATAGATGCCATAGTGGATTTGATAGCAGGTCACTCCATGTACTCATTAATGGATGGTTTTAGTGGTTACAACCAAATCAAAATTGCACCCGAAGACCAAGAAAAGACAACTTTTACTTGCCCTTGGGGCACCTTTTGTTGGAACATCATGCCTTTCAGCCTTAAAAATATCAGAGCCACATATCAAAGGGCCATGACAACTATATTCCATGACATGATGCACACCTTTTTAGAGGATTATGTGGATGAAATACTAGCAAAGTCCCACAAAAGAGAAGAACACTTACAAATTCTAAAGAAGATATTCATTCGGTTGGAACAATTCAAAGTTAGATTAAACCCAAAGAAATGTGCCTTTGGTGTCCAATTTGGCAAGCTATTAGGCTATATAGTTTCCACTAAAGGAATTGAAGTGGACCTAGAAAAAGTACAAGCCATCATAGACATGGAGATACCTAGGAACATTAGCCAAATGAGATCCTTACAAGGCAAAATACAATCCATAAGAAGGTTTATTTCTCAATTGGCTGAAAAGTGTCATTCCTTCACCAGATTGCTACATAAGGATACTATATTCATGTGGGATGAGGAATGTGATCAAGCGTTCACATTATTGAAGACCTATTTGATAAATCCACCTATTCTCATGCCACCAATTAAGGGCAAAGCATTGCTTCTATACATATCCGCTATCGAAAGATCACTAGGAGTACTTTTGGCACAAGAGGATGAACAAGGAAAGGAAAGAGTTATTTACTATTTGAGTAGGACTTTGATCTATATGAACTTAATTACACATTAATGGAATGAGCTTGCCTCATAGTGGTGTTTGCATCCCAAAAGTTGAGACATTATATGTTGATGCATAAGATCAAGTTAATCACCAAAATTGACCCTCTCAAGTACTTGTTAAGTAAAACTACCCTAATGGGTAGGATAGCCAAGTGGGTTATGAAATTGAGTGAATTTGACATTGAGTATGTCGATAGAAAGGAAATAAAAGGGAAAGTGATAGTGGATCATTTAGCTGAGAATCCCATAACTTCTACACAAACTATTCAAGTGGAATTTCTGGATTCTGCCATTGTAAACATAGAAGCAAAAACATGGAAGTTATACTTTGATGGCTCTCATACTCAAGGAGGTTCCGGGGCTAGCATACTATTGGTCACTTCTCAAGGTTACACTATTCCTAAGTCCTACAAGCTATTGTTTCCATGCACAAATAATATAGCAGAATATGAGGCACTAGTCATAAGTATCAAAATGGCCTTAGAGTGGAACATAATGGAGCTACAAGTTTATGGAGATTCTCAACTCATCATCAATCAAGTCAACAATGAATATAACACCAAAGATGAAAAGTTGATACCATATAAGACTATGATTGATGGATGGAAGAAATACTTTGCCTTGATCACTTTCGAGCAGATTCTTAGAGAGAAAAATAGAGCAACTGACACCATGGCCACCTTGGCTTCCTTGTTACAAAAACTAGATCAAAATGAGCAGTATGAGTTCTTGGTGGAAGAGTTGGTGAAACCGGCATTCAACCTTCCCAAAACCCAAATTTTTGCCCTATTACATGGACATGACTCCCCTTGGTATGGACCTATATATACATATCTCAAAGACCAAGTGCTACCCTTAGACCAAACCTAAGCTCAAAAATGCAATTTCATACGCCAAGCCACTCACTACCTAATCCTTTCAGAAACATTGTATCGTAAGGGTCTTGAAGGGATGTTACTTAGATGTCTAGAGGAAGAAGAGTCTAAGTTAGCTTTACACGAGGTTCATGATGGCATTTGCGGGTCACACTCAAGCGGTCTAAACCTAGCCAAGAAAATCCTTCGCTTAGGGTATTTCTGGAAGACATTAGAAAAAGATGCTTGCCATTTTGTAAAGATATGTAGCAAATGTCAATATCATGGTGACATGATACATGCATCGGCACATGAATTACACCCATTTGTCACACCATGGCCTTTCTACCAATGGGGATTTGACTTGATTGGGATGATCTACCCATCTTCTTCAAATGGGCACAAATACATCATAACTGCAATAGAATATTTCATGAAGTGGGTTGAAGCGGTTCCTTTGATAACAGCTATGGGTAAACAAATTTCTATGTTTATCTTGAATCACATCATTTGCCGATATGGTATTCCTCATGCCATAATAATAGATAATGGAAAACAATTCAAAAACAAGAATGTTGATGAACTTTGTGTGACATTTCATATCACACACCATTCCTCATCAATCTATTACCCTCAGGGAAATGGGCAAGCTGAAGCCATGAATAAGAATATTTTGAAAATCTTGAAGAGTTCGATCACTAAATCAGGAAGGGATTGGCATGTGCAAATTAATCCAGCATTGTGGGCCTATAGAAATAGCATAAGAACCCCTACAGGAGCCACACCATTCTCATTAGTCTATGGGGCCGAAGAAGTTCTACCATTAGAGGTTGAAATACCATCTCTACAAGTGTCATTACAAGGATTGATCATAGATGAAGATGATACAGTCGCTAGACTTCAACAATTGGAGTTACTTGAAGAACATCAAACACAAGCTTATGAGCACTTGAAAGTGTATCAAAATAGAATCTCGAGAAACTATAATAAACATATCAAACTGAGAGTCTTTCAGGTAGGAGACTTAGTGCTGCGAGAGAACCCAAAGAATTAGGTTGAAAGAGAGAAGAAAGGAAAATGGGAAGCTAATTGGCTTGGCCCATTCATCATAGTATCTTTATTTGGCATAGGAACCTATAAGTTATCAGATTGTGAAGGAGAGGAACTCCAAGAACCCATCAACAATATTCATCTCTAAAGGTTCTACATGAGTCAGATGAAAGAGTATAAAGAGTATCAGATGAGAGAGCATCATATTTATTGTACGTAGTTGAAAAGAGATCTTGAAAATTCCAAAAAACATGGAAACACACAAAAGATCAAAAATATTCAACTAAGATGTTGTCTTGGTGAAAACCTAGCAAATAGGCACCTTGATGATAAAAAAGAAAAAAAAATGAAAAAAACAAAAAAACAAAAAAATTGGAAAATGAAAAAAGTGCCTTGGTGAAAACCTGGCAAATAGGCACCTTGGTAGAAAAAAAAGAAAAAATCTTTAAAAATAGAAAAAAGAGCTTGATCCGTCCAAAGGGTGAAAACTTGGTAAATAAGCACCTTTGGTTCCCTTAAGTTTGTTTTTCCTAGTCACATGTGTACATATTGCATTTTCAACATCCCATTTGTAAACCTTCATTGCATCCATCATTTGTATATAGTCATAATAAAGCTTTCAGTCACATTGTTGCATTTCCTATGACCCTAAGTTGTCACATGATCACATTTATCACTTGGGGGCAGGCAAGGGTTGGAATTTTGGTACCATATAGATTCAATAAGTGCTACAATCAGTCATGTCAGAGAGAGATTTATCAAAGCTTTAGAGAGAGTGATTTTTGTGAACCTTGATGGATATCATTGTTTACCACCCAAGTATTTGATCCTACAACTTGATCCATAAGCCTTCATTGACTTTATTATTCAGGATTAAAAATTGACAAAACATCTTAAAGATCAAAATGCTTGGAAATACTTTTTGAAAATCATAAAACATGGCAAAACACTTAAAGCTTTTGATAACTTTTTTTTTTTTAATAGGAAATTGACTTTTTATCACCTCTTTTAGCTAATCGATGATGTTTCAACTAGATTGGCCATGATAGAGGCATGATATTTTCTTGCCTTTGAGTGACTATTTTGAGGAAGATTCATCCACTTATGAGAATTCATCTAACGACACGGTCATCAAAGAACCATCAAGGACTATCTCATAAGAGGAAGGATTAACCTTTTCTTGTTTACGCAAACAGATCCCTTGGTTATTTAGAGCTTCCATAGCTTAATACCAAGAATCCACTTGCAACATTGAATCCATTGACACCAGTATTTAGACTCCCATAGTTTGGTCATCCAACTAGTGAGGGTTGTACCAGTTTCAAAATGAGGTTACCAAACAACAATAAAAAAAGTGGTCAGTGATGATTGTACTAGCTTTTCGGTCCCAAAAATGCTCAATGATGAAAATTTATCCTCATGGCATTTATTTGCTAAAAGCTGGTGACACTTAGGTTGCATTATCAAGTTAGATTAATTGCATTATCATGTAAGATTAATTGCATTGCATTATCATGTTAAAGTTAATTGCATTTATTTATGGTTAATTTCCAAGGATAAAAGGGGGACACATCAATAAAACACTTGAGTTGTTCAAACATCAAAGAAATGGGGGGGAGATTAAATTCAAACATTCATCATAATCCTTAATTTCAAACAACGCAAGTGAGATTATCTTTGCATTCATGTATAGCATTAATCATTATTCATTACTCATATATCAAAAGAAATGAAAAGAAATCATGTTCCAGACATCATGCATTCATATAAATAAGAGTTCGCATTGCATACATCTAAATACTTGAAAATAAAAAACATACATATGCATTTCCATAAAACATTTTGCATCCATACATTGAAAAAATAGAAAAGCGACTCATAAAAATCCATATATCATTGCACTCATTTATTTACATCATAAAATAAGATAACTACATCCATAGCATAAATCATAAATGCATAACACATTATATAACTGCATAAAAGATAATCTCATAAATCAACTCATCAAGATGATCCAAGGATTATATCATCATATATCATCAAAAAAGTGTTCATTAATGATCCATCAAATCAGTACATCAAGTATATCAAGGTACAATATCATCAAAAGGGATACATCAAATGTTTTGATCAGTCAAATAACATGAAATATGGAAAGAGGACATCAATGATGGATGAATCTGTTAGAAAACAATCATGATCCTGTGGCACCTAGATCTCTACCATTTGATGGAGGAGGAGGAGCCTGAGAAGTACTCACTCTATCCTATCTCGGCACTACCCCAGCTGATACAAATTGTTGTAATAAGGAAGCAACCTGATCCAATTTCCCTTCAATAGTGGATATATCTATCCTCAATATCTACATATCTCAGGATAATGAATCAATGCGACCATCTTGTCCACCCTATTCATGATCTTGTGGCTGAGGAACTAGTGGAGGCATCTATGGAGCCTAATCCTATTGTACTTGATCCTGAGGGGCACCGTCATCCTGTTGATCATCATCATGTTGTGCCAAAGCTACTTGTTGTAACTGCACTAAAGGATCTAAACCTCTAGGAATCTATCTAGCAACATCAACATGAGCCTATCTCTGAGCTCTTTGCTGTCTATGAGCTCTATCCTGCCTAACTGCTACTCTAGGATGAACTGCTAGAACAACATCAACCTACCTATCTCTATCACCATCTCATCTATCTCTCACTCAACCTCTTCTTGCTACAACTGGAGGATCTCTCACTCATCCTCTCTTGTGTCTATCACCACCACCACCATCATGTCATCCAAGAATGGGCTCTGCTAGATCAGTAAACTAAGGAAACATGTTCCAAGCCCACCAATCTGCATACTCATGTGACATCCTGACATCTGCAATACCTATCAGCATCTCCCATCTGCACACAGTCATGCCTGTAATCTGATTAAGGCAAACTGGTTGTCAATGCAAGGACCCCACATAGATATCTCTACCTTTAGTTGGGCATATAGTGCATTGCCCTAAGGCATAACCTGTATCCTACCATACTATCTCAAAACTCTGCCAAAGCAAAAGTGCTCAATAGTAGTGGTAGTGTGCCCAATCATCCAACAAGGGGCAAACATATAAGATAACTCATCCTCATCCTCTCTCCATCGATCACAACCAAGATAGGGATGCCATATCACCTGATCAATATCATCTATCTATCGATGCCAGTAGTCTAGATGACCCAAATGATGCTAAGTAACCATGCCTGTATATAGAAAAGCATAAGGATAACCCCAGGGTTGTCTCCTATCATAAATGGGCCTAGTAATGGGAAGATGCTCCCATATCCACAATTGAAGAACAATAGCACCAGCTGACAATGATGCACTCACTCGATAGACCACCTCATGTAGATCATGATAAAGTTGAGCAAGGAAGCAAGAACCCCAATCAAACTGTCAAGGATGTGCAAGCAAGTCCTCCAAAATCCTACCCCACCTAACAAAAAAACTATGACCACGTTGGTCAGGAAGAAGCAAACCACCAATCAAGGCACCAAGTATGATTGGAAATCTTAGAAAAGAAGAAAATTGAGGCCATGTGATAGTATCCCCATCACCTATAGTGTTGTCCCCAAACACTTGTCAACAGACAATAGAATCATAAACAGAGTCATAGTATACCAACTCTCCTCTGCAAGGAATTCGTAACAATCGATACACATCCTCAGGCGTGATCATCATCTCTCCATATGGTAAATGAAATGTATTATGGTCAGAGTGCCATTGCTCTGCTACTGCAATCAGTAACCCATGGTTTAGCTAAAACCATGGGAGATCAAGTAGAAAACTCAAACCGCACTGCTCAATAACTCGAAACTCAGCAGTTGTGAGTGGCTGACCTAAGTCAATAACCCAAGATGCAACCAAACAAATGTATAAAGTAGGAAAGTGAGCCTATTGGAAAAACAAAAGGGAATCATATCGGTATGTCATACCAAGGAATTATCTCAAGTCAATCTTGTCAAAAGTATCAAAGTAATCACACTCAGAACCATTTGTTCGTGTCTCTGTATCCTGAGAATGAACTAAGCAGTATCAAAATCATATCAATTTTCACACTGATTGATTTATCCTATCAGTAACTATCCTATCTGGATTGACCAATCATATTTTATGATATTGCTATTCTGATATCCTAAACCAATTTTTTTGTTAAAAAGAAACAAACCTAATCTAATCATTCCAATCGGTCCTCAAATGTTATCAAATTTGGCATCAAAAGCAATCAGGTATACGTGAAAATTTTTCAAAATTCACAAGGCATGATTTTCATCATGCCAGGTGATAGTATATCTTAGGCGATAACCAAAATAGGTTAAGTGACATTATTATGGTGTTAGGTGACAATTTACTTGCTATGTGATAGTGAATCATGTAACGTGATAGCATAACCTAGCCTAGGCGATAGAAAATTTATTAGGGTTCGTATACGCAATAAACTAAATGGAAAGGGGCATTTTAACATAGTCTTAGGTGTGAGTATTTTTCTAATAGGCGAGATTGAAAATTTTCTAGGCAGTAGTAAAATACACGAACATGACAGAGGAAAGCACAGAGGTGACATTAAACTAGTCTACGCAGCATTACAACACTTCTAGGCGAGATTTTGCATATTCAACGCAATGATGAAACAAGGAAATTGCCATAAATGCTAATAAATGCACCATAAATGTAAAGAAAGAGTTGGGAATGACTTACTGGAGGTCCATACTCAAGTGGCCTCGCATATCTCTGGCACCTCTCGAATCTATGTTCCTGAATAGGCACGACCATCTCAAAATTCACCAAAGGATCAGAGAAAAATTACCAAAGATGAAAAGTAAAAATGAGTAGTAAAACAAGGTTTATCAACCTATTTGAGGTATTTTGACCTAATTTTGGAGGTGAAAATGGAGGTGAACCTATATTGAGTAATGAAAACAAACTAGGGCATATTCTTAAAATCATGGCATATAATCAAATATTCAGAAATGAAAACATATTCTAAATCAATCAAACATAATCAAATTTTTCAAATCAAAAAATTAATATTTTTTAATTTCTGAGGGGACATCAGCGTATCAAATGGAAGTCGCAATCAAACATCAGGGAATCAGTGGGGCATCGACAATTTTTTTGGTTCATTATTAGAGATAGCAATCATATCACATCATATCAGAGGTAGCAATCAATCAATATCAATGGCATATCAGTGAATTAGCGAGCAGGACTTCAAGGAATCTTTGAATCAATGTTCTTTGTACATCAATTCAAAGAGGGGCATTTGTACACATGCAAAATTGGATAAGTGCTTTTGAAAATGCAATAAATCAATAAATGGCTCAAAAATCAATAAAAATGCATTAAATCATCAAAATGGATCAAAAATCAATAAAATGGACATAATTAAATAAAGTTGAGGAAAATTAATTAAAACAAAGGAATTATTAAATAATGATTTTAAATGATTAAATCGAAGCTTAAAAGGGCCAAAAACACCATATAATTGGTTTTAATCAATTAATTGTATAGTTGTTTTAATGAAAAATCAAAATGAACCTATTACCCTTACATGGCTAAATTTAATTAATTAATTGAATTAAATATTCCTAATTTCTTTCAACAAAGTGATGAACCAATGAAAATTGAGGACAAAAAGACATAAATCACTCAAACATTTAAATTGTCCAAATATTTGAAACCATTTAAAGGCTTGTCCCCTCATTTGTCCCCCCATTTATGGACAATGCAAAGTATTTGACTCAACCAAGGGATAACCATGATTACTTCACTCCACCCCCTACCCTTGGACATTTACTATAAATATGGAGCATTTTGGAGAGTATTTCCATCTTGGAATTTCATTTGCAAAGCATTGTTATTATAGGCATTTGAATAGCATTCTAAGAGCACTTTGAGCATTTAGAGCAATTATCATTGTAGTTTGTCAATTTGAGCTAGATTAAGCATGGAATCATCATAGAAGCATTGTAAAAGCATAATAGCAGCATAATTTTTCATTTTAGAAGTGTCACTAGTTAAGATTTAAGTTGAGAACTTCATTTACCACTTCTTTCTAGAGAACCATGGGATAATATAGATTGTAGTTTCATTTTAAAGTAGATTTGCATTGTATTTAGTTTAAATTGATGCTATTAGATCTTAATTTCATGAAGCTGTAAAACTCACACACACAAATTGCAGAGGAGCTGAAGGAGATTCAAGATAGTATTCAAAAAGATGGGTATTAATTTTCACTAAAGATGAGGAAGATACCTAACTTATTGAATACCATGATATTATCTCAAAAGATGAATGCTTCTGGAGACAAAGGTCTAGAAAGATCTTTTTAAAGGAAGGAGACAGAAACTCAAAATATTTTTTCATGACCACGGTGAAACATAGAATGGGAAACCAAATCTCTAGACTTAAGATTAATGGCAATATCAGTGAAAAAGAGGATGACTTTAGGGGAGAAGCAAATAACTTTTTTGGGTGGCTACTAAAGAAAGTTGATAATCTGGATGAGGAATGCCAAAAGGAGCTTTTGGAGGGTATCCCGTGCATATTGAATGATGACCAAAATAGATCTATCACTGCCATCCCTTCTAAGGAAGATATTAATAAGGTTGTTTTCTCCTTTGAAGGAGACAAAGCCCCGGGCCTGGATGGATACCCTGTGTTTTTCTTTCAAAAGTACTGAAGGATTGTGAAAGATGATGCTATGAATGCAGTGAAAGAGTTCTTTGGGTCAAGAAGGATTCTTAAGGAACTTAATGGTACCTTTATAGCTTTGATTCCAAAGAAAGTGGGGGCTAATAGTATGGACCAGTTCAGACCAATAATTTTATGTAACTTAGTGTACAAGATTACCTCTAAAGTCCTTACCTCCAGGATTCTTCTTTTCTTCCTTCCCTGATTTCTGGATAGCAGAATGGCTTTGTCCCTGGCAGGTAGATTCTGGACTCAATCATTTATGTCCATGAAAATATTCATTCCTTGACTGTGTCTAAGAAGGAAGGTTTTTTGCTGAAGCTAGATTTGTCTAAAGCCTATGACAAGGTTGATTGGGATTTTTTGAAGGCTACTTTAGAGGCTTTTGGTTTCAAGAAGAGAAGTAAAGATCTTATCCATTTCTTGATTTCTTCTGCAACTTTCTTAGTGCTCATGAATGGATCTCCTACTCCCTTCTTCAAGTCCTCGAGAGGGCTTAGACAAGGGGATCCTTTATCTCCAATCTTGTTCATCATTATGGCAGAGTGTTTGGGTAGATATATTGGTAGGCTAGTTTATAAAGGTGAGTTTAAAGGGCTGAAACCTTCTTCAAAGGATCTAATTTTCTCTCATTAGTAGTTTGTGGATGACTCTATTATTATGGGATAAGCATCTATAAAGAATGGAAAAACTATCAAAAAATCCCTTGATATCTATGCTACTACTACTGGTTAGATTATAAATTGGAATAAGAGCTGTATTTTTTTCATTAATGTTCTTGAAAGAAGACAAGAAAGGATAAAAAGAGTGTTGGGTTGTGAGGTGGATAGTCTCCCAAGATCTTACTTAGGTTTACCTTTGTGCCTTGACCCTCCAGACTCTTTTTGGAGAGATATAATTGATAAATTTCATAAGAGCTTAGCTAGTTGGAAGGGTTCTCTTCTTAGCCAAGCTAGTAAGATCTTGGTGCTTAAAGCTACCCTCCAAAGTATTCCTCTCTATGCTTTAAGTATCTTCAAAATCCCTAGGAAGTTTGTTGATATTATAGAGAAAATCCAAAAGAATTTCCTTTAGTTAGGAGTGGAAAAAAAAAGAATGGCTCTCATAACCTAGGAGAAGGTTTGTAAACCTATTAGGAAAGGGGGCCTTGGTCTTCATAATATAAGAAGTATAAATGATTTTCTTATGGAAAAACTTCTTTGGAAACTATTTAAGACCTCGAGAGAATGGAGTACCATATGGCACAAAAAATATAATAGGGATAGGAATGATTTTAAATTTTTTTTGAATCATGATATTGTTCAAGGAGGGTCTAGCATTTGGAATAATGCTTTGAGAAGGAAGGAACTGATCAAGAAGGGTACCAAATGGAAGGTAGGAAATGGAAAAACTACACTTTTCTGGGATGATGTTTGGATTCTTGATAATTCTCTCAAGGAAGCTCCAAATTGGAAAGAAAAGATGATGCATTGCAAATAGATTTTGGGAAATTATGTGGCTGCCTACTAGGAGGGGGATAAGTGGACTGATTTGACAAGGGTGGATCCTTCTCTTAGAAGCTTGAATTCTATCTTGAATGTTGTCTTGCTTGTTGATGAAGAGGATACTCTTATTTTGAAATATAATGCTAATGGTTCTTTTTCAGTCTCTTCTTTGTACAGGCAGAATTTTGAAGATAGCCCTGAACCTTGTTGGGCCAAGGCTTGGTACAAGGGGTTAACTCCTAAAATTAATGTTTTTTTTTTATCTTATTGCAAGATAAAATTTTAACTATGGATAATCTAAGGAAAAGGGGTCTTTTTTTAACCAATAGATGTTGTCTCTACAAGAGTCACGAGGAGAACATTAATCATATGGTTATCCATTGTTCCTTTGCAAGGAAAATATGGGAGAAATTTCTTGATTGGATGAATATGGACTGGGTTTTTCCTCAGGATATTCAGGAGCTTTTCACATCTTGGAAGCCACCTACTAATAATAAACTCTTATTGTCCTTATGAAGCTTCTTTCTTCCCTATATGTGTTGGGGGGTTTGGAAAGAGAGGGATGAGAGGATTTTTAGAAATAAGGAGTCAAGATGGGCTGTTGTCTTCCACAAGATTAAGAGAATTCTTTTGGAGAACATCGAGATGATTAAAAAGTATCAGGAACAGAAAGATGATTGGGAGGTTAAAGTCTACAAAAATTGGAAGCTTGAAGGGAGGATGGTTCAAGATACCAAGAGAAATCTGAGAAATGAGGCTACGTGAGACTTTCCCCCTAGTGGCTGGATGAAAGTAAACTTTGATGGTGCCTCTAAGGGAAACCCAAGAATAGATGGTTGTGGTATAGTTATCTGTGATGAATATGGGAACTATAAAGGGGATAAGGCCATTCCTATAGGTTTTAATACCAACCATGTTGTTGAGGTGAACATTGCTCTTTATGATCTGATGTTATCCAAGAGGAAAAAATATAGGAAGGTTTGGGTTGAAGGGGATTCCCTAAATATTATTAATTGTCTGAATAATACTTTGACCCCTTCATGGACAATAGCCAATGTTATTAGTAAGAATAAAAACATTATTGATTATTTTGATAAGTGTATCATAACTCATAACTTTAGGGAGGCCAGTTCGACAATTGACTGGGCTACGAATGTGGCTTGCCAAAGTTAGGTGGATATCGAGTGGGATGATGGTTTTGTCCTCCCTTTTGAAGGGATATCATTAATTGATAAGGACTGGGTTAATAGCAGGAAACACGTTCTAAATGAAGTGTACATTAATGAGTAATGAATGTGGAATTTGTAGTGAATATGATGAAGGACAGTGGGGGGATTACGAGATGGTAATTGCTTCCATTTGGCATGATTTATGGGTCATTCATAGGGTTAGAGGATTGAACTACTTGTCTAAGCCTAATTTTCAGAGCTTGGTTAAAAACTTTGAGAAGGGTTTTCCTAATTTTTGTAGAGCTATGGGAGGTAGAAATAAAAGATGTGAACCCGGGGAACTATCATGAATGGAACCAAAACTAGGAGGTGTGGAAGATTGTTAAAAACGGGGGCTTGGCAATGTATTTGGAGAAGCTTCATGGAGGGAAAGTTATTGTGACCAAGAATTTAATTAAAAATTGGAACATGGGGAAAGTTATGGTGGGAACGCAAAGCACGGAAGTGATAGAGGAGATAATTACAGAGGCTATGGGTCTTAAGATTGAAGGCATTAACTTCTGCAGGGATAGGAAGATCTTGGATAAAGCTTTGGAGGATTTTGTGCCAATGGAGCAGGAGAGGAAGTGTATGGTAAAGGTGGATAACTCCTACTTTAATCCTAAGAGTATTTCTAAGACATGGAGACGGTTTCCCTTTGTGATTATCAGTTACATTACTCTTGATGCACGTTATACCAAAATTTACAATCATAATTTGATTTTACTGAACCATTTTAGGCATGGGGTTAAAATCAATTTTCCCTTTTATTTGTTGAGTTCTTTAAATACCTCTATCCTTAGTTGGTAGAGGGATCTGAAAGGTGGCCATGTTTGTCGCGATGGATTAATGGTCCTCATTTACAAGGTGTTGAAATTGAAGAAGGTGGAGAGGCCTCGGTTGAATAGGAAGGCCCTTGAAGACTATGACACAGATGGTAAGGAGTCAGAGGAACCCTTCATGAAGGAAATTGAGAATGAAGATGGGGACTCCAAGGAGTCCCAAGAGGTGGCTCCCAAAAGAAAAAATAATAAAATTAAGGTGGAGGACTTGATCATGGATATGGATAGGGAGGAAGAGTAGAGTAGGGAGGACAGTATCAAGGAGAAGGGTAAAAACAAAATGGAGCCCATTGGGAAGCATACCAGAGCCAAGAAAGGGAATAGGAGAATTGCTAAGAGGGTTTTCATCTCCTCTAATGAGGGTTCTTCTTCTCAGAAGAATAACCATTATAAACAAGATGAGCAGATGGAGAATGACCCCATTGTGGAGGAGAGTATGGGGGTAGACCAAAATGTTCTGGTCAAGGAGAATATTTTGCATGATGCGGCTCAAGATGTGATAAATATTGAGAAGGATGGGCAGGAAAAGGACACAAATAAAACTAGGAAGGATAAGGTGGAGAGTTCCAAGGAGGAAACAGAGGGAGTGAACAAGGACTTTTAGAATCTGGGCTATCTTGCTTTCCTAATTAACCTAAGTAATATGAAAAGTGACATTACAGCAATGAAGAACCATATTCATCAGCTTCAAAAAGAGACTAAGATCCTTAAGAAGATGAATTTGGGGGGAAAAGACAATGGTCCAAAGCATTGACGAGCTTATGGAGACAGTTGGTAGGGTTGAGGGGCTCACTGTCTTTAATGATAGAATTATTGCTATGGAAGAGAAAATTGATAAAGGAGAGGGAATGGAAAAAAGAATTCAGATAATGGAAAATAGAGTGGAAAAGCTGGAGAAAATGGTGGGAAACATAATAGAATAGAGCTTTTCTATCCTTAAGGCTTCGATAGAGCATTTTAAGATTCTAGTGGACAAACTGGACCAGGGAAAAGGGGAGCAGGTGATCACCGAGGTCAAAGAGGATCACGGTCCCAACAGGAGGACTAGATCTAGTTTTAGGAAGCTAGAGGGTAATAAGAATAATGACATTGAAGAACTCAAAGTGTCCTCAGCTAATATGTAGATGCTAGATGATCAGGCAGTAGAAATTATGAAATGTATTTAGTTTGCAGGTTGTTGTCCTGCTATCCTCTATTAGTTTCTTTGTTTTCATGTATGTTTAAGGACTTGGTTGTGTGTCTTTTTTTGGTGTTGTTTCACAATTCTGTTGGATCTCTAATTCTTATCATATAAATATGATGTAAAAGGTTTTAGATCCTTTCAAAACTTTCTTTTATGTAATCAAAACATTTGATGGTAGGTTCTCTCTTGGTCTTCTTTAGAGAGGTTGGTAGTCATTGTTGTTGGCATACAAACCTTGGTGAGGTGATTTCAACTTAGCATGTTAATTAGTCTACTTGCTATGTCTAGGTGAGGTGAAGAGGCTAGAGGAGTATGCTTTGTTTCCTTTTTGGAACATCAGAAACTTGGAACCCTTGAATCTGAGCTAAGTCCCCATATGGTCCATATTGTGAGTCTTCCTTGTTAGAGAGGGTTAACCGTAGTGCACACTCCCTTTATTGGGTAAACCATGTGGATAGAACCTCAAGTGGTATTATCCATTCCTACCATGGAGCAAAAACTACTATATAAATGTCCTTGTGGAAGAAATCTCCACTGGTGTGGTCTCTTGTTGGGTTGTCAGATCTTCTCAGCAACTCCTGATTGATTAAATTCTCAGACTATGTCAAAACCTCAATGCACCGGGATTATATTTTGCCCACTTGAGATTGCAAGAGTTGCAAAGTTTACCATTACTACAAACTATAGTGCAACCAAATTTTTCTTTTCTAGGACTATGTGCATGATTGAAAAACATTTTGAGAACATACACAAGTAGAGTCCTTAGGGAGTAGAATACTACATCACTATTCTTATTTATGTGCAAGGTTATTTTATCCCTTGCTCATTTTTTGAAGACAATTGTTTGTTTGAACTCCCTAATTTCTATCTTGCATGCCTAATTAATGATAAGAATCTATTAATGCATCTCATTGGTCAATTAAAATGAACAAAAACTTAGTTCTCAAGTCAAAAAACCAACTTTTTACAACTTGCTTGATTTTCTATCCTGTCATTTCCTATCTTCCTCGATCGATCCAAGTCAAATCAGGTCACTTACCTCACTATTAGAAGCCTATTTTCACCTTGGATTCTTTCATTTTGACCTCTTGAACTAGTAATCTTTGATTTTATAAGTGCCCTTTCTTGCAGCCAGTGAGCTTGAAACTGTCCTTGTTGAGAAGATAAACCTTTGGATCCTTTGATAACATGCTTGGAGAGTTTTAGTAATCTCTTTTCCATTCACTTCCATGCAAATTCAAATTCAATCAATATAACTTGGGTAAATCATCCTCCTGATCCATATGTGTTACGGTATTCACCCATTTAGTGGGCACCTTTGTGGTAGTGTTGGTATACGCCTCTTAAAAAATTCTATCATATCACCTCTCTTTTGGACAAGTCAGTGCTATTACTATCATTGTTTGGTACCAACATTTCTTAGGGTCATCCTATCACCTAGTACCTTTTCTTTCATGTTGGTTACAAAAAGATATCAAGTAAATCAAGGAAATTTACCTCAATTAGTCTTTAACCAATTACCCTTAGTTCAAACTCGCCAAAAATGTAAGGGAAAAGAACCTGTATTTGATCAATCCCAAGAGTAACCTTAGTGAGTTGAGTACACCCTTAGCATCTTCTCACTTAGACATGGATATGAGTTACACAATGACTCAATGAGAGAGAGAAGAAATCGATAAAATCCTTGATGACATATTTGAAAATATACAGGTACCCTTTTGTTTGTCAGTTCCTCTCATGAAAATCGACCAGTCTCACCCCTTATCTCAACTAGATATATGGATGCACACCAAAGGGATGAAAGGGATAAGAGGAAAGCTAATCAAGAAGAAAAATCACAACATGGAAACCAAGATGATGAACCCTATGACACTCGTGTGAATGCAACATACACCAATGACTTGTTTAGACATTCAAGACTGAGTTCACCACTCAAAACACCTTCAAGATACATGAGTGAATGACTTAAGAGAATTGAGCATGAAAAGAAAGCCTTCCTAGATGAAAAAGAGGAAGAGAAATTTAGACTCCTGGAGTTGGAGAGGAAAACCTTGTTGGAGATAGAAAGGAAAGCCTTCTAGGAAGAGCAAGATAGACTCTTGGCTCCATAAATTAATGATCAATTTAACAACATGCGTGTTGGTGGTGGAAATAACTCTCCTCCATCCACCCCTCCTAAGACTCCATGAAGTGGAAGACATTCAAGAACACCTTCATGATCTCCTAGTCCTAAAGGAAGAAGGGCTTCATGACATGATCATTATAGGAGACAAACACCTCTTAGGAACTCAAGACAACCTTCACAACATGCTCACCATGGTTCACAATATGGGGGTAGTAGCTTGAGTTTTGACCTCAACTCCCAACACTTCATGAAGATAGAACAAGAACCACTCTTCCAACTATATGTGGAGAGATACTTAGAGAAAAACAAAGACAAGTTCCTAGAGAGTTTAATCAACAAGGGTGCTAGAGTCCCCTACAACTTTGATGCAGACAAGAAGATTAAGAAGCAAGGTCCATCTCAAGAGGAAGAGATAAAAAAAATTAAGATTATGATGGAAAAGATGTTGGCACCCAAGAGTTCATTCTCTCTTGATTCAATTTGTCCTAATCCTTTTGACAAAAATGTTAGCATGAAAGACTTTCCTAGAAAGGTTGAGATCCTCAATATGACATGTATGATGGGAATGGAGATCCACATGATCACGTGCATCAATTCTATATCACAAATTTTTAGTTCCATCAAGATGACTCGTACCTCATGAGATTGTTCCCAAGGAGTCTTAAGGGTCAAGTGATGGAATGGTTCACAAACATAACTCCCCCTTTAAGACTTTCAAAGAGCTCATCCATAGATTTGTCTAAAACATTTCATACAACCTTTCAAGATCTATCACAATGTTGGACTTATGCAACTTAAAGAAAAATCAAGGGGAATCCTTTGTCATTTTCTTGCAAAGGTGGAGATGACAATGCTATTGCTACTCTAGGACCATCCCTAAAAATGAGAATATTGACATCCTTGTTAGAAACTTGGTTCCCGAAATGCAGTATGAAGTTAGGAAGATGGTTTTTGATTCCTTTGACACCATGGTTGAAACCTCATGTAGGATTGAGGAGGTTTTGAGAGAACAAGTAATTTTGACCAAACATGGAAACAACAACAACAACAATGGTCAAAATAACAACAACCCTAACAAGGATAAAGGAAGGAACTCACAATGGAATAGGAACAAATAAGTGTTCAATGATGTAGTTGCGGATTCCTCTAAACCCAAAGATCAAGTTGTTCTCCACTTTTCTAGTTATGTTCAAGCCATGAAACTAAATGTATCTAATCAATAAGAGCACAAGCCAAGATACCAAGATAAGCCTAAGAAAGAGAGATGTCAGTTTTCAAAACTTGGTGATTCATATGAGGATGTCTTGAAAAAACTCATTGCCAATAACCTTGTACATCCTCAAGATCTCACAAAGCATTATATACCTGATGTTAAGACACATTGGTGGGATGAGAAATCCTTTTGCAAGTTTCACAATGGCATTGGACATGATATTGGAAACTACTAGAAACTCAAACATATCATCCAAGATCTCATTGAGAATGGAAAACTTAAGGTAGATGGATTGAACACCAACGATGACCATAAGGCATTCAAATAACCTTTTCCCAAGTATGAGAAGGGGGAAACCTCTAAACCTAGGAATGGCAAGGCTGAGGTCAATTACACTTACATGGATGCGGAGAATGTTGTCAACATACTTGAAGTTGTAGAAGAGAATGTAAAAATGATGAGGGATAAATATCCCTATGGTTACGATCTAGACATGGACTCTCCTCCTATCTTTTATGAAGAACCCATCCTAGTGCTAAGGGGTCCTAACTCCAGAGTGTCATCTCAAACCATCCATGTTGTCACATGAATTCAAGGTCCCCTTGTCATTAGAGAACCTAGTTCAAGTCAATCAAGTAAACCAAAGCAAGTGGCATCCACGAATGTCACCTCAAAACCAACAGTCAATCCTAAATCACCCTATAATCTTTTCAATCATTTTCAAAGAACCCAAGCTCATATTTCTATCTTTGAGCTCTTAGATTTGTCCCTGAGACACAAGCAAGTCCTTGAGGATGCTTTGCATGCAGTAAACGTCCCCAACAACTTAGACATTAATCAATTCCAAAACATGGTTAACCATATTGCTAGTCCTCATTACCTTACCTTTTCAGAGGATGATGATAAAGCTTTGAGTCACCCACACAATCTTTCTCTTTATATTGAGGTCATGATCCACAAAACCCATGGTAGGTGCATGTTGATTGATGGGGGTGTTGGGCTTAATATTTTTTCCTTGAGTCTCTTAAAGATGTTGGGTTATTCTGAACAAGTCATAGATACCAAAAAAAGGATCACTATCAAAGCTTATGATGAGGTAGAAAGAAGTTCCAAGGGGTTGTCCATCCTTCCTATTAGGATTGTCCCTATTGAAAAACATGTTTTATTCCAAATATTTTATGTTGGCCCCCTAGCGTACAATATCTTACTCGGTAGACCATGGATTTGTGACATGCAAGAAGTATCATCTACCTATCATCAGTGTGTTAAGTTCCCTTACAATGGAGTAGATATTTGTATACTTGAGGATAACACTTTATCTATTAACTCAGTTTCAATGAGTGCTCATGTTCCCCTTAATAGAGAAGCAAAAGACTTCAATGCAACCTTAGCTAAATTTAAAGACAAGTTCAAGCCAGTAGACCTTAGCATGGGAGGGTATCAACTCAACTCCCTCACAAATTTACTAGTTTCACCTAGGTCTTATGGCAAGCCTTCACAAGAAATTTGACCCTCTTCTTCAGCTATGATGTTATTTGGCACATTTGTAGGGTCCTCAATGCCTATTCAAGATGAGAAAGAGGAGATAGTTGTTAAAGACTAGATTTATAGAGAAGAGAAATATGTGCACAATGAGAACTTCTCTCCCTCTCTTAAGGATTATGGAAGAAGGTATACTTTTTTCAAATAGATGATCTATCATGGACATGGTCCTCTTAGTCATTGATTGGATGCTAGAGCCAAACCCCTTGATCATGATCTTTTTGGATGGAAGTCTAAGAAGATGGTTGGCCTAGGATTTGTGAATTGCAACAAGAACACTACTCCTATCCTTGATGAGTCAAATAATGAAGATGAACCAAAATACATGCCTAATTTGACAAATCAGCAAGATATGTGTGAATATTGGGTCCCTTCCAACTTCCACTAATCTCCTTTGGGGACATTTAGATAGTCCAGTCACTCATGAGATAGTTGCAACCTTAGAACAAGATGAATCAGATGTATAAGATCCTATTAGAGAACATCAATAAAATAATCTTGTTCATTTGATGGAAGAGAAGGTGTTACCCTTGATGACATTAGAACTTCCACATCAAGACGTCCCAAACCTTCATGGTGTAAACATCCTAGTCAAAGTTTAGAAACAAGTTCATATGAGCATGAATGGGACTCCTTCTTAGATCCTTCGATAGTTGAAATAGATGTTGATGTCATCCACACTTATAGTTCTCAACCTAAGGTAGCCGATGAGTCATGTGTAGGATTAGAGGATTTGAACCCACATGTCTCCTCAGTGGATGATTCTTCACTTGTTAGGATGAATCTTGATTTGGGTAGCCTAGAAGGATACTTGATGAAATCTGACTCTTCGGTCACTAGAGATGATATCATTCACATTCACAACCTTGAACCAGTCATTGGCTTACCTCTTGTTCATCCTAACCTCATTGATTGGTCCCAATTCTATCAAGAACCTAAGCTCTTAATGTTCCAAAATGATTATGAGATAACCTATTACTTGAATGCCATTGAACCCATAGTCTCTTCCACTAGTGAACCAACTGCTAGCATGACAGAGCTAGACATCAAGTACCTTAGTCAAAAAATAAAAAGAAAAGAAAATCAAAAGAATAAGAGTTCTAATTGCAAAAACCACTATGTGGTGGTGTTAGAACCAAAAAAAGTAAAAATAAATGATGTATCCAAGGGTGAAAACCTCTTTGAGGTGCCTAAGGATGAGGTACTTGATCGTCTCCCTAGCTATTTTCAAGATAGATCTTTAGTGCTTATTGAACCAACACAAACAGTCAATTTGGGTATTGATGAGGCTCCATAGATAGTTCACTTGGCTCAGTCCTTGTCACCACAAGAAAAAGAATCTTACACTAAGTTCTTATAGAAAAAGAAGATCAACTTTGCATGGACTTATTCAGATATGCCAAAGTTGGACACTAATCTTATAATGCATCATTGTCCATAGCTTTAGGTGTCAAACCAATTAATTAGAAATTGAGAAAGATGCATCCTCACATAGCTCTCCTAGTCAAAAAAGAATTAGAGAAACTCCTTGATGCAGAGTTCATAAGAGCTATTGACTATGCTAAATGGATATCAAACATTGTACAAATTTCTCTAACATGAAAAATCCATTCGAATGTGCACATATTTTAGAGATGTCAATAGAGCATCCCCAAAGGATGACTTTCCACTTCCCAATATAGACATGATAGCGGACATGACTGAGGATTATGAGATTTATTCCTTGATGGATGGTTTTTCCAGATACAATCAGATTAAGATAGCTCCTGAAGATCAAGCAAAGACTACATTCACTTGTGCATGGGGTACCTATTGTTGGAATGTTATGCCTTTTGGATTAAAAAAGGTGGGATCCACCTATCAATGAGCTATGACAACCATTTTTCATGACATGATGCATAAAAACATGGAAGATTATGTGGATGACACCTTGGCCAAGTCTAAGAAAAGAGACACATACTTGGATGATTTAGAAGTCATTCTAGATCGCATGGAACAATTTCAACTAAGGTTAAATCCTAAAAAGTGTGCATTTGGTGTCACCTCTGGAAATCTACTAGGACTCATCATTTCAACAAAAGGAATAGAGGTAGACCCTGAAAAAGTCCAAGAAATCATAGATATGCCACCTCCTAGAAACATAAGTCAAATGAGGAGTCTTCAAGGATGTCTTCAATCCATAAGGAGATTCATTTCAAAGTTGGAAAATAGAGCTCAACCTTTCAACAAGAACTTACACAAAGGATTCAAATGTGTTTAAAATGAGGATTTTCAAAAAAGCATAGATAAAATCAAGAAATACTTGGCAAATCCTCCCATTTTAATGCCTCCTATCCTAGGGAAACCACTTATTCTATACATTTCAGAAAAAAAATCTTCCTTGGGGGCATTACTAGCTTAGCTTGATGAACATGGGAAAGAAAGAGAAATATACTACATTAGCCACACTCTTGTTTCATATGAGGTTAACTACACTAGCATTGAGAAAGCTTACCTTGCAGTTGTGTTTGCTTCCCAAAATTCATGCTATTACATGCTTGCACACACTATACACCTCATACCAAAAATAGATCCACTCAAGTATTTATTAGGTAAGGCTGCCCTCATAGGTAGACTTGCTAAATGGATGATGATCCTTTGAGAGTTTGACATAGAGTACATTGAGCATAAAGCAATCAAAGGACAAGCCATAGCAGATCAACTGGCTGATTTCCCAATACAAGATAATGCACCTATTCAAGTTGACTTTTTAGATGAACACCTCATGTATATGACTAAAAGAACATGGAAGATGTTCTTTGACTGATCCTTTATGCAAAATAGTTCAGGAGCTGGGGTGTTGTTTTTTTCTCATCATGGGTACATGATTCCTAAGTCTTACAAGTTATGGTTCCCATTTACAAACAACATTATTGAGTATGAAGCTTTAACAAATGGACTTAAGATGGCCATAGAATAGAGAATCACATAGTTACACATCTATGGGGATTTATAGCTGATAATCAACCAAGTCAATGATGAATATCAAACAAAAACTGAGAAACTAGTACCTTACAAGAAAATGGTTGATTCCTTAAAATGATACTTCACATTTGTCATGTTTCAGTAAATCCCTAGAGAAGAAAATAAAGCAGTTGATGCTATGGCTACACTTTCTTCACTCCTTCAGTTAGGGGAACATGAATCTAGATTTGAATTCTTAGTGGAAGAGCTACATCACCCTATCTATGACTTCTGATAAATTCATGTCATTTATATCCTTGTTAGTCATGATTCATCCCATCATGGTGCCATTTACTCATACCTTCATGATGGCATTATACCTAAAACCTTTAACCAATCTACTCATACCTGGTGCCATTTACTCATACCTCTCACCATTCCCTTATCTCTGGTGATTTGTATAGGAGGGGTCTAGATGGAACACTCCTTAGATGCTTAGAAAAGGAAGAATCTGACCAAGAGTTAGTTGACATCCACAAGGGCATTTGTGGGGGACATTCCAATGGTCTTGCCATGGCCCAAAGGTTGCTTAGGGCGGCATACTATTGGCCTACAATGCAGATTGATGTAGTAGATTTTACAAAGTCATGTGAAAAGTGTCAAAAGCATGGTAACTTGATACATGCTCCAGGGAGGGAGCTCATTCTTTCTATATCTCATTGGCCATTTCATCATTGGGCCTTTGATCTTGTTGGATAGATTCATCCCAACTCATCAGGTGGACACAAGTTTAACATCACTGCTACTGACTACTTCACTAAATGGGTAGAAGTTGTCTGAATTTTTGTTGCCTTGAGAAAGATGATCTCTCTATTCATTTTGAACCATATCATCTTTCAATATGGAGTGCCTTCTAAGATTATCACTAACAATGAGGGCCAGTTCAAAAATAAGGACCTTAAATAACTCTACAAGAAATTCAAGATTAAACAACATTGATCCTCCATTTACTTCTCGTAGGGAAATGGTCAAGCAAAGGCATCAAACAAAACCATTCTTAAAATCCTACATAGAATAGTTTGTAAGAGTGGTAGATATTGGCACTTATAGATAAATCCAGCTTTGTGGGCCTATAGAATGTGTATTTGTACTTGTAATACCCCAAAAATGGGCTATAAGTTCATTAACCTCTTACATCTACAAATCGAATGAAATCAACATTAAAGTCCTAATCTAAGGCACATCTAAACATCATCGAATCATAATTGATTATCCTAAATTCTGCATCAGGGAATATTCCTAGCAATATTCCTATTTATCTAATTATCTTTAATTTAATGATTATTTGGTGATAAATCACATTTATCCTAAAGTTTGATTAATTGAATATTCTCAATATTTAATTAATTAGATTTAATTCTGCCACTTAATTATTTAATTGAATTTAATTCTATTTATTCCTAAATATTATTATTTAAATTTGACAATAAATCAAAATTCCTATCATTAATTGATTAAATTCTTATTTAATTAATTAAAGCAAGTTGTCATATTTAATGATATTATTTTTGAATAAAAGTTTGATTTTAAATAATTGATTAACCCATAAATCAATTATTTATTTTCAAAAATCAGTTAAGTTGAGCATAAATCACTTTATTTATTAAATTAATTCATAAATAAAACATGCACAATCATAAAAGCAGACAACTATCAATTATCAATTAAAGTTAAACTCTATTTTGAGTTAAAACTTAGCTTTTGCATGTTTTTGTGAATTAAATTATCTTTATTATCAGATAACTCAAAAATCAAGCTGAGTTAATCTGAGTGATTTATGGCTTTCTTCCATGCACCTCCAAAGCCCTGGATTTCTATAAATTAAAGCCTTAGCTCATCTCAAAAGCATCTCATAATTTTGCACAATCACGCTGGAGAATTGCAATTGGAAGGATCAAAGCTTATTGCAAATCAACATTGTTGTGAGATCACTTTTGTTTTCATATTATTGTTAGATCATTTAGCATATCATAGCATATCAGTTTTTACATATCATAGATTTCATATCATTTTTCATTCTTATTGCATAGAAAATATCAAAAATATAGATTAATTGCATTTATTCCATATAGATCAATTGCATTCAAATCCTTCATTTAGGTGTCGTCTAGGTCACTGATCTTGATAACAATCTGAGAACATCAATCTCGCACCTACTAGAAGGCAGTAAATCGCTTGGTTAAATTAGATTTCAATTTTGCACAATTTTGATTTTTGCTAACCTCTAATGTTTTATTGAAGTGTTGTGTCTACAGGTCAGGTACAAAATTCACACACACATTTCTGGTGCCCACTGTGGGGCCCTAAAATGGGTTTCCAATTCAATTCTATCAATTTCTATCTTTTTCTCCTCAGTTTTTGTGTAAAAATATGATTTTTATTTTTTGTCCGTACAATATTCGTATGATTTTCTGATAAAAGTCATATGAATTTGAGCCTACTATCGTATGACAGTTGATTGAGTATCATTTCATCAGGCACCCACTATCATTTGGAAGCTGGATTATCATTTCATTAGACACCCAGTGTCGTACGAGTTTACAGACTATCGTCTGGGAGCATACCCACTATCGTATGAGTTTCTGACTATCGTCTGGTAATAGACCCACTGTCATACAAGTTTAGGCATCAGATTTCAATTGTCATTTCATTTTTGCATGCAGTTTGTCAGATTTGATTTTTGGATTTTGACTAATAGCTAATCTTAACAGTTGGAATTCTCTATTTTTGATTGACTCTTGCTGGTTTTGATTGGAAAAAGTGTAAAGTTTGCTAAAATCAGGTAAAAATCTACTAAGCGCATTGCATGGATCTTAGGTATTCCACTTGTGCTGATAATATTTTGATTTGGGCTTAAAATAAATCTCTCATGTGTCTAGCTTGGGTGATTCTTTTCATGCTTTTGTTTTACACACTTTCATAATTGATACTAGGTTGTGACACCTTAAGTATTTATTAGCAGTCTTAGATTACCTGTGATTGATCTAGATTGCTATCTTGGGTTATTGGACTCACTAATCCATCGGCCCCTTGTTCAGCCCTATGGTTGCAAGCTCAGCACCATGTTAAAGGGGAGGGGTCAACAGGAAAGAAGTGTTAAATGCTCCACTAGGCAACCCTTGTGTGCTTTTTGGAACTCACTTGTTTTCTAGGTTGTGGACTCATTTCTAGCTTGTGTGAGGCATTAAGTGCTCCACTTTGTGGACTCACCTCATATTTTCTTTTAGCGTTAAGTGTACCACCTTGTGCTTCTAAATACTTTTGGATAGATTTTCTTTCAGGAATATATATGTGCTCACATAGTAATTAGGCCCTATCAACACTATTCGTGATTCTTGAGAGATTGGATTCCCAGTGAAATCCTTCTTGATGATAGAATCCTTATAGGTAGGGAGGATACTTAGTGCCTTTCACATTCAACTCGGTTAGTGTGTCTTCTCTTATTGATCGATACATTCTCTCCCAGGAGAGGTTGATAGATCACATGGGGTTGACATCATGAGCTTTCATGAATCAAAATTGGTTAGTGCACCTTCTCTTATTGATTGATACATTCTCTCCCCAGAGAGGTTGATAGATCATGTGGAGTTGAAATCATAGACCTTGGTGAAGAAAAACTTTGTCTTAGCGTGTCGGATTAATATGCTTGCTTTGTTTGGGTTAAAAGTGAAAAGGTCTCAAAAACCTTGGATCTGGAACCAAGTCCCCTTGTGGTATACTATTGTGAGTCACCTTTAGAGAGGGTTAATCGTAGTAGACAATCCCTTCATAGGAAAAATTGTGTTGATGGAACCTCAAGCGGTAATAGCCATTTTTGCCATGGTAGTGACAGCCGCTATATAAATGTCCTTGTGGAAGAAATCTCCATGGGTATGGTTCATTGTTGGGTTGTCAGATCTCCCTAGTAGCTCCTGAAGATTAAGTTCTCAGACTGTGTCAAAACCTTGGTGCGTTGGGATTGGAGTTCACCCCTTTGGATCATAAAAGTTCCAGAGTCAAACCATTACTAAAAACCCTAGCAAGGCCAAATTTTCATTTTATAGGGTATATGTGCATTATTACAAAACATTTTTGGAACATACACAATTAGCGCTTATGAGGATTAGAATGAATAAGTCACTTGATTGTTCATGTGCAAGGTTGCTTTTTCCCTTGTTCATTATTTTCAGACATGCTTGAAATCACGTGCTTGTTGTTTTGCATGCTTGTTTATCTATATAGTTATTGAAAATGGACAAATCTCTTACAATCCTCAAATCTAGACATTGAAATTTGCAAACAATCCGAATCTGCAAACTCAAAATTTTGTAAAAGTTGATGTAAAATCCTTTCTGGAGTCAAAAATCATTTCAGGAAGTCAAAAGTCATACAATTTTTTTTCAAGTGTCATTTCATTACAACCCATCTGTCGTATGATTGAGTACCCAATGTCGTATGAGTTTCCATGCCAACAAATTCTCAAAGTTGAAATCTTACAATTGTCATATGAGATTTTCAACTATTGTTTCATTGCTACCCAACTGTCGTACAAGTTTTGCAACCATCATTTCATAGCATACCCACTGTCATATGAGTCTGCAGAGTGTTGTTTGGGAAAATTTTGTCAGAAAATTGTCAGAATTGCCAGATATTTAGCTTTTTTGGCCTAATTTCAGAATCTGTCGAATGAATCATTATGTCAAGAATAGAGCAGTAGCTATTAAGAATCCAATCATTTTCCTAAAGTGGCCTTTTGAATCCAATTCAGCCTTCTATTTAATCAATTTGAGTCCTTATCATCCTGTGTCAAAACCTGTCATAACTATCAATCTTCAATCAATCATCAAAATGACTAAGTGTTGTGATATCTTGTCTGCTATCTTTTGGGAACCTACCCATACATCCAGGGCATAGTATCCTTCATCCACGTCTAATCAAATCTTCAAATCAATCAAACCTTGACAAGGTTGTGTCATTTGATCATCTTGATTCAATTCATTCTTCGGTTATCTGGATCTTATTCTTTTGTTTCACTTGAGGTGAATGGTGGAGACTAGAGCTTCCTCTCACAAGAAATCTATCACCACTCTCCAAACTCCAACTCTTGAGCAACTCATCAATTCTGGTCTTTACGAGGATGATGGTCTGGGCAACTATCGATTGAAATCTAGTTACATACCTCCTCCATCAACTCATAGAGGTACTCAACATACCCCCCATCAATCTAATCTAGGAAGTCCACAAACTCCTACCATGTCTCAAGCAGGGACAAATTTTGGCTCTCAAAGAGCTCAATCTCGACATGGTGCAGATCAAGAACCCACACCTGAAGAAATTTCTTGCTATCAAAATGATGATGAATTTAACAAGATGATGAGGCATTTCTTGAAAGAAAATAGAGAAGCATACTTTTTACAACTAGCTCATCAAGGAGCTAAAATTCCTCCCAACTTTAATGTTGAAGATATCATTATGCATGAGGAAGAAACTCCACTCACAGCTATGAAAAAATAGATACATTCTTTACAAGTCAAATTTAATAGCCTTGAGAAAGAAAAGGAACCCAAAGAGTTCTCCATAGAAGCTCTATGCCCTTTTCCTTTTGACAAAAACTTGTATATGCCACCATTTCCAAAAAGAGTGGAGATGCCAAAGTATGACAAGTATGATGGACACTCTGATCCTCAAGATCATGTTAGAGAATTTTGTACACAATCAATGGATTTCATGCATGAACTGACCTATATGATGCATCTCTTCCCTCGATCTCTAGGGGGAGCAGCCATCCACTGGTTCTCTAGACTGCCTTCTACTATCAAAACTTTTGAGGAGTTGATTAAATGGTTCTACCAGCAATACTCCTACAATATTCAACATCCTGTCACCATGATTGATATCTATAATCTCAAGCAATATCTAGGGGAACCATTCCTAACATTTCTCAAGAGATGGAGGAAGAAGTTCTCTCTATATGCCAGACCTATTCCAGAAATAGAAAAACTAGAAATCTTCATCAATAACCTTGTTCCAGAAATCAATTATCCTTTACAAATGCAAGATCATACATCTTTTGACAAGATGGTGGATAATGCTATCGAAATCAAAAAAGTTCTTGTAAAAAAAGGAGAAATCACACTTCAAAAAGACAAGTACGAATTTGGATCTAGTTCCAAAGACAAGAACAAAAATTGGAACAAGAACAAGGGCATCATCATAGATGGCATTGTTGACACTGTCCATGCCCCATCAAAGGTACCTACCTACAATCTCACTCTTCGCACTCAAGCCATTAAAGCTTCAGAGAAAAAGTCTTCTCAACCATCTCAAAGGAAGCCAGAATACAAAAGATGGGATAAACATCAAAAATTTACTCCTCTAGGAGAGTCTTTAGAATCAGCTATGAAAAATCTACTGGCTGATAACATCATCTCTTTACCACCAATCTGACCAAATGGTCAGGACCCCAAACTGAAATGGTGGAGAGAAAATGAATTCTATGATTTCCATCAAAGTAAAGGTCACAAAACTAGTAGTTGCTACCACTTGAAGCATACCATTCAAGATTTGATCGATAGTGGAGACATCACAATTGACAATCCCAAGAGAAATAATGATCATACAACATTCACAAAACCCTTTCCGAAACATGGTCAAGAAGTTTCAACTTCTCAGCCTAAAATGGGGGCAAAAGTCAACTATGCCTACCCTGGAAATAATGCTGTCATCAATATGGTTGAACCATGTCTCCCTAAAAGTTGCAATGTCATCACAATTGTATGAAGAGATAGAGATCATTCCTTAGCTAACATAGTTACTTGATCACAGGCTCCAATGCATCTGAAAGGACAAATCCCAGATTCATCAAATGTCCCTACGGTGCCCTTCAATCTTTCATCTGCTTCTAAACAGAAGGCTGCTTCCAAATCTTCCAATCCAAAGGATACAAGGCCTACATCTTATAGCATTGTTCAACAACTCTAGCACACTAATGCAAAAATCTCCATGTTTGAGTTGCTTTGAATATCTCCAGCTCATAGAGCCATTCTCGATAAAGCTTTGCTTGGTTCCAATGTTCCTGATGACCTTGATTTAAACAGGTTCCAAACTATGGTTGGGCATCTTACATCTCTGCAATATATCTTCTTTTTAGAGGAAGATGACAACTCCTTGAGTCACCCACATAATCAGCCTTTGCATATAGAAGTCTTGATCTAGAACCGTAGAGTCAAACGTGTGTTGATAGATGGGGGTGCTAGCCTAAACATTTGTTCTTACAACTTGATCACACAATTGGGATTTTCAGAATTGGCTATTGATCCTCGAAAGAAGATCACCATAAAAGCCTATGATGAACAAAAAAGATCTTCTAAAGGCACCATTATCTTACCTATCAGAGCAGGTCTAGTTATCAAAGATACCATTTGTCAAGTGCTTGATCTACCTTTGGCTTACAAAATTCTTCTAGGGAGGCCATGGATACATGAAATGCAAGCTATTCCTTCTACATACCATCAATGTTTGAAGTTTCCTTGTGAAGGAGTAGAGGTTACTATCCCCGTGGATCTAAATACAACTTGCAACACCTTGAAGGAAAGTGTAGATAAGCTTGTGCCTAATAATAGAGAATCTCCCATTGAACCAACTAAAGAAGCATCCACATCTAAAATGGAAGATCTTGCAAAAGAGGTTAATATCAAAGAAAATAGTATGGGACAATATACTATCGAGCCAGTCTTATCTTTGACATCTCTCCCTATCTTGCCTAAGTCTTATGGGCAATCTTTGAAACAATCCAAACCAAACTCTAAAGAACCTCTGAAAGCATATAAAAATAATTTTGTAGTAGAACAAGTATCCAAAAAAGAGTGTGAAGAGGATGAAGCTATGCTATCATGGCTCTACAAAGATGAACCTGAATCTCAAGTTGTTCAAATTGGTGACTCTGTAGTATCCAAACTCCTTTCTAAGTTATATGGTCCAGGAGATAAATTAATAGCTAAGATAGGATATTCAGGTCAAGGGCCTCTAGGAGTCATAGGAAAAGGTTTCGTGGCACCTCTCCCACATACTGGTAGAGAAAATAAAGATAAAGTCAGCTTAGGATTTAAGAAGAAACCCTATCACCTCAAAGGTAATTGCTCTCATGTCATAGAGCAGATCGCACCAGGGGAACCTCTTCTTAAGAAAGAAGAAATAGAACCATCAGATAGTGATTCAGATAGTTCAGAACTCATCCCCTATGAAAAATTTCCTAAAGAGATCAAAGACCTTCTTGATGATAAAGATGATCCTATCAAGAGAATTAATGTAGTAGAAACACAAGAACCTACTATCAATCAAGAGATAGTTGCAACACAAGAACCAACTAATCTTCAAAACAATCAAGAAGAGGGAAGTGGTAGTGATTCTGAGACAGATTCTCATGAGTATGAATACAAATTAGAATCTGAGGGTAACCCTTCTTGGGGTATTCACCTTGACTTTACTCATGTTCTAAGATTTCCTAGAGATTCTAAATCAGAAGATGAATCTAATGACTATGAATGGGGAGTCATCCTAGAACCAAATGAGCTTATCATAGAGAAACATGTTGATGTTATTCACCAATATGCACCTCAAACCAATGTAAGTCTAGAGCAAAATGATGAACCTATTGAGTCTGATCCACCTATGGTTGAATTGGACTCCCATGATGACATTGAGCCTATTCATGAATTGAATGTCTTAAGTTGTAGTATCACCTTCAAAATCAAGCATTAGGTTAGGACCAATGATGATAGATCCATATCCGTAAACACTATCTCCCAATCTTTCCCTACTTTGACTATCAAATATCCAGAACTTATTGATCAAACCTCCACAAATCTGAGCCATGGTATTTATAACTTCCTGAATGACTATTCCCTTGCTTGCTACCTCAATGCATTTGAGCCTATGAGGACTTCCATTAGTGAACCAAGTGTCAGCATGACCGAGTCGGACATCAAATATCTTAGTGAGAAAAACAAGAGTAAAAATAAAAAGAAAAAGAGTTCTGAGGGTGAAAACCACTTTGTGGCAGTCTCAAAACCTACAAAAGTAAAAATAAAAGATGTATCCAAAGGTGAAAACCTCTCCGAGGCACCCTAAGGATGAGATATTTGATGTCCTTCCAAGTCATTTATAGGATAGATCTCTAGTTCTAATTGAGCCCACCCAATCCATCAATTTGGGTACAATAGAGGAACCACAATTGGTACATGTAGCACAATCATTATCAGAAGAAGAGAAGCAAAATTTTACAACATTCCTAATAGAAAAGAAGATCAAATTTGCATGGAAATATTTGGATATGCTAGGATTGGATCCTAATCTCATAATGCGTCATTTATCTATTGCTCCAAATGTCAAACCTGTCAAGCAAAAGTTGAGAAAGATGCATCCTCATGTTGCACTCTTGGTAAAAGCTGAATTAGAGAAGCTTCTGAAAGCCGGATTCATCCGAGTTATTGACTATGTAGAGTGGATCTCTAATATTGTATCTGTTTCTAAACTAGATGGTTCAATCAGAGTGTGCACAGACTTTAGAGATGTGAATAGAGCATGCCCTAAGGATAATTTTCCACTACCTAACATTGATATGATAGTGGACATGACTGCGGGTTTTGAGATGTATTCCTTAATGGATGGTTTCTCTGGATATAACCAAATAAAAATTTCTCCAGAGGACCAAGAGAAAACTACTTTCACATGTGCATGGGGCACCTTCTATTGGAATGTCATGCCATTTGGGCTTAAAAATGCTGGTGCTACATGTCAAAGAGCAATGACATCTATTTTCCACAACATGATGCATCAAACCATGGAAGATTATGTTGATGACACATTAGCAAAATCTATGATCAGGACTAAACATTTAAAGGACTTGAGCATGATCCTAGATAGAATGGAAAGGTTTAGTCTCTGACTAAATCCTAAGAAGTGTGCTTTTGGTGTCACTTCCAGAAAGCTCTTAGGATACATAGTTTCAAAGAAGGGCATTGAAGTTGATCTAGCTAAAGTCAAGGCTATAATAGAGATGCAACCTCCCAAGAATATCAGTCAAATGAGGACATTGCAAGGAAGAGTTCAATCTATCAGAAGATTCATATCATAGCTAGCGGACATATCACAGCCTTTTACAAAAACATTACATAAAGGTGTGACCTTTGCATGGAATGAAGAATGTGAGAAAAAATTTAACCATATCAAGAAGTATCTATCAAATCTACCTATCTTGATGCCTCCTATTCATGGGAAGCCATTGATCTTATATGTCTCTGCAATAGCCACATCACTGGGGGCATTGCTAGTGCAACATGATGAAGAGAAAAAGGAAAGAGCCATTTATTATATAAGCAGAACATTTGTGGCGTATGAAAAGAACTATTCTATGATTGAGAAAGTTTGTCTCACTATGATCTTTTCATCACAGAAATTGAGACACTATATGTTAGCTCATACCACGCATCTAGTAGAAAAAATTGATCCACTAAAATACCTACTAAGCAAGGCTTCCCTCATAGATAGACTGGCTAAATGGGTCATGCTTCTAAGAGAATTTGACATTGAATATGTTGAAAGAAAAGCTATAAAAGGTCAAGTTATTTTTGATCAACTAGCAGATGCACCCATGTTTGATGACACACCAATGCAAATGGAATTTCCAGACTCCTCTATTATGCACCTATCTTCTAGAGAATGGCAATTGTTCTTTGATGGCTCCTATACATAGAATGGATTTGGGGCAGGCATACTGTTCATAACTCCTCAAGGATACTCAATCCCCAAATCATTTTGATTAAAGTTTCCTTGCATCAACAATATTGTGGAATATGAAGCCCTTTTGAATGGTATGAAAATAGCAATTGAATGGAGAGTAACAGAACTACACATTCATGGAGACTCTCAACTTATTATTCATCAAGTCAATGATGTGCACCAAACTAAAGATGGAAAGCTCATTCCTTACAAGAGAATGGTAGATGATCTTAAGAAATATTTCATATCTATCACATTTGAAGAAATTCCTAGAACAGAGAACAAGGCTGCCGATGCAATGGCAACACTATCTACTTTATTACAATAGCCTGAACATGAGCTATGCTATGAGTTCCTGGTGGAAGCACTATCTTATCCTACATATGACTCCCCTGAAACCTGCATGATCTACACTATTGTAGGTCATGATTCATCCAGATACAAAGACCTCTTTTCCTATCTCCAAGACCAAATCATTCCCGATACCTTCAACTGCCATGAAAAGAGATACCTTATCTATGATGCCTCCCGATATGTCATCATTGGTCATGATCTATACAAATGAGGTCTAGATGGTATGCTACTTAGATGTTTAGAATGGGAAGAGTCTCAATGTGCATTAGAGGAAGTCCATGATGGTATTTGTGGGTCACACTCGAACGGTTTAACACTAGCTTGAAAAATTATTAGGGCTGGGTACTACTGGCCTAAAATGGAGAAAGAGGCCATCAAATTTGCTAAGAATTGTCAAAAGTGTCAAGTATATGGCAACCTAATTCATGCTCCAGGGAGGGATCTAATCCCCTTTACAACCCAATGGCCTTTCCATCAATGGGCATTTGATCTTATCAGGATGATTCATCCTCATTCTTCTAACAGACATACCCATATAATCACAGCCACAAATTATTTTACAAAATGGGTAGAAGTGGTCCCTTTGACACAAGCAACTCGAAAGCAGATATTGATGTTCATCTTGAACTATATCATATGCAGATATGGGATCCCTCATTCCATAATCATAGATAATGGTGGGCAATTCAAGAACAAAGACCTGGATGATTTATGTGCCAAATTCAAGATCACCCAACATTGGTCTTCTATCTACTATCCACAAGAGAATGGCCAAGCAGAGGCTTCCAACAAAAATCTATTGAAGATCTTGCACAAAACAATAAACAAAACTGGTAGAGACTAGCATCTCATGATTAATCCAGCTCTATGGGCCTACAAAACAAGTATCAGAACACCTACTGGGGCTACACCTTTCACTTTAGTTTATGGGTCTGAAGCGGTACTGCCTATTGAGGTTGAAATCCCATCACTCAGAATTAGAATGCATGGTCTAGTAACTGATGATGACTACAAAGTGTCTAGGTTACAAGGACTGGAACTACTAGATGAGCGCAGAAAAGTAGCATATGATCATCTCAAAGTATATCAGAAGAGAATGTCTAGAGGATACAACAAGAAAGTCAGACACAGAGAATTTCAGGTTGGCGATCTAGTCTTGAGAGAAAATCCTAAAAATCAATCCCATCGAGAATGCAAGGGGAAGTTTGAACCCAACTGGCTGGGTCCCTTTGTCATCACTGCTACTTTTGGCTTTGGTGCCTATCAACTCTTAATGACTGAAGGAGAATAGCTCTAAGAACCAATCAACATTTTCCATCTGAAGAAATTCTATGCCTAAAGCATTCAGTCTATGGTAAAATGTCCTAAAAAAAAAATCTTAAAAATTGGAAAATGTCCTGAAAAAATGAACATCTTGGTGAAAACCTAGCAATAGGCACCTTGATGATTCACAAAAAAATCAGAAAATATCAAAAATTCAAAAAAAATTGAAAAATGAAAAATATAAAAAAATGAGAAAAAAAAAAAAGTGCCTTGGTGAAAACTTGGAAACAGGCACCTTGGTAGAAAAAATAGAATTTCTGCCAAGATGGTGAAAACTCGGCAAATGGGTGCCACTTGTTTCAAAATGCTCCATCTATGACTACAATCTTGGTCTTTCCTAGCTTTCAGTCTTGCTTTAGTTTGTACATATCTCCCGGTTTGTTTTTGCATTCTTGTTCTCAATAAGTTGATTTGTCCACCAATCTGCTCAAGTGTCTGTATCCTATCAATGTTCAAACTTGGGGGCAATCAATGTCATATCATATGGTCTCTAGTATATCTTAGACATATCATATCCAGTCAGAGTCCTTTGAAGCTTCATCCGAGTCTGTCTGTTTGTCTTGTCTCCAGAAAGGATTTTGCATCTACAACAACGCAATCAACATCAAACATCAAACTGAGAACAATCTGTGCTTTTCATGCTTTTATCTCCTTGTATGCTTACTAATTCGCATTGAGATTTTTGCATATTGTGTCCCTTTGAGCCCTTCGATGATGTCCTCTACAGGATTTAGAGAGTGATGACTGGGGGGCATAATCTTTTCTTTGTCTTCTGCTTGTATGTAAAAATCTAACAACTTTGGAAATTCTGGATTGAAATGGTGTCCAACTGTAAGAGCCTCTATCTTGAATTGGATGGCCATGCATACCTCAACCATTGATACCTGGAAGATTCAAAGAAGTTTTGATCTAACAATTGTCTTTTTGAGTGAGTTCTTTCTCCTACTGTGAAACATGATCTTACCTAAGGATGTGAATGATAAAGGGTCACTACAGGTAATTCACACTGGATTTAGAATGATCTCTTGACTGTTTGATGTGTTTGAACGCAAAGCGTATTCCAGTCATCATGACATTTATGTTTTGATGCTTCTATAAATTGCTATATCAACACGGACATGATATTTAGGTCATCCTGGTGCTTATGCTTTGATGCTTATATCTAATCTGACATTCCAAAAACAAAATCAATATTCATATGTCCATGGTTGTTTGACCAGTGGGTGTTGTATTGGTTCCTGAGCGTTACAAATCAATATTCATATGTCTATGGTTTCATGGCTAGTGGGCATTGTATTGATTTATCTAGTTACATAAAAGTTCAATGATGATAACAAATCGACACATGATCAGTGACTAGGTCCTAGGTCTTAGGTTGCATTTCATTTTGCATGTCTCTTTGCATTTTTGCACTTTGCATGATCTCACAAATTGCTTGAATGCTTAAATGATTCTTCAAATCAATTCTTCAAATCTAACAAGAGTTGAATCTCACATGAAGGTTCCTCCAATGAAACAACCAGTAGAATCCTTTTTCGGGATCAAAATTCAAATTTGAGATCATTCATATTATTAACTACTTGCATATTCGACCTTCAATCATCACAGAAATCCAGTATTCAACTTAACTAATTATCTTACATCAAACTATCAAAATTTCAACTTGGTCAACTATGGTCAACTCATGGTTTAACCTAGTCAAACTTGGTCTTTTGGACCTCTAAATGATGGAGAATGCATTCTCGGACGTGTTTAACCACTTCTCAAATCAATTAGCATGCTTCTAAACTATCAACGCTGACTTTTTCTTATTAGATTTCAATTTTAATCTCAAAGGGGGCATGGTATTGCACATCATTCAAAGTCTGTAATCTAATTTGAAATCATATCTTTGCTAAAATCATATCTTTCCTCAGTAATCAAGACAACAACCACGTCTAGTTACTGATTCATCAAAAAAGACCTCATCACTTGGGGCAAATCTATCATCACTTGGGGCATATCAGATTCATCAAGATCCATATCAATCTGGTATTCTCCTAATCTTGTAAACTATATCAGTTTTTGCAACCATCAGATCATAGTGTTCTTTCCTTGGTTCTTCGGCAACTGAAGGATTCGGATGTGATACTTGCTAGTTCTGCTAAGTCAATCAAGTCTAGAACCGGTCACTCAGTTCTTTGCAATCCTAAGGTTTGGAATCAGGCATTTTGACACTTTTTCGCAATCCTCGGTTCATCGCTACTATAGTGAACATTATCTTTGGTCATTCAGGAGCTATTATCTTCATAATCAAATCAATATCATCATATCTTTCAATTGATTTCTATCTTGGAATCGGTTTATCTTTTGAATCAGTTTCATCTCTCTATCAAACACAAATTGTCTTTGAACCACTACGCTTCACACAGTAATTCAAAGAGGGGCAAAATGCAATACCCCAAAAATGGGCTATAAGTTCATTAACCTCCTACATCTACAAATCGAACGAAATCAACATCGAAGTCCTAATCTAAGGCACATCTAAACATCATCGAATCCTAATTGATTATCTTAAATTCTGCATCGGGGAATATTCCTAGCAATATTCTTAATTACCTTTAATTTAATGACTATTTGGCGATAAATCAAATTTATCCTAAAGTTTGATTAATTGAATATTTTCATATTTAATTAATTAGATTTAATATCTTGCCACTTAATTATGTAATTAAATTTAATTCTATCTATTATTAATTGTATTATTTAATTTTGACAATAAATCTAATATCTTATGAATAATTGATTAAATTTTTATTTAATTAATTAAAGCAAGTTGTCATTATTTAATAATATAGTTTTTAATAAAAGTTTGATTAAATAATTGATTAACCCATAAATCAATTATTTATTTTCAAAAATCAGTTAAGTTGAGCATAAATCACTTTATTTATTAAATTAATTCATAAATAAAAAATGCACAATCATAAAAGTAGACAACTATCAATTATCAATTAAAGCTAAACTCTATTTTGAGTTAAAACTTAGCTTTTGCATGTTTTTGTGAATTAAATTATCTTTATTATCAGATAACTCAAAAATCAAGCTGAGTTAATCTGAGTGATTTATGGCTTTCTTCCATGCACCTCCAAAGCCCTGGATTTCTATAAATTAAGGTTTCAGCTCATCTCAAAAGCATCTCATATTTTTGCACAATCACGCTAGAGAATTGCAATTGGAAGGATCAAAGCTTATTGCAAATCAACATTGTTGTGAGATCACTTTTGTTTTCATATTATTGTTAGATCATTTAGCATATCATAGCATATCAGTTTTTACATATCATTTTTCATTCTTATTGCATAGAAAATGTAAAAAATATAGATTAATTGCATTTATTCCATATAGATCAATTGCATTTATTCCATATAGATCAATTGCATTCAAATCCTTCATTTAGGTGTCGTCTAGGTCACTGATCTCGATAACAATTTGAGAACATCAATCTCGCACCTACTAGAAGGCAGTAAATCGCTTGGTTAAATTAGATTTCAATTTTGCATGATTTTGATTTTTGCTAACCTCTAATGTTTTACTGAAGTGTTGTGTCTACAAATCAGGTACAATTTTCACACACATAGTACTCCTACTGGGGCTACTCCTTTTTCCCTTACATATGGCACTGAAGCAGTGTTACCTTTAGAGGTTGAGATTCCTTCACTTAGAGTTTCTCTCAAAGGTCTAGTTATAGATGAAGACTATCACACCATGAGACTTCAAGAGTTAGAACTTCTAGATGAGATATATCAAGCATCATTTGACCATATGAGAGTTTTTCAAAAGTACATGTCCAAAGCCTTCAACAAAAAGGTTTTCCCTAGAGAATTCCAAGTGGGAGATCTTTTCCTATGTGAAAATCCTAAGAATCAACAAAATAGAGATCAAAAGGGAAAATTTGAACCTAATTGGCTTGGACCTTACATCATTACAACACCTTTTGGGACAAGTGCTTATTTACTATCTATAACAATGAGAGAGTAGATCCCTGATCCTATCAATGTATTGCACTTGAAGAAGTTCTATCTAGGGGCATCCTTTGTACATACTTATTGATCCTAAAAAAATAAATGATATATTGTTAATAATTCTAAAAATCCAAAAATTTCTTGAAAAAATGATCATCTTAGTGAAAACATAGCAATGGGAGCTTTGATGTATCTCCAAAAGTATATATATATATTGCAAAAATACAAAAAAATTCAAAAAAAAGAAAAAAAGAAAAAAAGAAAAGAAAAAGTGCCTTGGTGAAAACCTAGAAACAGGCACCTTGGTAGAAATTTTATTTTTTTATAAAAGTCCTAAAAAAAAAATTGCAATAAAATCCAAGTGGTGAAAACCTAGAAATGGGCACTACTTGAGGCCTTTGCACCCCTGTTTCTTAGCACATGTCCTTGACACTTAGCCTTTCTCCATCATACCTTGTCCTTGTTGCCTTGGTTTGGAATTGGTCTTTGTCTTTGACTAGGGGGCATAATTGTGTTATCTTTGGTCTCTTGGATGTGTTAATCTTTAGGGCACCTCAAAAATGGTATTTTTAAACACCACCCCAACTACGTTTTTCAACACAACCCCTAACATCGAGTGTTTTTCAACACTTATCGGTTTGGTCTTACCCAGTTTTATCATGTGATCTTACCTACTTGCAAGCATTTGATCCTTATCCTTGGAACTCAGTATCAGTTAACACACTTAAATTTTTAAACACAACACTTAATGCTTGAGCTATGTCATGATCTTTTCTAATAAGTCTCTTCGGTATGCATAACTAGAGGACTTGGGGTACGGGGCATGTTTTTATTTTCTTTCTGCTTGTGGGTGTGGCCTTGAAACTCTAGAGTGTCTTTTGTTGTCCCCTTGAAATACTTAGGATATTTGAGGCATCATCCTTGACTTTTTTGCACAACCATTCTTATGGTCATCTTGGCATCTATGCCTTGATGCGAGCGTGGTTTTTCTATATTAAATTGGGTAAGCTAACATTGAAGTCATCTTGACGTTTATGTCTTTGATGCTTATGTTATAATTTTTCCACATTCCAATCTGATATAAATCATATTGGTATCTTCATAGTTGCGCTTATGACTAGTGATGATTGTGTGATTTTCCAAAGCCGGTTAATAATGGCCCAATGATGAAAATGAGTTCCTTAACATTATCTAATGAATGATGAACACAAAATCTTATGTTACAGTTTCTCTATTACAAGTAAACTTTTGCATTTTCATGTAGCTTGCATTGTTAGAATTCATGTTACTTTGCATTTTTAGGCTGCATTAGGAGTTTGAGAGGGTTTTCCTTCATCTTTATTTTGGACTTTTAATCAATTGTGGTCATGTTTTGATCTTCATTTCCTTATCTTTTTTCGTGATCTCAATCGCAAATTTCTATCTTAAATAGTTGATTGATTTTGGGGCATTCTCTTTCTTAAGGAAAATCCTCTTTCTTCTCTCCATTTATTTCCACCTCTTCCAAACTTTTATCTTCCATTTGCTTTCACCCCACTTATTTGTTGGAGATTTTCCAACAAGTCATTGCTGACTGTATGTTTGTCATTTATGACAACATATGGTAAGCAGCATGCATGGAAGCCTGATGGAGAGATATTTGAGCATATGTTGCATGGATATGATATCAGCATGATATCATAGACACAGAGGTTGATTCTAAGTAAAGATAGTTGTACAATTGTGTATATCAGTAAGTGTTTCTAACAGGTCCTAGGAATAGTTCTGTATATGATTTGCAGTACGGTTGCAGTAGATCCTTGTGCATTTATATTTATGTTGTAGATGTATGTATTATGTTATGTTTATGGACATAGAGTCAAATATGTAGTACAAGTTGAGTTATGAAGTCTCTAGTTGATAGTCACAGTTTCTTGAGTCTATCTGGAAGAGCTAATAGTGTTTATATGATTGCGGTAGTTGCACCTATCATCTCAGTATACACACTTGGATTTTTTTTAAGAAGAGAGTTAAGGATGTTTGGTTAAGAGTGAATAATGTAATTCAGCATAAGAACAAAGTTGGCGTTAATTTAGTAGAGATGACTATGTTTAGCATTGCGTCTACTCACATAAAATTGTGTAGTCCTAATTTATGTTGCATGCTTAGTAGAACTAATTGAGATGTTATTAGAGAGTCTCATTGTTTCTCTAATATGAATTCAAGTATTGTGCCATTATAAAAAGGTCTATGTGACAAAGAAGAAAGTGTATGCTATTCATTGGAACTGATCAAGACAACAAGTCTACGTGCAGTTCACCAAGATCCAGATATAGCGTGTATCTATTAAATAGAAGGTTGCAACCTTCACCCCTTTGAGCAATGTCCTCCTGGAAAGTGCATCCTTACCCCTAACAGGGTTAATTGTAAAAGACTCCTAATAGGATTTGACCCTTGACTAGGTCATTGTACTTATTGCATTGTAAAGATGAACTCCTAACAGGGTTGTAAGATCTTCTAACAGGGATCATAATACACTAGTGAATTTCTTAGTGGGTGTCAATTCCCACCAGGGTTTTTACCTATTTGGGTTTCCCCATAACTAAAATTGTGGTGTTGTGTTAAGTGTTCTTTTATTGTGTTTATGCTTAATGTTCTTATGTTCTTAATTGGATAAAGAATTGAATCTTATAGATAACTAATTCAACCCCCCCCCCCCTCTCAGTAATCTATTGGGACTATTCCTAACAATTGGTATCAGAGCCAAGTGCCTCTAAGAGAAAGTTTAATAGGTTGAGATTGATTAGATGGAATTCTTTAAAAAAGAAAGTCCTAAGTTTGATGGAGAGAATTATCTTGACTGGAAGAACTAGATGATGACACATTTGAAGTGCATTGTCTTTGACATTTTTGAGGTAGCTACTTAAGAAACTGAGATTCCTTCTTTATCAGATCTTACTAAGGAAGATGCAACTCTTAATAAAAAGGAGTTGTTTACTTCAAATGCCCTTACCAAAAAATCCCTCATCAGCACCTTGTTTGACAGTAAATTTTTAGAAATCAAGAAGCTAGATAAAGCCTACAAGATTTGTAAGTATCTAGAAGACATGTTTGAAGGAGACATCCAAGCCAAGAATGCACGTAGAAAAACACAGAAGAAAAAATACAATACATTGGAGATGCTACCTAAAGAGAGCATTAGAGCCTACAATCAAAGGATTAATGAAGTAGTTTTAGGAACCATAAACAATGGTGGAGAGAAATCTGAAGAAGACATCATGGATAAGCTGATGACTACTTTGACACCAGAATATGAGAACAAGATAAACATCTTGGAACAGACTATACCATTCTCAAAAGAATTCAGAAGAGAGACCTTAATTAGCAATATTTCAGCCTTTGAGATATCAAGTTTGAAGACAAAGCCTAAAAGTGAGACAGCCTTCAAAGCTTCAGTCCATGGTAAGAAATCTTTGAACACCTCTGGTAATTTTGATGATGATGATGAAGAAAAAACACTAGATAATTTCATTTCTATGATTGCTAAAATATAAAAGAAAGGAAAAGGAAAATATGAAGGTCAATTACCATTCAAATGCTTTTCATGTAATAATATTGGTCACTTTGCATCTAAGTGTCCTACAAGAGTTAAGAAGCTCAAAAATAACTATAAGCCTAAGTATACAAAGGAATGTTACTATGCTGGAGATGGAGTATTAGATGAAGAATCAACAAAGGATGAAATTGGATTCATTGCCCTTGATGAAAAGAATGCACAAGAGTTGGCACTAATTTCAGAAGCTAACATCAAGATAGATTGGATCATTGATAGTGGTTTCTCACATCACATGACATGAGACAAAGATAGATTTTTTACATCTGGATAGGTACAAAGGTGGCATGGTTAGATTTGGTGACAACACTCCTAAACCTATCATAGGTAGAGGAGCCATCACCTTGGATGGAAAGAACATCATTGATGATGCTCTTTATGTTGATGGTTTACAACATAACCTATTAAGTGTTGGATAGTTTCTTGACAAAGGTTACCAGTTGGAGTTCAAACATAACAAATGCATCATTAACAACAAGGAAGGAGAAATGATTACATCAGGATCAAAGACTAAAGGTAATGTTTTTCATCTTAATCCAAAAGCAAGTTATTTTTTTGCTAAAGTAGATGATAGTTGGTTATGGCACAAAAGACTATGTCACATCAATTTTGATAATATAGTAAAGATAAGTAATGTAAAGGAAGTAAGAGATCTTCCTAGCATTGCAAAACTAGTAGACACAATATGCAAGGAATGTGTGATGGGAAAGCATATAAGGAATTCATTTAGAAGCAAGCATAATTTGGTAGAGAACAAGTTGGATCTGATACACACAAACCTATGTGGACCAACTCAAATAAGATCATACTATGGCGAAAGGTATTTCATTTTATTTGTTGATGATTATTCTAGAATTATATGGGTTGCATTCTTAAAGGACAAATCAAAAGCATTTGACAAGTTCAAAATATTCAAAGCTAAGGTTGAAAATGAGTCTGGATTGAAGATTAAATGTATGAGATTAGATAGAGGATGAGAATTCACCTTTGATAGATTTTATGAGTAATACAAAGAACATGGGATAAAGAGACAACTAAGTACCCCTAGAACCCCTCTGCAGAATGGAATTGTAGAGAGAACAAATAGGATCATTCTTAACACAGTGTGAACCATCATGATTGAAGGAAAGGTTGCACACACCTATTGGAGAGATGTGGTCAATACTGCAAGCTATACTATCAATAGAATTCAATTAAGGCTAGGCACATACAAAACAACTTATGAGCTATGGTTTGGAAATATACCTATAGTAAAATACTTTAGAATCTTTGGAAGAAAGTGCTACATCAAGAGAGATGAAGCAATTGGCAAGTTTGATGCAAGAAGTGATGAATTTATTTTTCTTGGTTACTCTACTAAAAGCAAAGCTTATAGATGTTTTAATCTAAGATTGAAGAAGATCATTGAAAGTTCTCATGTTAAGATTGATGAGAAGTTTATGATTCAAGAGAGATACCATGATTATGCACCTATGGTTGAAGAAGAACCTAGACCAACCAGTAGTGAAGCAGTTGTTGAAGAAATGTTTGAAAGCATAGATGTTCTATTAAATGACCTTGAAATAAGTGAAGAAGAAACACAAAAGGAAGATGAAAAAGTCACACCTAATGTTCCTAAATTCACATCTAGATATCATTCAAAGGAAGACATCATTAGAGATCAGAGAAGAAAAGTCATGACAAGATCAAAAGAAAAGAGTTCCACAACAAATGAAGAGGTATGTTTACTATCATAGATTGAACCCTTAAGTGTTGAAGATGCATGTAATGATTTAGATTGGCGTGAAGCAATGAAATAAGAGCTAGATCAAATATTTAAGAATGATACATGGGAATTGGTCCCTAGGCCTAGTGATAAGAATGTGATTGGAACCAAGTGGATATTTAGAAATAAGATGAATGAAGATGGAACAGTGGTAAGAAACAAAGCAAGACTAGTATGTAAAGGATATGCACAAAGAGAAGGAATTGATTATTTAGATACATTTTCCCCTATAAGTAGATTAGAAGCCATAAATTTATTTCTAGCTTACATACATTCAAGAACTTTAAGGTATACCAGATGGCTATTAAGTTGGCATTCTTGAATGGAGAGTTGAAGGAAGAAGTATACATTGCGCAACCAGAAGGATTTACTTTATCAGACAAACTTGATATGGTATGTAGATTGAAGAAATCCCTCTATGATGAACTACAATTGATTTGAATACATTGTATAACTTTAAGATCTGTGATTTAAGATCACTAATGCTGATTAGATATCTAAGATGATTAAATCAGTAATATGTTGTCATTGATGTCAACTAGTTTTGACAGCACTTATCTTGTAAGTTACTATACCCAAACATCTATAGAAGAAGAAGAAAAGAGATGAAGAATAGATATATCTGCATGAGGAAGATGGATATGATAGATAAGGATAAGGTATAAATTGGGTAACTTATGGATGAGTCTATGACCTTATGTTATTGACTTGATTATGTTGCATTTATCTATGATGAAGGATAAGAGCAAATTGCACAAGGTAGTGTTGTCGGTTAATGAACCATTTCAGTATACACTGACACAGTGTAGTGTATACCAATCACAGTACAAACCAATCTTGCATTCACTGACACATTTCTTTGTTAACCAAGTAGAAGAAAAGAACTAAATGACTAGTTTAGCCAATGGAAGTTGATGAGCTATAAAGTACCTCAAAATCAGAGATGAAGATAATGTTTGTTACCAAGATCAATGGTTAACATGATTTGAAGAATATCTAATGGATTGAAACAACAAGTTTTACTAACACATCAACTGAGGAAGGTTTAAGAGAAAAAATTGACAAAGGAGATTAAGTGAAAAAATTTGATGGATGGAATTAAAATGGTTTACTCATCCATTTTAGAGACTAGGATTTCATGATGAAATCATGCCAAAAGAAGGAGACTACAGAGATATCACATGAAAAAGCTTCATGCATGCCTGATCAGACTGGTTAAGGAGAACCAAACTGCAGAGATTATCGAGCATTAGAAAGCTATCATCGAGTGACAGTAAGTTACTGAATATTGATTGAAATAGAATTGAAATATTGATCAGAGGATTTGAATGAGCTTAACATAGATTTGATAATCTAAAATGAAGTTGTGTTGTGATTAGATCAACTATTATTACATTTTAACCATTGTAAATAGAGAAATCTCTTAACAGAGTGAACTCGAAAGTCTTGTAATGTCATTCATAGAGTGTACATTTGTTATCCTATCAACCCCATAGTGAATGTTGGTTGGATGATAATGGTTGGTCTAAAATCCTCTAACAAGGTCACACCTCATAGTGTGTCTATAACCTTTAATAGGGTTGGGTCTTCACCGACCTCACTTCAGAAGAGTGAACAATTTTTGGGTTGTCGGTCCCAAGTGGTTTTTCCCTTCACAGGGTTTCCACATTAAATCTCTTATTTTATGTGTTGATTGTGATGATTGTTTGTTATCATACTTTACATGTTGCATATTGGATTTGATCGATAATCATTATATATTATTAATTGGTAACTGGTAAAAGCACAGATCGAATACTATTTTAGTTTACCGAGCTGTAGAAGTTTTAGTAAATTGTTTTTGGATATACATTTTGTGATTGGGACTGTGGATAACTGATTCACCCCCCTCTCAGTTATTCTAACAATTGGTATCAAAGTGTTGGTTTCTTGGAATAGAGTTTTAAGGACTTTAGCACAAAGATATCAAAATGTATAAGAGGGAAGTGCCAAAGCTAAACAAGGATAACTTCACAGTATGGAAAAGTTGAATGAAGTTGCATGTATCTGGAATTGGGAATTCCACCCTGACACTAATGGAGAATGGCTACATTGCACTACCCACTGGTCCCTTGACCCTTGATCAACTAAGAGATAGGCATGAACATAATGTTATTAAGATGGAGATTGCTACTACCTGTACCGATGTCAAATTTGAAGATATTAAAGATTGCACTACTACTAAAGGTATGTGGGATAAACTTGCTCAAGTTTATAGTGGTGATGTGAATGTCAAAATAGCTAGAGCTAAAAGCTTAAGGGGAGGATTTTATGATATGAAGATGAAGGAAGGAGAAAATATTGTGCAGTAGACAAATAGACTGAAAGAGGTAGTACATGCTATTAGAGCATCTGATGCTATTATTGATGAAGAGACAGTGGTAAGAAAAGTTCTCAGAACCTTATTATCAATTTATGCAATCAGAATATCTGTGATTCATGAAACAAGGTTTGCATGTAGTAACAAGCTTACTCTTGATAATCTAATTGGTAAGCTTACAACCTTTGAACTGAATAACTTTGACAATAGTGTTGTACCATATATTGAATATTCTTTTGTCTTCACTGAAGATTGGTAAGTATAGTAGCAGAAATAAGAATGATGGTAGTGATAGCAATACTGATGATGAGCTTGATGAACTTGAAGCTGTTATGGCCAAAAGGCTACCTAAAGGTAAAGGAAGGTATAGAGGTAAATTACCTTTAGCATGCTTTAATTGTAAAGAGGTTGGTCATATTGCTACTAGATGTCCACATAGGAAAGATGATGACAAAAATAAAGACCGATCTGGTGAAGGAAGCTATGGGAGAAGAGGTAACAGAAGTTACTGACACTACAACAGAGATAACTAAGACAATAATGATAAAGGCAAGAAGTGTGCTACATTGCAAAAGATTTCATTGATACCAATACTGATGAAGATGTGGAGGTAGTATTTGTTGCAATGAGAGACATCACTTATCTCTAAGGTTAATAAAAATGATACATGGATTATAGATAGTGGCTGTACACATCACATGACTGGTGATGAAGAGAAATTTGATCATCTTGAAGAATACAATGGAGGATCTATTAGAATGGGTAATGATGCACCCTGTATGGTTAGAGGAAAAGGATCCATGGTGATAAATGATAAAATTAGATGTGACAATGCTTATTGGGTAAAAGGTCTAAACTATAATTTGCTAAGTGTGGCATAGCTAAACAATTTAAGCCACCGAGTTGCTTTTGAGAGCAAGAAAGTGAAGATATATGATGATGGAGGAAGACTTATTGGAACTATAACATAATCGAGAGGTAATTTGTTTTATCTTGATAATGATCAGTCTTCTTGTTTAATGATGAAAGATGAAGATGCATGGTTGTGGCATAAGAGGTTATGTCATGTGAATTTTGATAACATATTAAGATCAGTAAAAAGAAAAAGGTTAGAGGTCTGCCTAACTTATCTAAGCCTGATCATGTTATGTGTCATGAATGTCAAAAAGGTAAAATGAAAAAATCTAGTTTCAAAAGAAAAGATTATTCAACAAAGAAATTACTTGAGTTAGTGCATACCGACCTATGTGGTCCTATGAGAACTCAAAGTTACTATGGAGACAGATATTTTATTCTTTTTCTTGATGATTATACTAGATTAATGATAGTCATGTTCTTGAAGGAAAAATTAGAGGTATTTAAGATGTTCAAGTGGTATAAAGAAAAAGTTGAGAAAGAGACTAGTAAAGAATTGAAATGCTTAAGATCTAACCGAGGTGGTGAATTTATTTCTAATGAATTTACTAACTTTTGTAATGAGCATGGTATTAAAAGATAGGTCTCTGCACTAGAACACCACAACAAAATAGAATAGTTGAAAGGAGGAATAGGTCAATCATTGACTATACAAGGACACTGATGTTACAAAAGAATGTTGCTTAGACATACTAGAGGGAAGTTGTCAGCATAGCTGTTTATGTTTTGAACCAAGTACAACTGAAGGACACTAATAAGACATCCTATTAGTTATGGTTTGGTCACAAACCCACTGTAAGTTATTTCAAGATTTTTGGAAGTAAATGTTTTATTCTAAAAGATGAAAGAAATGGGAAGTTTGACTCAGAAGGTGATGAAGGGATATTTTTGGGATATTCCACTAAAAGTAAAGCATACAAGTTTCTTAACAAGTTAAATAATAAAATGATTAAAAGTACTAATGTTTGAGTTGATGAGTTTGATGATAAGAATGCAAAGGAAAGCACAAAGGAACTAGAAGACTATGATAGATTTAGTTACATTGAACAACTAGAGTATCTACCGACACAATAAACAGCGATAATTGGTTCGCAGGAAAACAATACTAAGGAACAAGAAAGAGAAACCGAAGAGCAAGAAGCATCCACTGAGAAAGAAAATGAACCTCCATAGGATGAACACGAAAGAAGAGATAGGATACTGGTGAAATTTTTTAGAAGACATCATCCTGAGACATAAATCATTGGAAACAGACAAGCAGGCATGCAAACAAAGAGTAAAGCAAGACAAGGTACATGTCTAGTTTGTGAATATGAACCAAAGAATGTAAAAGTTGCATTAGAAAATGATGAATGGGTTAATGCAATGAAAGAGGAAATAGAATAGATAGAGAAGAACAAAACTTGGAGTTTAGTACCCAAATCTAAGGACAAGAATGTTATCAGTACTAAGTGGATATTTAGAAACAAGCTTAATGAGAATGGAGAGGTAACAAGGAACAAAGCTAGGCTAGTATGCAAGGGATATGCATAGGAGGAAGGAATAGATTATTGTGAGACTTTCACACCTGTTGCTATATTAGGAGTCAGAATGTTACTTGCATATGCTACACATAAAAAGTTCAAAGTTTACCAAATGGATGTTAAATAAGCTTTTCTAAATGGGATACTTGAAGAAGAAGTCAACATACAACAACTTAAAGGGTTCGTTGATCTAGAAAAAAAAGATATGGTATGTAGATTACATCAAGCTTTCTATGGTTTGAAGCAAGAACTAAGAGCCTGGTATGAGAGGCTACATAACTATTTTCTGAGTATTGGATTTGTTAGAACAAGTGAGAATAGTAATCTATACATGAAAGGAAATTCTGATGATACTATCTTGATTGTTGAGATATTTGTGGATACCATAATATTTGGAGGACAAGATCAAATCTATAAATCAATTTCTAATGAAATGAAAAGTGAATTTGAAATGTCTATGTTTGGAGAGATTAAGTTCTTTCTAGGCTTACAAGTGATTCAGCAGAATGATGGTATATTCATCACACAATCTAAATATATAAAGGAAGTCTTGAAGACATTTGGCATGGAAGATGCTAAACCTATGGGAACACCAATGGCTACTAGATGTAAACTGACTAAAGAAGATGGAACTACTGAGGTAAACCAGACACTATACTGATCCATGATTGGTAAGTTAATGTATGTAGTTCACAGTAGACCTGATATAGCACATGTTGTTGGAATAGTTGCTAGATTTTTTGCAAACCCTAGAGAGTCACACATGGTTGATACAAATAGAATCTTAAGATACCTGAAGAAAACTAAAGATTATGGACTATGGTATCCTAAGAAAGGGAAGTTTGAACTAAAGGTATACACTGATGCTGATTGGGCTAGAAATGTGGATGATAGAAAGAGTACCACCGGAGCAGCATTCTTCTTTGGTGAAAGACTTGTTACATAGACAAGTAAGAAATAAGCTTTCATTTCTAAGTCTACAGCTGAAGCAGAGTATGTTGCTACTACTACTAACTATTCAAATATTTCATATATCAAGAAAGTGTTAGAAGGAATGAATGAGGTAATCACTGAGCCAGTGATTATATATTGTGATAACACTAGTGCTATCAATATTTCAAAGAATCAGGTGATGCACTCTAAAAAAAAGCATATATCAATTAAGTATCACTACTTAAGGGGACAAGTACAAGAGAAGAAAGTTAAGCTAGAATTTGTTACATCAAAAGAACAACTTGCTACCATATTTACAAAGCCTCTACTGAAGGATACATATGAATACTTGATGACTAGACTTGGGGTCCGTCCCCTATCTACCAGTCACTAAGGTGATCTAGAGGTTGCATTAGCCTGATCTTATTAGAAGGTCATACATATTGATGCAGCGGAGTTCACACTTTGGATTTCTATCTAAGGTTGTGAAAGATTGAAGTACTGGAACTGATTTCCATAATAGTATACCAAGATATAGAGAATGCACTGAACAACACAGAGTTACATGGATACTACAGAGCTGTATGTTTTTATTGTTCTTTGGCATTGTTGTCAAAGGGAGAGAGATCAAAATGAAGAATATGGAGCCAAAAACAAAGGAAGAGAGACACAGAAAAGAGATCTCAAAAGATCATACCTACAGAACTTAGTTTGCACTTGCAAATGCTTTTATGTAACATAGTGATTAAACATATTAAGCTAGGGAGAGCTTGTACCATTACAACATTTGTTGACAGAGTTGTAGAATACATGTTTGGTATGTGTATGGTATATTTCATATTTCTTGTGTTGCCATCAATGCCAAAGGGAGAGATTGATGGACTACAACTGATTTGAATACATTGTATAAATTTAAGATCTGTGATTTAAGATCACTGAGTTGCTGATTAGATATGTAAGATGATTAAATCAATAATATGTTGTCATTGATGTCAACTAATTTTGGCAATACTTATCTTGTAAGTTACTACACTCAGACATCTGTAGAAGAAGAAGAAAAGAGATGAAGAACATATATATATACATGAGGAAGATGGATATGAGAATAAGGATAAGGAATACATTGGGTAACTTATGGATGACTCTATGACCTTATGTTATTGACTTGATTATGTTGCATTCATCTATGATGAAGGATAAGAGAAAATTGCACAAGGTATTATTGTCAGTTAATGAAACATTTCAGTATACATTGACGTAGTATAGTGTATACCAATCACAGTAAAAACTAAGCTTGGGTTCACCGACACATTTCTTTGTTAACCAAGCAGAAGAAAAGAACTAAATGACTAGTTTAGCTGATGGAAGTTGATGAGCTATAAAGTACCTTGAAATCAGAGATGAAGATAATGTTTTTTATAAAGATCAATGGCTAACATAATTCAAAGAAGATCTAATAGATTGAAACAAAACATTTTAATGACACATCAGCCGAGGAAGGTTTAAGCGGAAAAATCAACAAAGGAGATTAAGAGGAAAAATATGATAGATGGAATTAAAATAGTTTACTCATCTATTTAAGAGACTAAGATTTTATGATGAAATCATGCTGGAAGAAGGAGACTGTAGAGATATCACATGAACAAGCTTCATGCATGCCTGATCAAACTGGTTAAGAAGAACCAAACTGCAGAGATTATTGAGCGTCAGAAAGCTATCACCAAGCGATAGTAAGTTACTGAAAATTGATTGAAATAGAATTGAAATATTGATTAGAGGATTTGAATGAGCTTAACATAGATCTGATAATCTACAATTAAAGTTGTGTTGTGATCAAATCAATTGTTGTTACATTTTGACCATTTTAAATAGAGAAATCTCTTAACAGAGTGGACTAAAAAGTCTTGTAATGTCATTCATAGAGTGTACATTTGTTATCCTGTCAACCCCATAGTGAATGCTAGTTGGATGATAATGGTTTGTCTAAAATCCTCTAACAAGGTCACACCTCACAGTGTGTTTGTAACCTTTAACAAGGTTGGATCTTCACTAACCTCACTTTAGAAGAGTGAACAATTTGTGGGTTGCCAGTCCCAGGTGGTTTTTCCCTTCACAGGGTTTCCACATTAAATATCTTGTGTTATGTGTTGATTATGATGATTTTTTGTTATCATACTTTACATTTTTCTTATTGGATTTGATCGGTAATCATTATATGTTATTAACTAGTAATCGGTAAAAGCATAGATAGAATACTATTTTAGTTTACCGAGTTGCAGAAGTTTTAGTAAATTATTTTTGGATATACATTTTGTGATTGGGATTGTGGATAACTGATTCACCCCCCTCTCATTTATTCTAACACTCTATTGACTTAAGCAAGCCCCTAGAGCATGGTATGAAATACTTAATGGTTACTTGACTAAGATTGGATTCAAGAAAGGAGTAGTAGATTGTAACTTATTCATAAGAGAGACATCTAATGGACTATTGTTAGTTGCTATATTTGTTGATGACATTATATTTGGTGGTAATGATAAGCTTAGTGCATAATTTGCTAAGGAGATATAGAACTAATTTGAAATGAGCATGATTGGTCCTATCAAGTACTTTTTGGGATTGAATGTGTAGCAAACAGACAAAGGTATATTCATAAATTAGACTAAGTATGTGAAAGAGATCTTGAAGACATTCAAGATGGATGATTGCAAGATAGTAAGTACCCCTATGATAATAGGATGCAAGCTTTCAAAAGAAGATGATTCAGCAATAGTAGACATAACCTTGTATAAGTCTATGATTGGTAAACTTAGATATCTTACTCAAACCAGACTAGACATTTCCAATGCAATTGGTATTGTTGGAAGATTTGCAGCAAAACCAAAGCAAAGTCATCTCATGGTAGTAAAAACAATATTCAGATACTTGAATGGAACCTTAGACTATGGTTTATGGTATCCTAATTCAAAGAATGTAAAGCTTCATGTATATACAGATGTAGATTGGGTAGGATGCGTGGATGATAGAAAGATTACCTCTGGAGGAGTTGTATTCCTTGGAGATAGACTTGTTACTTGGACAAGTAAAAAGAAGAATTGTATCTCTCAGTCAACAGTAGAAGAAGAGTATGTAGCAACAACATTAAATTATTCTACAATTGTGTGGATCAAGAAGATGATAAAAGATTTTGGTATTCAGATTGACTACCCTATTATTATTCATTTTGATAACACTAGTACTATCAATATGTCAAAGAACCCTATGATGCATGCAAAGACAAAAATATTGAGATAAAATATCACTTTCTAAGAGACAAAGTAGCAGAGAAAGAAGTAATGGTGGACTATGTGAGTATAAAAGATTAGCTAGCAAACATATTCACAAAGCCTTTACCTAAAGATACTTTTGAGTATCTTAGGGAGAAGCTGGGAGTAATTCCCTTCCTTGAAATTGATTAGAGATAGTAGGAGTGCATCAGTCCCCAGTGACTAATGAAAGGTTGAATACTCTACCTGAGGAGTTGTACCAGTGCTTAATGTTTTTGGTGCCCTTTACCATTGATGTCAAAGGGGGAGTAGTATATAGTCATGAAAAATATTAAAATAAGGAATATATAGCAATAAAAAATAAGTAAAAATGGGGAGTAAAAATTCAGTCATGGGAAGTAGTACAGTTGAGGAAATAGAGAATATTGAATAATATTGCAACAATTGGAGGATACTTCCTTGGGGAATTTTTGTTGAGGAAATGGAGAATGTTATAAAAGAATTGAACGTATGGATTGGTAGTGTTTTTCATTCCATATGTTACCATCAATGCCAAAGGGGGAGATTGTTGGAGATTTGCTAGCAAGTCATTGTTGACTGTATGTTTGTCATTGATGACAACATATGGTAAGTAGCATGCATGGAAGCCTAATGGAGAGAGCTTTGATCATATATTGCATGGATATGATATCAGCATGATATCATAGATGCAAAGGTTGATTCTAAGTAAAGATAGTTGTACAGTTGTGTATATTAGTAAGTGTTTCTGACAGGTCCTAGGAATAGTTCTATATATGATTTGCAGTATGGTTGCAGTAGAGCCTTGAATGTTTATATTTATGTTTTAGACATATTTATTATGTTATGTTCATGGATGTAGAGTTAGATATGGAGTACAAGTTGAGTTATGAAGTCTCTAGTTGATAGTCATAGTTTCCTGAGTCTATTTGGATGAGTCGACAATTTTTATATGATTGCGATAGTTGCACCTATCATCTCGAAATGTGTGCTTGGATTTTTGTTAAGAAGAGAGTTAAGGATGTTTTTTTAAGAGCACATAATGTAATTAAGCATGAGAAGAAAGTTGGAGTTAATTTAGTAGAGCCGACTATGTGTAGCATTACGTTTACTCACATAAAATTGTGAAGTCCCAATTTATGTTGTGTGCTTAGTAGAGCCGACTAAGATGTTATTGGAGAGTCTCATTATTTCTCTAATATGATTTCAAGGTGCCTCTAATTGGTTGACTTGATTATAAAATTTAGAGGAAAGATACTTATAGGCAGTCATTTGTGATTGCTAGGTATGGCAGACAGTTGAAAAGACAAGAGCAAAGCAGAGAGTGTAAAGTACTGTGCCATTAACAGAAGGTCTATGTGACAAAGAAGAAAGTGTATGCTATTCATTGGAACTGATCAAGATAACAGGTCTACACATATTTCACCAAGATCCAGACATAGTGTGTATCTATTAAATAGAAGGTTGCAACCTTCACCCCTTTGAGAAGTGTGCTCTCGGATAGTGCGTCCTCACCCCTAATAGGTTTAATTTTAAAAGACTCCTAATAGGGTTTGAACCTTGATCAGGTCACTATACTTATTACATTGTAAAGATCAACTCCTAATAGGGTTGTAAGATCTTCTAATAGGGATCATAATACACTAGTGCAGTTCTGAGTGGGTGTCAATTTCCATCAAGTTTTTTACCTATTTGGGTTTCCCTGTAACCAAAATTGTGGTGTTGTGTTAAGTTTTCTTTCATTATGTTTATTCTTAATGTTATTATGTTCTTAATTGGATAAAGAATTGAATCTTGTAGATAACTGATTCACCCCCTCCCCCTCTCAGTTATCTCGTGGGACTATTCCTAACATTATTTTCTTCAAATTCAACCTTGGGGCATAATCTTTCATGCTTGATGATCCACCTTGATTCTGTGATCCTTATATCTTTCATCTTACATCAAGAACCTTATCTTTAGTTCAATTTGATAAAATTTATCAATTCATTTTTTCTCCTCTATCTCATTTCAATTTCAATCACAAGGGGGTAGTACCTATCAAAATTAAATCTTTGATTCAGCTTTATCAATCCTATCAATTTCACCACTTGAGGCAACCTTTCTTGAGATTCTTATCTTGGACATGTCAATTACCTATTTACAAGGGTGTTGACCTTGTCTTTTTCAATCAACTTATCTTTATCCTGATGTGTTCCCATCTGTCAATCACATGTATGCATTGTTTTGTGATCCCAAATAAATCTCACACTTCAACTGCATTCTTTGACTACATGTTTTCCCATAAAGATCACACATTAGTCAAAAAGGGGAAAATGTATGCACCCTAAAATAGTCACCTAGACTATGGGCCCCCATTCTTCATTTTATCAAATGACGGAATCAATTTATCAATTTACTGAATCAATGTCTTGCAATATTTTCAATTCAAATCAACTTCCTTGATCAAATCATAATTAATTCAATTATTTCATTATTTCTTAAGGTTTGATAATTTTATCCTAAGTTTTATTTAATTGAGAGAACATGCTCCTCTTAATTAAATTAAAAAAAAATTTAAATAAATAATAAAATCCACCTTATCCTATGTGTGCACATGAAAAAGGAATTTCTAAATTTAAAATAAAAAGAAAAAGACTTTTTGTCTACACATTGAACGTACACTTTCCAAGATGAGTGGAATCTCCTTTTCCCTCTTAATCTCTTCCACACATCTTTTTTCCTCTTAACCATGTCCATTGATTTTGCCTCTTGAGAATCTTGTGCACCAAAGTCAAAATGAGAATTTTTCTCCACCCTTGGATTTTGCCTCTTAATCTCTACCATTCATTGCTCTTTAAAAGGAGCCCTCTCCTTCTCATTTGAGCATCTAGATTTTAGAGATCCAAATTTTAGAAGATCTAGATTTTATGTTATTTTTATGCTGCAAGTTTGGAGAGCAATTTTGGAAGAGAGTTTGAGTAATTTAGCTTGAACATTTCAAATTATTTCTTCTTATCATCTTCTCTCATGCATCCATGGAAATCCATTTAGATTACTCTTGCACTTGCATATTATATTAGATTCATATTTCATTTCATAGAATAATCTTGCATGCATATTTTCTTTCATATATTAGTTTTCTTTCATGCATTGTTATCATATAGAATAAGCTTCCATTTTTATTTGCATGCATATTTGATGATCATGGAGACTAGCACTCTTTCTTTTCCTCTTTGAATGTCTCATTTTATGGTGTACTTGCATGGGCACAAACTAGGTCTAAACTGAGGGCCTCCATTACAAACCCTTACACTCCATGAATAGAGAGCTATGAGTCACCATTTGAGACCTCATTCTTGAGAAATCTTGGATATAATGACTCATAGAAGTGTGTCAACATTTTAACACACAATAGTGAGATCTATACTTGTGTTGGGAGAGAAGACCCACAACCTCTCTAAGAGCTTAAATCAAACAAGTCTTGGGTGCACTTGCTTCATGTTTATCTGAGCTTATGGTGAAATTTTTTTTTTTTTCAAGTTTATGAACATGTTAGATTAGATTGAATATGGTGTTTATTGATAACATTTTCATGTTTGAACTTTCTCTTAAAAGGTAGGTTTTCATCATATACAACCTCAAACCATAACTTTGGGTTTTGATGCAGGAGCATCTCGGGTCCTTGGCAATCCTCTGTCACCAAAAAAATGTTTGTGGTTTTCTAATTTTCTCGGTTACTTCTTTGACTGAATTGGTTTGGTGTTGCTCAGTTTTCTTTGTAGATTGAGTTGGTCGGTCATCTCTTTGGATCTCGGTGAATTTTCTTGGCACTCGGTTATCCTTTCTTACCGAGTTGTTTATTTTGAATTCATGTTGAGGCTGACTCTTGCAATTAATTTTGGTCATGGATTTAATGATGGTATCTATCATTGGGAAGTGTGTGGACCTAGATCTGGTCATTCCTTATGTTGATGGTGGATCTGAAGGCTAACTTTTTTGGTAGCCTCTTATATAAATGTAGTTGTTTGGTTAGAGTTTAGGAGTGATTTTTTGGATAGAAGATAGAAGATAGAAGATTAGAGATTATTTGCAAATCCTCGCATGTTGGAGGATTCTTGTACTTGATTTTAATATCTGGCCTAAACTAGGAAGGCCTTACAGCCTGGCATGTATGAATCAAATTGAAGATAATATATGAAATATATATGCATTCTCTCTCTCACTTGTATATTTGTTGTTTTTGTGTGTGATCTTTGCAAGGTGGATCTAGTTAGGGTGTGCCTTTGGCCCCTCCCTATCCTCCCTTACATCAGGTGGTATCAAAGTGAGGTGAGATCTAGATCTAGGTTTTCAAATCTAGGTTTGAGGGTTCCTTCTTGTCAAACCCTAGTTGATTTGTTGTGAGGTAGCAGATTGCAATCTAGCTTGTAATTGTAGAGGGTTTCAAGATGGTTTGTGGGAGGTGAGATGTAGATCCAGGATTGGAAAACATGTTGAGACAACTTGCTACTAGATTGGAAGCTGTTGAAATAGCCTAGAGAAGAGGAAGACATCTTGAAGATGTTAGTGATGATGAAATTGAGGAAGAACAAGGTGATGTAGAACTTGCACCAGTGATGGATCAAGGTGAGGAAATATTGTTGAAGGATTTGAAAAATCTAAAGTCTACACCACACTTTAATCCTCTTGAGTATAGCGGAAAATTAGATTCTGATGAATTGGTGCACTGGATCACTGAGATGGAAAAGTATTTTGAATATGAAAATGTACATGAGGAAAAGAAGGTGAAAATTACAAGTAAAAAGTTGAAAAGTCATGCATCCTTATGGTGGGAACATCTACAATTAGATAGAAAGGGGAAAGGTAAAGGAAAAATTAAGGTATGGAACAAAATGGTGAATAAATTGAAAGGAAAGTTCTTACCTTGCGATTATCAAATTAACCTAGTTAGGTGAATGAAAAGTTTGAGGCAGAAAGATAGCTCGGTAAAAGAATATACTGAGGAATACTATAGATTAGATATCAGATCTGGACATGATGAAGATGATGTGGAAAGAATTGCTAGATACTTAAATGGTTTGAGATTTTCCATCCAAGAAGAAATTAGTTTGGTCAAATTGGAGAACATTGAACAAGCTTATCAATTTGCATTGAAAGCTGAGGAGAAATTGAACAAGAAGCATGAGAAAAGGAAAAGAGGTAGAGGTTGTATATTCCCTAGAGGAAGAGGTATATTTTATGGTGAAAATAGTAGATTTGAACCTAAAAAGACAAATCTAGATGAAGGCAAGACCGAGTGGAAAGGTGAAAGTTCATCTAGAGGCAATGGTAGTAACTACCAAGGTGGTTATAATAGAGGTGGTTTCAAGGAACTTTTTACAATTATGGAAAAGAAGGACATAGATCATTTGAGAGTACACATGAAAGTAAGAAGGTTGGTAATAGTAGAAATGCCTTGGTGCAAGAAGAGTCACCAAACGAACCTGAGAAGGAAAATAACTTGATGGTAAGAAGAGCACTTTGGAGTGAAGGTAAAAAGGAAGATCCGATAAGGAAAATTTTGTTCAAAACCAAATGTAGAGTTTCTGATGAAGCTTGGAAGGTAATCATTGACAGTGGTAGCTTAGAGAATCTAGCATCTAAGGAAATGGTTAAAAAGTTGTAGTTGAAAAGGGTAGAACATTTGAAGCCCTATCAGATTTCAAGGATCAAAGATGAGCATACACTCTTGGTAAGTGAAAAATGTTATGTGAATTTGAAAATTGGAAAGTACTATGATAAGGTGTTATGTGATATCATGCCTATGGATTGTTGTCATATTTTGTTGGGTAGACCTTGGCAATATGATAGACATGCTATATATGATGGGAGATTGCATAAATATACTATTTTGGCTGATGGAAGAAAACAAATTTTGTTACCTTTGACTGAAGAACATGTTAGTAATTTTTGTACATCTGTGAAAGTTTTATTAATGGAAGGAAGAAAGTTTGTTAAGGATTTGAAGAAGAATGGTGTATGTTTTGTTATGATTCCTAACAAAATAAGTAAGAAAATAGAGGATAGTGTCCCTAAGGAGATTGATAAGTTACTCACCGAGTATAGTGAAATTATTTCTGATAATGTACCTGATGGTTTTCCATCAAAGAGAAGCATTGATCATTGCATGGATATAATCCCTGGAGCTAGTTTACTAAATAAGGCACCACATCAGTTGACACCTACCGAGAATCAAGAATTGAATCGAAAAATTCAAGAACTATTGTAGAAAGGTTTGATCAGAGAAATTTTGAGTCCTTGTGTGGTACCTACTATATTGGCACCTAAGAAGAATGGAAAATGGTGAATGTGTACTAATTCCAGAGCAATCAACAAGATAACAGTGAAATATAGGTTTCCTATACCAAGAATGGATGACATAATGGATAGTTTGACTAGAGAAAAGTATTTTAACAACATTGATTTGAAAAGTGGGTATCATTAGATCAAAATTAGAGAAGGTGATGAGTGGAATACTTCTTTCAAAATAAAAGAAGGTTTGTATGAGTGGTTGGTTATGCCTTTTGGTTTAACTAATGCACCAAGTACTTTTATGAGGTTGATGAATGAAGTTTTGAAGAAATTCTTGGGTAAGTTTGTGATTGTATACATTGATCATATTCCTATTACCCAATTTTTTCTATTCCATGCAAATTTGGTTGTAGACTCGGCTCTATCCAAGGGTCTGTATTTTAACCCTATTGAACCTCTGAGAAATTTTCATGGCCTTGTGTCCTATCCTCTGGTCTCAGCAATTATTTAACTCCCCAGTCTGAAAGCCTTTTAATTTAAAAATCTAGTCGTTGGAGGCAAGAAACCCTAAAAGCCCTATGGCCTGTTCTATTTCACCATTACTTTTTCAGCCACTTAAGTCTCCATTTCCCATGTGCACTTTATATTCTCATGCTAGTCACGAGATCTCTAAACCTCAAGAGAATATTCCTTTCAGTTTCCCGATCTTGCAACTACCTTATATCTCTTAATCTCCCGATTGGATGGAATATTCTATTTTCATTCAATGACTTAGCAATTGCCCCTTTTAGTCTCCAAGTCTTAGTAAGTCTTTCTCAAGATCTAGCAACTTCTATAAAAAAATTTGTAAGAAAGGAACTATAGTCGTGTGGTCTCTAGATGGAAATTACCTTTGGTCTGGTGATCTCTGAATGATTTATTAAAGTGATTTTTTACTCCGCGATTATGATTTTCTCTTTAGTCGTTGAGTCTCCAATAGAGGTGTTGTCTTCTTTCACATTTGTCTCCAAGTCTCCAAGTCTTCATGTGGTTAGTCATTTCATTCAATGATTTGGATTTCCTTTGGTCGCATTATCTCCCAAAGATGGTGGTTATCTCTTACGTGGTTAGTGATTCAGCGATGTGGTTGTCTCAAGATCTCCAGATGTGGCAGCTAAGTGATAAAGCATTCTAAGACTCAGTGACAACCGTAGGATGTAGATTTGATCGATGGATAGCATGTAATCTTAGAGCTAAACTATGGTTTGAGAAATCTTTCAGCGACTCTGAGAATAAAGGTTTTCACCAAGTCTCCAGATGTAACTAAGGTTAGATAAAGTATATCATGACTATGAGATTTGTATAGTCATGTGATCTCTAGATTTTCACAGGTTAAGGTAAGGTTAATGTTATGGTTAAACCCAGTGGTTATCCTCCTCATTTAATGACCTCACGACTGTAGGGTCTCAAAGTCTCAGGTTCCTGATGGCTAAGTGCCTAACCTTGAGCAATTTAGTGACACGGTTAGTCTCATGGTCACTGAATCAAATAGTTAAGTCAAGAATCCTTTCATGACTTAATATATACCATAGGATGGAGGAAAAAAGAAGATCAATGGTGGTCATGAGATCTTGAAAAGAAGGTTGAAAAGTTAGAAAGCTTTAGCGATTAAGAGACTTCCTTTGGTCGCTGAATCTCCAGATGGTCGGCGATCAAGGTCTTGGGAGAGTTTAAGTTTTTTCAATGATTTAGTGACTAAAGGCAGTCTCGTATTCTCACGAACTAACTCATGGTTAAGATTTTATTCAATGATCATGAGAATTCTCTAGTCGCTTATTCTCCAGATTTGACCACAGTTATTTCAGGTCTTTGAATCCCTTCAGTCATGAAGTCTCAGGAAGGCAATGAGTTAAGTTAAGATGTCTCAAGACTTAGAGGTTAAAGTGTTGTTGCTAGATCTCCAAATAATATTTAGCAATTCAATGACTAAGGCTCAGTCGAGTGATCTCGTAATGCAAAAAGAATATTCTATAAGGTCACGAGATCATGAGATTTATGCAATCAGGTAATTGCTTAACACAAAGAGAATATTCCAAATGATTAGGCAACTCATAGATTGAAGGCATTGTCATGTGATCACTTGATTGGAGGCAGAGGTTTAGGCTAAGTTAGAAAGCCCTTAGTTGGGGAGTCTCATGATTAAACCCAAGGTTATGAAAAGATCACGAGACTTAGAATTTTATACAGTCACCCAATCTCCAAATTTTCTCATGGTCAATAATAGGTTGAGTTTTGTTAGAATAGTTGGCAGTTGTCAGGGGTGATAAAGCAGTCGAAAGCAAATGATAGAGTGACACTTGGCAGGGTGGGCCCAGTTCTTCAAAGATGTGGTCGCTAGGTCTCTAGTTTTCCTAGTGGCTATCATAAAATTTAGAGATCCAGTAACTGTGTTCTTGTAATCTCTTATTCCTGAAGGTTATGTTCCAAACATTTAGAGACTTAGCGACATAGTTATCTCCTAGTCTCATGATGCAGCAGCTAAGTTATAAAAGATCAAGTGATTCAATGACTACTGTTAGATTATAGTAGGATCAAGATTTGTCGTGTGATCGCTAGACGAAGCCAGAGTTAGTGAAAAGTTTAGGAGATTCAGTGACTAAAGGAAAAAGAGAACCTAAGGTGAAGGCAGATTTAGGGTTAAGAACAGAAATGGTGCCTGGGTAAAATGAAAGATCTACAGCCATGCTTTAAAATGAGATCGACTTCAAATACCATCCATTGATACAAATAAAGGCTTGGCACCACCTATGACTATTATATTCTTTTAAATTCAAATATCTGAGAGTACCAGATTTGAATAGTTATGGTGAGCCCAAGTTGCAGAGAGGTAGATGCATCAAGGTGGCTTGTCTGCAGGCAAATGTAGTAATGAAATGGACATGCAGGTATAGAGATCTGATCAGCCAAGATATTTAAACGATGCATTTATGATCAGAAATGACAGAGTTAGGGTTTGATTATTTTATGAAAATCTATGTAACCCTAGTTATATTTTTTGCTCCTACCTGTGTGTAATTAAGGAGATGTATATAATGTTTTTTGAAGCTTTTAGAGCTCAGACTTTACAATTGTAAAAGAGAGATTTTCTTTTTGAGGAGTTATCCATGGCATTCTTTTCGCCCTCTAGCTTTCTACAGTTTGTAACCTTTCATTGATGTTTAGATATTGCAAAGGTATTTTGTGACATTCTTTCTATCCCTATGCCTTCTTGTCTAAATTTTCTCTTAATGAATTGAGTATATGTATGTTTTTAGTAAAATCTTAGGGTTCCTGATCCCTCTTTCTTTCTGCAATTCATGTGTATTCCTATGGATGATTTAATTTGAATGATCTTGTGGGTATACTTCAACCCCCTGACAATCTATCTCATTCCTATACCTAGTTACAAAGGCAAATTTTTGTTTGTAGGTTATAGATTGTGTCTAAATTCTTAGGAATGCTATTGTTTTTTAAATTATCTCTTTCCCTGAATAGCCTCTTTCTATTGCAGACCCTTCTATGAAATATTGATGCAAGCCTATTCAGTGAGTTGTGATCTCCTAGACCCGAGTTTGTGCATTGATTTCATCCTCTATACTATAATTCATACCATCATTTCGGTGTATCACCTATTAGGTAGTTTTCTTTCAGTTATTTCCCTTTCATGCACTCCTTCTATCCTGTTTCCCCTCAAGAATTTACTTTCCTATCAAGAAGAAATTAAGGTGATTATCCAAGAGGAACCAGCCTAGAACCTGGAGGTCTCATCTTAGTTAGCATAGGTCCCACAACCTAGAGATGATTCTCATGTTATAATAAGTTATCAAGACCAAGAGAGCTTGAAACAAGGGTGCAAACTTAGTGTATAACAATTCTGGCACGCCCGGTGGGACTCAAAAAGAAGTCAATTTAAATGATTATGCTATCTTTGATATACTGATTGCATAATACACACCTTAGAGAGGTTAGTATTCAAGTATATCTAGTGACTCCCTTGGTGTTAAGAACAAGCAGACCTAATTTTTGATAGAGCTTATGGAAAAAATAGACCCTTCTTATGACAAGATAATTTGTATTCACGCCCTTTAATCAAGGTAGTCCATTGAATTTTTCCCAACACCATGATGTGCCCTTGGTGGCACTAAAGAGCCTACCTGATTTCACAGGTTAAGGCCAAGTTACAACTTTTAAACACATAAGAGATGTGGCTACCATCTATAGTACACACAACATCACAGAGGAAGATGTCACCACCAAGTTGTTGGTTGCCTCCTTTAAGGGTAAGGCCCTGGAATGGTTTATAAGTCTGGCAGTTAGCTCCATTACTTCATGGGATAGACTTGGAGAGCTCCTTAAAAAATACTTTGAGGATGATTTAGACTCTTTGTCTCTAGTAGAGCAGCTCCAAATAATAAAGAGAGATCCTCGAGAACAGATGACTGATTTTAATGGAAGATTCCTCAAAACATAGAATAGGATTCCAATTAATATAAGGCCTTTACTAAATTGTGCTTTCCTTTATTTTTTGAGAAGCTTAACTAGTGATATATCTGTCATGATTCAGTCTTTAGGAGGTACTTCATTGCCTTAGGATTTTGACCTAGCTGTAAAGGCATAAAATTGCTTAATTCAGGCTGGTATGATAACCCCAAGACCACCCATGCCTATCTCTCCCAATCTTCAGCCCACTATACCTCTTCAAATGCCCCCATTTTCTCCCATACCTACATTAATAGAACCTTAGGCCAGCACTAGCTATAAGGAATCCATAGGTGACCCTTCTCAAGAGCTACTTAAATTAATAAGCAGTCAACAAGAGGTGAGAAGTGATCAAAAAGCAACAAACCAAGAGATGATGAGCTTGTTGCAGGCTCTAACCGAGGATTTGATCATTTTAAAGGGGCTGAATCAAGAGTATAGGCCACCTTATCAACAACAAGATCAAAGTCCTAACCAGCAATACCAGGGTCAGGAACAATCCTATCAGCAAAGTCGACCACAGTATCAAGAAAAGCATCAAAGCAAAAGGAAAAATTTGGTAAAGAGGCCTTTCCATCCATATAATCCAGTCAGGAGGACATTCCCAACACAAAGCATCAAAGCAGCTGGTGTAATACCCCAAAAATGGGCTATAAGTTCATTAATCTCCTACATCTTCAATTCGAATGAAATCGACATCAAAGTCCTAATCTAAGGCACATCTAAACATCATCGAATCATAATTGATTATCTTAAATTCTACATTGGGGAATATTCCTAGTAATATTCTTAATCATCATAATTATCTTTAATTTTATAATTATTTGGCAATAAATCACATTTATCCTAAAGTTTGATTAATTGAATATTTTAATATTTAATTAATTAGATTTAATATTTGTCACTTAATTGTGTAATTAAATTTAATTCTATCTATTATTAATTATATTATTTAATTTTGACAATAAATCTAATATCATATGAATAATTGATTAAATTCTTATTTAATTAATTAAAGCAAGTTGTCATTATTTAATAATATAGTTTTTAATAAAAGTTTGATTAAATAATTGATTAACCTATAAATCAATTGTTTTATTTTTAAAAGCAGTTAAGTTGGAAATAAATCACTTTATTATTAAATTAATTCATAAATAAAACATGCACAATCATAAAAACAGACAACTATCAATTATCAATTAAAGCTAAACTCTATTTTGAGTTAAAACTTAGCTTTTGCATGTTTTTGTGAGTTAATTATCCTTTATTTAAAAATAACTCAAAATCAACCTGAGTTATTTGAATGATTTATGGCTTTTTTCCATGCACCTCCAAAGCCCTGGATTTCTATAAAATCAAGGCTTCAGCTCATCTCTAATATCTCATAATTTTGCAAGCTTACTTTGCCAAAGTCATCTACGAATTGCACAACTATTTTGAAGAATTAGAATTTGGAGAATCAAAGCTTATTGTGAATCAAGGCTATTGTGAGATCAATTTTTATTTTTTTTTACATTCATTTAGATTCTTTTTCATATCATTGTTAGATCATTTTAGCATATCAATTTCCATATTAGCATAGATTCATATCAGTTTTTATCATTATTATTGAATAGAAAATCCAAAAAATATAGATTAATTGCATTCACATTTTATATCTAGATCAATTGCATTCAAATCCTTCATTTAGGTGTCATCTAGGTCACTGATCTCGATAAAAATTTGAGAACATTAATCTCGCACCTACTAGAAGGCAGTAAATCGCTTGGTTAAATTAGATTTCAATTTTGCACGATTTTGATTTTTGCTAACCTCTAATATTTTACTAAAGTGTTGTGTCTACAGATCAGGTACAATTTTCACACACACATTTCTGGTGCCCACTGTGGGGCAACCCACCTTTGCATGCTGGTTTTTATTTTTTTTGGGGAGCTAAAACCCCAAAGTTTCAAAGATTTAATTTTATCTCCAAAATGGCTAAGATTTTTTGTCTGAAATTTTTCTTACAAGTTGATGACATATCAAGGAAGCTATAATAAAAAATTTAGAATTTTATGAGATATTCTAAATTTTTAATAATTTTTTCTTGAAATTCTAGAAAAAATTAATATCTGACACAAATCAGCATATTTTTTTTAAAAATTTATATTTTCAAAAATCTCTTTAAATTATACAGGGGGTCCATTCTTTGTGTTTTAAATTTGGACATGATATTAGAGCTCAAATAGTCAATTTACAAAAACTGGTCTGTTTTAATAAAATGGGTCTCTAGGGCACAAATGAAGAGATTTTTCTAAAAATTTTATATTTTTGGAAAGCTCTCTATTTTTTAGTCGGGATCTCTATTTTGAATTTCTATTTTTGTGGCCAAAATCATAAAAGAAAAATCAGATCTTGTTGACTAGGTCAAATGCAGCAAAAAAAAAAAAAAAAATTTTATGATGGGTATGCACTTATTTTTTTTTACATGATTCAATGAATGATTTGGAAGTCATTTGGGTTAATTGCTAGTTATTATTGCTGATAATAATTGATTTTTAGAGCTAACCCTATGGTTTTCATAAGTTGAATATATGTTACATATCTTGTTTGCTTGTTGGAGAGTTTGTCACTTGCTTGCATGGAAAAGCTCAACAAGAATTGCTAACAATCAGGTTAAATCTACTAAGCACATTGTAAGGATCCCAAGTATTCTCCTTCATCTAATAACATTTCAATTTGGACTTAAAATAAATCTCTTATGTGTCTGGCTTGTGTGCATCTTTTCATGCTTTTGTCTATTTCTACACACTTGCATAATTGATTCTAGGTTGTGACCCCTTAAGGATTCATTAAGTAGTCTTAGATACTTGTGATTGATCTTAATTTTTATCTTGGGTTATTGGACTCGCTAATCTGTTGGCCCCTCATTCCACCCCGTGGTTGCAATCTCAGCGCCATAAAGGGGAGGGGTCTACAGGAGAGAAGCGTTAATTGTTCCACCAGGCAACCCTTTTGTGCTTTTTAGAACTCACTTATTTTCTAAGTTGGGGATTCATTTTTAGCTTGTGTGAGGTGTTAAGTTTTCCACATTGTGGACTCATCTCATATTTTCTTTAAGTGTTAAGTGTTCCTCTTTCTACTTTTTAGATACTTTTGATAGATTTTCTTTTGGAAACATACATCTGTGCTCACATAGTAATTAGGCCCTATGAACACTATTCGAGATTCTTGAGAAATTGGATTCCCAGCGCAATCCTTCTTGACGACAGAATCCTTGTAGGTAGGGAGGATACTTAGTGTGTTTCACATTCAACTTGGTTAGTGCATCTTCTCTTATTGATCGATACATTCTCTCCCAGGAGAGGTTGATAGATCACGTGGGGTTGACATCACGAGCTTTGGTGAATCAAAATTGGTTAGTGCATCTTCCCTTATTGATTGATACATTCTCTCTCTAGAGGGGTTGATAGATCATGTGGGGTTGATATCATAGACCTTGGTGAAGCAAAACTTTGTCTTAGCATGTCAGATTTATCTGTCTGCTTTGTTTGGGTTAAAAGTGAAAAGGTGTCAAAAACCTTGGATCTGGAGCCAAGTCCCCTTGTGGTATACTATTGTGAGTCATCTTTAGAGAGGGTTAACCATAGCGGACAATCCCTTCATAGGGTAAACTACATTGACGGAACCTCAAGCGGTAATAGCCATTTTCACCATGGTAGTGACAGCCGCTATATAAATGTCCATTTGGAAGAAATCTCCACAGGTATGGTTCATTGTTGGGTTGTCAGATCTCCCTAGCAGCTCCTGAAGATTAAGTTCTTAAACTATGTCAAAACTCTGGTGCGCCAAGATTGGAGTTCACCCATTTGGATCATAAAAGTTATAGAGTCAAACCATTACTAAAAACCCTAGCGAGGCCAAATTTTCATTTTATAGGGTATATGTGCATTATTGCAAAAATTTTTGGAACATACACAATTAGCGCTTCTAAGGATTAGAATGAATAAGTCACTTGATTTTTCATGCACAAGGTTGCTTTTTCCCTTGTTCATTGTTTTCAGACATGTTTGAAATCACTTGCTTGTTGTTTTGCGTGCTTGTTTATCTATCTGGTTATTGAAAATGGACAAATCTATTACAATCTTCAAATCTAGACATTGAAATTTGTAAACAATTCAAATCTGAAAACTCAAAATTTGCAAAATCTGAAGTAAAATCCTTTTCTGGAGTCAAAAGTCATCTCAGGAGGTCAGAAAGTCATACGAGTTTCCATCAAGTGTCATTTCATTACTGCCCATCTGTCATATGATTGAGTACCCAGTGTCATATGAGTTTTCATGCCAACAAATTCTAAAAGTCAAAATCCTACTTGCAACTGTCGTGCGAGTTTTTCAACTGTTGTTTCATTGCCTACCAACTGTCGTATGAGTTTGTAGAAAGTCATTTGGTAAAATTTTGAAAAGTTGTTAGAAAATTGTCAGAATTGCCAGATATTTAGCTTTTTCAGCCTATTTCCAGAATCTATCGAACAAATCACTGTGTCAAGAATAGAGCAATAGCTATTGAGAATTAGTACACATGTCTCAAAGAATCAGTACACAAGAGGACGAAGCTCTAATCACCGCTATGATGAAGTAGCTGCAAGCTATGCAAGTCCAGCTTGACAAACTTGAGAAAGAAAAGAAACCTAAAGAGTTCTCCATGGAAACTCTATGCTCTTTTCCATTTGATAAGACTTGTACATGTCACCAAGCCCTCAGACAAAATGTGAGCAACATGACAACCCTTATGATACCTCTTCCATAGAGAGTGACACATCAAGCTTTGGAGACTATGATGACTATGACGATAGACAATGTAATGATACCTATGACACCTTTGTTCTTCAGAATCCTCCTCATCGTTCATTCCTACTTACTACAAATGGACCATCACATTGGATAGATCATGATGGTGATCCATATGATTCTAATTTTGAAAGAGATTTTGATGGCTTTTGTGGACAATACCTTGATTATGATCCATCTACTACTGCTGAGGACTATAAAATGCATCGTGCTAGCTTGAAGCATCAATATTATAAGAATCCTTCTCCTAAGGACTCTCCTGCTAAAAATAAAGATTATCTTCTCAAGAAAGATCATGTTAATGCTGAATTTGTGTCTGGTGATGGTTCCCTTCCATCCCCTACTTCCTCCAATACCCATACATTTCTTAAAGCTTCTGAATCTTTCAAACCTTTCACAGAACCTTCATCCGACACAAGCCCTGATACTTTTCATGTGGTTCCTTATAGTTATCCCCAAGGGCTACCCCTTAAAGAAACTCAAGCTAACCTTCACTTGGATGCAAATACTTTCAATAATGCTAAACCTAAAGAGCCTAATCCTTTATGTGCTATAATACCTACTTCAGCTAGTCCTTCACCATCTCTACAATAGTCTTCCATACAATCCCAACATGCTTCCTTGTCCTTATAAGTGGCTCCATGTCAAGAGGACTCTGAAAATGATGAAGAAAAGAACATAAAGAAAGATCAAGATCAAGAACCCTCCATGTCATCCAATCCCTTTCGTGATGTCTCTTATCCGCTTCATGGTTCTTTTGATCCTACACACCCTTTCCAATGCATTCCATCATGTCTTAAGTCTTCTCCTAAGCAAGATCATGATGCTACTTACACTATTGAGCTTATTGACAATCAAAATAACCTTACTACACTTCCAATTTCCAAAGATGATACTTCCATTAAGGTTATTGAAAATGGTGTTGTTACTTCCAATGTTAAGCCTATTGAAAATCAAGAAAAAAATTATGTGCTTATGCTATCCAAAGATCCTTGTCAAGATCAAAGTCTTCCATCTTCTTATTCTACCATTCCATGTTCACTTCCACTTTCTACTCTTCCTAAGTCTTCGCAAGCTTTGAATGATCCTATCAAAGAAAATGCTCTTATTCAAGATGTCCAAGATCCTATTGAAAATTCTAATGCTCACTCTAAAGATGTTGATATCCTTGGTTGTCATATAGATGCTGATGAACTTATTGATTATCCTTTTGTATCTTCCACTTCCATCCTGGGACCTCTTCCACCACTACTAAGAGCTTCACACCTTCCTTCCATCTTGGGTCCTTATTTCCCTTCACTTTCCCCTCCTAACTCTCCTAATTCGCCATCCATCTTGGGTCCTTACATCCCTCCATCTCCCATCTTTCCTCAAGATCAACATAGATGCATACCCTTGAATCCTTTTTATCCACCCACCCATCTAAACCAGTCATATCCTCCTTCTTCCACAAGTCCCAAGTTCTTTGGAAGTAACTTGAATGTTCAATACAAGAAAAAGAAGCAATACAAGAATCCATCAAAAAAAGAAGATCACCATGTCTCTTCTAATAGACATGGAAGCATAAAGTCAAAAGAGATATCGAAGAAGAAAACTACAAGACAAGTATGGGTTCCAAAATCCATCATTCAAGATATTCTCTCTAAGTCATCAAAAGGAAATAAAAATCCTAAGGCTATATGGATTCCAAAGTCTCTCTTGAAAGAGTTCAGTGTTGAACAAAAAGTGAATTTGACATTCAAGCTTCCAAAGGCTTCCACTTCATCTCCCTCCAAAAATATTCTTCCATTCCACGTGCCTAAACTACAACCTCTACTATCCATTCACCATATTCCTTCACGTATTCATTCATTCACAATTCCTTCATCCTCTCACCACCCTTCAAGGTATGTGTTGATGTTGAGCTTGCCTTCCTTTCCATCTACCCTTTCAAAATCCTTGCATTCATTATCCTTCTACCTTCTATCCTTGTTCCTCATTTGCCTATTCCTCCTATCTTCCAGCCTCACTTGCTTTACATAAAACCTTATCCTCCATTTTCTCCTCCATCTCCTTTTCCTTATCAGCATCTTTGAGCATATCATCTTGAATCCTTGGCATATCATGGTTTATCCTTTCAAGGAGAATTATCTAAAAAGCTTGCCTTCTTCTAAAAATTAAAAAATTTAAAAATTTAAAAAAATGAAAATGTGCCTTGGTGAAAACTTGGAAACAAGCACCTTGGTAGCAAAATTAAAGAGAAATAAATTCATCCTATGGTGAAAACCACTCCCTTGTGGTGCCTTGGATAAGTACCATGATGAAAACCTGGCAATCAGGCATCATGCAGAGTTCTTCTACATATTTCATCCATTCCATCTTCTCTCTTTGATCTTGACAATGTTGATCTATATATGAACATTTGGCTATCTTGTGAGCTATCTTCCGATGATCTTTCTCTCATTCCCTTCCTTTTTAGCCTTCATATTTATTTTCCTCCATTCATTCTATTCTTTCGCTATCATTTTCCCTTTTGGTCTTGATCTAATAAAAAAAGAAAGGGAGAGTAAAACACAGTGCTATGAAGCCTCTTGACATGTCTACTCCTTTGGAATGCATCCTTTCCTGCTCTTGCATTACACTTTTGTGACTTATCCTATGCTAGCCTTTCATTTCTTGTCCCAATGCGCTTTACATGACAATTTTTCCCTAGCTTGGGTATTCTTGAGGAGTTTTCCCTTGAGGATTTCTTCCCTTCATTCTCTTTCATTCTCTTGTCTTCCATCTCCTCCACCAGCTTGTCAATCCCTCTTGTTCTCCACCTTGCTAGACATTGGGACTGCACGATATGATCTTGCTTGGGATTTTGCAATGGAAAAAGATGCTATCAAGTATACCAAGTATCAGAACAAGTGTCAGAACCAATATCAGAATAAGTATCAGAACCAGTATCAGAACAAGTATCAAAACCAGTATCAGAACCAGTATTAGAACAAGTATCAGAACTAGTATCAGAACAAGTATTAGATCAAGTATCAGAATGCCCACTGGGGCTACACCTTTCACTTTAGTTTATGGGTCTGAAGTGGTATTTCCTATTGAGGTTGAAATCCCATCACTAAGAATCAGAATGCATGGTCTAGTAACTGATGATGACTATAGAGTGTCTAGGTTGCAAGAACTTGAACTACTAGATGAGCATAGACAAATAGCGTATGATCATCTCAGAGTATATCAGAAGAGAATGTCTAGAGGCTACAACAAGAAAGTCAGACACAGAGAATTTTAGGTTGTGAATCTAGTCTTGAGAGAAAATCATAAAAATCAATCCCATCGAGAACGCAAGGGGAAGTTTGAACCCAACTGGCTGGGTCCCTTTGTCATCACTACTACTTTTGGTTCTGGTGCCTATCAACTCTCAATGACTGAAGGAGAACAGCTCTGGAACCAATCAATATTCTCCATCTGAAGAAATTCTATGCCTAAGGCATTCAGTCTATGGTAAAATGTCTTGAAAAAATTATAAAAATCAAAAAAAGTCCTGAAAAAATGAACATCTTGGTGAAAACTTAGCAATAGGCACCTTGATGATTCACAAAAAAATCAAAAAATATCAAAAGTACAAAAAAATTGAAAAAATGAAAAAATACAAAAAAAAAGAAAAAGTGCCTTGGTGAAAACCTGGAAACAGGCACCTTGGTAGCAACAATAGAATCTTTACCAAGATGGTGAAAACCTGGCAAATGGGTGCCACTTGTTTCAAAATGCTCCATCTATCAGTGCAATCTTGGTCTTTCCTAGCTTTCAGTCTTGCTTTAGTTTGTACATATCTCCCGGTTTGTTTCTATATTCTTGTTCTCTATAAGTCAGTTTGTCCACCAATCTACTCAAGTGTCTATATCCTATCAATGTTCAAACTTTGGGGCAATCAATGTCATATCCTATGGTCTCCAGTATATCTTAGACATATCATATCCAGTCAGAGTCCTTTTGAAGCTTCATGTGAGTCAGTCTTGTCTCCAGAAAAGATTTTGCACCTACAACAACAATCAAACAACAAACTGAAAACAATCTATGCTTTTTTACATGCTTTTATCTCCTTGTATGCTTACTAATTCACATTGAGATTTTTGCATATTGTGTCTCTTCGAGCTCTTCGATGATGTCCTTTACAAGATTTAGAGAGTGATGACTGGGGGCATAATCTTTTCTTTATTTTCTGCTTGTATGTGAAAATCTAACAACTTTGGAAATTCTAGATTGAAATGGTGTCCTACTGTAAGAGCCTCTATCTCAAATTGGATGGCCATGCGTACCTCAACCATTGATACCTAGAAAATTCAAGGAAGTTTGATCTAACTATTGTCTTTTTAAGTTCTTTCTCCTACTGTGGAACATGATCTTGCCTAAGGATGTGAATGATAAAGGGTCACTATGGGTAATTCACATTGGATTTAGAATGATCTCTTGGCTATTTGATGTGTTTGTAATGCAAGGCGTATTCAGGTCATCACAACATTTATATTTTGATGCTTATACAAATTGCTATATCAAAATGGACATGATATTCAAGTCATCTTGGCATTTGTGCCTTGGTGCTTATATCTAATCTGACATTCTGAAAACAAAATCAATATTCATATATCCATGGTTACCTAGCCAGTGGGTGTTGTATTGATTCTTGCGCATACAAATCGATATTCATATGTCTATGGTTTCATAGCTAGTGGGCATTGTATTGATTTATCCAGTAACCTAAAAGTTCAATGATGATAAAAAATTGACATATGATCAGTAAGTAGGTCCTAGGTCTTAGGTTGCATTTCATTTTGCATGTCTCTTTGCATTTTGCATGTTTTCATGATCTCACAATGATTAAATGAACTTCAATGCTTAAACAATTCTTCAAATCGCATCTTCAAATCTAACAAGAGCTAAATCCCACACGAAGGTTCCTCCAACAAAACAGCAAGTAGAATCCTTTTTCGGGATCAAAATTCAAATCTAAGATCATTTAATATGTCAAAATCATGATTTAAAATTTTTTGGGCCTAGGACGGTCTACTACTTGCATAATCAACCTTCAATCATAGTAGAAATCTAGTATTCAACTTAACTGATTCTCTTACATCAAACTATCAAAATTTCAACTTGGTCAACCATGGTCAACTCATGGTCAAACTTAGTCAAACTTGGTCTTTTGGGACCTTCCAACGATGCTGAATGCATTCTTGAACGTGTATAACCACTTCTCAAATCAATTTACATGCTTCTAAACCATTTAACGCTAACTTCTCTTGTCAGATTTCAATTTTAATCCTGAAGGGGGCATGGTATTGCACATCATTCAAAGTCTATAAATCAAATTCTATCAATCTTTCCTCAGTAATCAAGACAACAACCACGTCTAGTTATTGATTCATCAAAAAAGACCTCATCACTCAGGGCAAATCTATCATCACTTGGGGCATATCAGATTCATCAAGATCCATATCAATCTGGTATTCTCCTAATCTTGTAAACTGTATCAGTTTTTGCAACCATCAGATCATAGTGTTCTTTCCTTGGTTCTTCGGCAACTGAAGGGTTCGGATGTGATACCTGCTAGTTCTACTAAGACAATCGAGTCTAGAACCGGTCACTCACTTCTTAGCAATCCTAAAGTTTGGAATCAGGTGTTTTGAAACTTTTTTTCAATCATCGATTCATTGCTGCTAGAGTGAACATTATCTTTGGTCATTCAGGACCTATTATCTCCATATCAAATCAATATCAAACATCAACTTCATATCTCTATCAAACACAGACTTTCTTTGAACCATTGCGCTTCACACAATAATTCAAAGGGGGCAAAATGTACTACCCCAAAAATGGGCTATAAGTTCATTAATCTCCTACATCTTCAATTCGAATGAAATCGACATCAAAGTCCTAATCTAAGGCACATCTAAACATCATCGAATCATAATTGATTATCTTAAATTCTACATCAGGGAATATTCCTAGTAATATTCCTAATCATCATAATTATCTTTAATTTTATAATTATTTGGCAATAAATCACATTTATCCTAAAGTTTGATTAATTGAATATTTTCATACTTAATTAATTAGATTTAATATTTGTCACTTAATTGTGTAATTAAATTTAATTCTATCTATTATTAATTGTATTATTTAATTTTGACAATAAATCTAATATCATATGAATAATTGATTAAATTCTTATTTAATTAATTAAAGCAAGTTGTCATTATTTAATAATATAGTTTTTAATAAAAGTTTGATTAAATAATTGATTAACCCATAAATCAATTGTTTTATTTTTAAAAGCAGTTAAGTTGGAAATAAATCACTTTATTATTAGATTAATTCATAAATAAAACATGCACAATCATAAAAGTAGACAACTATCAATTATCAATTAAAGGTAAACTCTATTTTGAGTTAAAACTTAGCTTTTGCATGTTTTTGTGAGCTAATTATCCTTTATTTAAAAATAACTCAAAAATCAACCTGAGTTATTTGAGTGATTTATGGCTTTTTTCCATGCACCTCCAAAGCCTTGGATTTCTATAAAATCAAGGCTTCAGCTCATCTCTAATATCTCATAATTTTGCAAGCTTACTTTGCCAAAGTCATCTACGAATTGCACAACTATTTTGAAGAATTGAAATTTGGAGAATCAAAGCTTATTGCGAATCAAGGCTATTGTGAGATCAATTTGTTTTTTTTTTACATTCATTTAGATTCTTTTTCATATCATTGTTAGATCATTTTAGCATATCAATTTCCATATTAGCATATATTCATATCAGTTTTTATCATTCTTATTGCATAGAAAATCCAAAAAATATAGATTGATTGCATTCATATTTCATATCTAGATCAATTGCATTCAAATCCTTCATTTAGGTGTCATCTAGGTCACTGATCTTGATAACAATTTGAGAACATTAATCTCGCACCTACTAGAAGGCATTAAATCAATTGGTTAAATTAGATTTCAATTTTGCATGATTTTGATTTTTGCTAACCTCTAATGTTTTACTGAAGTGTTGTGTCTACAAATCAGGTACAATTTTCACACACACAGCTAGCAGTCACTGGAACCTATTTTTTGGGAAGGAGGCTACAAATTTTTTTCTTGTTCTCTTAAACTATGAGCTTCCTAATGGGGAAAGGTTAGAATTGTTACGACAAGAGATAGTGACCTCTCAAGCACATCTCCCTAAGAATGGGATGCAACGTGCCAAGATAAGAAACTTACAAAGTTCAAATCCCAAGTTTCTTGCCTGAGCCCATTCATGACCCTATCCCAAATTTCCAATCACTCATCTTCCCCTTATAAAGGAGACATCCAAAAATTTTCACTTCCTAAGTGATAGTGAGCCGGTCCTACAGCAAATAAGGCCCTATGAACCAATTCCTAAAGAACCCCCTACACCTCATAGCATTTTAGGCCACCAAAAAGAAGATGATTTTTGTCTTTTAGGTGTACTTTTTCATGATGATCATGAGGAACAAATAAGGTTATTACATCAAGATGGATTTGACTAGTTAGATGAGGATAAGAAAGAAAGTGAGGAAGATGAAAGCCCAGTTGATCTATTTGAAGATATGCCTTCTTACATTGAGTAGGATGAGGTAGTACAAGATTCACTAGTTGACCCCTCTGATTGTGAAAATAAAGATGATACGATTGTTGCTGACTTAGAGCAACAAGATGATTTTGATTTGATAATTGATACTTTCTACTCAACTCTTGTTGATGTACCTCATCTTCCTAAAAAAGGTAATGGCTTGCGTGTTCTTGAGGAAAGATCTATGTTTCAAGGGGTTAATTATGTCCCAACTACAAAAGAGGAAAATATATGGTAGATTATCATGGAGGGACAAATTCTTGATCCTCCTACTGAATACATTAATGAGATGCATCATGACAATAGAAAAGGGAGCCCTAAGTTCATTCTTTCCAGGGGTTGTCCCTTAAGGTACTTAGCAAGAATGGAGGCCAGCCATAAAAAACTAGTCATGTTTGTGTCTAAACATGAGTGTTCAAATGAAGCTGAGGCTAAAGGTGAACTTGCAGTTTAGGAAGGACAAGCTCAAATCACTTATCTACCCCTGGATAATGAAAATAAGAATCTATTGGTGGAGGTGGGTCAATTTGTTTATGTCTTTCAAAAGGTAGAGCATCGGTTCTTCACACAGCTTTGTATGCTTCATTCTTTATTTGCTATCCTCATGCATGTAAAATATTGTATCTTAAGGAGGAGGGGTAGTTATTTCAACAAACCAGTGAATGGTTTTGTTTGACCAATTTTTTGCATTGGTATATTTTAGGTTAGGTTAGTTTTTCCTACTTTCTTTCCTTGCTTTCTAGGTTAGTTTTCCCTATTTTCAAGGAAGTGCCTATGCACAGTTTTGTCCCTCTAGTTCTAGGTCTGTCTCTTTGTCAAGGTTTTATATTCAGAGGATGACTCCTATGCCCAATGGATCATTTTAAGGCCACTGGTTTCCATGTCTAGTACCAGCAAAAATCACCAAAATGTTACCCAATTTTTTTTGTTCCATACAAATTTGGCTATAGACTAGGCTCTATCCAAGGGTCTGAATTTTAACCCTATTGAACCTCTGAGAAATTTTCATGGCCTTGTGTCCTATCCTCTGGTCTCTGCAATTATTTAACTCCCTAGTCTGAAAGCCTTTTAATTTGAAAATCTAGCTATTGGAGGCAAGAAACCCTAAAATCCCTATGGCCTATTCTATTTCACCATTACTTTTTTGACCACTTAAGTCTCCATTTCCCATGTGCACTTTATATTCTTAGGCTAGTTGCAAGATCTCTAAAGCTCAAGAGAATATTCCTTTTAGTTCCACAATCTCATGACTACCTTATATCTCTTAATCTCCTGATCGGATAGAATATTCTATTTTCATTCAATGACTTAGTGATTGCCCCCTTTTAGTCTCCAAGTCTCAATAAGTCTTTCTCAAGATCTAACGACTTCTGTAACAAATTTTGTAAGAAAGGAACTATAGTCATGTGTTCTCTAGATGGAAATTACTTTTGGTCAGGTGATCTCTGAATGATTTATTAAAGTGATATTTTACTCCGTGATTATGATTTTCTCTTTAGTCACTGAGTCTCCAATAGAGGTGCGATCTTCTTTCACGGTTGTCTCCAAGTCTCCAACTCCTCATGTGGTTAGTCATTTCATTCAATGATTTGGATTTCCTTTGGTCATGTTATCTCCCAAAGATGGCAGTTATCTCTTACACAATTAGTGATTCAGCGACGCGGTTGTCTCCAGATGCGGCAGCTAAGTGATAAAGGATTCTAAGACTCAGCGACAACCATAGGATGTAGACTTGATCAAAAAACAACATGTAATCTCATAGCTAAACTATGGTTTGAGAAATATTTCAGTGACTCTGAGAATAAAGGTTTTCACCAAGTCTCCAGATGTAACTAAGGTTAGATAAAGTATATCATGACTGCGAGATTTGTATAGTCACGTGATCTCCAGATTTGCTCGGGTTGAGGTAAGGTTAATGTTATGGTTAAACCTAGTGGTTATCCTCCTCATTTAGTGACCTCATGACTGTAGGTCTCAAAGTCTCAAGTTCCTGATGGTTAAGTGCCTAACCTTGAGTGATTCAACGAAATAGTTAGTCTCATGGTCATTGAATCAAATAGTTAAGTTAAGAATCCTTTTGTGACTTAATATAGACTGTAGGATGGAGGAAAAAAGAAGATCAATGGTGGTTGCAAGATCTCAGAAAGAAGGTTTTAAAGTCAGAAAGCTTTAGCAATTAAGAGACTTCCTTTGGTCACTGAATCTCTAGATGGTCGACGGTCAAGGTCTTGGGAGAGTTTAAGTTTTTTCAGTGATTTAGCGACTGAAGGTAGTCTCGTATTCTCATGATCTAACTCATGGTTAATATTTTATTCAATGATCATGAGAATACTCTAGTCGCTTATTCTCTAGATTTGACCACAGTTATGTCGGGTCTTTGAATCCCTTTAGTTGCAAAGTCTTAGGAAGGCAATGAGTTAAGTTAAGATGTCTCGAGACTTGGAGGTTAAAGTGTTGTCATTAGATCTCCAAATAATATTCGGAGATTCAGCGATTAAGGCTTAGTCGAGTGATCTTGTAACGTAGAAAGAATATTCTATAACGTCATGAGATCATGAGATTTATGCAGTCAGGTAATCACTTAACACAAAGAGATTTTCCAAATGATTAGGTGACTCAGAGATTGAAGGCATTGTCACATGACCACTTGATTGGAGGTAGAGGTTTAGGCTAAGTTAGAAATCCCTTAGTCAGGGATTCTAATGATTAAACCCAGGGTTATGAAAACATCATAAGACTTAGAATTTTATACAGTCTCCCAATCTCCAGATTCTCTCACGGTCAATAATAGGTTGAGTTTTGTCAGAATAGTTGGCAGTTGTGAGGGGTGATAAAGTAGTCAAAAGAAAATGAAAGACTAACACTTGGCAGGGCGGGCCCAGTTCTTCAAAGATGTGGTCACTAGGTCTCTATATTTCATGGTGGCTATAATAATATTTAGAGATCCAGTGACTGTGTGTTCTCATAATCTCTTATTCCTGACAATTATGTTCCAAACATTTAGAGACTTAGCGACACGGTTATCTCCTAGTCTCGTGATGTAGTGGCTAAGTTATAAAAGATCAAATGATTTAGTGACTATTGTCATATTACAATAGGATCAATGCTTGTCGTGCGATCACTGGACCAAGCCAAAGTTAGTGAAAAGTTTAGGAGATTCAGCGACTAAAGGAAAAAGAGAACCTGAGGTGAAGGCAGAGTTAGGGTTAAGAATAGAAGTGATGCCCAGGTAAAATGAAAGATCTACGGCCATGATTTAAAATGAGATCAACTTCAAATACCAGCCATTGATATAAATAAAGGCTTGGTGCCACCCGTGACCATTATATTCTTTTAAATTTAAATATCTGAGAGTACCAGATTTGAATAGTTATGGTGAGCCTGAGTTGCAAAGAGGTAGATGGATCAAGGTGGTTTGTTTGTAGGTAGATATAGTAATGAAATGGACATGCAAGTACAGAGATCTGATTGGCCAAGATATTTTAGCGATGCATTTATGATCAGAAATGATAGAGTTGGGGTTTGATTATTTTATGAAAATCTATGTAACCATAGTTAGATTTCTTGCTCCTGCCTATGTGCAATTAAGGAGATGTATTTAATGTTTTTTGGAGCTTTTAGACCTCAGAGTTTACAATTGTAAAAGAGAGATTTTCTTTCTGAGGAGTTATCTATGGCATTCTTTCCACCCTCTAGCTTTCTGCAGTTTGTAACCTTTCATTGATGTTTAGATATTGCAAAGGTATTTTGTGACATTCTTTCTATCCCTATGCCTTCTTGTTTGAATTTTCTCTTAATGAATTGAGTATATGTATGTTTTTAGTAAAATCTTAGGGTTCCTGATCCCTCTTTCTTTCTGCAATTCATGTGTATTCCTATGGATGATTTGATTTGAATGATCTTGTGGGTATATTTCAACCACCTAACAATCTGTCTCATTCTTATACCTAGTTGTAGAGGTGAATGTTTGTTTGCAGGTTATAGATTGTGTCTAAATTCTTAGGAATGCTATTGTTTGTGAAATTCTCTCTTTCCCTGAATAGCCTCTTTCTATTGCAGACCCTTCTATGAAATATTGATGCAAGCCTATTCAGTGAGTTGTGATCTCCTAGACTTGAGTTTGTGCACTGATTTCATCCTCTATACTCTAATTCATACCATCATTTCAGTGTATCACCTAGTAGGTAGTTTTCTTTCAGTTATTTCCCTTTCATGCACTCCTTCTATCCCTTTTCCCCTCAAAAATTTACTTTCCTATCAAGAAGAAAATTAAGGTGATTATCCAAGAGGAACCAGCCTAGAACTTGGAGGTCTCATCTTAGTTAGCATAGGTCCCACAACCTGGAGATGATTCTCATGTTATACTAAGTTATCAAGACCAAGAGAGCCTGAAAAAAGGGTGAAAACTAAGTGTATAACAATTCTGATATTCAGTAATACCAAAGAAGAAAATTTGTTACAAGTTAAACAAGTATTGCAAAGGTTGAAAGAAGAAAAGTTGCTGATAAATCTAAAAAAGTGTTCATTCATGAAAGAGGAGATTGTGTATTTGGGATTTCTAATTTGAACTGATGGTTTGAAGATGGATCCTAAAAAGGTTGAAGCTATTTTGAATTTCCCTACATGTGAGAATGCTAGTGAGGTAAGATCATTTCATGGTTTGGAAAGTTGTTACCATAAGTTCTATTGGTAGTATTCTCTATTTTCAAAGTAGCCCTTTGAAATTTTGATTCCTTGATGGTTTTTCCCTATTTTCATGTTGATAATCCCCTGCAATTTTTCATTCTTAGAGCTTGAAAGTTGATCAAATTTGAATAAAGCTTGAAAAACCCTAAGTGCTAGGTCAAAATCGCTTTAAAATCCAAAAAGCCCTAGAAAGTCTAGTCGGGTTCTATTTTGCTGTTACTTTTTGAAATCACTTAAGAGCCCCTTTTAGCATGTGTCTTTTAGTTATTCCCAGTTGGTCACTTAGTCTCCTAAAAAATTTAGCATACGCTTAGTCTCCTAAAGAATTCAGCATATTCCTTTTAGTCAAGAGACATCCCAAAACCCTTCAATGGTGCAATCTCTTTAAGTTTTAAGAATATTCTCTTTTGATAAGTGACTCAATGAATTCCTTCTGTTAGGAAGTCTCTAAATAATCTAAACTACTTTGTGAGATCTAGTGACTATATTGAAAAATATTTTGAAAGTAAACAATTCCTGCAAGAGTTTTTATCACTTGATCAAGAATGAGTCAGCCAACAATGAGCGAAGCTTCTACCAATAAGGGAGCTAAGGATAAGGGGAAGGAAAGCTACTCAAATGAATTCATTACTTTACTACTTGGGTCCACATAGAACAAAGGTCAGTGATGAATTTTTTACTGATGATCTAGGATTTTGTAGAGATGCAAAGACACATGATGTGTCTAGAATGTGCTTATTTAGGTATGTTTATAAGAATTCTTAAAGCCCAATGCCCATTTCAAACCCTTGGACCTTAGAGTTGGCTAGGTTGATAGTACCATATACCTTCCTAGATATAGATTTTTTAGTTGTGTTGGCCAATAGGTATGACCCTTTGTCCAAAAAAATAAGAAAAGGTGATGGCTCGGCCCTAGTCACATTGGATAGAAATTTATTTATGAAAGCTTTTGGCATTTATATCCTAATGGATATAGAGATCAATTTGCAGGTCCAATCAAATAGATATGTTAGGTAGTCGACCCTAGTTGCTAGAGAAATCTAGAATCATGTCCCAAAAGCCAACAAAAACTACATTGCGGCAATAGTAGGGACTGCTCCATATTTCTACAAGGACCTGAACTTCTATATCAAGTACATTGCATATGGATTGTGCAAAGTGTTGGGAGTGGATGGTGGTGTAGAGAGAATTTCATCTGATATCTTAATGATGGTGCTAGATTTATAGAGCCTCCATGTAATTAGAGAATATGACTACATAGGGTATATCATAAATAAAATGCATGAAGGGCTTGAGGCTATTAGGAAGAAAGAGGCATCACCTAGGTTCATACATTACTCTCTATTGATGCATCTGATTTTGTATCACAATTATAATATCATGGACTTGCAATGCCTTTAGCCTCAAATGATGTGGAATCATCAACCCAATCTAGTTAATTTTTGGATAGGGGCATGGAGTTTTACCTGTAGAGAGTGTGATTTTTGTGCTTTTCAGAACTAGATAGAATAGCCAATTTTCTTCAACTTAGGACTAAATCATTTCAGGCTACAAGTCAAAGTTTTGCAATTACTAAGGCCTTGTCAATTTATTGACAAGTGGACTAGAAATCACAACTAGGGTGATTTTTATTATGAGAAAGCTTTTACAATGATCAAATTCTATGAGTGCCCCCAGCCACCTCATGTTCTCCCATTTTTTGTGCCACCAAGGATTGCAGTTTTAGAATTCATTTAGCAGCACATGCTAAATGATAAACAGAACTTGGCCCCCCATAGGAAGGGTACTTTTACCCCTAGGAATTTCAAAGTTTGCAACTTCAAAATTGGGAAGATTGCATTAAATAAGTTAAATGATTGGTTAGGCCACTACAGGATGAGTGTTTCCTTATATAGATATGTGGATACAAAGGACTTTATTGTTATTGCTAGGAAATTTTATACTCCTACCATTCCCATAAGAAATAGATGTGAGCAATGTCCCAAGGATCCTAGAAGATGATGAAGTACAAAGGAGAGCACAATGATTCCAAGAATTGTTGTCATTTGAGAAACAGCTAAAGAAAAAGGAATTCCCTTTGAAGGCTTTTACCCCATAATGCCTTATTTGCAAAGGCTAGATCAGATGATGGCCAATTAAAATGCTTTGGTAAATTCTTTGGAAGAGTTGATTGATGACAAAGAGAGGGAGAAAGACACTCTTCATCTGAGTATGAAGAAGATAGTGATGGCTATTTAGTGCATAGCCTTCTTGCCATGGAATAGCCACCTCCTGCTGAGCAACGAGGAGATGAAAATATAATTGTGGATTTGACAGAGCTTCTGAAGTCTCATGATACTAGTGAGCCTCGACTCAAGAGGTAGAAATTACAAATAGGGGAGCCTTCACAAGTAAGGGTTATTGAGAAGAAAAAAGATAGAGTGGGAGCTCTAATTACTAGAACTAGAGCTTATGATCATCAATTGAGGAAGAAGATTGGAGAAGAGAAGAAGAAACAAAAAGAAATAGTATAGGAGATAGAGTTGCCTTTGGCTCTTTGTCAAGATGAAAGATTGCTCCAGTAGGATGCTTTCTTAAAGGATGATGAATTCATTAAAATTGATGAATTCAAAATTTTCCTCCTATGGCATAAGAAACAACAGGTTGCTTCTAGTGTCCAGATAACAAAAGAAGGCTAAGTGCTAGATGAAGCCATTCAAGATTTGAGAAAATATGACCCTGAATTTGAAACAATTACTCCTGAAGAGGATAGGAAGTTAGTAAGGCTAGAAAAATGCTACTTGTGCCTGGTTGGGACCTTGCCTCTGCCTTCATCATAGACCAAATTAGAAGGCAACCAGACATAAATATGTCTTTAGAGACTCATGTCGAAGATATCATAAAAGGATTTGGGTATAGACCTAAGATTCAAGCATTGGCTATGTGGAGCCTCTATCCCAAGGATCAGAGGCCTTCTCTTCTAAATGTGAAAGAAAAGATGGAAGGGAATTAGATTGTGTTGTCAATCCACAACACAGGGGACCTTGAAATCTCACAGGTGCTTACCCACTTTCCAAGATTAAATAAAGATAAATCCAACAAACTCTCAGATAGGTTTAAGAACCTATTTGAAGATTATAGTGCATTTTTCAGAGATAGGGAAGTACATACTATGAAGGAAAAGTTATTGTAGAAGACTATGGAAGATTTGACACATCAAATAATAAATATGCCTATGATTTCCCCTCAACCACCTAAACAACCTAGACAGTTAGAAAACTAGATTGTAGAAGGGAAAGAAGTTGTTGAAGAATAGGCTGATATAGAGTAGAATATAGTGGCATTGGATGCCTTATTAAAAATTTTGCAGCATAGAATTGATTTCCTAAAATAAAAAGAAGATATAGTGTAGACTTCCTATAGTAAGTTTCCTGAGATACAAATTGAAGTAAATAATTTTGTTGCTATATTAAATACTTATCATGTAACCTAGTCAGTTAGAGCATCATTGTTTGAAAGATTGGTAGTTGTACAATCCCTTAGGGAAAATATTCCAGAGATAGTCTTGCAGGTTGGTGAGGAGATTGATCGAATTGTGGCCAACTTGTCATTTTTTAAAGAAAAATAAAATCAAGTGGAGGTGAGGGTAGTTATGTTTGGACCATATTTTAATACGTTCATTCCTCCGATCAAGGCTAAGGATGACTCAATAAAGGGCTTAGATAGATGGAAATCATATTTTGATTCTTTGCTACATAAGAAAGAGGATTTCATTAATAAGAGTAATGAGTTAGATATTGACAGCTTTAATACCACTTTAGATGAAGCCATAAAGGCTGAAATGGACTTCACTAAATTTGTTACAGGTGTCAAGCTGATCACCGATGCCATATGGGAAAGGAAAAAGGTATAGTTGCAGTATATTTAGAGTTTTCAATTGCCTGCAGATGAGGAAGTAATTGTGTGGGACACATTCACCAAGCCAAAGAAGAGAAAGCTTGCAAAAGTTGACCTTGATGCAATTAATGAAGAGTAAAGAGGACATTTCGATATCTGACACCTGATCTATGAGCACAGAGTGTTAGAAATAGGGAATACTGAGAGGGGGGGTGAATCAATATTCTACAAACTTTTTATTTTGCATAATTATGGATATAACAGATTATCTTAATACATGCATAACATAGTAAACTAAATAACATGCATAGCAATAGAGAAAATGAACTCATAACACATTATTTGTTCTCGAGGAAACCTTGGCCAAGGGAAAACCCTGGTGGGGATGGTACCCATAAAGATCTACTAATCAAAAGTATCTTGTTAAGGATGTTGACCCTATTAGGAGCCTATTACATGCATATAGTGGCTCAGTCCTGATTAAGGGACTATAGGCCTTGTTAGAAGCCTCAACCCTGCTAAGAGTTGGTAGTACTGATTACAAATGATTACAAGATGAGCCCATTGCCCAAACAAGTAATGTACAATGATTACTAATTACAAAATAGGGTAAGGTACATAACCTTATACTGCTTGCTTGTCTTTCACAACTTCTCATCAATATCTTTTGCTATATCATCTATCTCATTACAATATGTGTCTCTCTTCACATTTCATATGCCTTATATTTATACAAGTTATTAGGAATAATAACTTTTACAGTTGGCTTTACAAAACATAAATATTTATAGAAAATACATATTTACCCAAGGTTTAACATCTATGATTTTGTCCCTTTATATTATTAAGACATTATTTTGATAAATAAAATAATCCCTTAACTCTTTACCAATTTTGTCTTCTTCTGTATCCTATCAGCTTTAACACTGTATTTGGTAATACTGCCATAACTTCTTTTTTACATGTTGTACAAACTTGCACTCTTAGGTGAGTCTTCAATATGCATCATAGTATCTATATTCAAGTGTGAAAGCATTGAACTTACTCCAATTGACATCAGCAATCAAAATTGTCTCGAGTTACACTGGAAAATACTGCACATACTTAGACAATTTTGCTTTGCACTTAATCATATGTGTTCTTCATGTAGATTATATGTTGCCATAATGAAAACCTCTAGATATCTAACTCAGCCAAATTTCCAACAATCTCCCCCTTTGTCATTGGTGGCAACATATGAGAAAATTGGCTAAGTCTCAAAACTTCAAAACTCAAAATTTTGGCCATAACAAAAAAATTATATTCGTTGTCCTTATAACTCCATAAATCTTATCTATATTCTATAATCCCCCTAAGAATATACTTCCTTATCATACATACATCAATTTTTTGCTATATATCTCTCCCCCTTTGACAACAATGACAAAAAAAGGGTGCCAAAAACTGTGTTCAAAAAAATTGTTATATACCTTGATTCAAAATTGCAAAGCCAGTAGGCTTGCAACACAATCTACAAAATTCACTTTAATGCTCTCTATCTCCTTCTCCCATGTCTTCTTAATGGAATCTACAACACTAACTAGTGCACACAATCTATAAGATGTGATCTCACATGCTTGAAGGTTTGCAAAACTAAACTTCTCAAAAGATGTCTTAGATGCAAGACATTCTTCCAACTATCCTTCAACAATGCTTATCTTTATTGAAATGTGCTCTCTTAGAAGAGAGAATCTTTTGAATTTCCTGTCCTTTTCATCATTGAGAATTTTTATTTCATCATTTACTTTGTTGATTCTTTTCTCAATATCCAATATCTTCACATTAGGGCTAGCTAAAAGATTTGTCTCTGATGAATTTCTACTTCTTTAGCCTTAATCTTCTCAACTACTTTAGATACATGGTTTTTAGATTTTGTACATTGAATGTACAAAGTTTTACCTCTATCCAAATTCCATCTCAAGTCTTTTATACAAACATACAGATTGTTAATATCATTTCTGATATTCTAACTTATATCATGAAATATTTTGGCCTCATAGGCTACTTGGACCTTCACTTTAGCCATATCTGATAGGTTAGTGAGATCATTATCAAATGCTTTCATAACTTCTCTAGCTCTTTCTAGTGGGTCTGCTTCTACTATCTGGTTAGTCAAAACACTTTGTAACTTCTCTGTTATTTCCAACAAAGATCCTTCAAGGCTTTTCACCTTCTTATTCTTTCCAATTATTTTGTTCAGGGATGTGATCAATTCCATTTGATCATCATCATCAACCTCTTTCTCAAATCTTTTAAATATTGATCCAATCTATGATTTCTTTGCAATCTCAGGTATAAGACTATTTTCCTCTTTGTTAGGGACTATAAAATCAATCGAAATGGTGTCCCATTTCCATTCTAGGATGCTATGTGGCTGTAGTAATCCAACTGGATGCTAGTGCTCAGCCTTAACTCTCTGACATTCTAAACATCTTGCCACAAAATCGGCTATATCCTTTTTCATCGCGGGCCAATAATAATGCCGCTTGAGATCAGCATGCATTTTCTTAACACCTAGATGTGTCAAATAAGGTGCTTTGTGAGCTTCTTCTAGAACAAGATTACGTAAATCTCCCAGACTAGGAACATAAATACTACCTTGGTAAATCAACAGTCCCTCAAGATTGATGGAATATCCTTCAAAATGCCCTTCCATCAAACTACCACTATCAATGACTACCTTCACATCCATGAACTAATGATCTGTAGACATATTCTACAAAATCTTTTCATCCAAATCAACTATCAAAATCAAGGAAGCTAACTCATGGTGTCTTCTGCTAAGTGCATCAGCCACCACATTTTCCTTTCCTTATACATACTTGACTTCAAAGTCATACTCACACAGAAATTCCATCCATCTTCACTGCCTAGTGTTGAGGTTGGGCTATGTGAACAAGTACTGGAGACTCCAATGATTAGTATGCAATTAAAATCATTGTCCAAGAAGAAAATGCCTCCATTTAGTCAAGGCATGCATCACTGCAGCAAGTTCAAGGTCATGAGTAGGGTAATTGATTTCATGGTTCTTCAGCTTCCTAGATTCATAAGCAATTACCTGACCATCCTACATCAAAACTACCCCTATACCATCCAATGAAGCATCAGTACATACCACAAACTCCTTAAAAGAATCGAGTACTGCTAGAACAAGTGCACTGGTTAAGCATTCCTTCAGTTTTAGAAAAGCTGCCTCGCACTCCTCTATCTAAACAAATTTTTTCCCTTTTCTCTACAGAGATGTAATTGGATGGGCTATCTGGGAAAAGTTTGACACAAATCTTCTATAATAACTAGCTAACCCCATGAAACTTTGAACCTCTGATACATTTGTGGGAGCTGGCCAATCCACAATTGCCTGAATCTTCGATGGATCAATAGCTATTCCATCCCCGATGATGATATGGCCTAGATAACAGATCTCCATTTTGAAGAACTCACACTTTTTTTTATTTGCATACAACTTGTTCCTTCTAAGATAGTCAAGTACTTGCTCCAAGTGATGCTCATGTTCTTCAACAAAGTTAGAATATACCAATATATCATCTAAAAAATCCACAACAAACTTGTCCAAGTATGTTCTGAAAACACCATGCATCAAACTCATAAAGACCGATGGTGCATTTGTCAAACCAAAAGGCACTACTGTGAATTTGTAATGCCCATACCTGGTACAAAAAGCTATCTTGTGGATATCAGCTTCTTGAATCCTTAACTAGTGATACCCTGATTTGAGATCAATCTTTGAAAAGACTCGGGCACCCTTAACTTGATCAAACAAGTCTTCAATCCTCGGCAAAGGATACCTATTCCTGATTGTGACTTTTTTCAACTACCTAAAATCAATACAAAGTCTCAAAGAGCCATCTTTTTTTCTCACAAAAATGATAGGTGCACCCCATGGTGACACACTAGGACAAATTAGTCCTTTCTCCAAAAGCTCTTCAAGCTAAATCTTGAGTTCAATTAGCTCTTGAGCTGTCATTCTGTAAGGAGTCTTAGAAATAGGCTCAGTTCCTGGCACTAGGTCTATTCTAAAATCAATCTCCCTTTTCAGGAGTATTCCAGGAATCTCTTTCACAAATACATCAGAGTATTTCTATAAAACTGGATGATCAAGTGTGGTGTTTCCAGCTACAAAATCCTCCAAATTGTTAACTGATATGGCAAACAATTTGCAGCCCTTACGAGCATATCTAGCAAGTTGTTTGGCCGATATGGTTCTCAAAGAGATAGGTTTCTTAATTCCTGATATGATCTTAGCTGAACCAAAGTCATCCACACATCTGATGATTTTGTTCTTGCAATCGATTACAGCTTGATGTTGCTCAAGCCAATCCATGCCTAAGACTACATCAAAAGACTTTAAAGGAATAACTCTAAGATTGACTGAGGTAATGAATGCTTTTAACTAAATTTTATAGTCATAAGCCACTACACTTGATTCCACTCTAGATCCTGAAGCTAGTTCAACTTGCCAATAAGACTCAGCCCTAGCCACTGGAATTTCACCTTGTGCAACAAAAGAAGATGAAATAAATGAATCTGATGCTCCAGAATCAAAAAGAATGATCACTTCCTTACCTTGGATATTACCTTTGGCTTCTATGATTGTGTTCTAATGCTCTATCTGCTTCTACTCTAAAGTAGCAAATATCCTATGGTTCCTAGCAAAATCACCCACTGTAGCTTCAGACCTGGATGGTTTAGGTCCTACCCTTGGTTTGTCCCAATTAGGACAGTGTGACTGGTAGTGTCCCTGTTGACCACAATGGAAACATTCCACAAACTTCTTAAAATTCCTGTCCTGACCAGACATGTTTGGAGAAGGTACACTACTCTGCATACTCTAGGATTGCTAAGAAGGTTTAGATTGATCAGGACCCTTAGTATTCTTGTTGGGTTGAGAATACTTATCGAATATCCTCTTCTTAAACTTTCCACCAGAAAACCTTGACTTGGAGCTTCCCTGAGGTTTCTTCTGGCTCTTGCTTTCATTCTTTGCAGGTGGGTTCATATTGGCCTTAGAAGAAGTCCCATGGTATCTAGATTTCATTTCAATGAGCTTTGCTCGCTTAGTAGCCTCCTACATAGTCATGGGTTTGAAAGTTTGTACTTCTTCACCAATCTTGGGAATAAGCCCTCTAATGAAGTGCTGAATCAAAGCTTTGTCATTTTCAGCCCACCCCAAGTATTTCTTTAGTTCATAGAATCTTTGTTCATATGTTTCCACAGAAGAGCTTGCTTTCACAATATTGAAGAACTCTTCAGCACATGCCTGCTGCCAATACTCAGACATAAACCTCTCTTTGAAACGCTCCATGAAAAGTTCCAAAGTCACCTGGGAGATGTCAATTCCCAGTTTCTCCAACTCCTGATTCCACCATATGGATCCAAAACTCTTGAGTTGCATAACAGTCCATCTCACTTTTACATTACTCTGGTAACGATGCAAGATGAAACACCGTTCAATATTCAATAGCCAAGCTTCAGCTATGGTCCCTTCTTTCATGCCAAAGAATAATGGTCCTTTGAATTTGGAAAAATCTTTCAGTTGTGCTCTGGTTATTGGGTCCTCTTCCACAGGAGGATTATTGTCCTATACCTGAGCCATCTGAATGTTTGCTCCCCCACCAGGATTTTGATTATGGTTATTAGCCTCTATATTATCCAAACGCTCAAGAATGCACTAAAGAACTATAGCTTGAGGATCCCCTTGGTCATTTTGGTTATTTCAAACATTATCACCCTAACCAATAGGGTCGTTCTCATCAGCATCTTGACATCTTCGACCTCTACCATGACCCCTTCCCCTACCTCTGCCAACATTGACATTGTCTGGGACACCGCGTCCATGAGATCCTCTTGTGAGGGGAGGCATCCTAAAAGAAAAACTAATATTAACATTGCAATGATTAAGAGTAAAACCCATTAACCTAGAGCCCTAGTGTTCAAAACTTGGCTCTGATACCAAATGTAACACCTACTAAACAGTAAACAAAAAACAAGTACAAAAGAACATGTAAACCATAACACAAATTTATTTTTTTTATTTCACAATAGTAAAGTACATTATATAAGAGTCTATCATACTTTCAATAACAATATCCAAAAGTACATCATCCACATAAACACCCATTTGGATTTTATTACAAGATGAGTTCTTCTCAATAATGAAGTACAACATGACTTTAAGAATCAATTATCAACTCCTAGAACCTAACTGGAAACTGTATCTGCAACTAAGTTAAAAACTCCAGCTAGAATCACTAATCATCCTTCAATCTATCAAGAAGCACCTGTAATCAAGGATAGAAAAACAACACAAAAACACAAGGGGGCTCAACAAATGGTGAGTTGAAAAGCATGATCCTCTTGCATACTTGTTAGAAATAAACATATACATAATCGCAATGCAGAATTAAATCAATCACATCATAGTGCAGATCAATAATAGAAATTTCACATCAAAGCAGTAAACAGTAACCATTAATACAAAAATTAACTCGTACAAAGAATAACATGTAATGAATCATATATATACTGAGGTGTCATCGCTATGGCACTAAGATTCTGCATCCATATTAGGCATGCTCATAGACACAACATAGTGGAAATCTCCATTGTACTCATCAAATGATGTAATGGATATCCCATTGTACTCATCATAATCACGTAACAGAGATTTGCCTTGTTCTCCATACTTAACCTTATCAGTTTAAGTCATAGATAAGGCTAATTATCTTTTTAAAATGTATTACCCACCCGGTTCATTTTAGAGTTTTCACTGAATTAAATAACTGAATAGGATTAACCAAATTTAGCCACCCCGATATATGTTCATCACAAGCTTTCTTAAATCACACTTCAAACAGATTTACAAAAAGAATGTCCATGTACAGATATAAAATCAGTATACAACATGATACTACATCCTTTCAACCATTTGTAATCAATCTTATTCTGTCAAATCAAAGATAAATCTAGATAATCATATACAACAAGAACAAATCATATAATATCAAGATCACGTAAATCCTATTAAATTGTTGGCACAGCTTAACAGAACTTACTAAGTCTAAATACTAAATAACTAATTCTTGTAGACATAATCAACTTTATTTAACTCCGAAGTGACTAAGTTAACAATTCCAAATCCATATGATATTCTTGTTCAATATGAAGTTTTATTAATATTCACAAAAAACATATCTCATCAGTTCACCTTCCTCTAATTGTAAATAATTTCCAATTCAATAATGGACAGGAAAACAACATCAGAATAATAAGTTCCAAATTCATGCACATAAGAATACAACCAGTTTATCTAAAATGCTGCAGAACATTTCAAATACAATCATGTCTAACAATTCCCTAGTTTACCAATTAAGAATTTTCTCCTAAATTTTGTAATGAATAAGCAAAGAAAATAGACACCATTAAACAAATTCCAGATAATGTTTGTGTATACAACTTGTAACCAGCTACATCATAATTCCATATCAATTTCTAATCCTTAATGGCTTACATTTTAGATTCTATCCGAACCAAATTTGAACCGATACCAGAATACTGCTCCTAGTAATTTTAATTAATCGATCGTGGTCAGATAACAATCTCCCATTTTCCCTATGCAAATTTTGACCTTCAATAAGCAGACTATAGAATCTCTAAACATTCTAATGTTCAAATTACACTACTACATGTAACTATTCGACAAAATGTCACTGCCTTGTTTTCAAATAGTCGCAATATGTATATATACTAACATAATCAAATAATGATAATGAAACCCTTTTAATCATAGAACAAAGTTTGGACAGTGCATTGTCTATAAATTTTCCAACATCTCAAATCCACAACACAGGCTACGTTCATATCGTGCAACAATTATTACTACGGTCTCATGCCAACCATTTAACATAATGCCTCTACCCTTGACTACAGTCATGAGCCCGTAGAGAAATGCGAGCTAGTGACTATAGCTGGCCACTTACAGTTTCATTACAAATTGCTAAGTGTTCACTGTGATATGGGTTCTCACAGAGCTCAACTCTATGGAAACCCAAACAAAATAAATTATTTTCCCTCAGTCAGCAAATTTGCTATCGCAAACATGTCCCAAGCTCTGTGCCGCAGCCATGAGCTCACACAGAGCTACGCTCTGTGGGGCTCATGCCTGTGACTAAGCCACCTAAATAATGATAGAATTGTTTCATAAGTAATATGTTGAAATATGAGCTCTCACAGATCTTAGCTCTATGGGTACTTGTACTTGACCAAGCCCTAATTAATTAACAACCCTCAATACAAAAACTTGCTTGATGCTTCGAGCATGGGTACCCATAGGACTAACCTCAGTGGGTGCTCATACTTGAGCACCGACCAACACATAACCAAATTCTTGAACAGTAAACATATGCAAATTTTTTGCATTTTCTCATTCACATTTATAGAGCACAGAGGTATGCGAAGTCTCAAAACTTCACATACTCCTCTATTCTATTTATATAATAAAATGACTATTATGTATGTCGAAGACAGCAATAAACCTCATTGACACAATTGCATACAATCAACTTTGAAGAACATTGCAGTTTAGAAAATGAGATTAAGGTGAGAAATTGCCCCTACCTAGAAAAGTAGTAGTGGGTAATCAAACAAAGAGAAATTCCTTGCAGCCCACCGCCGCACAGAGACAACTGAGATCCCTTAAACTCTTAAGCTCCACATCAAAGAATAATAGCAATGAAACCCTCTTTCCAGTGACACCTAGAAAGGTAGCACCAAATGTAAGTGCCAAAATATCAATAGAGATAGATAGCAATAATTCAAAATGAGATAGCAAAGTAAACCATAATTCCAACTGGCTGCGAGTAGGAAACCACGACCCAGCAGCAATAAAAACCTTCTCAAATCCATAATCCCTTTCATTTTACCGAGAAATAAGTGAAGCAATAAAAACCAGTTAGAGTCTATTATGCCATGATGAATCTTGCTTTCAAAACCCTTGCTTACAGATAGAAAAATGCTCTGATCATACAAACCGAGACTGAAAAATCCCCAAAATAGAGGTGAGATCAAACAAAGTTAAATGCCATAGTAAATGCCCAACTCAAGTGGAGTGGCTGGTACACAGTGTTGTCCACTGGTGGCAGAGTAAGGTGCATATGGTACTAAATCCAATTCAATGTGAACTACCAGTGCATGGCATGAAAACCCCATGCACGATGCAATAAACATTGCCATTACAACATAACAACTATTACAACAAAACATATGTAATATTCCCTCAAAGATGGTCGATACCCTGCTAAGGGTTATTCAAATTTAATTATAATCCACACAACATAAATATATAGCAAGTCCAAAATGAAACCCTTATAATCACTTTAATCAATACTAATTCCTATTTAATGATAACATCAAAATGCCTTCTTATGCCCCAGAAATACAATATAGTTCAGACCAGGACAAACTTTCCTTGCACAGAGTTAGCATTGTTGTCAATAACAAAAGGACTAACTAGGATCTTTCAAGGCATCACCCAATACTAGAAAAATAATTCTATATCAAAGTTATAAGTTCCAGTAAAATCTCAAAAGCAACATTCTGAGATGTAACCATAACTAATTACTCAAAACAATAATCAAACTACTACTAGAGTCTTATGCTCAAAATGTCAATAAGAAATCCAAGTCCTAACAATAAGGAAAACATATCAAACTGAAATGAGCTCAAACAAAAGTGTTCCAATCCAAGAATAACTGATAAATAGAGAAAGAGGTCAGAGCATGACAGTATCACTATATCATATACTACCTTGCATCAACTGTGAAAGACTCAATTCATCCTATACTAACTTCTACAATATCCTAAGTTCCTATTCTACTGTATTTTTTCATGAATTAAGTACTTTGAGATGGGTTAGGTAGAGATTCACTCTTACCATTAGATACTTTATCTTTTTGATTACCTTCAGTGATGAATGTATCTCCTTGATCTGTGGTTTTAACAAAGTTCACTTCTTCTGAATTACTACAACATCCTCTATGACTGTTGCTTGCATTTTCATTTCTCCTTGCATGACTTCTAGGGTTAGGGTTTCTCATGTTATTCATCCTAAAAAACCTTGTTGTATGACCAAATTTGTTGCATATCTAACAAACTACTCCATTGTTTCCATATCTTGGTCCAGTTTGGTTGATTTGTGATCTGCAATTCCTGGCAATGTGTCCAACCTTGTTGCATCTATTGCATTTCTTTTGTTCATATCTTTAGTAGGTTACTTATCTACATGGTTAGTATCTCTAAACATTCTACTACTATTATTATTCTCATTAAATTTATGCCTCCTACATTCAATAGCTCTATGTCCAAAACCATGACAATTATAACAATAACCATTAAGAGGTTTAAATTGCTTACCTGTACAATCTTTCTTCATATGACCAAAAGTATTACATGCAAAACATCTACCTTTAAATTATCTCTGCATACCTTTAGGTGATTCTTCTTATTTAGGTGGTTCTTCTTCTTTAGGTGTATCTTTAGATTTGTCAACTTCATCAGATTTCTTTTCTTCTATGTTTTCAGAAACTTTCAAATCTGGTTCCTTTCTTTCTTCACTCACTTTAGATGAGTTAAATCCAAGACCATTTTTATCATAGAATGGCTTTTGATAAGACATTTGTTCATCAATCTTCTCACTAGTAGAAGATAGCGTCTCAAGTTGTTGCTTAAACTGAGTCAATTCACCTTTCACAATAGTATTGTACTTTTCAAGTTTAGCATACTGCAATTTGGTTTTCTCAAGTTCAGATGTCACTTTACAAAGTTTAGATTTCAGATCTTCTTTCTTAGATTTTAGATTTTCATTCTCAGATTTCAGATTTGCTTCATTCTTGTTGTTTTCATCTTTCAAACTCAATTTTAGATTTACTATCTTTAATTCATGTTTAAGGATCTCATTTTCTTTTTCCAAATTATCATCACAATCTTCAACCTGAATTGTAGATTCTTTTTCTAATTTTAGTTCTTCCAGCTTATTTTTCAGCTTTTCAATGAGGTTCTTTGCATCATCATATTTTCCTTTTAGAGTATCTCTTTCTTCAGTAAGTATATCAATATGTTCAAGAGCATCTTCAAGATTCTTCTGTAGCTAATCCATATCCATAGAGATCTTACTCAAGCTGCTAGGCTTTTTCTGAATGATTCTTTTCTGAGTAACTATGCTCTGATACCAGTTGTTAGAAATAGGGAATACTGAGAGAGGGAGGTGAATCAATATTCTACAAAAATTTTCTTTTTCCCAATTATAGATATAATAGATTATCTTAATACATGCATAACATAGTAAACTAAATAACATGCATAGCAATAGAGAAAATGAACTCATAACACATTATTTGTTTTTGAGGAAACCCTGGCCAAGGGAAAACCCCAGTGGGGATGGTATCCACAAAGATACACTAATCAAAAGTATCATGTTAAGGATGTTGATCTTGTTAGGAGCCTATTACAAGCATATAGTGTCTCAGTCCTGATTAAGGGACTATAGGCCTTGTTAGAAGCCTCAACCCTGCTAAGAGTTGGTAGTACTAATTACAAATGATTACAAGATGAGCCCACCACCCAAACAAGTAATGTACAATGATTACTGGTTACAAAATAAGGTAAGGTACATAACCTTATACTGCTTTCTTGTCTTTCACAACTTCACATCAATATCTTTCACTATATCATCTATCTCATTACAATATGTGTCTCTCTTTGCATTTCATATGCCTTATATTTATAGAAGTTATTAGGAATAATAACTTTTACAGTCGGCTTTAAAAAACATAAATCTTTACACAAAATACATATTTACCCAAGGTTTAACATTTTGGATGTCATCCCTTTATATTATTAAGACATTATTTTGATAAATAAAATAATCCCTTAACTCTTTACCAATTTTGTCTTCTTCTCTATCCTGTCAGCTTTAACATTGTCTTTGGTAATAGTACCATAACTTCTTTTGTACATGTCATACAGACTTGCACTCTTAGGTGAGTCTTTAATATGCATTATAGTATCTATGTTCAAGTGTGCAAGCACTTGACTTAGTCCAATTGACATCACCAATCAAAACTGTCTTGGGTTACACTAGGAAAATACTGCACATACTTAGACAATTTTTCTTTGCGCTCTGTCATACTTGCTCTCTGTCATATGTGGTCTTCATGTAGATCATATCTTTCCATAATGACAACCATCTAGATATCTAACTCAGCCAAATTTCCAACACAAGGATGATAGCTATTAATAACAAATGGTGTAGGTTATCTTGCAATGTCGATCACCATATCTCGTAATAACTTAATGAAGCTATCAAGAATATATCCAGACAAAGGTATCAGTTATCAAACAAAAAGATCATATATCAGAAGATTCCAAAATATTTTTGTCTTTCCACTGCCTGAGGGTTACTTTGTAATTTTTGTCTTTACTATTTTAGGTTTAGGGTTAAACCATCCGAAGATTGTTGCATCCTTACTCATTTAAGGATTCCAAGATGGTTTAACTATATATGGGAGATAATCTCTTTTGTAAATGATTATTAGATGAATTAAAATTCTACAGAGCAGACTTCTCATTTTTCTATCTAAGACTTCTGAGCTTCTAAATCTTTTATGTATTGAAACAAGAATATTTCCAATAAAATACACTGCAATTTCTCTCTCATTTTGTTATTATCTCTTTGCTTTTATGTTTTTCTCTTGTATGATTTTATTTGTAAGGCATATAAAAACATAGCTATTGCAAGGCAATTTTTCTAGTTATTTATGAATTTCTTTCAAGGAAAGGATTAAATTTTCATAAGAAATTTCAGAGAGGAAACATAATTGTTAGGATTCTGATAATAACAATATAAGATTGACAGAATAGTTTGTAAGGCATTCTATTCAAATTTCATGTAGGTTGTAAGGCATTCTATTGTATCTTGTTTTAAGTTTTCCTGTGGATTTGCATTTAAATACTATATTCACCCAGGGATTAGGAACTGGTCTAATTTTTGTGATGCAGTTATCTTTCAGTCATTAAGAATAAAATATAATTACCAGTACATTTGTGTTTTTAAGTTCATGCATATTTTGATAGGACTGTATCTAGGTGATATAGTTCATATTACTGATTCCTTGAAGAGAGAATCAAAAGGTTAGCCTTCCTTGAGAAAAACTTAGAAAAAGAAGAAGGATGAACATCCTTATGCCACTGTTCTATGTTATTACATTCATAGTATCCCTTGTTAGACTCTATGTCAACATATTCTCAGCTATTTGTAGAGTGGTCTTTTGTTGAATAAATCTGAAGCATAATAGCATAGCAGTGAAGGCCCTTATCCACCATTTGAATGTTTACTTGAAATATAGTAAAACTATCTAGGCAATACCTACCTGAGTCCCATGGAGCTCAAAGAAGAAGGAGGATCTTATCCAATACTCATCAATTAGACTGTTTCTTGTCAAACTTGAGAATCCATAATCTGAGAATCAAGCCTACATATTTACCAAGTTTGATCCTACAAGAAAAAGCTCTAACAAACTAGTGACTTTGTTGGGGAGTTGTTACAATTATATATAAATAACGTAGGCTTCAATTTGAGCTAGACTCCTGGCTTGCCTATTTTAAACCAGTCAGTCACCATTGAAAACCTTTCTCTCCAAGTCATTATTTCCTTTGCAATAGCTCATCTACTTTCCTAAGGGTAGTGTTTCAAAATTCCTAACCTAGTTGGGTGGCAACTCTCTAAAGATTTTTGTACTAGTGCTCTTTGAAGAATCCACTTTTTACAATGAGTTATAGAAATACAAGATCTTGAATAAAAGAGCATCTAGAAGAAAATTTGGAAGGAGAAATTTTAGCTACCTCTAGATGTAGGAAGATGAGAAAGGAGAGAAATAGTAATGATATGTCTTTCACGTGGAAATAGAAAGGAAATGTAAGACAAGAAGACCTTGTTCAAACAAATCAAGAAGAGAATGCATCAAAATATGAGGAAGCAGTTGATTTGGGTTTGAACTAGTATGAGGACTATTATTCTCCCGCTAAAAGGGGTGGAGAAAAATCACAACATAATAAAAAGGTGATCCCTGGTAAAGGTCTTGGAAATACAAGAAGGTCTAGAAGCCAGAGTAGGAATAGATAAGAGTTTCTTCCTCCTTTGACTCTTGGCTCCTCATTACCTCAAGGCCTCCAAGTTTTTGATAATCATTAGGAATAAATCCATGCCTAAAAATCATCATCTAAGACAACCCTTCCAGACTCTAAGGAAATTTTTGAAGAAGTCTTTGAACTAGAAAGGAAAATCTAGGAACAAGCTGCAATCAGACAAAAAATAGAAAAGGAGAAAGAATAAAAAATTAGACAAGCCATGATAAGGGTAGAAAAATTGAAAAGACAATTGTTAGATTTATAATCTATAAACTATGTCCCTATACTTGAACAAACAAAGGAACAACTTGTCATCTAAGAAGTACATGAGATAAGGAATCCCAAAGATAAAGGTAAGCATAAAGCTATAGGAATTTCAACCAATGAACCTATAAATGCCAAGGATCCCTTAGATAAAGCTTTAAGGTTAGATGCTAACCTTGAAAAGGCTAAAAGAGAAAATGAAATACTAGCCAAAGAGTTAGAAAAGGAAGAACTAGAAGCTACAATAGTGGAAATGAAAAGAAAGATTGAGTTTCTTAGACAATCTTTAGGACCTACAAATGCAATTTCTACTTCTTTGGTACAAGGTGGAAATATTGAAAATACTGCAAAAAATGTTCCCCCTCTACATCTCAAGGTGCTGGCCCATTTCAAATAGGGTTTGTTCATGAAAGATATAAGCAACTAGTTTTTTATGGTATCTCTGGATATCCTAATCCTATTCTTGATTAAATTAGGAAAAAACTTCCAAATTTCACTGGTAGTAATGCTATAACTTGTGAGGAACACTTGAAGAGTTTCATTGATGTGACAGATGATTACAATATAGAGCCTGATGATGTAATAATGAAACTATTTGTTCAATCCTTAACTGAAGATTCTAGAGATTGGTTCAGGGGTTTACAACATGCCAGTATAGGTTCATGGGATCAGTTCAATCATTGTTTTAAGGAATGGTATGGTGATAAAACTAATGAATTTTTCATGTTAAATGAGTTCAATAACATCAAGAAGAACCAAAATGAGGGTGTTGTTGAATTTAATGTTAGATTTCAGAAGGCTATGCATAAGTTATTACATGTCATCAGGCTAGATGATAAGATATGTTTGGTCACCTATTTAAATGCCTTTGATGCCAAAATGGGATACCTCCTAAGGGATAAAAACCATAGAAATCTTGTTGAAGCCTATAAATTAGCCATCAACATAGAAAGCAACCGGAGGATATTAGGAAAGTTAGGAAGAAGGGATGACTATAAACCACCAGTTCTAAATAGAAAAGAAATAGGAAAGTCTGATGCAAAACCAAAGGAAGATGATAGCTTAAAGAAAATTTTAAAAGCTATAAAGGATTTGAAGCCTAGTGAAAATAGGAATAATAGGGCTATAGGAAATGATAGGCTAGCTTTCAATAACTTCAATAAGTTACCAAGGATGCAAAATTATCCTTGCAATACTCAATGGAAAGATGGAAAACCTAGACTCCCTAAAAGAAAAGATAAATCAAATGATAAAACTCTTGATCCCTTGCAAAGAAACTCAATAAACATGATAGATTATGTCCCCTAGTGTATTGTATGCCAGTCACCACATGACCCTAATTATTGTGTAGTTGCTCAAAGTGTCTTTGCAGATGGAGAACAAGAAAGTAATGAAGAAGAGCCTTATGATGATCAGGGTTGTGGTATGATTTCCTCACATCTTTGGGATGAGGTTGACTCTATTGAAGAATATGAGAATCAATATATTTCAAATTCTTAGGTTAGAAATGATTCATATCATCAGCATGTTTTTTCAAATGAGGGAAATGATCAATTGGATAGTATCCAGTGTAACAAATTGAAAGATGATGGATTAGTTGTTCTAAGAAGGCCATTTGATGAAGAGATTGCACAAATAACTGTAGATATGATCACCCAAGCTAAGAGAAATTACAATCTGAGAAATAGAATGGTAGGTGATCCTAATCATAAACCTACTGGTATATTCATCAAGAAGTTAGAAAAGGATATTAAACAGTGCCAAGATAAACATAAAGTTGTTGAGGTTGTTAACAAAACCAATGTAAAAAAGAATGTCACATTTAATACCCCAAAGGTTTCTTATAAGGTAAATACTAAACCCCTTGAGGAGATTGTTCCCTCTTTTTAGAAAGAGGTTAAAATCCAAAGAAAGGATCATCCTAACCTATCTACACATGAAGAAAATAAAGAAGTGACTGTTATAAGGCAGGATATAATTGACTCAAAGTATGTCCCAATTGACATGAGAAAATTATTATCACAAATCACTATCAAGGTTCCTTTACTAGAAATGATGAGGATAGAGGAATGCAAAGAGAACGCTTTAAATTAGGTAAATGGAGTTTCTCCCACTAATACCCAAAATACTGGTAAAATTGATAAGCTAATTACCTTTGTAGATTATTCAAATGAAAATCAGTATGGGGAGATTATTTCTAAGATTCCTCAAATCTATTTGGACACAAATATTGTTGATATCAGGGAAAATTGATCCTTTCTTTTTGTCTTTGGTTATCAATGGAAAACTATTGAGAAATTACATGATTGATTCAGGAGCATCTAACACTGTTATGCCTATAGAAGTCATGAATTCATTAGGATTAAAATTTGATACACCTCATGGGAGATTTCAAGCCATGGATTTAAGAGAAGTACCAATTATTGGTACCATTAAGGCACTACCTTATAGGTTGGCAACATATCCAAACTGGCTATTGACTATGAGTGTCCTAGTGGTTGATATCCCACCTCAATATGAAATGTTATTGTCAAGAAAATGGAGTGCTTCAATGGGAGGTAGTATTCAATATGACTTGTCTTATGCAACTTTCAACATTGATGGAAATAACATTAAGGTATCCAAAGAAAGTAGGACCCCACACATGAATAAATTAAATAATGCTGATGATTTAAATTGTTGTGTGGATGTGGATATGGAAAACTTTAGAGTGGAAAAGGTTATTCCACAAAATGAAGATACAGATCCATTAGTTGTAGACCTAAACAAACAACAAGATGGATTATGGAAAATGTACTTTGATGGAGCTTGTTCAAAAGAAGGCTCAGGAGCTAGAGTCTTATTCATATCTCCATCAGGTACCACAATCAAGTATTCTTTCCTATTGACTTTTCAATGTACAAATAATATTGTTGAATATGAAGCATTGTTTTTAGGACTAAACATTGCTACAAAACATGGAATAAAATGTTTAAAAGTTTATTGTGACTCTGAACTTGTTGTAGCACAAGTTAGATCCAGATATGCTATAAAAAATGATAGGCTGAGAATGTACAAACAAGCTATTTGGGATCAGATTGAACTATTTTATGCTTTCAACATTAGTTGGGTAGAAAGATATAAGAATATTATGGCTGATTTTTTGGCTAATTTTTCTCTAAAAAGGGATGATTTAACTTTGACTGGGGTATCAATAGTAGAAGTAAAAAATAGGCCAGTTATTCCGGATAACATTTACAATTGGCAGGTTTTTAAAGATGACCATGATATTTTAAGGTTTATTTAGTGTCTCGACATCTATGAAGATCAGCCTATAGATTTCAATGCCCTAGTTGAGGTAGTTGATGGTAAGGACATGGTCTTGGGAAATGAAGTTATTCAGTTAAGTACTAATCACATTCCCAAAGGTTAGATAGAACTGGAAGCATTATATAGTAATCAAAATGATCACATGTTAAAAACTAGCAATGCTAAGATAGAAGATTTAGAAGAGGTGAATCTAGGGTCAGAGAACACACCTCAAATGGTTTACATTGGAAAAGGACTAGATCCTCATATAAGATATACTTTGGTAAAATTATTGAGAAAACACAAGCATGTTTTTGCATGGTCTTATGATGATTTGAAAGCCTATAGAGAGGACCTTTTCTAGCATGAGATCCCACTAAAGAAAGATGTGAAACCATTTATAAAAATAAAAAGACCTATCAATCCATAACTAGCTCCCAAAATATAGCAAGAACTGGTTAAGTTGAGTGATGCAGGAATAATCCAGCCCATAAGGCATTCAACTTGGGTATCTAACCTTGTTCTAGTTAGAAAGAAGAATGGTGATATTAGGTTATGTGTAGATTTTAGAAATCTGAATGTTGCATCTTTAAAGGATAACTATTATTTGCCTAATATGGAGGCCATGTTGCACAAAGTCACTAGTTGTGAATTATTGTCTATGATGGATGGCTTTTCAGGTTATACCAGGTATTAGTTAAAGAGTCAAAACAATTTAAAACTGCATTCACTACCCCATGGGGGACTTATGTCTATATTAGAATGCCTTCTGGTCTTAGAAATGCAAGAGCAACATTCTAGACAGCCATGGACATTGTATTTAAGGAATATATTGATCTTTTCATGGTGGCATATCAAGATGACATGACATCATACTCAAAGAAAGCAAAAGATCATTGTGGTCATCTTGAAAGAATTTTTAATAAGGCTCTAGAGTATGGTGTTTCCCTAAATCCAAAGAAGTGTCACTTCGCTGTTATAGAAGGGAAACTATTAGGCCACATAGTGTCTAAGGAATGGGTAAGGATTGACCTAGAAAGAGTAGAAGCTATTCAAAGGGTCACTATCCCAAAAAACATCAAAGGTGTGCAATCCTTTTTAGGAAAGATCAATTTAGTTAGAAGATTTATTGCCAACTTTGCAGAAATAGTTAAACCAATAGTCAAGCTGTTAAAAAAGGATGTAAAGTTTCAATGGACTAAAGAAGCACAATATGCCTTTGAAAAAATTAAAGAGGTGGTTCAAGAAGCACTAGTGTTAAAATCCCTAGATTATAACAGGCCATTTTCATTATTTTATTTTGCCTCATTTCATACAATTGTTGTTGTATTATTGCAAAAGGATGAGGAAAATTTTGAACATCCAATTGCATTCTTTAGTAAATCCTCTCAATTTTCTGAATTGAGTTATGAGATGATGGAAAAGTGGGCATATGCATTAGTAAAAGTTGTAAAATCATTTAGGCCTTATCTAGTATGTGCAAAGGTCATTGCATATGTTCCACATCCAATAGTCAAGGATGTTCTTACACAGTCAGAAGTTACTAGAAAAAGATGCAAATGGATTACCAGAATTCAAGAGTTCAATTTGGAAATTCATATTACTAAACTAGTAAGAGGACTAGGCCTTTCCAAATTGATGACTAAAGAAAATATGGACTTAGTTCAAGTCACTAATGAAGAGATACCAGACTTGACAATGACAAGCATTGACAGACAACCATATTATACTGATATTGTCTACTATCTGAAAAATGCCGAGTGTCCAAAGTATATGTCTGATAATCAAAAAAGACATTTAAGATTACAATCTCAAAAATATGCATTGATACAAGGGGATTTGTACTGGAAAAATAGAGATGGAGTATTACTATTTTTCCTAGACAAGAGTCAAGCAGAGAAAGTATAGATGTGACCTTTTGGATCAATTTCTTTCCTTGCAAGGCTACAAAATTTTAATATTTACCATCAAATATTTAATGGCAACCTCATTCACATTGAATCCATAGCTTCCATTATTAAATGTAGGCCTTTTTCCACTTCAAATTTTGAATGTTAAGCCCTCCATATTGGGCCAATTTTCTCCATGTAGGGATCCCCTCATTAAGTTTCGGCTTCTAGTGGTTAAACTCAAGGCTATGGGGAATTGACTTTGATGCTTTGCATTTAAAATTGTGAGGTCTTATATTAAATATAAATACACACACTTGATTGAGCCCATTCATTGCAATAGAGGCCAGATTTAGGGCCTCATGATAGCTTGTACCCTCCTTGATTTAGGGTCAACGTTTAGAGTTTTAAGGTCTATATCTCAAGTTTTGTGCCCAGATTCTAGGCCAAGGAGTCTGATTTAAATCAAACTAGGGCTTGAAATATAGATTTAAACCCACACGATACCTTGTAGGGACTGATCAAGGTCTTATTTATTTGAATTTAAAGTCTGATTTGTAATCTCAAGGCTACACGCCTCACTATGGTGTCATACTTCATTGAATTTTGCTCCCAGATTTGGGTCTTACCTCATTAAAATGAGGCCTACATGTTTTGCATTTAAGCCTTTGCAATTGGCCTTTAGGTTTGATTTAAAATTTCAAGGCCATATGTTAAATTTAGGGCCTATGTTTGCCTGGATTTAGGGCCTCACCATCGAACTTTGTGCCTAGATTTAGGTGTCATTCCATGGCACCTAGGTTCTTAGGTTTGAATTTGAATTTAGGCTTGGATCTACATTGATTTTAGTTTCATAAGACTCATATGTTTGATGATATAGGGCCTGGTGTATGCTTTTGGGTCCACATGTTTCACATTATAGGCCTTATCCTATTCAAATTTAGGCTTGATATAACAAATTTGAGCCCACATACCTCATTTAGGGCCTGTCCTTTTTACACTCCTGCCCTTAAAGGTCGCCTAGTGTGGGTGGAACTTTAAGGTTTGTATGCTTGGGACAACAACCTACCAATTTGAAATCATATCAACTTGAGTCATCAATATAGTGGTGTGTCAAATGTGAATTCTGATTGGGGATATGAATCTGCTTTTTAATTACATCATCCATAATTTGTATCTTAGATAACTATGCATTTTGATATGAACTAGTATTTAGTCAGTCTATTCTTAAATTAAACTTGGAGGTCATAGCACCTTAGCCTGTCTTAATCTAGTTCACCTCAAACCTATTCAAAGGTGTCACAATATGTGGAAGAACTCTTAGTTAAAACATAATCTGCATGATAAATGCTAATTTGCATATTAGTTATAATCTAAATACCAAGTATGAACTTGCATAACTATATGAAATTGCAAACTGGTATGAGTCTGCATGTTAAATGTGAATTTGTATATTAATTATGAATTTGCATATTGGATTAAGAATCTAAATATCAGATATGAAAATGCTTATCAGTTCTGAATCTTTAATGTCGCCAATGTCAATATTTTTAAATGCTTGGTGGTCAAAAACACCCTATCCTTCTATCATAGAGCTTAACCCATACTTGCACCAGGAATTGCCTCAAAATTTATGAAGTGTTTGATCTTCACTTAATCTTATATGCTAAACTTGACAGCTCATTAGTACTGTAAATCTCTTTAATGTTGTGTGGCCATATTGGCATCATCATCAATATATGATAGCATGTATTCAACTGATATGTAGAAGCATCTTTATGGAACATTATGGTTCAAACTTGAACAGCTAGGTCATATAGAAAGATTTGAAAATGTAATGGAAATTTGGGAAGGATTCCATTTCTATCCTAGGAAGGGAAAATAGAATAGATTTCTTTTGCCTAACAATGGTTAATTGTGGGAAATAGATTTCCCTGTAGATTGGTTATTAACCATGGAAACAATGAAGGTTCTACAGTCTACTTATGCCAATGTGTATCACTCTTGGGTCAATGGACCATTTACCTCCATTAGTTCTAGCTTGTTGGATGGGAATCTAGGAAGTTTCTTTGGACATACAGTGCTCCCTAAAATCTGGATGTCAATGAATTTAAGAAATTGGAGATACCATGAACCATGCTTCTTCACTAGATCCTCTACTTCTTTTCACAACCTTCTTAGTGGATTCCCTTGCAATAGCCTTACATTGCACATGGAAAATACATCATTAGCAATTCTGAAGTCACCATTATTTTCGAGGTGCAGTTGAGAGTAGTAGTCATAAACCATGAATTGCTCTTTCTTGTTTCCAAGGTAGATTTTCAAAGGTTGATATGTTATCGCCATCTTCTAGTGTCTATTATCATTTGGACAAGAAATGCCACTAAATAAGGGATTTAAATTGTTTTGTATTGAGGGCCATTGAGCAAGGAGAGCTCATAGAAGTAATAAAACAATTTTTATGCTTTTTTATTAGCCTTCAATGGTCTAGACATGGTCAATAGCTCAGTTGTTCAGATGGTTGAATACCTTGTGGAATTCTATTAAAAAATTAATAACATCAGGTTTCTACCAAATGAACTAAAAAAGAAACAATTTTTTCCATTGAACTTACCTTGAATATCAAACAATGATGTTTGTATATCATAACATTGGTTATCTTTAACAGCATAGAACTTTTTTGAGGAGATTGATGTTTTTTGGCTCAAGGCAATTTCTATCATAATGATCTTTCCCACAATTCTAACATCCACTCATAGGACCTTGGTGGAAATGTGAATTTTGTTTCCCCCTAATTTGGAGGTTATTTCCAGCAGAGTTTTTGATGATATTTTTCTCTGCTATAATTTCCTTTAGGATTTTCCTTTGATAATGCTAAATTTCTTTACAGAAATGTCTCTTATGAGGTACCTTCACACTTGACATGGTTGCATTCTTTTGTAGCCCTTATTATGCTTATAGTCTTGTGAAGCCTTAATTCTTCATTTCTCTTTTTTCTCTCCTCTATAGGAATATTTCGTTAGTAGGATTTGTCATGTTTACATTGTGTATTTTCACCTCTTTTAGCCCTTACTTGAATTTTGTGATCTTAGTCTTTTTCATTTTGCATGTAATCATCCTTGCTTAAGTTCAATAGTTCTTTGGGAAATGTCTAAGAGGCCATTAGGACTCCTGAATTGTCCAACAACTGTCTCATGGAGTCTAATAATGGCCATAATTAGAGTGTCAGAAATACCAATGCTCCATATTCATGGAGCAATAGTTGTTGCAAGATGGGGCCAATGATAACAAAAGACTTTAGAAGACCAATAATTAGCCCTTTCGATGATAGCACTAAGAGTGAAAATGTGGTCAATAGTCTCCAATTCACATACTTTCAACAACTTCAACTACAAGAGTGATCTGGAAATGGCCTGCAATATTGCAATTGAGGGTAGTTTTGTAACATAGAGGTAAGTCTAATGATCAAGGTGAGGCTTTCCCCAAGAATTAGAGCTCATTACACTTAGATATTGACTAATAGGTAAGCCAAATAAATTTTCAAAACAATTATAAGAATAATTGAGTCCAATGTGATCTCCTAGCACTCAAGCTGGAATGTTGACTAATGGGTAAGTTTCAAGGATCGAGGTCATAACTTGTAGGTTTGTAATAGTTGTTTTGGAAACTTATTTTATAGTAAGAACAATGCACCAAGATAAGAAGGTACAATTTTTGAAAGCGGGTTCCTTGCAAAAAATAAGGGGATATCATTTCATATGTAGTGTGTTGGTGATAGTGAAGTGATATTCCTTCAAACATTATTTGTGCATTACTGATTAATGTTTATGTCTTATTTGTATCTATTTATTATTGACATTCTTCTTGATGAATTGGTTTCTAGATTGGGAGTCCACTAGCAGATCCATATCTTGCATTTGCAGCTGGTATGAATGGCTTAGCGGGGCCTCTCCATGGTTTAGCAAATCAGGTATAAAATATATGCCTGCTATTGCAATGAATATTGATGAAAATAAGATCATTTTTATATACTTAAGTGGTGAGGGATAAAAATATGTTCCATATTTGTTGAAATTGGAAGGGAAGCAACAAAATTCTTACTACCTAGTTCATTTCACAAGTTTTGGAGGTTCATTTGTCCCTATTAGACTCTCTTTGATTTTTGATGTGCATCCATTTTTAAGGAGTGGAACCTAGTAATGTCCTCTTTCAGGTACATTTATTTGGGTGCATATTTCTTAATTTCATTCCAACTTGCACAAGAAATATGAATAGGTGAATGAGAGAGGTAAGCTTGATGAACCTCAAATGTAGACCCAAGTGCAAATAAGGGATTAACCCTACACCTATTTCAAGATCAAAATGATCACAAATCAATGGGTTCAGGGTGGTAAGGATAATGAATTTGGGTGGGTAGAAAGGTTATTTGAATCATCTTAGTGCACAACTGATCATGATCCAACCTAAATGCCTCATTGCCTGAATTGTTTTTCGCATTCCCATTTCATCTACAAGCATGCCACCTTTAAATTCATATTATTCTTACTTTAGACTCCAAGCTAGCCACTCCTTTTGGAAAGGTAATAATGGCATCAACATGTCAAGAGGTGGTTCCTGCTCTTCCATGGGACCCTTCTTTTGAGAAAATGCATTTAAGTCAAGCTCCCCAGCATGTGCCCAGGATTCCTAGTCTTCAAGGCCTTTCTCCCAAACCTGCTAATTCAAATCATCAGCAATGCCATCTTCTAAATGTCACATTTCTGGTCACATTTTTTTAACCAAAATTTAGTATTGGTCAATTTTTAGACCTTTACACATCACTATTTTCGACAAGAATGCTATGCATTCGATGGCCCCTTCAACAAACTTTGTTGGATATTTTGACTGACCGATGGTCTCAATTTCGACCTTTACACCAATAGAATCAATGAGAATACTATGTATTCAACATCAATTTTGACAAAGTTTGGTGGAATGGTGGTCTCAATTTTGATGACCATGCCGACCAAAGTTTGTCTTATTCTTCTAGTTCCAAGGGATTGATTCAGTTGATAATTTGACCACTTGTAGGGTCAAAATTTCAATGATGATTTATCCTATAGAATAATCGACAAAAACATATCGACCACAATTTTAGTTGTCTATTTGACCAATTGGTGTAGAAAATTTGACTAATTCTCATCAAAAAATAGGGTAAAATTTACTAGTGATCAAAGATATATAAGTAGGACATATAAAACAAGGTAAATAAGAGTAGTACATATAAAACAATCATTAGAACATGCCAAACATTTGGCATAATTGTACATTTCATTCATGTCATTGATATTCTTCTTCATCCATCTCATCATCAAAATCATCATCATCGACAACATCATCACCACCACTATTTTCATCATCATCATCATCACCATCAACATCATCATCATTGTCATCCTCATCATCATCATCATTAGTAGCAGCATCATCCTCATCAGTAGCAGTTGTTGGAGATTTTCCATTAGACCAGTACTGACTGTATGTTTGTCATTGATGACAATATATGGAAAGTAGCATGTGTGGAAGTCTTATGCAGTAAGCTTTCATTATATGTAGCATGGACATGATATTAGCATGATATCATGGGCACAGAGGTTAACTATTAGTAAAGATAGTTATATAGTAGTTGGTGTCAACAGTGTTCCTGACAGAGTAACAGATAGTGTTTTGTGTATGGTTATCCATATAGTTATCATTAAGCCTTGTGCACTTGGATATATGTTGAAGACATGTTATTAAAGTTTTATTTATGGAGGCATAGTCTATTGATGAGCGCAAGTGAAATTATGCAGTCGCTATTCACCAGTAGTAGTTTCCTTTGTTTATTCAGAAGAGCTGACAGAGATTTTATTGGTTCTTGAGGTGTGTCTATCTTGAGGGTATGTTCCCTTGGAGTTAAGCTTAGAGAAGTGTTATTGATGTTTTGTTAAGAGCGCATAAGTTAATTTAGCTTACAAAGAAAGTTCCAATTGTTTTGGTAGAGCTGATAATGTGTAGTGTGTGTCTACATTTATTTTATTAGACAGGTCCCAAATTGTGTTGCGTGCATAATAGAGCTGATAGAATGTTTGTTGGAGTTTATTATGGTTTCTCCAATATGATTTCAAGGTGGTTCTAATAGGCTAACTTTATTATATCATTTGGAGGAAATATATTTATAGGTAGTCATTTGTGATTGCTTGAGTGTGGTTCATGGTTGATTAAGCAGAGCAGAGCAGAGTGTGCAAAGTGTTGAGCCATCAAAAGTAGGTCTATGTGACCAAGTAAAGTACTTGTGTTATTCATTGGAACTAATCCAGATAGCAGTTTTAAGTGCAGTTCACCAAGATGTAGATATAGTGTGTATCTATTATTCAGAAGGTTGTAGCCTTCACCCATTTGAGCAGTGAGCTCTTGAACAGTGCCTCTCCCCTAATAGGGACAATTATAAAAGACTCCTAACAAGGTCTGACCCTTGACCAAGTCTACTATACTTAATATATTGTAAAGCTACTCCTAACAGGGTAAAGGATCTTTTAACAAGGATCATTATACACTAGTATAGAATATTAGTGGGTATCAAGTCCCACCGGGGTTTTTACCTATTTGGGTTTCCTCATAACCAAAATATTGGTGTTGTATTCAAGTGTTCTTTCATTGTGTTTATGCTTTGTGTTTATGCTTTGTGTTTAAGTATACTTAATTGGATAAAGAATTGAATCTTGTAGATAACAGATTCACCCCCTCCCCCCCCTCTCAGTTATCTCTTGGGACTATTCCTAACAATTGGTATCAGAGTCAAGTGCCTCAGAGAGAAATTTTAACAGCTTGAGGTTGATCAAATGGTGTACTTCAAAAAAGAAAGTCCTAAGTTTGATGGAGAGAATTATCTTGATTGGAAGAACAAGATGGTAACTCATTTACAGTGCATTGATTTTGAATTTTTTAATGTAACCATCAAAGAAGCCAAGATTCCTACCTTAGAAGACCTTCGAAAAGATGATGTTGCTGACATAAAAAAGGAATTGTTTCATCATAATGCTATTGCTAAAGAAGCCCTTATCAGCACCCTATCTGATAGTGAATTTTCAGAAGTAAAAAAGGTAGATACAGCCCACAAAATATGGAAGCACCTAAAAGACACATTTGAAGGAGACAAACAAGAAAAGGATGAATGAAAAAAGACATGGAAGAAAAGATACAATGCATTAGAGATTCTTCCTAAAGAAAACATCAAAGCTTACAATCAGAGGATTAATGAAGCAGTTGCTTGAATCATGAACAATGGTGGAGAGATTTCAGAGGAGGACATTATGGATAAGTTGATGACTACTCTTACTTCCAAATATGAAAGAAAGATAAACGTCCTTGATGAGACCATGTAGCTTACATCAAATTTCAAGAGAGAGACCTTTATCAAAAAAATCTTAGCTTTTGAGATTTCAAGATTGAAGACAAAACCAAAGAGTGAAACAGCTTTCAAAGCAACAATTCATGGTAAGAAATCTACAAATACTTCTGGTAATTTTGATGATGATGATGAAGATAAAACACTAGATGATTTTATTGCTATGGTTTCCAAAAGAGAAAAGAAAGGAAAAGGAAAATATGAAGGTCAATTACCATTTAAGTTCTTTTCATGTAATAAGATTAGTCACTTTGCATCTAAGTGTCCCACTAGAGCTAGAAAGTTCAAAAAGGATTACAAGCCTAAGTATTCTAAGAAATGCTACTATGTTGGAGATGGAGTTTCAAATGAAGAATATGGTGAAGAATAAATTGGATTCATTGCTATTGTAGACAAAATAAATAACAAGATAGTACATGTAGACAATAAAGAGAATCAAGAGCTAACATTGATTTCACAAGCTGACATAAGGACGGATTGGATTATAAATAGTGGTTGTTCACATCACATGACAGGTGATAAAGGTAAGTTTGTTCATTTGGAAAAATACAATGGTGGTATGGTCAAATTTGGAGACAACACTCCTAAACCTATAGTTGGTAGAGGAGCCATCACTTTGGATGGAAAGAACAGTACTGACGATGTTCTTTATGTTGATGGTTTGAAACATAACTTTCTCAATGCTGGATAGTTACTTGGAAAAGGGTATCAATTGGAGTTCAAAGATGACAAATGCATCATTAACAAAAAAGATGGTTTTATGATTACATCAAGCACAAAGACAAGAGGTAATGTTTTTCAACTCAATTTAGAAGCAAATTGTTTTGTTGTTAAAGTTGATGACAGTTGGTTATGGCATAAAAGACTATGTCATATCAATTTTGATAACATAGTGAAGATAAGAAATGTAAAGGTAGTAAGAGATCTACCTAGCATAGCAAAACAAGTTGATACTATATGCAGGGAATGTGTGATGGGGAAGCATGTGAGAAATTCATTCAGGAGTAAGCAGAATTCAGTAGAGAACAAGTTGGATCTGATTCATACAGACCTATGTGGTCCAACTCAAACAAGATCATACTATGGTGAAAGGTATTTTATTTTGTTTGTTGATGATTATACTAGGATGATGTGGGTTGCATTCTTAAAAGATAAGTCAGAAGCATTTGATAAGTTCAAAATATTCAAAGATAAGGTTGAGAATGAATCTGGATTAAAGATAAAATGTTTGAGATCCGATAGAGGAGGAGAATTCACCTCTAACAGATTTTATGAGTACTACGAAGAACATGGCATAAAGAGATAGTTAAGTGCACCTAGAACACCTCAGAAAAATGGAATTGTAGAAAGAAGGAATAGGATCATCCTTGATACAACGTGCACCATTATGATAGAAGGAAAAGTTGCACACACCTATTAGAGAGATGCATTCAATACAATAGTCTATACCATCAATAGAATTCAATTAAGGCCTGGCATTGAAAAAACACCTTATGAGCTATGGTTTGGTAATGTTCCCATAGAAAAATACTTCAAAATCTTTGGAAGCAAGTGCTACATCAAGAGGGATGAAGCAGTAGGCAAGTTTGATGCAAGAAGTGATGAAGGTATGTTTCTTGGTTACTCTACTAAAAGTAAAGCATATAGATATTTCAATTTAAGATTGAAAAAGATCATTGAAAGTTCTCATGTAAAGATTGATGAAAATTTTATGATTCAAGAAAGATATCATGATTACTCACCCATGATTGAAGAAGAACCTAGACCCTCCACTAGTGAGACAGTTATTAAAGAAATGTTTGATAGTATTGATGTGTTATTCAATGACCCTAAGACAAGTGAAGAAAATACTCCTAAGGCTAATGAATCAGCATCACCTAAAGTTCCAAAGTTTACATCAAGAAATCATTCCAAGGTAGACATCATTTGAGATTAGAGCAGCAAAGTCTTAACAAGATCGCAAGCAAAGAACTCAGCCAGCAGTGAAGTGGTATGTTTACTATCTCAGATTGAACCTTTAAGTGTTGAAGATGCTTGTAATGATTCAAAGTGGCATGATGCTATGAAAGAAGAACTTGATCAAATTATTAAGAATGACACTTGGGAACTCATCCCAAGACCCAATGATAAGAATGTGATTGGAACAAAGTGGATATTCAGAAACAAGATGAATGAAGATGGTATAGTAGTAAGAAACAAAGAAAGATTAGTATGTAAAGGATATGCACAAAGAGAAGGCATTGATTATTCAAACACATTTGCACCTGTGAGTAGATTAGAAGCTATTAAGTTATTTTTAGCCTATGCTACAGTTAAAAACTTCAAAGTTTATCAGATGGATGTCAAATCAGCATTCTTGAATAGAGACTTGAAAGAAGAAGTATACATTGAGTAGCTGGAAGGATTCATCTTATCAGACAAACCTGATATGGTATGCAAATTGAAGAAAGCCCTCTATAGACTTAAGCAAGCCCCTAGAGCATGGTATGAGAGACTAGATGGATACTTAACAAAGATTGGACTTAAGAAAGGAGCAACAGATTGTAATCTATTCATTAGAGAGACATCTGAAGGTTTACTTCTTGTAGCTATATTTGTTGATGACATTATCTTTGGAGGTAATGACAAACTCAGTGTTGAATTTGCCAAAGAAATGCAAAATTAGTTTGAGATGAGTGTGATTGGTCCTATCAAATATTTTTTGGGACTAAATGTGCAGCAGACAAAAAAAGGAATTTTCATAAATCAATCAAAGTATGTGAAAGAGATACTGAAGAAATTCAAGATGGATGATTGCAAGCTAGTAGGAACTCCTATGATCACTGGATGCAAGATTATAAAAGAAGATGACTCACTAGTAGTAGACATAACATTGTATAAGTCTATGATTGGTAAACTCATATATCTTACTCAGACTACACCTAATATTTCCAATGCAGTTGGCATAGTTGGAAGATTTGCAGCAGAGCCTAAACAAAGTCACCTCATGGTAGTAAAGAGAATATTTAGATACTTGTAGGGCACTATAGATTATGGTCTATGGTATCCTAATTTAGAAAATGTTGAGCTTCATGTGTACACTGATGTAGATTATGCATGATGTGTTGATGACAGAAAGAGTACTTCAAGTGGAGTAGTGTTTCTTGGTGATAGACTTGTCACTTGGATAAGCAAGAAACAAAATTGTATTTCTTAGTCAACAATAGAAGTGAAGTATATTGCAGAAGCCTTGAATTATTCTACAATTGTTTGGATCAAATAGATGATAAAGGATTTTGAAATTCAGATTGATTATCCTATTGTTATTCACTATGATAACACTAGTACTATCAATATGTCAAAGAACCCTATGATGCATGCAAAGACAAAGCACATTGAGATCAAGTATCACTTCCTAAGAGAGAAAGTGGTAGAGAAAGAAGCCAAGTTTGACTATGTGAGTACTAAAGATCAGTTGGTGGATATATTCACAAATCCCTTTCCTAAGGATACTTTTTAGTATCTCAAGGAGAAGTTGGGAGTTATTCCCTTCCCTGATTCTACTTAGAAAAAGAAGAAAAGTTATCAATCCTCAGGGACTGGTGGAAGGTTGACTACTCTACCTTAGGAGTAGGACTAGTGCTTAAAAATGAATGGGGCCCTTTGCCATTGATGTCAAAGGGGGAGTATATATAGAGTAATGAAAAATAGAAGTAAAAAGAGGAGTAACATACTAAGGGGGAGCAGCATTTTGTTATGATAGCAGTACAGTTGAGGAAATGGAGAATATTAGAAAATATTACAGCACTTGGAAGATTCATCTTTGGGGGAGTTTTGTAGAGGAAATGAAGGATGTTATAAAAGAAATGTTCATTTGGGTTGGTGGTGATTTTTCATTCCACATGTTGCCATCAATGTCAAAGGGGGAGATTGTTAGAGATTTTCCAGTAGACCAGTACTAACTATATGTTTGTCATTGATGACAACATATGGAAAGTAGCATGCATGGAAGTCTTATGTAGTAAACTTTTAGTATATGTAGGATGGACATGATATCAGCATGATATCATGGGCGTAAAGGTTAACTATTAGTACAGATAGTTATATAGTAGTTGGTGTCAGTAGTGTTCCTGACAGAGTAACAGACAGTGTTCTATGTATAGTTGTCCGTACAATTATCATGAAGCCTTGCACGCTTGGATATATTTTGAAGACATGTTAGTGAAGTTTTATTTATGGATGCATAGTCTGTTGATGAACACAAGTGAAGTTATGCAGTCGCTATTCGCCAGTAGCAGTTTCTTGTGTTTGTTCAGAAGAGCTGACAGAGATTTTATTAGTTCTTGAGTTGGGCCTATCTTGAGGGTATGCACCCTTGGAGTTAATCTTGGAGAAGTGTTATTAATGTTCGGTTAAGAGTGCATAAGTTAATTTAGCTTATAGAGAAAGTTTTATTTGTTTTGGTAGAGCTGATAGTGTGTAGTGTACATCTACATTTATTTTATTAGATAGGTCCTAGATTGTGTTGCGTGCATAATAGAGCTGACAGAATGTTTGTTAGAGTTTATTATGGTTTCTCCAATATGATTTCAAGGTGGTTCTAATAGGCTGACTTGATTATATCATTTGGAGGAAAGATATTTATAGGTAGTCATTTATGATTGCTTGAGTGTGGTTCATGGTTGATTAAGCAGAGCAAAGTGTGCAAAGTGTTGAGCCATCAGAAGTAGGTCTATGTGACCAAGTAAAGTACTTTTGCTATTCATTGGAACTGATCTAAACAGTAGGTCAAAGTGTAGTTCACCAAGATCTAGATATAGTGTGTATCTATTATTCAAAAGGTTGTAGCCTTCACCCATTTGAGCAGTGAGCTCTCAGATAGTGCATCCTCTCCCCTAATAGGGAAATTTGTAAAAGACCCTAACAGGGTCTGACCCTTGACCATGTCTACTATACTTAATATATTGTAAAGCTACTCCTAACAGGGTAAAGGGTCTTCTAACAAGAACCATTATACACTAGTATAGAATATTAGTGGGTATCAAGTCCCACTGGGGTTTTTACCTATTTGGATTTCCCTGTAACCAAAATATTGGTGTTGCGTTCAAGTGTTCTTTCATTGTGTTTATGCTTTATGTTTAAGTATACTTAATTGGATAAAGAATTGAATCTTGTAGATAACTGATTCACCCCCCCCTCCTCAGTTATCTCTTGGGACTATTCCTAACATCAGCATTAGTAGCATCATCATCTTCTTGTTCTTGTTCATATTCTTCTTTGACTAGCTCTCGATCATGATCTGGTTCTACATCATCTTCCACTTCTTCATCTTCCTCGATATCTTCTTCCATTGCATTATACTTTATCGGTCTTCCTCTTGGATCATGTCTAACAACAAATGACTAACCTAGTTTATGTGGAACTTTTGAGTACAATATCTTCTCACATTGGCTTGGAAGAACATAAGGCTCTTCTCCAACTAGCTCAAACAACCTTGTATTAATCATTGGAAATCCATTGTCATGTTCAATTACAATTCTATCAGGATCATTTTTATTGAGTCATAGTCTATACCATTTCACAATGAAGAGAAATAATTTGAAGGAATTGAAGTCATAGTCAAGTATATCAACTAAAATACCATAGTATTGATTTTGTGACTCTCGAGGATGTAATTCATTTCTAGATGAAATATTAGTCACCTAGAACACTGCACTTATCCCAAAATCACAAGTTCTCTTCGTGTCATCCAACTTTTTGATGTGAAATTTATAAACATTGCAAAACATAGCCGTGTGGTGTTTCACCTACAATAATGTCAAACATGTATAAATTATTGCATCACTAGTTGAAAAACATATGATTGATTAATTAACAAATTTATAAGTACCTCGTGATCTCTTAAACCATATGCTAAATCTATTTCCTTTTGTGTAACATTGGGATCTCCATTGCGATGAGCTTGTTTAACCAATGAAGACATGGATTTTCATGTTAATCTATAACCATCATGTTGACATCATTCAATCCATGTCATCACCCAATCTTGATTGTTTGCAATAAACAAATGTATTGCATCCCACTCTTTAGCAACTGTACAAAAGTAAATAGATGACTTACAACAGATTTATTTTGAAGATTAAGAATTAATTTACTACAATAACATCTCATAATTTATTACCTTTCAATTTTATAATCTACCATTTCCCACCAAGTACTCCCCTTCAAATTTTTTAATTGAGTAGAGATCCCAAATGCAATCTATATGGGTTTTTGCTGCAAGATTAGGAAGATATTGAGTAACGTACACCATCATCTGGTATACCATATATCCCTCAACCATAGAACCCTCGGGACATGCTCTTTGCCATACCAAACCCTTCAAAAATTTCAAGTGTCTCTCAACCATCCACATTGACCTAGCATGTACAAGTCCACACAATTCAATTTCTTCAACTTGGTGTATGAGGTAGTGTTCTTGTGCATTGAAAAAAGCTGGAGGTAAACACTTTTGCATTTCACACAACAATCAACAAATTATTTTCTTCCAATATTTTATATCTTCTTTATAGATTTTTTTAGATGACAACCACCTACAAGGGATTCAAGACATAAATATATAAATATGAGACTTTACAATATATCACTTATTTGATATTATTGTTTGATATATTGAACAAATATCATTGCTTACCTCATGTATTTTCCAAGATCATATATCACTTGTTTGATATTACTGTTGAAGTTTTCTAAGAGAGATAGGGGTAGCAAATACTGCAACAATTTTCAACTAATCATTTCATACAATGAAAATTGAATGCAATTACACAAATATATTGTAAATACAAAAGACTATGACTTACCTTGATGAAGGTATGCCAATCATGCATTTTCATCCTTGGCCCAAAATCATTTTTCTTTGATATGAGATTGCTTATATCCATAGAAAATCTTATAGGAAATTGAATTTTTCGGATCACTTCTTTTATGGCATTACTTTGTTTCTCTATTAATAACCAAGGAAGAGAACTTGCATTAATCTGGTCTCCATTGCTATTTGATTCAATGATATTTTTCATTGCATGATTGGAATCATGAATGTCACTACAAATTTTGCCAAGTTTTTATTTGTCATACCTTCTGTACAATATTCTCCACAATGTCTCTATTACATTCTTTCCAATATGTATAGTATCAAACAAATACACAATTTATAGATGCTCATAGTAGGGTAGCCTACTAAATTCTCTGGGATAACATTTTAGTCCCTTTAGAAGCTGGTCAATGATGCCTTCATGACCTTCAAGATCATCAACTACATAATTAGCCAACAAAACACAATCAAAATATATAATTTTCAAACATCAACCATTACGTGGAATGATATTACCTTGAATTTTATTATATTCCAACTGCCATAGGTGAGGTGTCATTCTTCGAGGCTTTGATATAGTCTCTTCTTTTCCATTGAAAAGATGACTTTCTACCCTTCGATACTTATGATTTCTGGGGAGGAACTGCCTATACTCATCAAACACCTATTTTCTTAAACTTTTGGAATGACGGGATTTCATCTTTTGACCACATATTGGACATGAAATTTTCCCTTTGTTTGAAGACCTACAAGATAACAATCAAATTGGATTAAATATGTGTATTTTTAGAATTTGAATTATCGTGTACAACTAGAATTCACCATAACATACCACAGAAATGTGTCAACCCTGGAGCATCATGAATTGTCCACACAATCATTGCATGGAATTGAAATTCTCTTTGTCCAATTGGTTGGGTGATGTCATACATAGTGAAACCATTCCATAATAGTAACAACTTGTCGATAAGAGGTGCAATATATACATTCATATCTTTCACTTGGCACTTACCTAGTTGAATTAACAACAACATCAGATAATTATTATGGCCATTTCACTCCAAGACTTATAATTACATATAGATAACTATAAAATAATAAGATACTTGGAACAATCATTGCCAACATAATGTGCTCCCTCTTTATTGACATCCATGGAGGAAGGTTATTGTTTATAACAAAAATAGGCCACACCGAGAAAATGGATCTCATCTCTCCATGCAGATTGATACCATCTACTACCAGAGAAAGCCTGAGATTTTGAGGTTCCTCTTTAAAGTGTGGCCACTTTTCCTCTATGTCCATAAATGATGAACCATCCATAGGCATTCGAATAGTGTCATCTCGACTCCTGTCACCTGCATCATAATCCATAAATTGTGCCAAGCTATTGCACCTGAATAATCATTTCAGATGTGGAATAATGGGGATGTGATGAAGAACATTGTGAGGCACCTTTTTTGTTACTTGATCATCTAGATATCTACTCATATGGCATTCAGGGCATTCTGTTGCATTTTCATGTTCTTTATAATAAATAATATGATCTTCAGGACAAGCATCTATTATTTGATACTCCATTCCAATATGTTTCATAGTGGCACATAATTCTTAGTATGAGTGAGGGAGAACATTTGATGGTGGTAACAGAAAGTCACCTATCAATCTACAACAAATAATATAAGTCATTACTATAAATGATCTTAATGGTACATGTTTCACCTTTTATAGACTATAATGACATATATGACAAACTTTAGCATACGTGACATTGCTATGTTGGATAAACCATTCATAACCTTCAAATTCACTAACAACAATACAATGGAGAGAAGAGTAGATTGGGAGCCTTCGTAAAGGGTCGTGTCTACCTTCTCAAGTAGAGGTATATCATGGACATTGTCAATGTCATCCTCATCATAATCATCATCATCAATAGTAGTAGTAGCACTAGCAGCACTAGTACCAAATGTGTCAATGATCAATGCATTCATACCATCATCTTCAAATATGTTTTCTGGCACATGATCATCATCTTCCATGGGAACATCCTCTATTTTCACACTGGGGAGATCGACCTATATAAAAATGATGATAATCAAACCTCCTTCCATGGTTCATATGTATATTAATTGTGAAAACAATATAACAAACAACTTACCACTAGATTATAATCAAACCCCCCTTCTATGTTACCATTCTCCCTACAATGTCTCTTTGTTGTTTTGATTTTGATTTTTCTTATCCTTAAGTCATTAGAACTCTTTCATGGACAATAAAATTTGTCATCATCTTCTCTTTGAAAGTTAGACAACAATCTAGCGATTGTCTCCCTATTTTTATCAAATTCTCTTGTATTATCTAACATGATCCTTAATGTGTATATCTGCAAAACAAATTGGAGATGCCTCCTTCTATTAGCTTCATGTCACCTTCTCATAGCTTCTCATTTTATGATAGATTTCACCAAAATCTTTGTAGGAAACCAAGTAAGGGGTATTCTTGAGTTCAAACACATTGAGCTGCTACAACTAAATTATAAATCATGAATTCACTATAAAATTAAAACTAAATAGGGACATAAGTAAGATATTTAATGCATTATTACTTCATCATGATGATAAAAAATTCATTGGCTCAAAGCACATATAAATTCAAAATAGTACGATATCTTAATCTTTATGAGCTCAAAATCAAAATAGTAAGTGCATTATTTTATTACTAATGTCCCTATTTGATCTAATAGCATCAATATAACAAATAGAGCATTGACCAATCAAATAGGGACATGAGGTGCTCAAACAAAGAGCTCATAAAGCAATATATTTAGTCTTAATAAAATTTTATAAAGCAACATATATTGTGTGAAGTGTTTGATCTCTCTTTATTTGTTTTGTTGTTGATATTCACTATGTGGTACTCCCTGTTTATGATCATTTCATGATGAAATATCTTGATGGCTTGTAGGCTGCAAGCTAGGGCATCATGCATTATTTATGAGCTCATTGTTTGAGCACCAGCCAATCAAATAGGGATATAAGGTGCTCAAACAGTGAGCTCATAAAGCATGCATGATGCCCTAGTTGTAGGTAGCTATCTCTTCTATAATGATGGAGGAGTGAAAGGTAATGATCAATGAGGTTTCTGCTATTAGATCATACATTAATACACTTACTATTTTTAATTTGAGCTCGGGCATCATGCAATGTTATTGTTGTCATTGCATGCTTGCAAGTGTTGTGCACCATATATTGTTTTATACACTGTTTATTTCATTGAGACTGTGAGCTATTGTAGTTCACTGTATTCTTTTTTGGTCTGATCTATTGTAGTTGTTTCTTTTTTCTTTGAATCATTGTTTAAAATTACTTTTGATGCAATATTTGTGTGAAGAACAAGAACAAAATGGTGAACAAGTGTATTTGACAAAGATAAACATGACACATTTTGTTGGGCTAATTGGGTTGGCCTGGTACCATTTACATGGCCTAGCCAAATATTAAATAGTGAGCTCATGAACAATGCTAGTATTAAACAATGAGCTCATGAACAATGTATGATGCCCTAGCTTGTAGCCCACGAGCCATCAAGACATTTCCTCATGAAATGATCATAAACAAGGAGTACCACATAGTGAATATCAACACCAAAATAAATAAAGAGAGATAAAACACTTCACACAATGTGTTGAAGGTAATAGAAATGATGCCCTAGCTCTCAAATCTCACAGGTCATCAAGAATTCCAAATGAAAAGATGTAAACAATGTCATTATTAAACAGTGAGCTCATGAACAATGTATCATACCCTAGCTTACAACATCCCGCGAGCCACCAAGACATTTCCTCATGAAATGGTCATAAACAGGGAGTACCACATAGTGTATTATTTTATTACTGATGTCCCTATTTGATCTAATAGCATCAATATAAAAAATAGAGCACTAATCAATCAAATAGGGACATGAGGTGCTTAAACAGTGAGCTCATAAAATAATATATTTAGCCTTAATAAAATCTTATAAAGCAACATATATTGTGTAAAGTGTTTGATCTCTCTTTATTTGTTTTTTTGTTGATATTCACTATGTGGTACTCCCCGTTTATGATCAAATAGACAAAGCTTGAATGCCTACCTCAAGTGTTAGTACCCTCTTCCCACACGGTGTCAGCCACTTTGCGCACGCCAAACTCAAATTCCCTCTTCATGCCACGCAAAAGTGCATTGTCATCTTCACTTAAGCTCTTCGAATTCACAAATTACAAATGACACTTTCTTTTTCTTTTTTTGTTTATAACCAAATAGGTGTCGTAATTTATGAGCTCACTATTTGAGCACTAGCCAATCAAATAGGGACATGAGATGCTCAAATAGTGAGCTCATAAACAATGCATGATGCCCTAGTTGTAGGTAGTTATCTCTTCTATAATGATGAAGGAGTGAAAGGTAATGATCAATGAGTTTTTTTCTATTAGATCATACATTAATACACTTACTATTTTGAATTTGAGCCCAGGCATCATGCAATGTTATTATTGTCATTGCATGCTTGCTGCTGTTGTGCACCATATATTTTTTATACACAGAACAATAGATTTGGGGACTTAGACTTATGTTCAATTCTTAGTAATGGTTTGGAGAACTAATTACTAGATGAGTGACTACAGTACCCTAGTTTGCATTATTAGATGATCTTGTTTAATTTGTGTTCATTTCATGCAAAGATACATGTAAAGGAAAAGAAATTTTTGCATCTAAAGATTACATGTATATATATGAAAAATAACTTGTATATACTATACAAGGAAAATAACTTTTAGAAGAAAATGCAAGAGTACAGGCATACATAAGAGGATGAATATAAATAATAAGGGTTTCAGACATTGCCTGAGTGATGAATTTTTTACCCGGGTATGAATCTAGTGTGCCCCTATGTCATCTAGAACCTGCAAAGAAAAGAGAGATGGGGGTTAGATAAAAAAAATATCTAAGAAATGAATAGCATCTTATTACTTATCATCATCTACAATTATGCATGTGCATAGTCAAGCCATACACTTTTGAAAGAAAAACCAAGCTCATAGTTGCAATGAAATAAATAGTGTATAAAACAATATATGGTGCACAAGAGCAGCAAGTATGCAATGACAACAATAAAATTGCATGATGCCCGAGCTCAAATTCAAAACAATAAGTGTGTTAATGTATGATCTAATAGAAGTAACCTCATTGATCATTACCTTTCACTCCTCCATCATTATATAAGAGATAACTACCTACAACTATATTTCATAATTCCTCCTTTGAAGTATATATATATATCAAGTATAATTATGAGTTTACATCATATATTTAGTCTTAATAAAATCTTATAAAACAACATAACACTAACCCAAAATACTTTGTCTTAATAAAATCTTAATAAAACAATATATTTAGTCTTAATAAAATAATACACTTACTATTTTGAATTTGAGCTCAGGCATCATGCATTGTTTATGAGCTCACTGTTTGAGTACCAGCCAATCAAATAGGGACATGAGGTGCTCAAACAGTGAGCTCATAAACAATGCATGATGCCTTAACTTGTAGCCCACAAGCCATCAAGACATTTCATTGTGAAATGATCATAAACAAGGAGTACCACATAGTGAATATCAAGAACAAAACAAATAAAGAGAGATCAAACACTTCACACAATGCCTTGAAGGTAATAGAAATGATGCCCTAGCTCTAAAAGCTCGTAGGTCATCAAGCATTCTAAATGAAAAGATGTAAACAATGTCAATATTAAATAGTGAGCTCATGAACAAGGTATGATGCCCTAGCTTGCAGCCCACGAGCCATCAAGATATTTCCTCATGAAATGATCATAAACATGGTGTACCACATAGTAAATATCAACACAAAAACAAATAAAGAGAGATCAAACACTTCACACAATATATGTTGTTTTATAAGATTTTATTAAGACTAAATATATTGTTTTATGAGCTCACTGTTTGAGCACCTCATGTCCCTATTTGATTGGTCAATGCTCTGTTTGTTATATTGATGCTATTAGATCAAATAGGGACATCAGTAATAAAATAGGGACATCAAATAGGGACATCAGTGATAAAATAATACACTTAGTGTTTTGAATTTGAGCTCATAAAGATTAACTTCCAAAAGAATATGAATGAATGCAAACATACATAAGTGGATGAACATAAATAATGAAGGTACCAAACATTGCCTAAAGTAATGAAGTGTTGACCCGAAGTTCAATCTAATATGCTCTTGTATGATCCAAAACTTGCAAGGAAGGAAAAGATGGGGTTAGATCCAAAGGATCTAAGCAATGTCTGGCACCCTATTACTGATCCTCATCTACAATTATGTATGTGCATAGTCAAGCCATACACTTATAAAATGAACTTTGCTACAGAACATGGGTGTGTGTTAATGTGATTCAAAAGCTATTATGCAAGATTGTTTTATTATTGAGATAAGGATATCTTAATTCTACAAGAATAAATGTTTTAAGAAATATTTGAATTTAATTTTGACAATAACATGAGGAGTGATATATTTCAAGCTTCAGCAAGATTTCATACCATGCAATGTTCATAGAATACGTTCAATGAATTATTTATGCTTGTATTAGTGGGAAAAATCTTGAAAACATGCAAAAGAGATTGAATTCAACCATGTTGTTTACATGACACATTTAGTTTACCTCTAGCCTAAATCAGTGTTGCATACAAATCTACGGACACTGCGTGGTACGAAGCCTCGCTGAAGCTTGAAAATGATAAGTATTTTGATGTTAAGGTATGGTGTGGTAAGCACAAGTATAGTTTCTCGTAAGCTGATATTGGTATCATTTTATTTTTTTTCAATAGTTGCAGAATCCAGCTTCTCCTATACTTACACGTATGTATACATTTTGGGCTTGGCTTTAATGTCATGTAAATTTGAGTGAAATGGTAATAATATTTAAGAGCAACAAGTATGGCATTTTAAACAAGTATGAATATACATTATATAACAGGAGGAGTGATATATTTTAATGGAAACACTTAATGAGAAGGATGCCTATATAACAAGAGGAGTGATATATTTTAATGGTAGTGGAAATAGAAATTGAAGTGAAACTCTATAATTTATTATTGTAAGTGGACATAGAAATTGTAGTGTAAGTAGCAGGATGATTGTTCATGAGCTCACTATTTAATATCTGGCTAGGCCATGTTTATCTTTGTCAAATACACTCGTTCACCATTTTGTTCTTGTTCTTCACACAAATATTGCATCAAAAGTAATTGTAAACAATGATTCAAAGAAAAAAGAAACAACTACAATAGATCAGACCCCAAAAGAATACAGTCAACTACAATAGCTCACAGTCTCACTAAAATAAAAAAATGTATAAAATAATATATGGTACACAACAGTAGAAAGCATGCAATGATAGCAATAACATTGCATGATAAAATTCAATACTCTTAGTTTTTATTCAAATCTATTCAAAACTCCTATCAGCTCATTGTCCAATAGTAATACTAACCTATGACTTCAAAGGAGGAATTATGAAATATAGTTGTAGGTAGTTATCTCTTCTATAATGATGGAGTAGTCAAAGGTAATGATCAATGAGGTTGCTACTATTAGATCATACATTAATACACTTATTGTTTTGACAGCAATAACATTGCATGATGCCAAAGCTCAAATTCAAAATAATAAGTGTATTATTTTATTACTAATATCCCTATTTTATTACTGATGTCCCTATTTGATCTAATAGCATCAATATAACAAACAAAGCACCGTCCAATCAAATAGGGACATGAGGTGATCAAACATTGAGCTCATAAACAATGCATGATGCCCTAGCTTGTAGCCCATGAGCCATTGAGACATTTCTTCATGAAATGATCATAAACAGGGAGTACCACATAGTGAATATTCATATTAACATTCATATTTTTCGATTAAATCAACAAATGCCATCAAAATAAAATTGATTTAATGAGAAGACAAAGCTCAAATGCCTACCTCAAGTCATGGCTACCATATAAAGATCAAATACTAAGGAAGTATGTTATAAAATTTCATACCAAATTTCAAAGCATGAAATTTTATAACTGTACATATATTTTCTTTGAGTCCCCCACATTGTAAACTTAATGCTAAGAAGAAAAAAATATGATGTCAAAAAGTATAAAATTTCATGCCTTGAAATTTTATAACATAGTTCCTTCATAGCTGCCATATGAAGAGCAGTGCAAGGTGGCAACTTTCCCATTTTACCCAAGTTAGGGTCCTCTTTTACCATACTTTATGAGCTTTATGTTTTTACCATGCTTTATGAGATTTATGTTTTTGTTTTAAGTGAAGACAAAGATTATATTAATTTTTTATCTTTAAATTTTATTCATTTTATGATTTTAAAAATTGAAATAAAAAATATAAACTTTTAAGAAACTTTTACATATTTTCATCAAATGACCCATAAACATCAAGAATCATCATATATGTGTTGAACTACAACTGATTTGGAATCTGATTGAAGAATCTATGATTAAAGATCACTGAGGAGTTGCTGATTAGATATCTAATATGATTAAATTAGTATTATGTTATCATTGATGTCAACTAGCTTGACAACACTTATCTTGTAAGTTACTATACTGAGACATCTGAAGAAAGGTGAAAAAGATGAAGAACAGAGAAATCTATATGGAGAAAGATGTACATGATAGATGAGGATAAAGAATACCTTGAGTAACTTTTTGATGAGTCTATGACTTGATGATATTGACTTTACTATGTTGCATTCATCTATGATGAAGTATAGAGCTGAAAGACACAAAGTAGTGTTGTCGGTAAATGAAGCATTTCTAGTATACACCGACAAAGTGTAGTGTATACCAATCATAGTATTAATTGAGTAGTGTTCACGGACACATTTCTTTGTTAACCGAGTGGAACAGAATAAACTAAATGATTAGTTTAGCCGATAAGATTGATAAGCTAGCAAAAGTATAACATCGAGGTAACAGATAATATTTGTTACACAGATCGACGGATGACAAAATTTAGGGAAGATCTAATGGAGAAGATTGAAATGTGTTATTGACACAAGTACCAAGAAATTTTGAAGCGGAAAAATCTATGAATGTGGTTTAAGTGGCAAAATCTGATGGTGGAGAAGAAAATGATTTACCCATCTATATAAGAGAAAAGAATTTCTTTATGAAGATGTTGGAAGAAGTAGAAACTACAGGAATATCATGTGAACAAGGTTTTCATATTTTTTTATCATACTGGTTAGTAAGAACTGAGCTGCAAAATAATTATTGAGCTACAAAGAGCAATTACCGATAGATAGTAAGTTGATACAGTATTGAATCTGAAGTGAAATATTGATCAGAAGGATTTGTATGGACTAAATATTGATCTGTAATCTACAATTGAAGTTGTATTAAGGTAGGTCATTTACTATTACATATTTAACCATTGTATGCAGTCAAAATCTCTTAACCGAGTGGACTCTGAAAGTCTTATGATGTATCATTCTTAGAATGAACATTGTTATCCTGTCAACCCCATAGTGAATGTTGGTTGGATGATAACTTCTAGTCTAAAATCCTCTAACAAGGTCACACTTGACAGTGTGTTTGTAACCTTTAACAGGGTTGGGTCTTAAACGACCTCACTTCAGAAGAGTGAACAATTTTGGGTTGCCAATCCCAGGTGGTTTTTCCCTTTACAGGGTTTCCACGTTAAATCTCATGTGTTATATGTTGATTGTGATATTTGTTTGTTATCATTCTTTACATGTTACATGTTAGATTTGATCGGTAAACTATTATAGTATTAGACTGGTAATCGGTAAAAGTACAGATAGTGAAAGTATTTAGTGTTTACTGATGAGAAAAAATTGAAGAAATGGTTTTGAATTATATATTTTAATTTGGGACACTAGATAACGGATTCACCCCCCTCTTAGTTATTCTAACAATATGGTCGCTAATAGCCAACTTTCAGAAGAATATGAATGAATGCAAACATACATAAGTTGATGAACATAAATAATGAAGGTACCAGACATTGCCTGAAGTAATGAAGTGTTGACCCAGGGTTCAATCTAATATGCTCTTGTATGATCCAAAATCTACAAGGAAGGAAAAGATGGGGTTAGATCCAAAGGATCTAAGAAATGTCTGGCACCCTATTACTGATCCTCATCTACAATTATGCATGTGCAATGTGAATAAAAACTAAGAATATTGAATTTTATCATACAATGTTATTGTTGTCATTGCATGCTTGTTGTTGTTGTGCACCATATATTTTTTTATACACTATTTATTTCATTGAGACTATGGGCTATTGTAGTTGACTGTATTCTTTTGGGGTCTGATCTATTTTAGTTGTTTATTTTTTCTTTGAATCATTATTTACAATTACTTTTGATGCAATATTTGTGTGAAGAACAAGAACAAAATGGTGAACGAGTGTATTTGACAAAAATAAACATCACATATTTTGTTGGGCTAATTGGGTTTTCTTGGTACCACTTACATGGCCTAGCCAAATATTAAATAGTGAGCTCATGAACAATGCCAATATTAAACAATGAGCTCATGAATAATGTATGATGCCCTAGCTTGCAACCTGTAAGCCATCAAGACATTTCCTCATGAAATGATCATAAACAGGGAGTACCACATAGTGAATATCAACACCAAAACAAATAAAGAGAGATCAAACACTTCACACAATGCCTTTCAGGTAATAGAAATGATTCCCTAGCTCTCAAAGCTTGCAAGTTATCAAGTTCCAAATGAAAAGATGTAAACAATGCCAGTATTAAACAATGAGCTCATGAACAATATATCATGCCCTACCTTGCAGCAGCCCATGAGCCACCAAGATATTTCCTCATCAAATGATCATAAACAGGGAGTACCACATAGTGTATTATTTTGATACTGATGTCCCTATTTGATCTAATAGCATCAATATAACAAACAGAGCACTAACCAATCAAATAGGGACATGAGGTGCTCAAACAATGAGCTCATAAAACAATATATTTAGTCTTAATAAAATCTTATAAAGCAACATATATTGTGTGAAGTGTTTGATCTCTTTTTTTTTTTTGTTGTTGATATTCACTATGTGGTACTCCCCATTTATGATCATTTCATGAGAAAATGTCTTGATGGCTTGTGGACTGTAAGCTAGGCCATCATGCATTATTTATGAGCTCACTATTTGAGCACTGGCCAATCAAATAGGGACATGAGGTGCTCAAACAGTGAGCTCATAAATAATGCATGATGCCCTAGTTGTAGGTAGTTATCTCCTCTATAATGATGGAGGAGTGAAAGGTAATGATCAATGAGGTTGCTGCCATTAGATGATACATTAATACACTTATTGTTTTGAATTTGAGCTCAGGCATCATGCAATGTTATTGTTGTCATTCCATGCTTGCTACTGTTGTGCACCATATATTGTTTTATACATTGTTCATTTCATTGAGACTATGAACTATTGTAGTTGACTGTATTCTTTTGGGGTCTGATCTATTGTAGTTGTTTCTTTTTTCTTTGAATCATTGTTTACAATTACTTTTGATGCAATATTTGTGTGAAGAACAAGAATAAAATGGTGAACGAGTGTATTTGACAAAGATAAACATGACACATTTTGTTGGGCTGATTGGGTTGACCTAGTACCATTTACATGGCCTAGCTAGATATTAAACAGTGAGCTCATGAACAATGCCAGTATTAAATAGTGAGCTCATGAACAATGTATGATTCCCTAGCTTGCAACCCGTGAGCCATCAAAATATTTCCTTGTGAAATGATCATAAACGGGTAGTACAACATAGTGAATATCAACACCAAAACAAATAAAGAGAGATCAAACACTTCACACAATGCCTTCAAGGTAATAGAAATGATGCCCTAGCTCTCAAAGCTCATAGGTCATCAAGCATTCCAAATGAAAAGATGTAAACAATGCCAGTATTAAACAGTGAGCTCATGAATAATGTACCATGCCCTAGCTTGCAGTCTGCGAGCCATCAAGGCATTTCCTTGTGAAATGATCATAAACGGGGAGTACCACATAGTGAATATCAATAGAAAAATAAATAAAGAGAGATCAAACACTTCACACAATTCCTTGAAGGTAATAGCAACAATGCCCTAGCTCTCAAACCTTGCGGGTCATCAAGCATTCCAAATGACAAGATGTAAATAATGCCAGTATTCAATAGTGAGCTCATAAATAATGTATAATGCCCTAGCTTACATCCCACGAGCCATCAAGACATTTCCTCATGAAATGATCATAAATAGGGAGTACCACATAGTGAATATCAATAGAAAAACAAATAAACAGAGATCAAACACTTCACACAATGTCTTGAAGGTAATAGCAACAATGCCCTAGCTCTCAAAGCTTGCGGGTTATCGAGCATTTCAAATGCTAAGATTTAAACAATGCAACTATTAACAATGCTAAGATGTAAACAATGCCACTAAAATTAATTTAATGAGAAGACAAAGCTTGAATGCCCTTCAAGTGCTAGTACCCTCTTCCCACACAGTGTCGGCCTCTTCACACATGCCAAACTCGAATGCCCTCTTCGCACCATGCAAAAGTGCAGTGTCATCTTCACTACAGCTCTTCAAATTCACAAATTACAAATGACACTTTCTTTTTCTTTTTTTTGTTTATAAACACATGGGTGTCACAATTACAACAACATTTTCACTATTACGACACTATCAAGGGAACTTGCAAAAAAAAAAAAACACAAATTTTAGTGGCATCACAAATGGGCATCGAAATTCAACCCCAAATGTTGTAGTGTCACTATGTTGTCAAAATTGATATGACATAGTCTTTTGTGCCATAGCCAACTATCATCTACTTTTGCAACAAAACAACTTGCTTTAGGATTAAGCTAAAAAATATTACGTTTAGTCTTTGAACAAGATGCAATCATTTCTCCTTGTTATTAATGATGCACTTGTTGTTGTTGAATTCCAACTAGTATCCTTTGTCAAGCAATTGTCCAGTACTTAGTAGGTTATGCTGCAAACCATCAACATAAAGAACATCATCAGTGTTATTATTTCCATCCAAGGTGATAGCTCCTCTACCTATGATAGGTTTATGAGTGTTATCTCCAAATCTAACCATGCCACCTTTGTACCTATCCAAATGTACAAATATATCCTTGTCTCCTATCAAGTGATGTGAGGAACCATTGTCAATGATCCAATCAGTCCTAATGTTAGCTTTTGAAATTAATGTTGACTCTTGTGCTTTCTTTTCATCTTCAAGGTCCATTTCATCAAACATCTTCTCCATTTCTTCAATGGAAATGAATCCAATTTCATCTTCTATTGAATCATCATCAAATACTCCATCTCTAGCATAGTAACATTCTTTTTTATACTTAGGTTTGTAGTTAGATTTGAACTTCTTGACTCTTGTAGGACACTTAAAAGCAAAGTGACCAATCTTGTTACATGAAAAGCATTTGAATGGTAACTGACCTTCATATTTTCCTTTTCCTTTCCTTTCTTTCTTAGCAATCATAACAATGAAAACATCTAGTGCTTTCTCTTCATCATCATCATCAAAATTACCAGAAGTGTTCAAGGATTTCTTACCATGGACTGAAGCTTTGAAGGCTATCTCACTTTTAGGCTCTATCTTCAAACTTGATATCTCAAAGGCTAAAATTTTGCTGATTAAGGTATCTCTCCTGAATTCTTTTGAGAATGGTATAGTCTCTTCCAAGATGTTTATCTTGTTCTCATATTCTAGTGTCAAAGTAGTCATCAACTTATCCATTATGTCTTCTTCAGAAATCCCTCCACCATTGTTTCTGATTCCTAAAACTGCTTGATTAATCCTTTGATTGTAGGCTCATGCTTTCTTTAGGTAGCATCTCCAATGTATTGTAATTTTTCTTCCATGTCTTTTTGTGCACATTCTTGGCTTGGACATCTCCTTCAAACATGTCTTCTAGATACTTCCATATCTTGTAGGCTTTATCTATTTTCTTGATCTCTGAAACTCGTTGTCAAATAATGCATTGATAAGGGCTTCTTTGGCAATAGCATTTTGAGTGAACATCTCTTTTTTCTTAAGAGTTTCATGTTCCTTTGCAAGATCTTCTAGAGAGGGAATCTTAACTTCTTCGGTAGCTACTTCAAAAATCTCAAAGACAATGCACTACAAATGTTTCATCATCTTGTTCTTCTAGTCAAGATAATTCTCTCCATCAAACTTAGGACTTTATTTTCTAAAGAATTCCATCTAATCAACCTCAAGCTATTAAACTTTCTCTCTGAGGCACTTGGCTCTAATACCAATTGTTAGGAATAGTCCCAAGGGATAACTAAGAGCGGGGGTGAATTAGTTATCTACAAGATTCAATTCTTTATCTAATTAAGTATATAAGAACATTAAGCATAAACACAATATGAGAACACTTAACACAACACCACAATTTTGGTTACGGGGAAACCCAAATAGGTAAAAATCCTAATGGGAATTAGCACCCACTATAAATTGCACTAGAGTATTATGATCCATGTTAGAAGATCTTACAACCATGTTAGCATTTGATCTTTACAATGCATTAAGTATAGTGACCTAGTTAAGGGCCTATTAGGATTTTTTTATAATTAACCCTATTAGGGGTGAGGACGCACTATCCGGGAGCACACTACTCAAAGGGGTGAATGCTACAACCTTTGGTTTAACAGATACACACTATATCTAGATCTTTGGTGAACTGCAAGGTAGACCTGTTGTCTTGATTAGTTCCAATGAATAGCATACACTTTCTTCTTTGTCACATAGACCTTCTACTAATGGCACAATACTTCACACTCTCTTCTCTTCTCTATTCTATCAACTATCTGCCATACTTAGCAATCACAAATGAATGCCTATAAATATCTTTCCTCTAAATGATATAATCAATTCAGCCTATTAGAACCATCTTGAAATCATATTAGAGAAACAATACAACTCTCTAATAACATCTCAGTCAGCTCTACTAAGCATGCAACACAAATTGGGACCGCCCAACTCAAATATGAGTAGACGCATTGCTTTACACTTTCGGCTCCACCAAATTAATTGATACTTTCTTTTCATGTTGAATTAAATTATTCACTCTTAACCAAGCATTCTTAACTCTTCTCCAAACACTAATCCAATCATGCATATCACACTGATAGGTGCAATTACTACAATAATAAAAATAATGTCAACTCTACGAGATAAACTCAGGAAATTCTGACTGTCAACTATAGACTTCATAACTAAACATGTACTACATATCTGACTCTGCGTCCATGAACATAGCATCATACATATGTCTACAACATAAATATAAACATGCAAGGCTTCATTACAACTATATTTTAAATCACCTACAGAACTCTTCCTGGGACCTATCAGGAACACTCAGTGATACAGACTACTGTATTACTGTCTTCACCTTTAATCAACCTCTATGTCTATGATATCATGCTGATAACATATCTAAGAAACATATACTCATAGATCTCTCTATCAGGCTTCCACACATGTTTCTTACCATATGTTGTCATCAATGACAAATATACAGTCAGCAGTGGCTTGCTGGCAATCTCCAACAAATCTATGTATATAGGATGAAATATATGAACCTATATCAAAAGAGATATTGATAATGATGAACACTTAGTTAATGTAGTTGAAACCCTTGAAGAAGAAAATAAAAGATCAAATTATGAATATGATGATTAATCAATTATAATGATGAAAAAATCATATTAAACTAGAGGATTTAAAAAATAATAAAAACCAACATTCTTGAAGCATGTATTTTACTCAAATGTCAAATATTGAAGGATATTTTCAAGATTTTGAAGTTTTTATTGATTATTTTCTTAAAATATTCATAAAAGGCCTAGCACCTTATGAAAAGAATTAAAGGCTTGAAAGTCATCATCATGAAATATTAGAAGCTTTATATGATTTATCTTTCCATCCTCCTATCTTTGATGATCTTATGTTTTATCCAAATGAAAAATATTATAATCTTGATTATGGAATGTCATCACAAAAAAACAAATCTTTAGCTACTATGGTAGAAATAGAAGAAGGATAAATTTAACAAAAACAACTTAGAAAAGAAAAATAGATAATTGAAGAAGTAGATAATCCAATTAAAGTTAGATAATTGGTCTTTCTAGCATTACCAATTCTAGAAATAGAACTTGATCTAGAATATTGAGTATCTTTCTACTTAGTGAATTTTTTTCTAGTTTATTTTAGTAGATATCAATGGTAGATATTATGATGCAAAGATCAATACTAGTGCTTCCCTATCATTGTGTAAAGCTCTTCCAATACAAGATTGAGAAGATATTAATAAAAATTGCCACAAAAGAATGGATGTACAAGGAAATACTTTCAAGTATGAAAAATACAAGTAACAAGAATTGACAATTGAAGGTACCTAATTCACCTATGATTTCATTTCTATGAAAGAAATTCCAATGGATATACCATTAGGAGGAAAATTCATTGATAGAAATACTCCTTATGGATGCACAAATAAAAGTATTATGTTTACAATAAAAGGAGAAAAGGATAATTACTCCTAGACTTGTTAATGTGTCAAAAAATATCTAGCTACTGTGATGATGCAAATATAACACACACAAAAAGATCTAAAAGAAAAAATATTCCTAATATTTTTTTTAAAGATCCACAAAAGTTTTGGCAAAAAAATATGGCCATAATTGAAATAAACTTACAACCAAATAAGAAAATAAAATCAAGTATATACCAGCACTAGTAAATGCTTATGTGGATATGTCTAATACTATTATAGAAGTAAAGAAATGGATTTTCATTAAACTATCAAAATCCATTTTTACCTACTATCCTTTCTCTCTTACAAATCTTTCATCCTAATGATGGATCATGAAGTGTGATTTAAAACATTGATGCAAAAATAATTTACATAGTTGAATCGAGAAACAAGACAATCTATCAATTATGGATTATGGAAATATATTTACTTTGACACCAAAAAAGAGGTAAAAGGAGGATGGTCATAAATTTTAAACCTCTAAATGCAATTGTAGAACCCTTTCTATATTCAATACTTGACAAACTTTATTTGTTACAAAAGTTTGTTAACTCTTAATATTTTCTCTCAAATTGATTGTAAGTTAAGATATCAAAGATGAAGACCAAAACATTGCCAACACTTAGTTTTCCATTTCAACATTATGAATGAATAGTACATCATTTAGTTTAATGAATGCATCAACATATTTTCAAGAATAAATGAATTTAATCTTCAAAGGAATTGGACATTTTCTTCATGTATTTAGTAATAATTTTGATGATCGTAAAAGACATTTAGAAACTTTATGTAATCCTCCTTATAATAAAAGGATTCCATTAGATGAAGGGTACTCCCCTTATTCAACCAAACAAACACAACACAACAAAGAAATAAATAGAAAATTCCAAGAACAAAATAATGGTAAGAATAGAAACACTTGATTTCTATTATCTTCAAAGAAATAGGATTACAATGTGCAGAAAATTAACATGCTACAACCACATGGGAATTTTCATTACAATAATTTGTAAGACAGAGCTACAATCTACCCTTCTAGAATTAAACCCTAAAATTCCTTTTTTTCCCTATATAAGTAGCACAATTATCCACCTTAGAATATTCTAGAAAAAGAATTTTTTCCATTTTGGCACCTAGTGGTTCAATTTCCCACCTTAAGTGAACTTTCTCTCTTTTTTTCTTGTATTGAAACTAGAGTCCTAAAGGCACAACTTCTAAAAATCATAACTTATGAACTATTGAGTTGATTGGCTATTATAATCCCATTTCAAGAATGGCACGGGGTTCTCTACATGTAACGCCCCACCAAGGAACCCAAAAGAAACTAACCTAGAACATGATGCTAAGTTTAGGTGAATAATTTTTTTTTTCTAAAGTTTACAATTAAGATATACAATCACATGAATACATTAACCATTATCTCACATAACACACATCACATACATAGGTTACAAAACTAATGGGTCCCATGATGAAGTATTACTTTCTAACATAACTCATTAAATAACATCAACAAATGATTCCACAAATTAAATACAACAATTACATCATAATGATTACATCTCATGAATAATCATAAATCCTAATAAACATGCATCCACTACACATGTGGCAGGGTATGCAATAATCACTCTAACGACTAAATTACAATATCCATATTAGGTATCACATGTGATACTCTAATACAAGATTTACCATAAAGAATACATAAATAAAGAACACCAAAGATAAAGTAACATAAGGAATCCAACTATAAGACACCAACAAGCACCAGCACCAAGACGTCAAATCTCGAATGGTAAAGAATCACTACCACCCATCCGTGTAGAACCACAAAGGTCTACCCCACCGTGCTGAGGAGATAACATCAGACCCCAAACAGATAATCAAGTCAAATCAGGAAATACCACTAGGAAAGGGATCCTGATAGCTTACTAACTCAAGGTCAGCCAAAGTAGTGAAAGGTATGACTCACTAATCCAGAGGCAACCGACCATGTAGGATAACTAGACTATGTGTAGAAAGGTGTCATCATGTACGTCTAACCCTTGAGTTTCATCTTGATAATCCCTCTGGATCCCGGCACTCAAGTGACCGTACACAGAATCAATGACTTCTCGTATTGATGAAGCCACTAACTATGCCAGAACACACACCTCAATAGGTGGCAAGCATCATCTCATCCTCATCTCAATCTGTACTAGGACTCAAGCATGGGAGAGGAAACTATCTTATTAGGTTCATTTTAATATCTCTCAATGTTATATTAGGTTATCACTTGTCTATAATAACTTACAATAAGTGATCCTGGCAGCCACTTGTGGGCCCCAGTGCTTATTGTAAGCCACCTCCTAACACATATCTAGGTAAACTACCCTAGGCTCATAGATCTCTCCTAGATCTAAACCCAGATAAAATAGGTAGTCACACATCCAGAATCATCATAGAAACCCGGATTGACTACATAACAGATTCACTAAATTCACATAACACAATAAGAGCCTATAAAGTCATCTGGAACATAAACAGATCACACTCATGCCAAACATGATAAACAACATGAATAACAGATAATTCCCAAGCCTCTATCTTTCCTAGGTCATCTAGTTCCCATAATACTGATAAACCCAACAAGTAGGAAAGATAGAATCATATTAAATAAAACAACCAATTTCAGTATAAAAAGATACATAAGTAGACATAAGATCATTCACACATTCAACAATCAATAAAAGTCCAATTTAAACCACATAATTACAACTCATATTACTCTTCATACTTAGGCTAGATTTAATGAATGACCTAAATAAAATCAATCAATCTAATCCCTATTCTATTGACCAAATAGATTTATTAACATTTACTAACATGCTTAGGATACAAAATTCACTCAACTTATAAAAGAAAGTGATGATTATGTATAAACCATAGTCCCAATAAAACCATCTACACACAAAAACTATATTGAATAAAAATTATCACTATAAAATTCACCAATGTTAATTTTAGCCCACAACAATAATTATTATCATAAATAATAATTACCAAAATAATCTAACTATAATTTAATAACAACTGTTAATAAAAATTATTCTCACTAATAATACTTATCAATTAAAGTAATTATTAAACTGAAACACATTAATAAAATTATTATTATAAAATAATAATTAATAATAAAATAATATAAAACTATTAATAAAGATTAAATTTCATTAAAAATTATTAATAATACAAATTTATTTATCAAATTAAAATTCATTAACGAAAACATTTTTAATAATTAACAAATTTAATAAATAAAAAAAAAATCAAAAATCAAAAAGTCAATCATGGGGGGGCCCGCTGGTCCCCACCCACTGGCGCTGCAGTCATAGACTGTTGCGCCACCCCTCCTTGGGGAACCCGTGTGCAGCACGGTACACCACTTCGGTGGTGTTGGGGAGTGGGGATTGGTGGCCCCATTCCCCATCAAAATTTGCATTGCTTTTTTTTTATTTAACAATTTTTATAATAAAAAACTACTTTTCGAAAACATGGGGGGTACAGGGTTAAAAATCCGTGACCTTCTTCAATCAATTTTTTTATATAAATTTATTTTAAAAACATTTTTCATTTAAAAGCAATCACATCAAACTTATTTTAATATATATATTTATTCAATTTTAAAATATATACATATTTTTTTTAAATCAAACTAACTTTTAATTTTTATTTACTTTTGACAGGTCTGGTCTTTTCTGAAAATGAAAAAACCAGTATAGAGAAGAATATTTCTAGAAATGGAAATATATGGCTTTTAATCAAATACAAGCCCAAATTTGTCCCTCTTCTAATTTGTCTTTTCCCACTAATACATTGAATTACTTCACATGAAAAATTGGGTTTGTAAAACTAATTTTGTCATGACCTGGTATTTTTTTTTTTTTGACTATTTTTTTTAACAGAGAAAGGGTTTTTACACATAATGCATTTTTTTCAACCCAAATTGAATTTTGAGAACAACCCATTTAATTATTTTGTCTACTCAATAGTTTCAACTATAGCCAGTTTAATTTTTCATTTTCTAAGTTCCCTAGGGTGAGTTTTCTCCCAAAATTTTCAGCAGCATAACATTACTATGCCAAGTCACAATATAAAATCAAAAACATAAACCAGAGGGTTTCCTAATACCCATAATGGAGCATAATAGAAAAATAGAATCACATCCATAAGTCAAATCATGCACATCTAAATAATAATAATTTTTGTAAATGAAATTACAGGAATATTAAATCAAAACCCTAACTCAATCCAATGCTAGATACTGAGATAGAATGTCTGTGAGATGATTACAATCCAGATCTGCCAAAAGAAAAGCTCAACCTGCAAGCTCTAAGTCACAGTGCAAGAAATTCCCAAATCCATAGCATCACCCAGAATTCATGCACAATCTCCAAAAGCTCAAGAACACAAGGAAAACACAAAACTCCCAAAAGCTCTATCCCAAAATTGCTCTCCAAAAATTGATTTTCCAAAATGAATGTCAAATTCCCCTATCAGGGGTTCAACTCCACTAAACAAGCAAAACCTTAGATGACTCACACAAGGACTCCTATTCAAACTCCCCCACTTTGTTGAGAAAATCCTATTTATTAATTAAAAATAAATATTTTTATGCACAACTCATAATAAACTCCAAAAGACAATTTGACTCCTTTTTGAAAAGTGACATATTCAAACTTAATATAACACATGCTAATATTAAAATCCATTACTAAATAATTTATTATTCTAACATCATTAAAACATGCAATATGTTAATTAAATAACTATAGGACAATTTCATATAAATTTCACAAAATTAATTAATTAATATCAAATATCCTAATATTTGATTTTCAATTAATTAACGATCATAAAATAACATAGTAAATAAACTTAATATTATTTTCCAATATAATATTAAATTTATAACTAAAGAAAGTCACACATACAAACAGCAATAAAACAGGACCATCAAATAAACATACCAACACAAAGATGGAATCCACAAACTTTGTCACCTGACAAATTTGGGTAAGGTGGTCAACGGATACTTATCCAATAATTAGGATAATTGGGTTTAGAATTGGGTTTTGGGTCCATCTTTCATCTCCCCTCTTTACCATTGAGACAAGTATATTTTTGGGCATGCTCACTCCTGTCAATTCAAGGAAGACAATGCCCTGTACCTGCAAACCTGTCATCACAAATCAAAGCATGTACATACAACATATAACAAACAATGGTAGGGCATGGTCAGTTGTGTGGATCTTGACAAAGTGAGTAACTATGCCTCCATTGAAGTCCAAAAAGAAGATGTAAAAATAGGATCTTGATCAGAGATAATCTTACGTGGAACTCCATGAAGTCTCACTACATCCTGCATGAAGACCCTGGCCACAGAAGTTGTTGTATAAGAAGATCTCATGGGAGAAAAGTGTGCCACCTTAGTCAACCAATCAATGGTCACCATGATAGCATCATGTTTGTGAGGAGTCATAGGCAATCCAACAATGAAGTCCATAGAAATAATATCCCACTTCCAAGATGGAATGAGATTAGGCTGTAAAAGCCTTGCTGGATGCTGATGATCTGCCTTGACCCTCTGACACTCTGACATCTCGCCACAAAATCCGCAATGTCATGTTTCATGCCAGGATAATAATAAAGTTTTCGTAAGTCCGCATGCATCTTCTTGACACCAGGATGTGCCGAATAAGGTGCACGATGAGCCTATGATAAAACCAATGAACGCAAATCATCTAATGGTGGAACATATATCTAGCCCTTATGTCGCATAAGTCCATCTGACTCCAAGAAAAATCTTGAGAACCTACCCTCCAATGGTCTACCTGACTCAATCAAAGAACTCACCTCCTGATACAGAGTATCTCTAGGAAGTGACTGAAGAATCCTGCTCCTTAAATCCACACTAAGAGTCATAGCTGAAACAATCTTCTTCTTGCAACTCAAAGCATCTACTACAACATTTTCTTTACCCTGGATGTATTTGATCTCAAAATCATACTCGCATAGAAATTCCATCCACCTTCTCTATCTAGCATTCAGATTAGGTTGGGTAAATATGTACTGGAGACTACGGTGATCACTATGAAGCTCAAAACGGTGTCCTAATAGGAAGTGTCTCCATCTGACCAAAGCATGGACTACCACTGCTAACTCAAGATCATGTGTAGGATAATTCAATTCATGATCCTTGAGTTTGTGAGACTCATATGCAATCACTCATCCTTCCTGCATGAGGACTGCTCCAATACCCTCTAAAGATGCATCAGTGCAAACAACAAAATCTCTAGCTAGATCAGGTACTACTAGAATAGGGGCACTAGTCAAACAGCCCTTAAGCTTCTAAAAAGATTCCTCAATTTTCCACCATACTGCTGCAAAATCTATGAGCTGTGTCATAGCATATCTAGCTCTAGTGTTGCTACTAAATGGGTGCATGGAGAAACTTCACTCCAAGGTGATTAACCGTGTCTCAGTCTCAAGTCTTGTACCCTTCCCATCAAAGGGAATAGGTCATCCCCTCATAAGGTCCCTCATATGGTTTGTGGCAACCACTGAAGGATCCATAGTAAATTTCCTCTTAAGATGACTCCTAGATCTTTCCCTCTCTCTCTCTCCTTCATTCCTCTGGGAATGATGAGAACCTTCCTGATCTGCTCTATCCTGATCAAGACCAAGATGAACAAAAATTGCCTGAAGGAGCTGTCTAGTATCAAGTCCATCGGACTCTCCCTGATGGTCATCTCCCTATTCATCTCTCAACTGCTGGCGGTTACTGACTTGCTCAACACTAGTGGAGGGGCTAGGTTTCCTTCCCCTTCCATGTTTGCCAAACCTACCTCTACCTCTGCCTATGGCTGCTCTAGTTTCAGGCATGATTCCTGCAACATAAAGAAACCAAAAAATCTCACAACATAGATCAAAACATAAACCAAGACAAGAAGATCACAAAGCAATAGTCTAAAAATAGATATGTTATATGTCTAAGTTTTGTTTCAATTTTAAACTACACACAGAAAACCTAATGAGCGTACATACCCAGAGTTCCTAGTGTAGAAACCTGGCTCTGATACTACAACTATAGGTAGAAATTCACTAGCTGATCAAAGTTTGACCCCTTTTTGAAGCTTCTAAAACCTTCAAAACTAAGCTCAAATTTTTTGTACAACCTCACCAAAAGAGAAAATGCAATAACTTCAAAACTAGACTTGATCTTGCTATGAAAATTTACAAGTAGGATAATATATCAAAAATTAACCTCTAGGGAAGCAAATAGAACAATTCATTCTCAAACATGAAAATCTTAATAAAAAATAGTATCCATGTCCAAAGATAGCCTATATTGAAACTAGACAATACTTTTTGGGTGATACAAGATTGCTCTTACACCCTGGATGATCTTGCATCAGACACCTAGGGTAATTTGAGAAGTGACCTTGTCACATCTTAGGTGTGGATAGGAAATCTATATGAATCTATTCTCTTTGGTAGACCATGTAGTCTCACCACTTCTCTAAAAAATAAGTCTTCCACATGAACATCATCATTAGTCTTTCCACAAAAAATGAAATGTGTCATCTTCAAGAATGTGTGTACAACCACAAAAAATGAATCATTCCATCTCTAAGTCCTCAATAAACTAAGAAAAAATTCCATACTAATATCCTCCCATGGCCTCTTTGATATAGGTAATGGCTGATATAACCATGTATTCTATCTGGCTCCTTTTTCCATCTGTCTTATTCTAAAACTCTACATAACTTCTTAACATCTAGCTGCAATTGGCCAATAATAGTTCTCACAAACTAGAGAAATAGTTTTATCTTGACCAAATTTTCTAGCCAATCCTCTGCTATGCTTCTCTTTGATTATGTTCTCCCTTGTGGAACTCCTTGGAAAGTACAATTGGCTCTTTTTGAATAACATTCCTTCTTGGATTATAAAATTGAACTATCTAGTCCTAGCTAGAGAAATAGGCTCTATGCAAGCTCTCCAGGCCTCACCAAAATCAAAATCCTCAAGATAAAAACTCTTGAGTTTTTGAAACCCAACAACTTTGATATGCATATGCAACCCTATTATACTTTCCACACCTATGATTCAAAAGCAAAGTGTAACTCTATAAAAAATAACCCATTTCAAATGCCTCTGATTCAACTTCCCTTGGCTATTCGAATATAATCAAGCTTGATGATCAAGAAACAAAATAAACTTTTTACAAAAAATATAATGTCTCCACTTCCTCAATGTCTGAACTATAGCATAAAAATCTTGATCATAAAAAAAATATTTTATTTTGGCATCATTTAACTTCTCACTAAAATAAGCAATGGTCTTACCTTCCCGAGTCAAAATATCTCCAATGACATTACCACTTGCATCACAGTCTACTTGAAATACCTTACTAAAATATGGAAGTGTCAAAATAGACTACTCTATAACTTTTATCTTGAACAAATCAAATCTATTTTCTACTCCTATAGTCCACTTAAATTGTTTTCTATCCCCTCTCATAGTTTTAGTCAACGGTCCATAGATACTACAATTTTTTTTTGATAAAATTTATATAAAATCTATCCAAACCATGAAAATATCTTACCTTAGTGTCACTCCTTGGAGTAGACCATTCAAGGATAGCCTTCACCTTCTTTGGATCCATTTTAAGACCATATAATGAGACAAAATATCCCAAGTACACTAAATCCTTCTTCACAAAAATGCACGTCTTCAATTTAATCAATGACTTTTCTTCTCTTAGCTTCTCAAAGACCCTATGAATATGCATTATATGCTCCTCCAATGTCTTACTAAAGATCAAAATATCATCCAAGTAAACAATAACAAAATTACTTAGTGATGAAGGGTGCTCTCCTTAATACCACAAACACATAACAGAAATAGAGAAACAACAACAATTTGCAAGAACAGAAAATGGGCTTCTTATTATCTCCACAAGTGTGGAATTATAAATTTCAGAATTACAATATGCAAAGCCACATGGGCATTCTCCTTACAATATTCTATAGGAAAAATCCTCGAATCATTACCCAAATCTACCCAAAACTACCCTCAAACTGCCTAAGACAACACTACGGGCCTTCTTTATATACGTATTTTCCACCACCTGAGAAGGTTCCAAAAATTTAGCCCTTAGGGCCGACCAAACTTAGAATTATTTTATTTTTCAATTTATTACATCAAAGTTGGCTCAAAATAACTTTTGAAACCCGAACAAAAATTTTGAAGGAAAATTATTTTTTGCCATTTCAGGTGGCCCGACTTCTGGAGACTATAAGTCATCACTAGTTGACCCGATTGACTATTATGACCCCATTTTGAAAAGGCCACGAAGCGCTCTACAAGCCTACTTTGTGCAAGCACTTGTCACCCAAATTTTCAACCTCATCCAGGGCCTCTAAAGCCTTCAAAACTGAGTTCAAAGTTTCTGCACCCTGCTGCCAATACCAAAAATCTTCATATTCTTAAAAACTAGACCTGATCTAGCCATGAAACTTTACTAGCAGACTGATATGACTGAGATGAACCTCCACATGTAAAATCAGAACATTCTGAGATCATATGACCAACTTACTAAAAATAGCAAGTTTCTATAAATAGCAGCTCTACACAAGATAGCCCTTATTGAATACAAAATTAGAAATATTTTTGGGTGATGCAATATTTCTCTTTCACCCAGGATGCTCCTGCATTAGACACCTGGGGTAATTTGAGAAGTGACCCCGTCACGTCTCATGTGTGTAGAGGAAAACCAAGATGGTTAACCTCCTCCTTTGTCAGCCATGATGAATCTTCAACAAGTCATCCTTTCCACTTGACCAGATATTCTTCATATGTCAGGTTCCTTGTGCTTCTACCAACATGAATATCTAGTATATCCTCAATCTCTTTGGTATCTGAACTAGTTGTTGGAATACTCCACTGTGCTATTGTGATCTCATCTTCAACACCTCCCTCATGATACTCTGTCAGATCTGAAATGTTAAAGATTGGTGAAATATTCAGCTTAGTAGGCAATTCTACTTCATATGCATTTTTTGAATCATGCTTCTTCAGTATTTTACATGGCCCAAAATTCTACATTTTTAATTTGTTATATGTACCAACTAGAAATTGCTCCTTCCCCAAATGAACCATGACTTCATCTCCAACTTGATATTCCTTATGCCTCCTTTTCTCATCTACCTTAGCCTTATATTATGCATTCATCTTTGTAATGTGCTTCCTCACCTCCTCATGGATGTTCTTCAAATGTTCTACAAAATCCTCAACTTCAGCACTACTTATTTCTCCTTTATCTATCCTTCTCAACTCAGATGCATTTCTAGGACTATTTTCATATATAATCAAGAATGGTGATTTACCAGTACTCATGTTGATAGAATTATTGTATGCAAATTTTACCTATGGTAAAATCAAATCCCATCATGTCAACTTATCTCCAACCAAATATCTCAGCAAATTTCCCAAACTCCTATTCACCACCTCTGTTTGTCCATCAGTCTGTGGATGATGTGATGAACTAAATTTCAAATATATCTTCAGCTTCTTCCACAATGTTCACTAGAAATAGCCTACAAACTTGGTGTCTTGATCTAAAACGATGGTCTTTGGCAAACCATGTAGTCTCACTACTTCTCTGAAAAATAATTCTGCTATATGAATAGCATCATTGGTCTTCTTGCAAGGAATGAAATGTGCCATCTTTGAAAATCTGTCAACCACCACAAAAATTGAATCATGTCCCCACTGAATCCTCAGTAATCCAAGAACAATGTCCATACTGATATCCTCCTAAGGCTTCTCTGGTACAGGTAATGGCTAATATAACCCTGTATTCTACTTCACCCCTTTCGCCATCTAACATACTCTACAACTCTGTACAAACTTCTTGATATCTTGCTGCAACTATGGCCAATAATAATTCTCACTAACAAAAGCAAGGGTTTTATCATGACCAAAATGTCCAGCCAATCCTCCATTATGCTTCTCCTTGATGATATTCTCCCTCATAGAACTTCGTGGAATGCACAACTGACTCCCTCTGAATAACATATCATCCTAGATGATAAAATCCAGCCACTTCATTCTATCTAGAGTAACAGGCTCTTTACAAGCTTTCCAAGCTTCACCAAAATTAGGATCCTCTGCATACAAATTCTTGAGTTTCTTGAACCCAACCACTTCAATCTGCATTTCTGTCAACAATAGTTTCCTTCTGCTAAGAGCATCTATAACCCTGTTAGACTTTCCACTCCTATGTTTTAAAACAAATGTATAACTCTGCAAAAACTCAACCCATTTCAAATACCTTTGATTCAACTTTCCTTAAATATTCAAATATTACAAAGCTTGATGATCAGTATACAAAACAAACTCCTTAGAAAGCATATAGTGTCTCCACTTCTTCAATGCCTGAACTATAGCATAAAATTCCTGATCATAAATAGAATATTTTCTCTTAGCATCATTTAACTTCTAACTAAAATAAGCAATAGGTTTACCTTCTTGGCTCATAACAGCTCCTATTGCAGTACCACTAGCATCATAGTCTACTTGAAACACCTTATTAAAATCTGAAAGTGCTAAAACAGGTTGTTCTGTAACTTTTTGTTTCAACAATTGAAAACTCTTTTCTGCCCCATTAGTCCACTTAAAATCTTTTCTATCCCCTCTCATTGTTTCAGTCAAGGGTCCACAAATACTGCTAAAATTTTTGATAAACTTTCTATAAAAACTAGCTAGACCATGAAAAGATCTTACTTCAGTAGCACTCCTTGGGGTAGGCCATTCAAGGATAGCATGTACCTTCTCTGGGTCCATTTTTAGACCTTCTGCTGAAACTACAAATCCCAAATACACTAACTCTTTCTTCACAAAATTGGACTTCTTCAAATTAATCAATAATTTATCTTCTCTTAGCTTCTCAAATACCATATGAATATGCATCATATACTCCAATGTCTTACTAAAGATAAAAATATCATCTAGGTAAACAATGACAAACTTACCCAGAAATTCTTTTAGAACCTCGTTCATCAGCCTCATGAAAGTGCTAGTAGGTGCATTGGTTAGCCCAAAAGGCATGACTAACCACTCATATAGTCCTTCCTTTGTCTTGAAGGAAGTCTTCCATTCATCTCCTTCTCTAATCTAAATCTGATGATATCCACTCTTCAGATCTATCTTTGAGAAATACATAGCTCCACTCAAATAGTCCATAATATCATCTATTCATAGCAATGGAAACCTATACTTGATTGTGATCATATTTATTGCTCTAGAATCTATACACATCCTCCACTCTCCATTCTTCTTTGGTTCTAATACCACTGATACACCATAGGGACTTAGACTCCCATGGATCAATCCTTTCTGCAATAACTCATGTACTTATCTGTTCAACTCCTCACTTTCTACAGGTGTCATTTTGTGTGTTGCCTTATTCAGAAAACTTGCTCCTAGAATCAAGTCCATCTGATGACTGATCTTCCTAACCAGTGGTAATCCATCAAGCACATTATGGGATACAATATCCTGAAACTCATTCAACAAATCTGCAACTTCTACAAGCACATCTTCTACTTCCGCTTTACCAACTTTTGGAATTAAAGAAAAAAACACATGCTCATGCCTCATAGCATCTAGGAATTTTATTCCATCAACAAAATTTATTCTTGCACTACCACATACCTTTTCTTCTGTGTCATTCAATGGCTTTAGCTTATGTTGCACTCCATCCTTTATTAGGGAATAGGTATTTGCATGACCATCATGTACAACACATCTATGAAACTGCCATGGTCTACCTAACAACATATGACATAAATCCATAGATATGATATCACACAGTACCTCATCATGGTATCTGCCAATCTTGAACTTCACTAGGCATTGTTCATTGACCATGACCTTGTAGTCATCCTACACCCAAGTAATTCGGTATGGATGTGGGTGTTTCTGTCTCTTGAGCTTCAACTTTGTCACCATCTCTTCTGATACCAAATTTTTAGTGCTTCCACTATTAATAATCACATCACAACATTTACCCTCACACTTGCACCTGGTCCGAAATAGGCTCCTCCTTTGCTCAGGTTCATTCTCACCACTCAATAGGACTCTTCTGTTAATCAGCATTTCTCCTCTTTCAGCATCTTCAAAATGTGATGATCTAGCATCTTCATCTACATGTGCAACTCTGGCCTAGCTTTTGTTTCTCCTATCTGTTATTCCTTAGCATTGAGGACATTCAAATTCCCTATAACCTTCTTCTCCATAGTGAAAACATGTTCCACGAAAGCCTTCTCTTCCTGATCCTTGTCCTCTTCCTCTTCCTCTCTAATATCTATTATTCTGATCTTGGAAATGATTGGAATTGTTTCCTCACTAATTCTGACTACTACTAGCCTCATCCTTCTTTTTTAGATCTTTATTTCTACCTCCATATGACCATCCACCAGATCTTCCACCACAACCTCTTCCATTTTGTCTGCTCTCAAACTTCTTGTTCAGCTTTTCCTCTACTTTTAGGGAAAACTGATATGCCTCTTCAATACCATTCATTTGAACCAAATTCAGCTCCTCCTAAATGCTCATCCTCAACCCATTAAGGTAACGGGAAACTTTCTCCTTATCAACTTTCACATGGCCTATTTTGATGAGGATTCGATAGAACTCCTCTGTATACTCCTAAACAAATCATCTTGCTTCTTTCAAACTTTGTATCTTCTTCAATAGGTCAAGCTCATAATCAACAAGAATGAACTATCACTTTAATTTATCCACCATCTAATCCCATCTTGTGATTTTATCTTTCCCTCTTCTATTTCACTCTAATTGAATCTCTTTTCACTAGATCTTTTTATGACCCTTCAGTCTGGCCTTCGCAAACTTGACCCGATCAAGATCCTCAATATCTTCATACTCAAAATATTCTTCACATTCATTGATCCAGTTGATCAATTCCTTTGGGTTAAGATTCCTTGAAAATGTAGGAACCTCGATCTTAGGTCTTTTCCCAATCTTGGAAATGGCTCGAAAAAGCCTTTCTTCTTCTTGATTCAAAACTTTGACTGCTACTTCTTGATCATCATTTCCTTCTTTGGCTTCATCCTCACTTTTTTCTTTGACATTAAGATTCATTCCTCTATGAATCTCTTCTTGCAATGCTCCCACTTGTCTCTGGATCTCTCTAACCTCAGGTGTCACAACACCAACTCTTCTGCCACATTCCCTTCGTGGAAGCATTTTCATAATGTGCATTGAAACCCTAACCACAGTCCTCGTGCAAACTACCTCACATTCAATGATCTATTTACACACTCAAGAAAACCTGGCTTTGATACCACTTGATGAAGGGTGCTCCCTGTAATACCACAAACACATAACAGAAATAGAGAAACAACAACAATTTGCAAGAATAGAAAATGGGCTTCTTATTATCTCCACAAGTGTGGAATTACAAATTTTAGAATTACAATATGCAAAGCCAAATGGGCATTCTCCTTAAAATATGCTATAGGACAAAGCCTCGAATCATTACCCAGATCTACCTACAACTGCCCCCAAACTGCCTAAGACAAAACTATGGGCCTTCTTTATATAGGCATTTTCCACCACCCGAGAAGGTTCTAGAAATTTAGCCCTTAGGGCCAACCAAACTTAGAATTATTTTATTTTTCAATTTATTACATTAAAGTCAGCTCAAAATAACTTTTGAAACCTGAACAAAAATTTTGAAGGAAAATTATTTTCTGCCATTTCAGGTGGCTTGACTTCTGGAGACCATAAGTCATCACCAGTTGACCCAATTGACTATTATGACCCCATTTTGGAAAGGCCACAAAGTGCTCTACAAGCCTAACTTGTGCAAACACCTATCACCCAAATTTTAGACCTCATCTAAGGCCTCTAAATCCTTCAAAACTAAGTTCAAAGTTTCTGTACCCTATTGCCAATACAAAAAATCTTCAATATCTTCAAAACTAGACCTGATCTAGCCATGAAACTTTACTAGTAGACTGATATGACTGAGATGAACCCCCACATGTAAAATTAGAACATTTCAAGATCATATGACCAACTTACTAAAAATAGCAAGTTTCCATAAATAGCAGCTCTGCACAAGATAGCCCTTATTGAATACAAAAATAGAAATATTTTTGGGTGATGCAAGATTTCTCTTACACCCAGGATCCTCCTGCATCACTTAGGAACTATTTCAATGCCTCATTCATGAGCTGGATGAATATGCTCGGTGCATTGATTAGCCCAAAAGGCATCACTTACCACTCATACAAGCCCTCCTTGGTGTTGATTACATTCATCTCCTTCTCTAATCCTAATTCGGTGATATCCACTCTTTAGATCTATTTTTTTGAAGTTCTCAGCTCCATTCAAGAATTCCATAATGTCATCCATACTTGGCAAGGGAAACCTATACTTGATAGTAATTTCATTGATAGCCCAAGAATTTGTACACATCCTCCATTCTCCATTTTTTCTTTGGTGGTAGTACTATTTGTACAACACATGGACTCAAAATCTCTCAAATCAACCCCTTCTACAACTCTTGCACTTGTCTATTCAACTCTTCACTCTCTATCAGAGTAATTATATGGGCTGCCTTATTTGGAAAATTGGCTCTAGGAATCAAGTCCATTTGATGTCTAATATTTCTTATTGGTGGCAATCCATTAGGTACATTATCAGATACAATACCTTTAAACTTATTCAGAAAATCTACAACTTCTACATGTACATCTTCTACTTCATCTTTATCAGCTCTTAGAATTAAATAAAAAAACATATGTTCATGCTTTATGACTTCTATAAACTTATTTCCATTAACTAAACATATTTTGAAATTACTACATACATTTTCCTATGTTTCCTTCAATGGCTTCAACTTTTATTTAACTCTATCCTTTGATAAGGAATAGGTATTTGTATACCCATCATGTACTTTGTGACAATCAAATTACCATGGTCTCCCTAACAACAGATGATAACCATCCATAGGCATAATATCACTCCATGCCTCATCATGATAGTTTCCAATTTTGAAATTTACTAGACATTGTTCATTGACCAAAGCCTTGTGATTATTCTACAACCAATAAATCTTGTAGGGATTTAGATGCTTTCTTCTCTCTAACTTCAATTTATCCACCATTTCCTCTAAAACAAGGTTATCAATACTACCACTATCAAAAATGATATTACATAATTTACCATTACACTTACACCTTGTGTAGAACAAATTCTTCCTTTTCTTAGGTTCCTTCTCATCCTTTAGCAAGTCTCTTCATATGAGAAGGACCTCTTCTCTTTAAGAATATTCATAATGTGATGACTTGGGATTTTCATCTACATGTGCAACTTGTACATTTCTATATGGTCTTCTAGTTTTTCTCCCTTGATGTTGGGTGCACTCATTTCTCTATGTCATTCTTCTTTGCAATGGAAAAACATCCCATGAAAACCTCCTCTTCCTAGTCCTTTCCCTGATCCTCTTCCTCTCCTATCTATGTTATTTTAATTGTGAGAATGATAGAAATTATTTCTCCTCTAATTTTGATTGCTACTAGAGTCCTCATTCTTCCTTTGATCTTCAATTCAACTTCCATAAGACAATCCACTAGTTTTTCCACAACCTCTTCCAATTTGTTTTATCTCAAACTTCTTGTTCATTTTTTCTTCTACCTTCAAAGAAAAATAATATGCATCTTCAATGGTAGAAATTCTTACCATTATCAACTCTTCTAGAATACTTAGCCTCAACCCATTTATGTAACAAGCAACTGTCTCCTTGTTAGCTTCAAAATGACTAGTTCTGATAAGAACCCTATAGAACTCCTTTATATACTCCTAGAAAAATTTTCCTTCTTACTTCAACCCTTTCATTTTCTTTATTAGATCAATCTTATAGTCAACAGGAATGAACTGACTCTTCAGTTTGTCCACCATCTAAACCCACCTTGCTATACTCTCATTCTCTCTTCTATTCCTCTCTAGCTAAACCTCTTTCCACAAAATTTTAGCATGACCTTTCAACTTGACCTTTGCAAATTTCATCCTCTTAGGATCTTTTATTACCCCAATCTCAAAGTACTCTTCCATATTATTGATCCAATCGATCACCTCTTCTAGATTAAGATTTATAAAAAAATATAGAAACCTCAATCTTGGATCTCTTTCCAATCTTAGAAATAGCCCTCAAAAACCTAGATTCATCATGATCCCTAGTTTTTTCTTTCTCTTCATCAAATGTTCTTCTTTAAATTCATCCTCAATCGCATCTCTTGTCCAAATATTGGTTTCTCTATGCATCTCCTCTTGCAATGCTTGCACTTTCCTCGATGGGGCTCTAAAACTCTCTTTTGTCACACATGTAATTCTTCAACAATGGTTCCTTTAGAGAGACATTTTGTGTACTTATGTCTTACACCCACAACCAAAATCTTGGTGAAAACTGCTCCATGCTTAGTGATCTATCTACACACTCAAGAACTTCTATTTTGATACCACTTGATGAAGGATACTCCCCTTATTCAACCAAACACACACATCACAAAAAAAGAAATAAATAGAAAATTGCAAGAACAAAATGATGGAAAGAATAAAACCAAACACACACATCACAAAAAAAGAAATAAATAGAAAATTGCAAGAACAAAATGATGGAAAGAATAAAAATACTATCTTTATATCATCTTCAAAGAAATTACATTACAATATTCAAAAAATTAACATGCTACAACCACATGGGCATTTTCATTTCAATAATTTGCAAGACATAGCTATAATTTACCCTTTTGAAACTAAACCCTAAAATTCCCTTTTAGCCCTATATAAGTGGCATAATTAACTACCTTAGAATATTATAGAAAGATAAAGTTTCCCATTTTTGCACCCAATGGTTCAATTTCTTTCCTTACGTGAACTTTCTCTCTTTTTTCCTTGTATTGAAACTAGAGTCCTAAAGGCACAACTTCCAAAAACCATAACTTGTGAACTGTTAAGTTGATTTTATATTATAACACAAATTTGTAAATGGCATAAAGGGCTCTATACCTTAGACTGTTGAAGTGCTAGCCGATCAAAGTTTAAACCTTTTTTGAAGCCTCTAAATCCTTCATAACTAAGTTCAAAGTTTTTACCACCCCGCTAAAACAGAAAATGCAATAACTTCAAAACTAGACTTAATCTTGCTATGAAACTTTACCAGCAAGATAATATATAAAAAATGAATCCCCAAGGAAGAAAATGGAACAATTCATTCTCAAATAAAAAACCTAGTGGAAAATAGTAACATTGTCCAAAGATAGCCCTTATTGAAACTAGACAATATTTTTGGATGATGCAAGATTTCTCTTACACCCTAGATGCTCCTGCATCAGACACCCAGGGTAATTTGAGAAGTGACCTTGTCACATATGATGTTTGCAGAGGAAAACCAAGGTGGTCAACCTCTTCCTTTGATAGCCATGATGAATCTTCAAGAGGACATCCTTTTCATTTGACCAAATACTCTTCATATTGCTTGTTTCTTGTGCTTCTACCCACATGACTATCCAAGATATCCTCTATCTCTTTTGTAGCTAAACTAGGTGCTAGAATATTCCATTGTGATTCTGTTATCTCATCTTCAATGCTTCCTTCATGATACTCTATCAAATTTGAAATATTAAACATTGGTGAAATATTGAGTTCATTGGGCAACTCTACTTCACAAGAATTGTCTGAATCATGCTTCTTCAAGATGTTACATGGTCCAAATTTCTTCATCTTAAACTTGTTGTATGTTCTCATGTGAAATATCTCCTTTCTCAAATGAACCATAACTTCATCTCCAATCTAAATTTTGTATGCCTCCTTTTCTTATCTACCTTAGTCTTGTATTTTATATTCATTTTATTAATATGCTTCCTCAACTCTTCATGCAATTTACTCAAGTCTTCTGCAAATTCTTCAACTTCAACACTAATATTTTCTCCATTGTCCAAATTCCTTAATTCTAAACCATTTTTAGGATTTCTTCCATATACAATTTGAAAAGGTGATTTACCAGTGCTCCTATTGACAAAGTTATTGTATGAAAATTATGCTTGTGGTAAAATCAGATCTCACCCCTTAAGTTTATCTCCTATCAAGAACCTGAATAGTTTCCCCAAACTCCTATTCACCACTTTTGTTTGTCCATCAGTCTTTGGATGGTGCACTAAGATAAACTTCAAATCTATCTTTATCTTCTTCCACAATTTCCTCCAAAATACCCCACAACTTAGTATCTCTATTTGAAAATATGCTCTTTGGTAGACCATGTATCTCACCACTTCTCTAAAAAATAAGTCTCCCACATAAACAACATCATTAGTCTTTCTAAAAAGAATAAAATGTGTCACCTTCAAGAACTTGTCTACAATCACAAAAATGGAATAATTCCTTCTCCAAGTCCTCAGTAAACCAAGAAAAAAGTCCATACCAGTATCCTCCCATGGCCTCTCTGATACAGGTAATGTCTAATATAACCCTATATTCTACCTGGATCCTTTCACAATTTTACATATGCTACAACTCTGCACAAACTTCTTAACATATTGTTGCAATTGTGGCCCACAATAGTGCTCACAAACTAGAGAAATAGTTTTGTCTTGGCCAAAGTGTCCACCAATCATCCACTATGCTTCTCTTTGATTAGGTTCTCCCTCATGGAAGTCCTTAGAATGCACAATTGGCTCCTTTAGAATAAAATTCTATCTTGGATTATAAAATCCAACCATCTAGTCCTATCTAGAGTAACAATATTTCTACAAGCTCTTCAAGCCTCACCAAAATCGGGATAATTAAGATATAAACTCTTGAGTTCTTGTGACCCAACAACTTTGATATACATCTCTATCATCAAATTATGCCTCTTTCTTAGGGAATCTACAACCCTATTAGACTTCCCACTCTTGTGCTTCAAAACAAACATGTAGATCTATAAGAACTCAACCCATTTCAAATGCCTCTCATTCAACATCCCTTGGATATTCAAATACTATAAAGCTTGATTATTAGTAAACAAAAAAAACTCTTTAGGAAAAACATAATGTCTCCACTTCCTCAATTCATGAACTATAACATAAAACTTATGATCATAAAAAAAAAAAATTTCTTTTGGCATCATTCTACTTCTCATTAAAATAAGATTTGTGTTTACCCTCCTGACTCAAAATAGATCCAATGGCATTGCCACTATCATCACAGTCTATTTGAAATACCTTATTAAAGTCTAGAACTTCCAAAATAGGTTTCTCTATAACTTTTCTCTTGAACAAATCAAAAATCTTTGTTGCTCATGCAATCCACTTAAACTCTTTTTCACCCCCTCTCATAGTTCCAGTCAAGGGTCCACATATACTACTAATTTTTTTGATAATTTTTTTATAAAATCTAGCCAATCATAAACAAATCTTACCTCTATAGCACTCCTTAGATTAGGTCATTCAAGGATAACCTTCACCTTCTCTAGGTCCATTTTAAGACCATCTGCTGAGACAACAAATCCCAGGTTTACTAACTCCTTGTTCACAAAACCACACTTCTTCAAGTTAAACAACAACTTTTCTTCTCTTAACTTCTCAAAGATCCTATGAATATGCATTATATTCTCCTTCAATGTCATATTGAAGATCAAAATATCATCCAAGTAAATAATAAAACACTTACATAGGAACTCTTTCAATACATCATTCATGAGCCACATGAATGTGCTCGATGCATTGGTTAGCCCAAAAGCTATGACTAACCACTCATACAATCCCTCCTTTTTCTTGAAGGTTATCTTCCATTCATCTCCATCTCTAATCCTAATTTGATGATATCCACTCATTAGATCTATCTTTGTGGAGTACTCAGCTCCACTCAAGCAATTGGCTTTGTACACATCCTCAATTCTCTAGTTTTCTTTGGTGCTAGTACTGCCAGTACACAATATGGACTCAAAATCTCTTACCACTATCAAAAATAACATCTCATACTTTACCATTACACTTACACCTTGCGTGGAAAAAATTCTTCCTTTTCTCAAGTGCAAGGCTCTTTGGTGACAAGGACCTCTCCTCTTTCAACATTTTCATAATATGATGACTTGGCATCTTAATCTACATGTGCAACTCATAGATTTTCTTCTGGTCTTCTATTTTTTCTCCCTTGATGTTGGAGACACTCATAAGCTTTATGTCCTTATTGGGAATATAAACACGTCCCACAAAAACCTCATCTTCCTAGTCCTTTCCCTATTCCTCTTTGATCTCTATTATTTTGATCATGAGAATTATTTCCCCTATGATTCTGACTACTACTAGAGTCATCATTATTTCTTTTCTCTTCATTTAGTCCTTCATAAGACTATCCACTAATATTTCCACCATGAGTTCTTCTAGTTTGTTTTCTCTCAAAATTCTTGTTCAAATTTTATTCTACCTTCAAAGAAATTTGATATGCATATTTAATGGTAGACATTCTTACCATTATCAACTCTTCTTGAATATTCTTCCTCATCCCATTTATGTAATGGGAAACCTTCTCCTTGTTAGCTTCAAAATGACTAGTTCTAATAAGTGCCCTATAGAACTCCTTTGTATACTCCTAGACAAATTATCCTTATTTCTTCAACCCTTTCATTTTATTTAGTAAACCAAGCTTATAGTCAACGTGAATGAAATGACTCTTCATTTTGTCCACCATCCAATCCCACCTTGTTATATTCTCATTCCCTCTTCAATTCCTCTCAAGTTGAACCTCTCTCCACCATATTTTAGCATGACCTTTCAACTTGGCATTTGCAAATTTTTTCCTCTCGAGATCTTCTATTACCCCAATCTCAAACTAATCCTCCATATCATTAATCCAATCAATCAACTCTTCTTGATTAATATTTCCAAAAAATATAGAAACTTCAATCTTGGGTCTCTTTTCAATCTTGGAAATGGCCCTCAAAAACCTGGCTTTATCAAGATCTCTGGTCATTTTTTTCTCTTCTTCAAATTATCCTTCTTCTTTAGATTCATCCTCACTCACATCTCTTATCATAAAATGGGTTCCTTAACCATTCTCCTCTTGAGGTTCTTGCACTTTCCTCTATAGGGATCTAAAACCCTCTTTTGTCACACCCACAATTCTTCCACCATGATTCCTTTGCGGAGAAATTTTTTGTACTTATCTCTCAGACCCACAACCATGATCTTGGTGTAAATTGCATCACATTTAGTGATTTATCTATACACTTAGGAATTCTACTCTGATACCACTTGATGAAGGGTACCCTCCTTATTCAACCAAAAACACACAACACAACAAAGAAATAAATAGAAAATTGCAAGAACAAAATAATGAAAAGAATAGAAATACTTTCTTTCTACTATCTTCAAAGAAATGTCATTACAATATTTATAAAATCAACATGCTACAACCACATGGGCAGTTTCATTACAATAATCTATAAGATAGAGCTAGATAATCTACCCTTCTAGAACTGAACCCTAAAATTCCATTTCATCCCTATATAAGGAGCACAATTAACTACCTTAGAATATTTTGGAAATATATATTTTTCCATTTTTGTGCCCCGCGGTTCAATTTCCTACCTTAAGTGAACTTTCTCTCTTTTTCTCTTGTATTGAAACTAAAGTCTTGAAGGAACAACTTCTAAAAAACCATTACTTAGGAGCAATTATTTTGATTAGCTATTATAACCCCATTTTAGAAATGGAACGAAGAAATCTATGCCCTATACTTGCAAAGCTCCAGCCGATCAAAGCTTGACCCCATTTTAGAGCCTCTAAAGCCTTCAAACCTAAGTTCAAAGTTTTTGTATAACCTCACCAAAATAGAAAATGCAATAAGTTCAAGACAAGACTTGATCTTGGTATGAAACTTTACCAGTAGGATAATATATCAAAAAAGAGCCTCTGGGGAAGCAAATGGAACAATTCAAGCTCGAATGAAAAACCTAATATAAAATAGTAACTTTTTAAAAAGATAACTCATATTGAAACTAGTTAACATTTTTAGGTGATACAAGATTTCTCTTACACCTTGGATGCTTCTGCATCAGACACTTGACATAATTTGAGAAGTGGCCTTATCACATCTTAGTTGTGTAGAGGAAAACAAAGGTGTTCAACCTCTTCCTTTGATATCCATGATAAATCTTCAATACATCATCCTTTATATTTGACCAAATACTCTTCATATTGCTTGTTTCTTGTAATTTTACCCACATGGCTATCCAGGATATCCTTTATCTCTTCTGTAATTGAAGTAGGTGCTAGAATATTCTTGATGCAAGAGCATCCTAGGTGTAAGAGCAATCTTGCATCACCCAAAAATATTTATATTTTTGTATTCAATAAGGGCTATCTTGTGCAGAGCTGTTATTTATGGAAACTTGCTATTTTTAGTAAGTTGGTCATAAATCTCAGAATGTTCTGATTTTACATGTGGAGGTTCATCTCAATCATATCAGCCTGCCAACAAAGTTTCATGGCTAGATCAAGTTTAGTTTTGAAGATATTGAAGATTTTCAGTATTGGCAACAGGGTACAGAAACTTTGAACTCAGTTTTGAAGGCTTTAGAGGCCCCAGATGAGGCTAAAAATTTTGGTGTCAAGCGCTTGCACTAATCAAGCCTCTAGAGTGCTTCGTGGCATTTCTAAAATGGGGTTATAATAGTCAATCGGGTCAACTGGTGAGGACTTATGGTCTCCGGAAGTCGGGTCACCTAAAATGGCAAAAAATAATTTTCCTTCAAAATTTCTGTTCGGGTTTCAAAAGTTATTTTGAGCCGACTTTGATGTAATAAATTAAAAAATAAAATAATTCTAAGTTTGGTCGGCCCGTAGGGCTAAATTTTTGGAACCTTCTCGGGCGGTGGAAAATGCCTATATAAAGAAGGCTCGTAGTATTGTCTAGGGTAGTTCTGGGTAGTAGATCTGGGTATTGATTTGAGGCTTTTTCCTACAAAATATTGTAATGGAATGCCCATGTGGCTTTGCATATTTTAATTCTGAAAGTTTTTAATTCCACATTTGTGGAGATAATAAGAAGCCAATTTTCTATTCTTGCATATTGTTGTTGTTTCTCTATTTCCAATAAGAAGCCAATTTTCTATTCTTGCATATTGTTGTTGTTTCTCTATTTTTGTTATGTGTTTGTGGTATTAAGGGGAGCACCCTTCATCAAGTGGTATCAGAGCAGGAGTTCTTGAGTGTGTAGATAGATCGCCGAGCGTGAGGCAATTCGCACTAGGACCTTGGGTTGGGTGAAGTTTTCCTTAAGAGGATGTGAGTATGGAGAAAAGAAAGAAGATGATTTTTGTGATTGGATGGATTCTTAGAATTCCTAGACTTGAGAAAATTAGAGAAAGATATCAAGAAGAGACAAGAGTTGCAATACTAGATTTGAAGAAGCAAGTGGCTGAATTAGAAGCAGAGCTAAAAAAGAGAAGAGTGATTCAAAGAGATGATGATAATTCTTTGGATGAAAGAAAGAAGAAAGTTACAGTGGAGTATGATGCAAGCGATACAAAAGAAAAGGAAGAGCATCAAGATGAAAAGATCTATGAACCTGAAGTTGATGAAGATGATTTATTAATGAAAATTGTAGCAGTTGAGGAAGAGTGGAATACCTTGATAGGAGGTCAAAGGAAAGAAGTCATTACATGTCTTGTTCAAGACATGAAAGAAGAAAACAAAGCTCAAGATATGAAAGAGGTAAATTTTTATGAATCATGGAATACTAACTTTGAGATAGATTTGAAAGATAATGATGATGGCTTATATGAGGACTTTGCAAGTGATGTTTGGTATGCAATAGAATATGTGTATGGTGTTCCAAAGTTTATTATAGATGCATTAGATCCTAGAAGTTTGGAGGAGAATGAGAGCTACAGATGGATGAAGTTGATTGCAGAGGAGTATTGTTGGGAACATATACTTGTGCCAACTAGGTGTTGGAAAAGAAGGAAAAATGAAATATATCGGCAATGGATACTTGTTCCAGAAAGGTGTTGGAAGAGGAGAAAAAAAATGTTAGTAGCGGCTACTTCATTTTTTGAATCAATATCCACAAAATTATTCCTACCTTGGGTGTCTGATGCAGGAGCATCTTGGATCATAAAATAAAAGGGGGCATGATAAAAAAAAATAGAGGAGAGGGAAAGTGACGAAAATGGAAGTAAAAAAAAAAAGAGAAGAAAAAAAAAAGAAAAAAATTAAATAAAAGGAAAGAAAAAATAAATAAATAAAAGAAAAAAAAAATCATTTCATTTATCGAAGTGTGTAGGTGGCATTTTAGGAATTTGTAGAAAGTTCTTGCATTTAATATTTGTAGCTAGGTAGTTACAACTTTCTATTTTTTTATTGGCTCACAAAGGCAATGTAATTTTGTAATTGGCCCACATGGTGGTGCTTAATATTAATTGGGTGGGAATTTAATATTTGTATCAAGGTAGTTGCATTTACCTTTTATCCCACATTGGTTGTGTTGAAATATCTTGGGTGGTAAATGTCTATATAAAGAAGGCATAGGAGCATTCATAAGCAAGCTCTTCAAGTGGAATTTATCAAGTTGTAGAATCTCCTATTGGAGAAGCTCAAGTGGTAGGATTTTGTATTGGGGAAGAAGTGCTCAAGTTGAAGCTCCTAGGTTGTAAGCTTGGAGGATGTAAGATCTCTCATGTTGTAGATCTCATATTTGGAGAAAGCTCTCATGTTGTAAGATCTCTCAAGTTGTAATGATTTTCAAGTATTAATGTATACTTTGTAAAGCATTTTGTCTTCTCTTTATCTCCATATTGTTATTTCTTTGGTTATGAGTTGGGAAGGGTGGTGTGGCCCTTCATCAATTTTATTGTTCTTTAATTATCTCATCTTCAGTACTTCCTTCATGATACTCTATCAGATCTAAAATATTAAACACTAGTGAAATATTAAGTTCACTAAGAAACTCTACTTCATAAGCATTGCCTAAATTATGCTTCTTCAAGATTTTACATAGTTCAAATTTCTTCATCTTCAACTTGTTGTATATTCCCACTGGAAATCTCTCCTTTCTCAAATGAACCATAACTTCATCTCCAATGTAAAATTCCCTATGCCTCATTTTTTGACCTGTCATTCCCTTGTACTATATATTCATTTTATTAATATGCTTCCTCACCTCTTCATGCAAATTCTTCAAGTGTTCTACATAGTCTTCAACTTCAGCACTACACTTTTCTCCATTATCCAACTTCCTTAATTCTGCAACATTTATAAGATTGCTTCCATATAAAATCTAAAATTTTGATTTACCAATGCTCCTATTGACAAAATTATTGTATGCAAACCCTTCTTGTGGTAAAATAAAATCCCACCCCTTTGCTTTATCTCCTGCTAAGCACCTCAATAGATTCCCAAACTCTTATACACCACTTATGTCTATCCATCGGTGTATGGATGGTGCACTGAGCTAAACTTCAAATCTATCTTCATCTTCTTCCATAATGTCCTTAAAAAAATACACAACATCATTAGTCTTTCTACACAAAATAAAATGTATCATCTCTGAGAACTTGTCTGCAATCACAAAAATAGAATCATTCCCTCTTTTATTCCTCAATAAACTAAGAATAAATTCCATACTAATATCCTCCCATGGCCTCTCTAATACAGGTAATGGCTAATAATAACCTTGTATTATGCCTATCTCTTTTTTCCATCTGAAATATTCTACAACTCAACACAAACTTCTTAGCATCCTACTGCAATTATGGCCAATACTAGTGCTCATAAACTAGAGAAATAGTTTTATCTTGGCCAAAGTGTCAAACCAATCCTCCACTATGCTTCTCTTTGATTAGGTTCTCCCTCATGGAACTCTTTGGAACACACAATTGGATCCATTTGAATAATTTTTTGTCTTGGATTATAAAATCTAACTATCTTGTCCTATCTGGAGTAATATGCTCTGTGCAAGCTCTTCAGGCTTTTCCAAAATTAGGATCCTTAGGATATAAACTCTTGAGTTATTGGAACCTAACAAATTCAATATTCATGTCCATCAAAAAATTATGCCTTCTTCTCATAGAATCTGCAATACTATTAGAATTTCCACTCTTGTGCTTCAAAACAAAATTGTAACTCTGCAAAAACTCAACCCATTTCATATGCCTATGATTCAACTCTCTTGGATATTCAAATATTATAAAGCTTGTGATTAGTAAAAAAACAAACTCTTTAGAAAAAAGATAATGTCTCTACTTCCTCAATGCCAGAACTATAGCATAAAACTCTTGATCATAAACAAAATATTTTATTTTGGAATCATTCAACTTCTCACTAAAACAAGTAATGGGTTTTTGTTCCTGACTCAAAAAAGCTCCAATGGCACTACCACTAGAATTTCATTCTACTTGAAATACCTTATTAAAATCAAGAACTACCAAAATAGGTTGTTATGTAACTTTTCTCTTCAACAAATAAAAACTCATTGCTACTCATGTAGTTCACTTAAACTCTTTTCTATCCCCTCTCATAGTTTCAGTCAAGGGTCCACAAATACTACTAAAATTTTTTATAAAATTTATATAAAATCTAGCCAAACCATGAAAAGTGATGCAGGGGCATCCAAGGTTAAGGCAGGGGTGTCAGCACCTGCAAAAATTTTCATGGATATATGAATTTTTCCCGGTCCCTGCATTTCTTTCCATGTTCCTGGCTTGAAACCCTAGGTCTTTATTTCATATTTCTAGTTGTTGGAAGAAAAAACCCTAAACTATTTTGGCCTTGTTATTTTCTATCGTTACCTTTTTAGGCCACTAAAAGTCTTCTTAATGCATGTGCACATTTTATCCTCTCGGTTAGTCCCTGAGTCTCCAAATAAAATCAGCATATTCCTTTCTTTCCTACGACTACAAAAAATGCTTTTGTCGTGAGATCTCTCAATGTCCAAAGAATATTCCTTATCCTTTTGAGACTTAGCGATTGCCCCTTGGTCGCCAGGTCTCCAAATATGAAATGGTGGTGTATTCTTTGTAGTCGCTAGATCTCTGAATCCTCAAGCAATTAAGTTTTATTCAGCGACCTTGTGACTGTGTGTTCATGCAATCTCTTGATCCTAACAGTTAAGTTCTTGACCTTCAGTGATTTAGCGACACGGTTTGTCACCAGGTCTCCCGATCTTGGCAGTTCATTCAGAGACTAAAATTTTTGCACAGTCGCCAGATCTCCAAATCGGCTAAGGATAGAGATGAGTTGAGTGGCCAATTTTTGGAGCAAATCAAAATATGACACATGGCAATGAGGTGTTCAAAGGATACAACTTGCTGATGGTGAGGATTGATAGATAAATCAAAAGATGCCATGTGTCCTAGTGGACCCAAGTTTCTTGAGCTCAGTCTCTTAGTCACTTAACCTTGACTAAATATTCCTTTCCTTCTCGTGACTATGATTTTTCTTTAGCCGCGCAGTCTCTCTAAGCCACAAGAGTATTCTTTATCCTTCAAAGACTCTGCGGTTTGTCTTTAGTCACCAAATCTCCAAATTTTATTCTAAGATTTGGCAACTACTATATCAATGTTTTCAAGATGGCTTCAGTCACTAGATCTCCTAAGAAAATTCAAAGTCAGCGTAAGGTTCAGAGATCCAGTGACTACCATCAGATCAAGATCATGTGGTGGAGATTTAGTCATTGAATCTCATAATGGTTTCTCACATCATAAGGAATGGTACAGGTGGATCCGATGTTAGATGGAGCTAAGGTGTCTGATGACTACTGGTTGCAAGAGTGTGAGTTGGAGTGTTGTCAATGGGCCTGAGGTCTTCGGTCTGTGAGGTGAGGTTAAAGCTCAGATTGATCTCGCGGTTGTTGTTATACCATTGATATAAGATGCATGATATTTAAGCCAGCGGTATAATGATAGCCGTCCAATTCTCTTTAGGGAATGAAATGAGAAGTGGGACCTCCTTGCTAGTGGGCACCAACATGCTCTTTCCTAATTGGTTGACGTGTGATAAGAATAGTTGAACTAGTGTTTAGCATTCAGGCATGATTAAAGATTGACTTGATCTCATGGTTGTTGTTATACCACTTGGATAAGATGCACGAGGTATAAGCTTGTGGTATAGCGATGACTGTTTCATCTTCTAATCAGGGCGTCGACTATACAGTGGGTCCTTAAAGTACTAGGTCATGCTAATGTGGTTGTCTTTCATTGGTTAAGCTAGAGAGTGGTGAGGACCATCAATGGCTATAGGATAAAAGGAACATCAACGGCCAGTATTTAATCTCAAGACCTGACTCAAGGTAAAGAAATTATTCAGCAACTTGGAGATTGCCTTGGTCACATGTTCTCTAGGTTTAACCCTAGTTAATAAAAAGATTGTGAGACTCAGCGAACCTCATTATCACTAAATCTCTAGATTATGCGGGGTTAAGGTGAAGTTAGCATCTAGTTTGCCCCGACAGGTAAGTAATGTATTTGGTGATCTAGGGACTATGTGGTCGCATGATCTTAGGTTCCTAATGGTTAAGTGCCTAACCTCTAGTGATTTAGCGACATGGTTAGTCTCATGGTTTCTGAATCAAATAGTTAAGTCATAAAATCTGTCATGACTTAATATGGACTATAGGATGAAGAGAAGGTAAAGATCAATGGTGGTCATGAGGTCTCAGAAAGAAAGTTGACAAGTCAAAAAGTTCTCATGATTAAGAGACTCCTTGTTAGTCACTAGATCTCTAAGTCACATGATTACCAGATGAAGATGAGTCAAGTTATGGATGGACAGTTGGAAAATGTCAAAGGTGATCGAGCAGTAAATGGCAAATAGTTTGATGACAGGTGGCACTAGGCGGGACCATGTTTGGGGCTTAGTCTCCAAGTCTCATGATTAGAAAGGAATATTCTAAAAGATTAAGTGATCATAAGATTTTCCTTTTTCACTAAGTCTTGGGATGTTTTTGAATATTCTCTTGAGGTCTTGAGACTTAGCGACAGCCATCTGATGGCAGATATATCAACGTTGGTCGTGTAATCTCTAGATTGTATCATAGTTGAGGAAAAGGTTATGAGATTATGAGACTCTGCAGTTGCTGAATCTCTAAATGGTAACTCATGGTTAGAGATGATGTCTAGCAATCTCACGACTAAAGAAAAATGTAAACCAGGATTCCTATTAAGGTTAAACTGGAGAAGCCCAGGAAAGTGAGGAGATCTGACAGCCATGACATAACGTTGATCCTGATTTGAATGTTGGTCGTTGATTCACTGTCTCACACTATACATGTAGATGTTTCTTCTAGATTTAAATATTTAAAGGGTTTTAGTGACAAAAGGACTGGTTTTTAATGCTACAGCACCTAGATCTGGTAGTTATGATTTTGTCAACTATTGTGGCGTGGTCCAAAGAGTTTGATGATTGATTGCAGAAGATTTGTACCATGAGGGAATGGGTGAAGAGTTTCTCGAGGCATGTTGCAGGTGAAGTGATTAGACTAATAAGCATGGTGAATTCATGATCTTCAGTACAAGTTAGAATAATTATCATAAATGAAGATCATTCTTGGATCTGATCAGACCAGGTTGCTTGGTTTTTACCCCTGTAATAACTTCTGATTGAATCTGGTTGGTTTGGTGGGTGAAAACCCTAACCCTTTCCATATTCATCTGTATCTTGTTGCATCCTAATTTTTTGGGGATTCCAAGATGACTAGTGATATATATTGTAGTATTTTTTATTTTTGAAGGGTTCCAGTTCCAGGTTCTTTTCTAGTTCTGGTTCCATGAAGGTTTTGCCTTGTAAATATTGCCTTCTTCTTTGCATATAGGGTGTTCTCTCTTTCCTTTCTAGTTTTGAGAATATAATACAAATTGTAACAGTCTATCTTATGTATGAGATTTAAATATATTTGTACTAGTATCAGATTGTCTCCATTTGAATCTTGAACTTATTAATTGAAGCATCAAGGGTGTTTTTGCCTTTCTATTTGCATTTCCTATGTGTTTGCAATAGATTTGTCTTTGCAGAGATAACTAAGTTCAAGATTGGTTTTCAGATGTGTATGAGTTGGGGTATCAAGGTTATTTCATGCTTGTCTTTCAGTGGATGTTGATTAATGTATTACCTATTTATAGGTCTCTTCTAAGGGGAGGGTTAAAATCTTTTGAATAGGTGATAGCATATCTGGGTACATAGGTGGATTGTTGAAGTGAGGTCTGATCAGTGGTGTATGTTTGGTGTAAGGCACTAACATATTAGGATGTATTGTCTTCTTGTTTCATAGCTCTTTGTTGCAGTGAGGTATTTGACTCTTTTGCCCATTAGATGAGGCATTGGTCTATGAGAGACTTAGGGTATTTCAGGGGTCCATTCAACCCAACATCAAATCATTCAAATGAGAATACTTATCCTTTCATGTTGGTTGTAGTAGTAGGAGGTCCTTTCTAGTTTTCAGATTCATTCCATGCAAGCAAGTTATTGCATTAGGTTTGGTTCATTGGGGTATAGGATACCTATAGGAGTCTGATAACTATTCCACAATAATCTATCTGTAGACCTTTATTTATCAAGTAGAGTCATGAGTGTGCAGATAAGGCAATACCCGCTTGAGTGATGTGGAGCTCAAAGAAGAAGGAGGATGCTCTTTGTCCTCATCAATTGCCCCTTTTTCCTTGTCAAACTTTGGAGTGGAGACTAACCAGTTTGTCATCATAGTGTAAACTTGAAACTGCATGGAAAAATATCAAGCCAACAAGGGGCATTCTATGTCCTCGGTAAACTGCATGGAGTGTTTGTGTTTTAGCCAATTTTACTCAATTGTAGCCTTGACCAATGGTCTCGGTCATTGAAGGAAGCTCAGTCACTAAAGGAACTTGGTAGTCCTTGGCACTCGGTAAAACTATTTCTCAGTCATGCCTATGATGCTCGGTTGATACTGGTGCTCAGCGATGCCTGGTGTGCTCAGTAATTTTACTATCACTTGGTAGTTCTGACTTACTGACTGGAGTTATGAGTGATTTGTTGAGCTGACTTGGTGAATTAATTATTGGTAGCCATTGTCTTCGGCTAACATGTAGAATTAAATATTTGTATACATTTGTAAGCCGACTTGTATGGCATTTAATTATTGTTTTGGGGGAGTTGAGGGTTTCATCTAGCCAACTTGTGGCTGATGATTAGTATTTAAGGAGGGCTTGGGTAGATGTTTAGGAGAGAGATTTTTTGGGAGATCAGAACTTGGAGACTTAGTAGATCTGGAATTCAGATGCGAAGCTAAAGTTGAAGTTGTGGAAAAGTTCTTGATGTTCTTGCAAATCAGATAGTAATCTGATAGTCCTTTGTAGCAGAGCTAGGGGTTGCATACTTGGGAACAAGGAGATTGCTTGGAGGCTTGCAAGATCAACTTTAGATCTTCCTTATGGTTTCCATCAGCTTCTAATTGTCTTTAGAGCTGAACTAGCTAAGATTATATTGGATCTAGGTGTGGATCTTGCAGAATTGTTTTCTGATTGTAATTGGCCCTAACTTGGAAGGCCTTACCACCAGGCATGTTAATGAAAATTAGTGTTAAATAATTACTTGTGTTGCATTTTTGAGTAATCCATTGCATAATTCTTTTGGCTGCAAGGTTTGGATGTTCCTTCATTGGATCCACCATCCTTGACTACATTAGGTGGTATTAGAGTGAGGTTTTGTTCCCACTGGAGTGAAAGTTAATCTTGTTGGAGCAGAGATTGTGCACAATATTACTACAAATCTAAAGCACTAAACTTGTGATCCTAATGCAGTCAAGGATGGTGGATCCAATGAAGGACAGTCCAAACCTTGCAGCCAAAAGAATTACATAGTGGATTACTCAACAATGCAACACAAGTAATTGTTTAACACTAATTTTCATTAACATGCTCGACTATAAGGCCTTCTGGGTTAGGGCCAATTACAATCAGAAAACAATTCTACAAGATCCACAGCTAGATCCAATACAATCTTAGCTAGTTCAACTCTGAAGACAATCAGAAGCTGATGGAAACCCTAAGGTAGATCTAAACTTGAGCTCACAAGCCTCCAAGCAATCTCCTTGTTCACAATTATGCAACCCCTAGCTCTGCTACAAAGGACTATTAGATTACTACCTAATCTACAAGAACATCAAGAACTTTTCCACAACTTCACCAACTTTAGTTTTGCATCTGAATTCCAGATTTGCTAAGTCTCTAAGTTCTAATCTCCCCAAAAATCTCTCTCCTAAACATCTACCCAAGCCCTCCATAAATACTAATCATTAACCACAAGTTAGTTGGATGAAACCCTTAACTCCCCCAAAACAATAATTAAATGCCATACAAGTCAACTTACAAATGTATACAAACATTTAATTCTACATGTTGGCCCAAGACAATGGCTACCAATAATTAATTCACCAAGTCAGCTCAACAAATCACATAGAACTCCAATCGATAAGTCAAAACTACCGAGTGACAATAAAATTACCAAGCATGCCAAGCATCTTCGAGCATCAATATCGACCAAGTACCATAGGCATGATCGAGCAACACTTTTACTGAGCACCAGGGACTGCTGAGTTCCTTCAGTGATCGAGCTTCCTTCAATGATCGAGACCGTCGATCAAGGTTACAACTGAGTAAAATCAACCAAAACACAAACACTCCATGCAGTTTACCGAGGACACATAATGCCCCTACCTTAACCTTGGATGCCCCTACATCAGACACCCCAAGTTCCAAAAGATGTTCATATGTGAGAAGAACATCTTTCAAGATTCAACACATAAATCCCAAACTGGTTCCTCACATACAAGTCCTCCACCTTTTTTGCTTGCAAAGTCTTCCACTTCAGTTTTCTCTATCTCTTCAAGTCTTTTCTAGACAATGTATAGGTTGGTCTCCATACTGATCATTCATTTTCTTAGGATCTACAATCTCAACTCAGCTACCAATACTCAAGCTTCTCCTACCAAGTGTTGCATCCATCAAAGGCATCAGTGAAAACTTCATGTCATTCTTCTCAATAGTAAACACATTTCTTACATAGTCATAAATAGCTCTCCAATCATACTGCCAAGGTCTACCGAGCAATAGATCACAACTATTCATCTTCACAATGTCACAAAGCACAAGATCCTTGTACTAGCCAATCTGAACATCAATGAAACATTGTTCTCTAAATTCCAAAGCATGAACATCTTGTAACCAGCCAAGCCTATAAGGACAAGGATGTTTCATTCTATTCAAACCAAGTATCTAAACTAGGTCCTCAATAATAAGGTTATCAGTACTACCACTATCAACAATAACATCATAGAGTTTACCTTTAGTCTTGCATCAGGTCCTAAACAAGTTACTCCTCTGACAAGGTTCATCCTTTATACCGAGAAATGTTCACCAAAGTAGCAAGTTCTTTGATTCAAGTTCATTCTAAATGTTCTCATTCATCACAACAGTTCATCGGTCAACCTTCTTCTATGTTCACTCAAAAGAATGGTGCCCTTCCTCTCCATAGTTATAGCAAGTACCCTTAAAGATAAGTCTACCTATCTTCTTCTTTGGTTCCATGGGTTTCTATTCATCTTTTGCATCAGTCAATTTCTCCTTCACTGAGTGATCAATATTCTCTTTCCCTCAGGAGTTGCTAGGTTGTTTCCTCTTCAACTTATCTTCTACCTTTAGAGCATACTAATAAGCATCTTCAACATAATCAATCTTTAGGATACCAAGCTCATCCTAAATATTGAATCTTAGACCATTCACATACCGGGCTAACTTTTCCTTACCAAGCTCTCATTTTCCAGAATGAATAGTAAGTTTGTAGAATTCCTTGGTATAATCTTCAACAGACAAATCCTTCTGTTTCAGATTTTGCAACTTCTTAAATAAGTCAAGCTCATAGTCAGCTGGTATGAACTTATATTTCAACTTAGTCACCATCAATCTCCACTGATTGATCTTTGTTTCACCTTCATCTTCTTGGTCTCTTTGTAGTTCCTTCCACCAAAGAGTAGTATGTCCTTTCAACTTTGTCTATGCTAATCTTACCCAAAGAGGATCTTCAATTTCTTCTAGCTCAAATAAATCTTCAAGTTCACCAATCCAATCAATTAGATTGTCAGGCTTCAAAGTACCAAAAAAAGTAGAAACTTCCATTCAATAATTACTAACCTGAGCAGCGGGTCTAGGTAACCAAGTAGTTCTGTCTTCACCAGAATTGTTCCTCCGATCATCACCACTAGATCCAGTAGTTTCAAATTCTTCAGCAACTTCTTCATAGCCATCCTTAGTTCCAACATTCTAAGGTATACCAGCAACAGTTCTCATGATCTCAATGACCATAGCATTCTTCATCAATTCCAACTCAAATCTGAAATCTAATTTCACCTTCTCTATGATCTAGGATTCAACATTATCACAAAGATCAGAAATAAATCTAGGGTCCAATCTTCTTGGATGCATCCTTAAAGATAAGAGAAAAACCCTCTGCAACAAACCCTCACCAACCACCTTGTGACAATTTCCAAGCTGCAACAAGTTAGATCTCAACCTACAACCTTGTAAACAACTAGGGCATAGTTTCACAAGTTTAGTGCTTCGGATCTGCAATCATATTGTGCACAATCTCAGCTCCAACAAGATTAACTTTCACTCCAACAGGAACAAAACCTCACTCTAATACCACCTAATGCAGTCAAGGATGGCGGATCCAATGAAGGATAGTCCAAACCTTGCAGCTAAAAGAATTACACAGTGGATTACTCAACAATGCAACACAAGTAATTGTTTAACACTAATTTTCATTAACATGCATGGCTGTAAGGTCTTCCAAGTTAGGGCTAGTTACAATTAGAAAACAATTCTGCAAGATTCATAACTAGATCTAATACAATCTTAGCTAGTTCAGCTCTAAAGATAATCAAAAGCTAATGGAAACCCTAAGGTAGATCTAAACTTGAGCTCGCAAGCCTCCAAGCAATCTCATTGTTCCCAAGTATGCAACCCCTAGCTCTGCTACAAAGGACTATCAGATTACTATTTGATCTACAAGAACATCAAGAACTTTTCCACAACTTCACCAACTTCACCTTCACATCTAAATTCTAGATCTTCTAAGTCTCCAAGTTCTGATCTCCCCAAAAATCTCTCTCCTAAACATCTACCCAAGCCCTCCTTAAATACTAATCATCAGCCACAAGTCAGCTATATGAAACCCTTAACTCCCCCAAAACAATAATTAAATGCCATACAAGTTGGCTCAAAAAATCACACAGAACTCCAATCGGTAAGTCAGAACTACCGAGCGATAGTAAAATTATCAAGCACACTAGGCATCGCTGAGCACCAGTATCGCCTGAGCACCATAGGCATGACTGAGAAACACTTTTACTAAGTGCCAAGGACTACTGAGTTCCTTCAGTGACCGAGCTTCCTTCAATGACCGAGATCATCAGTCAAGGCTACAACCGAGTAAAACTGGCCAAAACACAAACACTCCATGTAGTTTACCGAGGACACAAAATGCCCCTTCCTTAACCTTGGATGCCCTTGCATCAAAAAGATCTTACCTCTATAGCACTCCTTGGAGTAGGCCATTCAAGGATAGCATCTACCTCCTATGGGTTCCTTTAAGACCATCTATTGAGACAAAAAATCCCAAGTACACTAACTCCTTCACAAAACTACACTTCTTTAAGTTAATCAACAAAATTTATTCTCTTAACTTCTCAAAGCCCTTATGAATATGCATTATATGCTGGACTCTAATTTCCTACTAAAGATAAAAATATCATCCAAGTAAATAATAACAAACTTACTTGGTAACTCTTTCAATACCTCATTCAAGAGCCGTATGAATGTGCTCAGTTCATTGGTTATCGTAAAATGCATCACTAACCACTCATACAAGTCCTCCTTTCTCTTGAAGGTTGTCTTCCATTCATCTCCTTCTCTAATACTGATTCGATGATATTCTCTCTTTAGATCTATCTTTATGAAGTACTCAGCTACACTCAAGAAATCCATAATGCCATCCATTCTTGGCAAGGGAAAACTATACTTGATAGTAATTTTATTGATAGCCCAAGAATCTGTACACATCCTCCATTCTCCAATTTTCTTTGGTGCTAGTAATTGTTAGAATAATTTTAGAATAACTAAGAGGGGGGTTGAATTAGTTATCCTTAGGTCCAAATGTACCAATTCAATTTTTAAACTCTTCAATAAACTTAGATCTATTCAACAATTCACTCAGTCTCTATAGAATATATCAATAACATAAAACTTGCAATCTAGTGTCCAAAAGTAATCAACTTGCAGAATATAAAACTTTTAACAACATAACACATCAAATAATATTCACACAAGTATGACACCAGGATTTAACATGGAAACCCAATATCAAAAAAACCACCAGTAACATGCTACCAAATTTTCACTCTTCTAAAGTGAGCTCTATGAGAAGCCAACCCTATTAAAGGTTTACAATACACACTATTAGGTGTGACCCTGTTAAAATATTTAATCACCCTATTAAGAGTGATCTAGTTAGAGGGCTTAAGAATATTCTATCAAAATGTCACCTTGATTAAAGGGTTTACAAAATGACTGTTAGGTCAACCTTGATTAAAGGATGTTAACTAATACAATGGTTAGAAAGTAATAGTAGGTTATGATCTGAAATATACAACTCACTTTGCAAATACATATCCAATACGCTCATATGTCGATTTACTGACTAACCTTCATTAACATCTCCATCTCTAATCTATTTAGAAATTCATTCAAGCAATCACCTAAACTCTATTCATCTCTTCTTAGCCTTCTTAGGTTCTTCATTCAATAACATCAACCTCTTTCCACCATACTATATAACCCACAATTAGGTTATCCTTATACCTCATTGATTAGGTAGATTAATATTTTACCACTTAATCTCTTTTGTAGATCTTAGGTTAGGTTTGATTCATCAAATCATTCCATCATTTTGTTCTCCTCCTTATCCTGCTAGATACTTCTCAAAACTTCTCCTTGAATCCATAAGAAAATGGTTTAGCATGTATTAAATGCTCCAAATCATTCATCTTTAATGTCAACATGTTTTACATATCCCAAGAATTCAACTATGTTGGTTGGGATTCTCAATTCCTTCACAAACTATAAATTACTAGCACTTGGTCAATATTGTGTTCATCTACTTGATCATCACTGAATAACTCAGTTATCGCTAAAATTGTTCTACTCTAAAAACACTGTCTTCGCCTGGTTAATTCTTTGATACTCAAAAATTAATGATGCTCAGTCGACACTAAAATTTACTTAGCTTATACTTTCACTCGGATGATACTAGCATCACTCGGCTTAAACTGAATTTATTCTCTTTTTCTTAGTTAAGCCTATGCTTCAAGTCAATTGACTTCTTCACTTAGTGTTAAATATAAACAACACATTACCTTGCCAATGTGCCAACTAATCAATTACCCATTGAAGTATCACTTACCTCAACCTTTCCTTAGGTCCTCTTGTTATATTCTCTTTTCAAATCCTCTTCATCAATCAAAAGATATGGTACTCTACTAGATAGCAACTTTCTTACCACTTAGGGTTTGACATCAATGATAATATAATAGTTTTTTCAATTGGAGTTTCCAACAATCTCCTTCTTTGGCATTGATGGCAACACCACATGTTCTACCATAAATTCCATATACATAATCACCATACAATCCAAAAAGTTATGTTCAATTGTTTATCATATCTCTTCCTTCTCTCTCTCTCTCTCTCTCTCTCTCTCTCTCTCTCTCTCTCTCTCTTTGCTTAGGGTAACTTCTTCTATATCATATTTACTAAATCTATCCCTCTTTGACAACAATTCCAAAGACATTCATCTTCACCATGTAGATATATTAATGTCAATTCTCATAACTTTATTACTCCCTCTATCATCTTGCTTATGACTAATCAACATCTTGTGCTTGACTCTTTACAAATTTAGGCAACTCCTAAAGTGTGACCTCATTTGCATCAATTTGTCAAATATTTTGATTTATTCCATTTGATGTAATGCTCCTATATGATTCTAGGTAGCCTCAGTTAGGGGAATCACCCCTAATTTATCTCTTAGGTATTCATGAGCATCCTTAGGTAATGCCTTAGTGAATATATTTACTAATTGTTCCTTTGTTTTCACATACTCCAATCACAATTCTTTGTCTTAAACTAGCTCTCTCAAGTAATGATACTTGATAGAAATATGCTTAGTATTAGTGTGCATTACATAATTCTTTGATATATTAATAGCACTTGTGTTATCATAGAAAATAACAATTGTCTCAGTGATTCATTCCTTCATACCTTTTAACAATTGCTTGTTCCAGACTAAATTTGAACAATTCATTGTTGTTGCTACATATTCAGCTTTTGTTGTAGATTGGGAAATTCAATTTTGTTTCTTGATTTTCCAAGAGACTAATCTCTTTTCTAGAAATAATGTGCCACCACTTGTACTCTTTATCTCATCCACATTTCCTGCTCAATCTGTATCAGTGTAAACTTTTAGTTCAAACTTGTCATTCTTCTTGTAATACAGTCTGTAGTCATCTGTTCCTTTTAGATATCTCAATATCCTTTTCACTTCCATCATGTGACTCTCCTTAGTATTTTCATAAAATCTTGCAATAATCCCAACTACTAAGGCAATATCTGGTCTACTATGGACAACATATTGTAACTTTCCAATCATAGACCTATACAAGGTGATTCACTTCAGTTGTGTCATCAGTCTTTGATAGTTTTTTTCCTATAGCCATAGGTGTACTTACTAGTCTAAAATCCTCCATACTAAAAAAATTTAGTATCTCCTTGACATACTTAGATTGTGTAATATAGATACCTTTCTTCATCTAATAAACTTGTAAACCAATAAAGAATTTGATCTCTCCAAACATAGACATCTCAAATTCAGTTTTCATCTCATTTGAAAATGTTTAACATATGGCATCTTGTCCTCCAAATATGATATCATCAACAAATATTCCAGCTAAAAATATTCGTTTACCTTTTTTAGTCTTCAAATACATATTGATGTCACCATTTGTTCTTACAAATCCAATCTTTATCAAGTAGTTGTGCAATCTCTCATACCATGCTTGGGAGGCTTGTTTCAATTCATATAGTACCTTGTGTAGTTTAAAAACCATGTTCTTCTTGCTTGGATCAACAAATCCTTCTAGTTGTATAATGTATAATTCTTCTTCCAATATTCCATTCAAAAATGCAGATTTGAAATCCATTTGATACACTTTGAATCCTTTAAAAGTTGCATATGCAAGTCAAGTTCTAACTCCTTCCAATCTCACAACCAAGGAAAATGTCTCCCCATAGCCAATGCCTTCTTCCTATACATATCCCTTTCATACCAATCTAGCTTTGTTCCTAGTGACTTCTCCATGTTCATTTAGCTTATTTTTGAACACCCACTTTGTTCCAATATTTTTTCTTATCATCTAGTCTTGGCACTAGTGTCCAAGTTTTGTTATTTTCTATTTGCTCAATTTCTTCATTCATGGCTTGAATCCAATCTTCATTCTCCAAAGAATCTTTCATTGTCTTAGGCTCAAATTCACATAACAAGAATGTTTGATCTTTCAACTTACGTCTCGTCATGACTCCATATTCTTTAGCTCCAATAATTTTTTCTAGCTTATGATGTCTTCTCACATATTATGCCAATGTAGGCCCATATCTCCTTTCTTCTTTTTCTTGATCTTCGGGTTCATCTTGTATATTCTTTGTCTCCTCACTTGATTACTCATCAACATCCTCCTGATGCTTGGCATTTTCTTGTTGTGACTCGGCAGGTTCATGTTGTTGCTTGACATATTTTTTTTATGGTTTAGGTATCTTACTGGCCTCTCCTTCTTCCATGTATACAAAATATCTGTAATCTTCAAGTTCTTTCTGTTAACCTACAATTGATTGAATATCTTGATGAATATTTAGGAGGTCACCGAGCTATTAAAGTAATATGTAAGATGACTAAATCAGTCAATATGTTGTCATTGATGTCAACTAGTTTTGACTATACTTATCATGATAGTTAAAAACATCTGAACATCTGTAGAAGGAAGAAATGGTGAAGAAATGAGATATCTACATAAGGACAAGATGAATATGATAGATATGGATAATATATACATTGGGTAGCTTATTGATGAGTATATGGCATTATATTGTTAACTTGAGCATCTTACATTATTCTATTATGAAGAAGAGATCATAATTGAACAAATTAATATAGTTGGTAATTGAATATTTTTGTATACACCAATTCAATCTTTTGTATACCAAGTGATAGTAATAACTGAGTTAGTTATCACTGATGGATTATGTATTAACCAAGTAGGATGAAAACATTAAATATTTATAACATCCAACTAAAATTGATGAGCTGGAAGATGCTTATGATTTTGAGGTAAGAGATAGAGTTTGTTATGAAGATCAAACGGATGACAAAATTCAAGAGATAATCGAAGGGAAGAAATTGAAACGTGTTATTGATACAACTACCAAGGAAGCTTGAAGAGAAAAAATGAACGATGGAGATTAAGAGGCGAAATCTAATGGATGAGATGAAAATAGTTTACACGTCTATTTAAGAGACATGAGATTCATTTTTTAAGAGGCCAAATGGATTGAGAATACAGAAGAATTTGTGTGAAGACATTTTTCATGCACCATTGATCAAACTCATTATAGACATAAAGGATCTAGACTACAGGTATTACTGAGCATCAGAGAATTATACACCAAGTGAAGTAAGTTGGAGGATGTAATGGAGTGAATTGATTATTGATTAGAAGAGTTAAATTGAGCTTATCATAGATCTAAATACTTGCAAATTGAGTTTTATTTGAGTCAAATCACTACTGTATCATTTTAATCATTGTTACAGCTAAATCTCTTAAACGAGTGGACTTAAAAATCTTTTGTATTTCAATATGACATTCAAGGAATGTTAATTATTTTCTTGTTGACCCCATAGTGAATGTTGGTTGAGGGAGAATTGTTAGTGATAAATCCTCTAACAAGGTCACACCTTATAGTGTGTTTTGTAACCTTTAAGAGAGTTGGCTCCTAATAGAGCTCACTTCAAAAGAGTGAAATATTTTGAGTTACGGATCCCATGTGGTGTTTCCCTTAGCAGGGTTTCCACATTAAATCTTTGTGTTATATATTATTTGTTGTGATTGGATTGCTATCATACTTTGTATATTTCATATTTGATTAATTGGTAAACATAATTTTGGAATTTATTGGCAATCGATAAATGAACATAAAGTTAATCTTAATATCTTACCAAGTTGATTATTTTGTTGAAGAAGTTTGAAAAGTACATCTGAGAGTTTCAAACTATAGGATAACTAATTTAATTGATTCAACCCCCCCTCCCAGTTATCTAACAATTGGTATTAGAGCTTATGTGCTTGAATAGGAAGTTTGAAGGACTTGACCTAAATCACAAGATGTATAAGAGAGAGGTACCTAAGCTGAACAAGGACAACTTCGCAACATGGAAAAGCATAATGAATTTGCACATATCTAGAATTGGAGAATCTACACTATTCTATCTAACTAATGAGTTCATACAACTGTCTATTAGACCTTTGATAGTTGATCAGCTGAGAGATAGACATGAACACAACATGACAATGATAGAGATTATTTCTGCCCTATCTGATGCATAATTTGAAGATATGAAAGCATGCACTTCAACAAAAGCAATGTGGGATCAACTTGCACTAGTTCATGGAGGAGCTGCAAATGTACTAAAGGCTAGAGTTGAATGGCGTAGAGGTAGATTTGATGATATGAAGATGAAATAAGGTGAAAACATTATACATGATAGTAACCGAATCAAGGAGGTTGTCAATGCTATCAGGGGAGTAGGAGGTTTTGTTGATGAAGACATTGTTGTGAGTAAAATTCTTAGAACCTTGTTGCATGTCTATGCTATTAGAATCTCTGCTATTCATGAAGTGAGATCTACATCGGGTAATGTTCTTACACTTGATAGCATAATCAGTTATTGACTACTTTTGAGCTGAATAACTATGATAGCAGCATTGTATCGAGTGTTGACTCTACATTTATGTCATCCTTGAAGATCAATAAGTCTAGAAGTAAACATAACATAAGAAATGGAAATGATAGTGACAGTGATGAAGATGGACTTGATGAGCTTGAAGCACTTATGGCTAGCAGACTTTAGAAAGGTAAAGGAAGGTATAAAGGAAAGTTACTTTTGGCATGTTTTAACTATAAAGAAATTGGCCATATTACAACTAGATGTCCTAACAAGAAAGATGATGATAAAGACAATGACCAATCTAGTGAAAGAAAGTCTGACAAAAGAGATAATCGAGAACACAGAGGAAATCAATAGTATGATAGAAGAAAAAATCAAGACTATAAAGATAAAGGCAAGAAGGCTTGTTACCTAGTTGGAAATGATGATTTTGATATTGATACTGACAATGATGAAGACATTGATGTGGTATAAATAGTTATGAAAGAAGATTCAGAAGAAGAAGAAAGGTATGTTGAAACAACACTTATATCTAAAGTTATCAAGAATGATACATGGATTATTTATAGTGGTTGTACACATCATATGACTGGTGATGAGGATAAATTTGAGTATCTTGAACACTATAATGGAGGATCTATTAAAATCTGAAATGATACACCTTGTCTAGTGAAAGGAAATAGATCTATCTTGTTGAGAAATAATATTAGATGTGAGAATGCATATTGGGTGAAAGGAATCAACTATAATCTATGGAGTGTAGCACAATTGAATAATTCAGGTCACTGAGTTGCATTTGAAAGTAGAAAGGTGAAGATCTATGATGAGACTGGAAAGTTGGTCTGTACTGGTGAACAATCCAAAGGTAATCTATTTTATCTTGATAATGCTAAAAAAATTTGTTTGTTGGCTAGAAATGAGGATGTGTGGTTGTGTCATAAGAGACTGTATCATGTAAAATTTGATAACACGGTTAAGATCAATAAGAAAAGAAGAGTTATAGGTCTACTGAATCTAACTAAACCTAATCATGTCATGTGTAATCAATGTCAGAAAGGGAAAATGACTAAATCTAGTTTTAAGAGAAAGAACTATTCTTCTAAAGGTATTTTGGAGTTGGTGCATACCGACTTGTGTGGTCCTATGAGAACTCAGAGTTATTATGGTGAAAAATATTTCATTTCATTTGTTGATGACTACTCTAGGATGATGGCAGTTATATTTTTGAAAGAAAAATCTAAAGCTTTTGAAATGTTTAAGTGTTATATGTGTGTGTCAATTTTGTACCTAGCTATAGACACAACACTTCAGTAAAATATTAGAGGTTAGCTGAAATCAAAATCGTGCAAGTAATTGAAAACTAAACTAACCAAGTGATTTACTACCTTCTAGTAGGTGCGAGTATGTATTCTCATATTGGACCGAGATCAGTGACCTTGACAACACCTAAATGAAGGATTTGAATGCAAGATAGCAATGAAGTAATGCATGCAAATTAATCTATTTTTTTTGGGTTTTCTATGCAATAAGAATGAGAAATCTAGATATGAAACTATTCTAGAATGAAAATTGATCTAACAATGATATGAAATAAAACTAAAATGAATTGAAAACAAGATTGATCTCACAAAAATTATTGATTCACAAGAAGCTTCAATTCTTCTGATGTTGATTCTCTAGAGTAAGTATGCAAATTCTATGATATTATGTGGATTCTATGGATTCTGTGGATGATTTGTAAAGAGCTGAGCCTTGATTTTATAGAAATCCAGGGCTTTGGAGGTGCATGAGAAAAGCCATAAATCACTCTTGATGAACTCAGGTTGATTTTTGAGTCAACAAGAATTAAATATTAATTAATCCATAAAAACATCCAAAATCATGCAAAAACAACTTTTTAACTCCAAATAGAGTTTAGTTCAATTTTCAACTCACAATTGAATGTTGAGTTTAAATTTAAACTTGACTGTTGATTTCTAGTTGACTTCTTTTTTTATTGTGCATAATTTAATATGAATTAATTAAACAAATAAAGTGATTTATCTTCAACTTAACTGATTTTAAATTTAAAAACAACTGATTTGTGGGTTAATCAATTATTTTAATCAGACTTTATTCAAAAATAATATCATTAAATATGACAACTTGATTTAATTAATTAAATAAGAATTTAATCAATTAATGATAGGAATTTTGATTTATTGTCAAATTTAAATAATAATAATTAGGAATAAATATAATTAAATTTAATTAAATAATTAAGTGGCAGAATTAAACTTAATTAATTAAATATTCATCATATTCAATTAATCAACTTTAGGATAAATAGGATTTATCGCCAAATAATTATTAAATTAAAGATAATTATGATAAATTAGGAATATTTCTAAAAATATTCCCCGATGCATAATTTAGGATAATCAATTAAATACAATAATGTGCTGATGTGCCTTAGGTTAGGACTTTGATGTTGATTTTGTTCGATGTGTCGATATAGAAGATTAATGAGCTTATAGCCCATTTTTGGGGTATTACATTTTGCCCCTCTTTAAATTGTTGTGCGAAGCGCAGTGGTTCAAAGACAGTCTATGTATGATATTGAAATTGAAATTGATATGAGACAGAAACTGATTGAAATTGATATGAAGATAATAGGTCTTGAATGACCAAAGATAATGTTAACTATAACAACAAATGAACCGATGATTGCGAAAAAGTATCAAAATGCCTGATTCTGAACCTTATGTTTGCAAAGAAGTGAGTGACCGATTCCAGACCCAATTTTCCTTGTATTCAATCACATTGGTATCACATTTGAACCCTTCAGTTACCGAAGAATCAAGGAAATAACACAATTGAACCAATAGTTGCAAAAACTGATATAATTTACAAGATTAGGAGAATACCAGATTGATATGGATCTCAATGAATCTGATATGCCCCGAGCGATGATTGATTTGCCCCAAGCAATGAGGAATTTTGATGAATCAGCAACTAGATGTGGTTGTTGTCTTGATTACTGAGGAAAGATATGATTTCAAATTTAGATTTACAAACTTCGAACGATGTGCAATAACATGCCCCCTTCAGGATTAAAATTCAAATCTAACAAGAAAAGTCAATGTTATGGTTTAGAAGCATGTTAATTGACTGGAGAAGTGGTTAAACACATTCAAGAATGCATTCTGCATCATTTGGAGGTCTAGAAGACCAAGTTTGACTAGGTGAAACCATGAGTTGACCATGGTTAACCAAGTTGAAATTTCAATAGTTTGATGTAAGATAGTCAGTTAAGTTGAATTCTAGATTTCTGTGATGATTGAAGGTTGATTATGCAAGTAGTGAATAATATAAAGGATCTCGGATTTTGATTTTGATCCCGAAAAAGGATTCTACTTGTTGTTTCGTTGGCAGAACCTTCATGTGAGATCCAGCTCTTGTTAGATTTGAAGATGCGATTTGAAGAATCATTTAAGCATTGAAGTTTAGCCAACCATTGTGAGATCATGAAAACATGCAAAATGCAAAGAGACATGCAAAATGAAATGCAACCTAAGACCTAGGACCTATTCACTGATCATGTGTCGGTCATTCTCATCATTGAATTTTTAGGTAACTGGATAAATCAATACAATGCCCACTAGTTATGAAACCATAGACATATGAATATCGATTTGTATGCACAAGAATCAATACAACACCCACTAATTAGGCAACCACTAACATATGAATATTGATTTTATTTTCAAAATGTCAGATTAGATATAAGCACCAAGGCACAAACGCCAGGATGACCTGAATATCATGTCCATTTTGATATAGCAATTTGTATAAGCATTAGAACATAAACGTCATGATGACCTGAATATGCCTTGTGTGCCAACACATCAAACAGTCAAGAGATCATTCTAAATCCAATGTGAATTACCCGTAGTGACCCTTTATCATTCACATCCTTAGGTAAGATCACGTTTCACAATAGGAGAAAGAACTCACTCAAAAAGACAATAGTTAGATCAAACTTCCTTGAATTTTCCAGGTATCAATAGTCGAGGTATGCATGGCCATCCAATTCAAGATAGAGACTCTTATAGTCAAACACCATTTCAATCTAGAATTTCCAAAGTTGTTAGATTTTCACATACAAGCAGAAGACAAAGAAAAGATTATGCCCCCAATCATCACTCTCTAAATCCTATAAAGGACATCATCAAAGAGCTCGAAGGGACATAATATGCAAAAATCTCAATGTGAATCAGTAAGCATACAAGGAGATAAAAGCATGTAAAAAGCATAAAGTGTTTTCAGTTTGATGTTTGATTGCGTTGTTGTAGATGCAAAATCCTTTCTGGAGACGAGACTGGCTGACTAACTCAAATGAAGCTTCAAAGGACTCTAACTGGATATAATACATCTCAGATACATGGGAGACCATAGGATATGACATTGATTCACCCAAGTTTTAAGCATTGATAGGATACAGATGCTTGAGTTGATTGGTGTACAAACTAATTTATTGAATAACAGGAATACAGAAACAAATCAAGAGATATGTACAAACTAAAGCAAGACTGAAAGCTAGGAAAGACCAAGATTGGACTGATAGATGGAGCATTTTGAAACAAGTGGCACCCGTTTGTCGGGTTTTCACCATCTTGGCAGAGATTCTATTTTTGCTACCAAGGTGCCTGTTTCTAGGTTTTCACCAAGGCACTTTTTCTTTTTCTCATTTTTTTGTATTTTTCATTTTTTCAATTTTTTTGATATTTTTGATATTTTTTACTTTTTTTGTATTTTTTATATTTTTCAATTTTTTAATATTTTTTTGTGAATCATCAAGGTGCCTATTGCTAGGTTTTCACCAAGATGTTCATTTTTTCAAGACTTTTTCCAATTTTTAAGATTTTTTCAAGACATTTTAGCATACACTGAATGTCTTAGGCATAGAATTTCTTCAGATGGAGAACGTTGATTGGTTCTTGGAGCTGTTCTCCTTTAGTTGTTGAGAGTTGATAGGCACTAGAGCCAAAAGTAACAGTGATTACAAAGGGACCTAGCCAGTTGGGTTCAAACTTCCCCTTGTGTTCTCAATGTGATTGATTTTTAGGATTTTCTCTCAAGACTAGATCACCAACCTGAAATTCTCTGTGTCTGACTTTCTTGTTGTAGCCGCTAGACATTCTCTTCTGATATACTCTAAGATGATCATACACTACTTGTCTGCACTCATCTATTAGTTTAAGTTCTTGCAACCTAGACACTCTGTAGTCATCATCAGTTACCAGACCATGCATTTTGATTCTTAGTGATGGGATTTCAACCTCAATAGGCAATACTGCTTCAAACCCATAAACTAAAGTGAAAGGTGTAGCCCCAGTAGGCGTTCTAATACTTGTTTTGATATGTGAAGCCCTTAGTAGTGGTGGAAGAGGTCCAAGGATGGAAGTGGAAGACGCAAAAGGATAATCAACAAGTTCATCAACATTTATATGACAACCAAGGACATCAACACCTTTAGAGTGAGCATTAGGATTTTCAATAGAATCACGGACATCTTGAATATGAGCACCTTCTTTGATAGGATTGTTCAAAGCTTGCAAAGACTTAGGAAGAGTAGAAAGTGGAAACAAACATGGAGTGGTAGAATAAGAAGATGGAAGACTTTGATCTTGACAAAGATCTTTGGATGGCATAAGCGCATAATTTTTCTCTTGATTTTCAATAGGCTTAACATTGGAAGTAACAACATGATTTTTACCAACCTTAATGGAAGTATCATCTTTGGAAAGTGGAAGTGGGGTAAGGTTATTTTGATTGTCAATAAGCTCAACAGTGTAAGGAGTAGCTTGATCTTGCTTAGGAGAAGACTTAAGACATGGTGGAATGCATGAAAAAGGATGTGCAGGATCAAAAGAACCCTAAAGTAGATAAGAGACATCATGAAAAGGATTGGATGACATGGAGGGTTCTTGATCTTGATCTTTCTTTATGTTCTTTTCTTTATCATTTTTAGAGTCCTCTTGACATGGAGCTACTTCTAAGGACAAGGGATCATGTTGCAATTGTATAGAAGACTTTGGAAGAGATGGGGAAGGACTAGCTGGAGTAGGAATTATAGCATATAAAGGCTTAGGCTCTTTAGGTTTAGCATTATTGAAAGTATTTACAGCCAAGTGAAGGTTGGCTTGAGTTTCTTTAAGAGGTAGCCCTTGAGGATAACTATAGGAAACCACATGAAATGTATTAGGACCTTTGGTGGATGAAGGACTTGTGAAAGATTTGATAGGCTTGGAAGATTTAGGAAATGTATGGGTATTGGAGGAAGTAGGGGATGAAAAGGAACCATCACAAGACAAAGTTTCAACATTAACATGATCTTTCTTGAAAGTGTAATCTTTATTTTCAGCATGGGAGTTCTTAGAGGAGAGATCCTTGTAGTATGCATGTTTATAATCAGCACGGTAAGCTTTCTCTTCCTCAATAGAAGTAGATGTCTCATCTAGGTATTGTTCATAGAAATCATCAAAGTCTCTTTCAAAATCAGAATCATATGGATCACCATCATGATCTATCTGATGTGACATCCCATTTCCAGTAAGCATGAGCACACAACGAGGAGGACTCTTAGGAACAGAGATGTCATAGGCATCATTATATTGTCTATCATCATAATCATCATAGTCTTCAAAGATGGATGTGTCACTCTCCATGGAAGAGGTATCAAAAGGATTATCACATTGCTCATATTCTGTCTGAGGGCATGGTGACATGTACAAGTCTTTATCAAATGGAAAAGGGCATAGAGCTTCCATGGAGAACTCTTTAGGTTCCTTTTCTTTCTCAAGTTTGTTAAGCTTGACTTGCATAGCATGCATCTGCTTCATCATAGTGATGATTAGAGTTTCTTCATGTGTACTGATTCTTTGAGACATGTGAGGAGTTTTAGGACTCCCTGGAATAGATTGATGTAGAGTTTGTTGATTGACTCCTTGAATTGATGGAGGGGGAATGTAACCAATTTTTAATCAAAATTTGCCAAGACCGTCATCTTTGTAAAGACCAAAGTTGTAGAGTTGTTCAAGAGTTGGACCCTGGATATGACTCAAAGGTAAGGTATGAGATGCTTCTCTTGATTTCTTGTGTGAGGAAGCTCTAGTTTCCACCATTAACCCTGGGTGAAACAAAAGAATATGATGAAGACAACTGAAGAAAGATCTCATTCAAGAAGATCAAATGATGCAACCTAGTCAAGGTTTGATTGATTGAAGCTTGGATTAGATGTAAATGAAGGATACTATGCCTTGGATGTATGGGTAGATTTCCAAAAGATAGCGGACATGAGTTCACAACACTTAGCCGTTTTGATGATTCATTGAAGATTGATAGTTATGACAAAGTTTTGACACAAGATGATAAAGACTTAAATTGATTAAACAGAAGGCTAAATCAGATTTAAAAGGCCACTTTAGGAAAATGATTGGATTCTCAGTAGTTGCTGCTCTATTCCTGACACAGTGATTTGTTTGACAGATTCTAGAAATAGGCTATAAAAATTGGATTTTTGACAAATCTGACCAACCTCTAACAACTTTGACTTTGGCTTTCATACGAGTTTTGAAATTTTAGGATGAATTTTGACACCAAAAAGGATTTTGCTTCAGATTTTACAAATTTTAGGTTTTCAGTTTCAAATTGTTCACAAAAATGTCTGTCCAGATTTGAAGATTGTATCGAATTTGTTCATTTTCAATAACCAAATAGATAAGCAAGCATGCAAAATAGCAAGCAAGTGATTTCAAGCAAGTCTGAAAATAATGAACAAGGGCAAAAGCAACCTTGTGCATGAACAATCAAGTGAATTATTTGTGCTAATCCTTATAAGTGCTAATTGTGTATGTTCCAAAAAGTTTTGCAATAATGCACATATTCCTAGAAAATGAAAATTTGGCCTCACTAGGGTTTTTAGTAATGGTTTGACTTTGCAACTTTTATGATCCAAGAGAGTGAACTCCAATCCAGGCACACCAGGGTTTTGACACAGTCTAAGAACTTAATCTTCAGGATCTGCTAGGGAGATCTAGCAGCCCAACAAGAGACCACACCTATGGAGATTTCTTCCAACAGGACATTTATATAGCGGTTGTCACTACCACGGTGAAAATGGCTATTACAACTTGAGGTTCTGCCAACGTGGCTGACCCAATTAAGGGAATGTCCACTACGGTTAACCCTCTCTAAAGGTGACTCACAAGATATACCACATGGAGACTAGTTCCAGATTCAAGGATTTTGGTTTCTGGTACTATCCAAAAAGGAAGTAGAGCATAATCCCCTAGCCTTTTCACTTTTAACCCAAACAAAGTAGAAAAATTAATCCGACACACTAAGACCAAGATTATCTCACAAAGATCTATGATGTCAACCTCTTATGATCTATCAACCTCTTCGGATAGACAATGCCTCAATCAAAAGTTGAAGACACATGGATCTAGTGGAACGTGAGACTCTATCAGTATCCTCCCTACCTACAAGGGTTCCTTTGTTGAGAAGAGTTTCACTGGAAACTCACTCTCTCAAGAGCCACAAATAGTGTTCATAGGGCCTATTTACTATGTGTAACAAAGATGTTGAAAGCAAATCTATGTTCATTTTTTTAGAGCCCAAAATGAAGTCTGTGATATGAAAGCAAGAAAAGTCACACAAGCTTGACACAAGAGAGTTTTTTTATGTCCCAAAATGAAGTGTTATCAGATGTAATAGAATACCTGAGTTCCTCGCAACACACTTAGTAGATTTTACCTATTTTAGCAATTTTTGTTGAGCTTTTCCATGCAAGCAAGCCACGAACTCTCCAACAAGCCAACAAGCAAACAAGCAAACAAGATATGCAAGGTATATTCAACTTATACAAACCCTAGGGTTAGATCTGAAAACCAATTGTTAGGAGCAATAATAACTAGCAAATAATCCACATGAAAACTCATATCATGCATTGAATCATATGAAAAATAAGTGCATACCCATCACAAAAAAAAAAAAAAAAATTTGTTGCATTTGACCTAGTCAACAAGATCTGATTTTTTTGATATGATTTCAGCCACAAAAATAGAAATGAAAAATAAAGACCCCTACTTAAAAATAGAGAGCTTTCCAAAAATGTAAAAAAAATTTTAAAATCTCTTCATTTGTGCCCTAGAGACCTATTTTACCAAAACAAACTAATTTTTGTAAATTGAGTATTTGAGCTATTATATTGCATCCAAATTTAAAACACAAAGAATGGACCCCCTTTATAATTTGAAGAGCTTTCCGAAAATGTAAAAATTTCAAAAAAATATGATGATTTGCACCAAAAATAAATTATTTATGGAAAATCAAAAAAAAATTATTAAAAATTCAAAACATCTCATAAAATTTTGAATTTGTTATCGAAGCTTCCCTGATATGTCTCCAACTTGCGAAACAAATTTCACACCAAAACTCCAAGCCGTTTGAGAGATAAAATTAAATCTTTGAAAATTTAGGGTTTTAGTCTCCAAGTAAATCTGCACAAGGGAGTTAGCTCCAAAGAAATAACCAAAACCAGCATGTAAAGGTGGCTTTCCCCACAGTGGGTGCCAAAAATGTGTGTGTGAATTTTGTACCTAGCTATAGACACAACACTTCAATAAAATATTAGAGGTTAGCTGAAATCGAAATCGTGCAAGTAATTGAAAACTAAACTAACCAAGAGATTTACTACCTTCTAGTAGATGTGAGAATGTATTCTCAAATTGGACCGAGATCAGTGACCTTGACGACACCTAAATGAAGGATTTGAATGCAAGATAGAAATGAAGTAATGCATGCAAATTAATCTTTTTTTTTTGGGTTTTCTATGCAATAAGAATGAGAAATCTGGATATGAAACTATTCTAGAATGAAAATTGATCTAACAATGATATGAAATAAAACTAAAATGAATTGAAAACAAGATTGATCTCACAAAAATTATTGATTTGCAAGAAGCTTCAATTCTTCTGATGTTGATTCTCTAGAGTAAGTATCCAAATTCTGTGATATTCTGTGGATTCTATGGATGATTTGTGAAGAGCTGAGCCTTGATTTTATAGAAATCTAGGGCTTTGGAGGTGCATGAGAAAAGCCATAAATCACTCTTGATGAACTCAAGTTGATTTTTGAGTCAACCAGAATTAAATATTAATTAATCCATAAAAATATGCAAAATCATGCAAAAATAACTTTTTAACTCCAAATAGAGTTTAGTTCAATTTTTAACTCACAACTGAATGTTGAGTTTAAATTTAAACTTGACTGTTGACTTCTAGTTGACTTCTTTTTTGATTGTGCATAATTTAATATGAATTAATTAAACAAATAAAGTGATTTATCTTCAACTTAACTAATTTTAAATTTAAAAATAATTAATTTGTGGGTTAATCAATTATTTTAATCAGACTTTATTCAAAAATAATATCATTAAATATGACAACTTGCTTTAATTAATTAAATAAGAATTTAATCAATTAATGATAGGAATTTTGATTTATTGTCAAATTTAAATAATAATAATTAGGAATAAATATAATTAAATTCAATTAAATAATTAAGTGGCAGAATTAAACTTAATTAATTAAATATTCATCATATTCAATTAATCAACTTTAGGATAAATAGGATTTATCACCAAATAATTATTAAATTAAAGATAATTATGATAAATTGGGAATATTTCTAAGAATATTCCCCGATGCAAAATTTAGGATAATCAATTAAATTCGATAAAGTGCCGATGTGCCTTAGGTTAGGACTTTGATGCTGATTTTGTTCGATGTGTTGATATAGAAGATTAATGAACTTATAGCCCATTTTTGGGGTATTACAGTATAAAGCTAAAGTGGAAAAGGATACCAAAAAATATTTAAAATGTTTGAGATCAGATAGAGGAGGTGAGTTTATTTCTGATGAATTCACTAACTTTTGTAATGAGAATGGAATTAAAAGAAAGGTTTCTACACCGAGGACACCAAAGGAGAATGGTATTGTAGAAAGAAAGAATAGATCTATAGTTGACGGTGCCAGAACACTGATGATTGAAAAGGATGTTGCACAAATTTACTGGAGTGAAGTAGTTAGCACTGTTGTATACACATTAAACCGAGTTCAACTGAAGAAAGATACAAACAAGACACCTTATGAGTTATGGTTTGGCTACACACCTAATATAAGTTATTTCAAAATTTTTGGAAGCATATGATACATTTTGAAAGATGATAGAAATGGGAAATTTGATTCTAAAGGTGATGAAGGAATTATATTTATAGGATATTCTACTAAGAGTAAAGCATACAAATGTTTGAACAAGGCTACTAACAAAATGATTGAAAGTGCTAATGTGAAAGTTGATGTGTTTGCTGAGAAAAATGATGAAGAAAGTGGGAAGGAACCAGAAGACTATGGTAGATTTACATATATTGAGCATCCAGAATATCTATCTGAGCCACATACTGAGTCTATCAAGCGATGGGAAAATGCTACTGAGTGTTAGCAAATACAAACCGAGAATCAAGAAGATGTTACCGAAGAATAAATTGAGTTTGCACTGACAGATGAACAAAGAAGAGAGAAAGTGTTGGCAAAATTTGTGAGAAGACACCATCCACAGAACTAGATTATTGGAGATAAGCAAGTTGGCATGATGACACGAAGCAAGTTAAGACAAAACACATGTTTAATTTTTGAATTTGAGCCTAAAAATATTAAAGATGCACTTGAGAATGAGAAATGGATTAAGGCCATGAATGAAGAAATTAAGAAGATAGAGAAAAACAAAACATGGACATTGGTACCAAGACCGAGTGACAAAAATGTGACTAGTACTAAATCAATATTTAGAAACAAGTTGAATGAAAATGGTGAAGTGACTAGAAACAAATCAAGACTTGTATGTAAGGGATATGCACAAGAAGAAGGTATTGACTATGGTGAAACTTTTGCACTAGTAGAAAGACTTGAAGGAGACAGAATATTACTTTCATATGCTGCTTACAAAGGATTTAAGTTTTATCAAATGGATGTGAAATTTGCATTTCTGAATGGAATTCTTGAGGAAGAAGTCTGCATAGAACAACCTAAAGGTTTTTTTGATTAGAATAAGAAGAACATGGTTTGAAAATTGTACAAAGCATTTTATGGACTGAAACAAGCACCGAGAGCATGGTATGAAAGATTGCATGCTTATCTTATTAGTATTGGTTTTGTGAGAACAAGTGACAATAGAAATTTATATTTGAAAGATGGAACTGATGATAATATACTTATTGCTGAAATTTTTGTTGATGATATAATATTTGGAGGACATGATAATCTTTGCAAATATTTTTTTGATGAAATGAGAAAGGAGTTTGAGATGTCAATGTTTGGAGAGATTAAATTCTTTCAAGGTTTGCAAATTATACAATAGAATGAAGGGATATTCATCACACAATCAAAATATATCAAGGAATTATTGAAGACATTTGGAATGGAAGATTCAAAACCAATTGGAACACCTATGGTTATTGGATGAAAATTAACAAAAGATGATAAATCAACTGAGGTAAATCAGACACTATATAAATCAATGATTAACAAATTAATGTATGTTGTACACAATAGGCCTGATATAAAAAATGCAGTTGGGATTGTGGTAAGATTTTCTTCTAATCCTAAGGAATCACATATGACTATTGTTAAGATAATTTTTGAGATATTTGAAGAACACTAAGCATCATGGGTTATGGTAAAAGAAGGAAGGAAATTTTGAACTATAGGTTTACACTGATGCAGATAGGGCTGGAAATATTGATGACTGGAAGAGTACTACTTGTGGAGCATTCTTTTTGGGAGAAATACTTGTAACATGGATAAGAAAGAAACAAACATGTATTTCTCAGTCAACTGTTGAAGCAGAAGATGTTTTTGCTGCTACTAATTGTTCAAATATTACATGGATAGCATAATTGTTGAAAGGAATGAATGAGGAGATCACTGATCCAATAATTATATATTGTCATAACACAAGTACCATAAATATTTCAAATAATTTGGTGATGCATGCAAAGACAAGGCACATAACAATTAAGTATCACTATGTGAGGGAACGAGTACAAGAAAAGCAAGTGAAACTAGAGTTTGTGAATTCTAAAGAACAACTTGCAAATATATTTACTAAACCCTTACCGAAGGATACTTTTGAGTACTTGAGGACTACACTAGGGGTCCATCCCCTGTCTATCAGTCACTAAGGTGATCTGGAGGTTGCATCAACTAGTACTTTATTAGAAAATCAAATAATGTTGATACATGTAGCTCACACTTTAGGATTCTTGAGCTTGTGAAGGAAGTGAAGATTGTAGAAGCTAGAATAGAGAAGTGTATACCAATACATGAAGGTACTTCATCTTGACCAAAAAAAAAAATACTATTTTCCTACTAAAGAGTTGTATGAATATTTTATTTTTGCATGGTTGTCAAAGGGAGAGAGATTTCTATGAAATATCATTTGGGAGAGAAGAATTTCAATAACACGGGGAGACAGATATCCATTGGAAAGTGAACTAAAGAAGATCAGATCCATAGGGAGAATCTACATGAAATGTTGTAGTGATTAAACATATTAAATATAAAGCTAGGGAGAGCTTATTGAGCTACAACATTTATCTGTTAGAGATTTTCTACCAAGCTAGTGTTGAATGTAAGTTTGTCATTGATGACAACATATGGTAAGTAGCATGCATGGAAGACTTATGTAGTAAGCGTAGAGTATATGTAGCATGGACATTTTATCATCATGATATCATGGACACAGAGGTCAATTGTTAGTATAGACAGTTATGTAGCAGCTTGTGTCAGCAGTGTTCCTAACATAGTTACAGACAGTGTTCTGTGAGTGATTGTTCATACAGTTATCAAGGAGCCTTGCACATTTGGATATGTGATGGAGACATGTTAGTGTTGTTATATTCATGGCCATAGAGTTTGATGTGTAGTATAAGTGAATTTATGCAGTCATTATTCACTACTTGTAGTTTCATGTGTTTATCTAGAAGAGCCGACAGAGATTATATTGGTACAAGAGTTGCACCTATCATTTAAGTATACATGCTTAGATTAGTGATTGGAGAAGAGTTAAGAATGTTTGGTTAATATCACATGATGTAATTCAACTTAAGGAGATAGTATCAGTTAATTTGGTAGAGCTGACAGTGTGTAGCATGCGTTTACACGTATTGATTTGGCCAGGTCCCAGTTTGTGTTGTGTGCTTTATAGAGCCGACCAAGATGTTATTGAAGAATGTTATTGTTTCTCTAATATGATTTCAAGGTGGTTCTAATAGGTTTACTTGATTATACAATTTAGAAGAAAGATACTTATAGTCAGTCATTTGTGACCGCTAGAAGTATGGCATGGAGATAAAAGATAAGAGAAGAGCAGAGACTATGAAGTATTGTGTCATCAAGAAGAGGTCTATGTGAAAGAGAAGATAGAGTGTGCTATTCATTGGAATTGATCAAGACAGTAGGTCTACCTCATACTTCAACAAGATCTAGATATAGTGTGCATCTGTAATTTAGAAGGTTAGAGCCTTCACCCCTTTGAGTAGTGAGCTCTCGAACAGTGCATCCTCACCCCTAACAAGGTCAATCATAAAAGACTACTAATAAGGTCTAACCTTTATCCAGGTCACTATACTTATTGCATTGTAAAGATCAACTCCTAACAAGTTTGTAAGATCTTCTAACAAGGATCATTATACACTAGTGCAATTTATTAGTCAGTGTTAATTCCCACCGAGGTTTTTACCTATTTGGATTTCCCCATAACCTAAATATTGGTGTTGTGTTCAAGTGTTCTTTCATTATGTTTATGCTTAAATTTTAAGAATACTTAACTGGATAAAGAATTGAAACTTGTAGATAACTGATTCACCCCCCCCCCCCTCCCAGTTATCTCTTGGGACTATTCCTAAAAATTGGAATCAAAGCCAAGTGCCTCAGAGAGAAATTTTAATAGCTTCAGGTTGATCAGATGGCATTCTTTAGAAAAGATAGTCCTAAGTTTGATGGACAGAACTATCTTCATAGGAAGAACAAAATGGTGACACATTTGTAGTGCATTGCTTTTAAAGTTTTTGAAGTGGATTTCAAAGAAGTTAAGATCCCATCTCTAGCAGATCTTGCAAAGGAAGATGCTACTAGTAATAAAAAGGATTTATTCCATCAGAATGCAATAGCCAAAGAAGCCCTTATCAATGCCTTATCTGATAGTGAGTTTTCAGAGATAAAGAAAGTAGACACAGCTTACAAGATATGGAAGCACCTAGAAGACATATTTGAAGGAGATACAAAAGCAAAGACTATGTGCATAAAGACATGCAAGAAAAGATACAATGCATTAGAGATGCTACCTAAAGAAGACATCAGAGCTTACAACCAAATGATTAATAAATCAGTTGCTAGAATTAGGAACAATGGTAGAGAGATCTCGAAGGAAGACATTATGGATAAGTTGATGACTACTCTTATAGAAAAATATGAAAAAAAGATCAATATCCTTGATTAGACCATGCAGCTCACAAAAAATTTCAAGAGAGGGACTTTGATCAGCAAAATTTCAGCATTTGAGATTTCAAGATTGAAGATAGAGCCTAAAAGTGAGACAGCCTTCAAAGCATCAGTCCATGGTAAGAAATTTTTAAACACTTCTAGTAATTTTGATGATGAAGATGAAGATAAAGAGATAGATGATATTATTTCTATGATTGCTAAGAAAGAAAGAAAAGGAAAAGGAAAGTATGAAGGTTAGTTACCATTCAAATGTTTCTCATGTAATAAGATTGGTCAATTTGCATCTAAGTGTCCTACAAGAGTTAAGAAATTCAAAACTAACTACAAGCCTAAGTATACAAAAGAATGTTACTATGTTGGTGATGGAGTTTCTGATGATGATTTAGTTGAAGATGAAATTGAATTCATTGCTATTATGGAAAATATGTATGATGAGATGGATTGTGAAGATGAGAAAAAGAAACAAGAGCTAGCATTAATTTCACAAGTAGACATAAGGACAGATTGGATTATAGATAGTGGTTGTTCACATCACATGACAAGTGATAAAGACATATTTGTTCATCTAGACAAATACAAAGGTGGAATGGTTAGATTTGGAGATAACACTCCTAAACTTATTATTGGTAGAGGAGCGATCACATTGGATGGAAAGAACAACATTGATGATGTTCTTTATGTAGATGGTTTACAGCACAACCTTCTTAGTGTTGGTCAGTTTCTTAACAAAGGTTATCAGTTGGAGTTCAAAGACAACAAGTGCATCATTAACAACAAGGATGGTGTACTGATTGCATCAAGTTCAAATACTAAAGGTAATGTTTTTCATCTTAATTTAGAAGCAAGTTGTCTTATTGCTAAAGTAAATGACAGTTGGCTATGGCATGAAAGACTATGTCATATCAATTTTTATAACATAGTAAGGATAAGCAATGTGAAGTCAGTAAGAGATCTACCTAGCATAGCAAAACCAGTTGATACTATTTTTATGGAATGTGTGATGGGAAAGCATGTGATAAATTCATTTAGAAGCAAGCATAATTTAGTAGAGAACAAGTTGGATCTTATTCATACAAACCTATGTGGACCAACTCAAACAAGATCATACTATGGTGAAAGGTATTTCATTTTTTTTGTTGATGATTACTCTAGAATGATGTGGGTTGTGTTCTTAAAAGATAAGTTAGAAGAATTTGAGAAGTTCAAAATATTTAAAGCTAAGGTTGAGAATGAATCTAGACTAAAGATAAAGTGTCTAAGATCAGATAGAGGAGGAGAATTCACCTTTGATAGATTCTATGAGTACTACAAAGACCATGGCATAAAGAGACAGTTGAGTGCATCTAGAACACCTCAGCAGAATGGGGTTGTAGAGAGAAGGAATAGGATCATCCTTGATACAACGTGTGCCATCATGATTGAAGGAAAAGTTGCACATACCTATTGGAGAGATACGGTCAATATAGTAGTCTATAACATCAATAGAATATAATTAAGGCCTATTATGGATAAGACACCTTATGAGCTATGGTTTGGTAATGTGCCCATAGTGAAATAATTTAGAATCTTTGGAAGCAAGTGCTACATCAAGAGGGATGAAGTAATAGGCAATTTTGATGCAAGAAGTCATGAATGTATTTTCCTTGGTTACTCTACTAAAATAAAAGCTTATAGATGTTTTAATTTGAGATTGAAGAAGATCATTGAAAGTGCTCATGTTAAGATTGATGAAAATTTTATGGTTCAAGAAAGATATCACGATTATGCACCTATGATTGAAGAAGAACCCAGTCCTTCCACTAGTGAGACACTTGTTGAAGAGATGTTTGACAGTATTGATGTATTATTCAATGACCCTGAAACAAGTGAAGAAGAAACTCAGAAGGCAGATGAGACACTATCACCTAAAGTTCCAAAGTTTACATCTAGATATAACTCTAAGGATGGCATCATTGGAGATCAGAGTGGAAAAGTCACAACAAGATCAAAAGAAAAGAGTTCAGCAGGAAATGAAGCGGTATGTTTACTATCTCAGATTGAACCTTTAAGTGTTGAAGATGCATCTAATGATTTAGATTGGCATGATGATATTAAAGAAGAAATAGATGAGATTATTAAGAATGATACTTGGGAACTCCTCCCAAGACCTAGTGATAAGAATGTGATTGGAACCAAGTGGATAATCTAAAACAAGATGAATGAATATGGTACAGTAGTAAGGAATAAAGAAAGGTTAGTATGTAAGGGATATGCCCAAAGAGAAGGTATTAACTATTCAGACACATTTGCACCTGTGAACATATTAAAAGCCATTAAGTTATTTTTAGCTTATGCGACACTCAAAAACTTCAAAGTTTATCAATTGGATGTTAAGTCAACATTCTTGAATGGAGAGTTAAAGGAAGAAGTATACATTGAGTAGCCAGAAGGATTCACCTTATTAGATAGACCTGATATGGTATGCAAATTGAAGAAAGCCCTCTATGGACTTAAGCAAGCCCCTAGAGCTTGGTATGAGAGACTTGATGGATATCTAACAAAAATTGGATTCAAGAAAGGAACAACATACTGTAATCTATTTATAAGAGATACATTTGAAGTTTTACAACTTGTAGCTATATTTTTTGATCACATTATCTTTGGGGGTAAGGACAAACTTAGTGCAAAATTTGCTAAGGATATGTAGAGAAAGTTTGAGATGAGCATGAATGGACCTATCAAATACTTTTTGGGATTAAATGTGTAGCAGATAGAAAAAGGTATTTTTATTAATCAGTCTAAGTATGTGTAAGAGATATTGAAGAAGTTCAAGATGGATGATTGCAAGCCAGTGGGTAAACCTATCATAATAGGATGTAAGCTTACAAAAGAAGATGATTCTCTAGTAGTAGACATAACATTGTACTATTGGAAAGTTTTCTATACTGAAGTATATGACTAGATATAGTGTTTTCATTATGGAAACAAAGTCATATAGTAGTTTGGAGTCAACGTACTAAGTGTAAAGATCAAAATTTAGCTAAGTGTTGAACACTGGATAGTGTACAGAGTTCCTACAGCTCAGAGAACTTGCACCCATTTGTACAGATGAATTATGGTATGTGCCCTAGAAGTTAAGGTTTTTAGACTATACTTATGCTTAGTCTAAGAGCGCATAAGTAGATATGCAAAGATGTGAAAGTTACAGTTAGTTGAAGTTGCATAGCCAGTGTGTACTAGTAGAGAACAGAGCATAGAGTCGATGGTGACTATTTTGGTTTGCGATTGTAAATTAATGTTGTAGAGGCTATGCACCCATTTTATTTATGTTGTTGACATATGTACATATATAATTGTAAGCAGACTTAAGCCAATTCATTTGCAAGCATTATTTTTAATAGTTATAAGGATGACCTAATTGTATAATTGATATGAGTGCATAAATATAAGGTGTGCCCATTGTATTTGGTATGGAAGTCAAGAAATTTTTATTAGAGTTGAGAAAAGAAGAGTAGAGGTATGTGAAGAGAGCATATGATGTATTAGAGCTTTGCAAGAGGTCAAAGCATCAGCGCACCAAAGGAACTGATCTGACAAGCAGTGTCATGGCAATAGTTCACCTAAAAATATAGTGTGTATCTGATCGCAGAAGGTTGTAGCCTTCATCATTTGAGTAGTGAGCTCTTGGATAGTGAGTCCACTCCCCTAACAAGGATCATTTTAAAATACTCCTAACAGGGTCCGGCCCTTAACTAGGTCTACTATACTTCATATATTGTAAAGCTACTCCTAACAAGGTAAAGGATCTTCTAACAAGGATCACAAAACACTAGTGCAGAATATTAGTGGGTATCAAGTCCCACCGGGGTTTTTACCTATTTGGGTTTCCCCGTAACCATATTGGTGTCATGTGTTGATTTCATGTGTCATGTTTATGTGAATGTTTAATTTAGTACTTAAGCATTTATAATTCAATATTCAGATTAAAGTGAAAAGATAAAATACAGTGAACACTGATTCACCCCCCCCCCCTCTCAGTGTTCCCATTCCTAAAAATTGGTATTAGAGCTCTAGTCCTCAACAAAGAAGTTTAACCACTTGAGGAGATCATGGACAAAGAAGATTTAAAGAAGAATCTTGAAGCAGCTCTTGAAGACCTGGACAACTCAGAAAGAGAAATTGAAAAACTAAAAGAAAAAGTTGGTGATTCTCAATTAGTTATCAAGAGACTAAGAAAAGATTTGAAGGGATGCTCTAATAGTGATCTTGAAGAAAAAGTCAAGAAGTTGAATGAAGAAAATGCATCCTTAGTGAGTCAGCTTGAAGAACTTGATGACAAACTGATGAACAATCAAGATGTCTACAATGAACAAGTAAAAGAGAACCTTCAACTCAATGAAGAGTTAAGGGAAACAAATTTGGAAATCTTGGATTTGAAGAATTGCAAAGCAAGCTTGGAATCTAAATTAAAGAAGTCAAAGGATCATATTAACAAATTACACACCAGTGCTAAATTAGTAGAATCACAGTTGTATGCAAGAAGAATCAAAGGAGACACTAGCTGTATTGGGTACAATGAAGCACAGAATCAGATTGATAAGATGTGAGTAAGAAAGGAGACACAAAAAGAATCTACTGATATTGGGAAGATTGATGATCAAACCAAAGACAATGGTAGTCCTCCTAAAAATGAGCGTAAGCCTATTGAACGCACCTATTTTGCATGTAACAAGCATGGACACATTGCAAGAAACTGTATAGAGGTAAAGCCTCTTAATGGTTATTGTTATACATGTAATAGATTTGGTCATAGAGCAATAAATTGCAAGACTAGTAAGAAAAATAGGATATTGCCTGATCAAAGAAATCAGAATCAGACCAATGCAAGAAGTTCTCAGAATGTTACATGTCATATATGTAACTATAATGGTCATATAGAAAAATAATGTAGAATGGTGACTCATGTCAATGTACTAAGGAATAATAGACCTCCAGTGATTTGTCACACCTGTAACAAGGCTGGACATATCTCAAAGTTTTGTAGATCAAGGACACAAGGTCAGGAAAGCCCTAAAAAGGTCAAAGAACCAATTTTGGATCCTGAAGCAGAAGTCAAGTTTGTAAAAGCCCCAGAGGATGTGAGCTTAATTTGGTTAGAAGGAAAGAAGGACAATGTTGTTTAGAATGTATTGGATGCATCCCTAGTGGATGCACCCTCTACATCTACATGAATGGCCCTTAGGGTCATAGGGGGAGCTAATTTAGCTCTAGACCCTTGCGTGGCTAGTATACTAATCCTCAGAGTATGTACCTTTGGACTTAAGCTATTGGAGTGTATTGGAACCTTTATGCAAGAGCGCACATGTTGATTTTTAGAAAAACTCAAGTTTGAAAATTTGAAGTGACAGCCTGGTTTACACGAGTTGCATTAATGGAGAATTTCTTACTTTAAGTACATAGAAAGTTGTTTATTCACTCATTGCATTCATACTCAGAGAAATTGGAGAGTAGATTGAGCTTTGGAAGTTGTTGTGAAGAGTTGGAGATTAAGTTATCAGTGATTGTAGTGCATTTGATTGGTTGCAAGAAACCCTAGCTCATTGCACTGGTTTGGAAGCCATCAGAACATCTCAGAGATCTTTTGGAAAGTGAATATCAAGTAAGTCATGGCCACTCCTATTGTTTTTGATGTTGCTAAGAAGAAGCGGTATGTTTTCAAGAGGCGCCCATTTAAATCAACCCTAGATGATTTAGAGGGAGCATTCTCCCACACGTTGATGGGCGGCATGCATGTAGAAGACATAAGGGCTTACATCTATTGTAAGAAGGAACCTGTTGGACTAGATAGGTTAAGGGTGCACATGGGCACAATGTTAAAACTAGACAAAACCTTCATGGATGAATACACAAAATGGAATGATCACCCCATTGTTGAATATGCCACAGGATATGAGTTCTATGAGGAAGAATGGATAAAGATATTGTTGAGTAGAATCAATGATGATTTGTTTTGGATTGGAGATGTACTGGTAAGAATCATAGGAGACTTGATTCATGAGATGCCAGGCCTATCTAAGATAGGTGCCATCCTTCCTATGGTTAAGGATGTTAGGAAAATGGTGGAGTAAGTGTGTAAATCTAGAAGTGATAAGCATGACATGACCATTGAGCCAATAGAGAAACCAAACATTAAGTTAATGTCAATGATACTTGGTTATAGGTTTCATCATACCAACAGGGTGAATAGTATATCTGCAGGCACTATTCTAGTAGGCATCCATCTTGTGCAAAAAGATGGAGAGTTCAACTTGTGTGAGATCTTGCGTGCATAGTTGATAGACAATATCAAAGCTATAAAACATGACAAGACTAAGGTATTCAGGTTTGGGTCCCTAATCATCTATATGTACCTTCATATAGTTGGTAAAGTGTCAGACTTGTATCTAGACAATCCATTCCTACCATGCCACAGATATCAAACAAGGCTTCCATAGAAAGCACCTTAAGAGACTACATAACTTTGGGATTGAAGACCTTCAGAGCAAGGATGCAGATGAGGTACAAGATTCCTAAGAATATTATAGAGAAGTATAAAGATACAATATGCTTCATGGTGGAGATTGATACTACTTGTATGGAAGCTGTGGAACCTAGAACTAAGTGGATTCATCCACTTGGATATGAAGTTGAAGAAAAAGTTCTTGAAGCTTATGCACAGGTACTGCTATCAGCTCCTAAGGATGACAATGAACCTAGGTGGGGAACCTATGAAGAGAAAACTAGAGAATTTGATGCTAAGTTGAACAGTGCTACAACAAAAAGAAAGGTTGCAAAAGTCACATCAGAGATCCTAAGAATTCATGGTGTATCACAAGCAGACCTTGATAAAGCAAGGGATGAAAATATTGCTCTAGAATTGAAGAGTGCAGTAGAAGAACAAGAAGATCCCAAGGTAAAGAAGATAAAAATTGAGAAAGATGACAGTCAGAAGGATAAAGAGGACAATACTCCTTCTGCACCCAAAGATACTCCTACAGAGTATAAACCAATGGTCAAGAGGAAGAAAGAAGTTAGTACTGATCATCCATCCTCATGTGCTACAAGGAGAAGAAGAAACATTCAAGCACCTCCTAAGGTAGGATTCAGACCTAGCCTTAAGTTTTAAGCACTAGAATTATTGATGAGGGTAGAATTGATCAAGTTGGGAAATATTATGAATCATATAGTGAGATTGATAAGTTATAAATTCATGGAATGATTATCAATCATATGATAAAGTTAAAGGAGATAGTTCTTGAATTGAAAACAAAAATTCCTGATAATGTATGGGACATTTTAGAACACCAGAAGAGACAAGAAAATGAGGAAGATCAAAGAATAAGAGAAACAGTTTTAGAAGATACACTACCTATATGTTCTAAAGATGAAGAAGCACTTATATTGAATCTGGTGAAGCCGCACCTTAGAAAAAAGATGAGAACTCTACATATAATGAACAAGGACTATGATCTGATAACAAAGGAGATAGAAAAAACATTTGAGAAAGTGTTATTGGAACAACAGATCAAACCACCTCCTGTACCCATCACTCATGCACCCAGCAAGGAAGATAAAGTGGTTGAGCCCACTAATGTACCAATGATAGGTCCTCAGGACTCAACACCCATAGCAAGAACTCAAACAAAAGCAGATCAATCTGCACCCATGACAGGATCATCCAAAGATAGCACAATTATCATAAATAATGTGGAAATAGCCATGGCGGCTACTGATAAGGACTTGGAAAATTTTGAGGAAGCATTTGTTAGCACTGAGGAAGCATATATCTTATGATGTAATACCCCTCCCACTGAGCAAGGAGAAGTAATCATAGAAAATATATCTAATGATAAAGAAGAAGAAAAGAAAGAAGGAGTAGAGGTAGAAAAGAAAGATGAATCTTCTATTGATTTGGTCAAGGTGAAGCAATAGGTAATGGATAGCACTCCCATCACTCCCTCCTCAGCATTTTTGTCAAGTTTGACACCAGACACAAGCAGTTTGGACTCCTGGAAGGAAGAAGACCTAATTAAGTTTAGTGTCCTAGCTATGGAGAAGGCTAAGGAGAAGCAAGTAATGAGAAATCCTCTCTTAGTGGAATCAGTAAATATTTTGAACAATTTGATGCCAGAGGATAATAAAATGGTAAATGTACATTCAGTTGATGATGTGAGCACAGTCATCTCTTAGTTCAAAGTCAATTTCTCAAGCCTAGAAGAATCTATGGCCATAGTGGTAGAGGAGAAGTACTTAAAGAAGAGACTCAATGAACTAATGAGTAATTTTTCACTAGACTTGAACTCTCTTAAGTCTGGTCAAGCATCATTGAAGGATTTTGCAGATCAAGGAAGGAAAGTCATTGCAAAATCCATGGATCAGGATAAGTTCACTGATGCCCATCTCAAGAAGTTCAAAGATGCAGAGGCAATGATTGAGAAGATAAAGAATTTAGTGTTAGATACTTCCATTGATGTGAACATGTGTAGCAATGTCTAAAAAGGTTAGTTGGACATAATTGAGAAGGCAAAGAAGGAAATGGAGAAGATAAGGTCTAGACAGCCTCAGTTGAGGAATGCTCTTGCGCCCTCACTAGACATTCCCAGTCAAAACATAAAGGAGATTGATGTGACCATGATAACCTATGATCAAGGTTCAAGCATAGAATTGGAGAAGATGGAGAAGCTTCAATATGCATTATGCGCCCATCTACAGATAGTCAATTCTCTGATAACCTTTTGGAAGAAGGAGATCTAGAAACTCAAGATTGCATATCCAGATGTTTTCCCTCAGTAAGTGTATGTAGATAAAGTTTTTTGATGCACCTTTTTCATTAATGTCAAATGGGGAGTTGTATAGAATATGGATTACATATATGTATAGGGAGATATAAGAGTTTGTATAAAACGTATAGAAGACAAAAGTTTTTTGTGTAAAGGAACAGTTAGAGACTTGGCCATATTCCTTTGTTGCCATCAATGAAAAAAGGGGAGATTGTTGGAAAATTGTCTATACTAAATTATATGACTAGATATAGTGTCTTCATTATGGCAACAAAGTCATATAGCAATTTGGAGTCAACGCACTAAGTGTAAAGATCAGAATTCAGCTAAGTGTTGAAGACTGGACAGTGTACAGAGTTCCTGTAGCTCAGAGCACCTACACCCATTTGTATAGATGAATTATGGTATGCACCCTACAAGTTAAGGTTGTTAGACTATACTTATTCTTAGTCTAAAAGTGCATAAGTAGATATGCAAAGATGTGAAAGTTACAGTCAGTTGAAGTTGCATAGCCAGTGTGTGCCAACAGAGAACAAAGCATAGAGCCGACAATGACTATTTTGGTTTGTGATTGTAAATTAATGTTGTAGAGGCTATGCACCCATTGTATTTAGGTTGCCAACATATGTACATATATAATTATAAGCATGCTTAAGCCAATTCATTTGGAAGCATTATTTGTAATAGTTATAGGGACGACCTAATTATATAATTGATATGAGCGCATAAATATAAGATGCGCCCATTATATTCGGTATGGAAGTCAAGAAAGTTGTATTAGATTTGAGATAACAAGAGTAGAGGTATGTGAAGAGATCATATGATGTATTAGAGCTTTGCAAGAGGTCAAAGCATTAGTGCACCAAAGGAATTAATCTGACAAGCAGTGTCACAACAACAGTTCACCTAAAAATATAGTGTATATCTAATCTCAGAAGGTTGTAGCCTTAATCATTTGAGCAGTGAGCTCTTGGACAGTGAGTCCACTCCCCTAACAGGGATCATTGTAAAAGACTCCTAACAAGGTCTGACCCTTAACCAGGTCTACTATACTTCATATATTATAAAGCTACTCCTAACAAGGTAAAGGATCTTATAACAAGGATAACAAAACACTAGTGCAGAATATTAGTGGGTATCAAGTCCCACTAGGGTTTTTACCTATTTGGGTTTCCCCATAACCATATTGATGTCATGTGTTGATTTCATGTTTCATGTCTATGTCAATGTTTAATTTAGTACTTAAGCATTTATAATTCAGCATTCAGATTAAAGTGAAAAGATAAAATACAATGAACACTGATTCACCCCCCCCCCTCTCAGTGTTCCCATTCCTAACATGTATAAGTCTATGATTGGTAAACTCATATATCTTACTCAAACTAGACTTGATATTTCTAATGCAGTCGGCATAGTTGGAAGATTTGTAGCAGAGCCTAAACAAAGTCACCTCATGGTAGTAAAGAGAATATTCAGATATTTGAAGGGCACTATAGATTATGGTTTATGGTATCCTAATTTAGAGAATATTGAGCTTCATGTATATATAGATGAAGATTGGGTAGGATGTGTGGATGATAAAAAGAGTACATCTAGAGGAGGAGTGTTTCTTAGTGACAGACTTGTCACTTGGAGAAGAAAGAAGTAGAACTATATTTCTCAGTCAATAGCAGAAGTAGATTATATTGCAGCAGCCTTGAAATGTTCTACAATAGTTTGGATCAAGCAGATGATAAAGGATTTTTAAATTCAGATTGATTATCCTATTGTTATTTATTGTTATAACACTAGCACTATCAACATGTCAAAGAATCCTATGATCCATGCAAAGACAAAACACATAGAGATAAAATATCACTTCCTAAGAGAGAATGTGGTAGAGAAAGAAGTCAAGGTGGACTATGTGAGTAGGGTAAAAGCACAATAAGTGTTAGAATAACTGAGAGGGGGGTGAATTAGTTATCCAGTGTCCCAAATCAAAATGTATAATTCAAAACAATTCTACCACTTCTGCAAGTCGATAAACATATAATATTGTTTGTGTATTTACCGATTGACAATCTAAACTCTATAATAATTATCGATTAAATCTAACATGTAATATGCAAAGTATGATAATCACAATCAACACATAACACAAGAGATTTAACATGGAAATAGTGTAAAGGAAAAAACCACCTGGGACCGGCAACCCAAAATTTTTCACTCTTCTGAAGTGAGGTCAGTGAAGACCCAACCCTGTTAAAAGTTTACAAATACACTATTAGGTGTGACCTTGTTAGAGGATTTTAGACCAAAATTTATCATCCAACCAACAATCACTCTAGGGTTGACAGGATAACAATGTTCACTCTATGAATGAAACATCAAAAAGACTTTCATAGTCCACTCGGTTAAGAGATTTGACTGTGTACAATGGTTAAATATGTAATAGTAGATGATCTACCTAAATATAATTTTAATTTTTAGTTTACAGATCAATGTTCAGCTCATTCAAATATTTCTGACCAATATAACACTTCAGATTCAATACTGTATCAACTTACTGTCTGTTGGTAATAACTATATGTAGCTCGGTAACTGTCCTACAGCTTAGTTCTTATTAACCAGTATGATTAGAAAAACTTCTCCATGTGATTATTTTGTAGTATCTTCTTCTTCTGACATATGTTTTATAATGAAACCAATGTCTCTTATATAGATGAGTAAATCATTTTCTTTTCCTCCATCAGATTTTGCCGCTTAATCATATTCATAGATTTTTCTACTTTAAGCTCCCTCAGCTGATGTGTCAGTAACACGTTTCAATCTGCTCCATTAGATCCTTTTTGATTTATGTTAGCCATCGATCTTCATAACAAACATTATCTGTTACCTTGATTTCATACACTTTATAGCTCATCACTTTATCGGCTAACCTGATCATTTAATTCCTTTCTATTTTGCTTAGTTAACAAAGAAATGCATCAGTGAACACAAGCTCAGTTAATATTGTGCTCGGTATACACTACACTTCATCAGTGTATATTGAAATGCTTTATTTACCGACAACACTGCTTGGTGTCTTTCAGCTCTATTCTTCATCATAGATGAATGCAACATAATAAATTCAATTTCATCAAGTCATAGACTCATCAACAAGTTACTCAGTATATTCCTTACCCTCATCTATCATATACATCTTCCTCATGTAGATATTTTTGTTCTTCATATCTTTCACCTTCCTTCAGATGTGTCGGTATAGTAACTTACAAGATAAGTATTGTCAAGCTAATTGACATCAATGACAACATAATACTAATTTAATCATCTTGCATATCTAATCATCAACTCTTCAGTAATCTTGAATTACAGATTCTTCAATCTGGTTCTAAATCAGTTGAAGTTCATCAATCTCTCCCTTTGGCATTGATGGGAACTCAAGTAATATGAAATGTACCATACACATACCAAACATGTATTCTACAACTTTGTGGTCAAATGTTGTGTAGTGTAAGCTCTCCCTAGCTTAATATGTTTAATCACTACGTTACTAAAATAGCATTATAAAATAAATCTTTGTCATTCTATAGATATAACCTTTTCAGTTCTCAAGTTCCTTTCAAATTAGCTCTCCCTTAGATAGTTCTCATCACTGTATATCTCATTTTCAGTTCATATTATGTATCTCTCCCTTTGACAAAAATGCTAAAGAAATAAATAAATAATCAGCTCTATAGTAGCTAAGTAACTCTCTTTTGTCCATTACTTCGTTTGTATCTTAGTATACTGATATCTCAATCTATTTTAGTGCTTCAAACTTAATCACAACCTTGAAAAAAATCCAAAGTGTGAACTATGCTGCATCAACATGAATGATCTTTTGATAAGATTAGGCTGATGCAACATCCAGATCACATTAGTGACCGATAGACAGGGGATGAACCCCAAGTCTAGTCCTCAAATATTCAAAGGTGTCCTTCGGTAGAGGCTTTGTAAAAATGTCTGCAAGTTGTTCTTTAGATGTAACAAATTCTAACTTTACTTTCTTCTCTTGCACTTGTTCTCTTAAGTAGTGATACTTAATTGATATATGCTTTATCTTTGAGTGCATCATAGGATTCTTTGAAATATTAATTGCACTAGTGTTGTCATAGTATATGATCACTGGGTCAGTGATTACCTCATTCATTCCTTCCAACACTTGTTTGATATATGCAATGTTTGAGCAATTAGTAGCTATAGCAACATACTCTGCTTCAGCTGTAGACTGAGAAATACAAGCCTACTTTTTACTTGTCCAGGTTACAAGTCTTTCACCAAAGAAAAATGCTCCTCTAGTGGTACTTTTTTTGCCATCCACATTTCCAGCCCAATCAGCATTGGTGTAAAATTTCAGCTCAAACTTACCTTCCTTAGGATACCATAATCCATAATCCTCTATCTTTTTTAGATATCTTAAGATTCTTTTGGTAGCAATCATGTGTGATTCTCTAGGATTAGCGAAATATCTAGCAATAATTCCCACAGCATGTGCTATATCTGGTCTACTGTGAACTACATACATTAGCTTACTAGTCATGGATCAGTAAATTGTCTGGTTTACCTATATAGTTTCATCTTCTTTTGTCAATTTACTTCTAGTAGCCATCGGTGTTCCCACAGGTTTAGCATCTTCCATGCCAAATGTCTTCAAGACTTCCTTTATATACTTGGACTGTGTGATGAATATCCCATCACTCTGGTGTATCACTTGTAATCCAAGAAAGAACTTAATCTCTCCGAACATAGACATTTCAAACTCATTCATCATGTCATCAGCAAAAGATTTACATACATGATCTTGACCTCCAAAAATAATATCATCAACAAAAATTTCAGCAATAATAATAGTGTCATCAGTATCACCTTTCATGTACAAATTGTTGTTCACACTAGCCCTTACAAATCCAATACTTAACAATTAAGTATGTAGTCTTTCATACCATGCTCTCGGTGCTTGCTTCAAACCATATAAAGCTGTGTAATCTACATACCATGTTTCTATTGTTTGGATCAATGAATCCTTCAGGTTGTTCTATGTAGACCTCTTCTTCAAGTATACCATTAAAAAATGCTAATTTCACATCCATTTGATAAACTTTAAATTTATTATGTGCAGCATATGCAAGTAACATTCTAAGTCCTTCCAATCTAGCAACAGGTGCAAATGTTTCACCATAATCAATGCCTTCTTCCTGTGCATATCCCTTGCATACCAATCTCACTTTATTTCTTGTCACTTCACCATTTTCATTCATTTTGTTTCTGAATATCCATTTAGTACCGATAACATTCTTGTCTTTAGGTCGGGGTACTAAGGACCAAGTTTTTTTTCTCTATTTGTTCTATTTCCTCCTTCATTGCATTAACCCATTCTTCATTTTCTAATGCAACTTTCACATTCTTTGGTTCAAATTCACAAACTAGAGATGTACCTTGTCTTGTTTTGTTTCTAGTCTGCATTTCAGCTTGTCTGTTTCCAATAATTTGTGTCTCAGGATGATGTCTTCTAACAAAACTAACTGGTACTCAGTTTCTTCTTTCTTGTTTATCCTATTCAGGTTCATTTGCTTGCTCAATAGCACCAACTTGTTCGTTGGTTTCCCTTTCCTGTTCCTCGGGGTTATTTTCCTGCTAACCGGTTATCACAGGTTATGACTTTGGTAGATAGTCAGGAAGTTCAATGTAAGTGAATCTACCATAGTCTTCTAGTTCCTTTATTTCTTTTGTGTTTATGTCATCATACTCATCAACATGAACATTAGTACTTTCAATCATCTTATTTGTAACCTTATTCAGAAATTTGTATGCTTTACTCTTAGAAGAATATCCTAAGAATATTCCTTCATCACCTTTAGAATCAAATTTCCCATTTCTCTCATCCTTCAAAATAAAACATTTTCTCCCAAAAATTTTGAAATAACTTACAATAGGTTTGTGTCCAAACCATAGCTCATAAGGTGTCTGGCTAGTGTCCTTCAGTTGTACTTAGTTAAGCACATATACAATTGTGCTGAAAGCTTCCCTCTAATATGTGTGAGCAACATTATTTTGTAGCATTAGTGTTATCAATGATTGACCTATTCCTTCTTTTAGCAATCTCATTCTACTGAGGTGTTCTCAGTGTAGAGACCTATCTCTTAATACCATTCTCATTATAGAAATTAATAAATTCATCAGAGATAAATTCACCTCCTCTATCAAATCTTAAGCATTTGATTTCTTTTCCAATCTCTTTTTCTACCTTAGCCTTATACCATTTAAACAACTTAAAAGCTTCAGATTTATCTTTCAAGAACATAACAGTCATCAGTCTAGTATAGTCATCAACAAAAAGAATAAAGTATCTAACACCATAATAGCTCTGAGTTCTCATAGGACCGCATAGATCAGTATGAACCAATTCAAGTATCTTCTTTATTGAGTAGTCTTTTCTTTTAAAACTGGACTTAGTCATCTTACCTTTCTAACATTCATGACTCATAGCATGATATGGTTTTGACAAGTTAGGCAATCCTCTAACTCTTTTCTTCTTACTAATTTTGATCATGTTATAAAAATTCACATGACATAACCTCTTATGCCACAACCATGCATCTTCATCTTTCATTAATAAACAAGAAGACTGATCAATATCAAGATAAAATAGATTACCTCTGGATTGTGTACCAGTTCCAACAAGTCTTCCTCCATCATCATAGATTCTTACCTTTCTGCTCTCAAAAGCAAGTCAGTGACCTGACTTGTTCAGTTATGCCACACTTAACAAATTATAGTTCAATCCATCTACCCAGTATGCATTATCACATTTTATTCTATCATTAATCATTAGTGAACCTTTACCTCTCACCATACAAGGTGCATCATTTTCCATTCTAACAGATCCACCATCGTATTCATCAATTAGATCAAATTTATCTATATCACCAATCATATGATGTGTACAGCCACTATCTATTATCCATGTATCATTTCTGCTTACTTTAGAGATCAGTGTTGTCTCTTCATGTTTCTCTTCTTCTTTTGAATCATCCTTCATAGCAACAAATACTACTACATCATCATCAGTGTCAGATTCAGATTCAAATTCTTCGGCTATGTAACATACCTTTTTCCCTTTGTCATAGCTATCTTAGTTGTCTCTATTGTTGTGTCGATAGCTTCTGTTGACTCTTCTCCCATAGCTTCCTTTGGATCTGTCTTTGGATCTATCATCATCTTTCTTATTCAGACATCTAGCAACGATGTGGCCAACTTCTTTACAATTAAAACATGCTAGAGGTAACTTGCCTCTATATCTTCCCTTAGCTTTGGGAAATCTTCTGGCCATAAGAGCTTCAAGCTCATCAAGTTCATCATCAGTATTACTGTCACTATCATTGTTCTTATCAATCTTGCTACTAGACTTACCAATCTTCAAAGAGGACATGAAAGTGGATTCAATAGAAGGTACAACATTGTTGTCAAAGTTATTCAATTCAAAGGTTGTAAGCTTACCGATCAGAGTGTCAAGGGTGAGGTTAGATGTAGCCCTTGTTTCATGAATTGTAGAGATCCTAATCGCATAAACTGGCAGCAAAGTTCTGAGAATCTTGCTTATCACTATTTCATCATCAATAGCTCTCCCAGATGCTCTAATAGCATGTACTACCTCTTTTAGTCTATTTGTTTATTGCACAATGTTCTCACCTTCTTTCATCTTCATATCATCAAATCAACCTCTTAGGCTTTCTGCTCTGGCTCTCCTGACATTCGCATCTCCACTGTATATTAGAGTTAGTTTATCCCACATGGCTTTGGCAGTAGTGCATCCCTTAATGTCTTCAAATTCAGCATCGGTATAGGTAATAGCAAGTTCCATCATAGTAATATTGTGTTCATGCCCATCCTTCAGTTGATCAAGAGTTAGGAGACCTAGTGTCAGTTCAATATAGCCATTCTCCATCAATTCTAGTGCAAAATTCCTAATTCCAGATATGTGCAACTTCATCCGGCTTTTCCATACTACGAAGTTATCTTTGTTCAGCTTTGGCACTTCCCTCTTATACATTTGAGACCTTTTTGTTGAAGTCCTTAAAACTCTATTCTAAGCAACCACTACTCTGATACCAATTGTTTGAATAACTGAGAGGGAGGTGAATCAGTTATCCAATGTTCCAAATCAAAATGTATAATTCAAAACAATTCTACCACTTCTGCAAGTCGGTAAACATATAATACTATCTATGTATTTACCGATTGACAATCTAAACTCTATAATAATTATCGATTAAATCTAACATGTAATATGCAAAGTATGATAATCACAATCAACACATAACATAAGAGATTTAATGTGGAAACCCTGTAAAGGGAAAAACCACTTGGGACCGGCAACCCAAAATTGTTCACTCTTCTGAAGTGAGGTCAGTGAAGACCCAACCCTGCTAAAGGTTTACAAACACACTATTAGGTGTGACCTTGTTAGAGGATTTTAGACTAGAAGTTATCATGCAACCAGCAGTCACTCTAGGGTTGACAGGATAACAATGTTCACTCTATGAATGAAACATCAAAAAGACTTTCATAGTCCACTCGGTTAAGAGATTTGACTGTGTACAATGGTTAAATATATAACAGTAGATGATCTACCTAAATACAACTTCAATTTTCAATTTACAGATCAATGTTCATCTCATTCAAATATTTCTGACCAATATAACACTTCAAATTCAATACTGTATCAACTTACTGTCCATCGGTAATAACTCTTTGTAGCTCAGTAACTGTTCTATAGCTCGGTTCTTATTAACTAGTATGATTAGAAAGACTTCTCCACATGATTATTCTACAATATCTTCTTCTTCCGACATATGTTTCATAATGAAACCAATGTCTCTTATCTAAATGAGTAAATCATTTTCTTTTCCTCCATCAAATTTTTCCACTTAATCATATTCATAGATTTTTTCGCTTTAAGCTCCCTTGGCTGATGTGTAAGTAACACATTTCAATCTACTCCATTAGATCCTTTTTGATTTATGTTAGCCATCGATCTTCATAACAAACATTATCTATTACCTTGATTTCATACACTTTACAGCTTATCACTTTATCAGCTAAACTGATCATTTAATTCCTTTCTGTTTTGCTCGGTTAACAAAGAAATGTGTCAGTGAACACAAGATCGGTTAATACTGTGCTCGATATACACTACACTTCATCAGTGTATACTGAAATGCTTTATTTACCAACAACACTACTTTGTGTCTTTCAGCTCTATTCTTCATCATAGATGAATGCAACATAATAAAGTCAATTTCATCAACTCATAGACTCATCAACAAGTTACTCAGTATATTCCTTATCCTCATCTATCATATACATCTTCCTCATGTAGATATTTCTGTTCTTCATCTCTCTCACCTTCCCTCAGATGTGTCAGTATAGTAACTTACAAGATAAGTATTGTCAAGCTAGTTGACATTAATGACAACATAATACTAATTTAATCATCTTGCATATCTAATCATCAACTCTTCAGTAATCTTGAATTACAGATTCTTCAATCTGGTTCTAAATTAGTTGTAGTTCATCAATAATTTGTCACCCTTTTACAAAGGAAAAGGCTAACAAAATCAAAGTTGTTCAACTTCAATAGTATAAAAATGACATTTATGTTTGGAATTTGAAGATGATGTAAACTAATTAAATGTGATAAAATGGATGAAGTTTATGATTAATATTTTTAATAATTTTTTTGAAAAATAATTGATATGTTTTTTTAATTTTTAAAGATGATTTTTCAGTTGCTAAAAAATGTTGAAAATTAGGGGTCTAGTTCCCATCAAAAAATTATATGTAAATAAACATTTTTTCCCCTAATTTCAAAATATGTCATAGATGACATATATAGCTAGTGCATGAAGAAATAAAAAATTTCTTTGTGACCTATATTTTCTCTTTTATAACAATTCAAATTCCAACTCACTGAAATGGACAATTTTCATCTCGCAACATATTTTTCTTAACAAATCTATCCCAATAAAAAAAAGAAATATATATTCTTGAAGAGGACTCTCTCCTCTAGTGCACCATATGTTTTTCAAATTTATTTAATATGATTTACTATTTTTTTTCTTTCTCTGAATCAACATCTCCTTGACTATTAAAATACCTACTTGCAATATTTTTTAATTACAATAAACTATGTCTAATTAAAACACTATAAAATCTATATGACGATATTCTTGACTCTGATCTCTACAAAAGGGTATTTTTTTATTTTTTAAAAAATATCATGAAAAATATTAGGAGTTATTGAAATGCCACTTTTCTGAAATAATTTTATTTTTATGGTAATTGGACCCAAAGTGGTATAAAACATGCATTTAATAGATATTTCCAATTGGAAAAGTTAAAACACTTATCTAACTTAGCTAGAATGAATCTAGCTAGACCATATGTTTGACTAAAATTAATTTTTAGCTAGAAATACTAAAATTCAGTTGTGCTGATAAGTTAGCCTAAAAGGTGACACCTGATTGTGCTTTTACCTAGTACTAAAGATCAGTTAGCAAACATATTCATAAATCCTTTACCGAAGGATACTTTTGAGTATCTCAGGGAGAAACTGGGAGTAATTCCATTCCCTAATTCTAATTAGAAAGTGGAGAGAGCATCAGTCCTCAGTGATTGATGGATGGTTGACTACTCTACTTCAAGAGTAGTACCAGTGCTTAAAAGATTGGCGCCCTTTTCCATTGATATCAAAGGGGGAGTACTATATATTCATAAAAAATAGTATTAAAGGGGGAATACATACATAATTAAGGAGATGTAATATATAGCAGCAAGGGTGAGTAGTATTCAATCATGGAAGCAGTTCAATTGAGGAAATGGAGAATATTGAAGAATATTGCAGAAAATGGAGGATTCATCCTTGGGGGAGTTTTGATGAGGAAATGGAAAATGTTATAAAATAATTTTTCATTTGGATTGGTGGTATTTCTCATTCCATATGTTTCCATCACTACCAAAGGGGCAGATTATTGGAGATTTTCCAGCAAGCCAGTGTTGACTGTATGTTTGACATTGATGACAACATATAGTAAGTAGCATGCATGGAATACTTATGTAGTAAGCATAGAGTATATGTAGCATGGACATTTTATCAGCATGATATCATGGATGCAGAGGTTAATTGTTAGTATAGACAATTATGTAGCAGTTTGTGTCAGCAGTGTTCTTGACAGAGTTACAGATAGTGCTATGTGAGTGATTATCTATACAGTTATCATGAAGCCTTACGCATTTGGATATGTGATGGAGACATGTTAGTGTTGTTACATTCATGGACATAGAGTCTGATGTGCATTAGAAGTGAATTTATGCAGTCGCTATTCACCAGTTGCAGTTTCTTGTGTTTATCCAGAAGAGCCAACAGAGATTATATTGGTACAGGAGTTGCACCTATCATTTCAGTATGCGTGCTTACATTAGTAATTTGAGAAGAGTTAAGAATGTTTTGTTAAGAGAGCATGATATAATTCATCTTAAGGAGAAAGTATCAGTTAATTTGGCAGAGCCAATAATGTGTAGTGTGCATCTACACTTATTGATTTGGACAGATCCCAGATTGTGTTGCATGCTTAACAGAGCCAACCAAGATTTTATTGAAGAATGTTATTATTTATCTAATATGACTTCAAGGAGGTTCTAATAGGCCAACTTGATTATATCATTTAGAGGAAAGATACTTATAGTTGGTCATTTGTGATTGCTAGAAGTATGGCATAGGGAAAAAAGATAAGAGAAGAGTAGAGAGTGCAAAGTATTATGCCATCAAGAAGACATCTATGTGAAAGAGAAGATAGAGTGTGTTATTCATTGGAACAGATCAAGATAGCAGGTCTACCTCATAGCTCACCAAGATCTAGATATATGTGTATCTGTTATTCAGAAGGTTGCAGTGTTCACCCCTTTGAGTAGTGAGCTCTCGGACAGTGCATCCTCACCCCTAATAGGGTCAATCATAAAAGACTCCTAACATGGTCTGACCTTTAACTAGCTCACTGTAATTATTGCATTGTAAAGATCAACTCCTAATAGGGTTGTAAGATCTTCTAACAAGGATCATTATACACTAGTGCAATTTATTAGTGGGTGTTAATTCCCATCAGGGTTTTTACCTATTTTGTTTTTCCCGTAACCAAAATATTGGTGTTTTGTTCAAGTGTTCTTTCATTTTGTTTATGCTTAAATTTTAAGTATACTTAATTGGATAAAGAATTGAAACTTGTAGATAACCGATTAACCCCCCCCCCCCCCTCAATTATGTATTGGGACTATTCGTAACAATTGGTATCAGAGCCAAGTGCCTCGTAGAGAAATTTTAATAGATTTAGGTTGATCAAATGGCATACTTTAGAAAAGACAGTCCTAATTTTGATGGAGAGAACTATCTTGATTGGAAGAACAAAATGGTGACACATTTATAGTGCATTTCTTTTGAAGTTTTTGAAGTGGCTATCAAAGATGTTAAGATCCCATCTCTAGAAAATCTTGCAAAGGAAGATGCTATTGGAAAGAAAAAGGAGTTATTCCATCATAATGCAATAGCCAAAGAAGCCCTTATCAGCGCCTTATCTGAAAGTGAGTTTTCAGAGATAGAGAAAGTAGACATAGCTTACAAGATATAGAAGCACCTAGAAGACATGTTTGAAGGAGATACACAAGGAAATAATGCATGCATAAAGACATGGAAGAAAATATACAATGCATTAGAGATTGTACGTAAAGAAGACATCAAAGCTTACAACCAAAGGATTAATGAAGCAGTTGCTGGAATCAAGAACAATGGTAAAGAGATATTGAAGGAAGACATTATGGGTAAGTTGATGACTACTCTTACAATAGAATATGACAACAATATCAACATCCTTGATGAGACAATGCATCTCACAACAAATTTTAAGAGAGAGACTTTGATGAGCAAAATTTCAGCATTTGAGATTTCAAGATTGAAGATAGAGCCTAAAAGTGGGACAGTCTTCAAAGCATCAATCCATCGTAAGAAATTTTTAAACACTTCTGGTAATTTTGATGATGAAGATGAAGATAAAGAGATAGATGATATTATTGCTATGATTTCTAAGAAAGAAAGAAAATGAAAAGGAAAATACGAAGGTTAGTTACCATTCAAATGTTTCTCATGTAATAAGATTGGTCACTTTGCATCTAAGTGTCCTACAAGAGTTAAGAAATTCAGAACTGACTACAAGCCTAAGTATACAAAAGAATTTTACTATGATAGTGATGGAGTTTCTAATGATGATTCAGTTGAAGATGAAATTGGATTCAATTCTATTATGGAAAATATGTATGAGGAGATGGATCCTGAAGATGAGAAAAAGGAACAAGAGCTAGCATTAATTTCACAAGCAGACATAAGGATAGATTGGATTATAGATAGCGGTTGTTCACATCACATTACAAATGATAAAGACAAATTTGTTCATATGGACAAATACAAAGGTGGCATGGTTAGATTTGGAGATAACACTCCTAAACCTATTATTGGTAGAGTAGCTATCACATTATATGGAAAGAACAACAGTGATGATGTTCTTCATGTAGATGGTTTGTAGCACAACCTTCTTAGTGTTGGGTAGTTGCTTGACAAAGGTTACCAGTTGGAGTTCAAAGAAAATAAGTGCATCATTAACAACAAGGATGGTGTAATGATTGCATCAGGTTCAAAGACTAAAGGTAATGTTTTTCAGATAAATATAGAAGGAAGTTTTTTTATTGCTAAAGTAGATGATAGTTGGCTATGGCATAAAAGACTATGTCATATCAATTTTGATAACATACTAAAGATAATCAATGTGAAGGCAGCAAGAGATCTAGCTAGCATAGCAAAGCTAGTTGATACTATTTGCATGGAATGTGTGATGGGAAAGCATGTGAGAAATTCATTTAGTAGAAAGCATAATTTAGCAGAGAACAATTTGGATCTAATTCATACCGACCTATGTGGACCAACTCAAACAAGATCATACTATGGTGAAAGGTATTTCATTTTGTTTCTTGTTGATTATTCTAGAATGATGTGGGTTGTGTTCTTGAAAGATAAGTCAAAAGCATTTGAGAAGTTCAAAATATTCAAAGCTAAGGTTGACAATGAATCTGGAATAAAGATAAAGTGTCTAAGATTAGATAGAGGAGGAGAATTCACCTCTGAATGATTCTATGAGTATTGCAAAGAACATGGCATAAAGAGACAGTTGAGTGCACCTAGAACCCCTCAACAGAATGGGATTGTAGAGAGAAGGAATAGGATCATCCTTGATACAGTGTGTGACATCATGATTGAAGGAAACATTTCACACACCTATTGGAGAGATGATGTCAATATAGTAGTCTATACCATCAATAGACTACAATTAAGGCCTAGCACGGACAAGACACCTTATGAGCTATGTTTTGGTAATGTTCCCATAGTGAAATACTTCAGAATATTTGGAAGCAAGTGCTACATCAAGAGTGATGAAGCAATAGGCAAGTTTGATGCAAGAAGTGATGAAGGTATTTTCCTTGGTTACTCTACTAAAAGAAAAGCTTATAGATGTTTTAATTTGATATTGAAGAAGATCATTGAAAGTTCTCAGGGTAAGATTGATGAAAAGTTTATGGTTCAAGAAAGATATCATGATTATGCACCTATGATTGAAGAAGAACCCAGTCCTTCCACTAGTGAGACACTTGTTGAAGAGATGTTTGATAGTATTGATGTATTATTCAATGATCCTGAAACAAGTGAAGAAGAAACTCAGAATGTAGATGAGACAATATCACCTAAAGTTCCAAAGTTTACATCTAGATATCACTCTAAGGATGACATCATTGGAGATCAAAGTGGAAAATTCACAATAAGATCAAAATCAAAGATTCCAGTAGGCAATGAAGTGGAATGTTTACTATATTAGATTGAACCTTTAAATGTTGAAGATGCATGTAATGATTCAGATTGGCATGATGCTATGAAAGAAGAACTAGATCAAATTATTAAGAATGATACTTGGGAAGTGGTCCCAAGACCAAGTGATAAGAATGTCATTAGAACCAAGTGGATATTCAAAAACAAGATGAATGAAGATGGTACAGTAATAAGGAATAAAGAAAGGTTAGTATGTAAGGGATATGCACAAAGAGAAGGTATTGACTATTCAGATACATTTGCACCTATGAGAAGATTAGAAGCCATTAAGTTGTTTTTAGCTTATGCAACATTCAAAAACTTCAAAGTTTATCAAATGGATGTTAAGTCAGCATTCTTGAATAGAGATTTAAAGGAAGAAGTATACATTGAGCAGCCAGAAGGATTCACCTTATCAGATAGACCTGATATGGTATGTAGATTGAAGAAAGCCCTCTATGGACTTAAGCAAGCCCCTAGAGCTTGGTATGAGAGACTTGATGGATATCTAAAAAAAATTAGATTCAAGAAATGAACAGTAGATTGTAATCTATTTATAAGAGATACATCTAAAGGTTTACTACTTGTAGCTATTTTTTTTTATGCCATTATCTTTGGGGGTAATGAAAAACTTAGTGCAGAATTTGCTAAGGAGATGTAGAGCAAGTTTGAGATGAACATGATTTGACCTATCAAATACTTTTTGGGATTAAATGTGCTGAAGATAGAAAAAGGTATTTTCATTAATCAGTCTAAGTATGTGAAAGAGATATTGAATAATTTCAAGATGGATGATTGCAAGCCAGTGGGTACACCTATGATAACAAGATGCAAGCTTACAAAAGAAGATGATTCTCTAGCAATAGACATAACATTGTACAAGTCTATGATTGGTAAACTCATATATCTTACTCAAACTAGACTTGATATTTCTAATGCAGTTGGCATAGTTGGAAGATTTGTAGCAGAGCCTAAACAAAGTCACCTCATGGTAGTAGAGAGAATATTTAGATATTTTAAGGGCACTATATATTATGGTTTATGGTATCCTAATTCATATAATATTGAGCTTCATGTATATATAGATGAAGATTGGGTAGGATTTGTGGATGATAGAAAGAGTACATCTGGAGGAGCAATGTTTCTTAGTGACAAACTTGTCACTTAGACAAGCAAGAAGTATAATTGTATTTCTTAGTCAACAATAGAAGAAGAGTATGTTGTAGCAGCCTTGAACTGTTCTAAAATAGTTTGGATCAAGCAAATGATAAAGGATTTTGGAATTCAGATTGATTATCCTATTTTTATGCATTGTGATAACATTAGCACTATCAACATGTCAAAGAATCATGTGATCCATGCAAAGACAAAACACATAGAGATAAAATATCACTTCCTAAGAAAGAAAGTGGTAGAGAAAGAAGTTAAGGTGGACTATGTGAGTACTAAAGATCAGTTAGTAGACATATTCACAAATCCTTTACCGAAGGATACTTTTGAGTATCTTAGGGAGAAGATGGGAGTAATTCCCTTCCCTGATTCTGATTAGCAAGTGGAGAGAGCATTAGTTCACTGTGACTAATGGATAGTTGACTGCTCTACTTCAAGAGTAGTACCAGTGCTTAAAAGATTGGTGCCCTTTTCCATTGATGTCAAAGGGGGAGTAGTATGTAGTCATGAAAAATAGTATTAAAGGGGGAGTACATATAGAATTAAGGAGGAGTAATATATAGTAGCAACGGGGAGTAGTATTCAGTCATGGAAGCAATTCAGTTGAGGAAATGGAGAATATTGAAGAATATTGTAGCAGATGGAGGATTCATCCTTGGGGGAGTTTTGATGAGGAAATGGATAATGTTATAAAAGAATTTTTCATTTGGATTGGTGGTGTTTCTTATTCCATATGTTGCCATCACTGCCAAAGGGGGAGATTGTTGGAGATTGGCCAGCAAGCTAGTGCTGACTGTATGTTTGTCATTGATGACAACATATGATAAGTAGAATGCATGGAACACTTATGTAGTAAGTGTAGAGTATATGTAGCATGGACATGTTATTAGCATGATAACATGGATGCAAAGTTTAATTATTAGTACAGACAGTTATGTAGCAACTTGTGTAAGTAGTGTTCAGAACAGAGTTACATATAGTGTTCTCTGAGTGATTGTTCATACAGTTATCATGGAGCCTTGCACATTTGGATATGTGATGGAGACATGTTAGTGTTGTTACATTCATGGACACAAAGTCTGATTTGTAGTAGAAGTGAAGTTATGTAGTCATTATTCACTAGTTCCAGTTTCATGTGTTTATCCAGAAGAGCTGACAGAAATTATATTGGTATAGGAGTTGTGCTTATAATTTTAGTATGAGTGCTTAGATTAGTGACTGGAGAATAATTAAGAATTTTTTGTTAAGATCACATGATGTAATTCAGCCTAAGGAGAAAGTATCAGCTAATTTGGTAGAGCCAACAATGTGTAGCGTGCGTCTACACTTATTGATTTGGACATTTCCTAGTTTGTGTTGCATGCTTAATAGAGCCGACCAAGATGTTATTGAAGAATATTATTTTTTATTTAATATGATTTCAAGGTGGTTCTAACAGACTGACTTGATTATATCATTTAGAGGAAAGATACTTATAACCAGTCATTTGTGATTGCTAGAAGTATGGCATGGAGATAAAAGATAAGAGAAGAGTAGAGAGTGGGAAGTATTGTGCCATCAAGAAGAGGTCTATGTGATGGAGAAGATAGAGTGTGCTATTCATTGGAACTGATCAAGATAGCAGGTCTACCTCGTAGTTCACCAAGATCTAGATATAGTGTGTATCTCTTATTCAAAAGGTTGCAGCCTTCGCCCCTTTGAGCAGTGAGCTCTTGGATAGTGCATCCTCACCCCTAACAGGGTCAATCATAGAGACTCCTAACAAGGTCTGATCTTTAACCAGGTCACTGTACTTATTGCATTGTAAAGATCAACTCCTAACAAGGTTTTAAGATCTTCTAACAAGGATTAGTATACACTAGTGCAGTTTATTAGTGGGTGTTAATTCCTACTATGGTTTTTACCTATTTGGGTTTCCCCATAACCAAAATATTTGTGTTGTGTTCAAGTGTTCTTTCATTGTGTTTATGCTTAAATTTTAAGTATACTTAATTGCATAAAGAATTAAAACTTGTAGATAACTAATTCACCCACCCCCCCCCATCTCAATTATGTCTTCCTAACATTATCTATATAGTTGTAGAAAAGATGTTTGGTATTCTATGGAATATTTTATATTGTGTTTCCATCAATGCCAAAGGGTGAGATTATTAACCTATAACTCATCAAATATCTTGATGAAGATTCAAGAGGTCACCGATTTGTTAAAGTATTATGTAAGATGATTAAATAAATCAATATGTTGTCATTAATGTAAACTAGTTTTGACCATACTTATCATGATAGTTGCAAACATTTGAACATCTATAGAAGGAAGAAATGGTGAAAAAATGAGATATCTACATAAGGACTGTTGGCAATTTGGCTGAGTTGATTACATAGATGTTGTTATTATGGAAACATATGATCCACATGAAGATCGTACAGGTTAGAGAGCAAGTATGACAGAGTGCATTGCAAATTTGTCTAAGTGTGAGACAGTGTTTTACCAGTGAACCTGGACACAATTTTTATTTGCAACATTGACTAGAGTAATTTCAGTGTTTGCACACTTGAACATAGACTCTATGATGTCTATTGATCACCCATCTTAGAGCACAAGTTAGTATGACATGTACAGAAGAAGTTATGATAGTTTTACCGAAGACAGTGTGAAGCTGACAGGATAGAATATGAAGACAGAACTAGTAAAGAGTTAAGCGATTATTTTATTTATCAAAATAATGACTTAAAAATATAAAGGGATGACATCCTAGATGTTAACTCTTGGATAAAGCTATTGGTCAATCTTTATACTACAGAAGAATCTTGAAGAAGCTCTTGAATAGATTGACTTGCTTACTATTGAAAAAGATACTTTGAAAAGAAAGTATGATGATGCAAAGAACCTCATTGAGAAACTGAAAAAAAAATTGGAAGATCTGAGATCTGAAAAGGAATCTGAAGTTTTTATTGAAGATTGTGATGACAATGTGGAAAAAGAAAATGAAATGCTTAAGCATGAACTGAAGATAGAAAATTTGAAGCTTAGTTTGAAAGATGGAAATGGCAAGAATGAAGCAAATCTGAAATCTGAGAATGAAATTCTAAAAACTGAAAATGAAGGACTAAAATCTAAACTTTGTAAAGTAACATCTAAACTTGAGAAAGTCAATTTGCAGTATGATGAACTTGAGAAATACAATAAGATTGTGAAAGGTGAAATGACTCAATCCAAACAACAACTTGAAAGGCTATATTCAACTACTGAGAAGATTGATGAACAAATATTTTATCAGAAACCATTCTATGATAAGATTGGTCTTGGATTCAAAACTTTCAAAGAAAATAATGAAGGCAAGGAACCAGATCTGAAGATATCTAAAAGCATAGATAAGAAGAAGCCTGATGAGATCAAATCTAAAGATACACCTAAAGAAGAAGAATCATCGAAGCAAGAAGAATCACCCAAAGGTATGCAAAGAGAATTCAAAGGTAGATGTTTTGCTTGTAATACTATTGGTCATATGAAGAGAGATTGCATAGGTAAATAATTTAAACCTCTTAATGGTTATTGTTACAATTGTCATGGTTTTGGACATAGAGCTATTGATTGAAGGAAAACTAAATTTATTGAGAATAATGATGGTAGTAGAATGTTTAGGAATACTAATAATGCAGATAAGAAACCTACTAAAGATATGAACAGAAGAAATGGAGTAGTATGTTATAGATGCAACAAGGTTGGACACATTTCTAGAAACTACAGATCACAAATCAATCAACCTAGACCAAGATATGGAAACAATGGAATTGTTTGTCAGATATGAAACAAGATTGGACATACAAAAAGGTTTTGCAGAATGAACAATAGAGTTTTTCATCCTAATCCTAACCCCAGAAATCATGCAAGAAGAAATGAAGATGCAAGTAACAGTTAGAAAGGATGTTGTAGTAATTTAGATGGAGTGAAGTTTATCAAAAGCACAGATCAAGGAGACATATTCAACATTGAAGGTAATCAAGAAGGTGAAGTATTGAAAGGTAAGAATGAATCTTTACCTGACCTATCTCAAAGTACTTAATTGATGTAAATTGTAGTAGAATAGGAACTTAGATTTAGTATAGAAGTAGATATATGATGAACTGAGTCTTGTGCAGTTAATGCAAGGTAGTTTATGATGTTCTAATGCTATGGCTAAGAGTGCGAAGAAAAATATTATGTTTTACGAGATCGCAAGAAGTTTTAAGTTTTGCAAGTTAGCAGAGACAACTTTTTGGAAAGAAGCGACAAAAGAATTGAATGTGATGTCAGATCTAAGTGAGATTGAATTAATAAAAGGTTATGATCGGTATTATTTGATCCTCAAAGTGAATTCAAGTGTCAAGGAGATTAAAGAGTAGTGATTGAAAGCATTTTGCAAGGATTTGGAGAAGAATTTTGTGTCAAATCTACACAAGCCCTAAAATCATGAAATTAAGGTATTTTACTTGACAAATCTTTGAATCAGTAAAGGAATTTGAAGAAATCATGGATGTTTCCTTAATACACAATGTCAGAGATAAGAATAGACCTAAATTGAAAAGGGAACCAGTAGAACCCTTGGAAGAAGACCCTAGGTTTGCATTATCATCCATACCAGATGGAGTATTACACTTAGAAAATGTCAGAAGTTATCTTGGATGCAAACTAGAGATAGTGAATGATAGTGATTTCACAGATGAATATCAAAAGATTTACAATCAGGATATGACACTAAAACAAGGTTTTGAATATTTGGAACATAATGAAATTGTCAAATATGGATTACAGTATGAATTTGATAATGAAGAATGCACTAAGATTATCTTGAGTAGAATTCATAAAGGAAAGTTTTGGCTAGAAGATAGAGTGATAGATATTATAGCTGATTTGATTCATGAAGTCACTGGATTATCTATGACTAGAGCTATTCCTTTTAATGAGAAAAACATGAGGAAAATAGTCATTAACAACACAAACTCATCCTATAATGGTAGAGGAATTGTGATTAGTAAGATCAAACAAGATGATGTGAGATACTTATGCAAGATACTAACTACTAAGTTTTGTGCAAATTCAAGAGAGGATGACATGGTAGTTGGAATGGTACATGCAGCTTATCTTATGTGTGTTGACAGGGTACCAGTTGATATGTGTGAAATTCTTAGAATTCAATTGTTTGAGAACTTAGAGAAGATCAAGAAAACTAAGTATACACAGTTTAGGTTCTCATCCCTAATCACATATATGTTCTTTCATCTTTTGAGGAGATTTCCTTACACCATAGGAAATGACTGGAATGATGGACAAACTACAATGGAAAGGATTAACTTAGTATAAAGAAGACATGTTATTGACAGTGTAAATGAGAGTGCAATACTTGTTATTAAGACATTTTAGAATATTGTGTCTAGCAGATCAAGGATCCCTAAGTCTCTTGTTGAAAAATATAAAGATGATATATGTTTTATGGTGGATACTGACTTTACCTATATTGATGTAGTAGAGCCTAGAATAGAGTTCATAAACCCTCTTGGCTATGAAATATCTAAGGTAGAGACTAAAGAGTATGTTAGTAGACTACTGAAGTGTAAGTCAGACACTCAGTGTAATAGGTTTGGAACCTTTGAGGAGAACTTCAACTCTGCAAAGATGCTAATTGAAGAGAAGCAGTCTAAGAAGTGAGTTGGGAGAACTATTAAGAAAATCCTAAAAGATATAGGATTGATAGAGAGAGAGTTTTTGGTAGCAAAGCAGACAGCAGCAGCAAGCAAAGAGAGTGGACAAAATGAAGTTTTATCTATCCCTCTGTTATCATCAATTGCAGTGCAACAAGAAGAACCACAAGTAAAGGTGAAAGTGGAAGTACCTGAGAAGGACATAGAAACAAAGATGTCTACTAGATCCACTTCCTCCACACCTAGAAAAAGAGTTAAGGAAAGTGCCACTGGACCAGGAAAGAGACATAAAACTCTAGTGCAACCAATTCCAAGAAAGATTACAAAAGTTAAAGATGATGTCACTACTAAGAAGAAAGCTTGGAAACCAAAAGTTGAAAAGCTTATTGAGCAGATTAGTGAGAATGGTGACTTTGAAAGAATGAACAAATATTATGATCTTTATGATTATACTGATAGACTTAATCTAGAGAATGTAGTTGTGAAGCATATGATTTTGACTGGCAAGAAGTTTGATACTATTCAAGGATATATACTTGATGATCTATATAACAAACTTCTAAATAGGAAGAAGAGAGCATCAAAGGAAGAGACAGCTATCAGAGAAAAGCTTGTGAGGAAGCTTTGTGAAATAAGAGATGAAACTCATTTCAATCAGATCATGAAAGCCCTAAGTACCCATCTAAGAACCAAAAGGAGAACAATTCAAATTATGGGAGACAGGTATGAAGAAGTAAATTCTAAGATAGAACAGGCTATTATCAAGGTTATGGCAAAATATGTTGGAGAATCATTAGTTGTAGCAGAGCAAGTAGGTGAGAAAGTACAAGAGGGCATTCCCTCTTCTCCAACTATTAATATTAAAGATGAAATAATGAATGTAGAAGGTACAAAAATCACCTTGGATACTGATGAAAATGTATTCAAAAATTTGGAGAAGATTGTTGACAATTCGGCCTTTGAAGAATAGGAAGCTATAAAAGAAGAAGAGATGATAGAGACCACAGTTGTAGAACCACCAGTTACAGAAGAACAAATTCCCATTCCCACCAAAGAAGATATCAGTCTTACTCCTGAGACTAGAAAGTAGACTCAAATTGGATCTATGATTGAGCATTTGGGAAAACAAGTAGATGATGATGATCAGTTGGAATTGATCACATCCTTGAACAAAATAATTGGTAAGAATAAGAAAGTAAAGAGTCTTGAAGGGTGTCTGAAGGAACTAATTGAGAAGTTACAAAGTACTATAACTACACAAATTTCAAAAGTAGACCCTATGGAGAAGGAAAAGAAAGTAATGAGTACCTTTGATAATGAATTCACAAACCTAGCTGATATTGAAAAAGTGAAAGCACAAGCAGCCTATGAGGCTAGAATGCTTTTGAACATCAGTCAGAATATTAGAAATGATATCAATACTCTTGATATATGTATCAAGGATTTGAGGAAGCATTTGGAAATAGGTAAATCTTTGTACATACAGTGTACAAAATCAAAGACTTTGACAACTAAGGAAGATCAGAAGATAAAGTTAAAGGAAACAAAAATTCTGAATGAAACAAACCTTCTGTCTAGCCCCAATATGAAGGTTTATGATGTTGAGAAGAAATTTAGGAAACTTTATGATGAAATCAGAGTTGTGAAAGATGAGAAATATGGGAAATTGAGAAGATACACTCTTTTGAGAGAGCATGCTTCTATGAAGTTGAGCATAATTGAAGAACAGTTGGAATAATGTCTTTCAACTAAGACATCTTTTCAGAAGTTTAACTTTGAAAACCTCCAAGCATGTGAAATAGCTTCTTATGGACTGAGCGCACTACTTAATGTGGAAAATTCCATTAAGAAATCATGGGAGAAGGAGATAGAAGCCATGAAGATAGATTTTGCAAATTGTGTTGTAAGCCTACCAGCTTTGCAATAAATGAATTGAGGTATAACCTTTTGTGATACAATTTTGTAATCCTCCCTACCTCTTTTTTTGTCATTGTTGTCAAAGAGGGAGAGATATATAGAAGAAAATTGATAGTATATGATAAGGGTTATTACTCTTAGGGGGAGTACTATATTAGAGGCAATAATTTTTGAGGAGTTATAAGGATAGTATGTATTTTATACTATGGCCACAATTTTGAACTTTTTTGAGATTTTGAGTTGTACACTTAGCCAATTTTCTCATATGTTGCCACCAATGACAAAGGGGGAGATTGTTGGAAATTTGGCTAAGTTGATTACATAGATGTTTTCATTATGGAAACATATGATCCACATGAAGATTGCACTAGTCAGAGAGCAAGTATGACAGAGCACATTGCAAATTTATCTAAGTGTGAGACAGTGTTTTACCAGTGAACCTAGACACAATTTTTGTTTGTGACATTGACTAGAGTAAGTTCAGTGCTTGTGCACTTGAACATAGACTCTATGATGTCTATTGATCACCCATCTTAGAGCACAAGTCATTATGGCATGTACGGAAGAAGTTATGATAGTTTTACCGAAGACAGTGTGAAGTCGACAAGACAGAATATGAAGTCAGAACTAGTAAGGAGTTAAGGGATTATTTTTTTTATCAAAATAATGACTTAAAAATATAAAGGGATGACATCCTAGATGTTAACTCTTGGATAAAGCTATTGGTATAAATGTAATTGTAATTGTAATTGTAAGTGGAGTATTATTGTAAGAAGCAAGAACACAATAGTGTGGACAAGTGATATGATGCGAAGTATATGAAACATATGTAATAGCGATAGTGAAAGAGTAGTGAAGTGATATTGATGCAAGTAGTATAAGGTTATGTACCTTAACCTATTTTTTAATCATTGTATATTGTACATTACTTGTTTGGGCAGTGGGCTCATCTGCTAATCACATTTTGTACTACAACTCCTAACAGGGTTGAGGCTTCTAACAAGGCCTATAGTCCCTTAATCAGGACTGATACACTATATGCTTGTAATAGACTCCTAACAGGGTCAACATCCTTAACAGGATACTTTTGATTAGTGGATCTTTGTGGGTACCATCCCCACCGGGGTTTTCCCTTGGCCAGGGTTTCCTTGAGAACAAATAATGTGTTATGAGTTCTTTATTGCTATGCATGTTGTTTAGCTTCTTATGTTATGCATGTATAAAGATAATCTATTATATCCATAATTGAGAAAAAGATAAAGTTTGTAGAATACTGATTCACCCCCCCCCCCCTTCTCAGTATTCCCTATTTCTAACAAGGACAAGATGAATATGATAGATATGGATAAGGTATACATTGGGTAACTTATTAATGAGTCTATGGAATTATGTTGTTGACTTGAGCATGTTACATTATTCTATTATGAAGAAGAGATCATAATTGAACAAGTTAATATGGTCAGTAATTGAAGATTTATGTATACAATGAGTTAGTCTTGTGTATACTAAGTGACAGTAATAACCAAGTTAGTTATCACTGACACATTCTGTATCAACCGAGTAGGATGAAAACATTAAATATTTATAACAGCTAACTAAAATTGATGAGCTGGCAGATGCTGATGATTTCAAGGTAGGAGATAGAGTTTGTTATGAAGATCAAACGGATGAAAAAATTCAAGAGATAATCGAGGCAAAGAGATTAAAATGTGTTATTGATACAACTACCGAGGAAGCTTGAAGAAACAAAATGAATGATGGATATTAAGAGGAAAAATCTAATGGATGAGATGAAAATAGTTTATATGTCTATTTAAGAGACATGAGATTCATTTTTGAAGAGGTTGGATGAATTGAGACTACAGGAGAATTCACATGAAGACATTTTTCATTCACCACTAATCAAATTGGTTATAGACATAACCGAGCTAGACTACAAGTATTACCAAGCATCAAATAATTCTACACCGAGTGAATTAAGTTGGAGGATGTAATGGAGTGAACTGATTATTGATCAGAAGAGTTATATTGAGCTTAGCATAGATTTGAATACTTGAAAATTGAGTTTTATTTGAATCGTATCACTATTGTATCAGTTTAATCATTTTCACAACTAAATCTCTTAACCGAGTGGACTTAACAATATTTTGTATTTCAATATGACATTCAAGGAATGTTAATTGTTTTCTTGTTGACCCCATAGTGAATGTTAGTCGAGGGAGAGTGATAAATCCTCTAACAAGGTCACACCTTATAGTGTGTTTTGTAACCTTTAACAGGATTGGCTCCTAATAGAGCTCACTTCAGAAGAGTGAAATATTTTAGGTTACTGGTCCCTAGTGGTTTTTCCCTTAGCAGGGTTTCCACATTAAATCTTTGTGTTATATGTTATTTGTTGTGATTGGATTTATATCATACTTTACATATTTCATATTTGATTAATCGGTAAACACAGTTTTGGAATTTACTGGCAATCGATAAATGAATAGAAATTTAATCTTAATATCTTATCGAGTTGATTATTTTGTTGAAGAAGTTTAAAAAGTACATCTAAGAGTTTGAGACTGTAGGATAATTGATTTAACTGATTCACCTTCCTCTCAGTTATCTAACACTTTCCTGCACTCAACTTCATTCTTTTTTGCATATTCATCAACTCTAACGTTTGCACTTTCCACAACTTTGTTAGTGTTAGAATTCAAACACTTGTAAGCTTTTCTCTTAGTGGAATATCCTAGGAATATGCCTTCATCACTTTTAGCATCAAGTTTTCCATTCACATTGTCCTTCAGTGAATAACATTTACTTCCAAAGACTTTAATGTATTTCACATTAGATGCATAACCATGCCATAATTCAAAAGGTGTAGCATTTGTTCCTATCTTGATTTGTACTCAGTTCAAGGTATAAACAATTGTACTTATAACTTCTCTCTAATATTTTTGTGCAATATTTTTCTCTATCATCAGTGTCCTAGCACAATCCATAATTGATCTATTTCTTCTCTCTGATATACCATTCTGTGGAGGTGTCCTTGGTGCAGATATTTGTCTTTGTATTCCTCTATCATTGTAGACTATGTTGAACTCATTTGATGTGAACTCTCCTCCTCTGTTAGATCTTAGACATTTAAAGCTTTTACCTATTTCTTTCTCAACTTTTTCCAAATACCACTTAAATAACTGAAAGGTGTCAGATTTCTCTTTCAAAAACATCATAGTCATCATTCTAGAGTAGTCAACAACAAACAGAATTAAATATTTATCACCACAGTAACTTTGCACACCAATAGGTCCACAAAGGTCAATATGAACTAATTCCAGAATATTATCAAAAGTATATGTCTTTCTCTTGAAACTAGACTTTGTCATCTTTCCCAATTGACATTGGTTACACATCACATTATCAATTTTCTTTAATTTTGGTAAACCTCTAACTTTCTTCATCTTACTAATATTTGTAATACCCCAAAAATGGGCTATAGGTTCATTGACTTCCTACATAGACAAATCAATCGAAATCGACACAAAAGTCCTAACCAAAGGCACATCTGTACATCAGTTTATCAAAACCCTAATTGATTTTATCCTAATTCTGCATTGGGGAATATTCCTTAAATATTCCTAATTTATCATAATTATCCTGATTAAATATTATTTGGCAATAAATCATCTTTATCCTAAGTTTGATCAATTGAATATGTTGAATATTTAATTAATTAGATTAATACTGCCACTTAATTATTTAATTAGATTTAATTCTATTTATTCCTAATTAATATTATTTTTATCTGACAATAAATCAAATTTGCTAAAAATAATCAGTTGAATTCTTATTTAATTGATTAAATCAAATTGTCAAATTTAATGATATAGTTTTGAATAAAAGTTTGATTAACCCATAAATCAGTTATTTTAAATTTAAAATCAGTTAAGTTGAGAATAAATCACTTTATTTTTAAATTAATTCATGATTATCTATGCACATTCAAAGAGCAGTTAAACTTTAAATCAAAAAATCAATTCAATTTGTTATCTTTTTGAAACTCACAATCTATTTTGAGTTAAAAGCTTATCTAAACTTCTGATTTGAGTTAAAAAGTTGTTTTTGCATGATTCTACATGATTTTATGAGTTAATTAATTCTAATTTATTGATAACTCAAAAATCAACCTGAGTTTATCAAGAGTGATTTATGGCTTTTCTCAATGCATCCTCAAGCCCTGGATTTTTATAAAATCAAGGCTCGGCTCTTCACAAGATCATCTCTTGAATTTGCATAATTACTCTGGCAAAATTGCATTTGAAGAATCAAGCTTTTGCGAATAGGCGATTGGTGAGATCTTTCATTGTTTTTCATAGCTTTGCATCCATTTTCATATCAATTCATATCATTGTTAGAATAATCTTCATATCAATTTCATACATTCTAGATTAGATTCATACAGTTTTTCATCATAATTGCATCAAAATCCAAAAAAAATAGATTAGTCTGCATTCATATCACATTGCTTTCATCATTAAAATCCTTCATTTAGATGTCGCATTATCACTGATCTCGATCTTAATCTGAGAATAACATACTTGCACCTACTAGAAGGCATTAAATCGCCTGGTTAGCTAGTTTCATTTATATTGCAAATTTATGATTTTGCTAACCTCTAATGTTTTACTGAAGTGTTGTGTCCATAGTCAGGTAAAATTTTCACACACACATTTTTGGCACCCACCGTGGTGCCCTAAAATGGGTTTCCATTCTTTCTAATCAATTTTCTATCATTTTCTATCAAAACTATGATTTTTATTTTATGTCTGTACATTTTTTGTACGACATTTGATAGATTGTCATACCAGGACTCCCTGTCTGTCATACGACAGATGACAATCTAAAGTGTCATGCCGACTATATGTGGACTATCATACGAGTTCTGAAAGAGTCATCTGTGCACTAACCCATTGTCATTTCATGCCTAGATTGTTGTACAAGAAGTAGTCCACTGTCATATGATTTTTTGCACCAGAATTTCTATTTTTCATATCAGAATTGCAAAAAATAGTCTTTCAGATTTGATTTCATATTTTGATAGCTAGCCCTAACGATTGATACTTGTTGTTTCTTATCTCTTTTGCTCATGGGATTGCTCAAACAAAGCTAAAAATTAGGTAAAAATCTACTAAGCACATTGTGTGGGAACTCAAGTATTCTACTACAATCTGATAACATTTTGATTTGGGACATAAAATGAACCTCTCACGTTTCTAGCTTGAGTGCCTTTCCTACTTTCATAAATCACACTTCAATTTTGGGCTATAAAATGAACATAGATTTACTTTTTGCATATCTGTTACACATAGTAATTAGGCCCTATGAACACTATTTGCTGACTTTTTGAGAGAGTGGACTTCATTTTCTATCTTTGCATGTGAAGTCCTTCTTGATAATAGATCCCCTTGTAGATAGGGAGGCTACTATTGTTATCTCATGTTCTACTTGGTTTGGTCCTGAACGTTGATCGGTATGTTCTCTCTTGGTCCCACTTAGAGATCTTGGTAGACATTGTTGTTGACATCACAAACCTTAGTGAGGTAATTTCAATCTTAGCGTGTCAAAGAATCTATCTACTGTGCTTGGGTAAAAGTGATAAGGCTAGAGGATTATACTCTACTCCCTTTTAGGGTAGTATCAAAAACTCAAATCCTTGGATCTGGACCAAGTTCCCATGTGGTCTATTTTGTGAGTCACCTTTAGAGAGGGTTAACCATAGTGGAAATTCCCTTTATTGGGTCAACCACGTGGTTGGAACCTCAAGTGATAATAGCCATTTTTCCATGGTAGCAATAGCCACTATATAAATGTCTTTGTGGAAGAAATCTCCACAACTATAGTCTCTTGTTGGGCTGTCAAATCTACTCAGTAGCTCCTAATTGATTAAATTCTTAGACTATGTCAAAACCCCAGTGCACCTAGATTGGATTTCACCCTCTTGAGAATTTTATTTTCTAGGTCTCTGTGCGTGATTGGAAAAACTTTTGAGAACATACACAAGTAGCATTCCTAGGGTTAGAATAATAAGTCACTTGATTATTTATGTGCAAGGTTGCTTTGTCCCTTGCTCATTGTTTTTAGATGTACTTTAATTCCCTTTCTTGCTATTTTGTGTGCTTGTTATCTACTTGGTTATTGAAAACAAACAAACCTGAGACGAACGGTTACACAGATATTCAAACCTGGACAGAGAAATTTGCAAACAATCTGATACCAAAAATGGAAAAATTGAAAATCTAAAGCAAAATTCCTTTCTGGAGTCCAAAGTCATCCCACAATCTCAGAAAGTCGTATGAGTTTTGCCCAAGTGTCATCTTAGAACCCCTAGATTGTCATACAGGAGACTGTATATTTTCATATGAGTATTGTCAGGAAAATTCAAGCAAAAATCAATCCCTGGTGTCAACTATCATATGAGTGTTTTCAATTGTCATGCCAGACCTCACCCAGACTCGTACAAGCCTGGAGAAACTTGTATCAAAATTTTGAAAAATTGCTAGAAACCTACCAAATTTGTCAAAAATCTAGTTTTTACAGTCTATTTCCAGATTCTGTTAGAAAATTCACTATGTCAGGAACAGAGTAGAGAATCAGAAAAATCCAATCTATTATCCCAAAGTGGTCTCTTGAGTTTTTTCCATCCCTATGATCTATCGATTTGATTCCCACTTGATCTTGTGCCAAAATCTTGTCAAAATCATCTTCAATTCAATCCTCAAAATGGCTAAGTGTTGCGAGCTCATATCCGCTATCTTTTGGGTGTCTACCAATACATCTAGGACACAATATCCTTCATTTATGTCCAAATAAATCTTCAATCAATCTAATCTTGGCAGGGTTGTGTCATTCAATCTTCTTGAATCAAGTCATTCTTTAGTTGTCTTCATCTTGCTCTTTTTCTTCACCCAAGGTCAATGGTGGAAACTAGAGCTTCATCACAAAGAAAACAAAGAGAACAACCCAAACCCTCTTTGACAACATCTTCTGTGATTTCTAAAACATTTCATCAACCATATGACACAATGAAATTTTTAGAAGATGCTCTTGGAAATCTTCACCTGAAAGGTGGCTATGTCACCCCTCCTACATTAATCCATGCAGGTCATCAAGCAACCCCACATCAATCAATCCTTGGTAGTCCTCATAACAACACCATGTCTTAAGGAGGAGGAAACCAAGGATCCCAAGGACATCAATCTCAACATGGTGTGGATCAAGAGCCCACACCTTCTAAAATTTCCCAATATCAAAATGATGATAATTTCAAGGGAATGATGAAACACTTCTTGCATGAAGAAAAAGAGGCATATTTCCTAGACCTAGCTCAACAAGGAGCCAAACTTCCTCCAAACTTTAATGTTGAAGATATCATTACTCAAGAGGAAGAAACTCCCATCACAACCATGATGAAACAAATGCATTCTATGCAAGTCAAGTTAAACAAGTTAGAAAAAGAGAAGGAACCTAAGGAGTTTTCTATGGAGGCTCTATGTCCTTTTCCATTCAATAAAGACTTGTACATGCCACCACTCCCAAAAAGAGTGGAGATGCCTAAATATGATAAGTATGATAGAAACTCTAATCACCAAGATCATGTCAGAGAATTTTGTACTCAATCTATGGAGTTCATGCACAAACCAACCTACCTAATGTGTGTTTTCCCTTGATCTCTGGGAGGGTCAGCCATTCATTGGTTCTCTAAGATGCCTCCTACTATAAAAACATTTGAGGAGTTGATCAAATTGTTATATCAACAATACTCCTACAACATCTAGCATCCAGTTACCATGATCGATATCTATAATCTGAAATAAAACTTAGGAGAACCCTTCCTGAATTTTCTCAAATGGTGGAGGAAGAAGTTTTCACTCTATGCTTGACCCATTCTAGAAACTAAAAAGCTAGAAATCTTCATCAATAACCTATTTCTAGAAATCAATTACCATTTGCAAATGCAAAATCATACATCCTTTGATAAAATGGTAGAGAATGCTATCAAAATTGAAAGGGTTCTTGTTCAAAAAGGAGATATATCACTTTATAAGGACAACAAGTATGAATATGGTTCTAGTTCCAACAACAAAGACAAAAGAAAATTCTAGAACAAGAACAAGAATGTTGTAACAGATGGCATTGTTAATCATGTCAATGTCCCATCAAAGGCGCCAGCATTCAATCTCACCATGGGCACTGAAGCCATAAAAGCTTCTAAACAGAAAGCATCTAACCCATCTCAAAAGTTGAAAGACTATAAACCATGGGTTACAACACCAAAGCCCGAGTTCACTCCTTTGGGTGAGTCCTTAGAATCTGCCATGAAAACTTTGTTGGCAAATAAAATCATCTCATTGCCTAAGATAAAACTGTTTGATCCTGAGCCTAAACCAAAATGGTGGAAAGAGACCGATTTCTATGACTTCCATCAAAACAAGGGTCATAAAACCAATAGCTGCATACGCTTGAAGAATCTCATATAAGACAAAATTGATAATGGAGAAATTGTAATTGATAGTCACAAAACCAATAATGATCATACGGCATTCACAAAACCCTTTACGAAACATGGTCAAGGAGATTCATCTTCTCAGCCTAACATGGGTGCTAAAGTCAATTATGCTTACTCTGGAAACAATGCTATCATAAATATGGTAGAACCATGCCTATCTGAACATTGTAATGTCATCACAATTGTATGAAAAGATAGAGATAATCAATCAGCAAATGTAGTTACTCGACCACAAGCTTAGGCTAATCTACAAGGACAAAACTCAGGTTCATCAAATGCCTCTAAGGTGCCTTTCAATATTTCATCTTCTTCTAAACAGAGGGCTGCCTCAAAATCATCGAATCCTAAAGACACAAGATCAACATCATACAATATATTCTAACAACTCTAGCATACCAATGAAAAAATATCCATGTTTGAGTTACTTCAGATATCTCCTACTCATAGAGCCATTCTGGATAAAGCTTTGCTCGATTCCAATGTTCTTGACAATCTTGATCTAGATAGACTCTAGAATATGGATGGTCATCTAACATCACCTCAGTATATCTCCTTTTTAGAGGAAGATGATAACTCATTAATTAATTTGCATAACCAGCCCTTGCACATTGAAGTCTTGATCCAAAACCATCGTGTCAAACGCGTGTTGATAGATGGAGGTGCTAGTCTAAACATTTGTTCCTACAAATTGATCACACAATTGGAATTATCAAAAGATGCTATTGATCCAAAAAAGAAGATAACCATAAAAGCATATGATGAGCAAGAAAGATCTTCTAAGGGAACAATTGTCTTACCTATCAGAATGGGACCTGTTATCAAAGACATCACTTGTCAAGATCTAGATCTTCCATTGGCTTACAATGTTCTTCTAGGGAGGCCTTGGATACATGAAATGCAAGCTATTCCATCAACATACCATCAATGTGTGAAGTTTCCTTATGATGGAGTAGCGATTACAATTCCAGCTGACATATCCACATCTTGCAATGCCTTGAAAGAAAGTGCTGACAAATTTATCCCACATAATAGAGAATCTTTCACCAAGCAAACAAACATTGCCTCTACATCCAAGATGGAGGACATTGCAAAAGAGGTCAAAATTAAGGACACAGGTATGGGAGAATACACAATGGAACCCATCTTATCTCTCACATCTCTCTCGTTGTCCCCAAAATCTTATGGACAACCTTTAGACAAGGTGAAACCCACAGCTAAAGAATCCCAAGTCATATTCAATGGGATTTTTATCATAGAAAAAGTGTCTAAGCAAGAATCTAATGAAGAAGAAATTGTGCTTGCATGGTTGTACAAAGATGAGTCTCAATCCTAGACAGTTTAGAAATGTGACTCTAAAACACCCAAAATCCCTGTCAAATCTTATGGACCATGTCATAAACTCATGTCTAAAATGGGATACACTGGAAAAGGACCTCTAGGAACAAGGGGAAAAGGCATTATCAAACCAATTGAAAACTATGGGAGGATGAATAAAGATACTACAGGTCTAGGATATCATAAAAAGCCTTTTCATCTTAGCAAAAACTCTCCACATGTCTTAGAATAGATTGAACCATCAACAATGATTCAGCTAAAGGAAGGAGCACAACAATCTGATAGTGATGATTCAGACACTATTGAAGAGCTTATTCCTTATGAGTGTTTGCCTAAAGAAATACTAGACCTCCTTAAAGATGAAGAGAAACCTAAGGAGAATATCAATTTAGTAGATGCACATGAACCTACTACAAAACAAAAGACAGTTGCACCATAAGAACTAGCTGATCTTAAAGAAAATCAAGCAACAAAAGAAGAGGAACATAGTAACTATTCTAAGATAGAAACCCATGAGTATAAATTCAAATCAGACTTAGAAGGAAACCCTTCTTGGGGTATTCATCCAGACTGTATACATGTTCTCAGATTTCCCAGAGGTCTAGATGAAGAATTAGAAGATGAATCAAATGATTATGAATGGGGAGTTATTCTTGAAGAAGATGAACTTATCACTGAGAAACATGTTGATTTGATTCACCAATATTCACCTAAATCTGACGTAGGTCTAGAGTGAAATGATGAACTTAACAATTCAGATCCACCTATTGTTGAAGAGGAATCCAATAATGACATTGAGACTATTCATGAATTGAACATTCTGAGTAGTAACATCACCCTCAAATTTGAGAGTCAAGTTAGAACCAATGATGACAACACCATATGAGTGAACATGGTTTCCCAATCCTTCCCTACATTGACTATCCAACATCCTAAACTTCTTGACCAAACCTCTACTGATCCGAGCCAAGATATCTATACCTTTCCAAATGACTATGCCCTTGCTTGCTACCTCAATGTAGTGGAACCTATGACAACTTCCATTAGTGAATCGAGCATTAGCATGAAAGATTCAAACATCAAATATCTTAGTCAAAAGAATAAGAATAAAAATAAAAATAAAATAAATTCTAAGGGTGAAAACCACTATGTGGCAGTCTTAGAACCTAAAATAGTAAAAATAAAAGACATATCCGAAGGTGAAAACCTCTTTGAGGTGCCTAAGGATGAGATATTTGATGTCTTTCTAATTCATTTACAAGACAAATCTTGAGTATTGATAGAGCCCACTCAATCTATCAACTTAGGTACAGTAGAAGAACCACAATTGATTCATGTAGCACAATCCTTATCAAAGGAAGAGAAACAAGCATTCATTACTTTCTTCACAAAAAAGAAAATCAACTTTGCATGGAAATATTCAGATATGCCTGGACTATATCCTGATCTTATAATGCACCATTTATCTATAGCTCCAGGGGTCAAACCTATTAAGTAGAAGTTGAGAAAGATGCATCCACATGTTGCACTCTTGGTCAAAGCTAAATTAGAGAAACTATTGAAAGTCGGATTTATCCAAGTTATTGATTATGTTGAATAGATCTCTAACATTATTCTAGTATCAAAACTAGAAAAATATATAAGAGTATGTAGAGATTTTAGAGATATAAACAAAGCATGCCCTAAGGATGATTTTCCATCACCAAACATTGATATGATAGTGGACATGATTGCGGGATTTGAGATGTATTCTTTAATGGATGGTTTCTCTGGATATAACCAAATCAAGATTGCTCCAAAAGATCAAGATAAAACTTATTTCACATGTGCATGGGGTACCTTTTGTTGGAATTTCATGCCTTTTGGCCTTAAGAATGTGGGTGCTACATATCAACGAGCTATGACATCTATTTTTCATGATATGATGCATCGAACTATGGAAGATTATGTTGATGACACCTTGGCTAAATCTATGATAAGATCAGAGCATTTGAATGATTTGACCAAAATACTAGATCGAATGGAGAATTTTATGTATACTAATAAAAGTATCTTCATAGAATTAGGGTTAATCATCAACAATAAGTGAAATAATAACTAAATAAAACCATAATTGAGAAACTATTTAACAAAATCAATGACTAATTGAGCATCCTATGGCTCTCTAACTAAGATGTTAATGAATGAGCTCTCAGCAAGCTCTCACTAATGACAGTCCTAGTATGAGAATGATAGAGATAAAACAATATGCTAAAGATAACAATTATCAAGATGAATGCTAAATTCCTCTTAAATGCCTTTCTAAACTCAAATTGCAAGAGGTTTGATGCAATTCTCAGATAGGTGGTTGATAATAATGAAGGATTTTAGCCTTCCTTTTATAGATTTTCCAATGGTAGGGGGTGTAGTTGTGTTTGATCATGGTTGAGTTGGGGTTAAGTCTTTGGTTCCACCCTTTGAAGACAAAGCAAAGTTTGTGTCCTCAAAGCTTGGGACAAGTAGAGAAGATCAATGGACAAGATTCTCTTTCACTTTGAGTGATTGAGATTGAATTTGGCTTGATCCATGTGAATGCCTTTCCTTTATTCTCATTGGTTGATTGATTTTCCTCTCTTTTTGGGTTGTTGAGAGTAAATAGAATTTATTAATTGATTTAAATGAATTTGTTTAGCCATGTACCCCTTGAATGGGTTGAATTTAATTTAATCCAAGACTATACAATTAATTGATTTAATTATATTTTGATTTGATTTCACTTGATTAAAGTGCTCTCAATTTTGATTTTGATTGAATTAAGACTTGATTTTCATTTTGATTGGCCAATTATGTATTGTGATTCAATTGATTCAATTATGTCCTTGATTTGCCTTGATTTCACTTGATTTACTTTGAATTATCATTAAATTGTCTTTGTCCATTTTTAGGTGATTACAAATGCCCCTCTTTGAGTTGACGTGCGAAGCATGTCGATTCAAAGAATACTCTAATCTGGCTTGATGATATGTCCTAATTCATTGATGGTTGATCTCTGATGTTATTTGATGTCTTTCAATGGTTGATCTCTGATGTTATTTGATGTCTTTCGATGGTCGATCTCAATTTTAGATATGAGGTTGATGTAGATATGATTGATATGAAACTCTCTTGATATGGTTCTTTGATGATCATTCTGATATGATGGTCATTCTGATGATGAATCTTTATATGGTGTTTGATTTGATATGATGATATGAAACTCTCTTGATGATTTGATATGATGCCCCTTTCGTTTGATTACGAAAAAAATTTTGATAAAATCTTTCATTTTGATTTGATGATCGGTCCCTTGATTTTCGATGATATTACTGTTGATGATATTTCTAGTGGTATGCCCCCTTGGGAAATGAATCAAAATGATTGTGGCTGATTTGTTTGAGATTGGGAAATTTTGATTTGTTTCCCGATATAGAAATTTGAAAATGCCCCGATCATGAGAGAATTTGATGATAAAAGATGTGATTGATAAGCTGTTGATGCTCTAGATAAGTTGATGATGGTTTGGTATCATTTGATGTCAGTCAGAATCACTTGGTTGATGTTGATGTTGATGTCAATCTGATAGGATAAGTTGATGGGTTGATATTTCACTCTCAAGATCTAGAGAGACAAAGCAATGATTTTCCTTCCTCGCGATATAGAGTTAGGAGTTTTGATGCGCTCATGATGAGAAAATGGATGATAGGACAACCTGATTGACATTAGATGATCAATTGGATGATTTGACTTATTGATATTTGATACATGATTAGATGATACATAATGATGGATTGATAGAAGAGAAGGTGATGAACAAGATTAGGTTCCCCCTATTTGATTAGTCTGATTGATTTTTGATGATGTCCTTGAGGAAGCATGAATCATTTTGATGGATCAAACATTTGATACTATATCTTGATGGCATTGATGTACATTTGATGATCAGATTAAACATGATTTTTGATGATGGATACTTCAGGCATTGATGATGTTGATCAAGACTTTGATTATATTAATGGAGATTTGATGATGTTGATCTCAAAACATTTCATGATGTACCATTGATGATATCATTAATCATTTGATGTATCTTGATTTGGTCTTTTGATGATGATAACTCTACCCCCTTGAGATTTCCTCTTGCAATTTAAGCTAAGAAAGGCCAAACAATATATACAATGCATCTAATCTAAGATTTATGCAGCTAACTGTCATTATTCAAGATTTTGGAAGCTTATTTTCATCATTGAGATTTTGGAACATGAAATTGGTACAACCCTCACTGGTTCAACCATGATGATATGAATACCTCTTTCCTCAAATTTTAACAATTGTAAGTAAATAGAAAAAGAATTGTTCCCTTTCATATACAAATGTCCTCGATGATTCTTTGATGATCATGTCATTAGACGGATTCGCATACTACTATGAATCAACATTGCAAGCACTCAAGAAGCAATCAAGATAATATCATGTCTTCATCATCACTCTTCTAGTCAAACATCATTGATTTGCTAGAAGACCTGATTTCAAAAATTTAGTAATACTTTGAACATTTTTTCTTTTGTTTGTAGATCCATATTTCAAAAACTTCATCCACTTTGATCCTTAGTTATGTTTAAGCTTTGTAAATTTTGATCTGATTTTTCAAATTTTTTTGTTGTTTAAATCAAGTATTTGGATGTTTGAAATGTGATATTGATCAATAAGTTCAAGTGTAGCAATTATCTAATTTTGATGCAATTATTTTGAGCCAACTAATGTTTTCTTTACAAAAGCTCATTGAATTTGGACTGGTGCCCCCAGTTTGATTTAGCAAAGATCATGCTTTGTTGGGCAATGCAACTTTTGAGTGTTTACTTAAGATTTGCAAATTTATTTTTTTTAGATTTTAGAAGATTTTCAATTTTTTGGATTTTTAGAGATTTTATTTTTTTTTTGGATTTTTGAGATTTTTGTTTTTTTTTTTTAGAGATTTCTTTTTTTTTAATTTCTTTTATTTTTCACTTGGATCAAGATCAATGGATCAATGTGGATAGGATCACACAATCACAATAAAGGGGTGGTGAAGGCTATGAGTGAATGGTTTGGGATTTTGGGAAGGCTTCTTAGAAATAATGAAGGTGGTTTTATGATGAGAAAGATCATGATAAGGTAGTGTGAATGCAACCAGTGAATAGGCTAATGGATAGGATAACTTATGTCAAGATACTTAATGCTCATAAATATGTTCAACCTTGTCAAGATCAAAGGTGAAAGTTGAAGTACGGATGCAAGTGAGATAAATGGTAGAAAGATGGAGGATATGATGGATGAAACTTGCCCCCAAGTGTAGAGTGCAAGAGAGAGGAATTACACATGACGCCTGTTTGCTAGGTTTTCATCATGGTATTTGTTCAAGATGCCACAAGAAGTGGTTTTCACCATAGGATGGATTTCTTTTCTTTTCTTTTTCTTTTTCTTTTTCTTTTTTTTTTCTTTTTTTCTCTTTTTTCTCTTTTTGGATGGACTCAAGCCTTATGCTCTTTGGATACTCCTTGAAAAAGTATGATATGAAGATCCAAGACTTTTGAAAGGTATGCTCAAAGATGTTGATATGGTGATGGAAAGGTGATATGGTGGATAAGGTAGAGGGTGGCTAAAGATTTATGCAATGGATTGGATAATGGAAATGGAAGGATAATGAATGAGAGGATAATGAGTCTTTCCATGTGTGGGTGTGAAAAAGGGAATGGAAGGATAATGAATAGGAGGATAATAAGTATTATCAAGATCAACATCGATACACACCTTGAAGGGTATTGGAATAATGGAGGAAAATGGGTGAAATAGCTTGGGATTTTGATGTAAGAGAGGATATGGATCTTGGGACACAAGGACTCAAAATGGATGGACAAGATGGAATGTGTTTGGGAGAATGTGAAGTGGAAGCCTTTGGAAGCTTGAATGTCAAATTTCATTTCTCTTTTGTGTGTAAGTCCTTCAAAAGTGACTTAGGAATCTACACTTTCTTTGATTTGTCTTTCCTTTTAGATGCTTTAGAATTCATTTCTTCAATGAGGAGTTTAGCAACCCACATTTTCTTTGATTTTTATTTTTGCTTGATGGACCTTTGTGGTCTCTTTAATATTTATTTTTTTCTTTCGTTCACAAGTTGATTATATTGGACATGGTGCCCGTCAAACATAAGTGGATTCTTAATTTTTTGATTTTTATGTTGCACATCCAAACTTCTTCCAAAGGACTTGGGATTGGTGGATGAATAAGGTTGATATGGATGGTTCATATGGATGGGTTCATATGGATGATTGACATGGATGGGTTTTTGGTTTCTCAAGTATGTATGTCTTTGTTGATCTTGATAGGGTGTAGGGTAAGTGAATTGTGGGATAGGGATGGTAGGAAAGGTTGATGGAGAAATGTAAGGGCCCAATATGGATGGAAGATATGAAGGTTTTAACTTTGGGATGTAGGGACCAAGGATGGATTTGGAGGATGTAGAAGGAATATGCTTATGCACAAATGGAGGTAAATGGGATGTGGGAGGGATATCAACATCTTTATTTTGAATCTTTTGTATTTATCTTTGTACCAATAGGCTTATATGTAGCTTTGATAGGAGTGACTTTAATAGGAGCAGTTGAAGCTTGAGATAGATATGGAGGCGTATGGAAAGTGGATGTTGGGGTACTTTGATCTTGACAAGAATCTTTTGATAGCCTAGGAATAATACTTTTCTTTTGATTTTCACTAAGTTCATTACAGATGGAAAGTATATCTTGATCTTGCTTAAGAGATGGGTACGATATAGGAGGTGAAGGAATATGGGGTGTTTGAGATGAAAGGATATTTTCTTGAAATAAATGGAAGGGTATGAAGGGTTCATCATGGGATTCTTGGGATATAGGACTTTGGTCAACTATAGGATAAGGAGGGATAATATCTTGATCTTGATCCTTAATAAGACTTGTTTCTTTGCAATTTTGATTAGTCTCTTGACATGGAGACACTTCTAAGGACAATGTAGGAGTTTGGATTTTCATATGGGATTCTTGAAGGGATGATGGATGTTCATTTTTAATAGGTACAATAGGCATTGTAGCACATAAAGGCTTGGAGTCTATAACCTTTGAAGCATGGAAGAAGTTTGTAGCAAGATGTAGGTTAGCTTGGATCTCTTTTAGAGGTAGCCCTTAGTCATTATGAAAACTATTTGGATCTTTGTTTGATGAAGGAATATTGGATAGCTTTGCTTCTATATGAAATGGAGGAATGGTGGAATAGGTGAAAGCTATAAGAGGACCACTACTAGATATGTCTTCATAAGTTTGATCTTGCTTGAGAGTAGTATCTTTATTAGATGATTCATTAGGATTTTCAATTTCAATTATGTCATCATCAATAAGATTTTGGATTTTATGTTTCAACTCCATGCAATCTGAAGTTTCATGCTCATTATGTCTATGATATGCACAATAGTTACTCAAAAATATAAAACCACATAAAGTGATATGAGGCAACGTGATGAGATCATTTTCAAGGAGTTTTTCCAAAGTTGATTCGTGTGAAATTCCCAAAGGAGTAAATGATCTATCCCAAGGATATTTGGATGTTTTTGTATTTCTCAAATAGTTGTCATATGATGAATATTGCTGAGATGGGACTAATTCATCTTGATTTCCTTGCTCAAAGATTAGATTCTCTTGTATTTTGAAATAGGTTCTTCATCAAATATTGGTTTATCATTAGGATATTCTTGATCAAATATAGGATTTTCATGATATTCATTTTTATCAAATTTTGAATTATCAAAGATATGATGTTCATGTTGTTTTTCTTGATCATAGAGGTAAGGAAACAATGTTCTTAATGATAATTGGTTGGGTAATGTTTCCATTTCTTTTTCCATTTGTTGAATTCTTATGAATAGAATATTCTTTTGAATCTTTATTGTTAATTGATTTTTGGATCTTAATGGATATTTTCTTTTTGTAATCAAAGATCGTTAAGCACAACACAATGATTTTATCAATTAACACAAGAAATTCTTCCAAGAAAACTACGTAAGGTCAAATTTGGCTTTTAAAATGGCTCTAACGAGGTAGGCTTGCTAATTGACCAAGGATTTAGTATGGATTTCGTTCAAATAGACTTTAATCTCTCATCCCCCAAGTATGTTAAGGGGCTTCCCACATGCACCGAGGTACGATTTTGTGCAATCCGTGAGGACTACTAGAGGAAGGTTGAAAATTTTAAAATACGTTTGTCACACACCCCATTAAGGATGCATTCATTTCATTTTAGAGTGGGTTGGGTCCCCATGGAAAAAAGTGAGCATATCCCACTTTGGGTTGTCCCTCTCACCAGCCTCATTAAGGAAAACTCGGGAGGCAAGCCCAACTAAAGTTATAGGATGGTATTCTCTATAGGACGTTATTTTTAGTTTCTTTTTTGCATGAAAAAAAGAAAAAAAAAATTTAGCACTTTTTAACAAATAGAGTTAACAAGGTTCAATTTCCAACCCACTAGCTAATGAGAATCGAGTATTGCTGCTCTTTTCTACAAACAAGGGGTTTTGATTAAGTGTTTGGTTTATTCCTTTAAGCTATCCAAATTACTAGATTTTGAGAGGACAATGCCACAATTTAAGCACGCAAATCACCAAGTTTTAAGGCTTACCTCTCCTTGTAGCTAACAAAAGTTAGGGGCATTTTTGAGTTATCTACATGATTTTATGCTTACCTTGGCTATAGTTCCTTTCCAATGTGTTGTCAAAGCTTTGCCTTCTTGATTAAATTTGCTTTTTGGCTTCTAAACTTTTTGATGCCTGCTCATTTACAGTCAAAACATACAAATAGAGAGTTAGATGAATGAATTTATCAATCTGAAAGCAAATTAAGACAAAAAAATGAAAATGACATTGTCCAACAAATACGCGATATCAAATTGTTTGTAGGCGTAACTTTACTGTCAGTAAGTGACACTTAAAAGTGACATAGGTGACACAAAAAGTTACACAAGCAGAAACAATTTACTATTAAGTGCAACTAATATTTAAAAGTGTGTAAACTGATCAAGTCAAAGTGACACTTTAACAATAATAAGTGTAAGATATATGATACTAGGCATGACTTTTTTCGTAAAGTGCTTCACAAAGCTCAGTCACAAGCGACAACAGATTATTGATAGGTGACACTTCTCAACTCACAAGCATGACTCTTTGACACAAAGGCAGTATAGCTTTATCGAACAGGCATGATTATTTTGATTACAGGTAACAAGAAAGAATGTCAGACAGAACAGAAGGTATCGACTAGGTGCAAATGTTCAACAAATAAGCATTGACACAGAGATTGTAAGCGCCATCTGAATGACTGTAGGCATGATTTGACCTGTTTCCTACAAAAATTCCACAGAAAATAGAAAAAACAAGCATACAAAAGATTATCCAAATGATAAAATTGATAAAATGAGGCTTACGGCCCCACGGTGGGCTTCATTTTGTATACTAATAAAAGTATCTTCATAGAATTAGGGTTAATCATCAACAATAAGTGAAATAATAAATACAACCATAATTGAGAAACTGTTTAACAAAATCAATGACTAATTGAGCATCCTATGGCTCTCTAACTAAGATGTTAATGAATGAGCTCTCAACAAGCTCTCACTAATGACAGTCCTAGTATGAGAATGATAGAGATAAAACAATATGCTAAAGATAACAATTATCAAGATGAATGCTAAATTGCTCTTAAATGCCTTTCTAAACTCAAATTGTAAGAGGTTTGATGCAATTCTCAGATAGGTGGTTGATAATAATGAAGGATTTTAGCCTTCCTTTTATAGATTTTCCAATGGTAGGGGGTGTAGTTGTGTTTGATCATGGTTAAGTTGGGGTTAAGTCTTTGGTTCCACCCTTTGAAGACAAAGCAAAGTTTGTGTCCTCAAAGCTTGGGACAAGTAGAGAAGATCAATGGACAAGATTCTCTTTCACTTTGAGTGATTGAGATTGAATTTGGCTTGATCCATGTGAATGCCTTTCCTTTATTCTCATTGGTTGATTGATTTTCCTCTCTTTTTGGGTTGTTGAGAGTAAATAGAATTTATTAATTGATTTAAATGAATTTGTTTAGCCATGTACCCCTTGAATGGGTTGACTTTAATTTAATCCAAGACTATACAATTAATTGATTTAATTGTATTTTTATTTGATTTCACTTGATTAAAGTGCTCTCAATTTTGATTTTGATTGAATTAAGACTTGATTTTCATTTTGATTGGCTAATTATGCATTGTGATTCAATTGATTCAATTATGTCCTTGATTTGCCTTGATTTCACTTGATTTACTTTGAATTATCATTAAATTGTCTTTGTCCATTTTTAGGTGATTACAAATGCCCCTCTTTGAGTTGACATGATTACAGTTTAGTCTCAGACTGAATCCTAAGAAGTGTGCTTTTGGTGTCACTTCTAGAAAGCTCCTAGGCTACATTGTTTCAAAGAAAGGAATTGAAGTAGATCCAGCAAAGGTCAAAGCTATCATGGAGATGCAACCTCCTAAGAATATTAGTCAAATGAGAACATTACAAGGAAGGGTACAATCTATCAGATGCTTCATATCTCAAATAGTGGACATATCACAACCTTTCACAAAAAAATTACATAAAGGTGTGACTTTTGCATGGAACGAGGAATGTGAAAATAACTTCAACCATATCAAGCAATATTTGGTGAACCCTCCTATTTTGATGCCTCCTATTCAAGGGAAGCCATTGATCCTATATGTCTCCACCATAAATACATCACTGGGGGCATTAGTAATTACTAGCACAACATGATGAGAATAAGAAAGAAAGAGAAATTTACTACATCAGCAGAACATTGGTAGCTTATGAGAAGAACTATTCAATGATTAAGAAAGCTTATCTAGTTGTGATATTTTCATCACAGAAACTAACACACTACATGTTAGATCATACAATGCAATTGGTAGCTAAGATTGATCCACTAAAGTACCTACTAAGAAAAGCTTCCCTCACAGGTAGATTAGCTAAATGGATGATGCTATTGAGTGAATTTGACATAGAATATGTTGAAAGGAAAGCTATCAAAGGCCAAGTCATTGTAGATCAGTTGGCTAAAGCACCAATGTTTGATGATACACCATTACAGATAGAATTTCTTGACTCGTCCATGATGCACATATCTTCTAGGACTTGGTGTCTTTTCTTTGATCAATCTTACACACAGAATGGATCTGGAGCAAGCATATTATTCATAACACCACAAGGTTACTCAATACCTAAAGCATTTAGAATAAAGTTTCCTTGCACAAACAATATTATTGAATATGAAGCTCTCCTTAATGGTGTGAAGATAGCAATTGAGTGGCAAGTGACGGAGTTACACATTCATGGAGATTCACAGCTAGTCATACACCAAGTCAATGATGTGTAACAAACCAAAGATGAGAAGTTGGTTCCATTCAAATGCATGGTAGATGACTTAAAGAAATACTTCATATCTATCATGTTTGAACATATTCCCAGAATGGAGAACAAGGTTGTGGATGCTATGGAAATGCTATCATCTCTACTATAGCAGCCTGAACATGAGCTATGATATGAGTTCCTGGTAGAATCACTATCATATCCTGCATATGATTCCCCTAAAACCCGCATGATCTGCACTATTGTTGGTCATGATTCTTCCAGATATAAAAACCTTTTCTCCTACCTTCAAGACCAAATCATTCCCAATTCCTTCAATAGCCATGAGAAATTATACCTTATCTAAAACACATCCCGGTATGTCATCATTGGTAATGATCTGTACAAATGAGGTCTAGATGGTACACTTCTTAGGTGTTTAGAATGTGAAGAGTCTCAATGTGCATTAGATGAATTCCACAATGGTATATGTGGATCACATTCCAATGGTTTAACACTAGCTCGAAAACTTATTAGGACTGGGTACTATTGGCTTGAAATGGAAAAAGAGGCTATCAAGTATGCTAAGAACTATAAAAAGTGTCAAGTACATGGAAAATTGATTCATGCACCAGGGAGAGATCTTATTCCCTTTACTACATAATGGCCTTTTCAAAAATGGGCCTTTGATCTAATAGGGGCTATTTATCCAAATTATTCTAATGGACATACTCATATCATTACAACTACAGACTATTTCACAAAATGGGTAGAAGTAGTCCCTTTGACTCAAGCAACTAGCAAGAAAATCTCTATGTTCATTCTGAACTACATCATATGTCGGTATGGAATCCCACACTCTATAGTCATAGATGATGGTGTCTAATTAAAGAAAAAGGATCTTGATTCCTTATGCTCAAAATTCAAGATAACACAACATTGGTCATCTATCTACTATCCCCAAGGGAATGGACAAGCAGAGGCATCTAACAAGAATTCGTTGAAGATCCTACATCGCACAGTTAATAAAATAGGAAGACTGGCATCTCATGATCAATCCATCTCTTTGGGCCTACAGAACAAGTATCAGAACACTGACTGGGGCTACTCCATTCACTTTAGTTTATGGGTCTAAAGTGGTACTACCTATTGAGGTTGAAATCCCATCACTAAGAATTAGAATGCATGGTCTAGTAACTAATGATGACTACAGAGTGTCTAGGTTACAAGAACTTGAACTACTAGATCAGCATAGACAAGAAGCATATGATCATCTTAGAGTATATAATAAAAGAATGTCTAGAGGCTTCAACAAGAAATTCAGACATAGAGAATTTCAGGTTGGCAATCTAGTCTTGAGAGAGAACCCTAAAAATCAATCACATAGAGAATGCAAGGGGAAGTTTGAACCCAACTGGCTAGGTCCCTTTGTTATCACTGCTAATTTTGGCTCTGTAGCCTATCAACTCCCATCAACTAAAGGAGAACAGCTCTGAGAACCAATCAACGTTCTCCATCTAAAGAAATTCTATGCCTAAGGCATTCAGTCTTTGCAAAATGTCCTTAAAAAAAATTTGAAAAATCTGAAAAAGTCCTGAAAAAATGAATATCCTAGTGAAAACCTAGCAATAGGCACCTTGATGTATCACAAAAAAATCAAAAAAAGTACAAAAGTACAAAAAAAATTAAAAAATTAAAAATACAAAAAAATGAGAAAAAGAAAAAGTGCCTTGGTGAAAACCTGGAAACAGGCGCCTTGGTAGCAAAAATAGAATCTCTACCAAGATGGTGAAAACATGGCAAATGGGTGTCGCTTGTTCAAAATGCTCCATCTATCAGTGTAATCTTGGTCTTTCCCAACTTTTAGTCCTACTTTAGTTTGTACATATCTCCTAGTTTGTTTTCGCATTTCTATTTTCAGTAAAGTCAGTCTGTACACCAATCAACAAATGCATATGTATCCTATCAATGTTCAAACTTGGGGACAATCAATGTCATATCTTATGGTCTCCAATATACCTCAGATGAGTCATGTCCAGTCAAGTTCCTTCCAAAGCTACATCTGAGTCTGTCTGTCTGTCTCCTTACCAAAAAGGATTTTGCAATCAAACACAAACAAACATCAACACGAACGAAAACAATCTTTGTTGCGTGCTTTAATATTCTTTGTATGCTTACTGATTCACATTGATATTTTTGTGTATCATGTCCTTTAGAGCTCTTTTATGATGTCCTTTATGGGATTTAGAGAGTGATGACTAGAGAAAAAATATTTTCTTTGTCTTCTGCTTGTATGCGAAAATCTAACAACTTTGGAAATTCTGGATTGAAATGGTGTCTGTCTGTAAGAGCCTCCATCTCACATTGGATGGCCATGAGTACCTTGACCATTGATACCTGGAAATTTCAAGGGAGTTTTATCTAACTATTATATTTTTGAGTGATTTCTTACTCCTACTGTGAAACACGATCTTACCCAAGGATGTGAATGATAAAGGGTCACTGCAAGTAATTCACAACAGGTTCAAAATGATCTCTTGACTACTTGATGTGTTTGTTCTGCAAGGTGTATTCAGGTCATCACAACATTTATGTTCTGATGCTTATACAAATTGTTATATCAAAATGGACATGATATTCAGGTCATCCTGGCTTTTGTGCCTTGATGCTTATATCTAAATCTAACATAATAAAACAAAAATCAATATTCATATGTCTATGGTTGTCTAACTAGTGGGCATTGTATTGATTTATCCAGTTACCTAATAAAATGTTCAGTGATGAAAAAGACTGACACATGATCAGTGACTAAGTTCTAGGTCCTAGGTCTGCATTTCATTTTGCACTTTGCATGGTTGTATTTATCTCACGATTTCAATTCGGCTCGATGCTTGATAATTCTCCAAAACTATGCTAAACATATCATAAGGACTGAGTATCGCACAAAGGTCTTCTTAAAAAATCACCAAGCAAGCACCCCTAGCTAATTTCAACATTTTGAATCCATTTTCGGGATCAAAATCAAAATCTGAGATTATTAATATTTTTAAAATCATGATTTAAAATTTTCAAACCCAGGACGGCCGACTGCTTGCATAATCAACCTTCTAAAAATCAAAAGAATCCAGAATTCAACTTAACTGATTATCTAACATCAAACTATTCAAATTTCAACTTGGTCAACCATGGTCAACTCATGGTCAAACCTAGTCAAACTTGGTCTCCAAGACCTCTAAATGATGTAGAATGCGTTCCCAGACATGTACAACCAATTCTACAATCGATTAACATGCTTCTAATCATTCAAACACTGGCTTTTCTTTCCATATTTTGATTTTCATCTCGAAGGGGGCATGGTATTGCACATCAATCAAATCTATCAAATCAAATCTTTCTTTCAGTAATCAAGACAATAACCACATCTAGTTGTTGATTCATCAGAAGTCCTCATCGCTTGGGGCACATCACTTGGGGCATATCAGGTTCATCAAGATCCATATCAAACTGGTCTTCTCTTAATCTTGTAAATTGTATCACCTCTTCATAACCATCGATTCAATTGTGTTATTTCCTTGGTTCTTCATAACTGAAGGGTTCAAATTTGGCATCCTTTCGATTCCTTTAGACAATCAGTTCTGGAATAAAGACAGTCACTTCTTCATAATCATAGGTTTAGAATTAGGCATTTTGGCACTTCTTCTTCATCACTGGTTCATTTTTGATATAGTTAGCATCATCTTGATTCTTTGGTCAATTAGGACCTAAATCGCCAATATCTTCAAATCTATCAATCGATTTATGTCTCAGAATTGGTTAATCTTTCAGGATCAATTTTTCCACCACATAATTGAGTCCTCATCATCATCAAAAACATATTAATCTTTGAACCACTATGCTTTGCACAGTAATTCAAAGAGGGGCAAAATGTAATACCCTAAAATGGGCTATAGGTTCATTAACTTCCTACATCGATAAATCGATTGAAATCGACACAAAAGTCCTAACAAAAGGCACATCTACACATCAGTTTATCAAAACCCTAATTGATTTTATCCTAATTCTGCATCGGGGAATATTCCCTAAATATTCCTAATTTATCATAATTATCCTGATTAAATATTATTTGGTGATAAATCATCTTTATCCTAAGTTTGATTAATTGAATATGCTGAATATTTAATTAATTAGATTAATACTACCACTTAATTATTTAATTGGAATTAATTCTATTTATTCCTAATTAATATTATTTTTATTTGATAATAAATCAAATTTGCTCTTCTTTTTTTTTTTTAATATACTTAGCTTTTTTGATAAAAAATGATGGCTCTTCTTTTTTCAGCATCTCGCATCTGCACTATAGAATCATTGGATTCTCAAATTAATTTTTTCACCAAAACTAAGTATGGCTTGAAGCAAAGGGATGGCATTAATACATCTCGATGTAGGGATGATCAGGCATTATAGAATGTTGAGTTTGTGAATCCGGCCCTTCGACACAGGGATGATCGAGCATTACAGCAATCTTCCCCTAGAATCACTTCTAGGGCACCACCATGGGAGTTGCATAATCATGCTCAAGACTTGTCTTGGTTACCAGCACACAATCAAAATGCTAGGAGGGCTAAAAAACATTTCATGAAATATAGAACGGAGTATTTCTCTCATAATCATGTGCCCTTCGTCCTACCTCTTAACAATAAGTTTGATAAACTCAGTGCAGAAAATGCAACTCTATATTCACCACCCCATAAGCGCTTATCAAGTTCAAACGAGAATACTTTCAATCATATTGTAGTGCGGCATGGTCATAGCCCTAACAACAAGAAGATGATTCATAAAAGAAAACATGGCAATCAAGATGCGAAGCCTTACACACCCCTACAGCGTAGTTATAAAGGTATGTATGAAAAATCTCACTCATATCCAAATAATAAACCCTCGGGAGATCTTTTTAAACCTAGTATTAATTTTCACCAACACGCAATAGTTCAAAATAGCTTAGTTTATTCCCCTCCTCACAGGCGAGCTAATATCATTAGGAAAAGCCATTGTGAATTGGAAGATACAATGCGGCATAATAACATAATAACAAGCCCTAATCAAGTAAACTTTGAAATTGAAACTACTAATCTAGATTTTAAGGATGGTTGCATAGAAAGAATATAGAATGCCTGTGCAAGATCAGGGTTAATATGCAGATGGAATGGAGTCAGAGCCTCAATCTATGATATTGCAACTTGGTTGAAATCTTAGTGGCATAAAAAGGTAGTTGTCTCAATTCTTGCTAAATATTTCATTTATTTGGATTTTAGTAATAAAGCACTTAAAGAGAAAATACTATCAGAAGGTTTCCCTAAATTTAGAAGTATATTTTTTACTGTTCTTGACTGGATTCCCCTTTTCAACCCTGAAAAGCTCACAGACTTTAAGGTGGACAAAGTTGTCCTCCTTAAGAACCTTCCCCTAGAATGCACTTGGCAGGAAATGCTTAGAAAAATAGGCAATCAGATTGGAAATTTTATTGGGACAGTTCAAAATGAGTATAATCAAGCAGAAAAAATAATTATAGTTAAAATGAATATACATCAAAAAATAATCCCTCCTATCAAACTATGCTTTAAATCAAGTTCGGTGGTTATCAATCCCACCATTGTTGAAGACTACATAGAGGAGTTGGAAGAAACCTCAACATGCTCTACAGCACATCAGATATCCTTAATTATCATATGAAGAATACGGGCATTAAGGTAGATTTCCTTGAAGATAAGGGAGGGTTTGTTATCAGCAATAATAATGGCAAGAATGTGGAAAGGATTCCCTTTATTCCTCAGCACAATAACCCTCAAACTAGCTCCTTGGCCATAGGAGCTATAAGAGACGATCAGAATATGATCAAAAAGGTGAAACATAGTCTTAGCAGAGTACCTATTTCTGTACAAAGGGAGGATGTGGCAACACTCAGTCAACCAAATCTCAATAAAGAAGTTGCTCATGGTACAATCAAATCTAGCAACACTATTCATAGTACAAAGGTGAGGCTAAGTAATCCTATAGAAAATGAATATACCTCCTCTATCTTAAAAAATGATAAGAAACAAGATATAGCTTTTAATTTGAGTAAAGTGGTGAATGAGAAAACATCCACTCAAAATACAATAGATGTAGATACTAATATAAGAAATCATGATGAAGAAGCTGTGACAGATACTGAGGATGAAGAACAGAAATATGAAAGAGAGGTTAATGAAATAGTGAAATACTTAGGTGAAGAAATTACTGATGAACTTATGGATAGACTTATTGATGAAATCCATGTCAAGGAGGAACTTACCCTACAAAGGAATCTTTTAATAAAATATATTAAGGAATCCAGGACAGATAAATCAAAAGAATCCAGTGAACATCAGAAGGGAACAGAGCATCTAGATGCCAAAATCTTTTCCAATTCTCTCCCTATAGAATTAGAAGATATCAATGAGAAATTTGAATCTAGCCTCAAAAACATCATAAAGGATTGTGGAAAAGATATTAGAGAACATATAGGGATTAACAAGAATTCTAAGGAAGCTAGAATGAACGATCTGGTAGTAAATCAGCAAGGCAACAATCCTTAGAATGAATCCATCCTCTCTATATCATTGCCCATAGAACTTGAATCCCTTATTAAAGAAATGGGTACCAACATAGACAATATCTTAGAAGATTATGGAAAAGACATTATAGATCAAGAAGACTCTCTTATCAATTCAGGGAATGAAAAGGAAGAATATGAACAGAACACCAATACAAAGTTTCCACCCTCATGCAATGATATAACAGAGATGGAACAAGAATATATTAGATGTATGAATGGGATAACAAATGAGGATAGGTAGTTAGGTATTGCAATGAATAGGGAAGGTCTCTTATGTCCAAATATCATTAAGACTAAGAAAAAAAGAGGTAGGAAATCCATTATTGAACTAAGAAATATTGTTGGCAATGCTGAAAATCAACAAAAATTATTTGATGTTCTGAATGTTGGGAAGGGGAAGAGCCTTCCCCAAGGGAAATGAAAATTACAACCTGGAATGTTAGGGGCATAAATGCCCCTAACAAACAAATATTAGTTAGAAGTTTTCTTAATGCATTTGAATCTGAAATCATAATATTACAAGAAACTAAATTAAATAAGGAAGAAAGTTTAAAATTCAGTCTTAAACTAGGCATTTGGAAATTAGAGATAGTCTTATCCTCAGGAGATTCTGGTGGTTTGGCTACCTTATGGGATCCCAGGAAAACAACAGTTGAGTTAATATCTAAAAGTAGTAATTGGATGCTATTAGATGTCAATAGTTTAAGGTCAAAATTAAAATTTAAACTCATTAATATTTATGGACCTGTACAGAATATAGAAAAAAGAAAAGTATGGCTAGAGCTACAAAACCATCTATTATCTAATTCTGAAGATATTCACATATTAGGAGGTGATTTTAATGCAATATTGGATATTAAAGAAAAATTTGGTGGCTCATAGTACATCTCACAGTCACAAAAAGACTTTAATCAATGGGTCCTGGATAATAATTTAACAAATATTAACACCAACAATGGAGTGTATACGTGGAACAATAGAAGATCAGGTTTCAACTATATTGCAGAAAGATTAGATAGATTTATGATTAGCGGAGATATAGGCGACTTTAATAATCTTATTAGTGCAGAAGTCCTTCCCAATGCAGGATCTGATCATTTCCCAGTTAGGTTATCTATTACGGAAAATTGTAAACCATCTAGAAATCCTTTCAAATTTGAATTCATGTGGTTCCAAGATGAGGAATTTATGATGTTATTAGAGCAATGGTGGAAACAAATAAGAGTCTCTGGATCTAAGATGTATTGCCTAGTAGCTAAATTAAAGATCATCAAGCATAAGATCTTAGATTGGAACAAAAAAAAATTTAATAATATTTTTGAACAGAAAATCCAAATTGAGCATGATATAGAATGCCTTAATAAATTAGTCATAGAACAAGGGATGAATGAAAGTAGTTATATTTAAGAAAAAGAACTAATGGTGAAACATAATGAGATCCTATTAAAAGAAGAAATATTCTGGAAACAGAAATCCAGAGAGACATGGCTAAAAGAAGGAGACTGCAATACAAAAAAAATTCATAATAGTACCAATAATAAGAGAAATATAAACAGAATCTCGAATATCCAAGATAAAAATGGTCATCTCATTAATGATCCTAAACTTATTTCAAAACAATTCATCCAATATTATCACTCCCTTCTTAACAATCAGGAGGCTATTGACCTCGAAGCACAAAATAAAATGTTGAAGGCTATTCCAAAATTAGTATCGAATGCAGACAATAAATGGATTAATAGTAAATTCACTTTAGAAGAAGTTAAATCAGCCCTATTTCAGCTTCACCCAAAAAAAGCTCCAGGACTAGATGGTTTTTAGGCAGGTTTCTTCCAAAAATGTTGGCATTTTATTGGAGAAGAGATATGGCAAGCAGTTGAATCCACAAGGAACTCTGGTTCACTATTAATAGAAATCAATAACACCTTTTTTGCACTTATCCCTAAGAAGAATGAGTATACGTAGCCAGGGGACTTTCATCACATCTCTCTTTGTAACACCATTTACAAAATCCTATCCAAATGTTTAGCTAATAGACTTAAAACCTTTCTGCCAACAATTATCTTAGAAGAACAGACTGGTTTTGTCCCCAATAGATCAATCCTAGATGGTATTATTATAGCACAAGAAATACTTCATACAGCTCAATATAATAAAGAACCTTGTATGCTTATTAAAATTGATATTCAAAAAGCCTATGATAAAGTAGATTGGAGGTTTTTATGTAAATGCTTGGAAGCATTCAGTTTCTCAAAATAATGGATTAATTTAATTTTTAGTTGTATCTCCACACCCAAGATATCACTTCTCATTAATGGCACCTCTGAAGGTTTCTTTGAAATATCTCATGGTATTAGACAGGGAGATCCACTCTCTCCATTTTTATGTCATCATGGCCGAAGCTTTAGGCAAAGTTATAACCAAGGCCCATCTAGAAGGTAAAATCTTAGGAATACAAGTAACAGAACATGTCTCGAACATAACTCACCAACAATTTGTTGATGATACTATACTCCCGAGAGCATCTAGCTGTAAAGAAGCTAAGGCATTCAAAGAAGTTCTAGATATTTATATGAAAGCATCAAGACAACAAGTGAACCCTAGTAAATCTGAAATTTTTTTCATCAATACTTCTCCAAATATAGCTAGAAATATTTGCAAAATTTTGGGTTATAAAATAGGCAAGTTTCCCTGTAAATATCTTGGGATCCCCTTGGACAAGGGTTTAAATAGTTCTAAGCTTTGGCAACAAGTACTTTCCAAAATTCAAAATAAAAAAGGCACATGGAAAGGTAAATGGCTTACTAAATCTGGTAAAGCCACAATGATTAAATCTGTATTGACTGCTATCCCCACTTATCATATGTCGATACTCCCTCTTCCAGTCAATGTCAAAGAAAGTTTAGACAAACTCCTTAGGGATTTTTATTGGCAAGGCCCAACTAAGGAAAAAAAGTTAGCACTTATAAAGTGGGAGAACCTATGTAAACCTATTTCTCAGGGTGGACTAGGTTTTAAAAATCTACAATGGCAAAATGAAGCTTTAGGAGCCAAATTAATTTGGAGATTATTTAAAGAATCAAACAATAAGTGGGCCACAATATTATTACACAAATATATCCTAGATGTGGATCCCATCAACATTTTTAGATTGAGATCACATGTTAAAGGCTCTCGTATTTTGAATTTCATTAAAGAATCTAGAGGAGTTATTAATAGCTTACTTATGTGGGATATAGGTAGAGGGGACAAGGCCCTTTTTTGGGAGGACTCATGGGGTGGCTTCACACCCCTCATTAAGATGGGTTTTTCACATAGTTTTATCGAAGGGTGCAAAAATTTTAAAGGAATATATCTAAAAGATTATATCACTAATGAAGAGGACTTAGTGTGGAAATCAATCATTGATATACCAATAGAGTATAAAGAAAGACAAAAACTCATTAATATCCTTAAAGATAGAATATTTAGTGTTAAAAATAGATCAGACAATCTGATTTGGGTTGGCTCAAACAATGGAGTATATAATGTGAAGGATGGATACAAAAATATTGTGTAGAAACATAATATGGATACTCTAGATATCCCCCTGAATCTCTATTGGAATAAGGCATGCCTTCCAAAGGTAGGAATCTTTCTATGGGTAGCATTACAAAAAATAATTCTTACTTTAGATAGACTTAGAAAGATAGGGTTTGAAGGTCCATCAAGATGTCCCTTATGTGAATGTCAAGAAGAGAATGTCAACCATTTGCTCTTAAATTGCACTTATACCCAAAACTGTTGGAAATGGCTTTGTGAATGCTTAAACTAGAACTCAACCATGCCCTTTGACTTGGTAGACCACCTTAAAGCATGGCCTGGCCTCTATAAGGATAGTTTGTACAAAGATATATAGACAATCTCCCCTTCTATTCTAACATGGGAAATTTGGAAAGAACAAAACAGAAGGATATTTACTAATCAAAATCTTGACTGGAAGTCAATAGTTAACAAAATAGAAGTCTCAATTGTAGAAGTAATCAATAGTAAACTCTGAGATAAAATTAGTTATGAAAACTCCTTTAAAAATTGGGATAATAACATCAGATTCAAATGGCCTAAATTAGCAATCCCACCTTTATACGGTAGGGGAGGAATCAAATCAAAATCAGATAGAAGTACTTGTACATGGACACCTCCTAGTGAAGGGTGGTATAAACTAAATTTTGATGGAACCTCCCGGGGCAATCCAGGTATAGTAGGTATTGGTGGGGTTATTCACAATTGGAATAAGGAAATAATTTCCAAATATGCCCGACCCATCAAACCCACAACTAATAATATGGCAGAATGCAAGGCAACTCTAGAAGGACTTAAAATATGTAAACAACTTGGTATCTCCAAACTAGTTATTGAAGTTGATTCTCAAATAATTATCAATGCAATCAGAACTAGATTGACTCCAAATTGGAAACTTAACTCAAAAATTGAAGATATTAGTACAATTTTGGATACTATACCCCTATATGAAATTAGGCATGTCTATAGAGAAGGTAATTCAGTTGCGGACCAACTTGCAAACTAGGGAACCAATGGTGAAACCGTATAGGATTAAGTGAATCTATATCCCCCCCTTAATCTAGCACTTATTAATATGTTTTTTAAAGATAGCCATCTAATACCTTAGCATTTATCTTTTACCTATTTCTGAAGATACTGATTAGATAATCCGCAGATTGATGATGCTTAGAATGGAAGCATGTAAACTTTAATTAAATAACTAACGTTTCATAGAATAGAATACCTTCTAGTTAAATAGAATTGTGAATTCAAGATGACTCTGATCAAATAAATCAAGTAAATCAATGACTGCTAGTTAAAACTTAATTTTCACATTATAATAGTCATCTCCACATGTACTTATAGTCTCCACATATACTTATTATCTCAATCTATCATGGCCCATACCATGGAAAAATTGCCTTACTCTGAAAGGATAAATTCATAATTACATATTAGAAAGTAGTTCTCATCTAACAATAGTAGGCTTTTATATTGCTTTCCTGTCTTTTGATACCAAATTTTAGTTTAGAGACAAGATTATTTTATTCTTTAAGAAATGTTTCTATATTCATTCCATCTGTCTCTTATTTCATTAGGTTTCATATGGATTAATTTAAGGAGGTATATCTTGGACTTAGCTTTAACCCATCTTTTCCTATAATAGAAAACCTTATCCTCTATTAGGTCGATGATAGAATCTTATTTTTAAATTCTTAAATTTTAAACCTATCTGTTATTAATATTGTTTCTCTTAGGGATGTCCCATTTGGGTTCTCTCATTTATATAGCAGGTGTCCAAAAATACTTAGAGTTATCTTCTAATGATGACAAACCTCTGGCTATATCTGATATACTATATATCAATTCAATAATCATTAACTTGAGGAACTACTAGATATTGCCTTATACTTCCACTGATCTCTAATTGAGGAGGTCTAATAATGATGAATTGAGGGATCATGCAGGGAGCTTCCACTTAAAAAGAAATCCGAACCTTCTCGAGGGATATGAAGATAAGCAACAGAGATGTTATAATTAGAACCTTATACTCTATTTTCCTTCAAACTCATTTCCTGGTAGTTTCAAAGAAATCAAAATGAATTTTAATCATGAGAGTTATACTTTCGATCATTACAGTTTAAACTACTCCCTAAGGTTGTCATCAGGCCAAATTGGTATTAATTTTCTATGAGCATTATAACATGCCCATTAGAATCCATAGGAAGATGTAATGATCATCCTTATAGTTGTGTTGTAGATTGTCCACCCAGGTGTCATCATTAGATGTTTATAGGTAAATTGTGTAGTCTTTAAAACATTATCGACTATTCTTACTTGGCTTGAAACAAATTCCCTTTAAAGAGTAATGATGTTTTGATAGAACTTTGGAATAGTCATTATATCTATCGAGATGGTATAAACATAAGCTAAAAATGATGTATGAAAATACAGAAGGGTAATCATGGCAGTTATTGATTGATCAGATCCCTCTCGATATCCTCTTTATAACAACCCTTAGCAGACTCAAATTTTTTACCTGCGCAAATTTCACCAACCTCTAGGTCCTGTCCAAACCATGGAGTCAAGATTGCTCACCTTTTATACCAAAGGAAATAGAGCTATGGCTTTTAGAGGGCATATCCTCCTTGAGCGGTGGAACCAGATCTTGAACCCTTTGCCAAACTCATCTAGAAGAGCAATAGAGAAGGCTATGGGTCATCAGTACTTTGATAATGCATATACTTTCTGAACCAATGGGGAGATTATTGGACAATTCATAGCAATCTCAACCTTCACAAGAAAGACTAAAAATGATATAATTCAGATAGCAAAGGAAATCTTCAATGAAGAACACCTTAGTGGGCTGGAAAAAATGGTAAACTGTGTGGATAATCAGCTAACTATCCCATACCCCGAGGTTACGATGAATAATGAGATGTCTAATTTAGAGCAAATCCCATAGTCTCAGCGCATACCCATGCTTACTTTCAAAGATGAAGGCAAGTTTGATAATCACTGGCTGAAGATGCTGAGAAATCTAGATTTTCTCTTCAATGAGGTCTTGTCTGAGGAGATGGACATGAAGTGGCTCCTCAACTACTGGCGGAGTGAGGGTTTTGATAAACCAAAAGAAATAGACCAAGTTGAGCTAGCCAACCTACATATCATGGCCCCAGAGGTTACAAGGTGTACTCGATGCTCAAGGAAGGAGGCGGGTGAGGTGGAATGCATTGTTGTGATGGTTAAAAAGGAGAATATATGGAGTTGTGGCATAGTCCAGAAAGATGGAGATAAATGATCAATAGCACCAAGTGTCTCTTTTTGAGGAGTATAGTATACTAGCTAAACATTATATGCTAATTTTACTGAGACACATCAACATCAGTCCTACTTATATTTTATGTCATTATAGCTTGTATGTATTAGTTTCTTATGACTATGTACACAAACTTATGGAAAAACTCAAGGATTAATAGTGATGTGATATAGCTTTATGTATATTTATGTTTGGATAGGTTTGTATATTAATACTAGATACAATCTTGGCCCCCTTTTTTTTCAAGAATGCAGAGTAGGGATAGAAGGTTGTTGCCCTACCTAGTTGACCCAAGCTCTTTCTCTTAGACATTAAACTGCAACAGCATTTTAATATTTTACAAAATAGTAATCTTATCTGTGATAAGTTACCTATTATATGGAAAATTCTATTAGTCAAATCATTATGGTATTCCTGTAAATCTTTAACATTTATATATAAAAAAGGCATTCATTAGGATTTAGTTCTTTACATAGTATAGCTGGAAATTACATTATGGTTCTATAGACATACAGTCTTTTGGATACTTTTTATATAAGAACTTATCTAATATAGATGTTTTCTTACTAGCAGTTGTCTTTCTGCTCAAATTATTAATTTCATTTACTAAGCAAGCATAGTGTAATCATTTGGGTAAATACTGACAGACACTTCCTTAAACAATGAATGATCTTTAGTTATATCAGCTCCCTTTACCTATACGCTCCCATATTGATACCAGAAATGATTGAGTTTCTTAAGACTCAAAGTAATATATTATAAAGCCTAACTCTTCGCCTTCCCTTTAGTAGCTTAAGTGATATCCTTTAGAGAGGAGATTTCCAAACGAGCAGGGGTACTCAATGGGCAAACCGTAGAAAAATTCATGCCTATATTTAACCCAGGCTTTTTATAACAATTCTCCTTATAAACCTGGCATTACACTAGTACTATAGGTTAATATCGAAACCCCAATGGAGCTCATATGTAGCAAGGGCCAACTTACATTTGAAGGAATGCTGATGACTAAGCATGTTAAAAAGGTTCTAAGAAATAAGCATGACCTCATTATTAGAGCCACTCTCAGGATTTTAGGCCCAAAATTCATCAACATTAAGGACAAACAAAGGGTCCTTACCAGTATTAATTCTATGTTTGTAGCCATTTTAATATATTGGGGTGTCCATAAGTAGGATATAAGTAAACTTTGCAGTAAGATCTTCAAAAGAAGATTCATTGGTAACCTAGACATAATTTTACAAAACATTAAACAGGATCTTACTCACATTGGGGTAGGGCATCTTGATCCAATACTTTCTCCTCCACCCCTGCCTCTCATTATTACTTAGAACACGGAGGCCTTCGAGGATAGAGAAGGTGTCTTGAGAAGAAACATTACCCTCCTTTTGAACTACCTACACATTCAAGGTCCCGAGAAGGAGAGCTGGTTTTACGAATATTGGAACCAAGATGAAGTAGGGTTCACAAACATGGAGTGTCTCTCAAACTTTGAGATGGGAAATCTACTTAATGTATGGCTAGAAGAAGGCAAGGACCACGTACTTAGACCTCTTGATGTCCCCAGATCAGATCATTAAGACAGTGAATAAAGTAATTATCATATTAATCCCTTATTGATATCATCTAAGACCACTGATTACATTGATCTACAGAGCCTAGAATTATAGGAGTCTAAGGCTATGCAATTAGTAGAGAAAGCAAGATCTTAATGTCAACAAAAGTGCAGATTATGAAAGTATAAGTTTCTCATAAATTAGATCTGACTTAGTCTATTTTCAATAAGCATGCTTACAACTCCCCTTATGGTTTCAATAATATGGAGTTTATTTTTAATAGAAAAATTTCTTGAGTTAGAAATACCTTTCTCATTAATCTAATCAATACACTTGACATATATTTATACATAGTTCAAGATTTGAGTATATTGAAATGTTCTTCTCATAGTAAGGTTGTGTATAATATAAGATCCATACTCAAAGAGTAGAATGTATGAAACTGATGTTATACCCCTTCTCATTTTTTCTTCAAATCATTAGCTTTAGTTTGGTTATAATTAGATCTTCTTCTTGACATATGTAGAGGATGGTTTAATATTAAACTCTTGATAAGCACAGTAAGATGGATTCATCAATTTGCTTAAGTAGGCCTTATCGGTCATTTTCTAAGGACAATAGTAAGGCTTAGAATATCAGTACTAAACCTCATATGATAAATCAAACTCTTTGTCTAGTTCTTCCATTCTATTTTATTTTAATGAAGTATGGAGTATTATATGTTTATGTTCCCTCTAAGGTTTGAAGTATGGTGATTATATTAATCCTTTTTGTCCTCTAACTGTATGAATACACCACTCAAATCCAAAATAACTAGCATATCCTAGACTCATTGGACTATTTAGAGTATTGTTATAAAGATGGTATTTACAACAATGTATGTCGATAGCACTCTCTAGAGTTTTTTTTCAGGTAATAAGGACGCAACCGTAAATCTCTTTGTTGAAACAGGTATCGTAGGTAGAGATATAAGTATCCTATTTCTAGTAGCTAATTTATTTCTCTTTATATAAATTTTCTGAAGCTCAGTTTATCAAATATTATATGGATATGCTAACAAGGATAGAAGGTAGATCTTTGTATTGTCAGGATCAAGAACCTCCTTTCGGAAGCTCCTCTCAGCTAGAATAATAAGGAAGGCATCCCTATGACAAAAGCTAAGAGTACTAATAACACAAGGAATGCTGACTAAGCATGGTCAAATTTTTAGGTTTTAAGCTGATAATAAGCTTCCACATCTTGTACTAAGGTTGTTCAAATTTTTAGGTATTAGATCTTGGTGGGTATGCCCACCAAATTTTTTTGTATTAGACTCCGAACTACGGTCCCAAGCAAGGTTGGAGGTTTTCTCAACCCCGCTCTTTCCTACCAGTGCCTGCATAAAGCGAGGTTTCTTTATGTATCTTAGTTTTAAAGATTAATAAATATTTTGGCTTTGGCCTTTTACCGATCAAAATAAATAAATAAATAAATCAAATTGTCAAATTTAATTATATAGTTTTGAATAAAAGTTTGATTAAATAATTGATTAACCCATAAATCATTTATTTTAAATTTAAAATCAGTTAAGTTGAGAATAAGTCACTTTATTTTTAAATTAATTCAAGATTATCTATGCACATTCAAAGAGCAGTTAAACTTTAAATCAGAAAATCAATTCAAGTTGTTATCTTTTGGAAACTCACAATCTATTTTGAGTTAAAAGCTAATCTAAACTTCTGATTTGAGTCAAAAAGTTGTTTTTGCATGATTTTATGAGTTAATTAATTTTGATTTATTGATAACTCAAAAATCAACCTAAGTTTATCAAGAGTGATTTATGGCTTTTCTCAATGCATCCTCAAGCCCTGGATTTCTATAAAATCAAGACTCAGCTCTTCACAAGATCATCTCTCAAATTTGTACAATTACTCTGGCAAAATTGCATTTGAAGAATCAAGCTTTTTCGAATAGACGATTGTTGAGATCTTTCATTGTTTTTCTTAGCTTTGCATCCATTTTCATATCAATTCATATCATTGTTAGAATAATCTGCATATCAATTTCATACATTCTAGATTAGATTCATACAGTTTTACATCATAATTGCATCAAAATCCAAAAAAAAAATAGATTAATCTGCATTCATATGACATTGCTTTCATCATTCAAATCCTTTGTTTAGGTGTTGCATTATCATTGATCTCAGTCTAAATCTGAGAATGCCATACTCGCACCTACTAGAAGGCAGTAAATCGTCTGGTTAGCTAGTTTCATTTATATTACAGATTTCTAATTTTGCTAACCTCTAATGTTTTACTGAAGTGTTGTGTCCACAGCTAGGTACAATTTTCACACACACAATATTAACCAAATTGTCAAAGTTCACATGTGTTGGTGTAATTAATTATTCCTAATTACACTTTACTTAATCTTACTTAGGTTAATGCATTGCATAGTAGTTTGTGATTGAGACACCTACGAGTGTGCACATCTATTAAGCACATGGTGTAGGAGAAATTTCACTTTTGGTGTGATAGTTTTCATCACATACCTCATTGTGTGTGAGATCCACCTTTCGTGCTCTTATCACATTATCATCCTAATCCAATGCACATACTTTATTGCATATTGGAGGATGATCCACATTTGGTGGACATGTGATTACACCTAGCATAGGTGATAGCTTATCAGCTCCTTATCATTCTCTCATATCACCTTTCCTATATAAGGAGGCCTATTATGTAATCATTTCATTAATTGGTGAATATCATTAATTCATTGGATCTATTCAATCCATCCTTGCATTCATATTTTCTCTCTTGTGTATTTCTTCAACCTCTTGATCTTGGTTCAATATTTGCTATTTGCAAATTCTTACATGGTATCAGAGCCATTGGAGCATTTAGATCAGCCAATTTGAAGAGAGCTTGATGCAAGCTTTGAAGGTCCAAATCTCAGATCTGGAAACCAGCGTGCGATAGAGGCATCTTGGAGCAAATCTAACCTCACCATTGTGTCCAAGAGGCTATTTCAGGTAAAATCGACTATAAACTCGCTCATATTCGGCAAAAGTCCAATCCGAGGCAAAAAAAAATTTGCAAATCGGACCGTACGGCCTGATCTGCATCTCTGCGTGAATATTCTATCACCAACGCGCATTGAGGTGATGTCACTCACACTCAAGCTTCAAAGTGTGTAGCAACAAAGCCCAGCTCGCTTGTTTGGAATGTATGCAGGCCCTTTGCATATAAAAATGGTCCAAAGACCTTTTACCCACTGCATGTGGGATTAAACCTATGGCCACCACTCCTTCAAAGCGCCCACCACCGCTGCGCTCACATCAACCGGTGGCTCCACCAGAAGTGGGCCACTGCTCCTCCCTCCATTGGGCATTGCAGCTCCACCCCGGCCAAATCCACAACGCCGCTTCTCCTCCGACTGCGGCCTCCGCGCTGAGACTCCCCGCCTAGCTCCACTGTCGAGACGCCTCTCCTCTGTAGAGCTTCCGTGGCCTCCGCCGGTCCACAAAGCTGCCACCCCCCAGGTCCTCTAGCCCCGCCGCCCATGCGGCCAAATCCTGCCCTGTCATCACTCTCTAACACGCAGACAGCCAACAGGGTGCCACCTCAGCTGGTGACAACCAATCAGACAGCACCACGCGGCTGGCCCCATCAATGCCACGGACTAGTGAAAACCTGCCACATGGCCACATAGACACGTCACCCTACACGTCAGCGACCGTACAGATCTGTACAGCTGGACAACTTAGCAGACACATCAGCAAAGGGGGTTGGATTTTTTGCTTACATCACCACTTCTATATGCTAAATTTGACAGTAGTTTAGCCGTCATAGTAGGCAAAATTGGGTCTTTTTTTACAGTCGTATGACCATCAAATTTAACCCCGTGAATTGATGACATTAGCAAGGTTTGGAAATTCTCAGCCTTCACCATTTGCATTTTGGATTTGACAATCTAACTTTGAGAGGCCATAACTTGGTCATCCGGGCTCCAAATCGGGTGCAAATTTTTTTTAAATTGGGTAGTATTTCTTGAATTTTCCAGTGGTGGTGTTGATTTTGTGTTTTGGTGGCCACATTCGTTAGAAATTACAGATTTTGTTGACTGTTCCTGTCTATTCTTGATTTCTTCAACTTCCCGAGCTTCATTTGGGCACATACGGTAACATTTTGAGGTGAAATTTTTTTTGAAAGTGTATGATTTTTTGTCTACTTTCCAGATCTGCAATTAGATTTGAGTGATTTTGGGTATACATATCACTTTCAACAATAGGCCATTTTGGGGCTATATTTGCACTTGGTTAATCCTTGGATTTTAGTTTTCTGATTTGCATCAATCATTTGAAGAAGTTATCAGTAGTTATCAGTCATTATTTAGTTGCAATATGGATAATTCAAAGGTTAAAATCCTCACTCCATATAACTACCATGAATGGAAAGTTTCTTTAAGTGATCATTTTTTGAGTCTTGGATTGCTTAGAATGACTCTTGGGTAGGATCAAGAACCTCAAACAGGTGCTATAGAAAGGCAAAAGTGGTTTGATCGAAGGGATAAAGCACTTGGCTCTCTTAGATCATCCATCTCTCGTGACTTGCACTTTCATATTGCATCTTGCACACATCCTCATGATGCTTGGATCACATTGGAAGGACTCTTTGGTAAACCTAAGGGCCCGTTTGGACCATGGCATACGGAATGTCGGATATGGTCAATTCTGGAATATGTTGCAAATTCGGAATATCCATATTCTCAAAATGATATCCGGAATATGTGTTTGACCCGTTTGGACCACCTGGAAGATGACTGAGAAGATCTATTTTCCGCGTTTGGCTGCGCATTTTGGAATTGGAATATTGACTGGATGAGAATTTATTTTATTAATTTATTTGTAACAATTTGTGATTTTTTCAAATGTTATGATGTTTTTCATATTTTTTGGTATTTTTGAATATTTATTTTATTTTTTCAATAAAATATTATTATAATATTTTATTTATTTTTGAATACTTATTTTATTTTATTTTATTTGTATGCGATTTTGAATATTTATAATATTTTGAAATAAAATTATGTTTATAAGTTTATAAAAATTGTAACATTTTGTATAACTTTTTTATAAAATTTATAGACCCAAACAAAATTTATTATAATATTTTATTTTATTTTTGAATACTTATTTTATTTTATTTTATTTGTATGCGATTTTGAATATTTATAATATTTTGAAATAAAATTATGTTTATGAGTTTATAAAAATTGTAACATTTTGTATAACTTTTTAATAAAATTTATAGACCCAAAATAAAATATAAAATTTGTATACCCAAAATACACAAATAAAATATAAAATTTGTAAAATTTGTAGACCCAAAATACACAAATTTATAAACAAGTCATTTATTTTATTATTTATTTTTTACAAAATGTTGCCAACCCAGCTCAATAGGAGCACCGGTAGGAAAGAGCCGGGTGGAGAAAACCTCCGGTCTAGCCCGACAAAATCATGCGCTGATATAAAATTTACATAATTTGAATGAGGCATTCCTCATTTTACATAATTTGAATGAGGCATTCCTCATTTTACATAATGCAGATAGTGTTACAACTTGAATGAGGCATTCCTCATTTTACATAATGCAAATACAATGTTATAATTTAGTCTGATGAGTCTTTGACGCTCTGTCATGCCCGAACTCTTGTTTTTGTCTGTAGACACTGCATACATAGAACAAACAACTGCTTTGTGCTTTTGTTAGTACACCAATGAAATACATTCAGTTGCTAACTTTTGTATGAGTTTTAAAAAAAAATCTTATGAATTATTATTACCTTCTATGACCCCCTTTGATTCTTACCTGAATGATCCATGCTTGTCAAGATAAAAACACGACCAATTAAATGAATTTATACATGATATATCTATGTTAATATCAAAATACAAAATTGAATAATTCCTGAGCTCATATCTGTATATTATAATATCAAAATACAAAATTGACTAGTTCCTGAACTCATCTCCGCATATTACAATATCAAAATACAAAACTGAATACTTCTTGAGCTCATCTACGCATATGGTCGCACAAAAGATATGCAATTACAATACAGAGAAGGCATCGTAAAAATATAATTTCATTTGTCCTAGCTTGACAACTATTGCACTCAAATCTTGGATTGTGGATGAGTGGAGATGAGCGGATGTTTGGATTGTGGATGACTGGAGATGGGTGAATAGATGTAGATGGGTTGTCATCGACCCATCTAAAGTACCCACAATCATGATAGCCCTGTGATGCCCAATCTACATTAGTATTGAATACTATTTGCATTACAAACATTAAATATATACACATTACCAACCTTTTTTTTGTTTGGACAACACTAATATTATCGTCCAGGGTTCTCCACTGACCGTGAAATCTTCAACTGGCACTGCCCACCACCACATCGACAACTTGGCACATTGATCAGAACCATTAAAACCGATTTCAATAATGCACCTATATCAACAATCCCAAAATTAAACAATAGCAATAGCAATAAGACACTCAATATTCAGACACTCTGACATGCAACGTAAAATGCATCAAGTCATGAAGCCTAGCATGGACTCTCTGTCAGATAGAGCCATTGTCTTGCATGAAATTAGTCATTCTGTAGACACTGGTCTAGTCTTGTCAACAGACCCAAATAGTTCAAAGATACTCGAACCAATCAGATGCTTTATGGGGTGCATTTTTGTATTGGTGTATAAACATGGAAGATATGTATGGATATCACAAGGGGGACGCATAATAACTGCATATGAACATAGGTGTTCGTATGAGCTGTTACAATTATAACAGACAACTAATACAATTTCTTCTCCACAGTTTTTTTTATTAAAAAAGAGAATGGAATGAGACCTTAAAATTAACTGGTAAGCTGTTGAAGCCAAAAATAAAAGTAGGAAGCATTCCTTAATGAAACTATTCCAGACTGAACTTTCTTGTACACTCATTTGAATTCTTCAGTTCTTGTATGGTATTTAGCATGAAATTCAAGAAAACTATTAACATTTTCAGGAAATAGTAATTCAATATAGCTAAAGATCTATTGGGCTGAAGGGTGCTAGAAACAGCCAGGCAGTTGGTTAAGAACTTAAACTAGACTTGGAAGATAGGTAAATATCTGTTTCATTCAAGTAATTCTGCTGGTGGTTTGATTATCAACAAAATTAGCAAGCATGAGGGTGCAACTTCAGGTCCATAATCATGGATATGCAAGAGTGCTACCTGTGCTTACGTGTACGAAGTTCAGGGACATCATATCCACTGCAACCAATTATCCTTTGAACGAGGGTCACCCTCCTCTTATTCATCCCAACCAATTAACCATTCAATTATCAAGAGGGCCATCAACATTGCGGCATTGCAGCATTATCCTTACATAAGGAAAGAAAATAGTTTTTGACACTATTTCTTGTTTCTTGTTTGTAGATATTTTGAAGATAAAATTCACACTAAAACTGACTCATCTTCTGTTGTAAATTTGCAGTCGATTTTGTTTGGTGATATTCAAAGAAAATAAGATCCAACATGAAAAGAAAAATAAGATAATTTAGGACTATTAATCTTTGATTCCTTAAACTATTCAATCTCGTGTAGAAATCATTCATTCATTCATTTTCTGTTTAACTAGCTCCCGCATCATCAATTGCCTTTTCTAAGCAATACAAAAAGACAGGTCAGAACAGAGAGAACCAAAATCCAGTAGCAACCCTGACTGGTCCTAGCTAGCTTACTATAGAGGAGACCAGTTGAAACTGTCCCTTCTTCAACAAATGAGGGCTGTCACTCTAAAGACAACATGATAATGCAGAGACTACAAATTAATCCAAAGATAATGTAGAGAATACAAATTAATCCATAGCAGAAAACTGGTATCAAAAAGCAACATTTCACAAACATTAGTTTTGATTTTAAATAGAAGACCTAATAAACATCGGTCAACTAAAGTCCAAACTTCAATATCATATACTGGATTCTCTACCCTTCATCCATTGACAAGAACAGTGCAGCTGATTGTGGCTCATGCATTAACTTTTCGTATGCTTCAATTATAGTAGAGTCCTGAAGGCCAGGGATTGCTTTAAGTGCTTTATGCAACTCCGCTGCCTCACTTCTCAAACTAGATGCTTTGTCCACTTTCAAAGGCTGTGCAAGGACTGCTGTAATGCCTGCAGATAGATCTTTGATCGTTTCACAAATCGAATCCAAGGAACCTACCAATGTTCCCCTCCTCCTCTTTGGCCTCCTTGACGATGTTGAAGGGTTATCGTTGCCACTTGCAGTAGATTGGTTCGATATAGGTGTATCAACAGATTCATTACCATCATTATCCAAATCAGCAGCAGTCTCAAAAGAGGCAGGATCCATACCATGATAACTGAAAACATCATCATCAATGAAATCCTCCTCTGTCTCTTGAGCTGTTGCAGCTGCAGTGCCCTCAGCTATGTCATTCCCAACAATAGAGGATAATTCATTATAGTACTGAAATGGCTGCCTCTTATACATTCTGGCATTTTTAAATTCCTTTCTCTGTATCATGGCATAACAATTCAATTCATTATTGGTCCTTCATTATTTAAAAAGATATATTCAACTTAAAAAAAGATTTGAAGACCATTTTACCTTCAACAACTCCTCCCAAACACTATCATCAGCATCCATACTTTGGGTGGTCTCGTTCCAGGCTAAGCCACTTGTATTCCTCAAGTCTTTCATAATTCTATACCCTTGTTTCCAAGTTTTTAGCTTGTTCTTGAAGTTTTCTTTCACTAGGTTCATTTTCATCTCATTATTGAACCTCCTTTCTATGGTTGTCCAAGCCTCTTTCTTGAAACCCCCTTCGGCTTTCTTTCCAAGCTGCACTTGCTCCTGTAGCAAGTCTAGCAACTTGCGTTCCATTTCTTTTGTCCAGAACACCTTCTTGGAAGAAGAAGTTGACTGGACAACTTGAACATCACCATCCATAGACATACCTGATGCACAGACAACATGATAATGTACACTCACTGTAAGGACAGTCACTCTAAAGGCAACATGATAATGTACACTCACTGGAAGGATAGTCACAAATGAGGACAATCACTCTAAAGACAACATGATAATGTACACTCACTGTAAGGACGGTCACAAATGAGGACATCTCACAGTGACTCTCCTCATTTGGGACATCCCTAGACATACCTTATGTAAACATTAAATATAGCAACATTAAACATAACATGACAATATTAAAAATAACATGAGAACATTAAATATAGCAGCATTAAACATAACATGACAATATTAAAAATAACATGAGAACATTAAATATAGCAGCATTAAACATAACATGACAATATTAAAAATAACATGACAACTTTAAATATAGCAGCATTAAACATAACATGACAATATTAAAAATAACATGACAACTTTAAATATAGCAGCACTAAACATAACATGACAATATTAAATATAACATGACAACATTAAATATAGCAGCATTAAACATAACATGACAATATTAAATATAACATGACAACATTAAATATAAAATATAGCAACATTAAATATAAAATATAGCAACATTGAATATAACATGACAATACTAAATATGGCATAACAACTTTTATCAATGTATAGTATCAGTTTGTGAAATTTATGAAATCTGACATTAGTTTAAACACTGCCATAATAGTTATTCAACCAACTAAGATCGGGATCTATAGTCTTCCCACATCCTTCTTGCTATTTCATCTCGAAAATTGGCCCAATCATCTCTTTCACGCTGGCTCAACCCATATGTCTCAAGCACTGGTACATTTATCCCATCACGACCATCTTCCTCTTCAAATTCTACATCAGATGGAAGGCCATCCTCTATCGTAATGAAGTTGTGAAGTATGCAACATGCCAGAACAATATATGTTTGTGTCTTGATTTGATAAGACGTCGCATGCTTCAATATAGGAAAACGCTGCTTCAAAATCCCAAATGTACGCTCTATTACATTCCTAAGCGAGGAGTGACGATGATTAAACAACTCTTCTGGGGTGTTTATTGGGTTTTCTCTTGAAAAATCCTTTAGGTGGTAGTGTGTGCACCGATAAGGCGCGAGAAATCCTGGTACGTTTGGATATCCAGCATCGACCAAATAATATTTACCTAAACAAAACAAAATGTCATTGTCATAACGTTGTCTTATTTTTCGTATGCTTCAATAATATAATCATATTTTACAAACCTGGGGGAACTACCAATGGATCGGCTCTAGATAGAGCCGAAGCTAGAACACGGCTATCTGCAGCAGACCCTTCCCAACCAGCAAGGATGTATTGAAACTTATAATCAAATGAACACACTCCCATAACATTTTGCAACAAGTTGCCTTTTCTATCGCGATATTTAGCTTGCAAGTTGATATCCACAGTGACTGGTATATGGGATCCATCCATTGCTCCCACACAATCCTGTAGTCAAATAAATCATAGGTCTAATCAAACAATAATAGGATTAAAACTCTAAACAAACTTAAACCACTGAGAGATATACCTTGAAGTATGGATCAAAACGGGCCTTCCCAGTAATTTCCCGAGGAGTGTTTGGACTAGGGGGTATAAAATAATCCGAATGGAGCGCCAAGATAGCCCTCAAGACCTTGTGGAAGTATCGGCTTACTGTCTCTCCAGAGTGCCCAAAGTTATGGGCAATCTTACGGTTCCTCAGATTGTGGCCAAGAGTATGGAGGAACATGACTAATTGTTCTTCTAACGTGAGGAATTTTGTATCTTTGATGCTTCCTTTTTGCCTTAGAATATTGGCTAGTTTAAAGAAAGATCGTCTAGTCATGCGTATTTGGTCATGGCAATCCGTCTCATTGGAGTTGATAACATGCTTATAAAAAGGAAATGCATCTCTTGTGCGCTTAGGCATTTTTCGACTACCTTCTTTTATACACTCCCCTATGGCCGCGACAAGGGTGGCAAGAACAACTACAATAACAGGCAGGAGTCTTCTCCTCCTCATAATCTCTCCTTCCATTTCAATATCATCATCATCATCATCAATATCATCAATGAGATCCATTGAATTACCTAAAAATACCAACAAAACAATCACGAAACAACATAAGAAAACACCCAACTATAATGCATAATCAGAGAATAGAGTTGCAAGTTCAGTATACAACATATGTTGACAAGAAAGTACCTTGTGTAATTTCACAAAATGAGAAGTTCTCACAGTGACTGTCCCTTGTGTAATTGCCACTTGAATGAGGACAGTCACTGTAAAGACAACATGATAATGTACAGTTGCAGTGAGTGTACATCATCATGTTGTCTTTAGAGTGACTGTCCTCATTTGTTGACGAAGAAAAGCATTAATGTGGTTGAATAGCAATACATTCAAGTGGCAATTACACAAGGGGCAGTCATTGTGAGATGTCCTCATTTGTGACTGTCCTTACAGTGAGTGTGCATTATCATGTTGTCTTTAGAGTGACTGTCCTCATTTGTTGAAGAAGAAAAGCATTAATGTGGTTGAATAGCAATACATTCAAGTGGCAATTACACAAGGGGCAGTCACTGTGAGATGTCCTCATGTGTGACTGTCCTTGTCACAAATGAGGACATCTCACAGTGACTGTCCCTTGTGTAATTGCCACTTGCATGAGGGCAGTCACTGTAAAGACAACATGATAATGTACACTTGCAATGAGTGTACATTATCATGTTGTGTTTAGAGTGACTGTCCTCATTTGTTGAAGAAGAAAAGCATTAATGTGGTTGAATAGCAATACACTCAAGTTGCAATTACACAAGGGACAGTCACTGTGAGATGTCCTCATGTGTGACTATCCTCATGTGTGACTGTCCTTGTCACAAATGAGGACATATCACAATGATTGTCCCTTGTGTAATTTCCACTTGAATAAGGACAGTCACTGTAAACACAACATGATAATGTACATATCATCTTCCACTTGAAAAGGTGGAATTGGAATATCAGGCCCGCATACCGGTTTCCAAATGCCAATATTGAAATGTCGTCAGGTCCGCACGGGTGTTATTATAATTACTCAAACATAAGTCTTACATTATCTTACAAGTTGCTCATCCCAAATCCACTCTTAGGTTCAAATAGGTTATCCCTTTCACAATCAATTCAGTGTACCCTCCCTCCTATATCAAAATACACATTTACTTTAGTCACATACACACGGGTGTTTTATTCCTCTGGAGCCTATGAGAGCGTGAAGGACTATTAGGTTTGTCCTGGCAATACAAACAAAATGGTATAGACATGGATAATGACTTGGGCGTGATAGATGGTGGGGCTTAAAAGAAGTTTCCATTCTTTCTCCTAGGCTGCCAAGTGGGCCTATTACCTTCCGAGGCTTATCGAACTCACCGCTACATGCTAGTTTGATAAATTTAACTCTGGATAAGCGAGGTCGCAGCTTTTGTGTTTAGCACTAATTCTGCAATTTAATTATTATGACATGATTTGGGTGATGAATGATGATGCCTAGACGTTTGTGTAAATACGCAATTATGGAGCAGAAGCTAACAAGTTGCGCGTGGGATGCAAACCCTGATTATACTCTTATGATTGTGGGTGTGCTAGAAGCATCCAAACTCATTATATTAAAACCCCAATGCTTTGAGGTCTTTGTCAAGAGGCACCACAATGTGTGGCTCAAGGAAAATTAGATAAATCTGTAGGCAAATCTCATGGAAGATTGAATGTAACAAGGCAGAGGAAGGGACTTATGATTATCTTTTTGAGGTCACATGTGGTGGGATATGAACATACAGACAAGGAGATGGAAATGGAGGATTAAATTTAGTGGGATGTGGAAATATATATATATATATATATATATATATATATATATATATATATATATATATATATATATATATATATATATATATATATATATATATATATATATATATATATATATTTATTTATTTATTTATTTATTTATTTATTTACATGTAAAGGTGACTCTGACTTGGTGTTTTATGGAGATGGTGAAGCTTAAGTAAGTTCAGTGTGATGTGATCTGAAATATTGATATGAGTTTGGTGGTTTTTTTTCTATATTAAGGAAGGAGGAGATTGGATGTGGGCATATAAATGCAGATATGGTGAGTGGATGAGTGAGTTGTAAGGTTGTGAGAGAAGCAGCAGTGGCAGACAGTAGTGGCCAAGGAAATGGGCGGTTGATAAAAGTATGAGCAGGAGGAAGAGGAGGAGGAGGAGCCCATTGTTTCCTGCATTACAAAGCACAACCGCATATGTTTTTTAATATTGGCTCCCAAATATTAACTATATAGAGAGAGAGAGGGGGGGGTTGGTGGGAGAGGAAATGAATGAGCTTTATAAACATAGTGTGTGCTCATCGACTTCATTGACAGCATGACACAATTCGTGCAGAATCTTGAAGTCATTCATTTGCAGGCAGTTGAAACATGCCTCGACCCACGCCGAAAAACAAACTTACAGACCCCACCACAGCCACTAAGACCATGGCTGTGCTGGAGATTTTGTCTACGCATTCCACCGACGAGGTTTACTTAGGCCAGGGTTCAAGCAAAGAATGGGTTGATGACAACAGGGTTTCCGTAGCCTTTCAGAAATTTCAGCGGAACCTGTTGGAGATCGAGAAAAACATTATGGCTAGAAATGAAGACCCAAACCTGAAAAACCGATGTGGTGCCGCAATGCTTCCTTACACAATCATGTTTCCAAACACTTCAGATAATACCAAGGCTGGCGGTCTCACCTTTAAACTCGTAACAAATTTTAATTTTTTAAAGGCTGCAAAAAACTTGTCTTAAGCTCAAGAATGGAGTAGTTTTCCTTGTGTGACAGCTTTCTTCTATTTTATTTTGAATGTGATTGCAGATGAAATAAGACACGCCTTGAAGAAATTAAAGTAGAACCAGTAACTATTGGGAGGTTTTGTTGGCAGAAATCCCAAAAGTCTTCAAATTCTAGGATCTACCATATATTGTTGAAAAAAACCCTTATCATTAAACTGCGGCCGATAAGAATGATAAAAACCATAAATACTAACCAGTAACTATTGTTGAAAAAAACCCTTATCAGTAAACTGCGGCCGATAAGAATGATAAAAACCATAAATACTAACCAGTAACTATTGTTGAAAAAAACCCTTATCAGTAAACTGCGGCCGATAAGAATGATAAAAACCATAAATACTAACCAGGTGTTGGCGGCCGAAACGAAGAAGCAAAGGAGGCCGAAACGAAGAAGCACAGAAGACGTTAGGGTTTCACCGTTTCTGATCACGCGGACGAAGCAAATAGCCGTTCGAAGTGATAACGACGGTATAAAAGGCGGACGTCAGAAAACATAAAAATGCCCATGCAGACCCGACGACTTTTTCAAAATTGGCATTCGGAAACCGGCATGCGAGCCCAATATTCCAATTCCACCTTTTCAAGTGGAAGACGGTATGCTCATTTTTTGGGCAAAATTGGCATACCGAAATTCCAATTCCAATCATGCATGTCGACCACAAACAATGAATTCCAAAATCTGAATTCGCAATGCAGGAATAGCGGCCGATATGCCGTGGTCCAAACGGGCCCTAATGGAATTCTCTTGATATACACGCTATCTTAAATTAATTCTGACAAGAGTCACGACACCAACTAAGCAAAAGTTCGTCTTATTAGTCGTAACTGTTGCGTCATCATTTTTTCCCAGTGCCAGCTATTTTTCCCGACGTGAGGCATGTGAAATGTGGTCGGGTTGAAAAAAAGCCTATGTGCTAATTAAATACAATAGTGTAGAGAATCTTGTAATTTATTAGGTATGATTAACAATGAGATTTTAAAAGTTCAACCTCATAGAAGGATAAGGTTCTAAATTATCATGGTCTCCCATCTACGAAGACTTCTCCAAAAACTTCTCAATGCATAGAGTTCCTTTGGCTGTCGTCTCCCAAGTCTTATGATCTATTAATAATGTAGAATTCTTGAGAGGGACATATATTATTGTACGACTGATTTCTTCTCATTGTAATGGTTTAGAGAGAAATTGTCTTTATGTTTATTCTTGTACAACTGAATTATTAGTTTCAAACTTCTATATCATAATAATTTTTGAAAATTATTAAATCATATTAAAGGAGTCTATTCTTGTACAACTGAATTACTAGTTTCAAACTTCTATATCATAATAATTTCTGAAAATTATTAAATCATATTAAAGGAGTCTTTAAGTACTCTTGTCTCCTGTTTTTGAAAATCAACCCTTCTATATCATGATAATTTCTGAAAATTAAATCATATTAAAGGAGTCTTTAAGTACTCTTGTCTCCTGTTTTTGTAAATCAACCCTTCTATATCATGATAATTTCTGAAAATTAAATCATATTAAAAGAGTTTTAAGTACTCATCTCCTATTTTTTGAAATCAACCGTACTAATACTAGTACCAGTACTAATCTTTGATGTCTCCAAGTACCCCGTCTCTTAATAACTACCTATGGTTTTTATCTAATTGAAGTCTTGATGGAAAATCATTACAACCCCCCCTGAATAAACACAATATAAATAGACTGATGAACAAATTGCTTGTGTCACAAAATTCAAAATAAGATAACTAATCTCCCTTGTCTCCATATACGATTACAAAGGATTATATTTGATATTGTCATGCTTCTGATTATTCTTGGGGAGGATACTTAGTATTTTTAAAAGATGGAAAAAAATGTGCTGTAGAATGAAGATATGAAAAATGGATTTCTTAAATAAAAATCTATGATATTATAAAATGTTTCAAATGAATTGTTTAAAACTAATGCCCCTCCCATCTTTTTATTATAAGAATAGATTACAGCAGATTCATCACATTCAGAGAAAAGGAACATAGCAAAAAAAAATGGAAGCAACAAATATGTCAGATGGCCAGCACATTTTCAAGCCAATTCATGAAATTGATTTCCTACTCTGGAGATTATTTGAACTTTGATAAGCTTTTATCAGGTGCTCCGGGCTTTCTTTCTAAATACTTTCAAATTGCTTTGATTTTCTACAACAATGTTACCCAGTTTAGTGTTGTTCAAACTGATAGTGTCAATCGTATGTTTAGTGTGCAAAATATCTTTGACCGTATCATGTATATTTTCTTTTAAATGATCATAGAATCTGGAAACATAATTTTTGTGCTTAAAATCTAAAATACGTTCCCTTTCTTTGACTTACGCAGCTTGAAAAGTATATTGAAATAGACTTATAGCTCCAGTATTTGTTTATAAGCATCTTAAAGGCAGCCATCTTCCACCTTTATAAATTGTAACACTCTATTCCTCAAAACGTTCTATATTATTTTCTCAAGGAAGAGTATATCCCATACCTTCTGTCTACAGAAGGATCTAGTCCCTGTTTTATTGGCTCATCTTAGACTTCTATATGTAACTAGACTTTCTTTTTACTCGAAGAATATTCAAACCATTCTCTAAAAGAAAATTGAGCTGAACAGAAAGATTCTTCAAACGATTTGTAGAAGAGCTATATCTTGAAGCAAGCTTCTTGACAAGATTTCTTTTTTATTATGAATGGATTGGTTTAGCAGCTACTAATAGTTTTGGGGCTAAATTTCCTATACAGTGAAGACGCCATCTTATTGGTATATCTACCAAATTTGGACGACCCTTTTGTAAATGTACTTCTGCATTCAGAGTTTTAGCATTAGAGAGTCCTAAGATCTTTGGGTGATTTCTCATATTATAGAGAACTTGAATATGTAGTGGTGCATACTTGAACTTTACAAATATATAAACCCATAGAGAGAAGAAAATATCCCCCAACTGTCAAGAGATTCATTTTTCACTTCTTGACACGCACTATCTCTAGCAACAGCAATAGTTTTGGATAAAAAGAAAAAACAAACAGAATTTTTGTTAAGTTTGGATAGACTAGACAATTCACATGCATTCTCATATTCTATTTGATGTCTATCGCATAGACAAAGATAAGAAGTAAGCTGAATAGTCTATGGGACACAAGATTCTATATAGACAATAATAACACCAAAATGATAATGCATTCTATTTCTTTGTTAGGAAATCCAAATAATTACTTTGTCTGGAATGTCTTCGTGAGATCATATTCAAATGTTAATTCAACTACTCTCATTCTAGGGGTAACAAATTTGCTTAAAGAAGACTTAAAACTCCAATTATTCAAAATACTAGGCTTCACATCGTTGTATACAAACTCAACTTTTAATATTGGAGGCTTATAAGTAGAGACAACACCTGATATAATTTGTTCTAAGTATCTAAATTAGCTAATTCTTTTGTTTGGAAATCACCTTCTATCGATTGAACTTGCAGATGTTCAAACATGCCTTTGAAAGGTGTTTTATTTAATACTTCCTACGCCATTATGATCTATAGAGGATCTTCTGGATTCTACCTTTACCTTGGATCGTAAACTTGTTACTGCATTAGGCATACTTTATAGGGGATTTTGCATGAAAGTAATACTCAATCCACAAGAGGAGAGTAACAAGCGTCAACAAACAACAATAACAAAAGCAACAAACAAAACAGATGATAAAAGACTCTATCCTAGCTCATATAAGTGATCCCAACAACATAACAATACTTTTATCGTTTCCCAATTATAATAGAATTTTAGCACAACCTTCCTAAACAATAGAATAATCCAAATCCGGTTTGCCTCTGATATAAATAATATTTTTGTCCGTGCATCCACAAAGAGTATGTCGATAAATACAAATTCCTCCTAATAGTATATCCCCTGACATTTGGTGCTTGTATTGTCACCATTGAATGTATTTTCTTGTATAACCATTCCTTTGTAGCGACTATTTTCTACTTAAAAAAACTGCAGAAGTTTGCCAGAGTGAGGATACTAAATATAAATATCTTGGCTTGAGCTCTGGTTGTAGAATTGGTAATGCTGACAAGCCCAATCTAACTTTAGTTCGTTCAGCTACTCTTTCAATTCTGTATTTTCCTTTTCTAAGTTATTTTTGTTGAATTTATCTTCTATTTCTACTATAGCAGTTAAAGATTCGTTTTCTTGTGAGGGTATTCTACAATCAAGTTAATAATTCTTTTCATTTGGATAGAAAATAGTATCATCAAAGATAGGAGGATTAGAAGAGGAATCATCTAAGGCTTCTGATATTTAATCATGATGGCTTTCAGTGCTCAATTTATTTTCATAAGGTGCTAACCAAATGATCAATAGAATATTCAAAATCCCTAAAATATCCTCAAAAGTTTGAAAAGTAAGAAAATTGCTTGTTTGAAGAATGTCAGCCTATCTTTCCCTTGAAAACTTCTCTTATTCTATATGAGCTGTTCATCATTGCAATTGGATAATCATCATCTTCAAAATATGATCTTTTATCTGCTTCTTCAAGGGCTTCAGCTAGGTCAACTAATTGTTCATCATCATTTGTATAAAATTGTCTTGCTATATATCTTGATTATTCCTACTTCAAACATGATATCCTCTCTTGCACTCTTCAAGATGAGCATTTGTCATCCTATAAGTTATTATCCTTGTTACTCTGTCTCTTGTAAGACGTGCTATGAGTTGAACACTCAATTTAGTTGTTTTGCAACCTACTTGATAAGAAAATGTTAAGTTAATCTCAAATATTAAAAAATTATATTGACAATTTGTCACATTGTGTTCAACTAAGTTACAAAAATCCTTATAAAACAATTTGCTATAACTCTTACCAATTCTTAATTGTTTCAGTAACCCAAGTTAAACTATGTAACAACTTTAAAGGTTTCAAATGAAAAAATGAACAATTCTCCTTCAAACAAATGCACACTTTTTCCTAATATTGATGCACTAAACTCACACAAGCCAGATCAAATGCAGAATTTCTGAGCTAATTATGACTTGGCACAAAAGAACATGTGACACAACACCTTGTGACTATGAATGCAAATTGATAGCTCCAATTTAGCAAATGACTTGATGCTTGAGAATAATCGAGGCCTTTATGACTAAGATCAAAACAAGTTGTTCAACAGAGTGGCATTTATCAATTTGAGTGAAAAGTTCAAATTTAACTACACCTTAATTAACTACAAGGACTTGTGAAATCTCATACAATTTCAATCAAACCTTGCAATTTACCTCTATAAACTCAAGCCGCAGGAAAAAAGATGTTCTCAAATGAGTAGTATCTTTCATATAAATTTGAAAATATATATAATTACGGAGAAACCAAAAATGTTTCAAGAAACAAATCCCAAAACTGTTTATGCAAATCTCCCTGATTTTTGCAAATAAATTTAAATATAACACTTTTAAGCGGCTGAAAATTTAAAGATAAATAAAGAGAATTGTCCATGTGGGAAGTTATTACCCTGAAAGCTTCAAGCTTTAAAAAACTATCTCTAAAAATAAAATAAAATAGAAGCAACATTAGCAGCATCTGTTGTAGGCAAACCACCTGACCCTAGTGGGTGTATCATCGTATATGCCAAGCACATGAAGCTGGACAACATGAAGCAAGTGCAGATCTTCACAAAACAGGCAAGGAACTACATTGGGTTCATAGAGGAAACGAGGATGAGGCAATTACAAAAGGAAAGGAAACTAACTGTGCTACAAAAGAGGCATGCATACCTTAGCCCCTGTGGGATTTGAACCTGTGACCTCTCTTTCAAGAGCACAAGTTGTCCACCATAACACCAACTCAGGCTGTACACGATCTCAAGTAAAGGATCAAGCTCTCATCTCGGATGAAAATAAGCAAATATGTAAAAGCCTCTAATTCTTTTATAAAAGAGGAATCAAGAAATCAATTTATATAGGATTACAAACTGCATGCTAATCCATGATGCATTTTGTCATTAATTGCTTGCCCTGAATGCACTTTTTGTCATAGCTTATGAACTTCACTGTCCATTTTACATTAGAGAAAACCAAATATTTTATGGAATTAAAGCTTCAACCATATTAATTGAATGTCATTTCTGTTCCTCGTCAGTGAATAACCTAAAGTCAAGAATACAAGATTACAAAATTGTGTTTCTACTTTCTAGTTAATAATTTCCAAAAATGGCCTGCAACTAATATGAAATTATATGAGAATATTTTTAAACTGTCAAAACCGCCAACCCGAAACCAAATGTCTTGCATAAGATAGAAAAATGAAGCATCTGTCCACACTGCAATGATAGAAAAATGAAGCATCTGCACATTCTATTTGATGCAAACTAACATTCCTGCTAAAGTTAGTCTTAGTTAAAAAACCAGTTCTTAGATTATATGCACTAAACAATGGTTCTGATTATGAATCCTTAATCTTTGTCTTCAATAATCGAGACTTGAAAATATTGATTTTGAAACCATAGAAACTTGGACCAACTAGAATCTAATACTTTCCAACAAACAGTTTTCAATAGAGATATAGCAATGCCAACGTTGAAGTGATTATATATACCAATACAGGTTCAATGAGGAGTAAATAGCAATAGAATCATGTGTTTTGAAAAGTTGAAAGAAATAATTTGTTGATTTCTCAATACTTAAGGAAAAGAAAAAACGTTACAGATTTCTTAGAGTGATTTGAACTGCTGAACAAATAAATGCAGACAATTAGAATGGTATTAATCTTTCAACATGAAAATAAGGATTTTGTTTAGGAGAAGATTGATTTACATCCTATTGTTAATTAAAAATGCATGAATTGCATGCTTTTGTGATTAGATTTGCAATGACATTTGTTTCTGAATGAGGACATGTACTAACATGCAATTAAACAAACCAACCATGTTGTGCAAGACTAGTGTCATCTTTTAAAGTAGTCGATATTCCAAGTTCCCCAAGAGATAAAGATAATTCATGTTTTTCTCCTATAACTTCATTTATATTAAAAACCAATCCTTGTTGTTTCAGATATCAAGATTCTTTATCCGGTGGTGTATTGAAATATTTATTGTAATATGTATCTTTGAACTAGTTCATCCCTATGCTGTAAGTGAAGAGAATAAACTGCTTAACATACTCTACAGTCTAGTATAGGAATGTAAATCAATAATTTATCTACATTGACGGCCCCAATCATATAAATGCACCAAGATGACAATAAACCATGTTCTTTCAAACAAAAGATTTGGAATCAGTACGTCAGCTCTATACTGTAAAGAGTAATCAATCACTCAGTAATTCTTTAGTATAATAATAATATGTATCATGGATGAGCATTTCATGCAGAGCTTCTTAGTGTGAATATTAGAACTATCCACTAATTTTATCATAGAAATAGATTAACCATACATCTTCATCATTGAGAATTTGAGAAAACTAAGCTGGATATTACATGATTTGATATAAGTTGACATTCTATATACAGGACATTCATTGGAAAATGTAAATTCAACTTGAACGGGTAGTTCTTGTCCTTGAAGCCCAGATACCAAAAACAAGGAACATAAAAACAAATACAATTGCCCAGTAGCGAGCTCGTCCATACCTGATCCTTGGTAGCACAGCCTGCAAAGTATGCAAAAACTAGTTTAGTGATACATGCAGGAAGTAAAGATAAAAGTCCAGTGGAGATCCCATGTATCATGCAAAAAAATATCTTGAAAATAGAGTTCATAACTGTATCTCAAATAGAAACATACAAAAACAAGCCTGATATATCAAAACAGCAAGGAAGAAAATTTATTGGAGATCCTATGTTTCATGCATAAAAATCATAGGCATAGAGGTCATGACTCTTTCAAATACAAACGATAGAATACAGAATTTGTACAGGACCTTCTAACTTCACAGATAGCAGTTTACAGTACAATGTCTCAATATTTACTTTCTCGGATCTCTTATGGTACTGCAACTTCTGAAATTCATAGATTTAAAATTTTCCTATGCATGATAATAAATGAAAGAGTAGAGAGCAACTAAAAAAATGGCGCATTAGTTAGCAACAAAACTGTTTGTTGAATATGAATGTCATTTAAAGGAAGCCTCAACAAGGGTAAAACAATAAAATTTTACGGCCATAACAAGCATTGTAAATACATCTGAGGACAATGACTTCCAGCCAATAAATGAACATGGAAGCAGACTGTCTATGCTCGTCAAACAAGATGATGCAAAGCATTCAAACACACACTTAAAAGCATATGGAATATCGAAATGTTTAGTTTTTATGAACGACTGCCAATCTTAGCCTTCTAAACATTTTGCTATGACTAAATTTACTAATTATATAGCCTTTCAATAAGCAAAAAAAAAATCTAAAGCATTTCTTGGTGCCGTCAAATTTGCTTAGCTGGACATGGATGACAACAAAAGTAGTTTTCTTGACCAAAGTTGAAGGTGATCAAATACAAGTAAAATATTTTAAAAATATTAATCTCAAAAATATCTTTGAAAAAATCTGCAACTAAAAATTATTATTAATTACATTTCGTTAAGATGAGAAATAAACTTACATTTTTTATTGGTTTATAGATGAGATGGGATCCAATGTATTGGCAAGGCACTACTTCAAACAATTAGATCTTACATTTTAAATATATCTTAAAAAAACTTGACGAATTATTATCAATTACAATTTGACAAAATGAAAAATAAACTAATATTTGTTTCCTCTAATACTAGTCTAAAAATATAAGCTGCCACTGCATATATACATAAAGTACTACATTACTCTTGAATGAAATTTCAGTCACAAGAAATCATAACTCAAATTTATGTGACCAAAAGACCTAAAAATTATACTGCCTAAAATGTAGTCATTTTGGAGTTCAAAACAGGATATTATTTAAAATAAAAAGCATGGTAGCAAACAGAGAATAAATGTATATACACGTATAACTCATTCCATGGCCAATGTAACTCTGCACACTCACATATGCCTATATTTTAAGACTCAACTAGACTTTTTATGCACATTGGTGGTGGTACACCAACAAGGATTACAAGACACTATAACAATAAAACTTTAAAAACTAGATTTTATAAAGCTTTTTAGGCAAAGAGAAATCACTCTAGTAGGGTCTTAATTTACCAAATACATTTGGATGTATGTCAGCATATAGACTCTTGATCAATTCGATTAGCAGAAATTTGCATTGGTGGAAAATGTAATGACTACAATTTCCTTTGGAATTTGACATTGGATAACTTGAACTTCAGAGGCATGCAATTAATAGGTCATTTGAGGATACTTTAAGACATTTGGCATCACAAGGAAAACTTTGCAAATAGGAAAACATGTCAGGTACATCTAGATCTTAAACATTCTGATTTGCATGCTATGTGAACCAAGAATGCATTGCAGGTATGAGGAATATTAGAGTTTTACTACCGATTTCTCTTGGATGAGTTGGGTTTATTTTCTATGAATTAAGGTTTTTGCCATGAAGAAGTTTGTTGAATGGAAAGATATTGTTGAGAAACAATTTCAACATTTTGTGAAATGTTTGAGATTGGACTACAGGGGAAGCATGTCACCAATGCAATGGGAGAATTTTTTTTCATCAGGGTATTGTATGGTAGAACATTGTAGGATAAATTATTAAATTCCTCAATAGAATGGAGTAGCCAAGTGGAAGAGCAAGATAGTGTTAGAGATGATTGTCATAGTCTGACTGTCTGAGGACATGTAGGATATATTTTTGGCCAAAACTGTAAACTGTGACATGTTTGAATTGTTTTCCTGATAGATTTGTGTGTGAGTTACTACAAACAAGATATGTAGTATGAAATATATGACTAGGCATTTCAAGATTTATGGAAGTGTAGCATGGGTTCACATTCTAGATGAGAGGAAATAAGCTTGATCAAAAGAGACACAAACTTTTTGGCTGAAACTAGAGACCAAGCACTTGCAAAATGTGACTATGGAATCCAATGGAACACAAGGTGATTATCATGGTAGTTTATTTTGAGGAAATGAATAATTTCACTCGATGGCATCAAATGGAGTGCAAGGTGATCAAAAAGAGAAAGGAGTCTGATAAGCTAAAAACATTTTGGGAATGCAGCAATAAATAATACATCCAGTGTTTCATGATGGAACATAATTCATCTTAAACCAGAGGCAGCAAAGAATCTCCCTAGGGGATACACATTGAACCCTCTTAGACGAGAAATAATGAATTTCCCATGAGGCTACACAATGGTTGTACTTAGACTAAAGGTAACAATGCATCTTTCCAGGAGATACAAAAAAGATACTTTTAGACCAGAGGCAATAAAGAGTACAAGGCAGACCGTCCTAGACCAGAAGACAAACAAAACACTACATCACATTACAAGAACAAAACTAGTAGAATGGAGTTTCATACATCACTAATTGGACCAGCACAATACCATAGTTTTCATGATGATAATCAGGTTTTTAGAATACACATGTAAGACCCGAAATAAGAAAAAGAGCAATAATCTGTAATGGTCATGAAATCCCAACAATAATGCTAGAAGTCCCAATTTCAGTTAAGAGGACATGAAAATAAGCCTTTAAATTGTTTTGACGAAATACCAATGAGAGAACTCGGTATCCATCAATATGAGAAAAACCAGCAATCCATAGAAAGCCCTCAACCATTTAGGGTCTGAAAATAAGTGAATGTAGTGTAGAATTAACTAGCTCTAATTTTGAGAAGAACTGTAATGTTCCCGACCCCTAGCAATCTCTTCCCGAGAGATAATAATGACTGTGTTTCGAGAGAAGGGCATAACTGAACAATTGCAGGGCGTACGGAGATGCTGAATTCGTACATAGAGCGTACGGAGAGGAAATTGCCAAAGCAGTACGGATTAGAAGGTCGTACGGTATGCATGTTGGGCCGTACGGCATGCCTACCGGGCCGTACAAGGTGGAGGTATGGGCGGTCGTACAGTGTGAATCTGGCCGTACGGAGGTGAGTGTAGTATGGTGTGAGGAGTATGCAGGCCGTACGGTGTTGTGATGCAAGCCATACAGTGGGAGGATGGAGTGGTCATGCGGTATGAGGTGCAGGTCGTACAAATGTTTGCAGACCGTACAATGTAGCAATGGTGGCCGTACGGAAGGTTTGATGGATGTACGCTAGGGTTATGATGCCTCCGAGGTGCAAATGTGGTATTCCCCTTCCTTCGTAGATAATTAAATGTCTTTCGCGAACACAGAACAACTCGCAAGCTAATATATGTTTGCCAAAAAGATGTTATTGAATTTATTGACGAAACTTTGGATTTGCTAGATCCGATACAAGCAGAACAAGCATAGTAGGGTGAGGGTTGAATCACACAGACACTGCGACAAAACCAAATAAGGAGAGTCTTTCACCTCCAAAATGGCGAACAACAGGATCCCAACAGGAATTCGCAAATACAAAGTAAATATAAATCTCAACATATCAAAACTAACCTACACACCAAGCATAAATACCCATCGGGGAAAACTCCCGAGAGTGCACAAAAGAGCCGATGGCGACAACTAAACTACGCCAACGAAAAGAAAGAATGGGCCCGAGATAAATTAAATCAATCAGGACCCCTAATACAATAGTTTTAATAGTCATTTAATGACGGGGATATTACAATCCTCCCATCCCAAAAATTGCTTGTCCTCAAGCAATTTCAGGCTGGGGTGTTCCAGAATCTCTTCTCCTTCCCAGGTGGCATCTTCAAGGGGAAGGTCCTTCCAGTGCACCAGAAATTCCTTGATAGTGCGTGTCCTCAATCTTCTCTCCCGATTGTCGATGATTTCTGCAGGTTCCAATACTAACTTTCCTCCGTCGTCGAGGGGTGGCAGGTTTGTGGAGACTGTCACTTGCTGGCCCACAGCTTTCTTCAGACAAGAAACGTGGAAGACATTATGGATTCGGCTTCCCTCAAGCAGGTCCAATTCGTATGCAACTTCGCCCACTCTCCTTGTCACACGATAGGGTCCGTAGAAGCGTGGCCTCAACTTCTCCTTCCCGGAAGCCTTCAGAGACGATTGCCTGTATGGTTGAAGTCGGAGGTATACCAAATCCCCTACTTCAAAACTCCTCTCGATTCGATGCCTGTCAGCGTACATTTTCTGCTGATTCTAAGCGTGCTGGAGATTTTCCTTTAGGGACTTTAAAATATCTATTCCTTCCTGTAGCCAATCTTTGGCCTTTGGCATGTGACTGTCACCGAGAGCCAAATCCAAAAATGAAGGAGGTTTATACCCTTACAAAGCTTTGAAAGGTTCCATTCCAATGGACATGTGGAAAGTGGTATTGTAGCAGTGCTCTCCCAGGTGTAGCCATTTTACCCATGCCCTTTGTTGTGCTGAAACATAATTTCTGAGGTAACCTTCCAACCATTTGTTCACAATATCTATTTGTCCGTCGGTCTGCGGGCAGTAACTAGTGCTTGGTGACAACTCTGTCCCTGCTAGTCAAAACAATTCTTTCCAAAAATTACTGAGGAAGCGTCTATCTCTATCGCTCACTATGTTTCGAGGGAGTCCATGCAGACGGAACACCTCTCGAAAGAATAAGTCTGCTACCTGTGAAGCGGAAAACTCTATTGGGATAGCAAAGAAATGTAAATACTTAGTTAATCTGTCGACTACCACAAAAAATGCAATCTTTCCCCTGTGCCTTAGGAAGCCCGGAGATGAAATCCATTGAGATGCTATCCCACTTCTTCTCTGGAATGAGTAATGGTTGAAGTAAACCAGCCGGAAGAGAGTGTTCAAATTTATTTTGTTGACAGGTGGAACATTCCCGAACGTACTGTAATATATCACTTTTTAGGCCCTTCCATGAGAATCTCTCCCTAATCTGTTGGTAGGTCTTTAAGTACCCTTGATGCTCAGCTAGAGGTGAATCATTCATTTCTTTCAAGATTTTTTTCTTCAACTTGGATTTAAGCACCAGGTAAATTATGTCCTTGTAGAAAATAATGTTAAGATATAACTTCATTCGTATTGTTATATATATATATATATATATATATATATATATACACACACACACACACACATTATTATAATGAAGAGTTGTGATATTTATATTATACTATTATCATTATCATATTATTAATATAGTAATGATAATATTATAATGCAATGATATATATTATATTATTGTCATTATTATAGTTAATTATATATTTATTATGGTTATAGTAGACAATTATGGTTATCACCATAATTGTCATATTATATTATTATATGGTCATGACTCTTCAAGATGTGACTATTCAAAAGATATAAATATATATCAATGGCTGGTGAAAAGATCAATCACAATGGTAATCTATTTCACTACAGCACTCACATATATTCTCTATAGGACGATCCAGATTTCACAACATGGTATCAGAGCCTAACCTATAAGAGAATAAAATATGTCGGTAATAAATTGGCAACCATATCGTTGATATTTATGCACCCTTCTTCACAGCATCTATTGATTGTGAGAGAATAAGTATTCGTGAATCCGCAAGTTTGTTTTAATAAAAAATTGGATGGTGTTGCAAATTGAAAATAAATTTTGATATAAATAATGGATCAAAGAAAGGAATGAACACTGAAAATTTAAAGAAGAAAAGAAATAAGCAACAAAGCAGCCTGGAACTTCCACGGCCAGGGAGCATCCTTCGAGAATGCTTCTTCTCCGTTCTGTGCCGCTGTCGAGCGAATTGAGCGATGCAGATTTGAGACAGTAATTGAAAAGATGGGGTCCTGTCAAAGCTATGCAAACAGACAAGAGGCAACAAGGGTTCGTCACTGTGCATTATTATGACATGCCAAAATGGCCTTGTCCGAAATCCAGGAGCGGCATTTGATGGAACAGATAAGACTGCGACAGCACCATACGAGCCAGGTGTTTTCACAATCGCAAGGGGAGGAAGAGAAGGAAGAGGATCGAATCCCGCTGCCGCCACCTCCGCCTGTAGGTTTGACTAGAGGGCTTATCGGAGGGAAGGAAATTTGGGCTCAGTATTCGCTTCCCGTTGGGCTTCCTCCTGGTCCAGACAGGCACAACCAGGGCACGCTTGTGGTCTTCAATTTGGATGTGGATTTCGATGTTACCATGCTCAGATCAATCTTCGAGGCCTATGTGCATATGCGGGTATATGGAACTTTATGTGCATGTATGGAGCAGAATTGAAAATATATTACTAAAGTGAATGGAACGATGAAGGAATAAGTAATATAAGACCATATTCAAATTCAAATTCAATACAATCTGATGACAGGATGTTTTCTCCTACAGCATCTGATTTTTATGGTGAGAGCTTGGAAAGTGCGCTGTTGAAGCTAGTTAAAGATCGTTCTACAACACTTTTGTGTGATAAAATAGTTATTCAAGCTTGTTGGGCATTTGAATTAACCGTGGATCATCTTTAGCGCTGAAGTAATAAGGCGAACTAGTAGCTAAGTCTTGTTAACTTCCTGGTGAGGTTCTCCTTGTTTCCGAATTTTTTTAAATATTCATTTTTAGGACTTGGCCTTCATAAGCTTTAACTCATGCGAAATTATAAGGTAAGAGAAATGGCCTGATATTTGTTTGAGTTACTAATGTTTTGTTTGTATCAAGTATTTGGTCAATTTTAATTATGACTGTTATATTTTCTAGTATGTTTTTCATGCTAATGTGGTTCTATAGCAATGAGGCCTGTAGTGATTGCGGAGGTTCATTTCTCTCCTGTCTACACTTTGGTCATCCCAAGAGCTAAATGATGCCATTTGCATAGGTTCGACAACAGCCAAAAGGAAGTAGAAATCAATGTAAAGGCGGTACTCTATAAGCAGACAAAACATTCACTGTTTGAATGTTACAGTCAGCAATTAAACAAGTACACGCCAGTGTTTGAATGTTACAGTCAGCAATTAATAATATTGCCACCACCTATAATACAAACTCATAATTTATTAGAATCAATATATAAATAATCCCAAAGAATTCATTCCTTATTGCCTAAAGTGAGAAAATATTATTATCAAATAAGAGATTATTCAAACCAGTGAATAAGAGGTAAGAGCAATTAAGCATTGATAATTATATTTCCTGCAGAGATCTAAGGCAAAGATTATATTGATAATTATATTTCCTGGAAGTAATTTCAACATGGACCTAAGAGTTGCGTACACAAACTGATAATTATCTGACTGATGGAAATATATGATGGATCCTAGTCATGAAGTGCCAACAATTCCTACATAGATATGACTAATAGGGAGACAAGAACTTAACCTCTTGGATTTAATTGAAGTGCCACACATAGCACTTGATTAGCGAAGGTCATTGAATACAGCATGATATGAGAAAGAAGAAATATAATAGAATATAATTATATTCAATAAGGTAATAAAATAGTGATGAGAGATTATTAAAGACTAAGTATTCATCAAAGGATGAGAATTAGTGAGTTATATTATAAGTTGGACTAAATAAAGGTTGATTAAGAATTATTATTTATAATGATCGATAGGAGATTATTATAAGAAAGAATCGAAGAATATATATTGCTAGCAAACATCTATGAGTAGAATATAGCTACAAAATATTATATTTGAACTCTATCACGGATTAAAGAACCATTATATGGTCAACCTCAGTAAGGGATATATTACTACTCAAAGGAAGGTCTCTTATAGAAAATAAAGATATAAGAGGGAGACTGACATCTTTAGGAAGGTCAAGAATTTGATGAGCTTGAGCTTCAAAGGGAACATATGATTTAGTCAATTTACTCGATCATATTGATTGAGAGGGAGATCACTGCTGAAACAATTCTGAGATTATAGAAGTGGAAACACATGGATAGAATCACAGATGAGATGCACATGGAGAGAATCTCTGATTGAAGTAATTCATACATCTCGAGACTACAGTTCATTAAGATGAACATCATACTAGAGGTCCTTATTATCTTCCCTCAAGTCCAAGAGGGAGTGTTAATGTTATGGCCTTGAAAAAGATCAAAATGCATCTTATGCTAGCCGATGTAACCTTATGACTATTCAGATTATTCGTATTGGTTCTCTCAGGAAGGAAAGTATGAAATGACATCCTGCAGTGACACCGAATTGAGTATATAAACAGGGTATGCCTCCGTGACAGATGGAGAAATTAAAAGATCTGCATTAGTGGACATTTGAGGATCTTGATTCAGAGGGAGTAGACCATGTTTTGTTGGTTCTCTAGTAATCAAGAAATTATAGCAGACAAATTATGGTTATTACCATGTGAGAAGGTTATATGTCAAAAAAAAAAGAAGCTAGAAGATCAAATTAAGTTGGCACCCCAGGATCTTGGTCATACAAATTCAAAGGGAGTATAACATGTCAAGATGGTGTATACTTTGTAATCTCAGAATTCACCAAGACTATGAGATCATGCAAACTAAAGAACAAACCACCGATACTCTTACCAAGCGTCTTGCTAGAAAGAAGATTGTGTACCTTCAGATAACCTTGGTATGTTGAGGAATAAAGCCTTATTAGGTGAAAAGAAGGTATCCTGAATGCTATGTTATTACTTGTTGTGCAATAACTATATCGTGGTTAGACAACATTAAGTTGTTGGTTTCAAACTGTCATGATGTGTTTCAGACTGTATTATGTTCATGGCTAGACAACATTGAGTTGTTGGTTTTAAATTGTCATGACTGAGAGTTTGACTTGAATTTTTTAATAATTCTTGTCTTTGATAGACAATTCTAAGGTGGAAGTCTTGATTTCCACTCTCTGGATGAGCCAGAGTGGATCCACCCTTTGAGAAAAGTCAAGGTGACTTTATGGGTTTTTTATTCATGAATAAATGTAAAAATGTATATTGCAATATTGTGTAAAAATGATCATTTGTGTGTGGGTTAACATTTCAAGGTGACGATCTTGTAAATAGTTAACCAAAGTGTCAAGATAGACTACTTAAGTGTGTCCCCCGACTGTGCGGAGATCTTGACTCTTGTTATTACTGGTTGTGTAATAACAAAACCATATCATGATAGACTACTTAATTGTGTGTCCCGACTGTGTGGAGATCATGATATTCAAGTCTATTTTCATGACGAGACTACATTAACTTGTGCGTCCCGAAATGGCGGATGTCATGATAGACTTTTGATATTTAATACTCACTCGCTAAGAGGGAGTGTTAAGATATAACTTCATTCGTATTGTTATATATATATATATATATATACACACACACACACACACATTATTATAATGAAGAGTTGTGATATTTATATTATACTATTATCATTATCTTATTATTAATATAGTAATGATAATATTATAATGCAATGATATATATTATATTATTGTCATTATTATAGTTAATTATATATTTATTATGGTTATAGTAGACAATTATGGTTATCACCATAATTGTCATATTATATTATTATATGGTCATGACTCTTCAAGATGTGACTATTCAAAAGATATAAATATATATCAATGGCTGGTGAAAAGATCAATCACAATGGTAATCTATTTCACTACAGCACTCACATATATTCTCTATAGGATGATCCAGATTTCACAACAAATAATATCATCGACCACCTTATACCTGTCGTCCTGTATTTCTTTGTCCAGGAGTTGGCATGCGAACGTGTCCTTGGAGTATTCAACCAACAAATGCTCTTTCCAGTCCGCTGATAGTTGAGATAAGGAACATATGGCCGGCTTTCTTGACAAGGCGTCAGCCACTACATTATTTTTTCCTTTTACATATTCAATGTCAAAGTCGAAAGCCTGGACTTTACTTACCCATTTCTGTTGTCGCTCATTCAACTCCCGTTGTTCCAGAAAATGCCTAAGGCTGTTGTGATATGTACGGACAACGAATTTGGCTCCAACGAGGTATTGCCGAAACTTGGTCAAGGCATGCATGATGGCCAACATTTATTTGTTGTATATAGAATACAACCTTTCGGCTCCCGAGAGCTTCCGACTTTCGAAAGCAATAGGGTGGCGGTCTTGCATTAAGACGGCCCCGATACCCTCTCCGGAGGCATCACACTCCAGGATGAAAGGTCGACTGAAGTCTGGCAGTGCAAGGACCGAACAAGAACTCATAATCTCCTTGAGTTTCTCAAAAGTTTGATGTGCTCGTTCATTCCACTGAAAAGATCTTTTTTTTGTCAGGTCGGTGAGAGGCGCGCTGAGCTGTGAGAACCCCTTCACGAACCGTCTATAGTAACTACACAGCCCAAAGAACCCACGTAGTTCAGAGGTGGCCAATCCAATATAACCTAAATCTTCTCTTGATGCACTTGAACTCCTCGGCTACTGACAATGTGCCCCAAATATAATATCTTTGTCATGCAAATTCACATTTGGATTGTTTGGTGAACAATAGTTGTGGCTTCATAATCTTGAGCACTTCTTCCAAATGCCTTAAGTGCTCCTCCCATGTCTTGTTGTAGATTAGTATATCATCGAAGAATACCATTAGGAACTTACGCAGCTGTTTGTTAAAAATGTGATTCATGCAAGATTGGAATGTAGCAGGAGCGTTGGTCAATCCGAACAGCATGACCAGAAATTCGTAATGCCCATAATGGCAACAGAATGCTGTCTTCTCCACATCCTGCTCCCTCAAGCGGATTTGGTGATACCCCAAACGGAGGTCTATTTTGGAGAAGTAAACAGTGCCATGTAACTCATCCAGCAATTCATTGATCCTGGGAATTGGATACCTGTTCTTGATAGTTTTTTTGTTCAGGGCGCTTTAGTCTACACACATTCGTAATGTTTCGTCCTTTTTAACCAACACTACTGATGATGCAAAAGGACTGGAGCTGGGTCTAATCCAACCTTTGTCAAGAAGTTCCTATATTGTTTTTTCAATCTCATCTTTGAGCCTCTTAGGGTGGCGGTATGGCACAGTGATAACCGGTTTGGTGCCAGTTTCCATCTCAATGGTGTGTTCGAACCCTCTATGTGGTGGTATGCCTGGCGGTATGTCGGCGAAGACCTGGTGATATCTATCCAAAACCCTTTGAAGTTCTCCATCCTGGTGATCTGTAATTTGTCTCTATATGGGTTCTGTCGAGGCAAAATAGTGTGCGGCCCAAACCACATCGTCATGTCTAAATATTGCTTCCATCCATTGGGCTGAAACTTCCTTCAGTCCTCCATTCGACATCCCTCTAAGCACAACGTTTTTGCCGTTTACCTCAAAGGAGAACTCCATTCGCTTGAAACTCTGTGTATTCATCCAATGTTTCCATCCACTGAATGCCGAGAACGACTTCCATGTCGTTCAAATCTACCACGAAGAAATCATCCGTCATTATGTGGTTTCCCATTGTGATGCTCAGTTGCGGAACCAGATGAGTGCATTTTAACAAGTTTCCTCACACTACTTTGACGTCAAATCCCTGGTGTGCCTCCGTACACAGACTCCGCCGGCTCACTAGTGATGAGTTAATGAAGTTGAGTGTGGCTCCGCTGTCAAGCATGACCACGACCCGTTGTCCTTGGAGGGTGCCCCGGACCCGAAACACAGTGCATCTCGGAGTTCCCGCCAGAGTAGCAATGGCGCCTCCTCTTCTGAAGGGTGTGGCAAGTCTTTCTGTGCGATTGAGGTTTTCCTCACCTGAAGTTTGTTGTTCAGCTGCTTCGGCTTCAGGTGTTTGTTCTTCCTCTCCGTCAGACGAAACCTCAATGTAATGGATTTTTCCTTTGCCAAGGCATCGATGTCTCGGTACCCATGGCTCCTTACAGTTGAAATAGAGTTTCTTCCTTCTGAGTTCCTGCCTAGTTTCCTCATCCAATGAAGGCCTCCTAGGTGGAGGTTTGTTGTCTCTTTCCTGTGGAGCAAGAGGTGGTTTGGACTGCGAGTAATATTTGGTGGACGAAGAAGACGATGTCGCCATGTCGCATGCCTTCTTAATTGCTTCTGTGAGTGTGATGGGGTTGAATCCTTTCACCCACCCTTTCAAAGGTTCTGCCAGTCCATCCATGAACAGTACCACCAATCGTCTTTTTGAAATATCAATCACCAAGACAGACATTCTCTGAAATTTTGTTATGTAACCATCGACTATGCCAGATTGCTTTAACTGAGCCAATTCTTTGAAATTCAGTTTTGGATCTCTTCCATCGAAACGGTCTATCAACCTCTCGGTGAATTCAGTGTAGGAATTTATTTGGTCATGGCCGAGAGTAACCATGCCATGATGCCACCATTTGTGGGCTATTCCTTCGAGATGTAGTGCTACAAATTTGATGGCTTCATCTTCCGGCATAGGGTTGAGCTAGAAATGTCTGCTTTTTGCACCCATGCTCGAGCTGTGATAGTTCCAGACCCATCAAAGGATGATAGATTAACTTTGCCCATCTTCCGTCTCAAATCGTCATTATAATAGCCATGCTTGTTTCTGCCAGAGTACCTCATTCTCAGCTCAGCATAATCTTTGTAGGATATATCACCTTCCATATTTGCGTTCCTCCAATCTTCCCGAAGCTGATCTTGTATTTCCTGGAAGGTTGGTTGCTCTCCTCGCCATTCTTCCATCCATGGAGGGAAAGTTGGCATTGACGGTCAAGAGCGTACGGGTTGGGGATTTGCCCGTCCCGAGACAGGATTGTCGCTTTGTTCCACGGATATCTTGCTTTCGGCCAACTTTCGCAGTGTTTCTTCCATGAGGCATTGAGTGTCATTTATCTGTACCTAGTTCTTAGTGAGCTCTCTCAAAAGAGTCATGACTTCGGCCGTAGAGTCTTGGGGATCGCCCATTCTACCGACTGAGTGAGATCTGCTCCTTTTCCTTGAATAAACTCTCATTCAATACTCACAAGCTGGCAGAATCACCAGCTCTGATACCACTGTAATGTTCCCGACCCCTGGCGGTCTCTTCCCGAGAGATAATAATGACTGTGTTTCGAGAGAAGGGCGTAACTGAACAATTGCAAGCCGTACGGAGATGCTGAGTTCGTACGGAGAGGAAATTGCCAGAGCCGTACGGATTAGAAGGCCGTACGGTGTGCCTGCTGGGCCATACGGGGTGGAGGTCCGAGCGGCCGTACGGTGTGAATCTAACCATACAGAGGTGAGTGTCATATGGTGTGAGGAGTATGCAGGCCGTACGGTGCTGTGATGCAAGTCGTACGGTGGGAGGATGGAGTGGCCATGCGGTATGAGGTGCAGACCGTATGGACGTTTGCAGACCATACAATGTAGCAATGGTGGTCGTACGGAGGGTTTGATGGATGTACGGTGGGGTTATGATGCCTCCGAGGTGCAAATGTGGTATTCCCCTTCCTTCATAGATAATTAAATGTCTTTTGCGGACACAGAACAACTCGCAAGCCAATATAAGTTTGCCAGAAAGATGTTATTGAATTTATTGATGGAACTTCGGTTTTGCCAAATCCGATACAAGCAGAGTAGGGTGAGGGTTGAATCCCACCGAAACTATGACAAAACCAAATAGGGAGAGTCTTTCACCTCCAAAATGGCGAACAACAGAATCCCAACAGGAATTCACAAATACAAAGTAAATATAAATCTGAACATATCAAAACTAACCTACACGCCGAGCATAAATACCCGTTGGGGAAAACTCCCGAGAGTGCACAAAAGAGTCAACGGCGACAACTAAACTATGCCAACGAAATGAAAGAATGGGCCCCAGGTAAACTAAATCAATCGGGACCCCTAATACAATAGTTTTAATAGTCATTTAATGACAGGGATATTACAAGAACTGCTACACAATAATAGTATTCATCTCTATATAACTTGCAGTACCAAAAAACTAGGAAGGTTTGTTTGTGTCGTATGCAAGGATCTCAGATTTAAGTACTGAATGCATGAGTTAAAATTACTCAATGCATGGGTTAAGGTTGCATTTAAATAAGAAAACCTTAACTTTGAGCCTAAATGGCCAAAACCAGAAAGGAATGATTCAATCTAATAATCATGTTTTAACAGAAAATTTCCAATTGCAGAAACAAACCAGGTATTCTAGCCAATTGGCCGAAAGTCTGAAGTTCTGAATCTCTTAGAGGTTAATTTACATTAAATATCAGCTGCATCCAAGTAATCACAAATTCGACTTTTGACCATTATACTACCTAAGACATTTGTTTTTAAAATTATTCAATAAAAAGAAAGAATGAACCAAGGTAACAGAGGTTCAAGTGAATGGCTACCATTATGATCGACGAGTAAACAAAAAAGGGAACTCCTTGAAAAACAAATATAACTAATAACAAGATCACATATTTTCTGGCTTCCAAATAAATGAAAAACATGCATGAATTTGTGAAATTTTCTATACTTACAAAGCGCAAGAAAACCACAACTGTAAGTGCACAAAGACCACCAAGTAGAATATGCAGACCACTCTTCGCTGTTTTCTGCATATGGTTTTACAAAAATTCAGAATACTATTTAGTTATTAAATGTGTTTTACCAAACATTAAAAACTAAAAACATAAAGTATGCACATAGCATCAAGATAAACTATAACAATAGGCACATAAGTCCAAAAAACTGCATTGTAAATTGCTTGCAGAATTCATGAAGATGCTATACTTTGAGAAATAAAAAGCACATAGATGAACTGGGGGCACTAAATAGGGAAAACAGATTGATCACCATTCAAACATGTAAGGTGGTACTTAGCCGACTGTCCTACTCCTTATGGTGCCACCTTCACTAGAAATCCAATTTAAATATGCTTCAGTATAGCAACAATGAGGTTTTTGTTGGCATTCTTTCACAAGAGAATTTAACAGTATTCTGGAGTGAGATAATGCAGAAAAAAACAGCAACATGCATAATTTAAGTTCGCCACCTTCTAAAGTGAGATAAGGCCTGATAATAAGAAGCGTAGATGTCAAATCCATAAAAATTCCATTATCTACCTAGCAAGAAAAAATAATTTTGCATTTGATGTCAGGCTTCCAATCACGGCCAATTTTACTCGCAAGGATGTATATTTTTGTGCATTTGACATGAACCTTATGACTCAAGAGTCCAAAGTACAAAAATCACAATTCTTAAGTGTCCACTTGGAGTGTGCTTCTATGAAACAGACTGAAGATGTTTAAAATTTGGTTCCTTTCAATTACTAGTTCCATACTCCTAACCTCAATAGCTGGAGTCAAATTGTCTAGACAGGTTGAAGACCCCCTTTATAGTAACAGCGAAAGTGACTTTGCAACTGCATATTGTAGTTTTGTGCACTTCCTAGCATGAAAAACAATGGCATTCAGAATAAGGAAAATAACATCTACCCAACAAGCAAGACGGTCATCTCATGATGCATTAGACAGCCTAAAAAACTAGTGATCTCTATATGTTGCTATGTTGTTGAAATCCTACCACAAGACAGCTAGACCTAGGATTGTGCGAGTATAAAAGAGCTTGGAAAAGAAGAAACTAGTTTATGTGCAAAACAGCCTATGACCTAGAAGACAGGAGAATGTGTAGAAGAACAAAAGAAATTTTGACAAGACAATCTACATAGGATGCCAAGATTGCCTGGTCGAGTCTGTTTGACAGAATGTCTCGAAAAGCCCAAGTCAAGTGGGAAAGACAGACTGCAAAAAAGGAGATCTCTCATCAGTCAATACAGCCTAGAGAAGATGGATGACTTGGAGAAGTAGAATGACCAGGGAAGCCTAGAAGGAAGAGGATGCCAGATCATGACTACAGCCTGCATTGACAAGGATATCCTGGTGGTCAAGACAGCCTAAAGAAAGTGCTAAGACAGCTAGTTGATCAGGATGATTTAAAGAAAACATTAGAATGGCCTAGAGAGAGTGATAAGATGGCCCGGAGAGAGAATAAGATGGCCTTGGGAGAGAGATAAGACAACCTCATCAAGACAGTTTTAAAAAAGGGCTAAGATGCCTAGAGAAACAGTTAAGACAGCCTCATCAACACAGTTTAGAGAAAGAGCTAAGATGCCCGAAGAGAGTATTAAGAATGGCATATATTTGAGACCAAGACAACATACTTGACAATGTTGCTTAAGCAGATCAAGGAAACCTATGTCATGATGCAAGGGACTGTAAGTTCTTTGGCTTCCCCAAGAATATCCATTATGTGCAAAAAATATGGCCACCATTGTAGATCATTGCCACTATGATCACAAATGATATGAGTTAGTTGTCACTGCCACCTAGAAACTAATCTCGGCTTTACTAATTTTGGATCCAATCATAATTACAAACTTCTGTGACTGGGGACAAACACTTCCAATCACTTACACGATTAATGGGGACAAACACATCCATTCAAAAACAACCAAGAATTGTGATTGTGGACATACACATCCAGCTACAACATAAAACACTTGAGAACCAAGTCCTTATTGGGCATGCAGCCACCAATGTAGACTATAGCCACTTTGATCACAAATGATGTGAGACAGTTGTCACTCCCACCTAGAAACTGATCTTGGCTTTGGTAATTTTGGATCCAATTACAATTAGACTCCTATTACTGGGGACAAACACTTCCAATCACTTACACCATGAATGGGGACAAACACATGCATTCAAAAACAACCAAGAATTGTGATTGTGGACATGCGCATCCAACCACAACATAAAAAGCTTGAGAACCAAGTCCTCGTTGCATATGTCGCCGCCATTGTAGATAACTGCCACTGATCACCAATGATATGAGATGGTTCACTGCCACCTAGAAACTGATCTTGGCTTTAGTAATTTTGGCATAAGTAGTTTTGTCACTGAAACAATTTCACAGCCCCATTGCTAGTGGACTGATGAGAAGCCATTAAATGTCCTCCAGACCCTTGTGCCTCCATCCTCTAGTGAGTTTGCTACTTAATAACTGTAAATTTGAGACTCATTTTTATAATGTGCCCCCTCAAGATGGACATTGTGCACAAGTGATAATGCATCCAATTACAATTGAAATTATGACACTTTTATTGTGACAAATAATGACACATGAAATGAATCCTATTCTAAACAAAAAGATACATGTTGACTTTAGCAACTTAAACAATGGACCCTAGCTAACTTGACTTTAATCTTGCTTTACACAATATTTGATTTGATTTTTTGACTACGAAACAAAATATCTCTATAAGAACTAATGAAACACTAAACCGAGAATAATTTGTATTAACAATTTAACTTGCAAGCTATAGACACTAACTTTTAAAAACTTAACAAAATAAAACTAAATTACTAATTTAAAGGACTCACTCAAGTCAATAGTAATAGATATACCATTAATTTCTTAAATAGTTAGATATTATTACTAGAAATCGAACCAATTAAAACATAAACTAACACCTATGCATTGAAGATAAGGAAGGATTAGATGCCAAATCAGAACTCACTGTATCCATTGGAGAAACATTACGGAAAGGTATAAAACTACTGGAAGACTAAAACCTTCATAAATATCTTCCCATTGCATTCCCTGCTTAACCATATTTTTGTTTCTATTCTATATTCATGCTCAGAAATGCTTATTTTGCAAGAATATAACTAATTGCTCATCTCTTTTCCACTAGATACATGGTTTGGCAGATTTTTGAGAACATGTAGCACCACCTCACAATCTTGACACACACCATGGATACTCCCTATTGATGCTTCCTCTGTTGGTGAATCTTCAATGGAATCAATTCAACGTGTCTCATGAATTAAGAAGAGACAACAAGATAGCAGAGCACCCTTGTATGATTGCAACAATGAGCACGTTGGGTGTGTGGGATTAGATCACGAGTCAATAGCTTGACTTCTTTTGCGAGGCGCTCAGAGGTGCAGGTTCTTCTTCAGAGATGCAGATTCATTCCCCATCAAATTGCTTCACACAACTCATGTAATATGAGGCTAAGGCAACATATTAAATGCTTCCACTCCAATACAACTTCTTCTAAGAAGCTTGATCACTAAGTAAATCACCTCCAATCAACAGTGGCAGGCCCAAACTCAAAACAAGAAGTGCAGGCAATACTCAATCACCAGAGATGAATGCCTCAACACCAAGTTTTCTCCCACACTCATTTCATCTTCAATTACATTCTCACCTCACAGCATCACAACAAGCTAATTGAAATTCAAAGCTACCTCTTCCCTTTATTATTAACGAATTAACTTAAACTTCAAGTCAAAATGCTTTCCACAAACAAACAGCAAATCACATCAAAACTTGATCACTATTTTCTGCTTCAAACTGCTCATTGAATACAAAAAATATCTTCAAAATATTTATGGTTTTATTGTCCTCTTCATCAGCTTTCCAAAATACTTCAAATTTTCAATTTTGTTAAAAAATGAATGAGATATGACAATCTTACTGAGACTGGATTATACTGATATAATATCCATTCTCCTAATCTCACCCAATCTTCCCTAAAGGAGGCTTCATGGATTTTCAGACAGAGAGATGATTACAGCTCTGATACCATATAAGGAATATGGCAGAGTAATATAAGTCAATAATTTTATTCACTGAGCAATAATGCTTCTATTCTACTCATTCACACATTCATTCAAAACATATTTAATAATTTATAGGAATGTAATATCCTAAATTATAGGAAAACTAGTAGAACCTCATATAACCGCTCATTTACTTAGACAAAGTTATTCTAACAACTTGCAATACAATCCCATATAACCAAATAATATAAATTTGCACACATGATATTTTAAATAACAAACCTAATAAACCTAATGCTGCAATTTTCCTAACAATTCTGGTCAAATTGATCTTTTGATTGAATTCAATTCAGTTGAACATTTTCCCCATAGATCACTGATCTCATTACTCGAAAATTGTGAAGTTCTATGTTTTTTCCGATACCATTTGAACCTTTCAAAGTGTCATTACATATCATCTTAGAGAATCCCTTGAACTCTACCAAAAGCTGTGAGCTTGTATGCTTGTTTATTGACTCGAACATTGCTTCTCTTGATAATTGAAAATGCGTAGGAGTTGAAGCTAACAACAAGAATTTTGAATACTCTGTCCAGGCAATCTATTGAACAGGAAACCAACCTAGTTCTGATATTCAAAAATTCAAAATCTACATTTTGATCATTGATAACCCAGTAGATGAACCCATCACAGATCATTATATATATGGACTTAAATTTCCTCCAGAAACTGAGGATAGCACTCATAGACAGGCTTTGTGTATTTCTGGTTATCCTTATTACCCAACGTAGACTTCCTATTCCTTTAGATTCATAACGAATTTGGCTAGAAAAAGGTTCATACAAACTTTTTAATATTTATCTGTCATACCTACTGATGTTTCTCATGTATTATATTGTTTGCAAGTCTTTCACATTGAAAACTACACTGGTTCTCAGAGACTTGTCCACTGAACAGAAAATTCAAAATATAGGGATTGAATGCAAATTCAATGGATTTGCAAAATGATAGTATTTGCATCTCTCTCCTTGAAATCTGAACTCTTGCCTTTGCAACCTATGTGGGAAGCTGCTTCGGCATTCTGAACCCTTTATTAATCATCTATTGGTGTCTTTGTTTCTTTCAGTCATTTACCTCTTCCTGTATTACTTCATCACAATCAGTAGTCACAATATGAGCATTAGTTCAAGGAAACGTTAGTTGAAATTGGTGGTCACCTATCCATTATTTCGTATAATTTCCGTAGTTGTGGTATTGTAGCTCCTTGCATGTTGAAGCACAAGTTCAGGGAACAATATGGAATTAGGAAATGTAGTTATGGCCTCAGTTCCTGTATTCTAAAGCAGGTCCATTTTCCTTTCAATTGTGTTTTTTCTTCCTGAAAATATGTGCAAAAACTTCAAGATCAATACGCGTCATGCATGTATCTTTGATCAATTGCAATGTTGACGGTTTAACTGAGTTGAAGGGAACTCTGTAACATAGCCATAATTCATGCCACAGTCTCACATTTCCGAATAGCTTATGAAATGATAATAAAAGAGAAATTGAATTATTTGACAGAAATGATCCATCTTGCTATATTAAATGTGCATTTCCAAGAGCCTTTTCTTCCTTGGGAGCAGTAGCTAGGAGTAAAACATTTACTGCAACCTCAACAATGGTGCCTTCTATCTCTTTCCATCTAGCCTGACACTTATATGATTTCCAATGTTGTGAAATCCAGAACACCAAAGCTTTTATGATACTTTTCCCATTCCTTACAAACTAAGACTTGTCAAATTCAGATGTCTAGCACCCTGAAATTCTGAAGGCTTTAACTTTCTTGCACTTCAAATGAGTGGTACCATTGACATAACCATTTTGGCTTTCATAGGTACCAAAGGTCCGGAGCAAACTTGCATTTTTGCATTGCTCTCCAGCTGGCTTTGGACCTAGCTAGTTTTCTATGTCTCGGAGACCCAAGGTTACGAACACTTTTTCACTCTGCATAGTTAATGTGATTTGCATTTGAAGCTCTTTCTCCTAGATTTTAAGTTATTTTCTCATATCTAAGGGATGATTTTGCATTTTGCATGTGCCATACATTTCCATGGGAGGCCAAACTTTTTACTCTTCAAATATGGACATGTGCAATATCAAATATGAGATCTAAATTGTTAATTTATACTTCCTTTTTTATATGAAAAAATATTATGTGCCCCAACTCTCTTTGCAAGTGGGATAAATTATTTAAATGTTTTTCAAGTGTGTGTCAATGCAGAGCATCCCTCTCCATCAATGTTATAAACCTCTATTGAATAAAGATTGAAAATCTGGCTACAAAATCTCAGTTTAAGTATATCCCAAAAAGGGAAAAGAAAATCAGTAATAGAAACTCAAATTTGCTTACAAGCATCACCCGTGCCAGAATCCAAGAGAAAAAAAAAAGTTAATTTAAAGTTTAGGGCCGACCTTCAGTCATGAAGGGATTAGAGCTGACTGATTTTGGCTTTATCAAGCATTTTTACGAATTTATTTGATCTAAACTTGTTTTACTTTTCTCATTCCTTATCGAATCAGCATTCTGGAGCAGAAAATAAGTGGTTTGGAGCAGTTAAAAGCAATCTCACAGCAGGATATCGGTTTTTGTTTAAATATCCCTGTGGCTAAAGAGGCAATGTCAGCAGCATTCAAGAGTATAAATAGAATACATGGAGCAGTTTCTAAGAACAGATAAGGGCAACCATGGGGTAGAAACAAGAGCAGCAGCAGAATGCAACAGCAAAATAAGGTAATCAACTGCATATAGACAAAGAAATGGTTGTAAAAGTAGCGAAATGGTCCTCAAACTCCACCTTGGCATAGATGAGGAAGACTTCCACCTAGCAGTCATAATGTAAGAGTGGTGGGTATAGCTTGGGTGTGCACCTACAGTGGACCACTTAAAACTTCCACCCAGCATTCAAACATAAACATGGGTGCACTTTCTCTGAGGCTAAACTGTTTCATTTCTCTGTCCAGTTCAAGTTACTTGAAAATCTGCTTTGGCTCAAAAATAAAAGGTTTTCTGCTTAGTGAAAAAAAAGTTGGCATTTGTCCCTTTGGCATGCATTTGCTTTTGTTGAAGGACGTAACTTCTCTGCCCAACATGTTGATAATGGCAAGAGCACCTTGAAGTTCAGTTTGGGTTTTTAAATGGCATAGGTTGCATATATCTCTTCCTGGCACAAAAAGGTATTATATATAACTTGGTGCACTTTTAAGAGGGTTGAGAAAGCAGGAAGGTCTGCCCAACTGGAAAAGTGGCATAAGTGCCTAGTAGTTTGCCCAAGTCCATAAGCATGACAAAGACAACATAAAGTTACACCCTTGAGTTAAATTGTCACTAACAAGCTGAGCACACTTTTTAGTGGCTCAGCCACTTGATAATTCCATCTCATGTTCGTAAAAATGGCAAAGTCGGTCCTGCCAAGATAGTTATAGTGACAAGTATACATGTAGAAGCAGCTGATAACCTAATAAGAAACGGCAGCAATGGAAAGTTATGCCTGACTGATTTTGGGCCCATTTCAGCTGATCATCTTTTCCCAAAAGCACACCAGTCATAAATTAAAGCAACTTCTCTACCCCATTAAGGCAGAACGCATTAATTTGAGGCTGTAAGGAGGCAAATTTCAGCCTTTCAAAGAGGAGTATCAGTACAGTTTCAAGCCGCACAGAATCTGGGTTTGTGTAACACTTTTCAGCAAATGGAACAGTCAAAACAACAAAGGAAAATGCAGTCATATGATTGTCTTTTGCAGCAGATCATATTCCATAGTTTGTGATTTTGTGGATATAGGTTTCTTTAATTAAATAACTAGGGTTTGTTGTTTTTCATTTCCTTTTCAGATGCTTATAATTATTTTTTCATAATAAAAGGTGGAGGCCAAATTTGAGTTTGGTTTTCATTTCTTAAGTTGTGCTGCAGCCATGCTAACAACTGCTATGCTTGACTTAACTTTTGTAACAGTGTCATAAAAATTCCAATATGTGAACCAGCAATTAGGGTATCAGCATTCATCAAAAGGGTTCACGAGTTTCAGAGTGAGGAGACGCATCAAAATTGCTATCTCTATTTTAATATAAATTTAGATTTTGATTTCCTTTAAAGTTCCCTTCTTTCAAGAAACCCTTAAAAGCTCTTTCGGGGGTTTAACAAAAAATATTCTACATATCCAAAGATTGGACATTTGCAACCTATAAATAAGTGCTTTGAACACATAAACTGAAGATAATGATGGTGGATGCTACAATCATTCTGTCAAAGCTATTGTGAAATCTATGTTTGTAATTTCATACACTAGATAAAATGTGAATACTTGAGTGTCAAGCTTTGCATTGATGCCATTTTATTCATTTTGGTTGTAACATTGCATGCAAAGCAGTCATTCGATCTTTGAAATTGTATGTTGTTGCAATTGTTATCCCTTTGAAAATCTTGTTTGCATTGAATAATTGGTCTCCGGCAAAAAGATGTCATTTGTTGTGTAGATTAGCTATTTCATCCTTCATAATTCGAAAATATTGTTTGGAAAGCAATGTTGTCAATAGTCTGGTACCTATATCCGAGGCAAAAGCATTGGCAGATAGTTAATTATTTTATGCAAAACCCCCTCAATGTATCTTCTATAATTATTTTATGCAAAACCCCCTCAATGTATCTTCTATAATGTGCACACTTTTATATTTTCTCTATAGTTTTTATTCTAGGGCCAGTTAAAATTTGATATAGGTTAATTTAGATCTCAGGGAGCTTCCCCTCCAAAGTTGAACAAAGATTCTATCTCAAAAATTGTTTCATTGTGTTGTCGTGCAAAAGACAAATTAAGTCACTTACAAATGGCAAGTTAGCCTATGCAGTCCCATAGTAGGGAAGATATGTACTCCCTCAATATGCATATCTCCTTGATCTTGTTCCTTCAAAACTTAAACATCTTTGACTTTAACCTTGAATGCAATCCACTAATTGTTCACTAACAATTCACCTATCTCTAATTATTATGAAGAAGAGAAGCAAAGTTTGTGTGAGGAATGATGCGGTCTGACTGTTTGAGGAATCAGATTGCCATTGTTATCTGGTTTAGGATCATTGGTTTTGTTCTCTTAAATAAAGATCCAAAGAATTTTTCTAGAAATCATACTCATAACAATCTGATAGAAAACCAACATCATAGATGTCTATTAAGAAATTTAGAATACAATGAATTCAACCAAATTATCTGGGATGAATGAATTATCGACGCTTTACGGAAGACTAAACAGACAAAATCCCTTCAAAAATTAAAATATGAGATTAATAGAAAAGAGTTGATTTACATTGCATCATATACAATGTTATGGCTAGGCAACATCAATATTAAATTTTTGAGAGCATAAATATGGGAATCGAATCAACACTTTCACCAAGTATAATCAGGCTGTGGGGTGGAGTCTAACAAATCCTTTGAGCCTGCTACTCACTATCAGTCATAATAAATTGCACCAAAGTTCTAGCTCCCACAGAACACATGCCCGTTGATGACCCAGGCGAGCTATAGATAATATTTCATTTAACAATATCTTAGGTTTAATAAATCTCCTACCTGTACTACTATATGTGTAGAGATGCTAATGTTTTCATAAAAGCTTTAAAAAGACCTCGCAGACATTTTATTCTCCATCTTTAAGTCTATTAATGCTGATAAGATATGCAATGTGATACAAGACTTGGAAGATAAGACTGTAATTCACAACTTCTAGATTGCAAATCTGTAACACAATACATTCTAAATTTAGAATAATACAATCTCTTAGGTTTGATAAACTACTGTATATACTATTCTATGTGTAAAGCATGCCAAGATAAATACTTTACTAAAGACTCGGTAGATATTCTCTTCTCCATCTTGAAGTCTATCAAGTCTTTAAGATGTGCAACGACATACAAGATTTGGAAGATAAGATTGTGATTCACAACTTGTAGGTTGCAAATTTGTAACACAATAAATCCTAAATTGAGAAGAATAGAAGTCATTTAGCTTGATGTTCTTGTACATTAGCTGCACCTTATTTAGCAGCTACACTTTGGCAAATCCTTCAATTATTCATTACAATTTCAATTATTCACAACAATGTTCATCAGTCCCACTGACTAGCATGGTTATTTGTTAATTATAATAATACTGTTTTCTTGGCTTTCTAATATTTTAAAATGGATTGAAGATTTGTCTTTGTCTTGATTTCAAATTTTGAAGCAGTATGTTATATAATTCTCTTTCCTTCAGGAAATCTGTATCTAAGCTATGGTCCTCAAATTCATCCAAGAATCCTAAGCTTCTTGGCTTTCTAATATTTTAAAATGGATTGAAGATCTGCCTTTGTCTTGATTTCAGATTTCAAAGAGGTATGTTATATAATTCTCTTTCTTTCAGGAAATCTGTATCTAAGCTATGTTCCTCAAATTCATCCAAGAATCCTAAGCTATAGTCTAGGAGAAAGTTGAAACACTTACAACCATGATGACCAAGGTTTATATCCTGGAAGGCATGTTGCTTATGTATGCAGTCGTTTTCCTCTGATTTCATGTGATGTATGTGTCTGATGTGTGTGTCAGTGTGTCGTAGTTATTTTTCCTCTCTTGTATTTAAAAGGGGATTACCTAGAAAAAAATCATCCAAGGATGTTAAACCTGAGAATGACCTTTTCTGGAAATTAATAACATTTTGAGCATTTGATAGATACCAAGTACCTGATTTATTGTGCAATAAACAGATATCCAGTGGGGGGTCCAATTCCCTACAATTATTGTTGGCCTCCCACCCACCAACTATGCCTCCCACAATTAATCTACTGACTCAGGCTTGGAACCAGCTTTCCGGTGATATCTCATTTGCGCAATTTTGACTCCACATGACCAAAACATCAAACGTAGGTCAAAATGCAAGAAGAGGGCTTGAAAGGAGGGGTCCAAAGGTGACCGTGCTGTTGACATCAGCATGACATGACACTTGTAGAATCCAGTGGTATGTTTCAGATAGAACACTAACGGTCAGAAGGATAACCCTGCAAGTAAGTAGTTACCAGCCAAAAAATGGAGACCATTTCATTTTAAGTCTGAGTACTTATTAATTGCTTATAAGAAAGGATTGTAAAACAACAACAAATATTATCCAGCAAAGATTTTTGCAGAAAACAGAATAAAGGAAAGGATAAAACACAATACCTTTCCAACCCGAGGGGCAATCAACCAAGCAAGTGTAACAGTCAATAATCCAGTAGCAATCAGAATCCCAGTTCCTTCAACAACCCATTTTGCACGTGGATGTATATTAGGACGAAGATCACCGATGGGGGCATTATAGACTTCATCAGTCGTAGCTTGTGAAACAGTTGCTGTATGCAGGCGTGGATTAAACCATGATGCAATCTCAGTAAGTCGTTGCCGCCTTACTGCAGCCGCTGCATCTGGATCCACACTAGGATTCAATTGAATACGTGTAGAAGCTACCTCTCCAGCAGCTGTTCTTGCCTTTAATGCTTCATATTCCTCTACAGATGCTTTGACTTTGTTCACATCTGCAATTCTAACATTCAATGCTTCACTCCCGCATATTTCACAATGAATTGATCCATGGCTAACAAACCACCGTAAAATACAAGCATAATGACCTAGTGCAAGCTCATTCTTGCACTGGCAGCCCAACTCAATGAGATAATCATTGTGATTGAAGCCTAGACCTTCTTCTAAGTCTTTGTCACAAAAAAGGACCTCCCCATCAGGGCTCACATATTTGACATACTCAAGTGTTTCTCCTTGCTCTTTTTCAGAACATGAATGGCTTGGCACACACTGTTTATCACTTTTGACAGACAAAGACTTCACGCTGAAACTCTGTGACCTTCTGATTAAAGGGGGAGAGATACCCAAAAACTGGAGAGCAGCTTCTCCCTTGTGGTCAGGTTCTGTACAGTGGCAAACTCTACAGACCTCTAAAAAATCCTGGTCATCCTCACCATGATCTGAACTAACAGATAACTGGATATTTTCATTCTCATGAATAGTGACAGGTTTCTCATCTGCTGTGCCTGATTTTCCAGCAGGTAGCCCCATCACTTTCAAAATTTCAATTGTAGAACTTCAGACAAAATCTTTTGACTGTTTGCTCCCACCAAATCAGTTTCTACCTACACCTTTGCAATTCAGACACCTGTCATTCAGTCAATTCATGAATACCCTTAAGCTTTTCCTTCTTAAAGTGCCAAATTCATTATGTCTAAGTGCAGAGAATGGAGAACTTACGTAGGACCTCTGCCATAGATTGGAACAATAATCTTATACTTTTGTTGGTTAAAATGAAGCCTACAAATCATGCCCCTGAATTAATAAATGCAAGGGCAAAATACAGGAATCTTAACATTGCAGAAAACCTCTGAGTGACACTCTAAGCAATCTGCAGTTATGACAATTTGCATGGAGTAAATTATGTATGTTGAAATGTCAAAGTAGCGTGGAAGACTCTGATGTCCAGTGTGTAATCACTACTCCAGGATTGCCAAGGATATGAAAGAAAAATCCAGGTCTTCATTGGTCCTTATATGTATCTATCCAGACATTTGTTGATTCTATCTGTTTAAGCAAGTTGTAGAAATTTGATGCTTCAAACAGCAGATTTTTCTGGGCATGCAACTTGGCTATGCACTTTAATGTGCTTGCTTCTGCACTCCTAGCCAATGAAATAAGCAACATTAGCAAACAAACTTGTAAGACAAAGCATTCTTCAAAATAAATCTGAGCAACAATCAGAAAGAAAAGCACATAGAATTTTTCCCTATTATGCATTGTTCATTTAAATTTCTTAAATAATTTACATGTGTATACTAGAGATCAACATGTAATGGAATCTATTTTTGTAGCAACTTGTCTTGTTATGTGTAATAATCCACAAACATCACGGTAAAGGAAAAACTACAGACCAGAGTTTTCATTGATCAATTGCAATAAAACCACTAACAAATATGATTTTGTCCTAATATTTCAACATTGCTCCCTGCATTGACCCTCTTTCAAGAGCACAAATATGATGTCACACATATAATTGAAATTACTTAGTTCAATTTTCCCTTAAACGGGAGAATTTCCATAAGTTTCAATATTTACAGTATGAATGCACAACATAATGACAATTCATAATAAAAGGTTGGAATCTATTACTGAATTTCTATAAAAGAAAGTTGAAATAACAACATACTTTGAAAATATATCCTAGAGGATAGATGTATGATCAAGGGGCATATATAAAATAACAAGGTAAAAAAGGCCAGGTGTATACCTATATTTTAGTACTATCTAATGTATGAAAGACAAAAATTGAAGTTAAAATCTGTAATAGACTTGTTCAGTTAGAATCCTTTTACATCCCAAAATCAAAATAATTATCTCAACATTAAAAGGGCCACTACATATCATAGAAATTGCAAACACACTGTAGTGTGAGTTTTTACAATAAAGTAATAAAATGGAAAAATGAAAGTAAACCAATTCTCTGTTCCATTTTATTGTCTACCCTAGTTTAGAGGTTCAAGCAAAAATGGATTCGGTGATTTGTTTGATATGCTCTTCTGTTATGAATCTTAATATCTCCAACAGTAAAATCAAAATGTCAGTGAGTACCAAGAGGACAGACAGAACTGTACTAGGAGACCCAGAAAAGAGAAAAACAGATCTGTGGTATTGTCATGTCACTCCTATGTCCTGTCAAATTTATATGGCAATAAATTTCCAAGAGATGATGCATATTCACTCTATTCAATAGATGCCTCGAATAAATTGACTGGAAACAGACAACCCCCTCTCGAGGTGATAGTAAGAAAAGTCAAAGAGAACAAGACTCTTGACAATAGAACAGGCAGAGCAAAGAGATGTTGTCAAGAATATGCTAAACTAAACTCTTGACTGTTGATAAAAGAGCTCTCACACAGTTTTTCTACCATAAGCTTTTCAATTAATAGCAAGAAGATGTCGAGAATATGCTAAACTAGATAAAAAGTATACTTTCTAATCAGCTTAAGCGCTATAATCATTATCTGTCTCCACTAATTACTACCTTAATAGTGGCATATTTTATGAATTTCGGTGCTCCTGAATATAATATCCATACTATTGAGGCTCTAGATTTGCGGAGATTAAACAGAAACATTATATTTTGTAGTTAAAAAATAGCAGATATGATCTAAAATTGACTAAAATGTCCAATTTCGGTCTATGCGTGTTTAAAATTTTCTACTCACCAAAGCATTTGCTTCCAGAATAAAAATCCTGAGTTTGAAAATACTGAATCAGTGAATTATGAACAACAAAGTCGCGGGGCTGATGGTTATAATCAATTTAGATAAAACTCAGGTAAAACATACAAATTAGACAGATCACATCCCAAACTAACTGCACCAATGTGAGAACACATGAATTACAACCTGGAGTCTTCCGATTATCCCTCAGCACAGGTTTCTCAAATTCAAGTTAAGATGAAGACTAAGATATGTACTAGTTATTGACAAAAGAATAGAGAATAGTTTATATGATTGCAAACATGCAGTTGTCAATGCCACTCAAAAAGTAATGTGATCGGGAAATGTGGCTTTCCAATCTGTGATGCAATATAAAGATTCCGATTTGGAATATCTACAGTTTCAAGATCCAGATACTTGCGGTTCAGTTCTCTCTAGCATTAATTGGTCTATCCTAATGCACATTACCCAGAAGTATAAGGAGGAAACAAGCAACGCAATCATATCTGCCCCGTGAGAGTCCATGCTTAGCATGTCTTGTATTAAATATTGCATTCCACAATACTATATCTCAGAATTTTGTCGCATTGGAAGTCTGTTTTAACTTTTCTTTAACAGAAAGTACAATTTCATATAAGATTCTTGTTAAAAATATAACAATTTCCTTGAAAAATTATTGCTAAGGCTCCAAGTTATTTCTGCATTGAAGGTTACTCAAATTATAATTTTGAGATTCTTTTGACAATTTCACATATTTTTCATTTGCCAAATATAAGTGGAAAAGAGTGTACATATCCTCGTTGCTTATCCTCAGTTTTATGAACAAAACCACATAATATCTTCATCGTATAAACGCGAAATGACATCTATGCAAGGAAAAAATCATTAACTTTCAAAAAATTAAATAAATAAAATTAAAAAATATCTTGATTATTTGAACTCCAGATCGAACTAATGCAGGAAATATATCAACAGAATTTTGAGAAAAAAAAATGCATATAACTTAGAAAACAATCGGTAGCACGAATCCATTTTCAACAGATAACTGGTATTGACAGTCTAATTACATTGAGACGACCAAAATGGAAAAATAGACGGATTTTCTCTTAAACCCTCAACAAAGTAAAAAAATGAAAAGAAAAGAACCCTCGAAGTTGAACAAAACCCTTATTTGTAAAATCAACATCATAATTCTTGAAAGCTAAGCAACTTATCAACTAAAAATCTTCTGATATATCTAAATCGTGGAAATAAATCCAACCTAAAACTGATAAAATGTCATCGATAACTTCTTCAAAATGCAAGAAAATAAATAAAAGCAGGCACTCACCAAACGTAGATTTGTCACCCGAAAGCAATACGATTAACAACAGAAACAGACTCGACTACGTACAGTTAAAAAAATTTAGAAACAAATAAATTATTCTCCACTACATATAAATGCGTTACAGTGTAATACAAGGTTTCACCTAAATAATGGCCACCGAAATACAGTGACCAGTTTGATCTGTGGTTTGGCTTTTTAAATGATAATTATATAGTAGGAATATACCATTTTCTATGTTAATTGACGGGGCCTCACTGGTTTTAATTTATCACGTGAGAATTTAACTAAATTTGTAAACAAGCCATCCATTTGTCTGACAGCCATTAAATTGTCTAGTTGCAATGCACTACGAGCATATTATTATTGTTATTAAAAACTGAAGTTGGCATTATCATGAGTAAAGATATTTTAAAATTAAGATACTTTAAAATTAAATAAAGATATCACAAGAGGTATCAACTTCAATGTCTATATTAAATTAGGTAAATCAAGATTAATTGTTTTTTCTATTGACTATATCAATATATTTAAAACATCAATTTGTATTTGAACATTATAAATTAAATGATCAAGATACATTAAGATTCAAATTAATATTATATAGGAATATAAATATTTATAAAATATATAAATTAATTAACAATGATAAATTATTTCATATTTAATAAAATTATATTAATTATAATTTTATGAAAATTTTAAGAATTATATGAATATTATTATTTAATGTAAAATATTAGTTATATAATGCTTTTGTTCATTGTGTTGGAGGACTCGATTATACCAAAGTGGCTAGAGCCCCAACCTCTTGTGTTCCACAGTAGGATAAAATGAACTTTGACATGGCCTTAAGGGGCAATCCCATTCTATTTTGAGGTTGGGTGCATTTTCAAATGTTTCGAGGGAAGGGTGATTGGGAAATATAGATTTATGTTGCTTCTAGGTACTAATAATGAAGTAAATATGTGTGGCTTGTGTAAGAAAACTAAGTAGCGGAACAACTTCCTTCACTAACCTTAAGGGGAGGATAATGTAAAAACTTTCTTGAATCTTTACAACAATTACATAAACTTAACAAAATAACATAAATAACATGCATACCACAACATATTTATTTACATAGGGGGAACCCTTGTGGGAGTTCAACTCCACAATCTAGAAGTTGCGCAATATATTATTTGAAAATCAATAACATATTACAATATACTTGCAAAGCAAGCTTCTTGCAAGAGTGTCACCAACTAGAGGTCTAGAGGTAACTGAATAACAATAAGACTCTTACACACACCCTCCATCTCGTGTCCCTAATATATAGGAGATACAATACATGAATATGTCAAATGGTATTACTAAACCATGGGCTAAAAATCAGTGGTGTCCATCTTATCTTCAATCAAAGATGCCATGTAATGTGTCAAAACATGCACTATATAGATCAAAGATGTCATGTAATGTGTCAGAAAGTAATATAGATCAATGCCACATATATACTACTAATCATCATATTTGAGATAGTCAGACAATTACATCCAAGGTCAAATAGCAAATATGGATTTCACCAGAAGGAATTAATATCGCCAATATTATTCAGAACACAATATTAGATATCGTTGTCTAATACAAATTTGTCTTCAAATGAAGATTTCAAAAATTTGAAGCATAATGTGAAATATCATTATGATATCTCCAACGAAAGACTAGGGTGATTGTGAACCACTGGAGTTGTGATTATAGAATAAGGAGGGTCTTGCACCTCTGAAACTACATACAAACTGAATTCCAACTGGAATTGTAAATACACAAGACAAATAAACTCCTTGACACTTTCCTACATTGCTAACCATTGCCTTATAAAGGCCTCCAAGAAGTTTCCAGAAGGTTACCATGGGTCGACATCGTTATATTATTATTTTGCCCCCCCCCCCCCTTTAATTTTATTACTAGATTAATTAATTAAAGAAGTCTTTTATAATATTATTTAATTTTTGGGACCACTTAATTAATTAATTTAATTAAGTTACTTTATTCGAATTGGTGACATTACAGTCCTCGCAACCCAAACATTGATTGTCCTCAAGCAATCCGCAAACTCCAAGATCTCAAACCAAGTGCAGACGTTGGTAGCCATATCCATTGAAATCTCCATGTTGCATCATGATCACATACACACACTTGGATGTAGGCAAGAAGAGTAAATATCCATCTAGCTTTCGTTGCTCCACTCTAATATAAACGTTGCCATGCCCGAAGTCATCAAGATCTTGTATATGTGGAAAAGTGACATGTGTGGAGCAAGCATAAACACTCAAATGTTAGTTATACGTGTGCATATCAAAGATCTTAAACTAACAAGAAAACTATGCTTAAACTCATTCCTACACTATTCTCCACATAACCTCAGATGAGCATGAAGCAAGTGCACCCTAGACTTGCTTGATTTAAGCTCTTAGAGAGGTTGCGGGTGTGCTCTCCCAGCACAATTATAAATCTCACTATTGAATGCAAGGTAGATTGAAGCAAAGATTGAACTACTCGAGGAGGAGCTATGGAAGAAAACCTCAAGTATTCAATACAAGAAGACAAAGAGGCTCAAGGAGGAGCTATGAGAACAACCCTCAAGCTCATATGGCATGAAAACTACGAAAACACATGAAGCTAATGCATTAACTATTAATGAAACTGAGTTTTTAATCTACAATGAAAGCTAGCAACTACCAAATGGTTAGTAAAAAAAAATTAAATGCAAGAAAAATAACTCTAAGCACAAACTAGTATAATAATTCTAATATGCAAATGATGGATGATTTACTCTTGGCAAGGCTCCTATTTATAGGATTTTTGAGGGCTTGGGTGAGGTCGATCACACATCCACATAGGTGCCACATGAGGGATACATATGCCATGTAATAGTCCAAGTTTGCTCACACATGTGTGAGCAACTTGAGATGTGATGGGTCAATGTGTACTTTAAGTACACATGTAAGAGATCTTGTCATAGTTGCCATAGGTTTGGTCCAATGAAACATTTTTGGCAAGTGTAAGAATGTGTCATCAAGGTTGTAAGAAACTTTGTTTAAGCATTTTTAGAATTCTTTGAAAATGTAATTTTTATAAATTTGCTCACACATGTGTGAGCAAATAATTAGGACTAATGGGTGTAGGAATCCAAAAATTAGCGTAGTTAACCTAAGTTAATTAGCAAGCAGGTCTATTTGTTGAGAGTGATGTGGGTAGAGTAGGATCTAGGTCCAGATTTAGGATTGATCTAAATTAAAATTTAGACTAATCATGGTTTAGGAGAATAATAGAATGTGAAGGGAAATAAATAAATTAAAATTTATTTAAAGAGGGATTAAATGGAGGAAGGCATCTACAATTTTTCCCTCTTTGATGTGACGTCGAGAATGGTGTTGTGTCAAAGAAAAGAAAAACAAGATGTCCTAGACAGAACATAAGGTCCTAAGGCAATGAGAGTGAAGGAGTATGCCCCCTCAAGAAAATTACGCAAAAAATTAATTTTTCAAGTATTTTTTTGAAAAGAGGTAGAAGAGGGCGAAAAAGAGTAATTGCATGACGTATGAGGGAATCAGGAAAAAACAAGGTGAAGAAATGAGGTTCAGGATGGAGAACATGGCCCAAGGGGCCTATATATAGTCCACAAGGGCCCTAGGAGTCACTTTCACCCTCAATGAGCAAAAAGACAAAGTGAAGAGAGAGAGAGAGAGAGATGGCTAACCCTTGAGATTGTATGAAGTTTGGAGAACATGTTCGGACACACCAGCGGGCTACAGACGTAGGACCACTAGTGAGTACCCTAACTGTGCCTCATCAAAGTTCAATTTTGGTATTTTTTGCTTAGCTAGGATCCATAAATAGGGTGGAAAAGACCATCGAGCGGAGACGATGATCGACGGATCGTCGTTTGCATAGGTGATGATCGGCGGATCATCGTCTATGTAGGCGACGATCGACCAATTATCATCTGTAGAGATGACAATCGCAAGGACAAAAGAGGGAAACACATATGATAATTCTTGAATTGTCATCTGCGGGGATGACAATCAATAAAGTTGATCACAGGTAAGTGGCAGAGGGGCTAAGCATGGATTGGTGTCTTCACCGATCATCGTCTACACAGGTAAATTGGTGTCTCCACTGATTGAACCAAAAGACACAAGGTAGAAGGCTGGGAAGGAAAAAAAACACAGGGTAGGGAGGGTTAGAAGATGTCCTAGGCTAACGATCAAGGATTGAAAAGCATGAATTGTGAATGCAGGAGATGGAGGCTGCATTTTGATCTCGAGAGAGCTAGCTGGAGATATTGGGATTTGCAGATCAGTTGACTTTGACTTTGGTAGAGTGGGGACATGTTGCACTATACGACCTAGAGCACGTGCATTTATGGTCGCAACTAAGAGTTCATAAAGCACTCATGATCGCATTAATTGAGAGGTGGCACAACCTAACCTGTAGCTTCCATTTTCTGATGGGTGAGGCAACCATCACCCTTTTTGATGTCTGGTGGATATATCGCATCCCCATTTGGGAGATGATCCTAGAGTATGTGTAGGAGGGCTTAGATCTGTATGTAGAGGCAGCGTTTGGGCAGCCATATGATTAGCTATCGACCACGAGACAGTGGTTACCATGGAGACTGGTGATGGCAGCATGATCATGATTATGACAGGTGGTCCTATGCCTAGTAGGGCTGATTGGAAGTAGATTGATGCTAGACCATGCTAGACATGGATTTCTATTAAGGTGGGTGCGATTATTGAGTGCCATGTTGGAGGATAAGGGGGAGAGATATTGTTGGGGATATACTATCCTCGGACAGTTATACTATGACCTACACATGTGTGCCTACCAGAGAGGTAGGACACTAGGAGCAGGAATGACATTATTACTAGTTTGGGCATGGAAGCATATTGTGGTGATATGCCCCATTAGACTTCATGAGACACATCTGACCTATGAGTCGTACACCTACAAATATAGACCACCTATCAGATATGAGTCCATAGATTCTATCGATCATTAGTGGAGGAGATTAGATGAGATGCAGGGGTTTGAGTGGACTTCGTATGCAGGGTGTGAGACATGGGGACACCAGGTCTTACAACAACAAGATTATATCGAGGATGGATGGGAGTACTTTTATTACTTTAGGTTCACACAAACTGACTGTTGGCTGATTGGGTGAACATTATATATGATTGCCTAGTACATGCCATCAGAGTGCTACGATAGTTTAGGCAAGTGCAGGATGCAGTTCCAGATTCATTTCCACATCCACTAGTCACATGGGAGGTGGGCAACTTGTGGGGATTGGGGTGGATTTGAGAGGTGTGAGGGCATCGTGGTTAGGGATGGCAGTGCTACCATGGAAGCAGGGACAGGATTTGGTGCGTGACGTAGGGATGACTCCTGCATATGCTTAGTGGTGGGTGGTTCGTAGACCTATCAAATTAATGGTGCCTAGAGTGGTACAGGCAAATGAGAAGCCAACAGGGGGAGGGGATGGGGTGGGTGCAGATGGGGATGAGGGAGGATATGGCGGGGGAGATAGAGGAGGATACGGAGGAGGGAGGGGAGGAATAGTCCAGAGAGGACATACGAGGGTGGTGTCACAGAGATGTTGAGGGATAGTTTATATACCTGTAGATAGAACCCCTCTAGTGATACTCGTACAAGGATAGGGACCACCTCTTGCATAGGTATAGGGACATTGGCCACAACCTGCACAGGTATAGGGACCTCCTCTGGGATACATTGCACAAGATGCTTATGATAGGATGGTTACAGAGTGAGATAAACCTATAGAATGAGTTGGCTAGGGTTCAAGGATTGTTATGGGGAGTGAGAACGAGAAGATAGTGCTCAAGGAACTCTAGATACACTGCAGACTTGAGTCGATGCTAGAGAGTTTAGTATCATGGAGACTCATACAGGGGGCAATAGGGTAGCAACATGAGATAGATGATTTGAGATCAAAGCTATAGGGGGTGATACAGGAGAGGGATACCTACCAGCATAAGGCAGAGGAGTACAAGGGATACCGAGAGATTGTTGTATAAGCTACGAATGGACTTGGTGTGATGTAGGTCATACAAGAGACCTTTTTTGCACATAGACGAGAGACCAAAGTGGTACGTGAGTTGGACTACTACTATCATCTATATTATGATGCCATTCCTGAGGATCAAAGAGTTTTAGTGTACAATGAGAGATCAGTGACACACACTACAAGTGGGGGTGGTTCACAGGCCTCAATAGGGATGAGACCTCTCCGAGATAGAGGGGGAGATGGGATAGGAGGGTAAGGGCCATCCATTCGGCCAGCTTCATGATCCATATTGACTATTTTTGACACATATGTATTTTTTTAGTATTATAGATGTATAGCGACATTTTGATGTATATGTGATGGACACTAATGTATTCATAAACTTTGGACACTTTATTCTTTTATGAGTATATATACATAATTTTGATTGTCTTATGTGATGTGTGTACTTTTAATTCCTATATGCATATGTTAATGGATGATGATTTTATTGATTGACGTGTGTGGTGTAGGATGTGTGTGATTGTGTGAGGATTTTGATGTATCTATGATGCAGGGATATGTACATGTGATTATGGTTATGGATAGAGAATGCTTATATGTGGTTTATGGATTTATTTATGGGATGTATATATGATGCATGGAAATGGATTTGTAATGATTAATGCAATATGAAATTGTAAGATAACGATTAATGTTATGGACAATAAATGTAATATGCAAAATGTAAGATAATGATTAATGCTATGGATAATAAATGTAACATGTAAAATGTAAGACAATGATTAATGCTATAGATAATAAATGACTAATGAACATAAAATGCATTGAGATGATTAGGTGATTAGATTACATCAAATTTGAAGTCAATACTTAAACTCAACATCAATATAATAATACAATAAATGAAATAACCTAAGGGAATGTAACTAATGAGGACTCGAATTAGGACATTGTTTTGTGTGTGTGTCAATCATAACCGATAGGATCATTCAACTAGCCTTAAGGGGAAGGGAATAAACAATAATCTTGCAAAGAGTAAAATGCAATATGACCTTAACTAAAGTGCATCCTATCTACATGACTTTTGTGGGATTATATTGTGTTTATGTCGGAGAGCACACCCTAGTTTGATTTTGCAACTAGGTTCTTGGCAGAGATCTGTTGAGATCTGTTGATTTGGTAGCCATTGAGATGGATCGATATGACTTGATCTTGGGTCAAGACTTCTTGAGGTGAGTTGAAGTGATCATTGCTCCTTGAAGTGATTGATGTTTTCGATAGATAGTCATTGCTTTTAGTTTTGTCATCTATTATTCTTTGGTTTCCGTCATAATTGCGATGACTCACACTATTTTTTAAAAAGAAATATATATTTGTTGTATGTTGATTGAGATCTTAAATTATTGAGCTTCTATTTGTTTCAATAATAGTTTAACATTCTCTACTTAACAGGGCCAACTACGTGAAGGTGGAAGCTCATCTAGCCCCTCCTAGGATCCTCTTATGACCCTTTATGACACTTTAAGACCTCTAAGATGTATTCTTAGGGATCGTAAAGGGTCATAAAGGGTCATAAGGGGTCCTGGGACACAACAATTGAGAAAAATAAATGTAGGCATCATGGTCACAATTGTTTGGAGACACAACATAATTGAATGCTATACCCAGACGATGCAACACAACCACTACTCCTACAGTTCTAGACACTGCGGGATCCAAAAACCAAAGATAAGGAATCTATATATAGTTTTTGGATCCTGCAATGTCAACTTAGAATTGCAGGAGTAGTGGTTGTATTGCATTTTATGGGTATAGCATTCAATTATGTTGTGTCTCCAAACAACTGTGACCGTGATGCCTACATTTATGTTTCTCAGCTATTGTGATACCTACATTTATGTTTTGTAGTTGTCGTGTTTATTTGCATGTTCTTTATGTGTTTGGCTTCTCTCCCTCGCATCGAAAATAAGATTTTCCCACTCTGAATTGAGAATGTGTGTGCAACACAAGCATAATATGCACGAATAGTAGATGGAGTTGAGAAAACACAACACATTTACATTTTTTTAATAGGTCAAAATTACAATGTTTGCGATGGTCTATAACTTAAAATACGCAATTAAAGACCTCTATAAAAAATGCAATCTTGTTGTGTTTTTCAGCTCCACTTGATATCCTATGTATATGAATTGAGATTGCATATTGAACTAGGTATCTCCTTCTACATTGCCTGAAACCAAGAGACAATCACAGTTAACATCTAAAATCATTATTGAACTTTTGTTATTATTAAAAAGTACACTAGTCTCCTTTGTTTCTTGTACACCATCTCTGTTAGCAAGTTTCTTCATGGATGGCCTCCACTTTCTTCCCCACTACAACTGTAACCACTATTCATTGTCTTGCGGTCATTACTATCTTCTCTATTGATCAGACCTCCACTGCAATTTCTCTGATGAAAATTCCCAAATTCATTATTTGGTATTCCTTCATCTCCCCTCAACTCCATCACTTATGGTTACAAATCAAGTTCCAAGAATTAGAATGGCGCGTCTCATCATCACAACTAATCCACCTTAAACAATTGATTAACCATTCTAGACAAGATGATGATTTAAGGTTTTTTGTGAAGCTTCTAACTTGGTAGTTGCAATCAGCATTTGTATTACAAGTTTTGTTTTTGTTCAAGTAGTGTGTTTTAGAAAAGAACCCATTGAACATTCTAATACTAATTTCTCCCAAAATATGAAACCCACTAAAATTTAGCAAAAACCCCTCCAACATTACAACAATGTATAAAAGGAAACTCAGTGTTTCTATTAGCGATAAATAGAATTTTTGAGAAGAGTAGAAGAAACAATAATAGAAACAATAAGCTTGGAGGGAGAAAACCCTATAGACTTACGACATACCTTTGTATGCAACCCATTAACATTTCAAATGCAAGAATGAAAGAAAACAAGGAACTAAGCTCAAACATGTGTAAATAAACATCAATCATTATCAAATAAACATCGAGAAATAAACATCAGTCATTATCAAATAAGTTGCATAAATGAGAATCATTTTTTTTTGGCTTTTTCTTTTTTTCTGCTTCCCTATATTGTTGCAAAGGCGTATCCGTGTCCACATCGTCATTTCTTCTCGGTCATGCAGGTGATCTCACTATCCTTTGCAAAGGCGGGTCCTCTGCAATAACAAATAAAAGGCTTCAATTAAAAACATATTATCATAATTGGGGTTAATTTCAAAATATATTCATTATTGTTACAAGCATTTCAATACTTTAAAAAACATAAACGTGATGCTCTTTACCTTGTCCAACCACATCATCTTTCCCAGCGGCTTGAACCTCAACACGCTCATCGGGAACAACGTCTACATCCCCTGCAACTGCAATACAAAATGTTTTATTAATCCCAACACATTATAATTATAATTTTATTACTATGCCAAATTCAATTTAACATGTTTACTTGTATTAAATATTCATCAATCAAAATTCGAATAGAAAATGTATACCTTGAGTACTACAATTCACATTAGAATCGATGCCTAGGTCGTGCTCAGCCGGTGCAGTATCAATATTGGCAGGCTGCATTCCAATGTAAATAATTAGTTGGAACTTAACATCAAATACAGTAATTGGTAAAGTTTTCAACTTGAAATAAAAATCAATTGGCTTATTTACTTGATCAACAGATCCAGCAGAAGAACCTTGTGCACTCATTGCTCGGTATCATTCAGCCATGACTTTATAGCCTTGTTTGTAGCCTATTTTTTTATCCTCTTCTATAATCGGTTTTTTGAACTCTAAGGCCTGCATTTTTTATTCGTATCATGAATTTTTTTTGTAGTGAATTTCATCAAAACTAAATTGATTGCAATTTAATTATAAATATTTGCATACGATTTTTCATTTACTAATACTTATAACTCATGCAACAAGTTTTGAATATCCACCTGAGCCAAGCCTGTGTTGCTCGTGCTTTTGTTTTCTTATTGTTGTTGCCTTTGTTGTGTTAGGCAACCTATGTGATGTTTGAAATATGTTAGATCACATAAGTACAAAGAGTAAATATTACATAATTTTATTATTAACATTATCACGTACCTTCTTTCCTCGAGTGATACTACTCATCCACTATGTCTTGCACTTCTCTCAAGTGCATCCTTTTTAAGATCCTCCCACTCATTAATAGGAATATAGGGAGGCTGCTCATAATAAGGTTTGTGTTCTATTTGTCTCCTGTAGTTGTCCCTAATATACTTCAAAACAGTGTCCGCTTTGTCAAGGAGTCTAAGTCTATGAAAGACTTCGGGTCCAAAAAGTGTTGTTATAGAGTCAATGAGTTTATTCTTTAACCCTTTATCTTGTAATGACCACCTTTTAAGAAAAAAAATTGTTAGATTCATAAATGAAGTGAAGCTACCTTTTAATATACTTGAAGAAAGGGATGAAACGAAATCTAATCTTGCAATGAAATCAAAATATGATACCATGTGTGTATGGTCGGCCCAAAAATGTGCAAACATTCATCGTTAAGTTTTTCATAAAATAGATTATTCCCTGCAAGATAATTATGAGATTATTATAATTAGTTATTGCAAGGGACCACACAGGGGGTTAGTGCATTACATTATGAGTATTATCTTGTATAGTAAAAGAAAGGATCGGTCTTTAAAGTACCTGGAAGCTGGGCTACTCTCAAGGGAAGTCCATCTTCATTTCTCACGCGGAGCAATTGATCACATTGTATTGTTCCCGTACATTTAACACGAGTACATCTAGGAATTGCATCATCGCCTCCTACATAAAATGAATCCAATATTATAAAATGCCCCCAAAGAAAGAATATATAGTTCAAGTGAAATAAACACATGATAAATAAGAGAGAAAAAGATGATTCTACTTACCAATAGTAGGTGTTGTCATCGCATCTGTGGTCATGCTACGTGTTGCCGACATTGTAGGTGGAACTACCTCTGTGGATCCAATCCTCATACCAGGCGTTGTACTCAACATAGGTTCAATAGCAGGTGCTGAACAAAAATATTGTTAGAGCATAAAAAAAATGGATAACCATGGACAAGATGGAGGATAAAACATGTGATGTACCACCCGAAGTATTTGCATATGAGGTAATGCCCTTTAATCTATTTAACATCCCCTGTAAAGAGAACACATATATATTTTAGTTAATGACATAAATAAAATAGTATACTATAAAAATCATTATTGAACTTTTGTTATAATTAAAAACTACATTAATACTTACTCTATAGTTCTGAACACGGCCAATCAACATATTTGTTGCCCTCTGTATTTCAGGAGTGTGAGGTTGAATATTTGCCATTCAAGCTAACTCTTTTGATATTGCACGAAGGACACTTTCCAATGCAACCACAAGATTAACCTCTGATAAAAAATTAACATCGAATGGATCCTCCTCATTCTGCGGCTCCTCATGGACTAGTTGTTCCTTTCCCTTTTTCTGATCAACACTCGTTTGTGAGAACAATATTATTAGCCCTTTATTTAAAAGAAATCCAAAATAGTAGAACAACAAAAAATATGCATTAACACAACAAAAAATACGCATTAACATTTTTCTTGTATGTGCATTTGTACAACAACAATGAGTTTTACCTATCGGGAAGAAGAAGTCCCATGAGAACTATCACTACCGTGCATATTGTGTGGCTCTTGATCCATACTATAGCTCTGTATTTCAAAAAAAATCATTAAGACATGTTAAAACACATGTGTTCTTATTCTAAGTTACATTGAATAATAGATAATTATCAAAATGTGTACCACCTTGTCCATGATAGTGATGGGGTTTTTTATATCTATACAATTCAAATTGTAATCGATAAGCAGCTCCTCACGTCCACATATTTATTGCACATACAAATACGTGATTTCCCTCGCGCGCCTCAAATATGCAATTGGGTTGCTTCTTAGTTGACAGAGGTCGTGTACTGTTTATAAAACTTCTAATATTCCCTGATGTTTTGGGTCTTCCATCAACTTATATAGCTACTCTTTTACTTTGTTCACTGACTTTTTGTTGTATATAATTTGCCACTAGTGCATACCTACACATATTTTTTTTATATTTAACAATCTGCATCCAACTACTGTAATCATAACAAGGTCCGACATACTCCATCAATTCGACAACTTTATTGTAAGAGACCTTTATGTCATCCATGGAAAATAGGCCCAAACCATGTAATGAAGACGGTGCTATGCGATATATCCTCTCTTTAACACAAAAATCAATGTTTATTGAAGGAAGTTCATCGGGAACCCATTGCTTCTATAGATGTTTGTACCTAAATAGCAGCTCGGAGTCGCCTTTTCTCTCATCATCATAAGAACACGATCCCCCTTGAGCAAGGAAAAATTTCATGCGTTATATTGAATTTTTTTTTAATCTTTTGACCTTGAGCCGATCTTATTGAATTACACGTACTAAATATCTCACTTTCTTCTTCCATTCCTAGATTTTCCTCGCTCGAGGAAGACAATTCTAACAAATACCTATTCGTTGGTACCTGCACTTCATACAATGAGAAAGACAAGTGGCAATGAGAGAGATATTTTACAAATGGTAAAAGACATTAATCTCTATGGAGTGTATTGACTTGTACCTGACAATCTATGAGACTGTGCAGGATACCTGACATAAGATAATAATTATATAATCAGGCAAACATAGTTCACTCCATAGTTTTCATTATATCTTGTGAAGGACATTATACATTGTTAAAATTATCTATTTATCCAACAATATTTTGAATATCTCAGCATTGCATATAACTAAACATCTCAGCATTACATGAGACACCACTATTGTGGCATTTCGTCAAACAGATCTCGTGCCTTGCCAGTGTTTTTATTACATCTTGCGAAAGACTTTATACATTGTTAAAATTATCTATTTATACTTTCAAAATTAGCTCACTCCATTGCAGGGAACAAAGAGAATCCCCTATGATTTTACATCATTGAGATGCCTCCTTTCATTAGCTTCATGTCACCTTCTCATAGCTTCTCATAGCTTCCTATGTGTTTCATCCTTCATTTATACACTTACTTTGACCAAACTTTTAATTTTCTAACAGATTTCGCCAAAGGCTTTGTAGGAAACCAAGAAAGGGATATTCTTGAGTTCAAACACATTGAGTTGCTACAAATGAATTATAAATCATGAATTCACTATAAAATTAATTCACTATAAATCAAGGGGCATTATAAATCATGAATTCGCTATAAAATTAAAGTATTGCTCTAGATTTCATATGGACATTTTGTCAAATGGTTGGCATGTATGTTTATTCAAATGGAGTTATATCATTTGGAATGGATATATGATCAGTTGATATTGAATTCTATGTCAAGATTTACAACATTAAATTGATCATAGTTAGAAGACTCGGACACAAGAAGAATACAAGTATAGCCAATTTTCAGAAGAATATGAATGAATGCAAACATACATAAGTGGATGAACATAAATAATGAAGGTACCTGATATTGCCTGAAGTAATGAAGTGTTGACCTTGGGTTCAATCCAGTATGCTCATGTATGATCCAAAAACTGCAAGGAAAGAAAGGATGGGGTTAGATCCAAAGGATCTAAGCAATGTCTGACACCCTATTATTGATCTTCATCTACAATTATGCATGTCCATAGTTAAGCCATACACTTCTAAAAGGAACTATGCTATAGAACATGTGCACTCAGGAACATGTGTAGTGTATAGGCACTGGAATCCAAATGAAGTCCTACATTTATGTCTCTATGAACACCTGGTGAATCACTGTTGTGGCTGCATTTATGTCTCTTTGAACACCTAGTGAATCACTATTGTGACTGCATCATCCAAATAGTGCAACAACAACACCAGATGTTGTTATTCCATCTGGTGTTGCTATGACATCATTTCCAAATGATGCATCCACAATAGTAACCCACCATGCCCATCAACACAAGGCAGACATGATCATGTTAGCTTGTGGTGACTAATCAGGAAAGTACTATCCAGGAAAGTACTCATTCTAACCCTAAAGCGGGAAAACATTGTATAATATGGCTTAGGGTTAGGGATTTTTTATGATGTATGATTTTAGTACTTGCGGCTGAATTGGGCTGTAAGGGATTACGGATTGTAATCAGGTTGTAATCACTGGATAATAATAATATTGGACTCGCTGTTGGTGGACGTAGCCCAGGGATTGGGTGAACCACGTTAAATCTGTGTGTCTTGTGTTCTATTCTGTGTGGTTTATTATTTTCTGATATTAGTTATATTTGCACATAATTATTATTTCTGCCTTGTTAATCCTAACAAGTGGTATCAGAGCGAGGTTATTTCGTTCGTTCTTTCATCTATTCTCTGAAGCAGGTCTCACGAGTTAGTGGGAGAGTCTCTCGGGTAAGTGGGAGAAATGGCAGATGAGGGTAGGCTGAAGGTTGATAAGTTTAATGGGCACAACTTCCAGTTATGGAAGATGCAAATGGAGGATTATCTCTATCAGAAGGATCTATGGCAGCCATTAGAGGGAGTAGCCAAGAAAGAGCAATCAATGTCTCAGGAAGATTGGGATATTTTGGATAGGAAGGCACTGGGGAGTATTCGTCTATGCCTGGCACAATCGGTGGCATTCAATATTACTAAAGCAAAGACAGCTAAAGATCTGATGGAAACCCTAGCGAAGTTGTATGAAAAGCCTTCAGCTTCAAACAAGGTATTTCTTATGAAGCATTTATTTAATATGAAAATGGTAGAAGGTGGATCAGTTACTGATCATTTGAATGAGTTTAATATAGTTACAAGTTAATTAACCTCAGTTAAAATTACTTTTGATGAAGAGGTTAGGGCTCTCTTGATTTTGTGTTCTTTGCCAGAAAGCTGGAATGGCTTGGTAATGGCTGTTAGTAATTCTGTTTCTAGTTCTAATACCCTAAAGTATGATGATGTTATTGGTGTTATATTCAGTGAGGAAATTCATAGGAAAAGCTCAGGGGCATCCACATCGGGTAGTGTATTGAACACAGAAAGCAGAGGCAGAACAAGAGATAGAGGAAACAACTCTAGAAATTGTGGGAAATCAAGAGGAAAATCAAAGGGAAAGAGGTCCGAATCTAAAGGGCCAAATGATTGCTGGTACCATGGAAAACCAGGTCATAAGAAGAAAGATTGTTGGTCTCGGAAGAAAGATCAAGGAGACAAAAATGATGGAAACAAGGAGGCAAATGTGGTAAGTAACAAATCCGAGGAGGATGCTTTGCTCTTGTCCTTAGAAAGTATTGATGATTCATGGGTTTTAGATTCTGGGGCTTCATTTCATGCTACACCCCATAGAAGTTATTTTGTTGATTATGTCCAAGGGGATTTTGGGCTAGTTTATTTGGGAGATAATGAACCCTGTCAGATTGTTGGAAAGGGAAAAATTAAGATTAAGTTGCAGAATGGGAATCATTGGCTACTACAAGAGGTAAGACATGTTCCAAGGCTGAGTAGGAATTTAATTTCAGCAGGGCAACTGGGTGATGAAGGTTGCACAGTTACTTTTAATGATAAAAATTGGAAGGTTTCAAAAGGTTCCTTAGTAGTAGCAAAAGGTGTGAAAGTAGGCACCTTATATCTTTGTACAGGTCATACTGTTCCTTCTACTTTAATTGTTTCAGAAGATAATGAATGTTCAGGAACAGTGGCTGCAGTTGAGCAGGAAGAACATCAAACTATTGCTGTAGATTCTGACACAGCACTGTGGCACAACAGACTCGGGCACATGAGTGAAAAAGGTATGAAATTACTTCATTCAAAGAAAGTTTTACCTGGTCTGAAATGTGTCAATATGGATTTCTGTGAAAGTTGTGTTTATGGAAAACAAAAGAGAGTTAGTTTTGTGAAGAGTGGGAAGGAAAAGAAAAATGAGAGATTAGAGCTTGTGCATACAGATGTATGGGGACCAGCTCAGGTATCTTCCCTTGGTGGCTCTCTGTATTATGTTACATTTATAGATGATGCAACAAGAAAAGTATGGATTTATTTCCTTAGACAGAAATCTGATGTATTTCAAACTTTTAAGAAATGGAAATGCTTGGTTGAGAATGAGACTGGTAAAAAGTTAAAATGTCTCAGATCTAATAATGGTGGTGAGTATTGCAGCACAGAATTTGAAGAATATTGTTCCTCTAATGGTATTCGTAGGCAGAAAACTGTGCCAAGGACTCCACAAGAAAATGGAGTGGCTGAACGCATGAACAGGACAATAATGGAGTGTGCAAGGAGTATGAGGTTGCATGCTAGGCTGCCCAAAAATATGTGGGCAGAGGCAGTGAACACTGCTGTTTATTTAATCAATAGAGGCCCCTCTACTCCTTTGGACTGTGGTATTCCAGAGGAAGCATGGAGTGGTAAGAAGGTGAGTTATTCTTTTCTCAAAACCTTTGGTTGTGAAGCTTTTGCACTTATAGATTCTGAAAATAGAACCAAGCTGGAAGCTAAGTCAAAGAAATGTGTATTTGTTGGGTATGACATTGATGAATTTGGTTATAGGCTTTGGGATTTTGAAAATCATAAAATTGTAAGAAGCAGGGATGTCATATTCAATGAGAAAGTATTGTACAAAGATCTGTTGCTGCAGCATGAGAAGAAAGAAAATGACTATGTAGTACTGGATGATACTCCACAAGTTCATGTTCCAGTAGTTCCTTATGCTCCGCAACAACAGCAACAACAAATACCACACACCCCAGTGAGTGTTAGATGGTCAACAAGGCTAAGTAGACCTCCAGAAAGATTTTCTCCATCTTTGTATTCTATTTTGTTAACAGATGCTGGTGAACCTGAATGTTATAATGAAGTTGTGCAGGTGGATACAAAGCTTCAGTGGGAGTCTGCAATGACAGATGAAATGGACTCTTTGCTGAAAAATCAGACATGGGATTTATGTAAGTTACCTGCAAGTAAAAGGGCTTTACAGAATAAATGGGTTTACAGGATAAAAGAAGAGGATGGAGGTACAAAAAGATTTAAAGCCAGATTAGTCATAAAAGGATTTGCACAGAAACATGGTATTGATTTTGATGAGATATTTTCTCCAGTTGTTAAAATGACTTCTATTCGTACTGTTTTAAGTATTGTGGCTACTGAAGATTTGCATTTAGAGCAGCTTGATGTTAAAACAACCTTTCTTCATGGTGATTTGGATGAAGAAATATATATGGTTCAGCCACAAGGATTTGCGGTCAAGGGTAAGGAGAATTTGGTGTGCAGATTGCATAAAAGTTTATATGGCTTGAAGCAAGCACCTCGGCAATGGTATATTAAATTTGACACTTTTATGAATGGGCATGGATATAGTCGGTGTCATTCTGACCATTGTGTTTATTTTAAGAGGTTGGATGATGACAGCTACATTATTTTATGTTTATATGTTGATGATATGCTTGTAGCTGGGTCTAACATGGATCACATTAAGGGGTTGAAACAACAGTTAGCAAAATCTTTTGCTATGAAGGATTTGGGGGCAGCAAAACAAATCCTTGGTATGAAAATTTATAGAGATAGGAAAAATAGGAAATTGTCTCTATCTCAGGCTGATTATATTGAGAAGGTGTTGCAACGTTTCTCTATGGAAAATGCCAAAGCTGTCAGCACACCTTTGCCTGGTCATTTGAAATTGACTAAGGATATGTGTCCCAAGACACCAGAAGAAGAGACTAAAATGTCTAAGGTACCTTATGCTTCAGCTGTAGGGAGCTTAATGTATGCTATGGTATGTACTAGGCCAGATATTGCACACGCAGTGGGAGTCGTTAGCCGTTATATGAGTAACCCTGGTATTGAGCATTGGAATGCAGTCAAATGGATTCTCAGATATTTGAGAGGCACATCCAGTAAGTGTTTACACTTTGGGGGTTCTACTACTACTGTACAAGGCTATGTTGACTCAGATTTGGTAGGAGATATAGATAGCAGGCGGAGTACTACAGGTTATATATTTACTGTTGGTGGGACAACAGTGAGTTGGATTTCTCGACTACAAAAGGTGGTTGCTTTATCCACTACAGAGGCAGAGTATGTTGCTGCTACAGAGGCAGCCAAGGAGATGATATGGCTTCAATTCTTCATGGAAGAATTGGGACATCCACAAAAGGATAATTTTCTACATACAGATAGCCAAAGTGCCATTCATCTTGCAAAGAATTCTGCTTTGCACTCAAAGACAAAACACATACAGTTGCGGTACCATTTCATTCGATCAGTTTTGGATGATGGACAGTTAAGGCTAGAAAAGATTCATACTGATGATAATCCAGCAGATATGTTTACAAAGGTAGTAACAAGGGAGAAGTTGAACTCATGTTCAGCTTCAGTTGGTCTTCTAGACTGAACAAAATAAAGGAACAACTGAGTCCAAGGTGGTTCAATCCAGTGGGAGCCTCATGTGGGTAGCGGTATTGCTACAGGATCAGTCTCCAAGTGGGAGGTTTTTTTAGTAGAGTGTGGATACTGATCAGTCACCAAGTGGGAGATTGTTAGCTTGTGGTGACTAATCAGGAAAGTACTGTACATTTTTCCTCCCGACCTCGCCGGGGTTCGGGGGTTTGGGGGCGGCAGCCCCCAAGAGCAGGGGTTCGGGGGCGCAGCCCCCGAGGAAATTTTTTTTGAGGCCGACTACTTTTTCGGTTATTTGGGTCGACTACTTATAACTCATTCTAACCCTAAAGCGGGAAAATATTGTATAATATGGCTTAGGGTTAGGGATTTTTTATGATGTATGATTTTAGTACTTGCGACTGAATTGGGCTGTAAGGGATTACGGATTGTAATCAGGTTGTAATCACTGGATAATAATAATATTGGACTCACTGTTGGTGGACGTAGCCCAGGGATTGGGTGAACCACGTTAAATCTGTGTGTCTTGTGTTCTATTCTGTGTGGTTTATTATTTTCTGATATTAGTTATATTTGCACATAATTGTTATTTCTGCCTTGTTAATCCTAACAGATCAGGCATAAGCAATGGAGGGGACATTATCAAGGTCAAATTAGAGGTCAAATTTCATTCCTTGAAATTTTATATTTGTATAGTTATAAAATTTCATGCCTTGAAATTTTATAACATAGTTCCTTAGCATTTGATCTTTGTATTGCAGCCATGACTTGAGGTAGGCATTCAAACTTTGTCTTCTCGTTAACTCAATTTCATTTTGATGGCATTTGTTGATCTAATTGCGACACCAACTTGGTTATAAACAAAAAAAAGTGTCATTTGTAATTTTTGTGAATTCAAAGAGCTGCCATGAAGACGACACTGCACTTTTGTGTTGCGTGAAGAGGGCATTCGAGTTTGGCGTGTGCGAAAAGGTCGGCACCGTGTGGGAAGAGGGCACTAGAACTTGAGGTAGGCATTCGAGCTTTGTCTTCTCATTAACTCAATTTCATTTTGATGACATTTGTTACTTTAATGGCACAATATGAATGTTAATAGTGGCATTGTTTACATCTTAGCATTTGGAATGCTCGATGACCTGTGAGTTTTGAGAGCTAGGACATTGATGCTATTACCTTCAAGGCATTGTGTGAAGTGTTTGATCTCTTTTTATTTATTTTTCTATTGATATTCATTATGTGGTACTCCCTGTTTATGATCTTTTCATGAGGAAATGTCTTGATGGCTCGCAAGCTGCAAGCTAGGGCATCATGCATTGTTTATCAGCTCACTGTTTGAGCACCTCATGTCCCTATTTGATTGGTCAGTGCTTTGTTTGTTATATTGAGTTTACATCATATATTTAGTCTTGATAAATATCTTATAAAACAACATAAAACTAACCCAAAATACTTTGTCTTAATAAAATCTCAATAAAATAATATATTTAGTCTTAATAAAATCTTATAAAACAACATATATTGTGTGAAGTGTTTGATCTCTCTTTATTTGTTTTGTTGTTAATATTCACTAGCTATGTGGTACTCCCCGTTTATGATAATTTCATGAAGAAATGTCTTGATGGCTCACGGGCTGCAAGCTAGGGCATCATACATTGTTCATGAGCTCACTGTTTAATACTAGCATTGTTTACATCTTTTCATTTGGAATGCTTGATGACCTGCGAGCTTTGAGAGCTAAGGCATCATTGCTATTACCTTCAAGGCATTGTGTGAAGTGTTTGATATCTCTTTATTTGTTTTGTTGTTGATATTCACTATGTGGTACTCCCTGTTTATGATCATTTCATGAGGAAATGTCTTGATGGTTCGCGGGCTGCAAGTTAGGGCATCATGCATTGTTTATGAGCTCACTGTTTGAGCACCAACCAATCAAATAGGGACATGAGGTGCTCAAACAGTGAACTCATAAACAATGCATGATGCCCTAGCTTGCAGCCCGTGAGCTATCAAGACATTTTCTCATGAAATGATCATAAACGGGGAGTACCACATAGTGAATATCAACAATAAAACAAATAAAGAGAGATCAAACACTTCACACAATATATGTTGTTCTATAAGATTTTATTAAGATTAAATATATTGTTTTATTAAGACAAAGTATTTTGGGTTAGTTTTATGTTGTTTTATAAGATTTTATTAAGACTAAATATATGATGTAAACTCATAATTATACTTGATATATATATACTTCAAAGGAGGAATTATGAAATATAGTTGTAGGTAGTTATCTCTTCTATAATGATGGAGGAGTGAAAGGTAATGATCAATGAGGTTGCTGCTATTAGATCATACATTAATACACTTATTGTTTTGAATTTGAGCTCGGGCATCATGCAATGTTATTGATGTCATTGCATGCTTGCTGCTGTTGTGCACCATATATTGTTTTATACACTGTTTATTTCATTGAGACCGTGAGCTTGGCATTTGTAATGTATTTTCTGTTATTGGATCAATGCTACCATGTTGTTGAGGTTGTAGATGCATTGAATCACCACTGCCATTCTATTTTTATAACAGCAATATAACAAACAGAGCACTGGCCAATCAAATAGGGACATCTGTAAGACATTTAATGCATTATTACTTCATTATGATGATAAAAATTTCATTGGCTCAAAGCACATAGAATGTGGGTAGCTTCATTACTTCATTAGATCTGTGCCTTTGTTAATTTCACTAGCATCATGCAGCTTTCTTACTTATCCTTTAAAATGCATATTCAAATATACTCCATGCCATAGCATTAATGTATAGATGATGTAGATTTGTGTACCTCTTTGTTTTGATGTAGCTTAATCACTGCATGTAATGGGGCCTCCTTGGGGCTACCAACCATGTTGTGATGTTATGATCTTTACTTAAAATCCATGATGTACTCCTCACTTAATATGCAGATTTGATGCTTTTCTCCCCTGATTTGATGATGATGTATGCCCCTTCCATTGCTTACTCATGCTTGCTCATGACTACCTTGTGCTGATGGGCATGGTGTGTGACTGTTGTGGGTGCATCATTTGAAAATGATGTCATAACAACACCAGATGAAACAACAACACCAGATGAAACAACAACATCTGGTGTGTGACTGTTGTGGGTGCCTCACTCAAGCTTGAAAATGCTAAGAATTATGATGCTGAGGTATGGTGTGGTAAGCACAAGTATAGTTTCTCGTAAGCTGCTATTGGTATAGTTTTTTTTTTTTCAATAGTTGCAGAATCCAACTTCTCCTATACTTACATGTATGTATACATTTTGGGCTTGGCTTTAATGTCATGTAAATTTGAGTGAAATAGTAATAATATTTAAGAGCAACAAGTATGCATATACATTATATAACATGAGTGATATATTTTAATGGAAACACTTAATGAGAAGGATGCCTATATAACAAGAGGAGTGATATATTTTAATGGCAGTGGACATAGAAATTGCAGTGAAACTCTGTAATTTATTATTGTAAGTGGACATAGAAATTGCAGTGAAACTCTGTAATTTATTATGGCTCAGTGTTGTATATCCATAGTCAATGTCTATTTAAACTTTAGGATGATACTTATATGATGGCTTAAGTAAATTGTTCTTACCTTCAGACTAGTACACCATGGGATTAGAGGATGGTTGTTATAATAGCAACTGTGTGTCTGTGGAATAATTATATATTTTGTATTAAATGATGATACATATTTGTTTCTTCCTTTTATAACAGTTTATATTCTAATACTTATATCTTGAATTGTCAAATGACCAATGAATGATAATTTCAAAAGTGTAACATAATTAAAGGCATGTGAATTCATATTGTACTTAATCTGAATGCCACTGTGTAATGTTTTTACTTATGATATTTCGAGACCCCTCTCCATTTTAAACTAACCTATGACTTCAAAGGAGGAAGTATGAAATATAGTTGTAGGTAGTTATCTCTTCTATAATGATGGAGGAGTCAAAGGTAATGATCAATGAGGTTGTTGCTATTAGATCATACATTAATACACTTACTGTTTTGACAACAATAACATTGCATGATGCCAGAGCTCAAATTCAAAATAGTAAGTGTATTATTTTATTACTGATGTCCCTATTTGATCTAATAGCATCAATATAACAAACAGAGCACTGACCAATCAAATAAGGACATGAGGTGCTCAAACAGTGAGCTCATAAACAATGCATGATGCCCTAGCTTGCAGCTCGTGAGCCATCAAAAAATTTCATCATGAAATGATCATAAACAAGGAGCACCATCAAAAAATGTCATCAAAATGAAATTGAGTTAATGAGAAGACAAAGCTCGAATGCCTACCTCAAGTCATGGCTACCATATAAAGATCAAATGCTAAGAAATTATGTTATAAAATTTCATGCCAAATTTCATCAAGAATGGTCTTATATGGTCACTAATAGCCAACTTTCAGAAGAATATGAATGAATATGCAAACATACATAAGTGAATGAACATTAATAATGAAGGCACCGAACATTGTCTGAAGTAATGAAGTGTTGACCCAGGGTTCAATCTAGTATGCTCTTGTATGATCTAAAACCTGCAAGGAAGGAAAAGATGGGGTTAGATCCAAAGGATCTAAGAAATGTCTAACACCCTATTACTGATCCTCATCTATAATTATGCATGTGCATAGTCAAGCCATACACAGACTCAACAACATGGTAGCATTGATCCAATAACAGAAAATACATTACAAATGCCAAGTTCATGGTCTCAATAAAATAAAAGTGTATAAAACAATATATGGTGCACAACAACAGAAAGCATGCAATGACAACAATAACATTGCATGATGCTCAAGCTCAAATTCAAAATAGTAAGTGTATTAATGTATGATCTAATAGAAGCAACCTCATTGATCATTACTTTTGACTCCTCCATCATTATAGAAGAGATAACTACGTACAACTATATTTCATAATTCCTCCTTTGAAGTCATATGTTAGTTTAACTATTGGACAATGAGCTGATAGGAGTTTCGAATAGATTTGAATAAAAACTAAGAGTATTGAATTTTATTTGTTCCTATTGTGATTTCAAGGGAGAAGAAGGCTAAGACCTTTTTAGTAGATCAAAGTGGTGTATATAGCTTGTAAGTTTATAAGTTTGCACTTTTTTTGTTTGAGGCTTAATTATGCTATTTTTTAAACATAAAGATTTTTCTTTCTTATTTCAAATTCATTCCTTCATATGTCATACCTGATGCATAGTGAATTCATAGGAGTTTCAAATAGATTTGAAGAAAAACTAAGAGCATTCAATTTTAACTGTTCTTATTGTGAATTCAAGGGAGAAGAAGGCTAAGATATTTACATCTGATCTTGTGTGGGCAAGGTATAAAATTTGTGTGGGCTAACCTCCTTGTTCTGTCAGCGTCCTCTATGATTTCAGATGCTATATTTTCCCGAGTCTGGTTGGTGCCTCACTTTCCCCTCTTTAGTTCCATGCTTGCTTATATTAAGAGTTCATTTTGTCTCTAATTAGGGCACTATTTCTCCTTGACTATATTCTTTTGGGGTCTGATCTATTGTAGTTTTTTCTTTTTTCTTTGAATCATTGTTTACAATTACTTTTGATGCAATATTTGTGTGAAGAACAAGAACAAAATGGTGAACGAGTGTATTTGACAAAGATAAACATGACACATTTTGTTGGGTTGATTGGGTTGGCCTGGTACCATTTACATGGCCTGGCTAGATATTAAACAGTGAGCTCATGAATAATGCCAGTATTAAACAGTGAGCTCATGAACAATGTATGATGCCCTAGCTTGCAGCCCGCGAGCCATCAAGACATTTCCTCATGAAATGATCATAATCAAGGAGTACCACATAGTGAATATTAATAGCAAAACAAATAGAGATCAAACACTTCACACAATGCCTTGAAGGTAATAGAAATGATGCCCTAGCTCTCAAAGCTTGCAGGTCATCAAGCATTCCAAATGAAAAGATGTAAACAATGTTAGTATTAAACAGTGAGCTCATGAACAATGTATGATGCCCTAGCTTGCAGCCCATGAGCCATCAAGACATTTCCTCGTGAAATGATCATAAACGAGGAGTACCACATAGTGAATATCAATAACAAAACAAATAAAGAGAGATCAAACACTTCACACAATGCCTTGAAGGTAATAGCAACGATGCCCTAGCTCTCAAACCTCGTGGGTCATCAAGCATTCCAAATGAAAAGATGTAAACAATGTCAATATTCAATAGCAAGCTCATAAATAATGTATGATGCCCTAGCTTGCAGCCCGCGAGCCATCAAGACATTTCCTAATGAAATGATCATAAACCGAGAGTACCACATAGTGAATATCAACAACAAAATAAATAAAGAGAGATCAAACATTTCACACAATGCCTTGAAAGTAATAGCAACAATGCCCTAGCTTTCAAAGCTCGTGGGTCATCGAGCATTCCAAATGCTAAGATGTAAATAATGCAACTATTAACAATGCTAAGATGTAAACAATGCCACTGAAATTGAGTTAATGAGAAGACAAAGCTCGATTGCCTACCTCAAGTGCTAGTGCCCTCTTCCCACACGGTGTCGGCCTCTTCGCGCACACCAAACTCGAATGCCCTCTTTGCGCCACACAAAAGTGCAGTGTCGTCTTCGCGACAACTCTTTGAATTCACAAATTACAAATGACACTTTCTTTTTCTTTTTTTTTAAATTTATAACCAAATGGGTGTCGCAATTACGACGTCATCATCACTATTACGACACTGTCAAGGGCACTTGCAAAAAAAACACAAAAAACAAACACAAATTGTAGTGGCATCGTAAATCGGCATCAAAATTCGACCCCAAATATTCTAGTGCATGCTCAAATGAACAACTTACTAAAAATAGTAAACTTGCCAAAAATAGTAACTTTGCCTGGAAAGATAGCCCTTATTGAAAAACTAGACATTATTTTGGGTGATGCAAGATCGCTCTTACAACCTAGATGCTCCTGCATCAGAAACCTTAATAAACTTAATTGAAAGGGGTGGATTCACACTAAAAAGACTAATTTAATGCCTCGCCCATGCCACTAGTGCTAGTATAGACTAGGAATGGGAGCACGAAAATGTGCCTTTGTGATGACACAATCAAACAACCTTGTCTTCATAAAAAGTGTTCGGTTCTGCATGTGCCTACTTGGGGGCCAGGGTCCAGAGTTGATTGCTAGGGTAACCCAAGGGGTGGGGGCTATGAGATAACACTCACCTAGCTTTTAGCCTAGATTCTTTACACTTGTGATTACTTATGCCTATGGTAGTCCTGTTTGACTCGTTGCTTATTTGTGTTTCGTGTCTTGTATTTGGGAAGGGTTTATCATCTTGAGTATGTCCTAGTTCTTTTCTCTTGTGTGGGCTTTGGCATCTATCTCCTTGCTTGAGGGAGTGGGCCTACGGGTTCCACGTGGTTGAGTGGTTAATCTCTTATTTATCGAGGTACTATTTGTGGTCGCATGGATGGTTCTTGCATTTGATACTTTTCAAATTTACAGTTGGAGATTTCATATTGTACATTGCATCATGTTGAGATGTATTGATGTATATGTATTCATGTAAATGTATACTCTTGAATAGAGTATGATGTATATGGCACATTGATGTATATGGATTATGATGTAATTTCAATTCAATGTGATGTAAAAGGGGAAGGTAGTTCTAGGTAAAAGGAAAGGGAATAAGAGATTATGTTGTAATATTATTTGAAGTTGTTGTTTTTTTACTTGCATCTCTTAAAAGTTATCTCCTTATATTAATTGTTAAAAAGGAAACGAATCTAGGAATAGATATGCTTTGATGAATGTTAGAAAGGAAAGAAGTGTTACCTCTTACTCTAATGCTTAAATGAAATTGATATGAAATATATTAGTAGTTGATTATGTAATATATGGTTAGTTATGAATTAATAACATGAGTTGATAAGTTGATTAATGATAATAGACGATTGATTTATGTTTAAATGGAAAGAATGGATTAAGAACATTTACTTTGGTGCATTAAAATGAACGTAGACCAATAAAGTTCATAACTTAATGCATATATTTATGAATGTAATAGATTAGATAATGTTCTTTAGTAGTGACATTAGGGAACTTTTGAGGACATAGGTTTGGGTCAAGTAATTTGCATTCATGCAATGTAAAAACAAGTTGTTACTTATGCATTAAAAACAAGTAATGAAATGAAGTATTTCATATAGTTAACTTAAAAAAAAAACTTTCATCTTTTAGTGGTTAGATGACGTTTCCTCCGAATCGTAGCGTGGCGTTACATAATCTATTGCAATAACAAAATCTTGAATTTTCTTATAACTCAAAAAGATACTTTGTATTTAACTTGTACTATTAGTATTTAAAGCAGCTTCCTTCAACCAAGATTAATTTTACTATGATTTATGTAATCAAAATATTTGACATATTTTAATAGACTATTGTTAAATATTAAATTATTCAATTTTTATAAATAAATAATAACCAATAAAAAAACTATTAAACTGATATTTAACATTATAAAAATCTACTACTTTGAATCTATTAAATTTATAAATATATGAGAAAAATTAGAAAAACCCACCAAGGATTGTGCAGATTTTAGACGACTGAACTGTAAAATCATCCTTCTGTGTGCATGCTGGGCGTTTTTCAACTGTAAATGTTTGTTTGGCTTGAAAGCTGGTACCTACTTACCTTCAAGAATTTTAATTTTCCTGAAACTTGCTTTCAGTGGGCATTGAAATCCTGTTATTGAAGGCTTTAATTTTCATGAAACTTGCTTTCTGTGGGCATTAAAATCCTGTTTTTGAAGGCTTTAATTTTCTTGAAACTTGCTTATCTCTGGCAACGTCATTATGGTAGACGAAACTGAATAACACTGCATATTTTCCACAATCACAAAATGCCATTGCCATCTAGTACTCATCTCAATCTGGCAGTAGTATGTAGAGAGAGCCAGTTGAAGGAGGCGCTGCACATTCTGCTTACTACGCACAACCCCCCCGAAGATTATTATAAATACCTTCAATTATTGCATGCCCGTAGTCTCCTGAATGCCCTTTCTCAAGGAAAGAAGGTTCACTCTTTCATCGCTCACAGGCAATTTATCTCTGCTACATGCACAGCTTTTTATAATAAACTTATTTACATGTATGTTAAGTGCGGTAGTTTGGTGGATGCCCGTAAAGTCTTTGATCACATGAAAGAACGAAACATCATCTCATGGAACACGGTTATTGCAGGCTACAGAAGACATGGGTATCCTCACGAGGCAATCACACTGTTTCACCATTTGCAACAAACAGGTCTCAAACCCGATAAGTTCACATTTACCAGCGTACTCCCAGCCTGTACCAAAATGGGAGACTTGGAACAGGGTGCAAACATTCATGAAAGTATAAAGGATAGAGAAATTTTGTCAGATGTTGCAAGTGCCCTGGTAGACATGTATGCAAAATGTGGAAGCGTAACCAAAGCACGTGAACTGTTTGACGAAATGCCTCAAAGAGATGTGTTCTCGTGGACTTCAATGGTTGCAGGTTATGCATGCAATGGATTTTTCGAAAAGGCTTTAGAAATTTTTAAGCAAATGCAATTGGCAGGTGTAAAGCCAAATTTCACAACTTTCGCTAGCATCCTCCCTGGCTGTACCAAAATGGGAGCTCTGAAACAGGGTATGGAAATCCATCAAATCATAGAAGAAGCGGGATTTTTGTCAGATGTTGTAGTTGCAACTGCCCTGGTAGACATCTATGCAAAATGTGGAAGCATAGACAAGGCGCGTGAACTGTTTGACAGGATGCCTCAGCGAGATGTCATCTCATGGAATGCCATGATCGCAGGGTATGCACAAAATGGATTTGTTGATGAGGTTTTAGAAACTCTCAAGCTAATGCAATTGGAAGGCGCAAAGCCCGATTCCGCAACCTTTGTGACTGTCCTAACAACCTGTGCTAAAGCGGGAGCTTTGGAACAGGGTATAGACATCCATCAAAGCATAAGGGATAGAGCAATTTTGTTAGATGCTGTTGTTGCAACTGCCCTGGTAGACTTTTGCCAAATGTGGAAGCATAGATAAGGCACGTGAGTTGTTTGACAGAATGCCTAAAAGAGATGTGGTCTCATGGACTGCTATGATATCAGGATTCACAGAAAATGGATTTTTTGAAAAGGCTTTAGAAACTTTCAAGCAAATGCAAGTGGCAGGTGTAAAGCCAGACTCGACAACCTTTGCCAGCATCCTCCCTGCCTGTGCCAAAATGGGAGCTTTAGAACAGGGTATGGAAATCCATCAAAGCATAAAGGAAGGGGGATTTTTGTCAGATGTTATACTTGTGACTGCTCTGCTAGACATGTATGCAAAATCTGGAAGCATAAAAAAGGCACGTGAACTGTTTGACAGAATGCCTAAAAGAGATGTCATCTCATGGAATGCCATGATTGCAGGATATGCACAAAATGGATTCAGTGAGAAGTCTTTAGAAACTTTCAAGCAAATGCAATTGGCAGGTGTAAAGCCAAATTCCACAACCTTTGCCAGCGTCCTCCCTGCCTCTGCCAAAATGGGAGCTTTGGAACAGGGTATGGATATCCATCGAAGCATAATAGAAGGGGGATTTGTGTCAGATATAGGAGTTGGGAATGCTTTGATAGATATGTATGCAAAATGTGGAAATATAGACAAGGCATGTGAACTGTTTTCAGAATGCCTCAAAGAGATGACATATCATGGAATGCAATGACACAAAAGGTAAGGAACACTTGAAGTAAATAGAAAGATGACTGATCAGTAGGAAATGGGAGAGGAAGGCTTACAATTACCCTTGCCATTTTGTATAGTTCTTTTGTTTGGATTAATTATAGTGTCTTTTGCCTATGTCAAGAGGACCGTTTGAGATTGTATAATTGTACATAAGTGCATGCAGATTTTGTCTCATTTATCAGCCAATAGGCTATATATTTGGCAGCCTCCAGACAGCAAATTATCTCATACTGGGAAACTGTAAAACCTCACCATGAAACAGATTAGAGGTACTGGTAAACAGTATCATCCATGCACTGTTAAGCTCCTTTAGTCAATGGTGTAAGAAAGTCCTTACCGTGGAATAAATTCTGTGATCAACCATAGGCAAAGCTGATCTACACATCTAAAGAAACGTTCTAAAAAACATCAGTGGATTGAAGAGCAAAATGAATACATTTGAGGTACTGTTTCAAATTTCAATTATTCCCGTGGAAGTAATTACTTTTCGTTTATTGTGAATAGATTGAAGCAGGAGCAGGGTACATTGGTTTTGGTTCATTTCACTTTTTCAAAATTCATTTTTGATTGGATTTCATAATGCTTTTACTGCAAACTCTGCCATTATTTTGAATGGGCATCATTGACAGCACAACACAATTTGTAAAGAATCTTGAGGTAAGTCACTAGCCATGGTTTCAGTGATTTTTTTTATAAGTCTATATACAGCCAGATCATTTTTTTTTTTTTTGTTTTGTTTCATTCTAAAAGAATTTTGATGCTTACTGTTAAATGAAAGCGGATCTGGGGTTTTATCTATTGTTGTTTTCTGTTGGTACAGATAAGTGTATTTGATTTATCTTTTCAGTGAGAAGTTTGTATCCTTGAGTAGCTTGTAGATTGGGTTTAGAAAGGGGAGTTGAAATGGGATTTTGATCTTTTTTTTAAAAGGAGGATTGATGCATGCTTGTTTACTTTTTTTTGCCTTTCTGGTGTCTGCATGCAGGGACCTGCTTTTTTTATTTTTTGATTTGTTGTTTAACACATTTTTTATACAACCTGTTGCATTTCAAAAACTGCAAATAATAGAATTTCAAAAAGTGGAGTAGTGGTTGCTTAAGAAGAATAATCTCAGCCTTTTGAAAGCTTGCAACAGCAGTAGATAAGTTAATTTGTTTTATCTGTTTGCAATTTATCTTGTTAACAATTTCTCCCTTTTCAAGATTTCCGCCTCAGCAAATCACAATTATTTTAAACACTTTTTCTATGTTTTTACTGTTTGTAATTCTAATCTTAAAATTTCTCTCCGAAATTTTACTTTTTTTTTGCTTAAACTGCTCTTCAAGGCCCTAATATTTTAATTATGACATCGGATTTTTTCTGCATCAACAGTTTCCATAGTGAATAGAGAAATTTGTCTTCTGTAATTACCTTCTTAACAATTTCTTCCTCCAAATTTCTGCCTCTTCAAAATTCACGATTAAATTTTAAACACTTTTTGCTACGGTTTTACCATTTGTTATCTCAATCTCAAAATTTCTCCCCAAAATTTGCCATTCTTTGCTTAAGTCCGAGCATAACTCCTCGAGGAAAACTGCAATGAAAATATTACCATTGCTAAAGAGACCAAATTACATCAAAGGATAAAAAACATAACATCCCACTTCAAATTTACAGGCCTGTAATAGAGAGGCCAGTTGGCCTAAATGGTGGTTAACATACTTAGAATTCTAATAGATATTAGAAGCTCATGAGCATACAACCATCCCCACAACTTCTTATACAAACAACACCAAAACAGTTTTTAAAGAATGGGAAACTAAATCCTCTGTTCGCAAGTTCAGTTAGGCTAATTGACACAAACAGTGCTCTATCATTCTCAAGATCCTTCAAATTGGTTGAGGGTAAAACAAAACTTAGCGACTTTTCTGATCATCTGGTCTATGTCTGAAAAGGCTCCTGTGACGAGAACCACATCTCTCTTGGCATTGATTGGGCTTCTAAACAATATTAGATGGACAAAGCATAGGAATTTGCATAAAGATATGGTAGGAGGAGGCGTGAGCAGTAGGGGAACTAAGAATGCAACCTCCCAAAGCATTGCATTGTAACTTCATCAGTTCGCATGGGATAAAACAAGGAATTGGAAGCTATCTACTGAATCAAATCTTCCAGCTGTAACAATATCAAATCATCACTGTGGTATGGGGCACTGTATGCAGTTCAAGCTCTCTGTCATGCACTTTAATCAACCTTGAATAAATGTGCACCTTATTCCTTGGATGAGTCTCACCTTACAAATTTATTACTTACAATTGTATTTGATCCTAAGGATGTAAAGGTTATGATAGATTGTAAGAAACCTTTGGTATAAATTTTACCATCAGTATGGTGTAGAAAAGCTCCTAAAAATGTCATTGCATGCTCTTGTTTCTTGAAAAAACTAATGAATCTAGGCAGCTCACATAAGACATTTGTTGACAAGTGGCTAACATATGAGCACATGGATGTTGTCATTATTGGAAACACTTAGCCCTCAGATCATCTCAAAGCATTATGATACTATTTTGATAATCAATGATGTGAAAAATGCCTAAGTCCACAGTCGGTTCCTGACAGAGAGTCTCAATATTTTGGTCAGTGAACGTGCTACAGACAGAGCTAAGCTATGCAAATTTATATATGGGTAGACAGATGTATAGAGGATACTCAAGCAAGATCGCAAGCATTTTGGATGCGAGATGACAAAGATACAATTCTCTAAGTGCATGTGAAGACAGGAAACAATGCAACAGGGCAAGCGAAGAAGTATAAGTCTTGGCTGACTTATGTTATGATATTTATTGTATTTGTTAAGGGCCCAATGATATTGTAACATGTGCAAAACCGCACAATGTAATTTGTACTTTGTAAATATCTAAGGTCATGATGAAAGACCGACCCCGGGGACTATACTCTTAATCGGGTATAGTTATGTAATGCTATTTTGTATTTGGTGAGTGATATTGTGCATGCGAAGATGATCAAGGAAGTGCAGGCTGAGTAGAAAGTGAGAACATAGATTGCATGACATGCAGAGGTGAAGTTCTCATGTATTTATTATACTATATTTTGTAATACTGAACAAGAAGTCCAATTTTGTAAGTGCAGTGCGCACAACTTTTGTATACCTCTAACAGAGTTTATCAATCCTCTAACAAGGACCTCCTATTGTAATACTCAGCTCTTAACAGGGCCAGGACTCCAAACAGGGTCTCAATAGTTATAGTGCAGATATTTGTGGGTACCATCCCCACTAGGGTTTTCCCTTGGCCAGGGTTTCCTTGAAAATAAAATATGGTGTTATGAGTTCTCTTGTGTGTGTGTACTTGTTGTGGATTATTGTATTAACTTTATTATTTGTTAATTGGCTAAGAAAGAATATAAACTATTGTGATACTGATTCACCCCCCCTCTCAGTATCACTTAATCCTAACAATTGGTATCAAAGCATTAGGCCCTTGGAAGAAAAGCCTAACATCTTAAGGGAGATCCAGATGGATTTCAACAATTTAAAGAAGAACTATGAAACAACACTAGAAGATCTTGATAAGGCTAATGTAGATAATGCAGATCTGAAATTCAAGTTAAGAGGGGCATAAGATTTCATCAAGAAACTCAAGGAGCGGTTGAATCATGCAAGAAGTTTAAGGGAAGAACTTGTCAAAATTCAAGATGAACTAAACAAAGAGCAATCTGATTCAGAGTAGGTTAAAAAGCTTAAGGAAGAGAATGAAGCACTCAGGGTTGAATATGAGATCTCCAAACTACATCTGATTAAGGAGCTTGATGAAGAAAAAGATAAAAATAGGAAAATGAAAGATGAGTTACAATCAACAAAGACAAAGGCAACAAGACTTGAATTGTAGGTGGAAGAGATGAAAACAAAATATCAAGAGATTGAGAAATACAATGTCTTGTTGACTTGCAAACTTGAGGAAACAAAGGAACGCATTAAGAAACTTCATTAGAATAGTTTGAAGATTGATGAACAATCTAACATGCAGAAACTAGTTGGAGATAAGACTGGAGTTGGATTTGTGGAAGACATATCTTAGAATAAGGATCATGCGGTCATCAATGTTGACTCACCTAGAAGAAAGATGGATCCAAAGCTGAAGGATCTAAGCAGGAATAGACCAAACCATCAAATGATAAGTGTCATGAATGCAATCAAGGACACATGGAGCAAAATTGTAAAGGTACATATAGTAATAAACCCTTTTTCTGGTTATTGCTTTAATTGCTTTAATTATGGTCATAAGGTGAAGGATTGTAGAAAACCATACATGAGATCTAGAAGGCCAAGTTATTCTAATTTGAAAAAGAATGTTGAGAAAGAAGAGGAATCTAGTAAGCAAGAAGAAACTGTGAAACATATGAAAAACATGTCAGCCAACCTAATGCAAACAAACCTAAGGAAAGTGAGCAAGATGCGAAGAGACCTAATGGAAAACCTAAGATGATTGTTTGTTACAAGTGCAACAACTTTGGACACATTGCAAGGTTCTGTAAATTGCAGATTGATTACAATCAACTTAGACTTGGAAGAAAAGTTACATGTTACAAATGCAATAATGATGGACACATTGCGAAGTATTGCAGATTCAATGGACCAGTAAAAGGGACATTTAGACCTTTGGCAAGGAAAATGGAACTTAGTAAAGATGAGAAAACCTTTGAAGAAATTAAGGAACAATACAAAGAGAAGTGGGTCAGGAGTAGAGACCTAAAGGAAAACAATAATGAGTCAAACAAAGGAGCAACGAACAATCAGGAAGACTCAGTAGACCCTATTGGATCTTCGCATGAGGTCATTACCTCTTCATCAACATGAGGGGCCATGCAAGACCTTAGGGGGAGCATTGGAATATAACACCAGTATCTCATATTGCCCCTAGAATGCAGAATGGAGCTATGAGAGCTCATGTAGAGTTGTGTATGGACATCTAGTAACTTAAGTTATCATCGCATGGATATATGTTGTTGGATTTGTGATCGTAGGTGATTTGCAGATTACCTAGAAGTTATCATCTTTATGGTTGCATGGGGTTTTATGGTGCATTGCAAACTGTAAGATGTTATACTTAGAAGTTTTTGGCACCATTTCAATCAAAGAGCAGAAGAAACCTTAGCTTTGGAGCTAGATTTGTGAAGTGCTTGCGAGCTTGTTCATAAAGTTTGAAGGTAAGCCCTAGATTTCACCGGTTGTGTACAAGGTATTTGTGAAATCTTGTTCTGATATTACAAAATTGTTCTTATAAACATAGAGATGGATGCACCTAAGTTATATGATATCAAGGATAGGAACAAGTATATTCAAGAAACATCCATATAAGTCTATGGAGGATGACCCTGCGGGCGCATTCTCGCACACTCTGCATGGAGTTCTTCATGTAGAGGATATTTGGGCTTACATCCATTGTAAGTATGAGAACATAGGTTCACTAGAGATACTTTATGAAATAAAGGATATGATTGATGATGATGAGAAGCTCAAACCTGAATTTGCCCATTTGGAAAACCTAAACATACTGAACTATGTAGAACACTTCGAGTTTGAAGAAGAATGGATTAAAATTATGTTAAGAATATTTCATGACCAATTCTTTTGGTTGAGAGGCAATCCTATAATGATCACTAAGGATTTGATTCATGCAGTATCAGGGTTACCTATTGGAGGCAAGTTGTTAATCTTCGCAAAGAATACCAAGAAGAAGGTAGAAACCCTAACTGGATGCAAATGGAATATGAGAGACATGACAGTCAGGGATGTATCACAACAAGATGTAAGAGTCATTTCTATGATTCTTGGCTACAAAATGCAGTATAGTAGCAAATTGAACTCATTTTCTGCAGGTTTCATTGACATGGCATATCAAATTGTTAAAGAAGGTGAACAATATGATGTGTGTGAGATATTGAGACAACAATTGATGGAAAACATTAGAGTGATAAAGAGGAACAAAACATCTACCTCATTCAGATTCAGATCATTGATCCTTTACATTTCCTTTCACATAACAAAAAAATTTCTTGGATTATACCTATGGAAGAGCAATGTATCAACAATGAAGTAGCGCATTGAAGTATATAGAAAACGGGATGAAATGCAGAGGTATAGCAACCTTTTAGGAATATTCAAGGGATTTCAAAGGCAAATGAATGAGACATAAATAATTCCTAGAACACTTGTAGAGAAATACATGGAAACCATTTGCTTTATGGTTGAGATAGATAACACTTACTTTGAGGTTGTAGAGCCTAGGACCATTTGGAGTACACCTATGGGATATGAAGTTGATAAGAACCTCTTGACAATTCATATTGAACATATGCTTGTAGCACCTAGGGACCCCAATGCAGAAAGATGGGGAGCATACTCTAAGAACTCCCAATCAGTGCAAGAAGAGCTCACAAAGAGGAAAAGAGAAAATAAAGTTGAAACCTTTGTTGACAAACTAGCTAGAGAACAGAGCATAAACAAGGAAAAAATGGCGAAATTGAGGAAGAAGATAGTTGAGTTAAAGGCTGTGACTGGTACTTCTGGCAACAAAACTAAACATGAGAAGGAAAGACCTTCTACCTCACCTATACCAGCGGTCATAGTTGAAGAATCCTCTCCTACACCCCCTAGGAGACCATCGCAGAGGTGGGCAACAACAACAACAAAGAAGGAATCATCTAGTTCAGTAAGGATGAGACCCAAGTCAAAGGCCACCAGACCACAATAGAAGAGGAAAGAAAGTGGGTGTCCTCCAAAACAAACTTCACTGAAGAAGAAGAAGAAGAAGAAGGGAGATGAAGATAAGATGAAAGAAGAAGAAGAGAAGAAGAAGGAGGAGGCGGAATAGAAGAAGGAAGAAAATAAACCAGAAAACAAGTGGAAGTCAGACCTTCCCATGCTAGAGAAAAGAATACTTGGCAAAGGTAAGCTAGTCTTAGTTGATAGATATTATGAAAGATATAATGAAAAAGATAAGGTCAACATAGAAGAAATGATGATTAAGTACATGTGGGCTTTCAAGAAGAACCTAATTGAACTAGAAGGAAGTATTCCTAAGGAGCTACTTGAAAAATTAGAGGCTAGGAAAAGAAGAATCATAGATGAAGATTCTACGATAAGGCAAGATGTCTTAAGTGGAGAAAATCTAGTGATAACAATGGAAGAAAACCAAAGCCTACTTGAAAATATTCAACCTCACTTAAGAACCAAACTAAGAACTATCAAGATAATGGCTAGAATGTATGAGAAAGTTATTGAAGAAACACATAAGGCAATTGACAAGGAGTTATTGTTAGACAGACGTGGTGTGAATAAGTTGCAACCTATTCCCACTAAACCCAAAGCCATTGGAATTGGTGAATCTTCAGAGGCGACAGTTTTACAAACTGAAGACAAAGCAACAAAGGGAAGTGAAGAGAAAGAAGATAGCTCGGTGCAAACCCCTGCACCTGATTTCTTTATTGATGATATTAGCATTTCTCTGAACCCATCATTGGATGAAAAAGACCCTTTTGAGACATTGGCCAAGGTCACAGACCTTGTCAGCAATATAAATGTAGAACCCTAGAATGAAAATTAGGCCATGAAAGTGGAAGGAAACAAGGAGACTCCTCAGAAGGAGGATATTTCTGATATTACTGAAGACAAGGCATTTAAAAAGGAACCTCGCAATGATAAGGCCACTATGGTTAGTAAGGAACAAACTCTTGTCCTTACTCCACCATTGTTGGCAAGTGGGTCTAGGCCACTTTCATCACACATTGAAGACATGGAGGTAGATGACCTGATGAAATTATCAATTTTGGTCTTTGAGAAGGCAAAAGAAAGGTCAGTGCAAAAAGAAGATAAGACAACCAAGGTAATTAACAAGGCAGTGTCAGTTTTGAGTGAGGTTCTAACTTCGTAACCCAACAATAGTGGAGGCACATTGGCAGATCAGTTAGATATGATTTTGCACACTTTTGATGCTAGCTTCAAATCTCTCGAGGAAGCAACAAAGGAAAAGGCAGTAAAGGAATTTGACGTCAAGATGCTTGCAGAGCTACAAAATGAACATAAAGATGATATGAAGACCATGTAGCTAATTGAGAAAGCAATAAAGGTATGCTTGAAGGAAGGGAAAGATCTGTACAATACTTGTATTAATTCTTTTAGGCATGTAAAGAATATTGTAGATATAATCAAGGAGGAGGATACATTGGCCAAATTGTTAAAGGAGAGTGCAGACAAGAAAGTTGTTGATGTAAATAAGGAGGTTAGTCAAATTTTTAATAAAATCAGTGTTTTGGAGTTGGAAAAGAGTAGAGTACTGAATAGGTTTAGTGAGCTTAGGAACCTACTTGTTCCTAAGATTGCTATTTTGGAGACTACAAACTTGGAGCTAGGTCTCAAGTCTCACACAGGTTTCACTTTAGTTGATGTACGAAGTGCAGAGCTAGTTGCACACACAATAAATGGGCTTCTACATGTTGCAGAGATAGTCAAGAAGAATTGGGAAGAAGAGCTTCAAGCCCTAAAGGTGAACTTTAGAGATGTACTTCAGATCGTAAGTACAACTTTAGAGATGTACTTCAGACCGTAAGTACATAGTTTTGAAATCATAATTTTTCTTGTAAATACAGTTTTTGGCACCTTTGTCATTGATGTCAAAGGGGGAGTGTAGACAATGAAAAATATCTATTGTATTGAATAGATGAAAGGGGGAGTTTAGGCAAATAAAAGGAGTCAATCAGTTTTTGAAGTTTGGAGTTTGGGTTGATGTTCTACACTTAGTCATTTTTCACTAAGTGTTCCCATCAATGCCTAAGGGGGAGATTGTTGGCAAGTGGCTAACATATGAGCACATGGACGTTGTCATTATTGGCAATACTTAGCCCTCAAATCATCGCAAGACATTTTGATACTATTTTGATAATCAATGATGTGAAAAATGCCTAAGTCCACAATCGGTTCCTAACAGAAAGTCTCATTATTTTGGTCAGCGAACATGCTATAAACAAAGCTAAGCTATGCAAAGTTATATTTGGGTAGACAGATGTATGTAGGATACTCAAGCAAGATCGCAAGCGTTTTGGATGCGAGATGACAGAGACACAATTCTACGAGTGCATGTGAAGACAAGAAATAGTGCAACAGGGCAAGTGAAGAAGTATAAGTCTTGGCCGACTTATGTTATGATAATTATTGTATTTCTTAAGGGCCCAATGATATTGTAATGTGGGCAAAGCCTCACAATGTAATTTGTATTTTGTAAATATCTAAGGTCATGATGAAAGGCCAACCCCAGGGACTACTCTTAATCAGGTATAAGTATGTAATGTTATTTTGTATTTGGTGAGTGATATTGTGGGTGCGAAGATGATCAGTGAAGTGCAAGCTGAGCAGAAAGTGAAAACATAGATTGCATGACATGCAGAGGTGAAGTTCTCATGTATTTATTATACTATCTTTTGTAATACTGGACAGGAAGTCCAATTTTGTAAGTGCAGTGTGCACAACTTTTGTATACCTCTAATAGGGCTTATCAGTCCTCTAACAAGGACCTACCTATTGTAATACTCAACTCCTAACAAGGCTAGGACTCCTAATAGGGTCTCAATGCTTATAGTGCAGATAATTGTGGGTACCATCCCCACCGGGGTTTTCTCTTGGCCAAGGTTTCCTCAAAAACAAAATATGGTGTTATGAGTTCTCTTGTGTGTGTACTTGTTGTTGATTATTGTATTAACTTTATTATTTGTTAATTGGCTAAGAATGAATATAAATTGTTGTGATACCGATTCACCCCCTTCTCAATATCACTTAATCCTAACAACATTGTCATAGATGGAGGAGGTGGGCTATTCTATTTTGCTGCGAGTGCAACAAAACTGTGAAGCTTCCCCACCAAATATAGGTATATAAGATTTTACCTTCGATAGAATAAGAAAATTTTGGTTTTACATATGCCAAACACATTTTCTCTCCACTATTTATTTCTTACTCTCACAAATCATTAATTCCTTCAAAATTCAAGGTATGGGCGGCCTCGATTTTACATATATCGAATTCAGAAGGTTATACGAGTACATTATATATTAAATACTAGCGCTTGCACCAAATAAGGTGCAATGGTTTAGTCGATAGTAACATATACAAACATTTTATATCCAACCATTAAAACTGTTTGTAAATTTTAGAAAGCAAAGATCAGTCTGAAGCTTTCATTTCTTTCAGACATTTTCTCAAACAGTTTACGTCTTCGAAACCACAATCAAATCAAGTCTTTTTGAGTTAAGGAAGAATTGTGATCATACTTCTTTATGCCTATAATAGGATCATGTAGCAGGGGTTTATGCCAAAAGAGGTTTAATTGAGATTGCCTAGTTCCAGAGTGAAGAACGCCAATTGCAAAGGCAGTTGAGCAAGAAACAGATTGAACTCCAAGCCCAGATTGATATTAAGGTCTAGTTCCTCCTCCAAAATACCTACCTTTGATGCCCTCAAGGACCTTCTTACCCTTCCTGCTACATCCTTCACAATAGATATAAAACCTCGACATACAATTTGCAGACAAAAATTTAAAGATTTGGAAGAAGAAAATTACTTTTTCTTCCATTGTATTGCCATGCATCCATTTCACACTTTGAATTATCCCCGCATTAATTGTCTTTGGATGATTAGTTATCAAGAAAAAGTCAATATCTTCTATTTGTGGCTCTGTTGGAGATTTGAGCATAATATTTTTGGAGTTGACGTCAAGATGTATGATGGGCGGACGATACTCATGCATATGGGCCATAACTTGTGCAATACCTAGCATTTTTAGCATTTTAACATTCTAGCATAGTTGTTGCATTGTCATTGTTAGCTTAGATTTCAATTCTTGCATAGTAGCATAGTTTCATTTCCATAGCTTTGTTAATCTTACATCTGCATTGTTAGAATAGATTTTGCATTTCAATCTTAGATCATTAATCATTTGCTTATGCATTTCTCCTTCATAGATCTTACAGTTGCAATCATCTTGTGAGATTTGGGGCAAGTTCTTCATACTTGTTTTCAAAATCGTCACTTTTCATCTTTTTAGGTTTGGACATTAGATTGCATTTTTTTTTCAAATTATTTTATTGGGAGAGCATACCCACAAAAATCTCTAAGAGCAAATCAAACAAGGTTTTGGGTGCACTCATTTTAGCTCATCGAAGGTTGTAGTGGAAATTTGGTTGCATTACAAGTTATTTAGCATGTTATTCTAATCTAAATGCTTCACATTTCTTTTGTTTTCATGCTTTGATTTGTGGTGCAGCTACAGGAATTTTCATTCCATACATTCTCATTGCTAAGGTTGATCCTTTTAAGTATGTGTCAAAAGATGCACTCACTGGACACATGACAAAATGGGTCATGATCCTAAGTGAGTTTGACATTGTTTATGTAGATCAGAAAGCTATCAAAGGCCAAGTAATTGCATACCAGCTGGTAGAAGCTCTTGTTCAAGATGATCATCCTATTGTTACAGATTCTCCAAATGAATAAATCATGACCGTCAGCTCAAGCATGCAATGGAAACTCTATTTTGATGAAATTTATACACAGAAAGGCTTGGGGGAAGGATTCGTGTTTGTGACACCATAAGGAGATCTCATTCCCAAGTCTTATAAGCTTACATTTCCTTGCACAAACAACATTGCAAAATACGAGGCTCTGGTAGCCGGACTCCATCAAGTTATTCACTGGAAGATATCTAACTTGTGTGTCTTTGGTGACTCTCAATTGGTCATCAAACAAGTTAACGACGAGTTTCAAACAAAGAATTATAAGCTACTTCCTTATCGCCACATGGTTGAGGATCTAAAAGCACACACCACAGAAATCACCTTTCAACAAATCCCAAGAGCTAATAACAAAGCAGCTGATGCAATGGCTACCATTGCCTCTTTGATAGCTATGCCAGAAAATAGTCAAAGGTGTGAGTTTCTTGTTGAGAATCTTATGGTCCCTGCCTATGACCAACCAAAGTCTGAGATGGTGTGTGAAATCATTGGTCCTGATTCCCCTTGGTACCAAGACATTTATTCCTACCTTCGTGATGAGATTGTCTCACTTATCCTTACCACTAATCAACGTAAAACCTTCATTTGTCGAGCCTCACGTTACACTATCCTTGGTGACACCTTTTTTTTGGAAACACTTTGATGGAACTCTTCTTAGATGTCTGAATTTAGAGGAAGTGTTAGATTAGGTGAAATACTAATCTCTCAAGAACACCTGCATGCATAACCCTGTCACATGGAAGAAGCAAAGAACAGAAGCAAGAAAAATCTATGGAGGCCAAAAAACCAGAGACATCTTATGGACATGTAAAGAGCAATTGTATTCCAAGATTATCTAAAAAGAATGTACAAAGGGTTCAACCATATAGGTGAACAATAAAACCCTAAAGCTATAAAGCAAAAAATAAAGCTAGGTTGCACATTATAATTAATAAATATATTAATTATAATGCACCTAAAAGATAGCTTAAGTAAATAGAGTAATAAATGACTTAATTAATTAAACCAAAGTGATTTAATTAATAAGCATAAAGTATGATTACTCTAACACTCCCCCTTAAGCGTAGCTCAAGAGGGAAGCTAACCTAGCATAGCTATGAAAGCAAAAATGCAAGAAAGAGCAATGGGTCCCGGCAACAAGGCCTGATCAGGTACCCAAGTACAAGAAAAAAACTAGATGAAGGAAACAAAGCCTCCAATCTAGGGAATGTCCCAAAGAAAGGAACAAGAAAGAGCATGAAGCATCTCCGAAGCATGAAACTGCAAACACTGTCAGAAGAATATTGCTGGAACCCCCACTGAAATAGTGCATGACCAGGTAGAGAAGACAAAGTCTGAAGAGCTGATCAATCAAAGAGGTGACCTCCAAAATAGGAATGAATGAGTGTCTATATAGTAGATGAACCATCTCACTGAAATGCATAGGTGCCTAGCCACTGCATCCGCCTAGTACATAGGAACAAAAACTGAATACGTAGATCACTCAACCGAACCAAGGAAGCAATAGAGCCAACAGGTGAACCCCCCCATAATGCTGAACGGAGAGAGGGGTGACAGGAACACTGAAATGCAATGCCAGAAACATCTGCAAGAAGAAGAATCAGGAACACCAACAGTGCAACAGAAGTACACGCACAGGATAAAGGGCGGTGTCGAAGAAGAAGAATAGATCTTCTGGACATACAGCATGGGCTAATGTCGTGGAAGGTACACTCACTTGACAAAGGTGGATGAGCACAAAAGGCAAAACATCATAACCCCCCATGGCACTTTATAATTGAGTGCGAGTACAAACAAACACAAGGAGTACAAGATCCCAGATATGCAAAAGTAGGCACTTTATCTTAGTGTGTTTACAGAAAAAAGAATGCAACAGTGGAGATATATACAATACTCAAAAAAAGAAGGAAAGAAGAATAGTGAGAACAGAAGCAGAAGTCATCCCAAGAATGGAGATCCGTGGACCTGTAAAAGCCAAGTAGTCCATCCAAGTGCAGAAAAGCAAAACTCAATGGAGGAAGAACCTGGTATAGAATCTGGAAATAAGACCTCGGAAACTGAAAAGTACACTGAACAAGCTTTCCGAAAATACCAAGTTTGCTGAAAACTGAGCCCGGATGTGAGAGATATAGTGTCCGGAATGCAAAAAGTACCCGTGACTTTGACTGGCAGAAAACCCCTGCAAACGGCAAAATCAAACAACCAAACTGAAAAAAATAGAATGGTCTTGGAACCAGCTTTCCGTCGATATCTCGTTTGGCAAAAAACGCCATCGTATGCTTAAGTTACGGCAAAAACAGTGACAGGTGCTCTGGCAGGCACCTGAAAAAGAAAACCTCTAAATTCAACAGCCTGGTGAGAAAAATGGAAGAAGAATCTGGAAAAAATCTCTCCATATAAAACGACCATCTTGGAATTATCTTTCCAATGATATCTCGTTCGCCCACTAACTCCTCCGTATGAGCAAGTTATGCCAAAAAAAGCATCAGGTGCTCCAGGAAGGCAAAAAAGCAGTCTTGCCTTCAAAGGCATGGTACGAAAACCGAGGCAAAAAACTTGAAAAGAAACCTCCATAATTGCGTTCGTCTCGGAAAGAGCTTTCCGATGATATAAAGAAGTTTGAAAAAGACCCCTGTATGCTCCAGATAGAGCAAAAAAGGTCCAAGTACCCCTCAAAAGCTTCAAAACATAGTTTTAAGCCCCTGGGGCTAAAAAAATAAGGCCCCTGGGCGCATGGCGCGCGCAGGGGGCTGGAACTGGAGCTCCCGGTCATCCATATGACTGCCGTGGGCTTAATAAACCATGGGGGGCAGGCGGTGGGCGGGTCGGCGGAGCGGAGGCCGCGGAGGGCGGCGGCGGCACGGGCGCGGGCGGCGGAGGCCGCAGATTGGCGGCACGGTGGCCGCTGGTGGCGCGGCGGAGGAGCGCGGGTGGCGCTGTGTAAAATAACTGGCTGCGTTAATTTCAAACGCAAAAATCATTAAAAACAATGATTTTTTAATATATTTTTTTCTCGATTTTCGTGCCCGTACGGCACTAAAACCAAAATTTTTTTGTCTCAGAGCCACGTTGTCCAAAATGGACAAGTTTTATATGGATTTAGGGGTTCTTGGGCCTTCCGGACACAATGGTGGTGTCCATTTTTGCCCAAGGTGAGCCAAATTTTGGCTCCCCCCAGATCCACAAAAAAACTTCTGAAACCCTTGAAAACCTCCTGCTTCTGAAACACTTCAACAAAACACGAACAGCGAGCAGCAAGATCGCTCTGATACCATGTTAGATTAGGTGAAATACTAATCTCTCAAGAACACCTGCATGCATAACCCTGTCACATGGAAGAAGCAAAGAACAGAAGCAAGAAAAATCTATGGAGGCCAAAAAATCAGAGACATCTTATGGACATGTAAAGAGCAATTGTATTCCAAGATTATCTAAAAAGAATGTACAAAGGGTTCAACCATATAGGTGAACAATAAAACCCTAAAGCTATAAAGCAAAAAATAAAGCTAGGTTGCACATTATAATTAATAAATATATTAATTATAATGCACCTAAAAGATAGCTTAAGTAAATAGAGTAATAAATGACTTAATTAATTAAACCAAAGTGATTTAATTAATAAGCATAAAGTATGATTACTCTAACAGGAAGCACCCAGGACCTTGGAAGAAGTACATCAAGGAATCTATGGGGCTCATTCCAGTGGACTCACTTTAGCTAAAAAGTTGTTGCGTATTGGATACTATTGGCCAACTATGGAACAAGATGCATACCACTTTGTGAAGAAATGTGTTCCTTAGCAACAACATGATGATTTGATACATGCCTCTACTCAAGAACTCCATCCCACCATCACACCCTGGCCCTTCTCACGATGGGATTTTGACCTTGTAGGACAAATATTCCCTAATTCTCCCAATGACCACAAATATATCCTTACTGCTACCAAATACTTCACTAAATGGGTTGAAGCTATACCCCTCACTTATACTATAGACAAGCATATTTCCAAGTTCATCTTGAATTACATCATTTGTCACTATGGCATCCCGCAAGAGATCCATATTGATAATGGCACCCCTTTCAAAAATAAGGATGTCGTTGATCTTTTTAGGAAGTTTAGCATAACCCAACATTGTTTCAGCAAGTATTTCCCACAAGGTAATGGTCAAGCAGATGCTACTAACAAAACTATCCTCATAATCCTCATAAAGTAGTTGATGATGATGGTTGTGATTGACACCTTCAGTTGAATCCCGCTCTTTGGGACTACCACACCTCTATCTATACCCCCACTGACGCCACTTCATTTGCCCTTGTTTATGGTACTGAGGTTGTACTTCCCATCAAATTGAGCTCCCCTCTCTCAGAATCTCCTTGAAGAATCTAATATCTGAAGAGGACTATCGAGTTGCCCGCTTACAAGAATTGCAACTCTTGGATGAACGACGCCTCAATGCCCTGAACCACCTTTGCTTGCAGTTTGATAAGAAGATTAGGCCTCACAAAATTGAAGTGGGTGACTTGGTACTACAACATAGTATGAGAAATATCCAGAACGGTGAGAAGAAAGAAAAAATTGAGCCTAACTAGTTGGGGCCTTTTGTGGTTACAACTATATTTGGATCGAGAGCATATCAGATAACTACACCAAAGGGAGATCTGTTCCCTGATCCTGTAAATATTTTGCATCTGAAGAGGTTCTATACATGAGATCAGTAGTATTGTGTACAATAATTTATGATCCTGAAAAACTCCAAAAACAATATAAAATGATCTCGAAATTTTTTATAAAAAATAATAATTCCAAATCCAAAAAAGAAAAAGCCAATAAAAATTCATCCAATGGTGAAAACCTAGAAATCAGGCACCTTGGATAAGTACCATGGTGAAAACCGCTTGTCGGCGCTATGTGTAGTTCACCTAGATCCACCATATATTGGGATACATTCTCTTGTCCATCCCTTTATTTACCTCCTATCGAGAAGTTAATCTAGTTCACCTTTCATCTCGCTCACTTTGCATACATTCACATGTTGCTCCTTTGTCGCCACAGTTTGAATAAGGCTCCACATATACAAATCCAGTTCTCTTGAGCTCCATTGAGATTGATGACACTCTTTCAGACCTAGTGACCACATGCACCCTATCACAAAATCATATTGAGACTGGTTATCCTTGTTGCCATTTGATCTATTGTTATTTCTTTTGACACTTATGAAACAAACTTCAATCAATCATCATTGGCCCTTCAGGATATATCTTTCCTAAGACAACTCATCCAATCCTAAATCTAAGCATCAACTTTGTTTTAGGCAAGACCTGTGGACCAAATGGTTGCTTGGTCATGAGGCCTTCTTTTTGTTTTATCTTTTGTGTTCAATCACACCCACTTTTCATAACCTAGATCTTCATATCTTGGTTTATTTAGATGGGTTTTGGGGTTGATTCACTACTTTTTGTGGTATGATGTGTCTATCTGTTTGACAGTCTAATCCACACAACAAAATCATGTTATCCTTGTTTATCTAGCATGTGGTACATGATTCCTATGCAACATCAAAATAGGATATGCTCTCCCATGTTGACACAATGATAATACGCATTTAGGTTCATTTTGCATTGGAGGCCTTCTTATATTCATATATCCTCTTTCATTCCCCACGGCCCTAGTCAGCTTTGTTACTCTAACACTCCTTAACCTCCCAAAGCATACAAATTGTCATTTTTTCTCCACTTCCACTATCCTCGCCCTTCCTTTTTGAGATAATTGTCAAAATTAATTTTTTACCCAATTTTCTCGAGGGGGCACATCCTCTTTTTGTCGTTGCTTAGGCACGACTCCTCGGGCATCTCATTTTCTTCTTCTTCTTTGACGTGATGTTGATTTTGACACCGTGTCAAAGAGGGGCAAAATGTAGACACCTAAAATTGTCCATTTGCATTCTAATATTAATTTTTATTAATATTTTTCCTTAACATTATAGTTGATTTTTATTAATTAACTATATTGTTATATTTCTCTATTTATTTAATTTAATTAAATAAATTCATTTTCTCTTTGTATTTAAATTTTATTTAAATACTATTTTATATTAAATTTATTTCAATAATATAGTATTCCTCTGTCTCTTAATATAAAATAAACTTTATTTATTTTATTTTTCCACTAGCCTAAAGTTCTTCTAAACCATGATTAAATTAAATTTAATTCCTTTTCTCTTTTTCATATTCTTACATTTCACTAATATTCTTGTAATCTTAATTAAAAGGTGTATTACCTCTAATCATGTGCACAATCACATTTTCCAAGGTAGCCACCTCTCCATCTCTTTTCTCTACCAATCATTTTTAAATTCCTCTTTCCCTCTAAAAGTGGAGTTTGACTTTTGCATTTCCTCTTAATCCCAGCCACTCATTTATTTTGTCTCTTCATTTTAGCCACTCCCCTTTTGCCTTTTAATCTTGGTCATCTATTCTTTTGCCTCTTAATCTCCTCCATCCAATCTTATTCAATTTCTATAAAAGAAGGTCTCACTTTTATTTTGTAGGCTAATCTTGTAAGGATAATCATCAAGAATTCTAAAGCACTTGAGCACATAACATTTTAGCATTTTAGCATTTTTTAGCATTTTAATTTCTTAGCATAGTTGTTGCATAATTGTTGCATTGTCATTGTTAGCTTAGATTTCATTTCTTGCATAGTAGCATAATTCCATTTCCATAGCTTTGTTAATCTTGCATCTGCATTGTTAGAATGGATTTTGCATTTCAATCTTAGATCTTTAATCATTTGTTTGTGCATTTCTTCCTCATAGATCTTGCACTTGCAATCATCTTGTGAGATTTGGGGCAAGTTCTTCATAATTGTTTTCAAAATCCTTACTTTACATCTTTTTAGTTTTACACATTAGATTGTATTTTATTTTCAAATAATTGTATTGGGAGAGCATACCCACAAAAATCTCTAAGAGAAAATCAAACAAGGTTTTGGGTGCACTTGTTTTAGCTCATCAGAGGTTGTAGTGGAAATTTGGTTGCATTACAAGTTATTTAGCATGTTTATTCTAACCTAAATGCTTCACATTTCTTATTTTTTCATGCTTTGATTTGTGGTGCAGCTGCAAGGATTTTCATTGCATACAAGAATTTCAAACAAGTATGATATGATCTAACAACAAATATTCATCATACTAAATATTGTATAAATATTTTCAAAGCATGCATTACGACCAACATTTCTTTGTCATGGATAGAGAGCTCTCTTTCACAATATTTTAGCTTTTCACTCTTAAATTATATGGTGTCTCCTCTTTGAAATAAAATCACAATTCCTTCTTCTAGAATTACAATGACAAGACAAGAACTAATTCCCTCCAACTTTTTAAAGCTAGCTTGTGCTTTTCTATCCACTCAAATGATCCTTTATTTAGAAAATTAGTGAGAGGTGTTGCAACATGTGAAAACTCCTTATTAAACTATTAATAATAACTACATATTACAACGAAGTCTCTTAGCCAAGTTAATTTATAAAAGATGGCTAATCAAGAATAGTTTGGATCTTTTTTTTACCTGCTTGGACTCTTTTGGCACTTAACAAATTACCCAAATACAATATCTCTATCAATCCAAACTATTCTTGATCATGTGCTATGAGAATTTAATCAAAACATTGCTAATATTAGTAATATAGTTGTTGCAATATAGGACTCAATAGACAATTATGGTGAGTCAATGCATCATTGATTTGGCATCTTAGGCATACCTACATTCATTAGGGTCCCATTATCAATTTTTATCATCTCCTTATTTACCTTGACCTTCAACATATGCTTCAAAAATTAGCAATTTTTGGATGTTTTCTTTTCATGAACATTAATGTCAAAGGATCTAATACAACATAATAAACTTCAAGAGTAGCTACTCCGTTTAATATTTAAGGATCTTGAAGCTTGAAATATGACTTTTGTAACTAATCATTAAAAGTTGTGAGGTGTTCTCCACTTCTCTTGATCTCAAAAAACTATAATTAATATAGTGTAATGTATAGAGATTTGAAATTTGGCCGAGAGTGTAGTTTGAAGTTAATCTCAATTTGTGATGGAGTTTGATGTCAAAATAATTGTGTGTTCTCCTAAGGTGAATAGAAATGACCAATATATTACATCTTCATGTGGAATTCTCGCTTGAAAATGTGTCCTTATGAACATATAGGTTATCCTCTACATTCTTGTGCAGTTTAGATATACTTATCCAAATGCTTTGGTAAATCATGGTATATATAAAATGCATGGAAAAATCCACCTTAAAAAAATCATGATTACTAGATTGAAATTTTATGGATGACTCATATGGAACTAATTCTTATTCTTCTTTATTTTCCATGGTCACATCTTCTTCTTTAGGGGTGAGCTATCTCTAATAATTTAGCTCTAGAATTACTAGGTTTTGACCTAGTATAGATCCTTCTTGAATCAACTTAAGGGCACCCTTCTTCTAGTGCCAATTTGGTGATATGTATCCTTTCTATGAAAAACCAAGATAAAAATTAGTAATGAACTTTACCTCTCTTAAAACAAAATTTAATAAAAAAATATACATTAATTATCAAAAGCATTCACTTGTTAGATATTGACTTGCAATCTAACTATCATTCATTGTGAATCTATTTAAACATGAGGAATTACATGCATGAAGTCTAATATGGTGGTTAAATTTAGAAAATAATAACAATTTTCATATGCTCAACCTTGAGAAAATGTTTCCTAATCTAAAATCAATTTATATTTATTCATTCTAGAATAATTAATATCATCTAATCATCAATAGTTTTATGATTTATGTTGGTATTTGGATGTGATGCACAGAGATACAGTTGTAAATTTATCAGAACTAACATACAAGTTAGCAATAAAATATCAAAATTACTATAAGATATATCATTATAATTTTTACAGTTACATATAGACAATGCTAGCTTTGATGAAGACTTTAATTTTTTCAAGGATTCATAAAATACCTTTAGAATGACACAACATCATAACATTTCATTATAAGAAAGGATAAATCTAGTTCACCTTACAATCTTCAAAATTTTGATAAACTAAATAATATATCTAAACATATTGACCTACTACAACCATAATAAAAATCTACTAAATTGAAAGGAACCATGAAAGAGACTAGCAATAACATTTTTTTATTAATAAGTCATATAGTCATATAATGGTAAATAATTTCTAGTCTTTAAAATGATTGATTAATGATTTTTTTATAGAGTAAAATGTAAAAGATTAGTTACAAATTCATAGTTCAAATTAAGTAAAGATCAATAGTCAAGACTAAAACTAAGGAATATTATTTTTATAAGAGCGTATTTGAACATTCATAGCATGTACTCTAGGCATATTATTCTAGTGCATGTATTCATGTGTAGCAGGGTGGTGTGAGTCTACAAGATAATAAACTAGATTTATTCATATGCAAGAATGACACACAAATTTTGAAGGTCATAAGATAAATGACTTTTTATAGAGTAAAATGTCAAAAAATAGTTACAAATTAAGTGAAAATTAGTCCTAGGCAAGACTAAAAGTAAGGAATATTATTTTTAGAAGAGCATATTCTAGCATTCTTAGCATACTCTAGGCATATTCTTCTAATGCATGTATTCATGGGTAGTAGGGTGGTGTGAGCCTATAAGATAATAAGCTACATTTATTGAGATGCAAAAATGACACGCAAATTTTGAAGGTCATGAAATAAATGAATTCAACTTCAAAAACTTTATCAAAATCCTCTTCATATCTAACTATCTTCAACACGAGTTTCTATTATAATTTCCTTAGTTTTTTTCTTCCTATTACTAAGACTATCCATAAGAAATAAAAAATTAACTTGTCAAATGCCTACATTTCAATATGAAATGATATGTTTTTAAAAATAAACAAAACTTTGACATATCCTATGTCTCTTTCTTAAGAATTCTTTTCACATTCATTAATTAAAACTCCTATCTCCATCACCTTATTCATAGAATTTAGGTCAAATCCCTCTACCTTCTAATATAAATTTTAATAAAATAATTTTTCAATTTTTCTTATATTTTTGTTACATCCTCTAACCATCTAGGTGGAAGATCATTTATGTTATTTATTCAAATTGTGCAACTTCTTCAAACTTTAGATCGTGTATTTAGATTTTCTACCAAGATAGTTCCCCTAGACATTCTTTAGTTGGATTTTCTTCTATTTAATCATCTCTATCCATTTTTATTATTTTTGGAATTATTTGGTGATTTAGAAGACTTGACCATCTAACTTCTCTATTGTTATCCCAATTTTTGAACCTAGCTACATTTTAAATTTTTGATACTCGCCATTCCCTCATAGATGGTAATCTTGGTCTAAATCTACATATTTTCTTTAATATCCTTCAATGATCTGTCAAAAAGGCAATAGCATGCATATATCAATGTTTCCCAAGTGAGAAATTTTGTCAACTCCTCGCATTCTTAAAGCAGTGTTTGGAACCACCATGGTCGTTGCCAAAGCCAAAATCGTGGGATAGTATATTAGGCAACCCCAATGGATGTTATTTCGTGACCAAGAAAGATGTGCAAATATTTTATTGGCATTAAGATTTTCATGCATAACATCAGATTGAGAATATAGTTTGTGATTCTGATTATTGTCTGGTGGTATGTACAGTTCTTGAACTCACTAAATGCCGACTAGTTTCTAAGGCACTTACGGACTCGACAAGCAATTAAAGGGAGCATTGAATTGAGTTTAGAGTCTGTGTATAGTCGGGAAAGTCAAGCTCTCTATGAACCTTTGTACCAAATAAAATTGATGTTCGAAAGTTTGTGACTCTTATCGCAGACCCGATAGAAGCATCAAATTGAATTTATTGTACAATATTTATAGTTGGTTCGTTTAAAAGCCTCCAAAACTCCCGACTTGGTTCGATAAAGCATTCAAACTGCTGAGAATACAAGAAAAATCAGTGCACATACCAAGTCGGATTGTGGACTCTTTATGGAACTCCCAAACCAAACCATGTGGTTCCAAAGTTAGTGTTGCTTCTGACTTCCTAACTAAATTGTAAGGCTCACTTTCCATGCAATTTTTTTTCAAATCTTACAAAGTAAAACTTCTTAAATGTTGAAATGTAATGGAGCAAATTTTCTAAGACATGATTTTCTAAATAGGGATTATTATCATATGCCGCTGAAATTAAATGAGCTTAAAAGCTTCTTTACAAAGAAAGGTGGTGGTGTTTTCGAGTTCATTCTTATTCGCAATAACAATCGAAGAGGTCTTTTCAGAATGGGACTTCCCACAACTAACGAAGAAAGGGATGAGGAACCTATGTCTGTGGTGCAACCAGACTTAAATTGGCCTAAGTCAGACCAACATGACATTATTTATGAATTACATTATGTGGCATGGAAAGAAAAGAAGTTAGTTATGCAGAATACGATAGAGTAGTCTTCATCTTGGAGAAAGAGGAATGTGCGCTAAGCTTCATCAACTTTTCATGGAAATACGATTGGAAGCTCATAGAGATCATGCCCTTTAGGGTTGTTTAATTTTCTTGTTTTAGTATGCATGGAATCTTGGTAATTAGTAATTTTTGGGTTGATGAAACTATTTCCATTTTAAAATCTTTTCTTGATACCAGTCATTTTAAAGACCATTACTTTCGCAATGGAGACAATTTTTGTCCTTTTTGTATATGTAGGCATTAGGAGACAAGTGAAAGGAGGGGGGGGGGGGAGATTTTTGAAATAGAAAAACGGATTGTAAGAGAGAAGTTTTGGGATGTAGCCATTTTTGGGTAGTCAAATAAATTGAACTTTGTGTCTTGAATTTCTCTTCAAGTATCATTAAATGAAAATGTATGTGTTTAAAGTTGTGTATTTTTCATATTTTTCCTTGCTATAAATTAGACTTTTTGTTATGACAGTACTTTATGATGCTTGTCTAGACTTAAAGTGGTTACCAATACTTTCACATCGGAAACTTTGCATTCTATGTTGAAAATGATTCTTCCCCTATTCTTCCTTAACATATCTTGTAATGAAATGAGCTTTGTATCGATTCATTTTCTTTTAAGCATTACCTGAATCTTTCTTTGCATCTGCAATGTACCTATGCTCATATGTTAGTTTACCTTTACTACTTTTTGGTCAAAAGCACATCCAAAAAACCAAATTCATATCATAAGAGGGAGTTGTACTTCTAAAATTCAAAGTAAGATCATATGTAAATGGGTAAAAGTACAAAGCTGTGTCACACTTTTATAAAGGAAAAGGTCAACAACACACAAGTTTTTTAACTTTAATGACATAAAAATGGCATTTATGTTTAAAATTTGGAGATGATGTAAACTAATGAAATGTGTAAAAGTGGATGAAGTTTACGCCTATAATTTTTTTAATTTTTTTTTAACAAGAATTCACATAGTTTTTAAATTTTTTAAGTCCATTTTTTACTTGCTGAAAAATGCTGAAAAATGAAGGTCTTGTTCGCACCAAAAAAGTATATGCAAATAATCTTTTTTTCCTTTGATTTCAAAATATGTCATAGATAAAATGTATAGCTAGTGCAAAAAAGAAGAAAAATTAGTTTTCAATGTATATTTTCTTTGATATAACTACTCAAAGTCGAACATACCTGAAATCGATAGTTTTCATCTCGCGTCAAATTTCCCCTATCAAATCTACACCATTTAGAAAATAAATTACACACTCTTGAATATAACTCTCTCCTCTAGTGTTAAATATAAAATTTTAATTTTTTTGATAAGCTTTACTATTTTTTTTCTATTTTTGAAGCATCTTGTTCTCGAATGTTAAAATACCTACTTGCGATATTTTAAAATTATAATATATTAGATCTAATTAAAATACTATAAAAATTATATGATGATAATCTTGACTCTGTGCTCTAAAAAAGGGTATTTTTATATTTGTAAAAAAATATCATTAAAAAGAGTAAGAGTTATTGAAACATCGCTTTTTTGAAATAATATTATTTCTTTAGTAATTGTTATAAAACATGCATTTAATAGATATTTCCAATTGGAAAAGGTGAAGAACTTATCTAACTTGGCTAGAATGAATCTAGCTAGACCATATGTTTGACAAAAAATAATTTTAGTTCAAAATACTCAAATTTAGCTGTGCTGATAAGTTGTCCTGAAACGTGACACAGCTTTGTGCTTTTACCCAAATGGAGATCTATCTAACTATTAGTTCTTGTTTGTCTTTCATCTTGGGCTTAAGGGTTAGTTTTAAAGGTTATTTTGTGAAGGACAAACATTTGTACTAGCAGATTTTTGGCGACTCTATTGGGGAGGTGAAAGGATTGATGCTTTTCCTTGTTTCAAATAATTAATGGCGCCTTTCCATAAATAAGGTTAAAAAAAAATTTCAATTAAAATATCTCAGAAAAATGGTTCAATTCCAGGCCAAGAAAAGAAGTCAGTCCAAACATAGAAGATGACCTATACACACTTTGCAAGAAATGTTGGTTGAAAATGACAAAGTACTTCATTCATTTCTAAACATTTTCAAAGAAAGTGTATGTGAGGTTGAGAGGAGAAATTTGTATCCTTCCGAAGACCATGAGTCCACTCTATTATTGAGAAGCATGAATCACAAATATTACCTTCTCAAGGACCTCAAGAAAGAAACCCATCAGTTGTAGACACCGGTAGAGATGTTAAAGTTGCTTCAGGAGGAACTTGGAAATGATGAGTGTTATATTACTTCATATCTGTATCACTCTCATAACCGGCCTCATTTGTAGCATCATTCTTTCGTTTGACATGATGTCTATAGATTATGTGTCCTTTGATTAAATCATAAAAAGGTACTTCAATTCTCACTATATCTCTTGGTACTACTCATATTGATCGACATCTCATTTTACCCGATATAACCATTACCCTCATGGATGAATTAAAGAGATGTTGTGCCAACAATAGCTAAATCATTAGTGCCATGAAATTCGCATCAAGATGAAAGTATAGAGCTTGAAACTTCTTTGATATGCATGCAAATGGAACAAATTGAGTGACCTGAAAGAGAAGTATCACCACACGAGCATAAAAGAGTCTTCATTCTTGATTGATTCTTGAGGTTCAAATGATGAGTTTCTGTGTGGGATTAAAGATGAAAATGGTCATATCATTGAAGTTGGAATTGATGCATTCATTTGTAACTCTGTTGATACAAAGAAAGGTATGAATGCCACTATATTTGTGCCTCCATCTCCTCTTGAGTTAGAATCTTTCACTTTTATCACTTATCAAGAAGAAGATAATATTTTTCATGAAGTTGCAAAAGGATCTTTAAATTATGACCCAGAAGTGGAAGTTTTTATTTTTAATGATGTTGACCTGATATTGGATGAATTGGAAGAAAGATTGAAAATCTAGTAGAAATGGAAGAAATCAATCAATCATATTTTCATATGATGCAACCTAGATATCCATCTTTTAAATTTCTTGATGAAGGAGATGAAGAAAAAGAATTACAAAAGGAGGTAATATGTCCTAATTTTAGAAACTCTTTTCCTAAAAGAAAGGTAATGGAACTTAAATAAATTCCATTTCACTTTGTTTTGATTACGTAAAAATAGGTTTTGAAAGGACCCGAAACCTTATACAAGAGCATAAAAAGATAAGGCAATAAAAGACCAATACAACTGTGGTGCCCCACCAAACAAACCAAAGGAACAAACCAGAATTCCTACCAAAAGGACAAAAGCCCAAACCAGAAACAACAAAGGGCAATCAAGATTTACATTTTTGCCCATCCTTATGAGAACGTAAGTTCATATCAAAAGAGGGAGTGGATGATTTAGATTTCTTTCCCTTCACTGTAGTCTATCCATCCTTCATCTTACCGATAGCCTTCTGCCAATCTTCAGAAGAGCTAGAGAAGCCCACAAAAGGGCAAGTAACATCAGAAACCCCAGAAGGGGCAAGAATAGCACCTCGACTATTCCCCCGAACCCTCACAGGAGAGACATGGGAAAAAGGATGAGCAGCACCAACATCCAAGAAAGTGACAGAATCAGACACAACACCAAGAACACCTGTGCCAGAGATAACACCATGGCCAGAAGACAACATAAAATAAGAGCTAGCAGCAACATTCTAGACAGGGACAACAAAATGAACCAAGCCAGCAGGATCAGCAGCATCAGAAGACAACGTAAAATCAGAGCTAGCAACAACATCCTGGACAGGGACAACAGCTGAATGAACCAAGGCTAAATCAAAAGCAACAACACCCAAGACATCCACAAAATCATCAGCCAAAGAAAGATCAGCAAGAGGAGAGCCAAAATTTGACCCCCCAATAATAGGGGCTTTACGAACCGTATAATGATGGGCAACAACCCCCGACCACCAAGTAGGCATTTTCTTTGGTTTAACCTTGTTTGATACACATCACGTAGCGAGATGGCCAGTCATGTGGCATTTCCAACATCGAAACAAAATACCCTCATAATCAAGATTCTGAATCCAAGAGCCTGAAGAAGAAGCCAAAGTGATCTTCTCAGGAAGATCCTTGGAGACGTCAACCTCCACAAGAATACGAGCATGAGTTGTTTTGAAGATGTCAGAGGAGTCAAGATCCACCATTTGGAAATCCCCAATAGCCTCACCCACAGCCTCCAAAACAAAATCTAACCAGAGATAAAGAGGAAGATTTAGAAGTCTAACCCATAAGGGAATTTTATTGAAGGACTCAGTAAGAGGATCAAACCCCACATACCAGGGTTTGGCCATCAAGGGGAAATGATTCTCCCACATGAAACAGTTATTACACATAATAGTATTCCTATCTTCAGCTTTATCAAACTTAACAATAAAGAAACCCCTTGCCACAGGGTATATCTGAACAACATCCATTATGATGGGTTCCCAATGCTTGGAAATCCAAGCATGCAAGTCAGAAAGAGTGGGCCAAAAACCTCTGAAATGAAAAAATGGTAGCATTGGAAGAGAAGTCTTCCTTATTTTTCAAAATCTCATCTACAGTTTTTGAGTCAAGAAGGACCCTAATGGGTTTACTCATAGGTACTAGAGGCACAAGGGGAGAGGGAAGGGATCTCCTACACCCAGAAGAAGCAAGACCAGGACCCAGGATGCCTGCCTCGAATGCAGCAACATCAACATAAGAAATTGTAGAACCCTACGTAGCCGAAGCACCAAAATGTGGAAGAAGGGAAACACTGATAGAAAAGGTCATCAAGGGGGCCGACGACCCAGCCACTAAAGAAGACTTGCGTACAAAATCCTGAGCAGGAGCCTTCGACCCAGCCGCTAGAGTAGATGCGAATTCAAATTCCTGAGCGGGAGTTGTAGCGTCTTTTTCCTTTTTTCCATTTCACTTCATTTTTTCCCATGGTGATGGATTAATTGATAGAAATGAAATTGAGGAATATGGTGATTTAACAATGGAGTTTGATAAAAGTATTGGTAAAATACATTGTACTTTCAATGATGATTTTATCTATGTGGAAAGAGAAGAGGCCATCTTTGTCAAATTTGATCCCATGCTTGAGGAATATAATATTTAGAAGCTACAACTAGTAGTTGCATGCATAGAAATTGATTTATTTTTTAATTTAAATGAGGGATGCTTGGTTTTTGATATTTCTTTTCCATGTTCTAATAGAATTAATGAAGCCATAATCAATGTTGGACCATATTGTTTTACAAAGATCATGCATAAAGCTAAAAAAGAGGTTGGTTGTAATTCAGATATTAATGATGAGGAATGGTTGTTTGGGTGTAAGTACATTTATAGATCTTTTTAGCATTCCATTGGTTTGAGATTTTGCACTGGAGTTATCGCCAAGTGGCAATTGGTTTTCGTCACATCATATATCCATGTAACTCACTGTTCTGCAAACGGTCATTTTTCTCCTAGCTTGTCAATGGTTTTACATGAGCCACCTAATGCATTCCCTGAGGTAAGGAGCTCATACCCCTGTACATATTTGTAAATAAATTTTGGCTTTCAGCTTTGGCTTGTTAGTTCTTGGTTTGTGATCATCTCCTCTCCACCCTTCTGCAAGTAGGTCCTTGTGATCCTTCCATTCTCCTAGTTTATAGCCCAATAGACAAGGCATTACTCTTTTTTTCAGAGTTTTGAATTCTCTTCATCCTTGCAATCCTCGTCCCCAATAAGAACATGTTGTTACCCCAATTTTTGAATCTACCAATTTTTAAATTTCTAATATTCATCATTCCCTCATAGCTGGTAATCTTGGTCTACCTTTGCATATTTTCTTCAATATCCTTCAATGATCTATCAAAAAGGAAATACCATGCATATATCAATGTTTCCCAAGTAAGAGATTTGGTCAATTCCTCACATTCTTAAAGTCATGTTTGAAACCACCATGGTCCCTGCGAAAGCAAAAATTATCCGATCATATACTAGGCGACCCCAATGGATGTTATCTCGTGGCTGAGAATAATGAGAAATTTTTTTTATTGGAATTATGTATTTCATGCATAACATTAGATGGAGAATATACTTTGTGAACTTTAAAAAGGTACCTGACTTGAGTGAATAGTCTTCCAAAAGAAGAGCCCTGAATTCAAACATCTTTTCAAGACAATATTAAAACCTTTGAAGCCCGCCGCATAGTTGCGAAGGTTGGACATTTCTAAAACTTTGGAACCTAAGAAATAAGTCTGAATTTTCCTATTTTGTGCTACTCCCTGATAATATTACAAACGTAATTCTGATTATTATCTAGTGGTATGTATAGTTCTTGAACTCGCTAAATGCCTGACTTGTTTCAAAGGCACTTATGCACCCGAAAAGAAATTAAAGGGAGCATTGAATTGAGTTTGGAGTTTGTGTATAGTCAAGAAAGTTGGGCTCTCTATGAACCTTTGTACCAAATAAAATTGATGTTCGAAAGTTCATGATTCTACCACGGACCACATAGAAGCATGAAAATGAATTTATTGTACAATCTTTATAGTTAGGTTGTTGAAAGGCCTCCAAAACTCTCGACTTGGTTCGATAAAGCATTCAAACTGCTGACAATACAAGAAAAATTGATACACATGCCATGTCGGTTTGTTAGCTCTTTATGGAAAACTTGAACCAGACCATGTGGTTTAAAAGTTCGTGTTGCCTCCGACTCCCTGACTAAATTACAAAGCTCACCTTTCCATGCAAAATCTTTTTGAATCTTAAAAAGTACATCTCCTTAAATGTTGAAATGTAACAGAGAGAATTTTCTAAGGTGGTAACACGATTTTCTAAACAGGGATTATTATCATCTACCGCCAAAATAAAATGAGCTTAGAAGCTTATTTATAAATAAAGGTGGTGGTATTTTCAAGTTCATTTTTCTCTGCAGTAACAATCAAAGAGTTCTTCTCAGAATGGGACTTCCCACAACTAACGAAGAATGGAGTGAGGAACCTATGCCCGTGGTGTAGCCAGATTCAAATTGTGGCCTAAGCCAAGCCATCACGAAATTATTTATGAATTACATTTTTTGGCATGAAAAGAAAAGACCAACTATACAAATATCATAGAGAAGTCTTCATCTTGGAGGAAGAGGAAGAGTGCGTTGAGCTTCATAAAATTTTCATGGAAATATAATTGGAATCTGATAGAGATCCTGCTCTTTAGGGTTGTTTAATTTTCTTGTTTTAGTATGCATGAAATCTTGGTAATTCATAATTTTTGGGTTGATGAAATTATTTCTGGTTTAAAATATTTTCTTGATACCAGTCATTTTCAAGACCATTACTTTCGCAATAGAGACAATTTTTATTCTTTTTGTATATGTAGGCCTTAAGAGACATGTGAAAAGGGGGATGCAGGATTTTTTAAATAGAAAACTGGATTGTAAGAGAAAAGTTTTGGGATATAGCCATTTTTGGGTAGTGAAATAAATCAAATTTTGTATCATGGATTTCTCTTAAAGTATCATTAAATGGAAATGTATGTGTCTAAAGCTGTGTATTTACCATATTTTTCCTTACTGTAAATTAAACTTTGTGTTATGACAGTACTTTATGATGCAAGTGTCTACTTAAAGTGGTTACCAATACTTTCACATTGAAAACTTTGCATTCTATGTTGAAAAGGATTCTTCTCCTATTCTTTCTTAACATATCATGTAATGAAATGAACTTTGTATCAACTCATTTTCTTTTAAGATTACCTGAATCTTTCTTTGCATCTTCAATATAGCTATGCTCAGATGTTACTACCTTTACTGCTTTCTACTCAAAAGAACACCCAAAAAACCAAATTCATATCATAAGAGGGAGTTGTACCTCTAAAATTTAGAGGAAGATCATCCAGAAACAAAGATCTATCCAACTGTTAGTTCTTCTTTGTCTTTCATCTTGGGCTTAAGGGGTTAGTTTTAAAGTTTATTTTGCAAAGGACAATAATATAAACTAACATCTATAACAATCATTCTTGGGAAATCCACACCATTTTATCTTATATCTCCTTACATTCTTTATTCAATTTTATGATTTTATTTTGTAAACCCTTCACATTTTCCTTAACCAAGTGTTTAGTTTTATTCTTATCTTCTTGAGCTAGCTCCCTTATACACTCTATAGTAGTTCTAGATATATTATTTCAACTTATCAATATATTAAGCCTCTTCTTGGGATACTAAGATTGGGGTAGTAATGATAACATGAATAGCTTGCATGGGACTAGTGATTTGTTTAATGAGGCTTTGTAACTCAGTAATATACTATTTCTATTCATGTTTTCTCTTATCCTTTTGGAATATGGTTGTAGTTCTAGATACATGTTTTATCTTATCTTTTTGAAGTATGGTTGTAGTTCTAGATATAGTAGAATGCAACTTTTTTATCTTTATCTCTAGTAGAAGAATGCAAATGGTTAGTTGAAACTTGATAATCTTCTGACACAAGCTATTGGTCATCTTTGTTTGCTACAAGGGTTTCTATTTGTGTGATCCTTGATCCACAAGTATACCTTGTATGGTATATAGAACCCCAACTTTCTTCATAGGTTTAGGAGTGTCAATTTTATGAAAAAAATTAACATTAATTGTTGTGGCACTTACTTGAGATTTTTATATTTAAACCTTGATTTCTATCCATCTAGATGTAGTGTGGGAAAGGGTGTCTCAACTTTTATCTTAAAGTTAATATTTTATAAGGTGCAATTTTTGGGTATAAAATGGACAAAATCATTTTTTAGGGTATAGGTTTAGTTTTTGATCAAAATAATAAGATGATTTCTCAGCATTGTCTTTTATTGTGCATGTTGCACAAATTTCTTCAAGTACTTCATTTTAAAAAAAATGGGCCCAATTGGCCCACTAGATTAGATATAATATAATTATAATTTTATATCTAATGTCATTATATAATAAAACAACAAAAGAATATTTATCAATAATAGTAGGCAACTTAACCTTAGCTCTATGCTTTGAATCCAATAGTTTGTGTATTTCATAAAGTTTTCTTTTTAATTCCAATAACATTATTTTGTTTGTAGGATACATTGGCAACTTGTATTTTGCATCCGTAGATCCATCTAGTCTAATGTACGAGAATTTGGGAAAGTACATAAACTAGTTAGCCTAGTTACTAATTTCTACAATAGCTTCTATTGATAATCTTTTTTCTTTATCTCCTTCCATTTACCAACCATAAAGATAAGGCATTATTTACTCTTAAAAAATGTACCATTGATTGTTTTCATTCTTTTTGAGGATAATATTCATATTGTAGTGTTGTAAATTGTTTCCCTATACAAACACTCAGTTGGGACCCACTTTGGTGGTTTTCCCTCATGCCACTACTAGATCATTGATTGGGCTCATTCCATGGCCAAATCTGCAAGCCCAACATAATCCTGAACTTATTGACCAAATTTCAAGCCATATTCCAACCATTTTGGGCCCAAATTTGACCACTAATGAATTATAAGTCGTTGAGTTGTAAATTGCTCCTGATGTCAACCTTCTTTGAAATTATCATGATCTTTGATGAGGTTGAGTATAAATAAACCCTCACCCCTTTTCAATAATCTATCATCTCCAAATTTAATTATTATGAAGCAACTTTCAATTAAGAAAAGCAATCAAGCATCTTCAAGGCAACAAAGGACATTTGAAGTCAAGAATTCCACCTAGCATCCATAATCAAGTTTGTGTATTTCCTCCATGAATTAAGGCATTTATGAACTCCTATCAACAACATCAACCTTTTAAGAAGCTTAAAGACAAGATCCTAGCAAAGATATAATTTGTCAATTCAACATTTCCTTAAAATTCTCAGCATTTCCCCTATCAAGAGAACTCTCTTTTCTAATCATCATTCTTATAGTGGAGGTTAATTCCTACTCGGGGTTTGGCTTAGGAAAGCTCTTATAGAATTTAACATTTTCCCCTCTTTTATGTGTAGATTTCATATCTAACAAAAAAGAGTTTCAAATTTGCAAAGAGATGACTAAGATGCATAGTTCTAGATTTTTAAACAGGTGAAAAACCTTGGTCACTATCAATTTGTTCTAGTGACGAATGCTTTTTCGTTGAATTTGTGGCAAGACAGTCTATAGAACATCCTAATTCAAAATATGCTCACAAAATTTGACTCAGACACCATCGAGTTAGTGGCACTTTTTGACATAAACCAACACTTTCAGGCCCAAAATGCAAATCCTAGTTCCTTTTTGTATCTGATTTCCAAATCTAGTTTCAAAATTTGCATTATTGTTCTGTATCTTTCTATTTTTGTTGATTTTGGCCAATTTCCTAACATTCTACTTAGTTCTTGCATCATTTCTCATCATAATCATAATCAATCAATCATTGTGCAAAACTCTCCTAAGGGACAAATTGTGTGTCTAATTGATTGATTCTCCAATGAAATTGAGAGGGATTGAAAATTATCTATAATTTGCATGTTTAGATTAGTACATTCTCTAATTCCACGTCTATTTCACATATATACTAATATTTTTCCTAATTTTAACATTAATTTTCCTAATCTTTCCAAACTAGAAATGTGAATGTTTGGCCAAAGATTATACCAAATGAGAGGCCATATAGAAATTATTTGGATCTTCTAGCTTAATCAAATTCTCATGTAGGTTGTTACAAATAAGATTAAACCAATACAAAAGGATTGTTTCATTCAATATATATGTTAGGTAAAGATACATCCAAGGATCAAATGTGGTATTTATAGGAACCCTCGTCACTTTTCCTAATAGAGTGATTATGTTACCAAATTCCTTTTATAAATTAAACTTTTGTACATATTTTTGCATAATTTGGTAACTATATTCTAAGAGTTTAAATCTATATCGATGCATAGTTTTACGCAATTTTGTGACTATATTCTAAGAGGTTACATCTATATTGAATTTATGTTCATAATAAATGTTTCAGTATCATCATTGAATGTTCATTGGGAGTCATTCATATTTATTGTTCCTACATTTATGTATAATTGATGTTGAAGGCATCTCGTATAGCATAGGTTGATAGTTCTACTAGAGTAATTCCTTCTATAAATACCACCTTATTTTTTGGATCATAATGTTTAGAACTTTCTTTTACCAACTCAAAGCACCTAAATAAAAGTGTTAAAACCAATAGCTTTAGCTAACCAATTCTCTATTATATTATCCACTCTACCTATAATATTAGAATTGATAGTTTATTATTTAAAATCAACCAAATGTATATATCCTAGGTTTGTATCTAAAATGTTCTCTCGTCCTGAAGTGATCTTTTACATAGAGGTGACTCCTTTGTACTCTTATTTCATTTTCTTCTCTCTAAATGCCATCAATTTCTTCAAAGCAAAGTGGAAGCCATCTATTACTTATTTGGTTAGATGTAATAACCTCCACTTATAAATCTATTCATCAAAAATTACATTAGAAGTGACATCTTATAGTATTTGGAGTCATGTTTAGTTGAGTTTTAATTTTCTACATGGTTGTGGGGACCCAATTCCAAAGTGAAGTTAAAAATTGAGATTTCATAAAATTATGAGAATTTAGTTATGAAATACAATTTTAGATGACGATTTAGAATATTTACTTCAGTATCTAGTTCTATGGTTTTTCTCCACATCTTGCTAAGATAGTTTAGTTTGTAGGGTTGTGGATTGGAACTAAAAATGTCATGTATTGATTTTCCAAATTATGTTTTCTTGTAATTCCAATTTGATAACTAAGATTTCACTCATTAAACAGATCTTTCATCCTTTATCGCTCAGTACTAGTAACCAAAACTCAAGGTATGGTTTTGTCCCTAAAAATTGACCAATCATTTTCCCCTAATTTTGTTCATTATTTGAATCTAGAGTTTTTATATTTTAACATTAATTTTTCATCTTCTAACTAACCTAAATCAATACATAAACTAATTTGGAATTTGTGCATTACTTCAAATGAATTGAGTTTAAAAAACAAATTGTACTATTCAATTTGGTATATACTAATTGGTCTTGATTTCACTCGAAAAAAATTAATAGAAACCTTGGCTATAATCTAAGCATTCATTCTTTTCTTCCCAGCATCGTTCCCTTTGTGACACCTTATCCCACAACCTGAAGCTCTTCTGGCGTACTTTTCTCCCCCGCTACTCCTCCCCGCCCTCCACCCACGACCTCTGCTTCCACACCACCCATGCCTCCACTCTCTACGATATCCTTGGCCATCCTCCTCTCCTCTTTACCCCACATCCTAGCTTCCACCTATTCACCTCGTCCATCATTCCTGAGGCCATCATATTCATGAGCTCTAGTAGAGCTACGAACGAGGAGGGTTTTCTGGCCAAGCTCCTCAAGCTCAACATCCCTGTCCTAGTTTCCTTTCTTCTTGTGCTCTTCAATAGTGTTGTTTGTACCGATTTCCCCGACTCATGGTCGAGGCACATCATCTATCTGATTTTCAAGAGCAGCTCAACTTCGGATCCAGGTAACTACATAACTATCATGATTGGGCACACCTTTGCTAAGTTGTATGCTACAGCCTTGAACATTATTATTTCTAGTGATCTTGATAGGAGAGTGTGCAAAGCCAAGGGTCAGGCTAGCTTTCGGGTTGATTACCAGACCATGGACCATATTTTGACATTGCGGGACATCATCGAGGAGGCTCGTCATCGCTCTAACAAAGTCTATTGTTGCTTTGTGGACTTTCGTAAGGCCTTTGATACCATCCTGCAAGTTGTCCTTTTCCAAAGACTAAGGGACATCGATATTTTAGAGATTTTGTTGTCTGCCATTATGAGATTATATGAGAGTATTACTGGTAGATTCAGGATGCCAGAGGGTTTCTCTGCCCCTATTTAGAGCACTATTGGGGTGAAACATGGCTACCCTGTTTCCCCCACCTTGTTTGGTATTTATATTGATGAGCTGGAGACCTTCCTCAGAGACTCCTCACTCCCTACGGATGGTTGCTACCTGCATCAGGTCTTGATCTCCATTCTCTTGTTTGTTGATGACGTGGTCCTCTCCATTCTCTTGTTCATTGATGACGTGGTCCTCTCCATTCTCTTGTTCGTTGATGACGTGGTCCTTCTGGCCTCCTCTCCAGAGAGTCTTCAGAGACTTCTCGATGGCTTGGCCTCCTTCTGTGACCTTCGTCAGCTCTCTGTGAACTTGAGCCAGACTCAAGTTTTGGCCTTCAACTACCTAAAGACCTCTCATCTACACTTCTACTTCCAAGGTCATGAGATTGAGATCACCACATCATATATGTACCTTGGGGTCAAGTTCTCTGGACCTCGCTTCACTTTGAGACCCACCTTCTAGCCTAGGGGTTTTAAGGGTATGGGCTCCCTTGCCATGCTCGAGAGACAGTGCTTTAGACATCACTTCCAGGACACTTCATCCAAGTTGTCCCTCGTGGACTCCTTGGTCTGACCGACGGTTCTTTATGGCTCAATGGTTTGGGGGCCCTCTCTCCTTGATTTTGACTGGACTTCCATCAAGCGCGTCCAGACCCTTTTTCTTTGGCGTATTATCAGATGTCATCAGCTCACTCCCAACAATATTGTTCTGGCTGAGTTCAGAGCCCATCCCTTTAGGTTGGCTGTCGTTTTCGACCTGATTTGGTTTCTTCATCGTCTTCATGGTTTTGATGACTCTGCGGATGACCGGTGTAGATATTCTTACTTGGCTTATTGCTCCTCTATCTCTGTGGCAGATTCTGTGCCAACCTCTCGAGCTCATTGCTAGTTCGCGCAGGCTTCGTCTTTGTTGAGCTCGATTGGGATTGCTATTGACCACCTCCCCCCTTCCAATTCTCTCTCGATGCTCCCGCCCACCTCCTCCCCTCATAGCAGGAGTTGAACCAACATGTCAAACTCGACATTTATAGAGAGTATATCACCATGACTTGGTGTAACCCTTCTGGTAGGTTACACCCGAAGATGGCCTTTTATGCTGATCACTTTCTAGTTACCAGAGATGGTATTATTGTGCCCCCTAGCTACTTGTCTCGATGTTGGTGTCATGCCTTGCACATTTCTCTAGGCTCCTTCAAGGTTGGCTCCCACTAGATTTGGATTCAGATAGATCACCACATGGACAAAGAGGACCAGACTTGTCACTTGTGTAACTTGGGCACAACCGAGACGGAGATCCATTTCATTTTTCACTGTCCGGCCTACTACGATATTTGTGGGAGATTCTATTGCTTATTTAGGGAATGCAACTCCCTCACGGCCTTCTTTAGCTACACGGACCAGAGATGCCTTGCACTGTACCTTAGGGAGACTATGCAACTCTACGACCACAATTACAACTTTTATTCCCCCAGAGAGCAACCTCAGTTTGGCTTATCACCGATTTCTTCTCTCCCTCATCTCCTGCATGTGGGACAAAGTGGCTTTCTAGTGCCACCATCGCTAGTCAGTCTAGATCTATGAGACCTCATAGTGGTTGTAATCATCAAAAAATGTTCATCTAGACTATTAGCTCCTTGCTAGCATTATTTGCTAAATAATCAATTGCTTATTCTTGATCAAATCCTAATTCTATCATTTATTTGATTTTTTTCTATGGGCTAACCATCTTATCTTGAGTCTTTATTTATTTAAAAAGAATTTCCTCCCCTTTTATTAAATAAAAAGCCCCCACTTTTCCTCTTATCCTAAGTTGCACAAATAAAGCATTATCCCTATTTTATAAAAAGGAAAAAATGCACTTTTTGTCTCATATGGACACAAAAGTCAACTCTTATTTTCTCATTGGAGGATACTTGTGCACATGGATTGCTCCTCTTTGATGCTCCACCATTGATTAAATCTTTTGCCTCTTAATATCCATGGTCCATTCTTTCTCATTTCTTATAAAAGGAGAGCTCTCTTCTTCATTCTAGGATCCCCAACTTTTTATGCTAACTTTATGCTGCAGGATTTCTTGGAGACTTTAGAGCTTTTGAAAACTTTGGAGCCTTTTGGAGATCTTTCTACATTTAGCTTCCATTCTTGCAATCTTAGCTTAGCTTCATGTTTATGCTTTCTTAGATTAGTTTCCTTTCAAGCTCTAGCTTAGATCTCACATAGTCTAAATAGTAAGGATTTGTAATACTTCTATCTTTCATTTTTATAGCTTAGCTTGCATTTCCATTTCTAGCATAGTTGCATTGCATTTGCATTTCCATTTGATTCTTGGGGATATTGGCATTCTTGCCCTTGTCTTCATTTGAATCTCCCATTGCATGGTTTACTAGCAAGGTCATAGGCTTAAATAAGTCTAGCTGAGAGCACACTTAATTTCCTTGCACTCCATGCCTAGGGAGCTCTAAATCGATTTTTCAAGGTTTCCAATCCATGGATTCTCTTGGAAGCAATGATTTAGAGAAGTGCACTATTTAGTGTGCACATTTTTTGCGCCTACCGTGGGGCAGAACATTATTGTTTTATCCTTTTTCTGCATTTCTGTTAATTTTTCATCATATTTTAGCGTTAGTTTCGGCTCTCTATTCTTTTTGTCTCAGATTATCATGCGACAGTTTGCCAGTGTCATGCAATAGTTCTGTATATAGTAGTGCGATACTTTACCAGTTAAAGTATCACGCACCTTGCAACATTCTGTTGCACTATAGTTATGTACTCTGTCGCTCGCAGGTAATGTGAACTATCGTACAGAAAGATAATATCGCCCCAGTATACTACAAAGTATTGTGTGATTCTTCTGGCAACAAAAATATCACACAGACCTGGAAGTGATTGTTTTTAGCTCTTTTTTTTATCTTGCGAGTTTCGGGTTTTTTGTTATCTTTTTGAAAATTCCTACTCTAGAAAACTGGCACCCATTTTTGAGGAATTTTCACATATGGTATCAAAAATTTAAGTGTGATATATCGTTGGAAAGCTCTTTCCAAGCCTAATCCAACCATGTTAGTTTCATTTTCAAATTTTTCCATTTGATCAGCTATTTTACTTGCAGATTATCTGATTTTTGATGTGCTAACCATTGTGGAGCTAACAAGTTGTGCTTGTAGGTGCTCTCATTGCTTGAAATATTTTGCCAAAAGAACGCATGTCAAAGCTTCAAAGGCAAAAGGGCTACTAACTGTGTTTTGCAGGGCTGGCCAACGCCTAAAAACAACCAATTGCTTGTTTATTTACTTTTCTTTTAAGTGCGGCATATACTAGTTGTCTCATTTCTTAGGCACTTAAGATCTTGTTGTAGGAGTCTTTTGGTGGTAGGAAATTATGCTCTTCACCCTTGTGGTGAACCAGAAATCCTGACCCACTTTTAGACTTTGAAAACAAGAGGGTAATTGAACTCTTTGTTTGGTGTGTTTGGAGGAGATTCTTGAGCTAGGAGATTATGCTCTTCACCCTTGAGGTGAACCAGAAATCCCGACACTCAAAAGTCAATCCACTCTTTGTTTAGCATTAGGATCCTTTAGCGGGCTTGCTCTTGAGCAATCAAGAGGAACAACCCAAGTGGGGACAAGCTAATACCGAGCTATTCCAACCCACTATAATCTCAAGGCTATCAAGGACACAAAACCTTGGTAGACGTAGTGCTTGTCTTCGCTTGATGTGAGTACTTATGGGATTGTGACCATGAGGAAAGTGTTGAGCAAGAATGCTTAAGGTACTCTTGTGGCTGCGAGGTCCCAGTCCTTTTTGAGGAGCAAGAGGGGTACTATGAACGGAAGCCCTTATTAAGAACCATAGGTAGAGGCCACCCTATTTTTCCACTTAGCTTCTTGGTGCAAGGATTGATTCAAGTGGAATAACCTAGATCACCCCAAGGTTACTCACCATCTGTGTTCCTTTGGTTGTGTCATTGACACCTCCACGACAAAGCCAACATCTATTGTGGGCAACCACTTTGTGTGAGGCAATGGAACATCAAGTGTGGGCCAAGTTGATAAATATTGAGTCTTTGTCCTTCTAGGCTAGCAAGTGCTTGAACTGTTCTCGTTGTTATATACCCGTGCAAACATTCTTGAACATACAAACATTGCGGTAGTGCTCATAGAAGTTTTCATTTTGATATCCCAATTATTTGTCTTGGCAAGGTTGCTTTTGCTCTTGCACAAGTGTTTGATGACATGTTCCATCCCCTACTGTTTGCAAACCTGCCTGAATATTGTTGTTATTGTGTTTGAAATCAACAAATTACCCATTAGATTGCAAAATTGATAAAACTACCTTCAAAAACTGAGTTTTTTTATGTTCACTGGTCAAGAGTCGTACGACACTAAAAACAATCGCATGTTGTTTCAAGTTTTATCATGCGATATTTCATTCCAAGTTTTTTATCGCCCTGCTTGCTTGGAGTCTATCACCTAGGCTGCCTAGAAAGTATCGCTCGGTCTCTGTCAGAAGTATCATCTGGTTAGAGTTTGTCGCCCTATTTGCCTGGAATATTTTTGCTGCCACATTTGAATTCTCATTTGCTGAGTGTCTTTTCCTATTCTTACTCAACCCTAATCTGTTATCTGCCTGTTTAAGTCTGTTCTAGACTGAGAAAATGAGTTAAAACTATTGGATTTGAGTTTCCCAAATGCTACTTTTGATCACTTGTCACAATACGGTTACCTCTCTAGCTACTTGCTAACTGAGCTTCTTGCTCATATCTCAGCTTGAGTCAATTGATTGTTGTAAGTTCTTGAGCACTTTTGGCCAGCCATCTTTGTTGTTCTATCTTGACAAGTGATCTTCTTTGGCTTTGTTTATCTCAAAATATGAAAAAATTTGTCTCATTTTATTAGTCAACCAACATTCCTTTTTCATGCCGGTTTCAACTTGGTCTCAATTCGAGCAAGGGAGTCACCCTCCATTCAACTATACGTAGCTACCTTCACCCACAAGATGCTCATGAGTGCCAGTTAGTAATGATAGTTCTAGTCCTAACCAATCTGAAGATTCTAAGGTCACCCTGTGGTACAAAGGAGGCTTCCTCTTTTCCGCATTCAAGACCTCCAAAAGCATAGATAGTGTCTCACTCAATTTGACTGAACAAGAAAAGTTCTGCCGTTTGTAAGAACATTTTGAGCATAAGGACAACTAGGCACATTTAGACAAAATGGATGCTACTAGGCGCATGGCTATGAAGGGGATGTCTCAAGAACAACCTGAGATTAGTGGCTACGAATATAGACCCCCTCCTTTTGGTACTTTGGGCAACTATGACAACAACATGCCACCAAGATCTCCTCCAAGATGAACTTTTGTTGCTCCCTCTTCACCTCCTAGACCTCCTCCCTCTCAACATGAGGAAGAGGCTAACGATGAGATTTCTAGTGAAGAGCTTATGAGATTTGAACAAGATGAAGCATCCCAATGTATGATGCTTAAACTTTTAGAGCGAAATGGAGATCAATACTTTCAATACATGACTTCTAGGGGATACAAGCTCCCTCCTGGCTATGATGTATTGCAACGAACCAATCAATGTCTTGCTCAACTTGAAATAGAAAAAGAACCTCCAAAGGTTTCTTTCATAGAATCTATTTGTGCTCTTCCTTTTGACAGGAGTCTATACATGGTCCCATTTCCTAGGGATATTGAGGTTCCCAAATATGACAAATATGATGGAAACGGTGACCCCCATGACCATGTGTGTCACTTTTACGCTCTTAGCATGGACTTCCTTCACGAGGACACATTTCTTCTGCGATTGTTCCCTAGAAGTTTGCGAGGACAAGCTCTAGAATGGTTTGCAAAGTTGACACCACCTCTTAAAACTTTTGGGGAGTTGGTTAGATGCTTCACCCAACATTACTCATACAACATCCAACAGCCTATCACCATGATAGATCTCAGTGCTCTAAAGCACAATCAAGGTGAGCAATTTGCCACTTACTTACAATGTTGGAGGTCATTATATTCTCGATATCCTCGCCAGCTAGATGAAAGAGAAAAGATTGACATTTTTGTCAACACTCTTGTGCCAGAACTATATTATGATCTAAGGAAACAACTATTCTCCTCTTTCAATGACATGGTTGAAAGTGCATATCGGATTGAAGATGTGGCCATAAGAAAGGGGGATATTGTTATTACTAAAGATACTAGAGGCAATGGCAAAGACAAGAACAAGCCTTGGAATAGAAACAAGTATGTTGTTAATGATGGGGTTGTAGATGTCCCAAAAGCTAAAGAACCTAATTTCAACCTCTCTAATGCTATCTATGTAGCAAAACAACAAGAAGCTGCCAACACTCATAGTGCTCCTAAGCCTCAGAATGCAGACAAACCTAAGAAGCAGTACCAACGATGAGTCTACACCAAGTTGGTTGAACCATACGCTGTGATTCTTAAGACTTTGGTTGCCAACAAACATCTTATGCTTCCTGAATTTGATCATCCCTATGCTCCGCCAGTTAAGCTTGATTGGTGGAGAGAAGATCATTACTGCCACTATCACAAAAGTAAGGGACACAAGACGAACAATTATTTCAAGCTTAAAGATGATATTCAAGATCTCATTGATGACGACACAATTCTCATAGATGGCTTAGTTAAAAATTTTGATCACACAACTTTCAAAGACCCTCTACCTAAGCATGACAAGGGGGAATCTTCTCAAACAAATAAGAAGAATCATGATGCAAAGATCAATTATACATATGCTAGTGATGCGCCTGTGATCAACATGGTAGAGCCCGTCGAGAGTGTTCTTATGATGAGATCTCAAGATGATAATGACAATCATGGTAAGCCAAAGTTGGTCTTGAAAACATTATATGGTTCATCCTCTTGAAGTGAGACACTGAACGCTATGACTAGGGGGCAAGCCAAAATTATCCTTAAAACTGCGCCTGATCCCAAGCAAACCTTGTCTTCCAAACAAGCGGCTCCTTCAGCCACCTCTAGCTATGATCTTGTCCACCACTTGCAACGGACACCAGCCCAGATATCCATTTTTAAGTTGCTTCAGTTATCCCCTTCACACAGAGAAATCCTTGAAGAAGCTCTACATATAGCATGTGTCCCTAATGACATTGATCCAGATCGGTTCCAGGCTATGGTCAACCATATCTCATCTCCCCATATCTCTCCTTTGAAGAAGATGACGTATCTCTTAGTCACCCCCATAATCTTGCTCTACACATCGAAGTTCAAGTCTACCACACCCGAGTCCACTGAGTCTTGATAGACAATGGTGCATGGTTAAATATTGTTTCTTTTCATGTCGTGCAACAATTGGGATTGTCAGAATTTGTTGTAGATCCTAAGAAGAAGATTACTATAAAAGCTTACTATGAAGTGGAAAGATCTTCCAAAGGTCTTGTCACGCTGCCTGTCCGAGTGGGCCCTACCATGAAAGATATTCAGTTCCAAGTATTGGACATCCCACTTGCATATAACATTCTTCTGGGTCATCCTTGGATCCATGACATGCAAGCTATCCCTTCCACTTATCATCAGTGCATCAAATTTCCATACAATGGCACTAAAGTTGTGATTCCTGGAGACCATACTATTGCTATCAATACTCTTGTTGTTGCTGAGACATTTTTTCCTCACAATAAACCATCTGATGATCTTAGTGCATCCTTGATTGAGGCTAAACAAACATTAAAGATGATGAGTATTGGTATGGGTGAATACACACTAGACTCTCTTGCTGCTATGCCTACTTCTCCTAGATCATATGGTAGACCTTCTGACAAGATTAAGCCTTCTACTTTCGCTATGATAATCTTTGATACCTTTGTTCCTTCATCTATTCCTCTAGAAGTAGAAAGAGAAGAACAAGTTGTTTGAGAGTGGATCTATAGAGAAGAAGAGGATAGTACAACAATTGCTACTCCTATTCCCCTAAGCGCTATGGTAAAGGCTATAAATTTTTGCAGCAAATGGGCTATCAAGGTCAAGGACCTATAAATGATAATGGGCACGCCCTAGTTGAGCCTTTAAGTCATACCAATGGCAGACCCTCTAAGGATACAACAGGTCTCGGATATGGTGTTGAGGATGACCTCTCTGACTATTCTACAAATGCTCCCATGATCAGTGATTCAGACACAGATAAAGATGAGTCACCACTGCACACTATGGCTCAAATGGGAGATGATCTTCCTTCTACTTCACTCCTTTGGGAAGGAGAATGTATGCCTAACAATGATTCAGCTAAAGCTTCTATGTCTAGAGATAATGAATTTGATCCCAAAGCTAGACAACGTAGGAATATTGAGCGGTTACTAGAAAGAGAAAATCTCACAAACCATGACACAAGTGCCTCTACTTTTAGATGTCCTAAACCTTCTTGGTGCAAACATCCCAGCATAAGTTCAACAACAGATTCCAATGAATATGAATGGGATATCCTCTCAAATGGTTCTTCCATAGTAGATATGGACGTTGATGCAATTCATACCTATAGTTCCCAACCCGACGTAGTTGATGAGTCTCACGTAGGGTCTGACGAGTTTATTTTGCGTGTTGCTTTAGTGGACCACGCTAGTCCTTCTATGACAAGTCTAGATCTTGACACTTTTGGAGCCAACCTTATAGGCTCAACCTCTCTCGTCACCAGAGATGACATCCCTCGCATAAATGCTCTTGCACTTGTCACTCCGCTCTCCTTCATAAATTTAGATTTCTTAGCCATTGAACCTACTATCTCTTCCACCAACGAATTCGCAACAAACATGCTGGAATCAGATATCAAGTATCTATGTCATACAATCAAGAGAAAAAACAATGGTAGGATGGCAAAAACCACATTGTGGCGGTATCTGAACCTAAAAAGATTACAAATCAAGAACAATTTGCCGCATTCTTTCTAGAGAAAATGATTCCAAGGGTAAAACCTGTCAAGCAAAAGCTCATAAAGATACCTCCCCATATGGCATTTTTGGTTAAGGTTGATATTGAGAAGCAGAAATCTGAGAACAAGGCGGCTGATGTCATGACTACTTTGGCATCCATTCTACAAATGGAAGAACAAGAATCATACTTTGCATTCCTAGTGGAAGAGTTGCCTTATCTTGCCTACACTTCCCCTGTGAATTCGTCCCCCTATGCCACTATCTTTTCATATCCACCAGATCAAATTATTCTTGAATATCTACTGCGCACTGAGGACCACCAACTCCTTCACCATACCTCACACTTTGTCCTCATCTCTAGTGACTTGTATAAGAAGGGTCTAGATGGAACTCTCCTTAAGCATCTAGAAATAGAGGAGTCAGACAAGGTGCTAGCTAAAATCCATGATGGCATATGTGGATCACATTCTACCGGTCTTACGTTAGCTCAAAAATTGCTTAGGGTTGGTTACTATTGGCCGAATTGGTTGGGGCCTTCTATCATCACAGCAGCAACATTTGGGTCCGGGGCCTATCAGTTATCTACATCAGAGGAAACAGAGCTTACCGAGCCTATCAATGTTCTACAATTGCAGAAGTTCTATGCCTAAGGTTCTTGAGCTCTTTTGTACATATTATTTATTGATCCTGAAAAAATCTCAAAAAAATTCATATATGATGCTGAAAAAATCCTAAAAAGCATAAAATGTCCTGAAAAAATGAGCATCCTAGTGAAAACCTAACAATAGGCACTTTGATGTCTCACCAAAAAAAAAAAAAAAAAAAAAAGTACCTTGGTGAAAACCTAGAAACTGGCGCCTTGGTAGAAAATATACAAAAAAATTGAAAAAAGTCCTGAAAAAATCTATCAAGTGGTGAAAACCTGGAAACAGGCACTGCTTGAGACCCTTGCACCTATGTCTATCAGTCTTGCGTGGCACTCCTTCGCTCCACTTCTCTCTTTGCCTCTCCTAGCCTGGAATTGACTCTTATCTTAGTCTAGGGGGCATCTTTTGTTTTATGCCTATCTCGGGTCTCTTTGTGCATTCAGGTTTCTTGAGCCACTTGGTTCCAACAGTGTTTCTCAACACTCCCCAAATTGTGTTTTTTTCAACACTACTCTAGTGTCAAGTATTTTTCAACACTTATCAGATGTCTTACCCGCAGTCTAGCATGATATGGTATTTCTCATTCGCAGATGTGATACTCAAAGTTTGACTCTATGACCTACACACACGCACTTAAACACTCAACTCGCTGAGACTTGCTTGACTTTATTTTTTTGTGTCCTGTCTATGATGATTACTTTGATGAGTGTTCTCTCCCTAATAGTTTTTCGATGATGCTAAGCTAGAAGACTGGGGGCATGAGGACATGTTTTATTGCTTTTTCTGTTTGTGGGTATATTTTGTTGGTCCTAACTATCATTAGCATTTATGCTTGTTCCACTTGATATTGGGATCTACAAGGTATTATCCTTGACTGTTTTCACAAGTGCATACTTCTAGCCATCTTGACTTTCCTTGTGTCTTGATGCGAGTATAATCTTGCTATATTAAACTTAGGTAATCTCACTGCACTAGTCATCTTGACCTATATGTCTTTGGTGCCTAGGTGGGATTCCCACATTTCATCTTACATAGATCATATTCATATACGCATAGTTATACTAGTGTGTATTGTATGACCTTGCGACGCTACCAATAACGCTCGATGATGAATATTAGAGTTGAAAATCTTTGTGACCTTGCAAGTAAACCACTTTTCATAGTAGCTTGCATTTTTAAGTTCATGATAGTTAGTTTTGCATCTTGCATATGGAGAGAGCTCTCCTTTCATCTTTCACGGACTTATTAGTCAAACTGCGCTCACCTTTCACTTCTTCCCGATCATGTCTTTCGCTTCTTGTCTTTCATATCACATCATTTTCTATTCATTTCGGGATTGAAACTGAAATTCGAGTTCACCTTGATCGTCAAAATCACATTTCTCCCTCTTCTGCGCAGTTGGCTGACCATTTGAGGTCTGATCCTTCAATCTTTGTTGGGGCATCTTTATTTCTTCATCCCCATCTCTTTCATCCTCCTAGTCTTTCATTCATTTTCATTCGCTTCATCTCTCTGAGGTTTGACTTCATTTTTATCCTATATCTTTCTTAGTCAAACCTAGTCACACTGGGGCATATCTTCACTGCTTGATGGTTATCCTATCATCTTTCATCTTCGATTATGATTTTTGGTGATTTGATCACATTGCTCTTGCTTTTGCCTTCCCTCTACCTGATTTCAATTTCGATCCCGAGGGGGCAGACACATCATATCCTATCAGCTATTCTCCAGAGCATATGCTTGACCATTCCATTTGCTCTGATTGATCTATCTTTGCATTTAACATGTTAGTTCTCATCTCGAGTTCTGATACTGTCCATCTCTTTCCTAAGTGTTTAGTACTGTCGCTACCAGGATGACCATGCAGGATTTGCTATCTCTTTGCACTTCATTCTTTGGAGTCAGATCTCTATCTATTGCCTTCTTGGCTGATCTATTCTTTGACGTAATGTGTTCCCAGATCGATCACACATTAGTCAAAGAGGGGCAAATGTAATCATCTAAAAATGGTCATCTAGACTATTAGCCCCTTGCTAGCATTATTTGCTAAATAATCAATTGCTTATTCTTGATCAAATCCTAATTCTATCATTTATTTGATTTTTATCTATGGGCTAACCATCTTATCCTAAGTCTTTATTTATTTAAAAGGAATTTCCTCCCCTTTTATTAAATAAAAAGCCCCTACTTTTCCTCTTATCCTAAGTTGCACAAATAAAGCATTATCCCTATTTTATAAAAAGGAGAAAATGCACTTTTTGTCTCATATGGACACAAAAGTCAACTCTTATTTTCCCATTGGAGGATACTTGTGCACATGGATTGCTCCTCTTTGATGCTCCACCGTTGATAAAATCTTTTTCCTCTTAATCGCCATGGTCCATTCTTTCTCATTTCTTATAAAAGGAGAGCTCTCTTCTTCATTCTAGGATCCCCAACTTTTTATGCTAACTTTATGCTGCAGGATTTCTTGGAGACTTTAGAGTTTTTGAAGACTTTGGAGTCTTTTGGAGATCTTTCTACATTTAGCTTGCATTCTTAGCTTAGCTTCATGTTTATGCTTTCTTAGATTAGTTTCCTTTCAAGCTCTAGCTTAGATCTCACATAGTCTAAATAGTAAGGATTTGTAATACTTCTATCTTTCATTTTTATAGCTTAGCTTGCATTTCCATTTCTAGCATAGTTGCATTGCATTTGCATTTCTATTTGATTCTTGGGGATATTGGCATTCTTGCCCTTGTCTTCATTTGAATCTCCCATTTCATGGTTTACTAGCAAGGTCATAGGCTTAAATAACTCTAGCTGAGAGCACACTTAATTTCCTTGCACTCCATGCCTAGGGAGCTCTAAATCGATTTCTCAAGGTTTCCAATCCATGGATTCTCTTAGAAGCAATGATTTAGAGAAGTGCACTATTTAGTGTGTACAGTGGTTATACTCGTCAGTGGCACCCTCCCAGATTTTCTCGACAGCAGTTTAGGGCACCCTCTCGCCCTAGTCTGTACCCTTCGATGCTTGGCTTCTTTTTACCGAGGAAGGACCCTTAGTCCTTGCCTCACTCTTGTGCTCCTTGCTTCTTCTTGTTTCTCTTGTTTTCCCTATTTTCTTTCTTTCCTTGGCACCACTTGGTGTTATTGTTGTTGGCGGTCTTTTATGTTGTACACTCTTCAGTCCCATAGACCCTTGTGGTCTCTTGTTGGACATTAATAAATTTATCTTATCTTATCTTATCTTATCTATCAATCCTCTTTTATTACCTCGTTCATATTCAATTTGTCACACTTGTATTTGCAACAATGGTGATCACCTTTTCCAAGCTCTCATTTTGTTCTTCACATAAATTTGTAGAGCTCCTAATTCAACTTCAAATGATGGAAATGTGATTAACTTCAAATGATGGAGATGTGATTAATTATTCAATACAATCATATTTATGCTTGAATATTAATGAAAAATCTATGCGATAATTGATGTGATAGATTGGTGGTTGAGAAATTAATGTTTTAAGTGAGAAAGGCTCTTATGGGGATTTGATCTAGAAGTACAAGTGAAGTTAACCTTACAAAATGTTCAACATGACATTATAATTTTGCAAGTTATTTCTACAAGGTTACTATAACTTTTGATACATTACTATTACAAGAAGGCAGGTTTCAAGTGCAACTAAATGTAGTACTTTTAGCATTCACTTTGAACTATGAGGTTTGCATCAATAGTTCCAATGGTCTTTTTGGGTAAAAACAAACATAATGAGATACACTATGCAATAATAATAAAAATCCACTAAATTGAAAGGAACCGTGAAAGAGACTAGCAATAACAATTGTTTATTAATAAGTCATATAGTCATATAATGGTTAATAAGTTCTAGTCCTTAAAATGATTGATTAATGGTTTTTTTATAGAGTAAAATGCAAACGATTAGTTACAAATTTATAGTTCAAATTAAGTAAAGATCAATAGTCAAGACTAAAACTAAGGAATATTATTTTTATAGGAGCATATTTGAACATTCATAGCATACTCTAGGCATATTATTCTAGTGCATGTATTCGTGCGTAGTAGGGTGGTGTGAGTCTACAAGATAACAAGCTAGTTTAATTCAGATGCAAGAATGGCACACAAATTTTGAAGATCATAAGATAAATGAATTTTTAATAGAGTAAAATGTAAAAAAATAGTTACAAATTAGTAGGCAAGACTAAAAGTAAGGAATATTATTTTTAGAAGAGCATATTCTAGCGTTCTTAGCACACTCTAGGCATATTCTTCTAATGCATGTATTCATGTGTAGTAGGGTGGTGTGAGCCTATAAGATAATAAGCTACATTTATTGAGATGCAAAAATGACACACAAATTTTGAAGGTCATAAGATAAATGAATTCAACTTCAAAAACTTTATCAAAATCCTCTTCATATCTAACTATCTTCAACATGAGTTTCTATTATAATTTCCTTTTCTTTTTCTTCCTATTCCTAAGACGATACATAAGAAATAAAAAATTAACTTGTCAAATGCCTACATGAAATTCAATATGAAATTATATGTTTTTAAAAATAAACAAAATTTTGGCATATCCTATGTCTCTTTCGTAAGAATTCTTTTTACATTCATTCATTAAAACTCCTATCTACATCACCTTATTCATAGAATTTAGGTCAAATCCCTCTCTACCTTCTAATATAAATTTGTTAAAATAATTTTTCAATTTTTCCTACATTTTTGTTACATCCTCTTTACCATCTAGGTGGAAGATCATTCATGTTATTTATTCAAATTATGCAACTTATTCAAACTTTAGATCGTGTATTTAGATTTTCTACCAAGATAGTTCCCCTAGACATTCTTTAATTAGGTTTTCTTCTATTTAATCATCTCTATCCATTTTTATTATTTTTGGAATTATTTGGTGGTTTAGAAGACTTGACCATCTAACTTCTCTAATGTTATCCCAACTGACTAAAGTTTAAATTTTTTATACTCGGCATTCCCTCATAGGTAGTAATCTTGGTCTAACTCTACATATTTTCTTTAATATCCTTCAAGTCAAAAAGGCAATAGTATGCATATATCCAAGTAAGAGATTTTGTCAACTCCTTGCATTCTTAAAGCAGTGTTTGGAACCACCATGGTCATTGCCAAAGCCAAAATTGTGGGATCATATATTAGGCAACCCCAATGGATGTTATCTCGTGGCCGAGAAAGATGTGCAAATATTTTATTGGCATTAAGATATGTATAGTTCTTCTGAGTATTGTCTGGTGGTATGTATAGTTCTTGAACTCGCTAAAAGCCGACTAGTTTCAAAGGCACTTACGGACTCGACAAGCAATTGAAGGTAGCATTGAATTGAGTTTAGAGTCTGTGTATAGTCGGGAAAGTCAAGCTCTCTATGAACCTTTGTACCAAATAAAATTGATGTTCGAAAGTTCATGATTCTATCGCAGACCCCATAGAAGCATCAAATTGAATTTAGTGTACAATCTTTATAGTTGGTTCGTTCAAAGGCATCCAAAACTCCCGACTTGGTTCGATAAAGCATTCAAACTGCTGACAATACAAGCAAAATCAATGCACATACCAGACCAAACCATGTGGTTCCAAAGTTCGTGCTGCCTCTGACTTCCCAACTAAATTGTAAAGTTCACCTTTCCCTATAAAATCTTTTCAAATCTTACAAAGTACAACTGCTTAAATGTTGAAATGTAATGGAGCAAATTTTCTAAGACTGATTTTCTAAACAGGGATTATTATCATCTGCCGCTGAAATTAAATAAGCTTAAAAGCTTCTTTACAAAGAAAGGTGGTAGTGTTTTCGAGTTCATTCTTATTGGCACTAACAATCAAAGAGTTCTTTTTGGAATGGGACTTCCCGCAACTGACGAAGAAAGGGATGAGGAACTTATGTCCGTGGACGAAGAAAGGGATGAGGAACTTATGCCCGTGGTCAGACCAGCATGACACTATTTATGAATTACGTTATGTGGCATGGAAAGGAAAGAAAAGACTAGCTATGCAGAATACCGTAGAGTAGTCTTCGTCTTGAAGGAAGAGGAATGTGTGCTGAGCTTCAACAACTTTTCATGGAAATATGATTGGAAGCTCATATAGATCATGCCCTTTAGGGTTGTTTAATTTTCTTGTTTTAGTATGCCATGGAATCTTGGTAATTAATGATTTTTGGGTTGATGAAACTGTTTCCCTTTTCAAATCTTTTCTCGGCCATTTTCAAGACCATTAATTTCGTCATGGAGATAGTTTTTGTCTTTTTTGTATATGTAGGCCTTAGGAGATAGGTGAAAGGGGGGAGGGAGATTTTTTAAATAGAAAAATCGATTATAAGAGAGAATTTTTGGGATGTAGCCATTTTTGGGTAGTGAAATAAATCAAACTTTGTTTCATGGATTTTTCTTCAAGTATCATTAAATGTAAATGTATGTGTTTAAAGTTGTGTATTTTCCACATTTTTCCTTACTATAAATTAAACTTTGTGTTATGACAGTACTTTATGATGCTTGTATACTTAAAGAGGTTACCAATACTTTCACATCAAAAACTTTTCATTCTATGTTGAAAATGATTCTTCCCCTATTCTTTCTTAACATATCATGAAATGAACTTTGTATCGATTCATTTTCTTTTAAGCATTACCTAAATCTTTCTTCACATATGCAGTATACTTATGCTCATATGTTAGTTTACCTTTACTACTTTTTGGTCAAAAGCACATCCAGAAAACCAAACTCATATCATAAGAGGGAGTTGTACTTCTAAAATTATTAGTAAATGGAGATCTAAAATAAGAGGGAGTTATAATATCACATGTTAACAGAGATCTATCTAACTGCTAGTTCTTGTTTTTTCTTTCATCTTGGACTTAAGGGGTTAGTTTTAAAGGTTATTTTGTGAAGGACAAAAATTTGAACTAACAAATTTTTGGCAACTCTGCTAGGGAGGCGAAAGGATCAATGATTTTCCCTGTTTCAAATATTTAATGATGTCTTTCCATAAATAAAGTTGGAAAATTTGTTCAATTAAAAGATCTCATAAAAAATGGTACAATGACAGGCCAAGAAAATAAGTCATTCCAAACATAGAAGACGACCTATACCCACTTTTCAAGAAATATTGGCTGAAAATAACAAGGTACTTCATTCATTTCTAAACATTTTCAAAGGAAGTGTATGTGAGGTTGAGAGGAGAAATTCACATCCTTCCGAAGACCACAAGTCCACTCTATTATTGAGAATTACCTTCTCAAGGACCTCAAGAAAGAAACCAATCAGTTGCAGACAACAGTAGAGATGCTAAAGTTGCTTAAGGAGGAACTTGGAAATGATGAGTGTTATATTACTTCACATCCTTATCACTCTCATAACCTTACCATCATGGATGAAAGAGATGTTGTGCCAACAATAGATGAATCACTAGTGCCATGGAATTTGCATCAAGATGAAAGTAAAGAACTTGAAACTTCTTTGACATGCATGCAAATGGAACAAATTGAGCATGAAAGAGCCTTCATTCTATTAGTTCTTAAAAGGTTCAAATGATGATGTTCTATGTGGGATTAAAGATGAAAATGGTCATATCACTAAAGTTGGAATTGAGGCATTCATTTGCAACTCTACTGATACAAAGAAAGGTATGAATGCCACTATATTTGTGCCTCCATCTCCTCCTAAGTTAGATTCTTTCACTTTTAACATTGATCAAGAAGAAGATAATATTTTTCATGAAGCTGTAAAAGTATCTTTAAATTATGACCAAAAGTGGAAGTTTTTGTTTTTAATGATGTTGACCTGATATTTGATGAATTTGGAAGAAAGGTTGAAAATCTAGTAGATATGGATGAAATCAATCAATCGGATTTTCATATGATGCAACTTGAATAATCATCTTTTAAATTTATTGACCGAGGAGATGAAGAAAAAGAATTACAAAAGAAGGTAATATGTCCTAATTTTAGAAACTCTTTTCCTACTAGAAAGGTTATGCAATTTTAAGAAATTCCATTTTAGTTTGTTGTTTCCCATGGTGATGGATTAATTGATAGAAATAAAATTGAGGAATATGGTGATTTAACAATGGAGTTTGAAAAAAGCATTGGTAAAATGCATTGTACTTTCAGCGATGATTTCATCGGCATGGAAAGAGAAGAGGCCATCTCTGTTAGAGTAGTCATATTATAGCTAATAATTAATTTATTTAATTATTAGTCTATTATTCTCTACACTTAAGTTAGACTTAGGCATCTCATTATTCTTTAGGGTTTTCACCTTTAGGGTTTCGGTATCCTTTATAAGGATTCACCGCTTTGTAATTCATAAGGAGATTGTATTATTTTCATCATTGTTAATAGAAGATTATTTTCTTGCAACATGGTTTTGCAGTCTCTGGCCTATTGGCCGCCATAGCTTTCTGTCTCTCTTCTGTTTTCATTCTTGTAGCAGTCTTTGCATGCAGGTGTTCTTGGGAAGATTTGATGCTTATCAAATCCAACATGGTATCAGAGCCAGGTTGTTCGCTGTTCGAGTTTCGTTGAAGCGTGCCAGAAGCAGAAGGTTTCCAAGGGTTCAGAGGTTTTTTATGTATTTTTTGTTTTGGGTTTTGTTTCTGGTCACTTTGAGCTCAAATGGACATCTCCATTGAGCTCAGAGCGCCCAAAAACCCCAGAATACATATAAAACTTGTCCATTTTGGACATCTGGACTCTGGAGGCAAAAAAATTTTGGTTCTTGTGCCGTACGGCACAGAAACCGAGGCGGAAATCTCAAAAAAATAAAAAAAACATTGGGTTTTTTCGGCCTTTTTGGGGCGCTCCGCCACTGCGCCGCCCGCGCACCACCACAACCGGCTGCGGGCTCCGGCCTCCGCCGCTACCGGCAGCGGCCCCTCCGGCCTCCACAGCTCCGCCGCCTCCGGCCACTCAGGCCCCCGCCGCCGCTCCGCTGCCCTCTGCGGCCCCCGCTCCTCTGTGCCTCCCGGCTCCGCCGCCCTCCACGGCCCCGCTCAGCTGGCACCTCCCGGCTCCGCCACCCTCCGCGGCCCCTGCTCCGCTGGCTCCTCCGCCCGGTCGCCGCTCCGAAGCTCCGCCCCGCCGGTTGCGGCCTTTTGCTGCCCCCGTGGGCTCTATTGCCAGCGGCCGGTCATATGACCGACCAGGAGCTCCAGCTCCAGCCCCCTGTGTGCGCCATGCGCCCAGGGGCTTTGTAATTCCAGCCCCCGGGGCTTAAAAAAAAGTATATTTTTTTTTTTTGTCCTTTAGAGCTTTTTCTAGGGGTAGCTGGGTTTTTTGGCCGTATCTTGTGCATACGGTATCGGTTTTCTGACTTCTTTATATCGTCGGAAAGCTCTTTCCGAGCTCTTTCCGATGATGGAGGTTAGGGTTTTGGGTTCTGCCATTTCAATAGCATTTTTTGCTGTTGAAGTCTGATGTCTGTTTTTGCCTTTCGGGAGTCATATCTGGCTCATCCGGACTCCTTTTTCGGCAAACGAGATATCGTCGGAAAGCTGATTCTGTGTACTATTCAGTGGCAGAGGTATTTCTTCCAAATTCTGCTCCAGGTTTTCACTCCTCCGAGTTATGCAGTTTATGCCCTCTGGTGGTGTGCTTGGTTCTACAGGTCCGGGGATCTCTTCTTCTGGTTTCTTAGTGCACTCTTCTTTTTGACTTTTGAGCTTGCATGCTCTTTCTGATGTATCTTTGTTCTGTAAACGCACTGAGATAATGTGCCCTCTTCTGCTTTTCTGGGATCTTTTTCACCTGGTTCAGTTTTTGTATTCGCACTCAGTTATAAAGTGCCATGGGGGGATTCTGATGCATTTGCCACTATAGGCGCATCCACTCTTGTCAAGTGAGCGTACCTTCCACGACATTAGCCCATGTAGACTGTGTCTATGACACCGCCCTTTATCCTGTGTGTGTGCTTCTGTTGCACTGTTGGTGTTCCTGGTTCTTCTTCTGCAGCTGTTTCTGGCATCGCATTTCAGTGTTCCTGTCACCTCTCCCAGTTCAGCATTATGGGGGGGTTCACCTGTTGGTTCTATTGCTTCCTGGTTTGATTGATCAGCTCTTCAGACACTTGTCTTCTCTACCTGGTCATGCACTTCAGTGGGGGTTCCAGCAGTATCTTCTGACAGAGTTTTCAGACATGCTTCGGAGGAGCTTCTTGCTCTCTTCTTGTTCCTTTCTCTGGGACATCTTTTGCTTTATGTCTTGGGTACCTGATCAGGCCTTGTTGCCGGGACCCATAGCTCTTTCATGCATTTTTGTTTTCATGCATCTTGTAGTCCTTAGTTGTTTAGCTTCTCCCTAAGTTACACTTAAGGGGGGGTGTTAGAGTAGTCATATTATAGCTAATAATTAATTTATTTAATTATTAGTCTATTATTCTCTACACTTAAGTTAGACTTAGGCATCTCATTATTCTTTAGGGTTTTCACCTTTAGGGTTTCGGTATCCTTTATAAGGATTCACCGCTTTGTAATTCATAAGGAGATTGTATTATTTTCATCATTGTTAATAGAAGATTATTTTCTTGCAACATGGTTTTGCAGTCTCTGGCCTATTGGCCGCCATAGCTTTTTGTCTCTCTTCTGTTTTCATTCTTGTAGCAGTCTTTGCATGCAGGTGTTCTTGGGAAGATTTGATGCTTATCAAATCCAACAATCTCTATCAAATTTGATCCCATGCTTGAGGAATATAATCTTTAGAAGCTACAACTAGCAGTTGCATGCATAGAAATTGATTTATTTTGTAATTCAAATGAGGTATGCTTGGTTTGTGATATTTCTTTTCCATGTTCTGATAGAATTAATGAAGCCATAATCGATGTTGGGCTGGATTGTTTTATAGAGATCATGCATGTAGCCAGGAAAGAGGCTCGTTGTAATTCAAATATTTATGATGAGGAATGGTTGTTTGGGCATAAGTGCATTTATAGAATTTTTTAGCATTCCATTAGTATGAGATTTTGCATTGGAGTTGTCGCCAGGCGGCTGTTGGTTTTCGTCACATCATATATCCATGTAACTCATTGTTCTACAAATGGTCATTTTTCTCCCAGCTTGTCAATGGTTTTACATGAGCCACCTAGTGCATTCCTTGAGGTAAGGAGCTCCTACCCCTGTACATATTTGTAAATAAATTTTGGCTTTCATCTTTGGCTTGTTAGTTTGTGGTTTATGTCTGTCTCCCCTCCACCCTTCTGCAAGAAGCTCCTTGTGCTCCTTCCACTCTCCTAACTTTATATCCCAATGGACAAGGCATTCATCTTTTTTTAGAGTTTTGAATTCTCTTCATCCTTGCAGTCCTCATACCAAATAAGAGCTTGTTGTTACCCCAATTTTTGAGCCTAGCCAATTTTTAAATTTCTAATACTCGTCATTCCCTCATAGGTGGTAATCTTGGTCTACCTCTGCATATTTTCTTCAATACCCTCCAAGATGAAGACTTCTCTACGATATTTTGTATAGTTGGTCTTTTCTTTCCATGCCACAGAATGCAATTCAAAAATAATGTCGTGATGGTTTGGCTCAGGCCACAATTTAAATTTGGCTACACCATGGGCATAGGTTCCCCACTTCATTCTCAGAATGGGACCTCCTACAACTAACGAAGAATGGAGTGAGGATCCTATGCCCGTGGTGTAGCCAGATTTAAATTGTGGCCTAAGCCAAACCATCACGACATTATTTATGAATTGCATTATGTGGCATGGAAAGAAAAGACCAACTATACAAAATATCCTAGAGAAGTCTTCGTCTTGGAGGAAGAGGAAGAGTGAGTTGAGCTTCATAAACTTTTCATGGAAATATAGTTGGAAGCTGATAGAGATCCTGCTCTTTAGGGTTGTTTAAATTTCTTGTTTTAGTATACAAGGAATCTTGGTAATTCATAATTTTTGGGTTGATAAAATCATTTCTAGTTTAAAATCTTTTTTTGATACCAGTCATTTTCAAGACCATTACTTTTTCAATGGAGACGGTTTTTGTCCTTTTTGTATATGTAGGCCTTAGGAAACAGGTGCAAAGGGGGGGGGGGGGGGGGGGGCGATTTTTGAAATAGAAAAATGGACTGTAATAGAGAAGTTTTGGGATGTATCCATTTTTGGTTAGTGAAATAAATCAAACTTTGTGTCATGGCTTTCTCTTCAAGTATCATTAAATGGAAATGTATGTGTTTAAAACTGTGTATTTGCCATATTTTTCCTTACTGTAAATTAAACTTTGTGTTATGACAGTACTTTATGATGCTTGTCTACTTAAAGTGGTTACCAATACTTTCACATCGAAAACATTGCATTCTATGTTGAAAAGGATTCTTCCCCTATTCTTTCTTAACATATCATGTAATGAAATGAACTTTGTATCAATTCGTTTTCTTTTAAGCTTATTTGAATCTTTCTTTGCATCTGTAGTATAGCTATGCTCATATGTTACTACCTTTATCGATTTCTAGTCAAAAGCACACCTAGAAAACCAAATTCATATCGTAAGAGGGAGTTGTACCTCTAAAATTTAGAGGAAGAGCATACGAAAACAAAGATCTATCTAGCTATTAGTTCTTGTTTGTCTTTCATCTTGGGCTTAAGGGGTTAGTTTTAAAGTTTGTTTTGTGAAGGACAATAATCTAAACTAACATCTATAACAAGCATTGTTGGGAAACCCACATCATTTTATCTTATATCTCCTTACATTCTTTATCCAATTTTATGATTTTATTTTGTAAACCCTTCACATTTTCCCTAAAGTTAACCAAGCGATTAGTTTTATTCTTCTCTTCTTGAGCTATCTCCCTTATACACTCTTTAGTAGTTCTAGATATATTCTTCCAACTTATCAATATATTAAGCCTCTTCTAAGGATACTAAGATTGGGGTAGTAATGATAACAAGAATAGCTTGCATGGGACTAGTGATTTGTTTAATGAGGCTTTGTAACTCACTAATATACTTTGTCTATTCATGTTTTCTCTGATCCTTTTGGAATATGGTTGCAGTTCTAGATACATGTTTTATCTTATCCTTTTGAAATATGGTTGTAGTTCTACATATAGTATAATGTAGCTTTTTTATCTTTATCTCTAGTAGAAGAATGCAAATTTGGTTAGTTGAAACTTGATAATCTCCTAACCCAAGCTATTGGTCATCTTTTTTTGCTACAAGGGTTGATATTTGTGTGATCATTGATCCACAAGTATACCTTGTAAGGTAGATAGAACCCCAACTTTCTTCATAGGTTTAGGAGTGTTAATTTTATTAAAAAAATTAACATTACTTGGTGTGGCACTTACTTGAGATGTTTTTATTTAAACCTTGATTTCTATCCATCTAGATGTAGTGTGGGAAGGATGTCTCAACTTTTCTCTTAAAGTTAATATTTTATAAGGTGTAATTTTGGGGTATAAAATGGACAAAATCAATTTTTAGGGTATAGGTTTAGTTTTTGGTCAAAATAATAAGATGATTTCCCAACATTGTCTTTGATTGTGCATGTTACACAAATTTCTTCAAGTACTTCATTTTTAAAAAAAATGGGCCCAATTGGCCCACTAGATTAGATATAGCACAATTGTAATTTTATATCTAATGTCATTATTTAATAAAACAACAAAATAGTATTTCTCTATAATAGTAGGGAACTTAACCTTAGCTCTATGCTTTGAATCCAGCAATTTTTGTATTTCACTAAGTTTTCTTTTTAATTCTAATAACATTATTTTGTTTGTAAGATACAATGGCAACTTGTATTTTGCATCCATAGATCCATCTAGTCTAATGTACAAGAATTTGGGAAAGTACATAAACTAGTTAGCCTCTAGTTACTAATTTCTACAATAGCTTCTATTGATAATCTTTTTTCTTTATCTCCTTCCATTTACCAACCATAAAGATGAGGTATTTACTCTTCGACAATGTACCATTGATTGCTTTCATTCTTGTTGAGGATAATATTCATATTGTAGTGTTGTAAATTGTTTCCTTATACAAACACTCAATTGGGACCCACTTTGGTGGTTTTCTCTCATGCCCCTACTATATGATTGATTGGGCTCATTTCATGGCCAAATCTACAAGCCCAACACAATCCTGAACTTATTGACCAAATTTCAAGCCAAAAACTCAGTACAAGGTGCCATAGTCCAACCATTTTGGGCCCAAATTTGACAACTAATGAATTATAAGTCATTGAGTTGGAAACTACTCCTGATGTCGACCTTCTTTGAAATTATCAACATCTTTGGTGAGGTTGAGTATAAAGAAACCCTCACCCCTTTTCAATAATCTATCATCTCTAAGTGTAATTGTTATGAAGCAAGTTTCAATTAAGAAAAGCAATCAAGCATCTTCCAAGGCAACAAAGGAGATATTTGAAGTCAAGTATTCAAGCTAGCATCCATAAACAAGGTTGTGTATTTCCTCCATGAATGAAGGTATTCAAAAACTCCTATCGACAACATCAACCTTTTATGAAGCTTTACGACAAGATCGTATCAAAGATATAATTTGTCAATTCAACATTTCCTTAAAATTCTCAGCCTCTCCCCTATCAAGAGCACACTCTCTTTTCTAATCATAATTCTTATAGTGGATGTTAATTCCTACATGGGGTTTGGCTTAGGAAAGCTCTTATAGAATTTAACATTTTTCCCTCTTTTATGTGTAGATTTCATATCTAACAAAAAAGAGTTGTAGATTTGCAAGGAGATGATTGAGATGCATAGTTCTAGATTTTAAACAGGTGAAAAACCTTGGTCACTATCAATCTGCTCTAGTGACGAGTTCTTTTTTGTTCAAATTGTGGCAAGACAATCTATAGAACATCCTAATTCAAAATTTGCTCACAAAATTTGACTCGAACACCATCAAGTTAGTGGCACTTATTGACATAAACCAACACTTTCAGGCCCAAAATGCAAAAGCCAGTTCCTTATTGTGTCTGATTTCCAAATCTGGTCTTGTTCCATATCTTTCTATTTTTGTTGATTTTGGCCAATTTCCTAACATTCTACTTAGTTCTTGCATCATTTCTCATCATAATCATAATCAATCAATCATTGTGCAGAACTCTCCTAAGGGACTAAAGGTGTGTCTAATTGTTTGATTCTCCAATGAAATTGAGAGGGATTAAAAATTATCCGTAATTTGCATGTTTAGATTAGTACATTCTCTAATTCCACGTCTATTTCACATATATACTAACATTTTTCCTAATTTTAACATTAATTGTCCTAATTGTTGAGATGGATGTTTCTAAGGGCCTCCCTGAGAAGATTTGCTTGGCCTCTTCACGGGGCTCTTGGATACAGACTTTAGATTATGAGGGTATTCCCTTCCGTTGCAGGATTTGTCACTTGACTGGCCATGTGGCTGCCCGATGCTCTTCCATGAAGATGAAATCGAAACGACCGCCTTCTTGGTGGTCAGGTGTAGCTACGGAACATTATTCAATGCATAAACTTCAGCAGTGGTTCGGGAGCCGGTTGTGGATTCCTCTCAGGAGGTTCTTTCTTCTGTGGATGCTTCTACAAGGTCGGATGTTGTCCCGGTTGCTGCTGTTTTGTCTGCTGTTGACCCTGCTATCCAGCCTATCGCTGGCTCTGCTGTCTAGAATGATTCTGCTAGGGTGGTTGCTACTGTCCAGACTACTGACTTTGTTGTCCAGTCTACTTCAGCTGTGGGTTTGCCCTTCCTGATTTCTCCCAGGGGGAATGTGATGTTGGGGGTTGATTCTTTGACTTGCCATTCTTTTGTCTCTTCTAGGGTTTGGTTGAATGATGCTACCAAGTTAGAGGACGGTTGGACAACTATGAAAGGGAAGAAACCAAAGCCTTCTGTTCCTCCTCTGGATATGAATATTCGGTCCTACAAGGGGGGCTCTAGATCTAAATCGTAAGGTCCCTTGTTGCGGATTGTTGTCCGCTAGTGGGGGTTTTCTGGTGGTTAATCCCTCTGTTGTTTTGGTGGTTCCCACTGTTGTATCTGAGCCTTTTATTGCTTTATCTTTCGTAATTTTTGTACAAGGTTTCGGATCCTTTCAAAACCTGTTTTTACTTAATCAAAACATTAATTGTCCTAATCTTTCCAAACTAGAAATGTGAATGTTTGGCCAAAGAATATACCAAATGAGAGGCCATATAGAAATTATTTGGATCTTCTAGCCTAATCAAATTCTCGTGTAGGTTGTTACAATAAGATTAAACCAATACAAAATGGTTGCTTCATTCAATATATTTGTTAGGTAAAGATACATCCAAGGATCAATTGTGGTAGTTATAGGAAGCCCCTCATTTTTACATAGTTTTACATGATTTGGTGACTATATCGATACATAGTTTTATGCGATTTGGTGACTATATTCTAAGAGGTTACATCTATATTGAGTTTATGTTCCTAATAAATGTTTCAATATCGTCATTGAATGTTCATTGGGAGTCATTCATCTTTATTGTTCCTACATTTATGTAGAATTGATGTTTAAGGCATCTCATAGAGCATAGGTTGATAATTCTACTAGAATAATTCCTTCTATAGTTACCACCTTATTTTTTGGATCATAATGTTTAGCACTTTCTTTTACCAACTCAGAGCACCAAATTATAAAAGTGTTAAAACCAATAGCTTTGGCTAACCAATCCTCTACTATATTCTCCACTCTACCTATAATATTAGCATTGATAGTTTATTATTTAAAATCAACCAAATGGATATATCCTAGGTTTGTATCTAAAATGTTCTCCAAACTTGAAGTGATCTTTTACATAGAGGTGACTCCTTTGTACTCTTACTTCATTTCCTTTTCTCTAAATGCTATCAATTTCTTCAAAGCAAAGTGGAAACCATCTATTACCTATTTGGTTAGATGTAATAACCTTCACTGATAAATCTATTCATCATAAATTACATTAGAAGTGACGTCTTATAGTATTTGGAGTCATGTTTAGTTGAGCTTTAATTTTCTACATGGTTGTGGGGACCCAATTCCAAAGTGAAGTAAAAAATTGGGATTTTATAAAATTATGAGAATTCAGTTATGAAGTAAAATTTTAGATGACGATTTAGAATATTTACTTTAGTATCTAGTTCTATGGTTTTTCTCCACATCTTGCTAAGATAGTTTAGTTTGTAGGGTTGTGGATTGGAGCTAAACATGTCATGTATTGATTTTCCACATTATTTTTTCTTGTAATTCCAATTTGATAACTAAGATTTCACTTATTAAACGAATCTTTCATCCTTTATCGCTTAGTACTAGTAACCAAAAATTAAGGTATGGTTTTGTCCCTAAAATTTGACCAAGCATTTTCCCCTAATTTTGTTCATTATTTGAATCTAGAATTTTTATATTTTAACATTAAGTTTTCATCTTCTAAATAACCCTAAATCAATACATAAACTAATTTGAAATTTGTGCATTACTACAAACGAATTGAGTTTAAAAAATAAATCATACAATTTAATTTGGTACATACTAGTTGGTCTTGATTTCGCTTGAAATTTTTTTAATAGAAGCCTTCTATCAATCCTCTTTTATTAACTCATGCATAGTCAATTCGTCACACTTGTATTTGCAACAATGGTGATCACCTTTGCCAAGCTCTCATTTTGTTCTTCACATAAATTTGTAGAGCTCCTAATTCAACTTCAAATGATGGAAATGTGATTAACTTCAAACAATGGAAATGTGATTAATTATTCAATACAATCATATTTATGCTTGAATATTAATGAGAAATCTATGTGATAATTGATGTGATAGATTGGTGGGTGAGAAATTAATGTTTTGAGTGAGAAAGGCTCTTATGGGGATTTGATCTAGAAGTACAAGTGAAGTTAACCTTTCAAAATGTTCAACATGACATTACAATTTTGCAAGTTATTTCTACAAGGTTATTATAACTTTTGATACATTACTGTTACAAGAAGGTGGGTTTCAAGTGCAACCAAATGTAGTGCTTTTAGCATTCACTTTGAACTATGAGGTTTGCATCAATGGTTCCAATGGTCTTTTTAGGTTAAAAAAATCATAATAAGATTTATAACATAGGAAATCATGTATGATTGAGGATTGGAACTCTTTTACAAGAAGGTATGTTCCAAGTGCAACCAAATGTATTAGCATTCACTTTGGACCATGAAATTTGCATAGTTCTAATGATCTTTTTTGGTTAAAAAACACAATGCATTTAAAGTAAGATTTATAACATAAGAAATCATGTTCAATTGAGGATCAAAACTCTTTAACATTATTTCGAACGAAACATTTTCTTTGGTCAAAATCATATTTATTTAAGCCTTAATATTCTTCAAACCTAAATACAAAGTTATTTATGAATTCTCATGCGTAACATGTTCCTAAAAGCTTTTCAAATGTGTGAGTTGACATGATGTCCATTTAGAGAGGTAAGTTATACAAGCTTGTTTATTTCTCCTAATGCAACACTAGCGAAATTCCACAAGGGAACTTAAATCATTTTTTTCCATTTTAACACAAGGTGTAATTTATAAAATCAATCATTTTCATGACTTAGCCATGAAAGACGCTAACATTAAGAACTTGGCCGAAGAAAACAAAAGAGAGATGGGGTCCACATTTTTCAAAAAGAAAAATGTGTCATATTGTGGAATGCTCAAAAAAGTATCCACTCAACATTTACCAACAACTCCTACGGTACATAATGTCCTTTACATCCATATCAAAACTTTACAAGTGCTCCACTTATGTTGCAGATTTAGCATGTTGGTTCATTTTATTCACCTTATAAAGTTTAATTATGAGGTTAACTAATAAATCCTAATTGTTTATACCTAAAATCACTTTGAATCCAAAAAAAAATATCAAGCGCCACTCCCTCCTACACTCTACATGTTTTTTTAATTTGCCAAGTTTTGGCACTAAAGCTTAGCCCGAGTCAAAAAAAAAAATGTTTGCCAAATCCAAGTCTTCACGCTATGATTATATTCGAGTCCCAGTTCACATGGATTAAAAAGTAGAGAATAATCAATGGACCTGTAATTACAGATTCAATTTATATGCATCTCCCAGTCACTAATAATATCACTCAAATGTTTGTTTCAATTTCTTTGACGAAAAATTTGAAGAGAAACGGTTATGAAGGGATCAATTTATAGAAGCCAAGAATCCTTGCTTTTGTTTCAACTTCAAATGAAAACCCCAATTTTTAGAGACTTAAATTTTAAGAAATAACAAGAAATGTTTGTTAAATGTTACTTGGTTATTGTTACCAACTAATAAAATAAAGGTTAAATTGAATTCCAAGTATCTATGACCTTCAATCGGTATCAAACTTGTAATTAGCAACAGCAAAATGAGCCTTGACCTTGTCCAAAGCTTTTCTACGATGGGAGATTTTATTCTTCTCTTCCTTCAGCATTTCTGCATAACTGCATCATGGCAATAAAAAATCATAACATTTAGATTGAAAAGAAAGTAGTCGCCAATGCAATTTTCAAGAGTGCCATATCCAAAATACATTATGTTTCTATGTCTTACGTTTCTGTGTAGCCATCAGGTTGAAATATAGGATCCCATCCAAAATTAGGTGGACCCCTGGGCTGAACTATTTTTCCCTGCAAATGCTTTGACGGAAAACAATCAAGAGAAGAACAAGACAGAGAAAAAATCATGATGACATTTAATATTGCAGAGACTGTCAATATTTTGTATGTACAACAAAATAGTATCTTTCATAAGAAAAGTAGAGTCTCTTCTCTGTGTGCAAATTTGGAAGGAACCTATTCTAAACTGTTTATTATAGAAAACTGCCCTTTAAAAAAACAACCTCAGATTACATGTCAAGAATGGTCGCATAGAGTTCAGCATAAGTGTGGCCAATCATAATCATCTCCCAATTCACAAATAGGATGAATTATGTGTTCACAAAGATAAAAACCAAACCAAAACACCCAAACACTTGAGACGGTGTACATGGAATCCCGAGGACAAAATTGTTCATTTTGATCACTACGTGCATACAATGAAGCTGTATGAGACTGAATCGGGTTCATATAATCATGCCAACTAAATTACAAATTCTATCTTCAAAACTGAACTGTACAGTTAACTAAGTTGTAAGAATAACCCCTAATTTTGGTTTTCTTTCAATTTTGTCAAATGGAAACTCACAACATTAACATGCAAAATATAGATATTCAGCTAATAGAGAGGTCTGAAACTGATATTCCAATGTGCAATGAGTGCTGTAATTTCTTGGAAGAAAATAATAATAATTTGGAAGTTCATTAAATGGATCTCAAGTCCATAAGGAGCATAGCTTGAAAAAACTCAGAACTGGAATGATGAATTAAGCAGTAGCTTTGCTGTAGCATTTTCACGGCTTTTAAGAACAATGGCCACGTCCCGTTAAACACTTCCATTAGGCACGGGACTCCATGCTATGATGATAGGAAAAATAAGCATCCAGCTCAAGCAAACACTGTCACAGAAACGAGCTACCAGCTACTACAGGTCACCCAGCACTTGAACAGAGCAAATTACAACTGATTTCAGGTCTGCTGTAGCAGAATAAGAGGCAAATACACTTTCAACATTCCACCATTAATATAACACCTCCTAGCTGTAGCATTAAATTTTCGAGAAACTCCTCACTATCCAGCACTGTCAAAGGTCAATTAAACAGCATATCTACAGGTCTGAGAACAAACATCAATCTGTCCCACACAGGCGGAGGCACTAGAACAGGGGCAATAGTGTCCAGGAAATTTATTACACTTCCAAACTGTATTTGTCACACCAAGAAATGGCTGCAAGTGATAATACCCTGCTGAACGCCTCCTCTAGACTGGAATACTACTCAGAAACTAAGCGACAAGGTCCTGGAGTTTCACGCCAGGCACAACCAGCTTCACCTTGACAGTCGGCTCCCTATTAAAATTCAGTTCCTGGTTAATGGTCCCCAAAAACCCCTCAAATGGAAACGCCCAACATTGAGAAAAGCCTGTCCAAACAACCCCATATAAATTCAGCGATGATTTCTACCCTATCCAATCTAACATGTGGTACAGCAGTTTCCTTTAGAGCTGTACGGCCTGCAATAGGATGGTCTAAAAGAATACTTCAAAACAGCACAAAACACCCAAAAACCTTTGCTAACTCTTCAAAGGGCAAACCCACAAACCTGCAATCAAAATACTATGAATATTTTCATTGTTTTTTGGGAAACACCAACTTGCAATTGTGAAAGCAATGGTGATTCCTGAGGAAGAATCCACCCAACGCAGCTAAAGATCATATCACAGATCCAAAATCAGTTTTTTAATGAGGATTTTTGTTGTTGATCAATCCTTGGAAGAACTCTCCGTTCAATCCAACAGTACCCTGTTATGAATATTCATTTTCCCTCTAATGGTATTTCTGAATATTTTAAAAACAACTCACGACCAAATCTTCCTTTTTCATAGGCGTCCACTTGGGGAACATAACGTCACTTTACAAAAATAACTGAAGTAAAATAATTAAACATTACATTGAAACTTTGTTACTCCTATTTGAGCATTAATGGTTGCCATTAGTATCATTTAGTTATTCAGTCGGTAAAGGAGACAAACAGGACAGTCGGTCAAAACACATAAAGCCTATACACCAAGAAGGATAAAAGGCAGATCTCTAAGTTAACCGAACATGGCTTTGACCGAGAACTCTCACCGAGCCAGATGATTACTGAGTACCGAGCATAGTGATCACTGAGCATTCATATGAACTAAGCACCAGTTAATTACCAAATGAAGAATGCAGTGAACATCAAGTAAAACAGGAAATGGGATAGTAATTTGAAATGGCACAAACATCAATGCAAGCGGTTCACACCGATCAAAAAACGGTTTACCAAGATCAAGACAAAAGTAAATATGGATGTAATCATTAAATTGTTGATGATTCCTATGTAATGTAAGATCTAGGTTATTTTGTTTCACCGTTGATCTTAGGTTTTCTAAGATATTGTAAAACCCTAATTATGTCATGTTAGTTTGATATAAAATGAGTAAAGATGTCATTATGAAGATATATCATGAAGAAGTAGCCGCACTAAGGACATCAGGAGATTAGACAGGGTTTTTGACAGAAAAGTTTGAAAGAAGCATTCAATTTTTCAGAACATACACAAGGCTACCGAGCAGAACAGAAGGACACATACATCACTACAAGGTGATATCTTTATGGTATATTACAGATCTGAATCAAGCAACATTGAGTTGCTAAATACAAATACATTTTACTGTTACCATTTAACCATTGTAGCAGATTCAAAATCTCCTAACAAAGTGAACTTAACCGTTCTTAGATAAATCTCTTAACCGAGTACACACATGTATTGTGTTGTTAAAATCCTCTAACCACGTAGATCTAGTTGATCTAATTGCTACTCCTAACAGGGTAAGATCACCAGAAGTGATCATAATTTGTAGTCTTAACTGGCATACTTTGTTACTGCACTAGTGAAGATTTGTGGGTGTCATCCCCACTACATTTTTTACCTTCTTACAAGGGTTTCATGAATGGCTTATTGATTAGATTACATGCAAATTATATTTTCAGTTATATTTGAATGTATGTTTCATACAATGGATTCAGTCGGTTAATGCTATCTACACCTACAAAGTTTTTGGTCTTGAAAAGTTATGAAGGTATTGATTCACCCTTCCCCTCTCAGTACTTATCTTTCCATAATCCCAACAAACTTTAGTGCATATTTTAAATATTCCTAAACAAATTGTTGGGTACTCTTATTTTCCCTCCATATTATGACTCTTCGTTTCTTCTTTCGAAAGCTTTTAAGAGCTCAGTGGTGTTGATGTTAGTTTTGTTCCACTTACATAACATGTAGCAATTGAATACCTGATAGGAATACCAGACACTCAATCCTCTCTTGAAAAGTAAATATTCATGAAGAACATGAAAAAACTCCAAGGTTCCTTACACCTGTGGATATTAACTCAATTAAAATCATGTGATTTGCTAGTAATCACGTTGGTGGACTTATGCTGGCTCACTCAAGATTACACAATTTGTTCATTGGTGATGGGTCTTAGCTTTGCGATGTGTACTCTAATGCTTCTTCCTTTATAGATTACTTCCAACTTTGCTCTTTAAACTCTAACTCTAAAACTGTTGCTGCTTCTAACTGTGGATGGAAAGATTAATGGATGGACTAGGATTCAACTATGATGGAGTCTTATCTGCGACATCAACTTCACCAAGTGCAAGCTTCAGAGGAAATCAAATGATTTTCATATCAACACCTTTACTTCAATTCAACACAAGTACAAACTAAAGATCCAATGCCAACGGAACTTAAGTGCAAATACTAGTGTACCACACAAGGCTTCCCTATCAAATCAACAAGGATGCTAGTGGCCTAGTGTATTGGAATCCAATCAAACATCCACTAATGTAACCACACAATTTACTCCTATTTTTACTTCCACCTTTACTCATACAATTTAATTTATTTCTATTAACTCTGAAAAAACAAATTCTACTCTAACTTTGAGAATTGAGGATAATCATGCAATAATGCAAACTTGATAACCATTCATCATGCAAATTCACAACAATGAAAAGTAGAGCAAATCTAGCATTACATAAGCAACAATTTCTCAATCAACCTCCCTTACAAATGAGAGGAGTGGGGTTTATATAGGAACCCTTCAAGTACAATTAAAGGCCAAGATTAAGAGGCAAAACCGATGGCCAAGATTAATTCATTACAAACCCTAATTAGGGCATCCAAAAGTATCCAATAGGAAAGAAGCAAAATGAAACTAGCAAATGAGAAAATTCAAAGGCCCTGGGAACCAATAGGAAGCAAGAGGAATGCCTAGTCATCAAACATGTCACTTTTTATTTCTCTCTTTGCAAACTCCACAAACTTGAGCAAAATTGCTCTAAGTTCAATCATGTCAATACCAGGGAGTGTGTTGTGTTGTAGCTCAATGATCTCCAATCTTTCCATGCAGTTATCCAATGTAGTATCCCATTCTGTAATATGCCAATGTAAATTGTTCACAGGAGACATAAGTGACAGGAAACCATTCAAATGACCTTGTTTAGCATGAAAACTAAATCACTGTATTCATCTTTGAAGTCCTCACTTACAAGCTTCCTTGGAAGCCTATATTTGTGATTCCATTGCCCCTTAGTCCATTTCTTGTAGATTATCCCTTTGCACACATCTGACTTTAACTGAAACATCTCCTTAGTTGCATCAACAGGTAGCATGTGCATCCTACTGTAGCACGGGACCCCAAAGGTTTCCTGTACTGCCTCTTCGCTTATGTATGCATATACCTTTCCTTTTATTCTGATTGTTCTTGTTTCTGGGTCATAATGTTTGGTGCATTTAAGGATCAATTCATTGCATTGTATTGTTGCTGGGAATCCTGATGCTTGGTAAAGTCCGCACTTTATTGTATTTGTTGCAATCCTGGATGGCAAATGATCTTTATGTCCATACATTCTTCTCTTTAATCCTGCCATGTCAAAGTGTTCCATGTTTGTATTTGTAAGTCTTCCCCACTTTGAAATCATTGTGGATTCTGGATAGAAGCCCTTGGATAACCTCTTGTATAGCTCGTCTTGATGCACCCTTAGTCTCCGCCATCCTGTATGAAGCTCGAAATTAATATTTATGTATGTAAGTACCGTAACGCAAGGCACCATTATACTTAGCCAAAAAAAATAAATGTCATGAAATGATTAGTGTGCATACATTCAAAGTTGTAATTGCATGGCATCTTTAGTTTTTAGGCAAAAATGACCAAGTAAAACATATGATTGTATGCAGCCCCAAACCCTCTACAACAAGTTTGATCCATGCCCGTAGCCCCTATCAAATGATTATCATGATGACCAAAGACCTACAACATGCATTTCAATTCAAATTACAACCCATATATGCATTTTTAGATGTAAAATTCAAACCCTTGCAAGACTGATTTTTTGAGGACATGACTGTAATTTGCATTTTCAGTCCTTAAAATGATGAAAATATGCACTGAAAATGATCTCCAAGACTCCCCATGATCATCCAAACTTGTCTCTAACACTTATTAAAATTTTGGAAATTCATGGAAAACTCAGATTTTCAGCCCTAGATCCGACATTTTTGCTCATAACTCCTTCATTTTACCTCTGATTTGACTGAAACGAATTGCAAATGGTGAGGAATTGTCCAACAACAACTCAGCAAACAAGAAAGGGCAACTCCGGTGCTCGAATGATTTTTAAAAAATAATAGAAAAAAAATCGCCCCTCCTTGGCATTTTCAGATTTTCACATTTTTTTCCCTGCATTTTCAAACTTGTAATGGCTGCAAATGATCACAAAAAATGAAGCGATTAAATCAAGAAACAAATTAGAAAAGAAATTTGCATTCTAAAAAAAATCTAATTTTCCTCAAAAAAATCGCCCCACTCTAGGGCTGCAACAATCATCTGGATTTTTTTACCCTACAAAAACTCATCAATGGCTGTTATGTATTTTCTCTCCATGGCAGCCTCTTGTAAAGGAAATTACTTTCACTTTTTGCCTCTCATAAGCAATGTGGGATAAAACTTTATTGGGCATCTAGAAGATTCTTTTTATTTTCCCCTTTACTTTATTATTTAATTAATAAAACCTTGTCCAATTAGGGAAAATCGCCCCACTACTGCATCAGCATTTTGATCATACCTTCACCACATCGTTGTACTTGCAGTCACTTCAAACACTTAGCCAGATTTCTCATTATATGCCCAAATTAACTCAAAAGGGGAAAATTGATCCCCTACTGCAGGATTCCATACTTAGCCATTTTCATCCATTTTCCACTACAAAAATGCCTCGAAAGGGGAAAAACGATCCCCTACTTCAGGATTCCATACTTAGCCAAATTTCATCCATTTTTCATTGCAGAAATTCGCAAATAAGGCATTTGGACTACAGTATGACCTCCAATCACTTTGAATCTTTCAGAAATGTTAAATTACTGAAGGAATCACACTTAAAGTAAGTCATGTCGACATTTTGAGCATTTTTATAAGGAAAAATTGACCTTTTAAATGGATTTTAATAGTTTTGGACGTAAAAAATCAATCTCCTAGGGGTTTTGAGGCCCCCATTTGCACAATATGCCCTTAAATAACATTTCCGACAAACTGACTAACCAAAATTTCCATGTCTAAAATTTAATGTTCAACTCATCACCACATGGCCTATAAACATTAGATTTTCAACTCTCTCATTCTAGAATTGCAACTTGATTACCTAAAAATACCACCTCTCAAATCTTCAAAGCACTTGGTTGATTGAAATGCCACTCAAAATCATCGAACCTGAGGCAACAAGCGAGAAAAGAGGGGTCCCCCATTTGCAATGGGGCGATGGTGTGAAAACCTCACAACATCTGGCGACTCCACATTTCAAGAATAAAATAACTTAGGACATAAAATCTCAGGTTTAACCTAATCGAAGATCCAATGCCAAGGAAAAACACTCAATAAGGGAAAGGACCTCAAATTGAACCTAAGCACCTTGACCATAAGTTACTCACGTGTGTGTAAGTGATTTATTCAGGAACCTAGTAATTTCTCAGATCCACTAAACTTAGCTATTTTAATATCCTTACTTCAAAAGCATCCTAGATAGAGCCCCGCTGCCAATCAGGCGTCCATAGCCCCAACAAGGTTATCATTGTGGTACCACAAACACGGTTCTACCTTTAGTGATTATTTTTAATAGCACCAGTAGAAATGCTTGCACAGCCTTAAGCCAATTTTGCATTTTTAGACTTTGATATTGATCTTTCAATTTGTCATCATCTTTTAATTTATTTTCTCATGATATTTCTTTTCTATTCACTCTCAATCTTTTGCTTGGCTTGCAGGCAATGAAGCCTGCGGAGGGTTTGGAAGACCACAATGGCATTGAAGCAGGTGTATGATTTTCACTAAGTCCAACTTCACTTTGAAATTATCGAAGAACTCGAAGCAATTTAGTGAGTAAAATGTTGTAACTGTGTCAAAGATAACTTAAGAACAACCATCGAACCTGATCCAAATTTAGTACAAATCTTATCACAGACCACGGCTAGGTACGACCTAAAAATCCTCTGAACTTCGTCACATATATCCAAGAAATGAACAAGACGGACTCCTGTTTTGCTGCCAGAAGTGTAAAATTTATACATCTCACCAACTAGTCATAACTTGGAATCCCCTCGTGCTCGCAAAAAGCCTCAAAAGCCAAAACGCTCTACCCTACGAAGGGAAGCACGAAAGATCTCAAGTTAAATGATTTGATGCAAACTAAATCACCAAACTCCCTCAAAACGCCTAAACTAACCAACTAAAAGGAAACCTACTCTAACCTCCCAGGCCAAATGGTCCGAGACAAATTCTAAACTAACTATGCACAAAAGGGCTTCGAAAGGAGGCCTAGGCTTGGAAGTAATGCTTGAGGAACTGCCTATTGACGGGCAACGGAACATCCCCACCAGTGAGTGTTTTCAGTTTAAATGCATTGTCTCCCAAAATCTCAGAAATCTGAAAGGGACCTTTCCATAACTTGTCAAATTTATCATGATCTCCATGCCTTTCATGGGCCTTGTCCCAGTATAAAACTAGGTTCGAAATTCTAAAGGCCTTCACTTTCGCTCTTCTATCAAACCATCGTTTCACAACTCCTTGATGTTCCGTAAATTTATCTAGGGCCTCATCTCTCTTCTCATCCAACTGCATCAGTTGAGACAACCTAGTCTAAACTCTATCTCCGTTGTCATAGTACTCTTGTATGAATTGCAATGTTGGGATCCTCAATTGGACTAGAAATACTGGATCCTGTCCATATACCAAATGGTATGAGGAAGTTCCTAAAGACTCCTTGGCTCTCGTTCTATTTGCCCATAAAGCGTATCTCAGTTGGGTGTGCCAGTCTCTTGGGTTCTTATCCAATAATTTTCCAATAACAGTCAAAAGGTTCTTGTTTGTTGATTCTGCTAAGCCATTTTCCTAGGGATAGTAACCGGATGAAAATTTCAAAACAATCCCATAATCAAATGCCCAATTATGAAGTCCCAAAGACACAAAAGCAGAACCATTATCACATACAAATGCATAAGGACAACCAAACCTTGTGATAATCTTCTCTTCTAAAAATTTGATAACTATCTCAGCAGTGCAATTCCTGAAAGCTTGAGCTTCTGACCACTGTGTGCAGAAGTCAGTTGCGGTTAGAATATATCTATGTTGCGTTGAGGATTGTGGATTGTTGGGACCGATAAAGTCAAGTCCCCACTTTGCAAAAGGTCTCACCTCGATGACGAGTTATAGTGGCATCACTCGATTTCTCTCTCTTGTAGTTGTTGTCTGGCAAACATGGCAAGTCTTCACATGCTTATCTGTGTCTCTGAATAAAGTTGGCCAATAATATCCTGCTCTTAGTATCTTGTGTGTTGTGGCTAAACTTGCTCTATGTCCAGTACCCCACTTGTCGTGCAAATGTTCTAGAATTCTTTGCAGTTCTTCCTTACCGACACATCTCAAATATATGCCTTCATGATTTTGCTTGTACAATACTGATCCTTGTAGCATGTATCTTTTGCCTTTGAATTTCAATGCTTTCTTTTGTACTGGGTTAACATGTGAGGGGCATCGATGATTTAACAAATAACTGATAATATCTTTGTACCACTCATCTGGACACACTTCTTCTAACTCATAAACCTGTTGCACTAAGCCCGGTCCCTCGCATGCCATTGCCTGTGCCAATTGTTGTCCTCTAACTAGCTTCATTGGTTGGATTTCTATATCGTATTCCTAGATAGTGCGACCCACTTTCCTCTTCTTTCTCCAAGTTCATTTTGCATCAATAAAGCCTTCACTGCTATGTCAGGCACAATTGCATGAATCTTGCTTCTCAAAATGTAATGCCTGAACTTCTTGGTTGCTTTCACTAAAGCATATGCTTGTTTCTCTATGTTTGGATATTTCACTTCTACTTCTTTGAAAGGGGCACTCATGAATGCTATTGGATGTTCTTCACTTCATTCTTCTGAGTCAGTATAGCTGCACATGCATGATTTGATGCAAATGAATATATGTAGAATGGCCTCCCATAATCTGGGCTTACCAAAATAGGCGCATTAACAATGGCTTGCTTGATTTCTTCAAATGTCACCTTAGCTACAGGAGTCCAATCCATCTTAGCCTCTTTCTTCAGCATGTTGTTCATGGGTTTCACTATCTCAGCGAATGCCGAAATGAACTTCCTCACAAAGTTAATCTTTCCAAAGAAAGACTTCAATTCTTTCTTGCTCAATGGTAAACTCAATCTTGAAATAGCCTCCACCCTTTCGGGAAAAATCATAATTCCTTTTTCTAAAAGCACATGTCCTAATAACTTTCCTTCAGTAACCCCGACCATACACTTCTTGGGATTGAGAGGAACTCCAAATTTTCTACATCTTACAAACACTTTCCTCAAATCCTCAATGTGGTCTTCTCTTTTCTTTGAAAATACTGTGATATCATCCATGTAGATGATGATGCACTTATCCTTTAAGTCCTTGAAAGCATAGTCCATTGCTCTCTGAAATGTCGCTCTTGCATTGATTAAGCCAAAAGGCATTCTTCTGTATCCAAACGTTCCCCACTTGGTGGTGAAAGTCGTTTTCAATCTATCTTCTTCTACAATCACCTGGTTGTAACCTGAATATCCATCCATAAAAGTCATCATCTATGCACCATTCACTATCTGTAACACTTCATCCAATGATGGCAATGGATAGTTATCCTTCTCCAATGCTTTGTTCAAATTCCTGAAATCTACACATAACCTTATCTCTCCATTTTTATTCCTTACTGGGACAAGATTGGTGACCCACGTTGAGTGTCATACTGGAAAAATAATTCTTGCATCCAATAACTTCTTAACTTCTAGAAAAATCAATGGTTCCAACAAAGGATTGACTGGTCTCTGCCGCTGTCTAAATGGCTTGCTTCCCTCTTTTAGTGGGATAGTATGTGTAATAATGGAAGGATCATATGTCTTCAAATCTTGATATCCTCAAGCTATCACATCTGGGAATTCTTTCATCAACTTCATCATGCCTTCTCTTTCTTCAGGTGTACAATCTGGACCATCTTTGGATTCTCTTCGGTTCCAAGATTTACTTTATCACATTTATCTCCTCTTGTAGGTTGATATGGTACTTTGTTGAATTGATCCATGTCAAATATCCTTTCTAGCCCAATCGTCCCCTTTGGGATAGTATTCGTTTTCAAATTCATTATCCCTTCTAGATTGATTTCCACTTCCTCTTCTTCACCATCATCAATAATTTGAGCTGTGAATACATCTGAATTTGTCAGGAACTTCAATATATGTTTTTCGTCTTCAAATACTTGGAAATTAGTCACATTGTCGGGCACTGATGGCACTGATGCCAATTCCACTCTAAACTTCTTCAATCCTTCCAATTCAATTGGTACCAAAGAGCTTGCCGCTTGTGCGAGGGCATTTGCTACCTTGTTGCTTGCTCTGTATCCAAACGTAATGTTGAAAGCATCGAAAACTTCTATCAAACCCCAAACTCTGTTTCTGTATTTCTTCAATCTCTTATCATTGCATGCGAATATGAGTCTCCAAATACATGGATTACCTTGGCGCCTTTCTTGATTGCACACAACAGGCCCAAAACTAAAGCTTCGTATTCTGTGATGTTATTGGTGCATGGAAACTGTAGTCTATGTGTTGCCAAGTACGTTGCCCCTATTGGGCTAGTTAATTCAAATCCTGCTCCAACTCCATGCTTTGTCTTGGAACCATCAAACCTTAATATCCAAATTTCATTATTATTTTTTTGTTGATGATCCCCTTGGGGTTCCTTGGACTTATTTTGTTCATCATCTTTCTTTTTTTCAGAATTAGGCGATGTAATTTGATTGTTTGTTTCACCCGTCATGCTACTTTCTGCAGTCTCCACTTGTGAAACTTCAACTTCCTGCTTTCCATATTGATCATCCCTCTTTAATGCTCCAGGGGCTATCTTCTCTACTTGTTTTAATGCAATCTTACACATGGAGCAAGATAACTCTAAGTGGAAGGCATTATGAATTCTACACCAATTAGGCAGTAACAAGTCTCTTACTGATGTTCTGTTGCCCAACTCTACGCCTTGCTGTGCTATTCTCAACACAAAGCTTCTGAAATTCTCAAACTTTCCTTCACCTTCATCTGATGATGTATCGGGGTCTGACTCAATTAGAATTTCTGTAGAATCCTTTCCTTCATTTATGATGTTCAAAGTTAATACTTCTTCGACCTTGGGCCTATAAATGCCAAGATCCATCTCCGCAAATAATACTTCGTTCGGTTCTCCATACTCTGTAACCATCAGTCTCAACCCTGGAGTGTTGTCTATTCTTATTTGATTAGGAAGTCCTTTCCATGGAAGCCACATGTGGGAAAAATCGGTGGCCATATAGGCATTCAATTTTTTCGCCCAATCTCTGCCTAACATTAAACCATAGTAGTCTGCAACATCCACCACTGATATGTCTACCAAGTGCTCCATCCTTGGGTCCGATGCTAATTGCATATGTATGTTATTCAATTCTCCTACTACTAGCACCTCAGTTTTGTCTAGTTGAGTAACCTTCTTGTTTGATCCTACTGGGACAATTCCTAACTTCCTGCAGATTGCCAGGGGCATGACATTATTGGATGCTCCTGAATCTATTAAGCAATTATGAAGCAGTTTTCCAAATATTCTTATTGGTACTAGGAAAGGAGCAGGTTCATCTTTCCCTTTATAAAATACCACTGGATTCTTAGGCTTCATTCTCGTTTCTGTGGGCCGCATTGGCTTTTCTACCTCTATTGTCTCATTTTTCATAGCTGAATTCCCACTTCCTTGCGTCAATTGATCGACCGGTGTAGAACTTTGCGCCACACATATTGGTTGAGGCTTAGGCTGTCTATTGAAATCATTGAGATCTCCATATGAAATACTCCGTGTAGGACCTACCTCTTGAACTACATGTACTGTGTTGGGTGGGGGTCTCCCTGCCGTTGTTGCACTTTGACTTGCTGTTGTAGAACCCTGGGTGTAGGAACCTTGTCCTTTGCTATCTTTCAAGCTGTTAAGAAAGGTATCCCTGATTTCAAACACTTTTAATAGTTCAAACAATGGTAAACTAACTTTGATCTTCTTCATTTCTTTTGTTACAATATGTCCCATCCTTTTCAATTCATCATTATTTGCAGGACTATTCACTGCTTTCTCTTTACCAGCTCCTTGAGTTCCATTTGTAGTATTCTGTGGGATAGTAGTATTTCGACCATTGCTATTGTTGTTGTTGCCACCTTATCTGTATTCTGGTGCATCTCTTGGATAATTGGGTGCATTGCTCGCATTAGGGTGCGGGGGTGTGTTGAAATTGTTTGGTGGGATAGAAGATGTCAAAGGCTCATCATTCCTCCTGTCATTCCTTTGATAAAACTTTGTTGTATTTCCTTGTGATTGTTGAAACGTTTGAACTTCAATCGTACCTTGAACCAACACACTATTGTTTAGTGGAGGAAAAGAGAATCCTCATTCATTACTATACTGGTTTGATCCTATTGTCTCATCTATGGGTCCATTAGTAGATTCTAGTGGAAACCTTCCTTAATGCTCTTTATAAGCTTCGAATTCTGGTGGGAAGGAAAATTGTTCAAAAGTTAAACACTGATCATATATTGGAGCAGGAACCAGCTCAAGCCCTGTAACTTGTACATCTTCCTGATTGATTGATTCGTCTACCACCTTTTGGAATAAGTTTGAAGCCTTCTTGAATTCTGCACACTGCAACTTTGAATGTCGATCCGTCTCATGGAATCTGCAGTATTGGGATAATGCTGACTTTGCTAGAAACATTCTGTCTACGGGTCTATTGTCCGAAGGCGTCTGGTTGTCAAGTGGCGACACCACATTGCCATTGTTTAGGTTTGTATTCCAAGCCCTCTTTTGAATTGATTGATTGTTGTATCCTTGATCTTGTGATTGACTACCACCTTGATAGTTATTATTCTGATTGTTTCTTTGGTAACCACTGCCTTGGTAATGCCTTTGGTATCCACCATCCTGATTGTTTCTTTGATATCCTCCTTCGTAATTTCCTCCTTGATTACTCCTTTGCATAGTCTAGAGTTGATTGTTCTGATTTCTTAGATGAGTAACCTTTGTAGATAGCTTCTTTATGTGTTCAATCAAGTCCCTCATTTCATCTTTTTCTTCTTGAACTTTTGCAAATGTACCTGTACCTTGCAGATAAACAGGTATTGATGGCGGTGTTTGAGATAATGGAGGTCCTGGATGTAGCACGAGCTGGTTGGATGGAGCTTGATATGTGAGCTGCGGGACTCAACTACTTGGTAATCCACTATTTATCATGGGTCCTGACTCATGCTGCTTTATTTGCTTGCCCACCTCCATTGCTTTGGCATAAGCTTCATTTAAATTCCCAGGAGTAGGATGAGAAACTCTTGTGAACATGGATGTTTGAGAATCCAAGGCGTTGTAGTACATCTCTAATGCGCCCGCATCCTAAACAGTGTAAGGAGCCCACAATCGTGTTTATGCTTTGTGAAAGCAATTGTTGAACGAACTAATAGGCTCTTGATCTTGCCTTTTAACATCTGCAAATTGTTTATACAAGTCCAATGGATTGATAGGAATACCAAACTTTCCAATGAACGATGTCTTCAATTGATCCCATCCACTAATAGATGAAGTTGGCAAATGTACGAACCAATAGAAGGCCTCTTCTCCCAAAGAGTGAGGGAAGAGCCTACAAGCTACATCCTCATGTTGAATCCTCCTATTGCATAAGGCATCCTCAAAAATCTTGATGTGTTCTTCTGCTATGCAGTTAGGATCATTTACGTGAAACTTAGAGCATAAGTGTTCTGGATTTTTAGGCAAATCGTTGTACTGATTGAATGTGAGAGGTGAAGCATTGTTTTGAATCCATGGTGCTTGCGCCATTGCCGCTTGAGTTGATTGAATCACTTGAGCTTGAGGAACCTGAACTGGACTACTTGAAGGACTTGCCCAACTTAAAGTGTTAGCTACCCAACGATTTTTTTCTTTCTTCTGAAATTGCAACTCAACCAATTCCTCCTCTTGATGCGGAGTGGACCTCAGTACTCTTTGTCTCCTTTCCGACTGTAGTCTTTCAAACCTTTCGAGAGAGAAAGATCCAATCTTTCTATCCAGCTTGTGTCCTAACTTTGATCCCCCTGAAGACTTGATTGAGCTAACCTTTGTGTCTTTCTTTCTCTCTCAAGCTTTCTTTCTAGCTCTCTTTGGCGCTCTAATCTTCTTTGAATTTTCCTTTCAATGGCTCGCGCTGTCTTTTCCTCCTGATTCAGCACATTAACGGTATACAAATATTCTCTAGTATCTTCACTTTCTTCCCAAGCAGTTGAGCGCAAAGTGGCTACAATATGATCCTGAAGTGTTCCCCAAGTTACTCTATAGGCTGGTTTGATCTAGGAAGGACCATCCTTTGTCATCCTTCAATTTTGTCTTTCACGCCTCAACCTTTCTTGGTTCTCTCTTTCAACTCTTTGACCCTTTTCCTCTTCGCTCTCTAGTACATCTGCTACCTGTAAATACTCAAGTTCGCTTCTCTTTTGATCCCAAGCAAGAGAATAGAATGTCAAGATGACGTCGCTTTGAAATGTCTCCCAATTTTCTCTAGGTTGTTGTGGTCTGGGAACTCCCATATTACATCATCTCCAATTTTCCTCAAAAAAATCGCCCCACTCTAGGGCTGCAACAATCATCTGGATTTTTTTACCCTGCAAAAACTCATCAATGGCTGTTATGTATTTTCTCTCTATGGCAGCCTCTTGTAAAGAAAATTACTTTCACTTTTTGCCTCTCATAAGCAATGTGGGATAAAACTTTATTGGGCATCTAGAAGATTCTCTTTATTTTCCCCTTTACTTTATTATTTCCCTTTACTTTATTATTTAATTAATAAAACCTTGTCCAATTAGGGAAAAGGAAAATCGCCCCACTACTGCAACAGCATTTTGATCATACCTTCACCACATCATTGTACTTGCAGTCACTTTAAACACTTAGCCAGATTTCTCATTATATGCCCAAATTAACTCAAAACGGGAAAATCGACCCCCTACTACAAGATTCCATACTTAGCCATTTTCATCCATTTTCCACTGCAGAAATGCCTCAAAAGGGGAAAAACGACCCCCTACTTTAGGATTCCATACTTAGCCAAATTTCATCCATTTTTCACTGCAGAAATTCGCAAATAAGGCATTTGGACTACAGTATGATCTCCAATCACTTGAAATCTTTCAGAAATGTTAAATTACTGAAGGAATCACACTTAAAGTTAGTCATGTCGACATTTTGAGCATTTTTATAAGGAAAAATTGACCTTTTAAAGGGATTTTAACAGTTTTGTACATAAAAAATCAATCTCCTAGGGGTTTTAAGGCCCCCATTTGCACAATATGCCCTTAAATAACATTTCCGACAAACTGACTAACCAAAATTTCCATGTCAAAAATTTAACGTTCAACTCATCACCACATGGCCTATAAACATTAGATTTTCAACTCTCATTCTGGGATTGCAACTTGATTACCTGAAAATACCACCTCTCAAACCTTCAAAGCACTTGGTTGATTGAAATGCCACTCAAAATCACTGAACCTGAGGCAGCAAGCGAGAAAAGAGGGGGTACGCATTTGCAATGGGGCGATAGTGTGAAAACCTCACAACAAGTGGTTATTGTATTGTAATGCTAATTGAGTTAGTAGCTGTGAAGTGTAATCTAAAACCAGAGATTAATAAAGAGAATTTCCCCTGCTAAAAGTGGATGTAGCCAAATAAATTGTGTGTTGTGTTCTCTATTTTTTGATTCTATTTCAATTCTGTATTTTTCATTTCTTTTTCTCTCTTCCATAGCTTCACAATTGGAATCAGAGCAAGGTAAGATTGCTGGTTGAGATTTCGATGGTTGAAATTCCTGAGTCATGGATGAAGCGAAGGTAAAGAAATTCTCTGGACAAAATTTTGTTTTGTGGAAGGTACAGATGGAGTCTTTGCTGATAAAGCAAGACCTCTCACTCACGCTTGAGGGGAAATCGAAGAAGCCAACTTCGATGAAGGATGAAGATTGGGAAATCCTTGATAAGAAGGCAAAGGCAACGTATTTTTTTCACTATCCGATAATGTCTTCTTCAATGTCATAGCTGAAACAACAACGAAAGCGGTGTGGGACAAACTTACAGCCATATATGCAATGGCATCGGCTGCAAATAAAGTATTCATCATGAAGAAGTTATACAAACTCAAGATGAAGGAAGGTGAAATCATGGCAAAATACATCGAGTTTAATAATCTAATCAGCCAAGCACATTCAGTGGGTATGACACAAGATGATGAGAACAAAGCCGTTCTCTTGTTATGCTCTCTACCAAGCAGCTGGGATGGAGTTGTAACAACGGTTAGCACTTCGGCAAGAACAAGCTGGTTTTTGATGTAGTGGCTACTCTTCTCAGCAAAGATATGAGAAGAAAGAACCAAGAATCCTCATCTGGTGAAGCCTTAACAGTTGTAAGCATCGACAATGGAGGAAGGAGCCATAATAGAGGCAAAAATATTAAAATAATCATCATAGAAGATCCAAATCTGCTAGAAGATCGAAGTCTAGAGGCAGATATGGTGATTGTTGGTTTTGTGGTAAATCTAGTCATGTAAAAAAGGATTGTAGAAATTACAAAAAGGCAAAAGAGAGGGTGCGGGCAGTGAAGAAAACACAGCCTATGATAAGGATGATGGTATTTTACTATTATCAAAAAGCGAGACTACTTCAAATTCTTGGGTCTTGGATTTCGGTGCTTCCTTTCATGCCTCTTCATGTACAGAATACTTCACAAATTACCAAGAAGGTCAGTTTGGAGAAGTATATTTAAGAGATAATAAAGCTTGTGAAATTATCGGTAAAGGAGACATTTTGATGTCATTAAAAGGAGGTGGTAAATGGTTGTTAAAAGATGTACGCCATGTTCCCAAATTAAAAATAAAAACTGATTTCGGTAAGTCAGTTCTACACACAAGGCTTCAATACCTTCTTCTTTGCGGATGCTTGGAAAGTCACAAAAGGTTCCATGGTTATTGCAAAGGGCGATAAAATCAGTAGTTTATATATTTTAGAAAATATTGATGAAGTGGGATGCTATGATAGTTGTGGACAGCAACTCGGAACTTTGGCATCAAAGGCTCGGTCACATGAGTAAGAAGGGTCTTGATGTTATGCAAAAAAGGGAACTACTGGGCCTTAAATTAGTTGACTTAGAATTTTGCCAACATTGTCTTTGTGGCAAATAGAAGCAGGTCACCTTCTTGAAGACCGGACATGAAAAGAAGAGCGCACCATTAGCGCTAGTTCATTCCGACGTCTTCAGACCCACTGAGGTAACCTCCATTGGAAGAGAAAACTACTTTGTCATATTTCTTGAAGATTGCACAAGTGTGGATTTATATGCTTAATAAGAAATCTGAAGTATTCAGTAAATTTTAAATTTTTAAAGCCTCAGTTGAAAATCAGATTGGGCATAAGATTAAATGCTTACAAACCGATAATAGTGGTGAATTTTGTTCTTTAAAATTTGATAATTTATGTGTGGATAATGGTATCCATAGAATTAAAATTGTCCCTATTATGCCTCAAGAAAATGGGGCAGCTGAGAGGCTAAACTAGACAATTCTTGAGAAAGCACAGTGTATGCTCTCCAATGCCGAATTGGGCAAAGAATTCTAGGCTGAGGCATGTAACACAGCAGTATACTTGATCAACTGGAATCCTTTATCCCACTTGGATTTTGGTATTCCGGAAGTGGAATGGATGGAAAAAGAATTTCATACTCACATCTACGGGTCTTCGGATGTGAAGCTTTTGCTCATGTCCCTAAAGGAAAAAGGACAAAATTGGACCCCAAATCACAAGTGCATTTTTGTGGGCTATGGTGAAGATCAATTTGGATTTCAATTATGAGACCCTATCAATCAAAGGATCATTCGAAGCAAAGATGTGGTTTTTAATAAGAAGGTATTCCCAAATCTGAAATTATTAGACGAGCAAACAAAGGAGTATATACCATTGATAGATATTGTCAATAATGGTGATATTGTCAACTAATAAAATAAATCACTTTTTGGCAATATAAGGCTTGATTAATAAAGTGATTTTATATTGTGTTTTTTTGGAAAATTCTTGGTAAAGGTTATAAAAGGAGTTTGTGAGCTCATTTGGTATTATGCAGTTTAATCTATTTTCTTTGATTGAAAGCCTTGTGGTTTTGGGAGATTAAACTTGGTTCATCTAGAGGATAAAAACCCTCTTGGAGAAGACCAGTTTCGGTAGTGAAACTATCTAACCTATCTAGTACTAACCTGTACAAGTAGAGTCATTCAAATTTTGTATTGGATTTAATGGTCAAGATTATAAATTTGTGAAGTCCCTTGTAGAGACAACTTTCCAAAGTTCTTGAAGATATTTGCAAATTTTAATGGTACATCTCTGCTATGTATGTGGATGCCACGAATTTATGGAAAGAAGACATAGGCAAATAAGGGAATGAGTCACGCATCATATCAATATTAGGTTGTGGCTTTAGCAAAGGTAGCATTTCCTAGTCAATTTGCAAGCTTATATCACTGTTATTAGGCGCAGCTATCTTTCCTGAAAAAATGTGGGCATTGGAGTATTGCTGAGAAAAAAGAATGTGGGAAGTGTCTTTTCAACAGTAAACTTGAGTTGGGTTTTGCAATATAAAAGAACCTACATTGTGGGCCAAGGCCGGCAATTGGATTGATTCAGAATCACTGCTTGGATGTGAGGCTCAAAAAAAGAGGATTTGCTGATAGTTTTGCTCATATCTATGCTAGATGTGAAGATTTCAGCTGGTTGCATTCTTCTCTAACTCTGAACAGCAAGAAAAGATTTGAAAGATAAAATTACAGTTCTCTCTCCCTCTGATGTGAGATCCCCTGCTTGTCGTAGGATCCCTTCAACCAACTATCAATGTTAGTGGTGTATCCATGTGTTAGTGAATGCAATTTGTTTTTAAATGGTAACTGAAAAGACATTTTTGCCCTAAAACAAAGGTAAATCATGACAAAGAGTTGGAGAAATCATTGTAGTAGTAAGGATGATAATATACCTGATTGTTGCATTAGGCCCAGTAGTTGTTGCTCTAAGTCTAGTTGGTATGGCACATAAAGTGACTAACAAGATTTAAAAAGAATTACAAGGAAGGAATCAGTTGAGTATGAATCTAATTGTAAATGTAGTTTAGGACTGAAATAATCATAATTATGTGACTACAAGTTAATTTAACCATAAACTTTTCTCAGAGAGTAGGAATGTAGCATTTTAAATTTTTAAAGAATAATCTGGTTGGATTGGACATCCATTCTAGGCTCTACTCCAATGTGTTTTATCTTTGTCTCAAGTTATAGTCACACAACATTATCTTTTAATTATTATAGTTGTAATCTAACAAATTGAATTTAACATACCAATGAAATTTATCATTGGGAGTGTAGGCAATTCCTTTATACCTCTCAGTTATGGCACCAAGACACATCAGAAGAGTGTCATGTATGCACCCTAAAATGGTCACCTAGACTGTGGGCCTCCATTCTTCAATTTATCAAATGACAGAATCAATTTATCAATTTCCTAAATCAATGTCTTGCAATATTTTCAATTCAAATCAATTTCCTTGATCAAATCGTAATTAATTCAATTATTTCAATATTTCCTAAGGTTTGATCATTTATCCTAAGTCTTATTTAATTAAAAAAAAACATCCCTTTTAATTAAATAAAATAATCTTATTTAATTAAAAGAAAAACTTCCCTTTTAATTAAATAAAATAATCTTATTAAAAGAAAATCCCTCTTTTAATAAAATCCTCACTTAAATCTCTTTGTGATGAAAAAAGGAAATAAATCAAATAAATCAAATAAAAATTCTTTTTTTCTCTATGCTTTAAATGCATATATTTCTAAGTGGTGGGTTTTTTCCTCTTACTTGCCTTTTTAGGGATTTGTCCCACATTGCTCTTGAGGATGCATTCCTCTCCACACTTTCCTTTATAAAGAGCCCTCTTCTTCTCATTTTGGGATCCAGATTTTATGTTATTGTTATGTTGCAGATTTGGAGAGCGATTTTGGAGGAGAGTTTTGAGCACTTGAGCTTGAACATTGCAACTTCTCTTTTCTTGTCTTCTTCTCTCGTGCATCCATGGCAATCCATTTAGATTAATCTTGCACTTGCATGTTAGATTAGATTCATATTTCATTTCGTAGAATAATCTTGCATGCGTATTTCCTTTCATAGATTAGTTTGCTTTCATGCATTGTTATCATATAGAATAGCTTCCATTTTAATTTGCATGCATATTTGATGATCATGGTGACTATCACTCTTGTTTTTCCTCTTTGAATCTCTCATTTTATGGTGTACTTGCATGGGCACAAACTAGGTCTAAACTGAGGGCCTCCATTATAAACCCTTGCACTCCATGAATAGAGAGCTATGAGTTGCCATTTGAGACCTCATTCTTGAGCAATCTTGGATATAATGACTCATAGAAGTGTATCAACATTTTAGCACACATTTTGGCGCGGTATGCATTGCTAGAGGACTTGGAGCACGGGGCATGTTTTCATTTGTTTCTGCTTGTGGGTATGGTCTTGAAACTCTAGAGGGCATCAAAGCTCCTATTGCTAGGTTTTCACTAAGATGATCATTTTTTCAGGACATTTTCGGATTTTTAGAATTGTTGACAAGATATCATTTTTATGGATTTTTTTCAAGATCAATAAGTATGTACAAAGGATGCCCCCCGACAGAATGGGCATCAAGGATAGAACTTCTTCAGGTGCAAGACATTGATAGGATCAAGAAGTTGCTCTCCCGCTGCTGTAGACAATAAATAAGCACCTGACCCAAAAGTTGTAATGATGTAAGGTCCAAGACAATTAGGTTCAAATTTGCCATTTTGATCTCTATGCTGTTGATTCTTAGGATTTTCATGTAGGACAAGATCTCCCACTTGGAATTCTCTAGGGCGAACCTTTTTGTTGAAGGCTTTGGACATGCACTTTTGATAAACCCTCATATGGTCAAATGATGCTTGACGTTTCTCATCTAGAAGTTCTAACTCTTGAAGTCTCATGGCACGGTAGTCTTCATTTGTAACTAGACCTTTGAAGGAAACTCTAAGTAAAGGAATCTCAACCTCTAAAGGTAACATTGCTTCAACGCCATATGTAAAGGGCAAAAGGAGTAGCCCCAATAGGAGTACGAATACTCGTTCTATAGGCCCACAAAGCCGGATTTATCTGTAAGTGCCAATCTCTACCACTCTTACAAACTGGTCTATGTAGGATTTTAAGAATGGTTTTGTTTGATGCCTCTGCTTGACCATTTCCTTGCGGGAAGTAAATGGAGGACCAATGTTGTTTAATCTTGAATTTCTTGCAGAGTTGTTTAAGGTCTTTATTTTTGAACTGGCCTCCATTGTCAGTGATAATCTCGAAAGGCACTCCATATCGACAGATGATATGGTTTAGAATGAATAGAGAGACTGTCTTGCCCGAGGCGACAGAAAGTAGGACAACTTCTACCCATTTAGTGAAGTAATTAGTAGCAGTGATAATAAACTTGTGTCCACCTGATGATTTGGGATGAATCTGCCCAACAAGATCAAAGGCCCAACGCTGAAATGGCCAATGAGATATAGAAGGAATGAGCTCCTTGCTTGGAGCATTTATTAGGTTACTATGTTTTTTACACTTTTCACATGACTTTGCAAAAGCTATTGCATCAATCTACATCGTAGGCCAATAGTACCCCGCCCTAAGCAACCTTCGGGTCATGGCAAGACCATTAGAATGTCCCCCACAGATGCCCTCGTGGATGTCAACTAATGCTTGGTTAGATTCTTCCTTTTCTAAGCATCTAAGAAGTGTTCCATCTAGACCCCTCCTATACAAATCACCAGAGATAAGGGAATGGCAAGAGGCGTTTCGGGTAAGGTTTCTGCATTCAGATCGGTTAAAGGTTTCAGGTATAATGTCATCACGAAGGTATGAGTAAATGGCACCATAACGGGATGACTCACGACTAACAAGGGTACAAATGACATGATTTTCTTGGGAGTCATAGATAGGGTGATGTAGCTCTCCCACCGAGAATTCAAATTTGGATTCATGTTGCCCTAACTGAAGGAGTGAAGCAAGTGTAGCCATAGCATCAGCTGCTTTGTTTTGTGCTCTAGGGATTTGCTGAAACGTGACAAATGTGAAGTATCATTTCAAGGAATCAACCATTTGCTTGTAAGGTACCAGTTTTTCATTTTATGTTTGATATTCATCATTGACTTGGTTGATTATCAGTTGTGAATCCCCATAGATGTGTAACTCTGTGATTTTCCATTCTATGGCCATCTTAAGTCCATTTGTTAAAGCTTCATACTCAGCGATGTTGTTTGTACATGGGAACCATAACTTGTAAGACTTAGGAATCGTGTACCCATGAGGAGAAACAAACAACACACCAGCTCCTGAACCGTTTTGCATAAAGGATCCATCAAAGAACATCTTCCATGTTCTTTCAGTCATATACATGAGGTGTTCATCTAGGAAGTCAACTTGAATAGGTGCATTACCTTGTACTGGGAAATCAGTCAATTGATCTGCTATGGCTTGTCCTTTGATTGCTTTACGCTCAATGTACTCTATGTCAAACTCTGAAAGGATCATCATCCATTTAGCATATCTACCTGTGAGGGCAGCCTTACCTAGTAAATACTTGAGTGGATCTATTTTTTCTATGAGGTGTATAGTGTGCGCAAGCATGTAATGTCGCAACTTTTGGGAAGCAAACACAACTGCAAGGCAAGCTTTCTCAATGTTGGTGTAGTTAACCTCATATGAAACAAGAGTGCGGCTAATGTAGTATATTGCTCTCTCTTTCCCGTGTTCATCAAGTTGAGCTAGTAATGCCCCCAAGGAAGATTTTGTCACTGAAATGTATAGAATAAGTGGTTTCCCTAGGATAGGAGGCATTAAAATGGGAGGATTTGCCAAGTATTTCTTGATTTGATCTATGCTCTTTTGACAATCCTCATTTCAAGCACATTTGACTCCTTTGTGTAAGTTCTTGTTGAAAGGTTGAGCTCTATCTGCCAACTGTGAAATGAATCTCCTTATGAATTGAAGACGTCCTTGAAGACTCCTCATTTGACTAATGTTTCTAGGAGGTGGCATATCTATGATTGCTTGGACTTTTTTAGGGTCTACCTCTATTACTTTTGCTGAAATGATGAATCCTAGTAGTTTTCCAGAGGTGACACCAAATGCACACTTTTTAGGATTTAACCTTAGTTAAAATTGTTCCATGCGATCTAGAATGACTTCTAAATCATCTAAGTGTGTGTCTCTTTTCTTAGACTTGGCCAAGGTGTCATCCACATAATCTTCCATATTTTTATGCATCGTGTCATGAAAAATGATTGTCATAGCTTGTTGATAGGTGGCTCCTGTGTTTTTTACTCCAAAAGGCATAACGTTCCAACAATAGGTACCTCATACACAAGTGAATGCAGTCTTTTCTTGATCTTCAGGAGCTATCTTAATCTAATTGTATTCGGAAAAACCATCCATCAAGGAATAAATCTCATAACCCGCAATCATATCCACTATCATGTCTATATTGGAAAGTGGAAAGTCATCCTTTGGGCATGCTCTATTGACATCTCTAAAATCTGTGCAAATTCGAATGGATTTGTCATGTTTGGAAACTGGTACAATGTTTGATATCCATTCAGCATAGTCAATAGCTCTTATGAATCTTGCACCAAGGAGTTTCTTTAATTCTGCTTTGACTAGGAGAGCTATGTGAGGATGCATCTTTCTCAATCCTCACATAGCTCTCCTAGTCAAAGCAGAATTAGAGAAACTCCTTGGTGCAGGATTCATAAGAGCTATTGACTATGCTGAATGGATATCAAACATTGTACCAGTTTCCAAACATGACAAATCCATTCGAATTTGAACAAATTTTTTCTCAATCCTCACATAGCTCTCCTAGTCAAAGCAGAATTAGAGAAACTCGTTGGTGCAGGATTCATAAGAGCTATTGACTATGCTGAATGGATATCAAACATTGTACCAGTTTCCAAACATGACAAATCCATTCGAATTTGAACAAATTTTAGAGATGTCAATAGAGCATGCCCAAAGGATGACTTTCCACTTCCCAATATAGACATGATAGTGGATATGACTGCGAGTTATGAGATTTATTCCTTGATGGATGGTTTTTCCGGATACAATCAGATTAAGATAGCTCCTGAAGATCAAGAAAAGACTACATTCACTTCTGCATGGGGTACCTATTGTTGGAACGTTATGCCTTTTGGATTAAAAAACGCAGGAGCCACCTATCAACGAGCTATGACAACCATTTTTCATAACATGATGCATAAAAACATGGAAGATTATGATGACACCTTGGCCAAGTCTAAGAAAAGAGACACACACTTAGATGATTTAGAAGTCATTCTAGATCGCATAGAACAATTTCAACTAAGGTTAAATCCTAAAAAGTGTGCATTTGGTGTCACCTCTGGAAAACTACTAGGATTCATCATTTCAGCAAAAGGAATAGAGGTAGACCTTGAAAAAGTCCAAGCAATCATAGATATGCCACCTCTTAGAAACATTAGTCAAATGAGGAGTCTTCAAGGACGTCTTCAATCCATAAGGAGATTCATTTCATAGTTGGCAGATAGAGCTCAACCTTTCAACAAGAACTTACACAAAGGAGTCAAATGTGCTTGAAATGAGGATTGTCAAAAGAGCATAGATCAAATCAAGCAATACTTGGCAAATCCTCCCATTTTAATGCCTCCTATCCCAAGGAAACCACTTATTCTATACATTTCAGCGACAGAATCTTCCTTGGGGGCATTACTAGCTCAACTTGATGAACATGGGAAAGAAAGAGCAATATACTACATTAGCCGCACTCTTGTTTCATATGAGGTTAACTACACCAACATTGAGAAAGCTTGCCTTGCAGTTGTGTTTGCTTCCCAAAAGTTGCGACATTACATGCTTGCGCACACTATACACCTCATAGAAAAAATAGATCCACTCAAGTATTTACTAGGTAAGGCTGCCCTCACAGGTAGACTTGCTAAATGGATGATGATTCTTTCAAAGTTTGACATAGAGTACATTGAGAGTAAAGCAATCAAAGGACAAGCCATAGTAGATCAATTGGCTGATTTCCCAATACAAGGTAATGCACCTATTCAAGTTGACTTCCCAGATGAACACCTCATGTATATGACTGAAAGAACATGGAAGATGTTTTTTGATGGATCCTTTATGCAAAACGGTTCAGGAGCTGGTGTGTTGTTTGTTTCTCCTCGTGGGTACACGATTCCTAAGTCTTACAAGTTATGGTTCCCATGTACAAACAACATCGCTGAGTATGAAGCTTTAACAAATGGACTTAAGATGGCCATAGAATGGAAAATCACAGAGTTACACATCTATGGGGATTCACAACTGATAATCAACCAAGTCAATGATGAATATCAAACAAAAAATGAGAAACTGGTACCTTACAAGAAAATGGTTGATTCCTTGAAACAAAACTTCACATTTGTCACGTTTCAGCAAATCCCTAGAGCAGAAAACAAAGCAGCTGATGCTATGGTTACACTTGCTTCACTCCTATTGGGGCAACATGAATCCAAATTTGAATTCCCAGTGGAAGAGCTACATCACCCTATCTATGACTCCCAAGAAAGTCATGTCATTTGTACCCTTGTTAGTCGTGAGTCATCCCGTTATGGTGCCATTTACTCATACCTTTGTGATGGCATTATACCTGAAACCTTTAACCGATCTGAACGTAGAAACCTTACTCGAAACGCCTCTCGCCATTCCCTTATCTTTGGTGATTTGTATAGGAGGGGTCTAGATGGAACACTTCTTAGATGCTTAGAAAAGGAAGAATCCGACCAAGCGTTAGTTGACATCCACGAGGGCATCTATGGGGGACATTCCAATGGTCTTGCCATGGCCCAAAGGTTGCTTAGGGCGGGGTACTATTGGCCTACGATGCAGATTGATGCAGTAGCTTTTGCAAAGTCATGTGAAAAGTGTCAAAAACATAGTAACCCGATACATGCTCCAGGCAGGGAGCTCATTCCTTCTATATCTCATTAGCCATTTCAGTGTTGGGCCTTTGATCTTGTTGGGCAGATTCATCCCAACTCATCAAGTGGACACAAGTTTATTATCACTGCTACTGATTACTTCACTAAATGGGTAGAAGCTGTCCCACTTTCTGTTGCCTCGGGCAAGACAGTCTCTCTATTCATTCTGAACCATATCATCTGTCGATATGGAGTGCCTTCTGAAATTATCACTGACAACGGAGGCCAGTTCAAAAATAAAGACCTTTAACAACTCTACAAGAAATTCAAGATTAAACATCGGTCCTCCATTTACTTCCCGCAAGGAAATGGTCAAGCAGAGGCATCAAACAAAACCATTCTTAAAATCCTACATAGAACAATTTGTAAGAGTGGTAGAGATTGGCACTTACAGATAAATCCGGCTTTGTGGGCCTATAGGACGAGTATTCGTACTCCTACTGGGGCTACTCCTTTTGCCCTTACATATGGCATTGAAGCAGTGTTACCTTTAAAGGTTGAAATTCCTTCACTTAGAGTTTCCCTCAAAGGTCTAGTTACAGATGAAAACTACCGCGCCATGAGACTTCAAGAGTTAGAACTTCTAGATGAGAAATGTCAAGCATCATTTGACCATATGAGAGTTTATCAAAAGCACATGTCCAAAGCCTTCAACAAAAAGGTTCGCCCTAGAGAATTCCAAGTGGGAGATCTTGTCCTACATGAAAATCCTAAGAATCAACAGCATAGAGATCAAAAGGACAAATTTGAACCTAATTGGCTTGGACCTTACATCATTACAGCAGCTTTTGGGTCAGGTGCTCGTTTACTGTCTACAGCAACGGGAAAGCAGCTCCCTGATCCTATCAATGTCTTGCACCTAAAGAAGTTCTATCCTTGATGTCCATTCTGTCTAGGGGCATCCTTTGTACATACTTATTTATCCTGAAAAAAATTTAAAAAAATGATATATTGTCAACAATTTTAAAAATCCAAAAATGTCCTGAAAAAATGATCATCTTAGTGAAAACCTAGCTATAGGAGCTTTGATGTATCTCCAAAAAACTTATATATTCCAAAAATACAAAAAAATCAAAAAATTAAAATATATATATATATATAGAAAAAGTGCCTTGGTGAGAACCTGGAAACAGGCACCTTGGTTGCAAAAATACGAAAAATTTTTTTTTATAAAAAGTCTTGAAATTTATTTTTTTTAAATTGCAATAAAATCCAAGTGGTGAAAATCTGGAAACGAGCGCTACTTGAGGCTTTTGCAGCCCCTGTTTCTTAGCACGTGTCCACTGTTAAATTATTATGGGTTCATGTTTAATATTCAACGAAACAATCACGATATAATAAATGATATATTGTATCGACTGTATAACTAAACATGCTTAATGATTCGGGAGTCACGTTATCGTGACTGGCATGCAAGGGAGCCACGTATATTGTGACTGGCATGTAAGGGAGTCACGTATTGTGACTAGCATGTAAGAGAGTCACGTATTGTGACTGGCATACATGAACAGTCACGATACTATCGGACTATTCATGTATGACAGTCATGATAGTGTCGTGACTACGTGACTGTCCTAATTGTTGTTTATGCCGCCAGTTATATATTACGCTGGATAAATAATTAACTGTTTTGTTATAGTTTATTAATACGAACAGTCATGACTTATCGTATATGATGAGTCATGACTGTTCATATTAACATCCCTTCATTTCAATATATATAGTTGATGCATTTTGTAGAATCAATCAATCACCAAGGCAATTGTATTCTACAGCGTATTCTCACATTACATTTAATATCTCCTGATTTATATTCCGTAACATGGTATCAGAGCCAGATTGTTAAAAGGAGATAAAATTCTAAAATCTGTAGTTGAGCATATTCGTAAAAATAAAATAAAATTGTTGAGTTTAATCTTTTAGAAATGGCTCAGTGCATGAGAATGGAAGATAGATTAGAAGGTCCTTCAAACTTTATATCTTGGAGAACTCGACTTACCTCTCTTCTTATGGAACTTGAGTTAGAGGAGTACATAGAAAAAGACATTAAAATACCCGAAGATGAAACAGAGAAGACTACATGGAAAAGGAGAAACAATAAAGCCAGAAAACTAATAATTGACTCTGTGAAAGACTCAATTCTTCCTAGCATTTCCAGAATTACCAGTGCTTTTGAAATGTTTAAGACAATTCAAGACACATTTGAGATTAATAATGCTAGCCGGATTTTAACTTTGAAAAATCAACTTCTTCATATGAAAATGAACAAAGAAGAAACAATCACTTCTTATTTTTTGAGAATCTCTGAAATAAGAGACCAACTTCTGTGCATTGGAAAAACTGTGGAAGACACTGAACTCACTCTTATTGCTCTCAAAGGTTTACCCACCTCATGGGAAACCTTCATTCAATGTATTAGTACTAGACCACCTTTACCTAAATTCGAGCAACTAAAGAACGATTGTACTCAAGAGCAATCCAGACTAGTTTCCAGAGGAATAGGGCCTAGTAATGGATATGAACTACAAGCTCTCCATATTAGAAGTACCAAGAAGACACCTCAAAAAAGAAAGAGAAAACTCAGACAATCTAACAATGGGAAACAATTCAATAAAAAGGATCTTTCCACCGCAAAATGTTACAAATGTGACAAATTCGGGCACATTCACAATTATTGTCCAGAAAAACAAAGAATTCAGGTAGCATTAGCTGAAGTGAAAAGACCAAAAAATCCACTTTTCTTCTTGGCCTTAGCAAGTGAATTAAATTCTAACAAAAGTACCTGGATAATAGATAGTGGTGCATCCAGACACATCACTAGATTCAAAGATCATTTTGAAACCTTCTCAGGGGACTCATCAGAAGAAGTGACTATTGGTGACAAATCTTCCTATCCGGTAAAAGGAATTGGGACCTGTTTAATAAAGATAAGAAATGGAGTAACCATTCAGTTGAAAGAAGTTTTGTATGTGCCTGGAATAAAAAGAAATTTAATCTCTATTTCTGGGTTTGCAGATCAAGGATACAAGGTAACATTCAATGAAGACAAAGTCCTCCTCTGGACTAAAAATTCTAATATAAAAAATGCCATTCACATAGGGACCCGAGATGGTAGCTTGTATAAGCTATGTAATGAACAAAAGGTAGCCCTAAATCACAATGTTCATTAGGATAATGAGATTTGGCACAAAAGGCTAGGTCACATTAGATATAGTGCTCTTCCAACACTTCATTAAATCACTTCTGGTATACCTTCTCTGAAATCTGAACACTCTAGCATTTGTAAGGGATGTACGTTAGGGAAGAACATTAAAGGATCTTTTCCCTCAAGTGAACATAACTCTAACAACATTCTAGAACTAATCCATACTGATGTGTGCGGACCTATGTCTACCCCCTCCTCTAGTGCTCTATATTATTTGATCTTTGTGGATGAATATTCAAGGAAAACATGGATATATTTTTTAAAACTTAAAGAATCTAGTGAGGTTCTAGCTAAATTTCAAGAACTCAAGGCACTAGTAAAGAACCAAACCAATAAGAAAATTAAAATTCTCAGATCAGACAATGGTGGGGAATTCACCTCTGATAACTTCAAAAACTATTGAAAATCTGTTGGGATTAAGAGGGAGTATACTGTGGCATATAATCCTCAACAAAATGGAGTGACAGAAAGAAAGAATAGGACCATCATTGAAGCAGCAAAGGCCATGATGCACGATCAAAATATTCACATATCGTATTGGGCAGAAGCCGCTAACATTGCAGTTTATATTCAAAACAGATGTCATCATGCTATACTGGAAAACACCACACCTGAAGAAGTATTCACGGGAGTTAAACCTGATTTAAGTCACTTAAGGGTGTTTGGTTGTCCCGTGTATATACATGTACCAAAAGAGAAGAGGACTAAATTAGAACCTTCTGGCAAGAAAGGTATTTTCCTAGGATACAGTGAGGATTCCAAAGGATATCGAATCTACATACCTGGTCAGAAATCAGTAGAAATAAGCAGAGATGTTAAATTTGAAGAAAATTTCTTATCTACAGATAATGAAGATAACATTTCTATAGATCTTGATGGAGATCTCTCACTAGAGAAAGAGAGCGAGAATAACAATTCAGACATGAATTCAGCACCTATAAATAATGAAGAAGAAATCCCGGATCTTGAACCTTCTTGCTCAGATATGAAAATAATATAAAAAGACCATTATGGGCTAGAAAGATACTTGAAGAGAACAATGTGGAACCAGCACAAATTTCCAGAGAAAACAAAAGAACTAGAACTCAAAAAAGCTACACTGCACTTCTAACTGAACTCTCTGAATCTGAACCTGTTAATGTTGAGAAAGCTTTATCAGATCAAGCCTGGAGGGAAGCAATGGTTGAAGAATATCAGTCCATTCTGAAAAATGATGTATGGGATATTGTTCCAAGACCTAAACATAAGTCAGTTGTATCTTCAAAATGGCTATTCAAAATCAAATATGCACCTAATGGCAGTATTGATAAACACAAAGCTCGGTTTGTTGCAAGAGGTTTTTCTCAGAAGGCAGGTATTGACTATGAAGAAACCTTTGCTCCAGTAGCACGTTACACATCTATCAGAACCATACTTGCCATTGCAGCCTCCAAAGGATGGAAAGTACATCAGATGGATGTTAAGACCGCATTTCTAAATGGCAAAATTGAGGAAGAGGTTTACATTGAACAACCGGAAGGGTTCGCTACACATGACAAAGATAAATACATATGCAAGTTAAAGAAAGCACTCTATGGACTCAAGCAGGCTCCCAGAGCTTGGTATGAAAGAATAGATAAATACTTGAGCAAATTAGGGTACTCCAAGAATACTACAAACCCTAATATATATTTCAAAATAGAAAAAGGTGACATGATAATTCTGGTTCTCTATGTCGATGACTTACTCATTACAGGAGAAGACTATCTTATTGAAAAATGCAAAAAGGATCTGATAGCTGAATTTGACATGAAGGATATGGGCCTACTTCACTATTTCTTAGGACTTGAAGTTATTCAAAAGAAAGATCACATTCTCCTAAGTCAAAAGAAATACATTTCTGACATCCTGAATAAATTTGGTATGACAGAGTGTAAACCTTTAGCTACAACTATGGAGACAAACCTTCACAAATTAAAAGTTGAAGCAGAAAATTCAGAACTTGCAGACTTAAAGCTTTACAGACAAATAGTTGGATCTCTCATGTTTTTGGTAAACACAACTGATATTTGCTATGCCACCAATGTATTAAGTCACTTCATGTGTGAACCTAAGCAGATACATCTAATGGCTGCTAAACACATTTTGAGATATTTAAAAGGAACAAGTGAACTTGGGCTAAAATATGACAGGACTAAAATTCAACTTCAAGGTTATTCAGATTCAGATTGGGCAGGAAGTTCCTCAGATCCTAAGAGTACCACAGGAGTTTGTTTTAGTTTGGGTTCTGTAGTGATTTCTTGGTTTAGTCGGAAACAATTTGCAGTTGCTCTGAGTTCAACAAAGGTTGAGTACATGGCTGCATCCATGGGAGCTCGAGAAGCAATATGGTTAAGAAAATTACTTTTTGACCTATTTGGTAAATCTTTAGAACCCACTATTATTCATTGTGATAATCAGAGTTGTATTAAGCTCTCTGTAAATCCTGTTTTTCACAATCGGTCAAAACACATAGAAATTCCATATCACTATGTGAGAGATATGGTAGACAGGAAGATCATTAAATTGGTCTACATCAGTACTGAAGAACAAAATGCAGATATCTTTACTAAACCTCTTGCAAAGGTAAAGACAAATTTCTTTAGAGGTAAAATTGGTTTGATCAAAATATGAATGTAATTATGTACATTTTTTATTCATGAATAAAATAAAATATTGAAATATTTCAAAATTTGTGAAGATGACGATCTTCTATGTATATAGGTTACTATGTCAAGGTGACGATCTTGACAATAGTAACCAGGCTTCAAGATTGACTCCCATAAGGGCTTGTCCCGGATAGGACCGGACATCTTGTTGCTTATGTTATTACTTGTTAGGTAATAAAGTTGTTAGGATCGACTCCCGTAAAGGGTTTGCCCCGGATAGGACCGGACATCTTAACATTTTCATTATTACTATGTAATAACTCATCATGATTGACATTGTTTTAAAATGTCTTGGATTGGGCCACATATCATGATGTGAAGAATTCTACAAAGTCTATTAAACTCTCTCCCAAGAGGGAGTGTTAAATTATTATGGGTTCGTGTTTAATATTCAACGAAACAATCACGATAGAATAAATGATATATTGCATCGACTGTATAACTAAACATACTTAATGATTCGGGAGTCACGTTATCGTGACTGGCATGCAAGGGAGCCACGTATATCGTGACTGGCATGTAAGGGAGTCACGTATTGTGACTAGCATGTAAGAGAGTCACGTATTGTGATTGGCATACATGAACAGTCACGATACTATTGGACTGTTCATGTATGACAGTCATGATAGTGTCGTGACTACGTGACTGTCCTAATTGTTGTTTATGCCACCGGTTATATATTACGTTGGATAAATAATTAACTGTTTTGTTATAGTTTATTAATACGAACAGTCATGACTTATCGTATATGATGAGTCATGACTGTTCATATTAACATCCCTTCATTTCAATATATATAGTTGATGCATTTTGTAGAATCAATCAATCACCAAGGCAATTGTAATCTACAATGTATTCTCACATTACATTTAATATCTCCTGATTTATATTCCTTAACATCCTCGACACTTAGCCTTTCTCCATCATGCCTTGTCCTTGTTGCCTTGGTTTGGAATTGGTCTTTGTGTTTGTCTAGGGGGCATAACTGTGTTAGCTTTGGTCTCTTGGATACGTTAGTCTTAAGGACACCTCACAAACAGTGTTTTTCAACACCACTACAACTGTATTTTTCAACACAACCCCTGACATCGAGTGTTTTTCAACACTTATCGGTTTGGTCTTACCCAGTTTTGTCACGTGATCTTACCTACTTGCAAGCATTCGATCTTTATCCTTGGAACTCAGTATCAGTTAACACTTAAATTTCTAAACACAACACTTAATGCTTGAGCTATGTCATGATCTTTTCTTTGTGTGCTGACTGTTATTGATTTTCGTTGAGTGTCCTTGTCTAATAAGTCTCTCCGGTATGCATAGCTAGAGGACTTGGGGCATGGGGCATGTTTTCATTTGCTTTCTGTTTGTGGGTATGGTCTTGAAACTCTAGAGTGTCTCTTGTTGTCCCCTTGAAACACTTAGGAGATTTGAGGCATCATCCTTGACTATTTTTGCACAACCATTCTTATGGTCATCCCAGCATCTATGCCTTGATGCAAGCGTGGTTTTGCTACATTAAATTGGGTAAGCTAACATCGAAGTCATCTTGACCTTTATGTCTTTGATGCTTATGTTAGAATCTTTCCACATTCCAATCCGATATAAATCACATTCATATCTTCATAGTTGCGCTTGTGACTAGTGATGATTGTATGATTTTTCGATGTCCGTTAATAATCCCAATGATGAAAATAAGTTCCTTAACATTCTCTAATGAATGATGAACACAAAATCCTATGTTACAGTTGCTCTATTGTAAGTACACCTTTGCATTTTTATGTAGCTTGCATTGTTAGACTTCATGTTAATTTGCATTTTTAGGCTGCATTATGAGTTTGCGAGGGTTTTCCTTCATCTTTTTTTTGGACTTTTAATCAACTGTGGTCATGTTTTGATCTTCATTTCCTTATCTTCTTTTGTGATCTCAATCGAAATTTTCTATCTTAAACAGTTGATTGATTTCAGGGCATTCTCTTTCTTAAGGCAAATTCTCTTTCTTCTCTCCATTTCTTTCCACCTCTTCCAAACTTCTATCTTCCATTCGCTTTCACCCCACTTCTTTTCTTCTAATTCAACCTTGGGGCATAATCTTTCATGCTTGATGATCTACCTTGGTTCTGTGACCCTTATATCTTTCATCTTACATCAAAAACATTATCTTTAGTTCGATTTGATCAAATCTATCAATTTGTTGTTTCTCCCCTATCTCATTTCGATTTCGATCACGAGGGGTCAATACCTATCAAACTTCAATCCTTGGTTTGGCTTTATCAATTCTATCAATTGCTCTGCTTAGGGCAAACCTTGCTTGAAATTCTTATCTTGGACATGTCAATTACCTATTTACAAGGGTGTTGACCTTGTCTTTTTCAATCATCTTATCTTTGTCTTGATGTGTTCCCGTCCGTCAATCACACGTCTGGGTTGTTTTGTGATCCTAAATCAATCTCACACTTCAACTGCATTCTTTGACTACATGTGTTCCCATAAAGATCACACATTAGTCAAAGAGGGGCAAATGTATGCACCCTAAAATGGTCGCCTAAACTATGGGCCCCCATTCTTCTATTTATCAAATGACAGAATCAATTTATCAATTTTCTAAATCAATGTCTTGCAATATTTTCAATTCAAATCAATTTCCTTGATCAAATCGTAATTAATTCAATTATTTCAATATTTCCTAAGGTTTGATCATTTTATCCTAAGTCTTATTTAATTAAAAGAAAACATCTCTTTTAATTAAATAAAATAATCTTATTTAATTAAAAGAAAAACTTCCCTTTTAATTAAATAAAATAATCTTATTAAAAGAAAATCCCTCTTTTAATAAAATCCTCACTTAAATCTCTCTTTGTGATGAAAAAAGGAAATAAATCAAATAAATCAAATAAAAATAAATAAAAATTCTTTTTTTCTCTACACTTTGAATGCACATATTTCTAAAGTGGTGGACTTTTTCCTCTTACTTGCCTTTTTAGGGATTTATCCCACATTGCTCTTGAGGATGCATTCCTCTCCACACTTTCCTTTATAAGGAGCCCTCTTCTTCTCATTTTGGGATCCAGATTTTTTGTTATTGTTATACTGCAGGTTTGGAGAGCGATTTTGAAGGAGAGTTTTGAGCACTTGAGCTTGAACATTGCAACTTCTCTTTTCTTGTCTTCTTCTCTCATGCATCCATGACAATCCATTTAGATTACTCTTGCACTTGCATGTTAGATTAGATTCATATTTCATTTCATAGAAATTTAGAATAATCTTGCATGCGTATTTCCTTTCATAGATTAGTTTGCTTTCATGCATTGTTATCATATAGAATAGCTTCCATTTTCATTTGCATGCATATTTGATGATCATGGAGACTAACACTCTTGCTTTTTCTCTTTGAATCTCTCATTTTATAGTGTACTTGCATAGGCACAAACTAGGTCTAAACTGAGGGCCTCCATTATAAACCCTTGCACTCCATGAATAAAGAGCTATGAGTCGCCATTTGAGACCTCACTCTTGAGCAATCTTGGATATAGTGACTCATAGAAGTGTGTCAACATTTTAGCACACACGTCGGACATGGGCTTTTCATTCATTGGTGTGGACGGTCTATCTGTCAATCTCTCAAACTATGAAACCATTACAAACCATGATTGGAGATAACATCTCTCCTTTGCTCTAGGGTTTGTCCCTATTGTAATACTAAACTTAGGGATTAATAGCTTCCTGCGATGCCCGAAAGTTTGAATGAAACATAAGTCCCTAAAAAGGCCACAGTTGTTTTGCAGAGGGCCCGCTGCACTCTCAAAGTTGAGGAGGAGCTAAGGGTCATGATAGAAGCTAAGAAAGTGTCAAAAATGGTGAATCACCCCTTGTGCAACATGATGTATTGAAAATACAAGCCATTTCTTTGTTCCAACAGCTCAAGAGCATCATCAATGCTATTGCTTCCTATGCTATTGGAATCTAGTGGTATTCCATACAACTAGATTCCAGACCAATGCCTCTCTTGTGTTTGTTGTTGTTATAGGGACCCAGACTATTGGACTCTTCTTCTCCCCATGTTGTGACTTTTGCTAGCACCACTTTGTGCCCACCAAGAAGCTCCGAAGTCACTAATTTTTGTCAATGCACTACGAAAAAATCTGTTGCAAAATAAGTAGATTTGAAGTGTATTTAACAATATTTTTGGGTGGGGGCAAGGTTGACAAAAAGAACTACATGCAAACCCAATCAAATCACCTAGCCAAACAGCTCACACTCACATTGCGATTTATTCATTATTATGGTAGATTGCTCTTAAATTTATTGCCGCTGCACAGGTAAGTGGAGTGTATTGATGCAAATACTGTGGCTATTTGTACGCAGAATGTAATAATATGAAAGAGTATTCAGAAAAGTAGAAGGTAGTTTTTGATTGTCTGAAAACTATTTGCTGACATGAGACAATTTTCCACACTCAAAAACCTACATAAGAAACCTATCAGCTAAATATAATTTTCCTTTATCACAAAAAAAAAATGAATCACAACATGTTGCGCACAATTAGATGTTAGAACTTTGATAAAGTGAAGTCTAGATATGTGTATTGGTTAACACAAAGCACGCTAAATAAGGAGGATCATGACGCGAAGAATCAATGCCATGATTGCAATAACCTTGTTTAACATAAGGGCCCAACAATTATGGAAAACAAGAAAATAAATTAAGAATCTAAAGACTATTGAACTCACCCAATTGAAGAACTCTTCCATATGAAGTAGTTGCAGTCAAACAATCAAATGATAAAAATCCAAAATTCTACAAATCAAACTGATCAAGGCAAAACTCAATCTCAGCCATACTCTCAATCAACATCTATTTGGTAACAGTTTGTGTAGTGCCTCCCGTGTTTGCATCCTGTTATATGCTTATTCTTTTGATCCGAGCTAGACTCTTATATGAGTACCATGTGACTGTTCATATGTGTTCTTGTGGTATTGGGCATTCCTGTGATGCACTCAGTTACTAGTATATTCTTTTGTTCATCTGGTATCATTGCTGATGTGAGTAGTTGATTATGCATGTGATTCGGTGATGATCACATATGCATGATGACTCTGTGAGTCAGTGCCATTATGTTATATGATGATGTCTGGATGCATTCCTATATATACATTACAAATGATATTTTTTGGCTTTGCCACTGGTTGCATTCCCATGGTGTGAGTTATTTGGTGTTATGGTTTTATGTGTTGTTGTTAATGTATTTGGGGATTACATATATGTTCACCTATATGGATCTATTAACACTGATGTTAGCTGAAGGTTTAATGTCACATTATATTATTGATTATGTTTGACAATGGTTGATATTGTAGTTTAGATGTAATAATAGTTAGTGATGTTTGATGAATTAGATAGACGTTGATTATTTGTAATAAGGGGTGGTGTCGTAACATTCATGGAATGATTACACTGCTAAAGTTCCCTTTCACTGATTGACGTGATTTTATGATGTATTTGTGCTTCGACTATTCGTATATATATGTGACTTAGTACTCTTGACATGTGGTTGAGTGATGGCAGGTATCAGGCATCAACTCCACCTAGTTTCACATGTCTGAACATGCCTATAATATCCCCAACAGTGGTTAAATTGGAGTTAATCATCTGGCCAAGTAATGTTTCCAGCCTAATTGTCATTCCTACTCTTAGACGACAATTGCCAAATACCTGAGCCTACCCGTCCAGTTACTGCATGGTAACGTCCGGCTACCCGAATGTAATATGTAGAGTCTAGTGTGTTCTTGTGCATTCTCGTTGTTTGTTGGAGTTTTCGGCCAATTTGTGAATGAAGTAATGTGTTTCCTTATGTTATTCGGTGTTTCTGATTGGCATTATTATCTTATTTTATGGTTACCGACAAGTTTTGGGAGGATTTCATTATTTATTTTTGAGCCTTTGTATTTTAAAGGTTAAGGTTTATATAAGAAATTTTTAATTCAAAGAAAAACTATAATTTTATGTCTTGATTTTAAGTCATTTTAAGTTTATGTAAAGGGGAGCTTTGATGGACTTTTTACATTAGCGTTTTATAAGATTTTTCTTAAGTTTTTACAAGAGTTGGAAAATTTTGAATTTGGCTTTGGGAGTGAAATTTGGAGAAAAGAATTTTGTGGGTGTTTTTTGGTCGGATTTCTTGGGTCGAGATCTTTCATCCCTCCAAGTTTTGTGAGATTTGGTGAAGTATTCTTCAATTTGCTACTATTTTTGGGTTTTGGGGGCTTGAAAAGGTAAGTTTTATGATTTCCTCCTTGTTTCTTGATTAAATTTTGGTTTTCTTTGTTGAGAATGATCATAGAGTAATTGTTTACAAATAAAATTCCATTTCTAGCTTGTTGGAAAGATTTGATGAAGAATTGCTATGTTTTTATGAGTTTTAGTGAAAAGAGGGTTTATTGCACTTCTCTAAGTGCTAAAGCTTGAATTCTTGAGTCTTTTCATGAAAGGAATGTGTTTTGGGGATGAGATTTGCATATAGGATAATAGGTTTTTACTTTTTAAAGATTTTCTTTCATTGAGTTTGAAAATTTAGTGGTTTTTGGTATAGTAGTTTTTTAAGTTTGGGTTTGAGGTTTCAACTACAATGTTTGTAATGCATGGTGTTGTGTATATTGTTGCCCTTCCTATATCATTGGTATACCCTTGAATGGTTTGGAATGGTTAATCAATCATGCCTTTGCTTTGGGTTGTAGCCTTGGTTATATGATTGTATGTGTTTATGTGATGGCAAAGTAATGGCACAAATGATCCTTTCATGAAACCATTGTCGGATGAAGTGCATGGTTGAAGCTAATCGTTAATATGTTGTGAACACTTCCGATAAGGAGATAAGTGAGAAATTGAATCAAAGAGATATGGGTATCTTGGCATGCCATTGCATTTGCATATTGAATTATAGCGGGGGATGGGTGTGGAGCCAAATCCGGGGAGTGGCTCTCCATGATGAGAGTTGATTTGATATGTGGAATTTAATAATTTGATAAATGACAACACACACACACACACACACACACATATATATATATATATATATTTGGAAGAAGCAAAATTGATTCCTCATGCGTACCTTTGGTGCTCTCTTAGACCAAGGACGCATCAGAGATGACACATAAGAAAGATGATAAATGAATTCCTCATGCATGCCCTAGTGCTTCCACGGACTAAGGATGCATCGGAGATGAGAGTTGATTCCTCGTGCATGCCCTAGTGCTACCGCATCATGTTGGGATGCTGATAAAGTGACTTTAACTGCCAGGAATAATCAAATAATAAAATAAATCACTTTTTAGCAATATAAGGCTTAATTAGTAAAGTGATTTTACATTGTGTTTTTTTGGAAAGTTCTTAGAAAAGGTTATAAAAAGTTTGTGAGCTCATTTGGTATTATGCAGTTTATTCTATTTTCTTTGATTGGAAAGCCTTGTGGTTTGGGAGATTGAACTTGGTTCATCTGGAGGATAAATCCCCTCTTGGAGAAGACCAGTTTCGGTAGTGAAACTATCTAACCTATCTAGTACCTATACAAGTAGAGTCGTTCAAATTTTGTATTGGATTTAATGGTCAAGATTATAATTTTGTAGGGAATCTAGATGAAAATAACAAAATGAGCACATCATGGGAGGGCTCCTTTGTATACAAAATGTATCTGAAAAGCATATCAGATGCTCATTAAATGTCGGCTGTAGGACACAAGGAATCTTTTGATTTGCATTATCTTTCCCTCGTAGTGTGTGGAGCTTGATGTTTGAGATTCTATGGGGTTTGGTATCTTAATTTGAAAATATTACTACATAGTTCCTGTAGTAGCATCTGATATAGTTTTCAGATACATTTTTTCTGTATACAAAGGACCACTCCCATGATGTGATCATGTATTTTGTTATTTTCCTCTAGATTCCCTGAATTTCATAGTTTAGATTGGCGGTGATTCGTTCATTTATATGTAGCAATATTATATTTTCATCTTTAGGTGGCAATTTTAATGTTTGCTAGAATTTAATTCCCAAACTGTGATGCCCCACCAAGAAATCCTTGGACAATGGCCTTGTTGTCCAAGAGTTTCTTGGCAGGGCATCATAATTTGGGCATTAAATTCTAGCAAACATTAAAAATGCCACCTAAAGATGAAAATATAATATTGCTACATATAAACAAATGAATCACTGAAAATCTAAACTATGAAGTTCAGGGAATCTTGAGGAAAATAACAAAATACATGAGCACATCATGGGAGGGGTCCTTTGTATACAGAACAAAATGTATATGAAAAGCATATCAGATGCTACAACAGGAACTTTGAAGTGGTAATATTTTCAAATTAAGATACCAACCCCCACAGAATCTCAAACATCAAGCTCCACGGCTACGAGGGAAAGAGAATGCAAGTCAATAGATTCCATGTGTCCTACACCCAATATTAAATGAGCAATTTTACCAGATATGGTTCTTTCAAGAAACAATGCACATTATATCATATATAATTAATACAAATAATTGCAGGATCACAGTAAATAATTTTACACCTGGCTGCAATATGTCAAGTTCACAGAAATCACTGATGTAGAAATCAACAAACTTTACTTATCAATGGATCCTTCATCTACCACTTTGAAACAGAGATGCCATGAAGATGTCGCATCTGTTCTACATTTCACAATTGATTAAAATGATGTGAACTAGCCTCGCATTGTGCAAGAAGATTAGGGGATATTCTTGTGAGTTAAACAACTATTATGAAACTGAACTTACATACCAAGATTGCAATTGATAATGAGCTGAAATTTTCTCAAAGTGTGCTCGCATGATAATGAATAGTTTTTAGAAAGTCAAAACAACAATATATCAGAAATCCATTTGTTGACAGAAAATTTGGAAGTTTTGACACGGATTGGAATAACTAGTAACTCAATGAAAAAACTACTACATGGCAAAGCCAGTTTATTCCGCATTTCAGATAACTATTAGAGCATAAGCTAACTGCTAAACATACCTCAGTTTTTCCAACAAAACTTAAAGGTTCAGAATCAGGCCCAAGTGATAGAGAAAAGATGCACAAAGCATAAGCAGATTTGTCTTCGTATGCATAGAGCAAATTGTTCAACCCTGAAACTAAAAACACTCAGATATCCTGCAACATGACAATTGCTAAAGTTTTGTTTTTAATGTGTGATAAGAGATTTATGGATTGGGTAATTGAGGATAAAAAAAGAACGTGACCACAATCTAATGACAGCCTCAATTACCTTCATGACCAATCTTCTCAAGGAACCACTTTCTGCATTCAGTGACAGAATCATGTAAGTTTGTCTACTACTTCACAAAGTTCCAGGATCATGTTCAAAGAATGTACATAAAGCACGTTAGGAGATCCATATGAGTTATGGAATAAAATAGAGAGACAAATAGAAGGGTTACATCTACTAATGGTAAGACAAACTACTCAAATCCATGATAATCAGTTGGAAATCTATGTTTTGATTTTATACATTATCTTACAGCCAATATTGGTGTTGAAACTTGTATGGTGATTAAAGAGCTTACATGTAAGGGCCTGTAAGACAAAATCACTATGTCATCAAACAGAAAGAGATATTACCAATATAACCAAGAAATCTGAGTCTACAAATAAATCCAAGCTTATGTTTGAATCAAATAAACCATGGAACAAATACAGTGATCTTACCTGGAAGACCTTTCAGTGCATTGAAACAGAGGCATGTGTCTTCAACAAGCACTGGTCCATTTACCTTTCATAAAGTCAAGCAAGATTTATCAATCAAATTAGTCAGATTTCCACAATCCATATCATGGTATGAAATTTTTCTGGGCTTGATTGTATACAGATTTTTATCATCAACATTTCGGATCACACTCCGTGATCCATCATCAGGATGCAAGAGAGCAACAAGAGCACAAAAAATAAAGAGGATGCTCTTGTTGCTCTCTTGCACCCTAATGATGGATCACGGAGTGTGATCCGAAACGTTGATGATAAAAATCTGTACACAATCAAGCCCAGAAAAATTTCATAGCAAGATTTATCAAGCCAAGTTGTGCAATGCATGTACAAGTTACTTCAGAAAACATGGCGAAAACATCTATATTTTTTCATAACCTAAAAACCCAAGCACAAGAAAATGTACATAGTTATAGAAAAATTAAGGTTTCTGAGCTGTAACATGAAAACTGATAGAGCATCATGCACCACAACTTATTTATTATTTTAGTTATTAACAAAACTATTTCATTCACATAAAATAGTTGTAGATTAGCTAAAATACAATGAAACAGCAGACCTGTCGTGATGCCAAGCGAGCCTTTTCCTTTGAAATGTTTTCAGGTTCACCCTGGAGTTCAGGCACTGTAAGTAAAATCAGTCAAAGCAAATCTGGTAACAATTTGTCTATTGATACTTGTCAAATCCACATTATTATAATAAACATAATCTGCAAAACGTGAATAAAAACAAGAATAGAACTTCATTCAAAAAGGTGGAAAACCCAGAAAAATCAGTGTTAAAGCATTAGCTCCATCGGGTAAAAGAAGTGGATAGATGTGTTACCAAAAAAAAGACCTTAAAACTTATGTGTGCAACTTCAGGTTAATAAGTGTTCTCTCCAAAACATGCACACACAAGGATACTATAAACCTCAAAAGGAAACTAGAAAGGAAATGTTATCATGAAAGCCTCTAGAGAGAGTTCATACATGGCATGACTAAATTTTCATGAATTTTCATGTTTGGTCGGCTTCCACATTCAATGTGTTTATCCATTACAGAGACCATTATGTTATAACCTTGACATTGTGACATCAAATTTATCATAAAGCATAATTATAAACATTAAATTAAGGACATCACAATAGTTCAATAATTTTTAGACTAAAAGAAAATTCACAATGTCTTATCAGAAACAGAGAAGCCAAACTTTGAGGTAACTAAAAAGCATAGTCACCACGAGATGGGGGTACTTGGAGACTCCATCTTTTTTAAATATAATTTAACAATTTCCAGAAAATATTATGACAGAACTTTGGAAACAAGAACAGTATATCAGTCATACAAGAACATAAATAGTAAAGGCAATTTCTCTTTAGACTATTACAATGACAGGAAATCAGTCATAAAACTGTTTATGCCCCTCTCAAAAACTCTAGACCGTAAGTAGATTTGATCACTGTAACTTTGCATGAATTTTTGTATCATCCAAAATATCAGCATGAAACATTATGCAGGCTAATTTTATTTATTTGCCTTCCTTTTTGCCTTTTAACGTGTTTTGCCCTAAGTTTTCTGGCAGGAGACATCAATTTCTGATTGAGAGACAGTGGGAGATGGTGACCAAAAGAACCATGTGCGTCAAGACATTTCTGGGGATGTCTTGGTATTGAAGACGTGTCCCCATCTCTGAGATGCATCTGAACAGGTGGGAGACACATCCCCTTATTACCACGCTAAAAAGTGTTGCATAAAATAAGTTGATGTCCTAAGAATGAATACCAAGAAAAATATAAGCAACTAAATGAATCCTTCTAACTGAATTTGGAATAAAGAAATAATGTATGTGAAACTATAGTACATTGAACTAGGTCATTAGCATTGTCATGCTAAGAACATGTGACAATGGCATATAACATCTAATGATGATATGGCCAAAATAATATATGTCTTGTTGTCAAAAGATTGAAACTGCAAAAAAGTAGTATTGCTTTTTAAATTAAAGGTGAAAAAAGAGGCTTTTGAAAGGGCCTCTACTCTTTTACAAGCTATACCAACATAAATGACATAAAAACAGTCCAGAAGCAGCCAAGCTGCAGCAAAAAATACAGCAACCCCAAGCAAAGGGGAGATGGGAGAACAGTAGAAAACATACTGAAAGGAACAAGCAGCATCAAACAGAACAAAAACTCCCATAGACTGAAGTTGATTAAGTGCTACAGCTTCGTTGTTTTCAATTGTAGTGCTGCTGAGTTTAGTAAAAAATCATGGTGCTCAAAAATAAATTGCTTCTAACTTGAGTGGCAGACTGCACGCATGGCATACAGGGGCCCTTCATTGAACACATTGTCCAGGCAAAAGCCTCAGTCTTCATTAACACAAGGTTACTATGACTAACCGATTAAATAAGGACTACAGGACACCAACGTTTGAGATTATCTATAGAAAAGAAGAAACCATCAATACTGTGAACGCAAGGAGAAAGACCATAAATCAAATTGAATACATACAACTCTGTTATGAGTAGCAATGAGAGCCTCGTCATCATTCACCCAGTAATGTTCTAACTCATATGCTCATTTTCACAACAGGATAAGCTAAGGAGTATATGAGTAAATCACAACAGTGAATGTGCAATGAAACTTATATTTAAGAGCAGATCTACAACCAATGAGAATGTAAACATCAAATAAATGTGTTATTCCAGTGAGGGAGAAAACACGTTGAGATTGTAAACAAACTACACTTGAGAAAAGGTGTTGAGTTCCAAGCACTCTAAAATAAGTGGTGAATACTACGGAGTTTAGACAGTGTAGAAAACTGTTCAAAGGAAATCTTGGCCACAATTGATGCACCTTTTATTAATAAACATACTGCTCAATGAATGAAACACGCTACATTGTCACACTTTCAAAACAGAAAAGCCAAACTTCTTTACCAATGATGGCAATGTAACACTATTGCACCCTCTATAGACAACCAGATTGTACAGTGGCAAAGTTTTGTGCCTTACCAGACTCATTGATGTTGAGACCTTAAAATTATAAAACATCTATGCATGTATGATCTTCGAGTGATATTTCTTTTGAGACAAAGCAAGATTATGATTTATGAAACCTTTTATTGAAACAAACCACATATCATTGAATCATGCCACATTTTACCTCTGTTGAGATGTCCTTAGGTTCAATCACTACTTGCCTCTTAGCTGTAGTAAGCTGTTATTTCAGTTCTTTAATTTTTTCTGATCATTCTGTCAACTCCCTCACATTATGACTTAAATACTCAAGCACAGAACAAGGGTCTTCCCTTGTTCTCTTGTTGGATATAGCCAACAACATTTTCTCAATTGTAACCATTGCAGTTTTGCTGCCTTTCATAGCCTTCTAGTTTTAAACTTTTTAAGCTTCTTATTTAAAAATGTCTATGTAAGGGTAGGCTCGCCCATCACCACCATAGTTAGATTTTAATGTTTTGTCTTTTCAGCCCCTAGCAGTTGAAGTCGTGAAGATGATGGTCGGGGAAAGGAACCGCCTTCAGAATTTAGAACTGACTAGAATACATTTGACCATTTGCAGAAGTAGAAGGATGAGCAAAAGAAGTCATGAGTTAATGGAAATAACAATATTTTAGGTACCTGAAACGAAGGAGATAGAACACCTGCCTGTGAGGATCCACCCACTACCACAGTTGATACCAGGGGTGTTGATGATAAAGCCTTGATACTAGTGGGAGTAACTTCCATCACCATGTAAAATATCATGCTTGGGTTCCATCCTCTCCTTTTTCTTCATCATTTGGCACTTCTATAACAATTAAGTTCTCCTGAACCTTCTCAGGTTCTCTCCATAGACCCATAGTCTTCATTTGAGCAATTATTTCTTCGTCAATCTCTAAATTCACATTGCATCAATCCATTGGAATAAGTGCATGTAAGGAGTGTTGATCCTTTAACTCTCCCAGTGTCTAACTGTATCTTCAGGAAGATAAAGGACAAAGGCTTCTGTGTGTTAACTTGGATTGTTTTACAATGCTGAAAAACATATTATGGGCAATTTATGGAAAACTCAGGGTACTTTTGTTTTGAAGACACCAGCCACTACATACACATATTGCAAGAAGATTTTTTAAGTTACGAGTCCCTTGGGCATGTAGTATGCATGCTCGTGTGGTGCATCAAGAATCACCTCAATTCTAATTACTATGTAGTTTTGCCCAAGAAATCATCTCTCTGTCTTCTCTGTCTCCTCCTTTAATTTCACCCCACATATGGACATGTTCATTTCACACTTTGAAATAAACAAGAAGAAGAAAGTAATCTCAAAAATCTTCATAGAAGGGATGCCATTTGTGGCCATACAAGTTTCCAAAAACCAAATGTACCAGGAAAACCTTGGATCAAATATCAGAGAGTTACAGAAACCATCTATTAAGTAAAATCACACATAGAATCCCATCCTGCATAAAATCATTGAAATGTTTTTCTAAATTGAACGCTATCAGTTCTCCTCCATTTGGGAACACCTCCTCTACTAATATCATTGACAACAAAGGAAACCAAATGCCTGATTGACATGCTCAATGCTTGAAGCTCCATCAATCTTGTTGAGCAAAATTATGGCATTTATGATCAATGGATCAAAAATTCTGAGAGGACATTTCTGATCAATGGATTAAAAATTCTGAGAGGGTATTGTTCAATTTCTTGTCTCATTTTTCATCCCCTAAGGACTTCTACCAAATTATTTAACAATTAATAGAGGTACTATCATTTGCCCAGGAATCTACCAACACAGCATCATACTTAAACTGAGGATCAGATAGTCTTAACATTTTCCAAACTGCTAAACCAGAGACCTCAACAACTACATTACACCTTGTGAACTATAGCAAACCAGACCTAATTATACATGATTCAGATATGCCTCTAATGAGCTCAGTACATACAAATGACAACGGTTTTATAGTTGCTCAGTGTAGATGGGATGTCCTGATGTACATGCCTTGATCTGTCAATTCACCTTCTACTTGCCCCACTAAGTCTAGTGCCTTTGTAGCTTCTTTGGATGTGAAATAGAGATCATTATATTTTGTGGCCTTGGACATAATCAGAGAAAATATCATTTCTTTGAACCAATTAGCAAAGTGTGTTTCCGCAACCTTAATCTTTGATTCCATTATACATTATCTGTCAATGTTTTATTCTGGTGAACTTTCCCTGTGAGCTTCTTAAGCTAGTCATGTTAACAATGAGCTCTGTGAATTCCAGTCCGCAGATAATATGAGATTAAACCTTCTTGCGATTGCTCTAAGAAAATGTAACTTCCCAAGGCATAATTCAATGCTCACAGCCTATTGGATTTTTTCCTGCTTGAAAAACTTCTCAAAATCTGAGTTACCAGCCTTATTAATGGCAAGTGCACTCATGAAAGGTTGATTTTCTTAGGAGGGCAATCAATAAAGATGATCAAGTTGGCAAAAAAAATTTACAAACATCATAAGATAAATGAATCACCCAACTAAACAATCCATGAAATGTAACAAATATGCTTCTGGTCTGATTGTGTGTAAATTTTTAGCATCAACATTTCGGATCATACTCCATGATCCATCATCAGGATGAGAGAGAGTTTAAGAATTGGATTGTGGAAATTTGCTATCATTAACCCCAGATATTGCCACACAGCACAATCTTGTACACTTGGAGTCTTTGATGATCAACAAAAACCTTTACATTTCATGGATTGTGGAAATTTGCTATCATTAACCCCAAATATTGCCACACAGCACAATCTTGTACACTTGGAGTCTTTGATGATCAACAAAAACCTTGTCAAAGATACTATAAGTGTGAAAAAACAAAATTCTATTGTGAACTCGGAAGATTTACTGCATTTAGAAAACATCCATTCTAAAAAAACGCAAGAAAACATTGCACAAAATTACAACACTTGGCATTAAATCAGTCGCTTGGCAATTGGTGGCACCCCCAAGAAGAGAAGACCCAAGGTAAGTAGAAAAAAACTGCAACGAATGCAAGCATCATATTTAGTCATAATATTTCAGCTACACTTTCTAACAAAGCATACATGCAATGTGAAAATCAAGTTATCCAGGAAAACCCCACAAATAAGAATCGCATAAACTGACAGGATTAACATCTTGGGAATAGAGATAATACAGAAGAACTGAAAGCATGATTGTGGATAAATGCAGTGATCTCAGCCCTCTGTGAGTTGGGCACAGCAGCAAAAAATGTTTGGGAAAAAAAATCAGTAAATCAAAAATATAAGTTGTTTGGAAAAATCGGGATTTAAATGGGAAGGAGGTTTTTTAAAATATATATTATTATATAATAATAATATATTTTTCTTTTATTTAAGAGAAGAAATAAAAGTTTATTAATCAAGAAGAGCCAGTACAAAACAAGAAGGGCACAAAGCAAGGAGGACATCAGCCCAACAGAAAACAACCACCAATCAAAGAAACAACCCAACCAAAGGGACCCCAGGCAGGGTCCCCAGCTATCATATCTTATATGCCAGCACTAACTTTTCCAAAGTTTGAGAATAATCAGGGGAGAAATCTTCAGTCACCAATATTCCATTCATTCATTTGCTCTGAAGCCCATTTAGCCAAACAATCTGCCACCTTATTCTTATCCCGAGGAATAAGGCAAAAGGAAACCGAATCTAAAGAATCACTCAAACTAAGAATCTGTCTAACCAACAAAGCCAGTTGCCAATTAACTTCATCCACCCTATTCTTATTCAGCATATCAACCACCACTTGAGAGTCCAATTCCCAAATAATCTTATGCCAACCAAGGGCACACCCTCTTTCCAAAGTGTAACGAACAGAAAGAGCCTCCATGTAATTATTAGTTTGCTGCCCTTAATTAAAGAGAAGAAAAAAAAGACAGCCCTAGAACTATCTACCAACACCAATCCCAGCATGCCCAAGATCCCCCCTAGAAGAACTAATTTTCAGAACTCCATGAGGGGGGATAAGACCACTGACATTCTCGCTGGATCTTCCTTTTGGCATACCAACTCAATCTCGACGAGGAATATCCCATACCATAACCACCCAAATCAAAGTTTAAATACACTCATTGGTCCACAATAATAGAAAGATCACACTTTGCCATTAAGTTCTCTTGAATCATGCTATTAATCCTCTGCCACACCTAATGTACCTACATTTTCTTATCCTAGAAAATATTTTGATTTCTTTCTAGCCAAAGTTGTCGTAATATGAAAGTAGGACCAATATCCAAAGCCACAAGGAGGAAGGTGCTCTTAGCTGGGGGCCTCCCCAGACTACCCCAGAACTCAACCAAAGAAGTGGCATGAAAATGTGTTTGCTTCGAAGCCCCCCACCACAGATGCCAAATCTCCTTAGCAAAAGAAACACTAGAAGAAAATATGCGAGGAACATTCCTCACTATTATTGCAAACAACACATATAAAAGGTCCCTTAATACCTCTCTTCCATAAATTATCCAAGTGAGGCACCTATTTTTCACAACTAGACACAAGGAAAAATTACACAATTTATTTCTCACTTGCTTACACCAATCTGCCCATAAATTTGCCTATCTAACTCCAAATACCCAAAGCAACCATTTGGCACAATCATGGCCTTTGTATGAAGCCATAGCTAGCAGCAAGAATCAACGGATCTTTCACCACCTCTAATTGCAAAAAAACCTTGAAGAATTCCTTTCTCCAATGGCTGAAGTCGAAACCATAGTTTCTTCTTCTCATTAACTTCACCAATTTCAAAAAAGCATAATCAATATAATGAAAAAAAACTCATATGAGTTTTTTATAACTTTTGTGGGAGAACTCACACACTTTTCCAGCCAATGTGGGATAAATAGATATACTTTTTCCTTTTAATAATTCATTTACTCCAATACTTTAATTAATACCTTTCCTTAAGCTTCCATGAATTAATTGAATAAATGGCCCCTTCCAATGATGACTCAACCCTCAATTTAAGTGAAATTATAAAGTTAAATTATAACTTTATAATAAGCCATTTAATAATTTAATAATAATTTGGCCACTAAAATAATAACTCCCAAAATACTTATCCTTTAAATATGCCCTCTGAAATAGGAGTCACACCTATTATTTCCCCATGTGACTGAATGCACTTTCCAAAGATAGAAAGGGTCATTTTCAAACAACATCAGGCTTACTATAAATAGTAAATGTGGCAAATGTATAGCAAATGAAGTCCAAATGATGCCAAACCAAAGCATACTGAATTCTGAAGTAGATGCCCACTGAAAGAGACCCTTTGTCCATCCTCATTAGCCTACGAGGGTCACATGATAGGCTAATCCATCCATAGTCATGGTCACGATAAAAAAGGGACATTACAGTCCTCCCTCCCCAAGATTGTTTGTCCTCAAGCAATCACAGGAATCAAAGAAACACAATGACCCACCCAGATCCCAAGGATAAATATGTATAATGTCCCCAGTGTCACCTGCAAACTTTTGTGATGATAATACTATCCACAAAGCTATCATGAACATACTGTCATCATACCAACAATGGTGACTCACCCAATCCGCAGTGTCGATCCTATCTCCACCTGGATCCCAGTAGAGACGAAACTCCCATCCATCCATAACAAGGAAAAACGGATATCCGATATCATCTGCTAAATAAAAACTTCCTGCACAGCCTCCCAATCTGCCATGAGTATGAAGTCTATCTGTGTAATATGAACTAGTACTCCCAAAAGCATCTGTACCATAACCCAGATATCCATCCTCTACAAAACCGTCATGGATATGTTGACTCTGCAAGTAGCCTCCTACTAACTTGCAACAACTAACCCTATCAACTAAAGAGGGTGCAAGCCCATCCCATAAAGGATGGTATGAACCTGGAGCCAACCCAAACCTACACGAAACCAAGTCCTCTACCTGTGGGTCAAAAGAGAAATGATGAACACTCCTCATTGTGTAGTTGCGATAAAATGCTCTGATCTTCGTTAGAGGCTAGTCATCATCAAACCGAGAACCAAGAGATGGCTCCAATCTTTGTATCCGAACAACTGGTTGGCCAGGATCCCGAGTAACCCTCTCAGCAAACCCAACCACAAAATCCCTGTGGGGAAGCATTGTAGTCAAAGTCTCTACAATCTTTCCCACCAAAACCTGAATACCACAAGAACCCCAAATGAGAGTACCCTCAAAAGCTTTGAATGGTCCCTCCTGCAATTCCGGACTCTCAAGCAGATACTCCATACATGACTCTGTGCAGTAGAAATTATATGAAGAAGCATCAACCTGCTCCTCTGCAACCCACAACTAATCCCTCTAAAACTGTGGCACTACCAACTGTCTATCGCTATCAACTATATGAGATGAAGTAATAGATTTGCTTCAGGCAGAAGGAAACAAATCCCCATGAAAGCTCGTCTCCGAATCAGATGATACCCTGCCCAAGTCCTGTGAAAAAGAGGGAGTAGTGTCAGGAACTGGCACACAACTCTCTGAAGAATCCACTACTGTCACATCAAGACTCTCAATAACCTGTTCCGCATCATCTGTCAGTGTGCTAACTACTGGAGGACCTAATACAACAAGAAGCTCTCTGCAGTCATCGACTGATGTACTCATCTCATCTACAACTACTGCACTCATATCATGGATGGATGTAACTGCACCCTCATCACATCCACCACCACCATCCATGGAAATCAACTCACCGCCAACCACCACTATATGAAGCTGAACTAGATCTGTGGCTGGCATAGACTGTACTCTCTCCAACTCCATAGTCACCTCACTCAACTGCATCTACAACTCCTGAAGAGCCAACTGGGTGCTCTCTAACACCATAGAAGTCACATCAAGCTCATGGGTGAGCTCAACCACCTCCTCCTCTTTCCCTAACAATGCCTCATAACAAGAGCTACCCCACTCAAGAAGGTAACCCTATCAGCTACCAACTGTAAATAATTATGCTTCAAGATCCTGACAGCCTCTCGAAGTGAATGAATCTCTTCTAGGGAAAGGCAATTACCACCGTGCTCATCTAACATAGGAGAACCCCAACCATATACAGCCAACATTTGTCGGATAGCATCATAATGCTCAAGAGCTGAAGATATATCAATATCACTCACCTTCAGCTATTTGGTCACATGGTGTCTCTACATTCCTTGGCTCCTACATAAGCTCTTTGACTCACTGCATTGTGATAGGAAACTGAATCCTCACGGCTCACCACATAATCACTAACATCATGTGCACTAACAACCTCACACATATCCATCAACGAGGTACTGCTATTGGGTAGCTCTGCAAATATCTCATCTGAAGAAGTGGAAGCCATAGTTATATCAAACTCCTAGCATGCCATTGCTTCCCCCTCCACTGTAAGTCCCTATAAACCATGATCTTGGGACCTATCATCATCCCATGACAACTCCGAGTCATCACTCAATGTTTGACATGATTGACCAGACTCACTGCAGCATGAAACATCCTCATACACATCATCAGAGGTGCCCATAATACTAGTATCCACATCGTCTAATTGAGACTCCTCTGATATCTCTTGTTGCTGCATACATGACTCAATGTCAACATGTAGATCAAATCACTATGGCATGAATCTACATCGTGTAACTCTTCAACACTCAAATCGTGAGTGTTATCATCAAGTGACTTCATGCCCTAGTCTTCTACACATGAGAAGACTGTTGTCCCCTGCACTGACCCAACACTATGACTGCTGCCATAAAAATCAGAATTGTCAGTGCTCATATCCTCCTCGCAATCTTCAAATACAACCCCATCATCTAATGAATCAGAACCCATAGTGGCATCAGCAACGCCATCAACATGATCAAATAACAAATTGTTGTCCTGAAAATCATACCTTGTGTCACCGACATTTTCAGTACCACTAACTGGTGTGAGGCTGCCATCAAGAATAGTCAACATGTCATCATTATTTTCCTGTTCACTAACTCTGGTCTCATCAAGATGTTGGGACTCGGTGCTGCTGTCCTCTAATGAAACGGATACATCCACATGTCCCTGTGTAGAATCTCCAACATCATAACTGCAGATAGGACTAGTGGCTGCCCCACTAAGCACATGATCATCTTCACCATGATCACTAGCTGCTGAAAACTCATTGTGAAGACTCCTGGATGTCTCACCTATGAAAATCTCTAGTTTCTCTTCCTGCATTCTCCGTGACGAAGACTTTTTGAAGAAGGAAACCATAAACCTAACTTCCCTATCAACAGTTGTCACATCGGAAAGCCTTGGATTTAGCCTTTCCTGAGTTTGCCTCAGTTTCTCCATTTCATTTGCCAAGGCAACTATTTGTTTCCTAAACTTAGACACACTGCTCAACTGGTTTCCATATTTACTGGATTTCCTGTATTTATCCATGATTAAAATAACCTGCAAGAGTGCTAATCACTCACAAATCAAATGTGGGAACTCAAAATTTTCAACCTCGTAGGATGGCAGGAAATCGCTCTAATACAACTATAATATCCCCAACTAGGATATTGCCTCAAATCTGATTTTGGTTGTCAATTTTGAATGTTTGACATTTTTTCAAACACTTTGCAAGCAAGCTCTAATACCACTGTAATATCCCCAACTAGGATATTGCCTCAAATCTGATTTTGGTTGTCAATTTTGATTGTTTGACATTTAGTCAAACACTTAGCATGCAAACTCATAAGCTCAAATCAAATTTATATCTCTTAACTTCAAACATATATAAAGAAGACATTAAGACAAACACTTGGTAGACATGTCATTCTGAAAATGCACCAAGCTATTCAAAGGCATTTTGTCATCAATTTGCATACAACCAACTGCTGCAACTAGTCATGAAAATTCCTCTTTATTCAATTCTGAAAATGAATTGCATATAATGATCAACTAATATTATGAGAAACAAATTTATTCCAACTAGTAAAAATCTGGCAAATGGATTGCAGCTTGAGTTCATGGCCTAAAATTGATTGTAGTTGTCTGAAAAAAAATAACCATAGTTGCTAAAGAAGAAATGACTCAATGGCACTCAAAAAAACCCCAAACGTGCCCTGCAAAATTACCACATCACCCTTCAATTGCTCACGCAGCTTCCAGACTCTATGTGGCTGCCATTTTAAATTCTTACGCTGTCTTGAATAGCTGCAATTTGTATTATTTTTGTTTCTTATTCCTCTACACACAGTCTGAATTATAATCTGTGATATCAAACCCCAATTTCATCACCATTTGGCACAATCATGGTCTCTGTATGAAGCCATAGCTAGTAGCAAGAATCGGCAGATCTTTCACCACCTCTAATTGCAAAAAAGCCTAGAAGAATTCCTTTCTCGAATGGCTGAAGTCGAAACCCTCGTTTCTCTTCTTCTCATAAACTTCACCAATTTCAAAAAAGCATAATCAACATAATGAAAAAGAACTCATGTGAGTCTTTTATAACTTTTGTGGGAGAACTCACACACTTTTCCAGCCAATGTGGGATAAATAGATATACTTTTTCCTTTTAATAATTCATTTACTCCAATACTTTAATTAATACCTTGCCTTAAGCTTCTATGAATTAATTGAATAAATGGCCCCTTCCAATGATGACTCAACCCAAAACTTAAGTGAAATTATAAAGTTAAATTATAACTTTATAATAAGCCATTTAATAATTTAATAATAATTTGGCCACTAAAATAATAATAACTCCCAAAATACTTATCCTTTAAATATGTCCTCTGAAACAGGAGTCACACCTATTATTTTCCTATATGATCGAATGCACTTTCCAAAAATAGAAAGGGTCCTTCTCGAACAACATCAGGCTTGCTATAAATAGTAAACGTGGCAAAAGTATAGCAAATGAAGTCCAAATGACGCCAAACCAAAGCATACTAAATCCTAAAGTAGATGCCCACTAAAAGAGACCCTTTGTCCATCCTCATTAGCCTACGAGGGTCACATGATGCCATCCATCCATGGTCATGGTCACGCTAAAAAGGGGACATTACAATAGAATTATTGCCTACTAGTACGGGCAACAGGGACACATGCTAATAAGCCATCTTCAAAAAAGGTCAAAGACAAGTACTTAGAGACAACTATACATAAAAGCCAATGGATATCTTTAAAGAATGTTGAATATTAAAAAGCTTAAAATCAAAAATAAAACTAACAATTTAAAGTAATGAAATAGATTAATCATATTGATATTTAATAATCATCATCATCCTAGAAAAAGCATACTTAAAACCATAATCACCTAGAGATGACAACAAAACTAAGAGGCGAATCCCCCTATTTTTAAAAGCATAGTATGGTGGACCTTGGAGATGACTATATTTTCAATCAATTGATAAAACTTAAATGCATGTACACACCTTAAGCCTTATCATTATTTGGCTTCATATTATTACATCTTTGGGATTTAACACGGAAATTTTCAACCACCAAAAAAACTTGTGAACTTTAACAAAAAGAAAAGGAAAATTACATTTCTCTTAGTTTATTTGTTTAGTTATTTTAACTTTCACAAACCAAATCAGCACTTTCAAAAACTCCAATGTAATTATGTGATATATCTAAGAAACCTCTACTAGAAGTTTCCATTTCCAAGGGATGCTTATAGGAGATGCAAATAAACTTCATCTAAGGTCTCCTTATGTCTGGAGATGTCTCTATATAGGTCTCCATTGATATTAGTTTTATGCCAATTCAACATACAGAATTGAATACTTAGTATTCTAAATTAAACACCAAATCTCCAACTCTCTCTTGAATAAGAACGTTCATATGTTAAACAATGTATATGGATTGTGTGATCAAATCAAACTACCTCAAGGTCCCTTCTTATCATAGACTTTCACTCAATTGATGATGTGATATGTTGGGTATCACAAAGAGACTTATGTTGCTCAATCAATGAATATCAACCACTTCAAACACTTCCAACCAAACAAACTACAAAGGGAAAGGGTCTAGAAAGCTAGTCTAATCTAACTCTAAGAATGCAAGAGATAATGAATGCCTTTGTGATTCTACTAGACTTGGTTTAGCCATCGACATCAACCAAGTGACAGTCCCAACCGGTGCTGAGAGGGGAGGGGTGAATCAGCACCCCTTTAACTTTTTCTTTTTAATCCGGTGAAGTAAACTTACAGCAGACAAGCAAGCAGATTTAAGCAAATAATAACAGTAAGCAAACAATCACACAGTGACACCAGATTTATCACGTCGAAACCCAGTTAGGGTGAAAACCACAATGTGAGGAGACCTCACAAATTTTGTACTCTTTTGGAGTACGCCCTGTTAAGAGCCTTCCTGGTTAAAGGATAAAAATGCACTTGTTAGATGCGACCCGGTCAAGGGATTTATTACAATAAGGCCGGTTAGTGCCTGACTAGTTAGAGGACTTTGAGCACCTTACAAGATGCCACTCGGTTAAGGGATTTGATACAAGGACCTGTTAGAGTCCACCCAAAATACTGGGATTTAACTATTGTAGTTGCTAGAAAATAATAGAGATTGACCTTTTACAATTGGCTTTGCATAGCCTGATAAGATCTCTGTTTGTGCTCAGCTAAGAATCGTCACTGGTCGCAACAAGTGAGTTCTCCACTACTGTTGTGCTTCTCTTTCTGATTTACCCTAGCTTCTTTTAAGCTTTTTAGGTTCACTCTTTTCTCTAGCAGAATGAAGGCAACTTCTATTCGCCATAGGCAGAAGAATATATAGGGTTCAAGCCCTAATTGTGTTCATTATGCATGACCTAATTTCAGATCCTTATCGGATTCATCACTTAGTGAAGTGCCAGTTATCTAAGGAAACATCCGATGTATCCCCTTGCTTTATTTGTCCACTGAAGCAAACAGTAGTTGCGTGTTAGACAACTATCCTTCATAGGAGATAACACTTTGATTTAAAGCCACTGAATTCGGCTTTAGATCCTTCAGTCGCGCCTCAAAAAAAGCCATTGATTCCAGCTTTAAATCCTTCAACTGCGCCTCAAACCGATCATCAAGATAACTCAAAGTCACCCGGATTTATTGCAATAAATCCCGGTTAAAAGAGTTGGTTGGAACAGATAGTTGACTGACTTCCTCGGTTCGTGACCGGAGTCATTAATATACCGGTTACGGTTGAGTTCAGTTCTTCGTGCTGTGAACCGGTAAGAGTTCCTGTTCCTGTCCCTTCTTTGGTTTACTGGTCGCACCGTCCTCGGTTTGTTGTCCCTTGCTTAGCTTATCGGTTGCACCGTCCTCGGTTATAATTGTTGACACCGATTAGCTTATTGCTATATCTATACTTGTCTACACTGGTTGTAGCATGGTCCTCAGCTGATGCTGGACTCCTCTTTTCCTTTGCTGTGTATAGTGATCCTTCTTTCATATAGATCTCCTTGGTTCTAGAGGTGACAAGTCTCTATACACTCTTTGCCAATCAATGACAACACTAGTACTGGTAGCAGACTTACCGGTTATCATCGCTTAATGCCAACAATTTCCCCCGTTGGCATTGATGGCAAAACTGATGGGCAATCACCTTGTTGTGCTTGTATCTCTTTACCGTCTTTCGGTTATTGCCACACTTTCCCCCTTTTTGACAATGATGCCAAAGGCTAGTCAGAGAGACTACCTTTGTCTAATCTGCTCCCCCTATGAGCAGCATTCCTTTTTTTCATCAGTTCAGAAAAGATGAGGTTTAACCCTCTGTTGAAGCATAATGAACTGACGACCACCCTTACAGGTTTACTAAAGATTATGAAGGGGTATCACCCCTAGTTTACCTCTGAGATACTCAAAAGTACTCTTTAGTAATGACTTTGTGAAGATATCAGCAATTTGTTCTTTGGTGGGAACATACTCCAGTCTCACCTCCTGGTCTTGTACCAGCTCTCTCAAGTAATGATACTTGATAGCAATGTGTTTTGTCTTGGAGTGCATAACAGGGTTCTTGGATATGTTAATTGCACTAGTGCTATCACAATAGATAGCTATCGATTCAGGTATATGTTCTTTAATTCCTTCCAACAGTTGTTTTATCCAGATTACTTGTGTGCAATTGATTGCTGCAGCAACATATTCAGCCTCTGCAGTAGATTGGGATATACAATTTTGTTTCTTTCTAGTCCAAGAAACAATTCTTCCACTGAAAATGAATGCACCACCACTTGTGCTCTTTCTATCATCAATGTTTCCCGCCCAATCTGCATCAGTGTATACTTTTACTTCGAATCCTCCCTTGTGAGGAAAACATAATCCATAATCCTCAATTCCCCTTAGATATCTAAATATTCTCTTTACTGCTATTAGATGTGTCTCTTTGGGATTTGCAAAGAATCTTGCCACTATGCCAACTGCATGTGCAATGTCCGGTCTACTGTGAACAGCATACTGGAGTTTACCTATCATGGACCGATACATTGTTTCATTCACTTCTTTAGCATCATCCTCCTTTGATAACTTGAGGTTAGTTATCATTGGGGTCCCAACCGGTTTAGAATCATCAAGTCCAAAGGTCTTAAGAATTTCTTTGATATATTTGGACTGAGAGATGAAAATTCCTTCTTTTAGCTGATGGACCTGTAGTCCAATGAAGAATTTTATTGCGCCTATCATAGACATCTCAAATTTTTTCTTCATCTCTTCAGTGAAGGCTTTGCTCATCCTGTCATCTCCTCCAAAGATGATATCATCCACAAAGATCTCAGCAATTAGATTTCCATCTTTTCTGGTCTTGAGATACATATTGTTGTTGTCCCCGATTCTTGTGAATCCTATGGTTAGAAGGTATGAATGCAACCTCTCATACCAAGCCCTTGGAGCTTGCTTAAGCCCATAAAGAGATTTTTTCAATTTACAAACCATTCCATCCTTATGTGCAGATGTGAAGCCTTCTAGTTGTTCAATGTAGACTTCTTCCTCCAGTATTCCATTTAGGAATGCAGACTTAACATCCATCTGGTGTACTCTGAATCCTTTGTGAGCAGCGTAGGCGAGTAGAATTCTCACTCCTTCCAGTCTTGCTACTGGTGCAAAGGTTTCTCCATAGTCCAGTCCAACGTCCTGGGCGTACCCTTTGCAGACCAATCTTGCCTTATTTCTTATGACTTTTCCATCCTCATTCAACTTGTTCCTGTAGACCCACTTGGTTCCTATGACATTTTTGTCCTTAGGTCTTGGCACAAGTTCCCATGTATCATTCTTTTCAATCTGCTCAATTAACTCCTCCATGGCCTTGACCCAATTGTCATCTTCTAGAGCTTCCCTGGTGGATTTGGGCTCTACACAGGAAAGTAAGCAGATATTCTCTCTAGCCTTTTTCCTAGTTAAGATATTTGCATGTTTGTCAACAATTATATTGTCAATGGAATGATATGTGACATACCTTGGAAGAACTGGTCTTTGTTCCCGGTCTGGTTCTTCCGGTTGAGCATTATCTTCATCATGGTTTAGGGCATCAACTTGTTCACCATCTTGCATTAGCCTGTTGGGTTCAAGTACAATCTCCTAATCTAGATGTTTGTCCATGTGTATTTTTCCTTCATCTTCAGTCATTCCTTCGTTAAACTCAAAGGCATTTCCTTCATTTAGGCCTTCAACACTGTCATGATCATCATGACCGGTCTTCTTGTCTGGTTCTGAAGATTCATCAACTTTTACATTGATGCTTTCGATTATCTTGCCTGTTCTTTTGTTTAGACACCGATAGGCCTTGCTTTTGGTAGAGTAACCCAAAAATGTTCCTTCATCACTCTTAGGATCAAGCTTCCCAGGAGTACATATCTCTTTTAATGTAACATTTACTACCAAAGATCTTGAAGTAGCCTACATTGGGAGTATGCTTAAATCATAGTTCATAAGGAGTCTTACCAATTCCCTTTTTGACTTGAATCCAGTTGAGTGTGTAGACAGCAGTACTGACAGCTTTTCTCCAGAAGTGATGAGGCAGATCCTTTTGAATTAGCAAGGTTATGGCGCAATCAATCAGTATCTTGTTTCTTCTTTCTGCTACTCCGTTTTGCTAAGGAGTCTTTGGTGCAGATAGCTGTCTTTTTATTCCGTGCTCCTCACAGTAGTGAGTGAACTCTTGAGAGGTATATTCACCTTCTCTGTCTGATCTCAGACACTTCAAACTTTTATCGGTTTCTTTTTCCACTCTAGCTTTGTAGATTTTGAACATGTGGAAAGCTTCTGATTTCTCCTTCAGAAAGAGTGTCCACGTCATTCTGGAGAAGTCGTCTACAAAGAGCATAAAGTATCGGTCTCCATGGTAGCTCTTTGTTCTCATAGGTCCACACAGGTCAGTGTGCACCAAGTCTAGAACATTCTTAGCAGAGGACTTACTGTTAAAAGATGTTTCGGTCAACTTTCCTAACTGACAATCTTTGCAAATACCCTTGATGGTCTTGGCAATCTCAAAAAGTCCTCTTACCGTTTTCTTTTTGCTCACTTTGACAATACTGTCAAAGTTTATGCGGCAGAGCCTCTTGTGCCATAACCAGCAGTTGTCTTCTTTGGTCATAAGAGAGATTTTGCCTGATTCTCCTTTGACTGAGGCTATGAGACAAGCTCCTTCCATTGAGTCTAGGTAGAAGAGGTTACCTTTGCTCTGTCTACCGGTTGCAACATGAGTTTTGGATTGATTCTTTACTATACAGGAACCTTGTCTGAATTCCAGCAGGAATCCTTTGTTATTCAATTGTGCAACACTCATCAAGTTGTACTTGAGTCCTTCCACCTAGTACACATCTTCACAGACAGCATTGTTGCAGAGAGCAATAGAACCTTTACCTTTGATGGCACAGGGGGCATTGTTTCCAAAGGTAACTGATCCGCTGTCATTGAGCTCCAAGTTGATGAACTTGTCCTTGTCACCAGTCATGTGGTGAGTACATCCGCTATCAATGATCCAGTCATCATACTGATGAGACCTGGATATGAGTGCAACTTCATTTATAGCTGGGTTCTCCTCCTTTATTGTAACAAATGCAATTTCTGGATCCTCTGAGTCTTCAGACTCATTGTCGGTAACTCCTTCCTCTACAAGATAGCATTCCTTCTTTGCTTTGCTCTTGAATCGGTCCTTTTTATCTTTAGATTCATTATCAAGACACCTTGCAGCAATATGTCCTATCTTGTTGCAGGAGAAGCATTTCAAGGGGAGTTTCCCTTTGTACTTCCCTTTTCCTCTGGGGAATCTCCTAGCAATGAGTGCTTTGAACTCATCTTGCTCCATCTCCTCTGAGAGCAGATTCTCAACAAGGTTGCCAATCTTTCTAGTAAAGCAATTACCGGTTTCTCTTCCCTTTTTGGTGGAAGAGACGTTGACAGAAGACTTAAACGCTGCTTCCTAAATAGAAAAGCTATTATCAAAATTACTTAATTCGAAGGCAGCCAGCTTACCAATTAGGGAGTCTAAGGTAACTTGATCTTTGGTCACCGATATGAGCTCTTGAATGGAAGAGATCTTGATGGCATACTGAGGTCTGAGAGTTCTCAGTATTTTGCTAACTATCTCCTCTTCACTGAGCTTTCCTCCAACGCTTCTGATGGAGTTGATCACCTCTTTGATCCGGTTGCTATATTGCTCGATATCTTCTCCTTCGTTCATCCTCATGTCATCATACTTTCCTCTGAGGCTTTCTACCTTGGCTCTTTGAAGATTTGGATCCCCTCCATAGACCGTTTGCAACTTGCCCCACATCTTGAAGGCAGAATCAAGATGTTCTGTCTCGGCATACACATGATTAGGTAGTGTGCTGGCTATCATGTCCTGAGCAGCCGTGTGCTTGGCTTTGATCTTCTATTGATCGGGTGTCAGCGTGCCAATGGGTTCAGTGTAGTTAGTTGTGACATGGTTCCAGTATTGATCGTCGTTGGTCTTCATGTACAGCCTCATCCTGCTGCACTAGAGAGTAAAGTTTTCTTTTGAAAACTTTGGTCCTTCCTTTCTCATCATCTTGACTTTTTCTTTGTGCGGTCAAACAGCAAAGAAAACAGACCCGGGGCTCTAATACCAATTGATAGTCCCAACCGGTGCTGAGAGGGGAGGGGTGAATCAACACCCCTTTAACTTTTTCTTTTTAATCCGGTGAAGTAAACTTACAGCAGACAAGCAAGCAGATTTAAGCAAATAATAACAGTAAGCAAACAATCACATAGTGACACCAGATTTATCACGTGGAAACCCAGTTAGGGTGAAAACCACGGTGTGAGGAGACCTCACAAATTTTGTACTCTTCTGGAGTACGCCCTGTTAAGAGTCTTCCTGGTTAAAGAATAAAAACATACTTGTTAGATGCAACCCGATCAAGGGATTTATTACAATAAGGCCAGTTAGTGCCTACCTTGTTAGAGGACTTTGAGCACCATACAAAATGCCACCCGGTTAAGGGATTTGATACAAGGGACCTGTTAGAGTCCACCCAAAATACTGGGATTTAACTATTGTAGTTGCTAGAAAACAATAGAGATTGGCCTTTTACAATTGGCTTTGCATAGCCTGATAAGATTTCTGTTTGTGCTCAGCTAAGAATCGTCACCGGTCGCAACAGGTGAGTTGTCCACTACTGTTGTGCTTCTTTTAAGTTTTACACACTTCTTTCTCTACTTCTCTTTCTGATTTACCCTAGCTTCTTTTAAGTTTTTCATATTCACTCTTTTCTCTAGCAGAATGAAGGCAACTTCTATTCGCCATAGGCAAAAGAATATATAGGGTTCAAGCCCTAATTGTGCTCATTATGCATGACCTACTTTCATATCCTTATCGGATTCATCACTTAGTGAAGTGTCAGTTATCTAAGGAAACATCTGATGCATCCCCTTGCTTTATCTGTCCACTGAAGAAAATAGTAGTTGCGTGTCAGACAACTTTCCTTCACAGAAGATAACACTTTGATTTAAAGTCACTGACTCCAGCTTTAGACCCTTCAGTCGAGCCTCAAAAAAAGCCATTGATTCTGGCTTTAAATCCTTCAACTGCGCCTCAAACCAATCATCAAGATAACTCAAAGTCACTCGGATTTACTGCAATAAATCCTGGTTAAAAGAGTTGGTTGGAACAGATAGTTGACTATGACTTCCTTAGTTTGTGACCGGAGTCATTAATATACCGGTTACGGTTGAGTTCAGTTCTTCGTGCTGTGAACCGGTAAGAGTTCCTGTTCCTATCCCTTCCTTGGTTTACCGGTCGCACCGTCCTCGGTTTGTTGTCCCTTCCTCGGTTTGCTGGTTGCACCATCCTCAGTTTGTTGTCCCTTCCTTAGCTTACTGGTTGCACTGCCCTCGGTTATAATTGTTGACATCGGTTAGCTTATTGCTATATCTGTACTTGTCTACACTAGTTGTAGCATGGTCCTCAGCTGATGCTAGACTCCTCTTTTCCTTTGCTGTGTACATAGCCCGGTGACTAAGGCTTTGTATAGTGATCCTTCTTTCATATAGATCTCCTTGGTTCTAGAGGTGACAAGTCTCTATACACTCTTTGCCAATCAATGACAACACTAGTACCGATAGCAGGCTTACCGATTATCATCGCTTAATGCCAACACCAAGCTAGTGCAATCTCCTAGGGAAGATTTAAGATGTTCAAACTATCACCATTTCATTAACACCATTCATCGATGCATGTCAATGTGCAAACAATAAATGAAGTAAAGCTCATAAATATGCCATTCGACCACATAAGGCAAACTTACAACCAGGGTACTGATTTGGTCTAAACGAGTTCACCAAAGATGCATCCAAAATATCTTCCATTCAACTAAACACTATTTTTCTAACCAACATGAAGAGAAATCCTACTCTAAGTGAGGAAATGTAGAAACCATGCAATACATCAAAGCAACACAAGTAATCCACCATGAAGACCAACACTAAATTAGCAATTATAACCAGGGTTGAAAATCTCTGCGATATATCACAGATATCGCGATATATCGCTAGCAAATTTGGCAAACAATTTATCACCCCATAACTCGTTGTCAGTATTTTTAAAAATGTTGCGGTTTTATCTTTTAAAAATCGCCAAAATGTGCGATTTTTCCTGCAATAAATCGTTTCTAAAAATTGAAATTTTTAAAGATAAATACAAATGAAAAATTAGGGTTGTCGTTTTTTAGTTTGTCGTGACTGTTCGCCCGTGCCGTGTGAAAGAGAAGAAAACGTGTGTTGAAGAAAGAAAAACGCAGAAGGAAAACGCCGTGGAAGCCTGCCATGTGTGGAAGGAAATAGAGAAACGGTGATCGTCGTTGCAGCCAGTCGAAGGTAGATGTTAGTAATCTACGATTCTGCCTATCATCCAAAGTCTTGCCAAGGAGCTCTAAATGCGCCCAGTTCAAAAGGAACTTGATCAAGATTTTTTTTTTTTTTTAAACTTGCCGAACATTAGGTTTGAACTTTAAACATTTTAATTATTTTTATGTAAATATAAGATTTAAAATACATTGAAAAGTTATATTTATATGTCTGTCAATTAATTTTTAAAATTATATTTACATAAAAATCTTATTCTTATTGATTTTAAATCTTACATTTACATAAATAATATTTATTTAAAATATATATTTCAATATGTATTTTAAATCTTACATATTTCAATGTAAATATAAGATTTAAAATACATAAATAATATTTTTATATTTACATGTCATGTAAATATAAGATTTAAAATACATTGAAATACATTTAAATAAATTATTGACAAACATGTAAATATAATGTCATGTAATGTATTTTTTATTATATATATATTTACAATTTTATATATGTAAAAAATTAAATATAATAATATATATATGTAATTTGTATTTGTAAATACTAAAACTTAAAATAGATTTAACTATTTATATTTATATTTTTTATTTAGATCTAAATAAATATTAAAAACTAATATAACTTGTATGTAATTTGTAATTTATATTTTGTAAAATTAAATCTAGAATATTTTAAGAACTTATATATTTTCAAATGTTCGATAAAGTGCCGATTTATTGCCAATCTTTTTGCTGAGTTTTTGGCAATTCCGAGTTTTTCAAAAATTTTGGGCCGACCGAGTTATTGCCGAGTCCGAGTTTTTCAACCTTGATTATAACCTACCTAACTGCTACAATCTTTAAATGCTCATCCAATTACATGAAGGCACCACCCTGTGAACCAATAAGAAAATTACAACACCTTTGAGAGCCAATGAGAAAATAGATTAGGTAGAGGCATGATGTCGACTCCACATGTACACTTGGTATAACATGATTGGTTCATCTTTGACACATGCAAACTTGAATTTTTTGATTGGTTGGAAATGGATATGTGCCACATCAACATTCTTATCTTGTCCCTCCTTTAGTTAGGGAATCTTCTTAAGGAAGCTTGAAATTGCATTTGCTTGTGCTTGAAGTTTTGATGTCATCTTGATGTCTTGACCTTGATCTTCTTGATGACTTCACCTTGAACTTCGATTTTGCATCTTGACCTTGATCTTCTTGATGACTTCACCTTGAACTTCGATTTTGCATCTTGACCTTGATCTTCTTGATGACTTCACCTTGAACTTCGATTTTGCATCTTGACCTTGATCTTCTTGATGACTTCACCTTGAACTTCGATTTTGCATCTTGACCTTGATCTTCTTGATGACTTCACCTTGAACTTCGATTTTGCATCTTGACCTTTCTTGCTTCATGAGATATGTATATTTGCGATTCGATCATCACCCTTGGTTGAGGTTTCCAACAAATTTGGATATACAACGTTGATCATTGTGATGATGCCTCCCTCTCTCATGTCATCCTGTCATTGCCATTATCCTTTAAGCCTTGGGATTTTTGTCATTGTGCTTAAACTTCCATTTGCTTTCACCTTGCTTCAAGGCTTAAAGGATTGGTGACTTGTATTGCAAACTCTATTATGTCATTGGTGTTGGAATCATGAAATGATCGTCCTTGAACATTACCCTTGCACATGAACTATCCTGCTTTTCCCATTCTTCTATTTGTCATCCATTTATACTTGCATTGTTGAGATCTTGAACGCTTGTACTTTGTATTTTCTTGTCCTTGAACACCTCCTCCTTCATTCTCTTGCAAAACATGAAAAAACTTGTATTAAGTTCATGACAATGAGTTGAGCAAAATCTAAATACTTCAAACATTTATGATTTTCTACATTCTGATCATAATCAAAGGACATGAAGAGTTCGGATTCACACAATTTCATCGCTATTTGATTTTCATTCCTCTCATTTCAAGTTTTCATCTAATCATGCACTTATAGCCTCCCATTCACCATAAAACACGACAAGAAATGATACTTACCTTGCTGCTGATGTTACAAATCTGGGCGTTTAGGATCTAATTTTAGTATGAAGTCGCCCCAAACTCTGATTTTTCAAGCCCGGGTCTGCAATTTGCAGTTGATTTTCTTCCCAGATTTGTGATTTGCAGCTCCCCTATATCTCTAATTTTCTTGGAAGTTATAAGTTTCGCAGCCCAGATTTGATGTTGCTAAGGCTTGAAGTTTGAATATTCTTCCACATTTGGACCATTGATGTGAAACTTGATGGCAATTTGCCGAACGCCTATGACTGGTCTGCTCTGCTTGTATTTCGATCTGCTTGTCTTGCATTGATTTGTATGTGAAATGAAATGAACTACCTTCATTTATAAGTGTTTAGCCTGAAGAGGTGCCTCTTCACCCTAGGCCGACTTCCACAAGGAAGGATAAAAATTTGTTTTTTGCCCTTTTAAATTGCAATTATTCAAATCAAAATCCCTACCTTGTCCAATCAGGCGAACCCTCCAATTGAATGCAATTTTAGGATTGACATATAATTCGTATTTGCATTTGAAGGTTAATCACTTCCAAGGCCGACTTGGCATATGGCATCACATTGGGTGTCTTTTGTTCATACGTTGGACATTGAGCAGATATGCATGCGCCAATAATAGAGCTAATATGCAAGCGCTAACAATAGAGAGGGCGGAATTCTGCCCTCTCTTGGGCTCAAGAGCCCCAAGGAGAGCAGAATTCCGCCCTCTCTTGGGCTCTTTACCTAAGATAAGTTCGTTCACACACTAAACATTTTGTCATTTTCCACAAATTTTCATGTCTTTAGCATAAACTATCAGATTTCGACTTGAAACACATGATTTTGCAACCCAATTTCTTCATTTTATTTCATGAACATTTTCAGATTTGTGCCAACTTTTCTCAATTTTCGAACTTAAAATCTCCTTATGAAAATCACATTGGCTGTGAATTCCAATCCCCCATGCCTTGATCCGATTAAAATGCATATTGAAGGCAAGGTTTGAGAACAAGAGCATAGTTGTGGAGCCCCAAGAAGGGTGGAATTCCACCCCTGCTTGGGCTCAAGAGCCCCAAGGAGAGTGGAATCCCGCCCTTCCTCCGGCTCTTGCCAAGTGGGTTTTGAATCGTTTCAATTGATCTTCGATGTTTTGTCATTGTGCAAGTGTTGAGTAAGGTTAGAGAGGTAGGCAGTCATGGAGACCAGCAGAGGGTGGAACTCGGACCTTAGTTGGGCTCAAGAGCCCCATTCGCCCTTACTTGGGCTCTGCCCAAGTTTAGCTTCTCTAAAAAAATATTAAGTGTTAATTCACTACTTGGAGGGTGGAGGATTTATACAAAATATAACATTTAAGAATAAGTTTCTTATACTTTAAGTTGTATTTTATATAAATATTGTCAGGATGTTTGAGAGTGGTTTCAAATTCATAGGAGTTATAATGGAGATTTTAGATTTTGGGAGATTCTAAAAATTTCAAACTCAGCCAAATTTCAGGAATTAGCACGCCTCCATCAGTGTTCTCTTCCACAGCTTTTCTCAACTCTCCAAGATAAATTTGACACTAATACAAGGATTTTCTAAGAATTCTTATTCAATTCATCACAAATCCCTTGACTTTCATTCCACCTCCCTACCTAGCTTGGCTCAGCTCTCACTCATATACCTGACTGACTTGACTCCCTAAGAAGCCAAAGTTGCTCAAACTCATCTCTAAGACTCAAAGACTTGAAAATTGCCACTAAACTAGGACTACCTGGGACAACTACCTAACTGCCATGCAAAAAGAGGGAGTCCCCATTTGCAATGGAGGGATGGTGTGAAAACTTCACAACAGTTTCCAAGATAGAAATTTTTCCAGTAAGGGAGATGTTTACCAAGGGTTAAGGTACAAGTCTCCCAGTAACTATACATTTTTGTTTCCACAAGAAGAAGCATTAGCTGAAAGAGTGAATACTCAGCAAGCAAGACCTCCCTCTTCTCAACTACCACCACAACCTTGGTGCAATTTTCCTGCTATTAATTATCTGTATCAATTTTGTCATCTGTCAACCAGAAATCCAACTTCTTTTGTGGGGAAGATGATATAGTTAGCATAAATTGGATTTGTAATGTTTCATTAACCAACTATTTAGCTACTTAACTTGTTTGGTGCTTGAGTCAGTTGTTTATGTCTAAGTCACAAGGTTCGAGTTCAAGTTCGAGTTCGGTAACAATAAAATTCGAATAAAATTCGACATGAGAAAAAGTTCGAAAAAAAATTCGTGATTAAATTCACCATATATATATATATATATATATATATATATTACATTGTCAAAAATATACCAATATGATATAAAATTCAAATATTTAAATAAGTTATAATAAATTTTAAAAATATTAATATTTAATCTAAATATTTATTAAATTTATAAATTGTTTATATTAAATAATATAACATTTCCTAATCTATTTTCAAATATTTAGAGTTAATAAGTTTATATATTAACCATAGATTAGATATTTTAGAATATTAAAATTTAATTTAACAAATGTTAATATTTCTTAAATTCATTAATAAATATAACAAATAAAATCATAATATATATATACTGTTAATTATAAAAAATATATATATATTAATAAACTCTTAATAAAAAGTTAAAATGCATATGTAAAATTTAGCGAATGGACAGAATTAAAAAAAAATGTCATAACCAAAAATGAAATATCATGGAGTTAACAGGAAAGCATCAGAATGGAGGAGGGCATAGGTGGAATACGAAACGGCTCTGGTCTATTTAGCTGCATCATCTATTTGCCAAAGCTTTTTTCAGAAAACAACAGTCCGCTCTGGTCTTTTTAGGGGCCTTTCTTCAGCTCTAAGTCACCGGTGACAGAATTTCAATTTTGCGGTAGTGATATGCTCTCCTCAACTGTGAAATGATTTAGCATGTTGACCTATTGAAAACCCCTTACGATAATGCATTTGAAGAAGATTTTTTATCCATACGAATTTATTGATGAATATTTATGATTTTTATACTTTTTTATACTGTTTGCCGAATTTCGAACTCCATTGCCGAAATTCGGCAAACCCTGTGACACAGGTTTATGTTTAGTTGTAGCGGTTCCTAATGGCTTGTTCTAACCAACAATTGTTGGCCCCCTTTACTTTGAATAATATAGACTCGCAAACCATCTGTTCTTCACTTGGGCTTCCCTGATCTACATTTATGTAAGCAAACTCTGTTGAATAAAAGTCCTAAATGTTATATTTTGTTAGTCTGTCTGGTATGCACTCTTAGTCTTAGTTTCTATTATTTTACACAAATGATAACTTTGCCAGATTCGCATCTCCACTATTTATTACTATTGTAAAGAAACTAGACAGTGAGATTCATATTACTAGGGAAAATGGCAGTTAGACTTACATTAGCTCTACACTTCTTATACCAGCCTTGGTACTAACAGTTGCCAAACATTGAGTCAATAGTGGATGGATATGCAATCCAGATAAAACAATAAACTGTCTTCCACATATCCAGGAAGATGATTCAGCTCAAAAGGCGGTACATAAAATGGGCTTTCAATAAACTGAGTACAAATCATTGTTTTAACTGATTTTGGACAACAAATGAGAAGTATCTGACATGTTAGAATTTTCAAATAAAGTCCTTGAGATTAGCGTACTTGTATGCAAAAATAATGAGATTATGATTTGAAAGACAACTGCTGCTAAGTTCTTGGCCTTCAAACCGTGGTCTTAGGATGGTAGTGTAATAGAATTTATGATAGCTTCCCTTGTTGTTGGTGTATTCTTTAATGCCCTCGGATGAGTGTCTCAGTACCCTATTGGGAATTGCAAGAGTCTATAGAAGTAGATGACAGTTTAAGTAAAAGTTCATATCAAATCTGTGTTGCACCCAGATCCCCATTAAACTAACAAAATGTGTATGTTACAAAATAGTTTGACTTCAAAGAACTCTCATGGTGCCTTTGATAGATGGACCATAATCTGTGGCATTTCTTTTCAATATCCAGTTTATTTAACTGCCCTTTTACCCACTATAGAATCAAATGTCTTCTAATGGGTATTGATATTCATTACTGGCTGAGGACTTATGAATGATGGAACCGCTGACTTATATGAACAAATATTAGTATTTACCTCAGATTTCCAACTGGTTTAAAACATATATAAATCATTCACGTGTTGCTACCTTAGATGAACAAACCAAGCAACATCTACTCTACATAATATTGGCTGTGAATTTATGTGGAAGACAGTTTATTGTTTTACCTGTATTACAATCCACCATTTATGATCCTGCAGTTTTTTATCTGAAAGCACTCTATTCTAGCAACAGCCTGCAGTGTACTTCAGGGGTGACAATATTTTTGTAGCTATCAACTACCCTTTTTACAGTTTTATCTATGTCCATACTAGTTACTTACTAGAAACTCAAAATCTTGGCTTGTCCAGTGATTTAAGTGCTGTGAAATCTAATACGTAAGTATGTTATCCATGAAAGTAGTCTATTTCTTTTAGAGACAGGCTGCAGTGTGCTTCAGAGGTGTCAGTATTTAGGTAGCTGTAGCTATCACTACCCTCTGTAAATTTCACAATCAAAGCCAGAAGAAAATTTACAGATGATCTCATGAATTGTGGAAATCCACTTGCTCTTATCACTACCATTTTTATAGTCTTAGCTCTCTCATCCTAATTATTTTCTAGAGTCCCAAATTGTTGGTTTGCCCAATGATTTAAGTGGTATGCAATCTAATCCTGAAGAATGTTATCCATCAAAGTACTATATTTCTTTTGAACACAGTCTGCAGCGTGCTTCAGGGGTGTCAATATTCAGGTAGCTCCTATCACTACCTTTTGACAGTCTTAGCTCTGTTAGTAATAGTATTTTAACTAGAAACTCAAATTGTTGTAGTAATTTGAATGGCGTGCTATGTACTCGTAAAGAATGTTATCCATGAAAGTACTCTATTTCTTCTGGGTGCAGTCTGCAGCATGCTTCAGGGCTGTTGATATTTCAATAGCTATCACTACCCTTTTTACAGTCTTAGCTCTCTTCGTAATAGTTATTTACTAGAAATCAAATTGTTGAGTTGTCCCGTGATTTAAGGGACGCGCAATCGATTAATAATTCTTTGTAAGGCAATCACCACGATTAATGCCCGAGTATTCCTAGTGCACTGTTACAAAACCAAGTATAATTCAAACCATTCGAACAAAATCTGCTCTAACATAATGCCAATTTTTTGTTTATTTTACAATATAATACCAGGCACCAAATTTTTAATTCTTCTGACTTAAATTTTTCAGTTCTCAACAAATGTTTGAGTACTCGAGCTGTTAAAAGAGTAAAGTCTCAGTGGAAATCTCGTTTCTAGGGCTTCCGCTATGTTTCTTCTCTCTCAAAAATAAATGGGATCGTTTGCTCTGCAATATCCTTCCTGGCCAATGCTCGTCATTCTATTTTTGTGATAGAATTTATTGGACGAAATGTTTTAATTTTTCTTGTGATAAATTGGACAAAACCCTTATTATCTGTTTGACAAAATGGCCTTATTATATTACAGGTTTTATGTATCTAGCGGCTTTTGTAAATAAGGCACTGGGATTAGCTTCATGTATTTAACAAAAAAAAATACCCCAAAAACTAAAACAGTTTCTAAAACGCTAAAAGTTGCTACATCAATAGGAATAAAAACTTTGCCTCGGTGGTACAGTACTGGTTAAGATTTAGGAAAAATAGTTAAAACGAGATGAAATGAAATGAAATATATGAGAGGAAATTACAGTCGAGCTTCAAAGATTGCAATGGAACAGTTTGACCAAAGATCATTTTGACTTCTTCAAGTTTTTTCGCATTTCCTGTGACAAAAGTTACTGGTTTGATAATTGCTGCCAAGTCCGCCATTAATAATCTTCCTTTCGATTCGTAATATCTGTGTTGCGTTTCAAGTACTGCCAAGAATAACGAGAAACAAAAATAGCCTGTACTCCACGCTATTTTTTAATATTTGTATGGAGATAAACAGTCACAGTTTTTCGATGCAACTGAATCACCTTCGTGGTTTAGAGGGTGGTCTTCCTTACTTTAGGGCTTTTTTCCAACGGTAACATGATCCATTTGATTTTTTAATTAGCTGAGGAAAAAGAAACTCTCCCAAGAGTTGGCCCATCTTCGTCAATTCTTTAGGTTCGATGGGTATTTCAACAAGCAAATCTCTAGAGACTTTCAATAGGCGAGTTCTTTCTATTCTACTCCTAGGTCCATCCCTTCCTAGTCGTCGTCTCTCTTGACCGCTTTCCTCCTTTTTATTGAAGGCATCTCCCTCAAGATCTCTAAAATTATTCTCAAAAAAGGTGTTTGGTGTTTACCCCCTCTCAAAGATCCGAGAGAGCTTTTTCTGATTTAGGTGTCTATAAGGTTTTGTGTTCTTGTGGTTCACCCTACATTGGTGAAACTGGCAAGTCTTTTGGCATGAGAATCAAGGAACATAGTATCAACATTAAGCATGAGTGGGTGCTTAAATCTATCTTGGGTGATCATTCATCTTCCACCAAACATCACATTTGTTTGAAAAACACTCAAATTGACACAGTACAAACTGGAAAATCCCAGAGTGGATAGTCCAAATCTACACTATCAACAACAATACAGCAGAAACACAACAAAGAGAATGCTCAAATAGAAATTTCAATCAACATGCCCGGCTATAAGGCCTTTCGGGTTACAACCAAATACATCAAGATTACAACAAGATCAACAAGGATCCAACTTCCCTAGCTAGTCCAGCTCTGTAACACATCAGCAATTGGTAGAAACACTAAGGCAGATCTAAACTTGAGCTCGCAAGCCGCCAAGCAATCTCCTTGTCTCCAAACATGCAAACCACTAGCTCTGCTATTACCAATATCAGACAAACAATCTGATCTGCAAGATCTCGCAGGGTCCAATCACTTCCTCTGACTCAATACAAGTCGGCTCTCAAATAACCTTACAAACAATTAATTTTCCCTGTCAGCCTCTAGATCTACCTAGGAGAATACAACATAAGCTACTCATATTAAATACATCAAGTTGGCCAACCAATTTCCAAGAACTCCAATCGATAAGCCCAAATTATCGAGCATCGGCAAAACAACCGAACAAGCTAGACATCACCAAGCAAGCATGTCGACCAAGCACCACAAGTTTTACCGAGTTCCCTTTAGCAACCAAGCTCTTCAATGGCCAAGCCCCTCGGTCAAAGTTGGAACCGAGTAACGCAGAAACACACCAACATGCAAGATTTCCAACTACCCCAAGATGCTCCTGCATCAAACACCCCAGGTGCGAAAAGATGTTCTTAATGGCTAGAAGAACATCTTCTAAGATTCAATACATAAACCTCGAACTAGTTCTTCACATACATATCCTCCAAGTTTTCACCTTGCACATTTTTCCACTTCTGCTTTCTCTGCCTTTTCAAGTCTTTCATTGTCAATCCAAAGGTTTGTTCTCCATATTGATCTCTAATTCTTTTAGGATCCATCAACTCAACTTGGCTCCCAAAGCTCAGGTTCCTCCTACCGAGAGTTGTATCCAACAAAGGCATCAGGGAAAACTTCTTGCCACTCTTCTCAACAGTAAACACATTCTTGACACAATCATACACAACCCTACAATCATACTGCCAAGGTCTACCGAGCAATATGTGACAACTACTCATGTCCACAATATCACACAATACTTGATCCTTATATAGTGGTCAATCTGAAAATCAACAAGACACTGCTCCCTCACTTCCAAAGCATGAATACCTTGCAACCAACCAATCCTATAAGGATAAGGGTGCCTTACTCTCTTCAAACCAATTTTATGAACCATCTCCTCAGCTACAAGGTTATTTGTACTACCACTATCCACAATCACATTACAGAGTTTACCTCCTAACTTGCACTGATTTCTGGACAAGTTACTCCTCTGATAAGGTTCCACCTTAGTACCGAGCAGTGCTCTTCGAACCAGCAAGTTTTCTGACTCTACCTTAGGTTCATTTAGTATGTTCTCATTGACCATAGCAGTTCTTCGATCACCAGTCTTCTGGGAACATTCAAAAGATCGATGTCCTTCTTCACCACAACGAAAACAAGTACCTTTAAAGGAAACCTTACCTGTCCTTTTCCTCGGTTCAATAGGTTTCAGTTCATCTTTAGTAGTCGGTTTATCCTTCACCGAGTGATCTTGTTTCTCCTTCCCTCGGGAATTACCATGTTGTCTTCTCTTCAACTTATCTTCTGCCTTCAGGGCATACTAATAAGCATCCTCAACCAAATCAATCTTCAACATACTAAGCTCATCCTGAATATTGAATCTCAAACCATTCACATACTGAGCTACATTTTCCTTATTGAGTTCTCTGTGTCTAGACCGAATAGTCAACTTATAAAATTCCTCGGTATAGTCTTCAACAATCAAATCTTTCTGCTTCAAATTCTACAATTTCTTAAACAATTCAAGTTCATAGTCGGCAGGTATGAACTTAGCTTTCAACTTTTCCACCATCAACCTCCACTGATTGATCTTCATTTCACCTTCATCTTCTCTTTCCCTCTACGATTCTTTCCACCAAAGAGTAGCATGTCCTTTTAACTTAGTCTGTGCCAACCTCACTCTAAGAGGATCTTCAATTTCTTCAAGCTCAAAGAAGTCTTCTAACTCACTAATCCAATCAATCAAGTCCTCAGGTCTCAAAGTACCAGAGAAGTTAGAAACTTCCATTTGGTAACTAATACTTAACCGAGCTCTAGATCTCTGCAACCAACCAGTTCTATCTTCACCAGATATGTCCCTTCGATCGGTTCTATCATCCCCACTAGATCCAGCAGCTTCAAAGTCTTCAACAGCTTCCTCATAGCCATCATCAATACCAAGATTCCTTGGCATACCAACAATAGCCCGCATGATCTCAGCAATCATGTCATTCTTCATCAATTCCATCTCAGATCTGAAATCTACTTTAACCTTCTCTATAATCTTTGATTCTATAGCATCACAGAGATCTACAATCGCCCTAGGGTCCAATCTTCTCGGAGGCATCCTTCAAGATCTTCAAAAACCCAAGGTAACAAATCACCAACACAAGGTCCTGGTGCAAACTGCCTCAACTTCGGCGATTTGTCCACACATTCAAGAACTCCAAGCTCTGATACCACCTTACACAGTACAAACTGGAAAATCCCAAAGTGGATAGTCCAAATCTACACTAGCAATAACAATACAGCGGAAACACAACAAAGAGAATACTCAAATAGAATTTTCATTCAACATGCTCGGTTGTAAGGCCTTCCGGGTTACGACCAAATACATCATAATTACAACAAGATCAACAAGGATCCAACTTCCCTAGCTAGTCTAGCTCTGTAACACATCGGCAGTTGGTACAAACACTAAGGCAGATCTAAACTTGAGCTCGCAAGCCACCAAGCAATCCCCTTATCTCCAAGCATTGAAACCACTAGCTCTGCTATTACCAATATCAGACAAACAATCTGATCTGCAAGATCTCGCAGGGTCCAATCACTTCCTCTGACTCTCCTCCTACCTTCAAATAACTACCCAAACCTTTTTTAAATACATTTCTTCAACCACAAGTCGGCTGGAAGAAAGAAATAACTCTTAAGCCCAAGTCGGCTCTAAAATAAAAATGCAATACAAGTCAGCTTTCAAATAACCTTACAAATAATTAATTCTCCATGTTGGCCTCTAGATCTACCTAGGAGAATATAACATAAGCTACCCATATTAAATACATCAAGTCGGCCAACCAAATCTCCAAGAACTCCAGTCAATAAGCCCAAATTACCGAGCATCAACAAAACAACCAAGCAAGCTAGACATCACCAAGCAAGCATGTCGACCGAGCTCTTCAATGACCGAGCCCTTCAGTCAAAGTTGCAACCGAGTAACATAGAAACACTCCAACACACCAACATGCAGGATTTCCAACTACCCCAGGATGCTCCTGCATCACAAATCCTGGTCAAATAGGATAATTTATTTAAAAGGAAGATGAAGGAGGCTATTGAAATCTTCAATCACCCCTCCAATCTCAACAATGACGAAGGGTGGGCTATTAGCATTTCTTGGCATCCTCTTTTATCCTTCGTCAAGGATCATCATCATCTTCCCCTATGACCTCCCCCTTCCCCCTTTTTTCCCTTGCCTTCCTCTCTCTCTCTTTGCCTCTACGCTTCTTTGTCTTACTTCTTTTCACCCCCGCTCCTTTGTGTTCCCTTCCTCGCTTCTTCGTCTTTCTTCTTTTCACCCCCACTCCTTTGCATTCCCCTCCTCACGTTGTCCTGCTTTTTTCTATGTTGCCCTCTTTCCTCATTGTTTTCCTTTCCTCTCTCTAGGTGCCTCCTTGGTTGGCACACCCTCTCGACCTTGTGTTCTCTTTTCGTGTTTCCTTGCCCCTTCTCTTTAGCATTCATCTTCTCATTAGCATTCATCTTCTCAATCCGGTGTTGTTTCCCTCATCTACACCCTTGCTCTTGCCCTTTGTCACACCCTTGCCCTCTTGTTTGCCTTGTGTGTTAGTTTTTAGTTATTTTTTCTTGTTTTGGTGTGTGTGTGTGTGTGTGTGTGTGTGTATTTTATTTTATTTTATTTTGCTTGTATTTTTCTTTTATATTTTGGTTTACCCCTTTAATTTTCTTTTATTTAGTTTTATTTTTATTTCAATTTTGTTTTCTTTTATGTTATTAATTTGGTTCTATCTTTATTTTTCTATTCATTTTTAGGTTTTTTTTTTGTGTTTATTCACTTTCTCTTGAAGTTATTTGTTATTTTTATAGGTTGATGAGAGTCATTTATGACCCATTTTATACCATCTTTTCATCCATTTTATATACCATCATATTCACTTCCATATTCTGTTTTTGTTTCATTTCATCCCATTTTACTCTTTTATGTTGCATATGGTTAAATATATATAAGTAGTATTAAATATAGTTTTGAGATTAAAATGTGGAAATTAATTATTGATTGTTTTTTATTAATGATAACATCAGGTTTTGAAGGGGGCCCGAAACCCTTTAACATAAAAAATCTTAAGATAGAACATTAAAAGCTCCGATAATGAATCGGTCCAGCCAAAATAAAAGGCAGGACACTCAAAAAACGGACCCAGAACACTGTAGTAAAATGATCATTATAAACAACAGTCCTAAGAGGATAGCAGCAAAGCTATCTAAAATGCCCCTTTTTATGCAAACGAAGAGTCATGTCAAATGAAGAGGTAGATTTCTTAGATTGTTTCCCTTTGACAGTAATCCAACCATCTTCAACTCTTGCAGCCTCATCTTGCCAGCGCAACGATTCCAAGACAGAGGACCCAGCACTCAGCATCGGTTTTGAATCAAAGCCAGAATTACTCCCAGCAAGAGAGACAAGAAATTAATTATTGATTGTTATTAGTAACAAGCATTGTTTTTTTATGTCTTGACAAATATATATTTTCTAACATGCAGATTTTAATGTGTTGATCCTCCTATCACTTTTCAAGCAAGAACCTTCTTATCAATTCAAAGTGGACTCTTGCTACATCAATTCGGATCATTATTTCTTCTAATGATATGGACCAATGCATACTCAAAAGGTGTCAAATATGCTTACATGGCTACACACATCACTATTTAGTTAATATTTTAACTGTTGAGTCACTATTAGTAAAAGAATGCCTCCAATCTTCATTTCATGATCTCTTAGCCATAACTATTGTCATGCCAAGTAAAATCTACATAAGATAATTAGAGGAGAGCTTGTGATTTATGTGCCAATTATCTACGGGAAATAAAAAATATGTCAGTCAGTTTTGCGTTTCCATTTTCAAGCCAATGGGAACGAATCTTAAAAATCCACGACATGGTTTTTGTTCAAAATGGGCCCAATTATGCATCATTGTGATATAATCTCCATAAAATGAACCATTTAGAAGTTGTCGAACATTTTATAAACATAATAATTCCTAATTTACTACTGCGGCCAGCCAAGACTCCACATTTTTCTACAATAAGTAATGGCTCTATTCATGAGGAAACTGATTTGTGGAAGATCCACTTTGTTGGGGAACTTGTGGTACATGTGGTTACATAGCTGGAGAAGAATATAACCATTCTCATCTCTATTTTTTTCTTGTTGTTACAATAGAATTGTAATATATGGCCAGCAAATAGAATTGTACGTGAGTCACTCCATTGTGATCTTTGTTGGTTACAGGAAAGCAAACTATTCTATTCTCCTTCGATTAGTTTTGGTTTGTTATAAGAATGATCTTTATATATAAGGTTTGTTGAAAAGAAAGGGGGATATTGAATGTACGCAAATTTGAGTTGAAGCAGTAGATTTTCGTAGTAGAACATTGTGCGCAGACTTTGTAATATTTGTGGAAGAATAAAATAATGTTATTCTAATCGAAATAGTGTAGAAGAGCATGTATTTCCCTCATTGGGCATACTGAGGAGGCGAGATCCACTTCTCGGGATGACTAGTGATTTGTTTTAGATTAGATGTGTATTTTTATTTTATGTGTGTTATTATTTTAATTTGACTCCGTACATAGAACTATTATCTTAGTTTATATAGTTTAATTTATGTAATTATAAATAATTGTCATTAATTCGTATTTTCTTCAAATTTAATTGTGAATTAGGATTTGTGTGGTTTGCTATTTATTTCCTATAGTATTAAATTCTAGATTAAATCTTTTTCTTTATAATGCTCTCTAGTTTTTTTAGAATAGTTTCTTTAAGAGTTAGAGTTTAGTCTTGTCACCAGAAAGTGACAGTTCATGTTGCCAATTTTATTTGGTTTATTTTAGTGTGTTCTAGCTACATTCATCCCCACTTGGCTTGCTATCTTCATCCCTTGAGCATACATCCACTATACCTTTCATCAGTCTACGACCCGAGATTGATTTTAAATGCAAGATGAACTAGCTATTAAATCTTATCAATTATTCTTAATATTGGAACCATAGTTTGTTACAAGTATATACAAATTTTATTTCTATATTTGAACAAGAGAAAATAATTGATGAATTTTTAGAATAATGTGATTTTAAGAATGACAATTTACCTATTTGTTGTTCTATTTGTTGCAGGCGGGATGATAAGTACATATGCCCCAACAACCAAGAGAGCATGATGAATGAAGTACATGATATTTGTGAGCCTCACCATGATAAGGATGGAAGTGAACAAGTATTGTGTGTAACTGGCGAACAATTTCAAAAACTAAATCAAGAAGATCAAGGTATGAATTAAGATGGTAACATGTATCATCACTCTATTGCATTACAAAGACAACATGTTTCTTCAAAACATACTTCTTCACATAGTATGCATGATGAATGGAATTATGAATACTCACAACAACCACTATATCCATCTCATACTCTATTGCATTACAAAGACAACATGTTTCTTCAAAACATACTTCTTCACATAGTATGAGTTATCAATGGAATTCTGAATACTCACAACAACTTCTATATCCATCTTATATGCTACCATCTCCATTATTCCCATCCTACTCAAATCCACCCACTCTATATTTAATGCAACCTTTGTCATTGTCTTTATTCTATACATTTCACCCAAAAACCACTCCAACATATCCACCAAGGGAAATTACAATTCCTAATAAAACATTACATAATAAGGTGGTTCAAACTACATATAATGATGATATTTCAATGATCCTTTTCCATTCTAGTAATGTGCATGAAACTGGTGGTATGATGAAAGGATGCAATTTTTGTTTGAAAGAGCTAGAGGAACATATTGATCAATTCACAAACCATCAATTTAGCTCTTCTTATCTACTTCTTGAATCACAAATTTTAGAGTTATTTCACACACAAAAGGAAACAATCCACTCTAATTTCATCATTGGAAACATATATATGTGTGTTAATCATGCACTAAAAGATTATCTATTATATACCTTCATCATTCAAGAGTTGTGTGTGATACCAAATGATATCCTACAAGGTCTATTCTTTAAAAATGTTTTAATATTCAAATATCTAGATCTTGGGAGGCCTAGAACTAAAATGCATATTCATCATACACTTATTGATCTAGGTCCAATTGATTTTGTGATTAAGAAGACCTAAAAATAATTAAATGCATTAATGACCAAACAAAATATATTACAAGTGGATGATCATTCATTTAAAAAAGAATCAAAGTAAATATATATATCTTTCTCATTCTTGGTTCTTGCATCTTAAGACGACCATTCATTAATAAAAGGTGCTAACTAAATTTCTTGATTCCTTGGATGATCCTAATGCCCCCGTGCTTTTGTAATGTGACATTAAATTAGGGAGGAATCCATTGAATTGTTGAGATCTTTGATTGATTGATCAAGGCACAAGGTATTCTTAAATGTGTTACTTTCTTTATTTCATTCTTCAAGGATTATCTTAATGTTCTCATGGCCTTGTAGTATGAAGTTAAGCTAGGGGAATCTCTTAACTTTTGTGATTCTTGGTTAATTTGTAATAAAACCTCATTGGTTGTTTTTCTAGTGCTTCTAATACAACCGCTTGTGTGAGACTTGGACCAAATAAAGGAATGTGTTTTTGTATTGATTGGAATTGATATTGTGCAAGCATTCATTGTATTTATATTTATTCATTATCAAGTACCTATCTATCATAATAACTCTACCTTTCATTTGCAAACATGAATTACCTACTTCATGGTAGAGTTATTGAAAGGATGATATTTCTATACTATAATTGATATGCTTGGTCTTGAGAACATGGTTATAGGTCTCTTATTGTGGTGAGTTGATACCTTTGCACCCATACCAGTTGATGATGCTTCTCTACACGAGCATTGAATAACACACTATGTTGGCTTTGATAACATTTTGTTGGCCTTTCTAGCTATCTGGAGCATATCTGTTTCCATTGTACTTCACTATTTAAGACCAAATGAAGATTTATCCCTTGGCATATTCGAGATGTTCACCAATCACAGATGAGAGTTCTCTTCTTTGGTGCTAGAGGGTGGTATGCAACTTGGTCTATGAGATTCATGAATCTTGTAGTGCTATTTTTTAGAGTTACACATCCAAAGATAACTTGAAGACATCCAAAAGGATCTTGAGCATATTGCATCACACTCCTTCATAGAGATGTGTCTCCACCTACCTACGCTTTTATGGACACATTAGTGACTATAATTGGTCTTTCACTTTACCACCTTGTCTTTGGTAATGAAGGTGTGTTATTTCATACAATGGATATCTCTCATTCTTAACAAAATAAGATAGCATAGCTTCATGTGATGTCGACATGTTTTGTCATCATAGAGAAATATGTCATTCAAGGATTTCCATCATTGTGAGTAATTATTTTAGCCAAGTGTGTTAATGTGTGTTATGAAGTACTACAAGAAGCTTCCAAATTAAGTGGTATAAGATACATGGATTAAGATTGTTTGTAGCAGTGGTTATGAGATCCCAATTATGCTCAGGTTTTTCTTGGTCATCATTTCAAGTTCATTATTTCATCCAGCTTCAACGTCTTTTGTGGGGTCATGGAAGGAACTCAAGTTTTGGATGGTGTCATTTTCATCATCCATATAAGGGTTTATTTTTCTTTGTTCATTCTATGCAGATATTCAAAAATGAAAAAAAGAAAAAGAAAAAAATAATAAAAGATCCAACAATGAAAACCTTTGGGCGTTGTTGGCTAGTTAATATCTAAAAACTAAATTTTGGTGGATATTAACTACAAAATAAATTCTTAGTGGTGAAAACTATTTTTACAGTGCCATTAAGCGGTGAGTGATTGAAAACTGGCTTGCCAACGATCACTTGTTGTTATTAAAAAAAATTTAAAAAAATTTATAAAAAAAAAGAAAAAGAAAAAAATGCAATAATTGGTTTGAGCTAACCATTTTTTAGGAACACTCGGCTTCTTTTATGGCTCTTTCCCTATCTCAGTGTTTCTAGCATCTCATGTTACTCTTTTGTGTTGTTGTGCTTCAGTTTCTAGTGATCACCATGACTTTGATCACCTATCGTACATGCTACACATTCAATTGAGGTGAAATGGAAAATGGATTCAACTCCCTTCAGTGTGATTTGTAATGCTTCCTTCAGATGGTGATCTTTTATGCAGTAACAGTTCTAGTCAACATTTTTGGGCTCCTTCTCTGTTTGTGGTTCACAATTGCTGAGATCTTTTGGCTTCCACACCTTGGCATCAATGGACGTGAATGTTGGTAACACAATCAATTTTATTTTTCATTATTTTATGTCTTGACTTTATTAATATTTCTTATTATATTGATCATATGGGCAACATCCCTACCTTTCCTTGTTTCTCAAGGATAGTTAACCCTTTAAGTTGGGGGAAGGTATACCATTATTATTACATATATTTTCATTCTATCCTTCACCATCCCATCTTTGAATCCATTATTTCCTCCTTAATACTTTCCATTCCATCCTTCATGAACCCTATTATTTCACCCTTGCTAATCATTTGTATTGCCTACCATTTCACCCACTCTGACCAAGCTCATGTGTATTGAGAAATTTTTCATAAAACCTCCTATACATCTGGCATTTTAGAAATATAATGCTATAAAAAAAAGAAAAAAATAAGAGAGAACACAATGAAAATAAAATGTTGGAGGTATGAATGTTAAAATGAAAGATGCAAAATGCAAAATGCAATGAAATTCTGCATGAGCTATAAAAGTTAAAGGTGAAGAAGACAAAGTCTATAAATCCAAGTTTCCCTCTCAAAAATAAAAGAATGCATGAGGACGTGCAATATGCTAAGTTGGGGGAAATTATGAGAGCCATTTATGACTCATTTTATACAATCTTTTCATCCATTTTATATACCATCATATTCACTTAACCATATTCTATTTTTATTTCATTTCATCTCATTTTACTCTTTTTATGTTGCATATGGTTACATATATATACATAGTATTAAATATAGTTTTGAGATTAAAATATGGAAATTAATTATTGATTGTTATACTAACAAGCATCGTTATTTTATGTCTTGGAAAATATATATTTTCTAATATGCAGATTAGAAAGTTGATCCTCCTGTCACTTTTCAAACAAGAACCTTCTTGTCATTTTCAAGTGGACTCTTGCTACATCAATTCAGATTATTATTTCATCCAACGATATGGACCAATGCATACTCAAAAGGTGTCAAATATGCTTACATGGCTATACACATCACTATTTAGTTAATATTTTAAATGTTGATTCGCTATAAGTAGAAGAATGCCTCCAATCAATTTTGCATTTCCATTTTCAAGCCAATGAGGATGAATCTTAAAAATCCATGACATGGGTTTTGTTAAGAATGAGCCCAGTTACGCATCTTCACGATAGAATCTCCATAAAATGAACTATTTATAAGTTGTCAGTGATTTTTTAAACATAATAATTCCTAATTTAGTGTTGCGGCCAGCCAATACTCCACATTTTTCTACAATAAGTAATGATTCTATTCACGAGGAAACTGATTTGTGGAAGATTCACTTTGCTAGGGAACTTGTGGTACAGATGGTTACATAGCTAGAGAAGAATATAACCATTCTCATCTCTATGTTTTTTCTTGTTGTTACAACAACTTTGTAATATGTGGCTAGCAAATGGAATTGTACTTGAGTCATTCCATTGTGATCTTTGTTGGTTGCAGGAAAATAAACTATTCTATTCTCCTTCAATTTGTTTTGGTTTTTTATAAGAATGATCTTTATATATATGGTTTGTTGAAAAGAAAGGGGGATATTGAATGTACGCAAATTTGAATTGAAGCAACAAATTTATGTAGTAGAACATTGTGTGTAGACTTTGTAATATTTGTGGAAGAATAAAATAATGTTATTCCAATCAAAATAGTGTAGAAGAGCATTTATTTCCCTCACCAGGCATACTGCATGATCCACTTATTGGGATGATTGATGATTTGTTTTAGATTAGATGTGTTTTTTTATTTTCTGTGTGTTATTATTTTAATTTGATTTCATACATAGAATTACCATTTAGTTTATATAATTTAATTTATATAATTATAAATAATTATCATTAATTTGTATTTGCTTCAGATTTAATTATGAATTTGGATTTGTGTGCTTTTTTATTTATTTCCTGTAGTATTAAATTCTAGATTAAATCTTATGCTTTATAATGCTTTCTAGTTTTTTTAGAATAGTTTATTTAAGAGTTGGAATTTAGTCTTGTCGCCAAGAAGTGATAGTTCCCGTTGCCAGTTTTATTTAGTTTATTTCAGTGTGTTCTAGCTGCATTCATCCCCACTTGGCTTGTTATCTGCATCCCTTGAGCATACACTCACTATACCTTTCATGAGTCTACGACTCCAGATTGATATTAAATGCAAGATGAATTGGCTATTAAATCTTATCAATTATTCTTAATATTGGAACCACAATTTGTCTCTACATAGGTTTATTTATGTTCTTTTTTTTGTTGTCCTTTTATTTTTATATTTATTACTTGTGATATATATAAGCATAATAACACTCTTTAGGTCTTAAAAATGGACCGCAAGTGGGTGGAGTGTCGGCAGGAAGAGCCTTGGCTCCAACGGCTACTTGTAAATTCTCGCGATGGGAGACAGGGTTACAAGGATCAATGGCACTTCAAATAGCATGGGGGCCTTTCTTATAGATCACAACAAGGTGTCTCATGGCCATTTAATAGGCATTTTCAGCAAGGGTTTCAATCCAACTCCTCTTTTAGGTGCCCCAGGAAGATGTCTCAAGAAATAGAGCGATGCAAAACTCTGACTGGAATGGAAGGAGAGGGGAGAAATTGGCACCTAGGCATTGGCAAAACCCGAACTATGTGCATATTGGTAAAAATTTTGATTTCAAGCAGATTGCAGGCAAGTTTTATAAACCAAAGCAACCTAGCCCATCTAAGGTTGCGACGACATCTACAGCTCCTATGAAGACTCCTCCTGATAACATAAGGCATGAGATCTCCACCACCATTAGGGTTTTAGACTCTCATTGGCAGGAAGCATCCTCAACCCTGAAGGAACAAGCCTTTTTCTTTAAATGGCTCGGTCCGTGGCCATCTGTCTGCACTATTAGACTCTGGTGCAAGGATGTTTGGGGGGATGGATGCAAACTGAAAACCCTCTCTAACAGTTTTTATATGGGTTTGTGTCCATCGAAGGAGGATAAAGAATGGATCTTAAACAATGGACCTTATCTCATAGAAGGGAAAGGGATTTACTTGAAGGATTGGGAGGCAAACTTTGACCATCAAAAGGAAAGTTTAAAAGAGTATCTAGTTTGGCTCAGTATTCACAACCTGCCATTGGAATATTGGGGTGAAGACACGCTCAAACAAATTGGTAGTAGCATTGGCACTTTTATTAAATATGAGGAAGTGATATATGAAAAAGACTCTTCAATCCACCCCCAGATTTTGGTTTATTGTAGGAAAACAATCCCATCCCAGACATAGTCACTCTAGGAATAGACTGTGGTGCTTGGGTTTAGAAGATTTAAAGATGATAGGGGAAGGACCCTGCTAACCCTCCTAATGAAGATAGTTTTGCAAGGAAAGATAAAGGCAAGGAGCAGGGCTCATTGCTAGACGAACTTGAAAGAAGGACTCTTAAGCAAGAGATGATTAAGCCAAACCTAGCAGATTAGTTCATCTCTAAAATTTCGTTAGCATCTTTGCTCTGCAATCAAGAATTAAAAAATGCTATTGATTTCTCTTTTAATGAAGCTTTTAAGCCATCTAGGGAAGCGTCTAACAACCCCTCAACATAGGTGGTGAAAGAGACACCCTTCTCTCAATTCTCTGCGGCTCCTGCACTAGATAGGTGTCCCCCTCCTCCATATTTTGTTGCCTCTACTTGTCAAGCAGATTTTATTAGGCCCACGCAACCTACTGTGGAAAACAACATTTGTGGCCCTCTTTTTGTCCCAGACACTTTTGAGAATCTTGGCAAGATCTCAGCCCCGGTTGTTTCAAATGTTGAGGCTGAATAGGACAAGTTGGAGGATGTTTTTAAGGATATTAAAATCTCCCCTATAAGGAATCTGAGTAACTCCTTTGAGGAAGAAAAGGATTGTGATGGTCCTTCTGAGGAATGGGACTCAGAGTTTGATGGTCTAGATGTAGGGATTGATCTGGATGACCTTGGCCTGTTGGATAAGGCTGGCTCCTTTGAATATAGGAGGCTAGGGCAGACTACCTCTTCTCTGAAAAAGCCACAAATAGGGGTAAAATAGAGAAGGGGAGAAAAATCTATTCGAATGAGGTTGGAAATTTCTAGAAATGCTTCCAACCAAACCAAACTATTGAGATCGGGAAAAGACTATGCCTTTTCCTGGGAGCAATGAAAACCTTATCGTGGAATGTCAGGGGCTGCAATGCCACTGACAAACTTTGTTTGATCAAAAGATGTATAGATCAAATGAAGTTTGATCTTGCAGTGTTGATACAAGAAACTAAAATCAAAGATGATGTTGGTGACTTTTTCAAATGTAAGTTTAGTAGGTGGAATTGTGAACTGGTCTATGCTCAAGGGGCTTCGAGTGGTCTTGGCACTTTGTGGAATCCTGGTTCCTTGGATGTGATGGTGCTATAGACCGATCAGTTTTGGCAGGGGCTAAGAGTGTTTGTGAAACACCTCCACTGTTATTTTTATGTTTTCAATATCTATGGGCCCAATAACAGTTCACATAAAAGACTGGTTTGGAACTCTTTGTTGAGAGTCAATGAGAACTTGGATGATGAGGTTGTGGTGCTGGGTGGTGATTTTAATGTGAGTCTCTCCCTCGAGGATAAGAAAGGTGGTAAGGGGTGGTGCAGTGTAAGCCAAAAGGATTTTTGTGCCTTTGTGACATCATGTGGCTTATTGGAGATCCCCTTTAAAAAAGGTGATTTTACATGGACTAATCAACGGGCTGGCTTCCTTAACATTGCTGAGAAGCTTGATTCTTTTTTTGTTGGTGGTAACTGGGTTGCTATCTCTTGGACCTGTGATGCTGAAATTCTCCCTTTTTAAGGTTTGGATCACTTCCCAATAGCCTTGAGAATCCAACATGAGGAATCTCTGAATAGATGTCCCTTCAAATTTGAATCAATGTGGTTTATTGCCCGTGGTTTCAATGACTTGATTGAAGACTGGTGGATGCAAACTCTAAAACAGATAGGTAACAAAGCTTTTTTATTTGTCAAGAAACTTTGATTTATTAAAGAGTAGTTAAAAGTTTGGAATAGGCTGCACTTTAAAGATATTTTTGTTGAAAAACTTAAAGTAGAGGACAAACTCAAAGCCCTAAGCTTGAAAATTATTGAGAATGGTATGTCGGACGCTGATTTTGAGGAAGAGAAATGCTTGCAATCTCAATTGGAAGGTTGGCTGAAAAAAGAGGAGATTTTATGGAGACAGAAATCTCAAGAGACCTGGCTAAAAGAGGGGGATCAAAACACTAAGTTCTTCCATAATTCCCTTAAACAACGCAAAGCTCACAATAAAATCTTTAGTATTCAGAATGCACATGGGGCTATGATCAGGGACATAGAGGAAATTAATGCTGAAGTCGTTACTTTCTTTTCCAAAAAGAAAAATGTGCTAGAGGATCATAACTCCTTATATGAGGAAGTTCTTGGTGTCATTCCTAGTTTGGTTACAAATGTGTAGAACAGGGACCTCATTAAACTTGTTTCTATGGAGGAAGTCAAAGATGCTCTATTTGGTTTAGGAAGGGATAAGGCCCCAGGTCTTGATGGCTTCCTGACCATTTTTTTTCAGAAGTCTTGGAATCTTTTAGGGAAGGAGCTTTGGGAGGTTGTGGAGCAATCTCGGTAGGGTGGTCTCATTCTTAAAGATCTCAATAATACCTTTATTGCTTTGGTCCCAAAAAGGGAAACTCAGTCTTCCTTCGAGGACTTCAGGACAATTTCTTTATGTAATACTGTCTATAATGTCATCTCCAAAGTGATGGCTAATAGGCTCAAACAGGTTCTCAACTCTGTGATCTCTGCAGCTCAAAGCAGTTTCTCCCCTGGCCGTTCTATTTTTGAGGGAGTAGTGATTGCCCATGAAGCACTTCACTCCATTCGAGCTGCAAAAAGCAAGAAAATGATGGTCAAGTTAGATATTAAGCAAGCCTATGATGAGGTGGATTGAAGTTTTTTATTGGCAGTCTTGAGCAGATTTGGGTTTGATGAACAATGGCCTAATTGGGTTCGTAGTTGCATAACTACTCCTAGATTCTCTATTTTGGTCAATGGAAGCCCTCAAGGCTTTTTTGAATAGGAGAAAGGGATTTGACAGGGGGATCCTCTTTCTCCTTTTCTTTTTATTATCATGGCAGAAGTTCTTGTTAGGTTGATTTCTAGAAAGTAGATGGAAGGTGTCTGGAAAGGCATCCTTATAACAGAAGGAGTTGAGGCCCTCTCTCATCTTCAGTTTGTGGATGACACCTTTTTGGGTGGGGAGGCCTCTACTCAGGGAGATAGAGTAATGAGGGATACTTTGGAGCTGTATGGGAAAGTTTCTGGACAACTAATTAATTGGAGAAAGTCTGAGATCTTTTTCTTCAATACTCCCCTAAAGGAACAAGTGAAGATTGGAAAAATCTTAGGCATGAAAAAAGGCCTTCTCCCCAACAAATACCTTGGCATCCCTCTCTTCACATGTGGCAACAAGTCTGAGCTATGGAAGGATTTAGTCAGCAAATGTCTAAAGTGGATGGATGTGTGGAAAGGGAAGTGGCTTTCCTCTGCGGGTAGGATCCTGATGCTTCAAACAGTGATCTCTGCTATTCCTGTCTATTCTATGATGTGTATGGATATTCCCAAAAAAATCCTCAAGGTGGTAGAAGCTAAGATGATGAAGTTTTTTTGGTGTGGTGCAAAGGAGGAGGATAAGATTCCCTTGGTTTCATGGGAAAAGATTTGTAAACCCAAAGCTTGTGGTGGGGCAGGTATCAAGAATTGGCAGATTATGAATAAAGCCCTAGGGGCCAAAATAGTCTAGAGTATGTACAGTAATCCTTCATGCTACTGGGTTAGAATACTCCAAGCTAAGTATTTGGAATCACCAGATAGGATGAGGATCTTCACTATCAAAGATCCCTCTTGTGGTTCGACCATTTGGAACTTCTTGTTATCTTGTAGACCTGTTATTTGTGATCATATCTCGTGGTAGATCCATAATGGTAGTGAAGCCAAGTTCTGGGATGACTCTTGGAATGGTCTCCCAGCTCTGAAGGATGTTCAAGAATTTTCCCAGTTGAAGATGTACTTTGAATCTAAATGGGGGTCAAAAGTAAGGGACTATTTGGAACTTGCAAATAGTGCAAAAGGACAGATTTGGAGGTGGAAGTTGCTAGTTAACGAGGATCTCTCTACGCAACAGAAGGAGCTCATGATGGGTATTTTGAATAGCATATCAGTTACTATTATTGGGTAGTGTGATAGGATTAGGTGGTGTGGATCTCTCTCTGGAGAATACTCTGTCAAGTTAGGTTATTATATGCTAGATGCTAATGAGGTCACCCACTTCTCCTCTCAAGATCTTTGTTGGAAAAAGGATTTACTTCCTAAAGCAGGTGTCTTTGCATGGTTGGCATATAAAGGATAGATCCTGACTGTTGAAAGAAGAAAAAGATTAGGTATGAAAGGACCTACTAGGTGTGTCCTCTACAAATGTAAGAAGGAATCGACAGATCATTTGCTGATTCAATGTGAGTTTGCAGATCAATGTTGGTCTTTTGTGCAACAGAAACTGAATTGGCAAGGCCCAAGGGCAAACACTATACAACAGGTATTTGATGGATGGCCTCGAGTGGCTGGGAAATCTACCTTATCAGGTATTTGGTCAATCACACCTTCCTTGGTGGTGTGGGAGCTGTGGAAAGAATGTAATAGACATATTTTCAGAGATGAAAAGGAACCTATTCAAAGGTTCACTAAGAGATTACAACATGCAATTAAGGAGGTGGTAAGCATGATAGAAACATAAAGACAATTTATGAAGATTCATTAAATAAGAGAGGATAGGGAAATTCAAATTCAATGGCCAGGAATCAGGTTTTCCTCCCCTGCTGGTGCTCTAGTTACTAGGAAAAGTTTGGGGGTTAAGGATAAAATAAATTGGAAACCATCGGAGGAGGGCTGGATGAAGATGAATTTTGATGGGGCTGCAAAGAACAATCTTGGCAGGAGTGGTATTGGGGTGATTTTTCAAAATTGTGATGGCAACTCTTTCTTGACTGCATCGAAAAGATGTGAGGATGGCACTAACAATATGGCTGAATGTAAAGCAGCACTGCTAGTGGTGAGACTTGAAAAACAATATGGCTTTAGTAGATTACATTTGGAAGGGGATTCTTTGTGAGTTGTGCAAGCAATATCCAATTTATCCATAAATTCTTGGCATTTAGAGAATGACATTTTGCTGATCGGGGAGTTGTTATCAACCTTTGACAACTATAAGGTCACCCATATCAAAAGGGAGGGTAATATGGAAGCGGATTTACTTTCCAAGCAGGTGGTGGAGTTTGAGTTTGTTGGGGACCTTGTAGTCAATAATTTAAATTTACATCTTAGATCGACGCAGTAATTGACCGAGATTTGGTGACGTCGTGTAGGCTTGTGTCAGCTTACTACGACATTTTGATGTGTGGTTTTTTCATCATTGCCAGTACAATTTGCTCTTTGTGTAAGCACACACGAAGGATTTTTATGATGGTTTATGATGGTGGTCACATAATGATGTTGCATTGATGTTTGACACACTTTTAAGAGACGTAGGCATCCTATGATAGAAGATCTTTTAAAAACATGCTTGATGGTCTATGTTTTTATGAGGTCTCTTCTCTGTTTGTGTTGGTGTGCTCTCCTTTTGATTTGAAGGTCTTTGCTGCTTCAATAGAGTCGATGTTCACCTTCAACACTAAACGACAGCAGAAAGGGATTTTCGGCCTGGTCAATGATCATCGAGTGAAATTGTTACTAAAGTGCCCTTCAAAGGAGATTGTGAAAGCTTCCCAATAGACTTTAGGGCCTCTGCTCCATAATAGTGATTGTAAATGGAAGTTGCAAGTGGATATAGCAGCCATGATAATGGTGTGGGGTTTGGAATTAGGTGAACATGAAGATTGCGTGACCTAGGTTATGAGGGATTTGTTTGATGAGGAGTTGTTAGTGGGGATGGATTCATTGCTTGAATGGGCACATCCTGGGTGGGTATTCAATTATAGAGAATGCTTCTCAGATGAAGAGGAAGGGGTGGAGGTGGGCATTTTTCCCTTTGTTTGATGACCGAAAAGGGTGGATAGGGTGAGTTACCTGGCGGCAAGGCGTGTTGGTTGGGATGGCCTGAAACAGGGCATTGCTAATTTTCTAGAAGGTAAGCGAATGGTGGAGGTGTTGACCACCTTCCCGAGGAAATGACATTCTCTGAGACATAGGTGTGGTGTAGGTGCTTTAAATGCAAGTTATGTGGGGTCAATGCTACTCTTTTTGATGCTAATGCTATGGTGTTATTGTTTTTTGTCTCCCTACGACTATGTTTGGGGATGGATGGGTGATGGACAAGTTTTTAGTCTATGGGGGTTTTCTCTCAGTTGTATATTGGCTTTAGTTCATGCGACCGAAATGCTCAGGGTGGCGCTACTATAGCAACTATTTTTGGGCTACTGTTAATGGCCGATGGGATGTTTTTCTTGGTTGTGCTCGATGAAGATGTCGCGACTTCTTTCTTTTTGCTGTGATTGGGATGGTGTTGGATAACTGGATCAGAGATATGGCATGTCCCCTGTTAGGTCCCTTTATGTTCTTTTATGCAATTGGATGTATGTAGTTTCTTAGGTGTTAGGGATGGGGCTGGTTCTATTCATCCTTTTGACTTGTAATGGATTTATGGAAGCAAATTATATCGCTTCCCCACAAACTTTTATCTTTTTTACTATTAATAAAATACTACTTATTACCGACCATATATATATATATATATATATATATATATATATATATATATATATATATATATATATATATATATATATATATATCCTTTTAGCTTTAATTTGATTGATTTGTGGCCATATTTTATTTGTTCCTTTTATTCATTTTCTTTCTTGTTTTGTGTTATTTTTTGGTTTGCTTATCATTATTATTTTATCTATTTTTATTTCTATATAGTGCGCTATATACTTTTTGTCTTTTGATACATTTTTTAGATTTATTTATTGTTATTATTTTATTATTAATATTAGTATTAGTATTAGTATTTTTGTTATATTTATATATTTATTGATTTATTTTTGTTCATATTTTCTTCTTTCAATTTCATTTGTTCATTTTTAGGATTATTTATTTTCCTTCTTATTTATTTAATTATTTATTCTAATTACTCTTTGTTTCTTTTTATTAGTCATATATATATATATATATATATATATATATATATATATATATATATATATATATATATATATATATATATATATATATATATATATATATATATATATATATATATATATATATATATATATATATATATATATATATATATATATATATATATATATATATATATATATATATATATATATATATATATATATATATATATATATATATATATATATATATATATATATATATATATATACTTTTCTTTTTGGTCTTGTCATGTTGTTATCGTCTCTCCCTTTATTTATTTTGTTTAAAGGGGTTTGCTTATTTTTTTGTTGCTTGTTGTTTTTGCTATTTTATTTCATTATTTTTTTCTCTTGTTTTGTTTTATGTTTTCTCTTGGTTTGCATGTCCTTTTTTCCCTCCTCTCTTCTTTTTATAGAATCTCGATATGCATTCTAGTATTTTTCATTCATAAACTCTCTCATCCTAATGATGGATCATGGAGTATGATCTGAAACATTGATGCTAAAAATTTGCGCACAATCTAGCTCAGAAACACAACACCAACTCTCCCATGTTAATCTAGTATAATATTAATACTTGTATTAAAAGAAAGTGCAATGGTTGTGCCGATAGTAGAATATGTGTTTAATAATATTAGAGGGTACAAATCAGAGAATGTGAGAAGTGAATTTAATAATGATAATAATTTATAATATGCTACAATAAATGTATATCAATAGTTGGGATCCTCATTATAAGTCCCTTAAAAATCTTCACTATACACAAGTAATTGTTTTGCAATCTAAGGAAATAATTAAGCTATGAAATAGATTATAGTGAATAGATTTGTTCTTTCATTGATATTTCTTGTCTATTGTTGATGTTTACCTTTTGAATATGGCCTTGTCATGATTTCATATTGATTTCTAAAAAAATAAATTTTGAGATATTAAGTCGATTGAAGTAAATATATATAATCGATAGTGTGTAATGCAAACTGACTGAAGTAAATATGTTTTATCCTTTGTTGTTGATATTGATTTGTTGTAGATGATTTTTTCATGCATCAAAGTGGATTCTTGCAAAATGAAAATTTGGGAAGTCAGATTCATGTATTGTCAATAGTTCAAGTTAGTGTTAAAGGATTGGATTGGTAATTATGTACCTTAAATTTCTACATTGATAATATTTATAGTTGATCTTCCTCTTTTTTTTTTGTATAATTTTGTATGTATTGTTCTGTATTTTAGGTACCACACAAATGAGAATGTGGTTAAATGTGAAGGTCATCTAATGATTTTATCCTTGATATAGCTACAAATGTTAGTCCTTGTCTTTCTATTTTACCAGTATCAATTATTATTTTTTGTAGTATTAGACCTTGGGATTCGTTTATAGTGATTGTTCATGCCAATAAAATTTGTATTTGTCTATAGTTACCTAGTGACACAAGCATTATAGGTACAATTTTTGGTTCATTTTGGTTCTAGGTTAGTTTTATGTTTTCTAATGGTTATTATAAGAATTTGCAAATAGCAAAGATTGAATCAAGGATCTAGAGGTTAAAGAATAGCACAAATGCAAGAGAGATGATATGAACAAGAATAGACTTGTATGATGCAATGATTGATGATTTATTGATCCAATGAATTGATTATGTACATAATAGGCCTCCTTATATAGGAAAGGTGATAAGACAGAATGATAAGGAGTTGATAAGCTATCACCTATGCAAGGTGTAATCACATGTCCACCAAATGTGGATCATCCTCCATTATGCAATAAAGCATGTGCAATATGATGAGGGTGATAATATGATATGTGCACTAAAGGTGGATCTCACACCTAAAGTGGAATTTCTCCTACACCATGTGCTTAATTGAGGTACAAACTCCTAGGTGTCCCAATGAAAAATTATTATGCAATGCATTATCCTAAGTAAGATTAAGTTAAGTTTAATTAGGAATATTTAATTACACCAACACCCCCCTTAAGTGAAACTTAGGGGAATGCCCTTAAACTCACAATGCAAGATGGGTCCCGGCTACTAGGTTATGTTAGGTACCCATGTACAATATGGAATGCAATACATGAAATGCAATTTCTCATAAAGCAGAGAAAGATGGAAAATCTCATGGGAAAAACTCTCCCCCAAAAAGAGAGAATAAAACACAAGATGCATGGATGGATGGAGTACTCAAGACCCCCCAAGAACTACATACACCATGTATACATACAAAGAATTATCCCCCCATAAGAAGGATAGTTGGAGACATGATATCCCCCCATAATGAAGAAGCTCCCATGTTGATGGAGAGTACCTACAAACAAAAGATAAGCAAATGCTTACAAGAAACATGTCTCCCCTTAGGAAGAAATGGATACATCAAATGATGAAGAAGCCAATCCATGTGCAAATGGAAGAAGGGAGAAGATGAAGGTCTCCATGTATGCATCTCTGAAGAATGAATAGGTATCTCCAAGCTCAAATAATTTATCAGTTCATGTGACAAATCAAGTGAAAAAGAAGAATCATGAATATAGATCTCCAAACAAAGTGAAAAAGTATCTCCAACGGTGATGTTATCATCAAAGAGAAGAGAAACCCCCTTAGTTATGTCTCCCAAATTTGCATCATGAGAATCAACAATAAATGCTAAAAGGGCCTCCAAGTAGTCGTCACATTCTACAAGATCTAAAGCACTATGATCATCTTGTTGAAAAGTAGAGCCCATGTCTGAAGAAGCGGGAGGTGGAGGAGTAGGTTTCTAAACACTTATCTAAACAACAAAATGATTCAAGTGTCAAAAGTTCTCCTCACATACATAATTATCCCTTGGTAAAGGGATGTGTACATCATGAATATCATCATCATCATCAACAAAATGTGTAAAAGAATACAAGCGTGATGTATGATCAACAACTCCCATAGCTATGACATTTCTAGTCTCCATGTCCCTAATGTAGACATAATCAGGAGTGAACTCAACAATTTTACCTTGTGCCCCATGAGTAATTTGGTAAATAGAAAGAAGATTAGTGGTCAATGATGGTACACAAAGAACATCATTAAATGTCCCATCTCCCATAGGAATATAACCTTTCCCACAAACCCTCATGTATGTATTGTTACCCATCAAAATATTAGGAGAATTACAAGGCTCAATACAAGAAAACATATCCATAGAAGATGCCATATGATGTGATGCTCCTTAATCAAGAAGTCATTTACCTTGCTCAGGATGTGTGGAAGCCAAAAGTGCCTGTCCTTTACCTTTACCTTTGGATGATGATGGAGATGTAGAAGCTGCAAAATGTGCAGAAGAAGGAGCAGACACTGATGAGTGCAACTTAATATTGTGCTTTTGAATAATGTGAGTTAACTCATCAATCTTCTTGTGAAAACACTTATGCTCATTGTGTCCTATCTTTTTACAATATGCACATTTATCCCTCTTTATTGATTCTTCTCTTGAAGAGGACTTGGATTCATAAGTATGTGGTGAAGAAGATTCATTACCTTTGTTATAAGGCTTAAGATCCTTATGTTTCTTCTTTCCTTTTCCATTAGAATCCTTTGGAGTGGATTCATTTGAAATCAATGCATCATGTGTTGAAGGCTTCAATTGACCCATGTGTGCCAACTTTGCTTGTTCCCTTGTGAGTTGAGCTGCAAATTCATCAAGAGAAGGCAATTTGTATGCACTACCAAGAGCATCCATAGTAGCATAGAATGTAGAAACAAAGATTGAATATTCAGGACCTAGCTTGGAAAGAATAGAAAAGATCAATTGTTTATCCCCTTTAGTAACGCCACAAGTAGAAAACTCCAATCTAATAGAATTGAAATTAGAGAAAAAAAATCTTGAATATTGTCAAAATCACTAGGATTTAGACCTATGAGCTCATTCTCTAATCTGAATTTTCTCATTCTATCAGGTTTACCAAAGAGTCCCTCCAATTTGACCCAAGCATCATGAGGATGTGTGCAAGATGCAATATGAAATAGAAAATCATGAGAGATGGATGATCTAAGAGAGCCAAATGCTTTATCTCTTAAATCAAACCATTTTTGCCTTTTTGCAACACCTATAGCTGGTTCTTGATCCTACCCAAGAGTCATTTTAAGCAATCCAATACTCAACAAGTGATCACATAAAGATTCTTTCCATTCATGGTAGTTATATGGAGTGAGGATTTTGACCTTTGAACTATCCATAATACAGCCAAATAATGACTGATAACTCCTTCAAATAACTGCTGCAAATTAGAAAACTGAAATCCAAGGATTAACCAAGTGTAAATATAGCCCCAAAATAGCATATTTTTTAAAGTGATATTTCCACCCCAAATCATTGAAATCTAATTGCAGATTTGGAAAGTAGACAAAAAATTATGCACTTTGAAAAAAAAAATCACCTCAAAATGTTACTGTATGTGCCCAAACGAAGCCCTGGAAGTTGTAGAAATAAGGATTAGACAAGAACAATCATGAAAATCTATAATTTTTTATTAATCTAGCCACCAAAATGAAAAAATAATGCCACCATTGGAAACTTCAAGAAATTCTACCCCAAATAAAAAAAATGCTTGAAAAAAGGAGCAAAATTGAGCAAGATATGGCCCTTTGAAGTTAGACTCCAAATTCAAAAACTCCAATGGTGAAGGCAGAATAAATCAAACCCTTGCTAATGTTAGAAATCTAGTGCATTAAATTTGACAGCCATGGATGTCACTGCAAAATCCAATCAGCCATGTTTTGACGGTTGGATGACCATCAATTTTAGGCTCGTGCTTAGGTCACGTGGCAAAAATCCACCCCCCTTAGCTGACATGGTGGTTGACTGGGTGTCTGTATAACTTGCATGTGAGATGACGTGGCATGGTGTACTACTGAGGTGATCATTCATATGATCAGTGTCATGGTGATGATGTCACATAAGTGACGTGGCACAAAGGCTGATAGATAGATCTGATGATGTGGTAGGTCTGCCACATGTCTACCTCTAGTTGGGTCGCATGGATGTGATGCAGCGTTGAGGTGGTTAGACGATCGACTTACTGGGATCCACATGGTAGCATTTGGAGCCACTATATGGCAGACTATCCAAGCTCTGTGTGGCACCTCCTGAGTGGAGCAGAGGTGGAGAGATCCACTACTTGGGCGGTGGGTGAGCAGCGGGCCTGGGATTTAGTCCCACATGTAGTGTGGGATGGGCCTCAAGCTGATTTCTCTATGCAAACCCGTAGAGTTAAAACAAAGCAAGGCAGCTGGACATGGGCTTAGGCTCGATCGAGGGATTGTATGTTAGGTTTTGTGTGGTCGGCCCGGTTGTTGACTATTGATGACATCACCCTGACAAAATCTTGAGTTTCATACAAATTCACAGAGAATAATCCTTAATAGATGAAAAATAGAATAGGGGTCATACCAACCCCGAAAACCAATTTTGCAGGAAAAAATTCTGAAAACAAATTAAAAAATATATTTTATTTTTTTGAAAAATCATACTACAAATACACAAATAGGGTAGTACAACTCGATTTGCAAAAAAAAATTGCCTCGATTTTGACTTTTACTGAATATAGGCAAATTTATAGTCAATTTTAACCAAAACAGCCTCTTGGATGCAATGGTGAGGTCAGATCTGACAAAAATGCTTCCACAACACATTGGCCTTCAAATTTGAGATATGGACCTTCAATGTTTGTACCAAGATCTCTCCAAATAGGCTAATCAAAATGCTTCAATGGCTCTGATACCATGTAAGAATTTGCAAATAGAAAATATTGAACCAAGGATCTAGAGAATAAAGAATAGCACAAATGCAAGAGAGATGATATGAACAAGAATAGACTTGTACGATGCAATGATTGATGATTGAATGATCCAATGAATTGATTATGACAGATGAGGATAAATAATACATTGAGTAACTTGTTGATGAGTCTATGACCTTATGATATTGACTTGATTATGTTTCATTCATCTATGATGAGGAAAAGAGCTGGAAGACACAAAGCAGTGTTGTCGATTGATGAAACATTTCAGTGTACACCGACGAAGTGTAGTGTATACTGAGCACAGTGTAAACCGAGCTTGTGTTCACCGACACATTTCTTTGTTAACTGAGCAGAACAGAGGAACTAAATGACTAGCTTAGTCGATAAGATTGATGAGCTAGAAAGTGTATGATTTCAAGGTAACAGATAATGTTTGTTACACAGATCGATGGCTAACAAAATTTAGGAAAGATCTAAAGGATGAGAATCAAATGTGTTATTGACACATTAGCTGAGGTATGTTTAAGCGACAAAATTAATGAAGATGATTAAGTGGAAAAATATGATGGAACAGAAAAAAAATGGTTTACTTGTCTATATAAGAGACTGGAGATTTCATAGTGAATGTAATGCCAGAAAGAGGAGACTGCAGAATTATTGCGTGAACAATTTTTCATGCATACCTGATCAAACTGGTTAGTGAGAACCGAACTGTAGAGTTTTTACTAAGCGACAGGAAGCTATTACCGAGCGACAGTAAGTTACTAAACATTGATTGGAATAGAATTGATTTAATAATCAGAGGATTGAATGAGCTTAACATTGATCTGTATATCTACAATTGAAGTTTTATTAAGGCAGATCACCTACTGTTACATTTTAACCATTGTACATAGTCAAATCTCTTAACTGAGTGGACTAAGAAAGTCTTTTATGTATCATTCATATAATGAACATTGTTATCCTATCAACCCCAGAGTGACTACTGGTTGGATGATAACGGTTGGTCTAAAATCCTCTAACAAGGTCACACCTAACAGTGTGTTTGTAACCTTTAACAGGGTTGGGTCTTCACTGACCTCACTTCAGAAGAGTGAATATTTTTGGGTTGGCGGTCCCAGGTGGTTTTTCCCTTCACAGGGTTTCCACGTTAAATCTCTTGTGTTATGTGTTGATTGTGATGTTTGTTTGATGTCATATTTGCATGTTTCATATTTGATTTGATCGGTAACTACTATATGTTTTAGACTGGTAATCGATAAAAGCATAGACAATACAATATTTTAAGTTACCAAGTATCTGAAGTTTTGAGTATTTGTTTTTTGGATTATACATTTTGTATTGGGACATTGGATAACTGATTCACCCCCCTCTCAGTTATTCTAACAGAATAGACTTGTATGATGCAATGATTGATGATTTAATGATCCAATGAATTGATTATGTATATAATAGGCCTCCTTATATAGGAAATGTAATAAGAGATAAAGATAAGGAGTTGATAAGCTATCACCTATGCAATGTGTAATCACATGTCCACCAAATGTGGATCATCCTCTATTACGCAATAAAGTGTGTACAATAGGATGAGGATGATAATGTGATATGTGCACTAAAGTTGGATCTTACAGCTAAAGTGTAATTTCTCCTACACCTTGTGCTTAATTGAGGTGCAAACTCCTAGGTGTCTCAATGACAAACTACTATGCAATGCATTATCCTAAGTAAGATTAAGTTAAGTTTAATTAGGAATATTTAATTACACCAACAGTTATCAAGTGGTCTTTCTTGAATATTTGATTCAAAATAATCAAACTCGCTAAAACATGTCCAAGTGCATAAAGAAGTCATTGTATTTATTAACAAATTAGGAAGCACTCTAAGTGTCTAAATGAACTAAAATTGTGCTCAACATTGTTACAATATTAAATTAGTTCAATTTTGAGCATCATCAATTCTAGTGATGATAATATGCCATGCTATTCCCAAAGTTGTCATTATCTTGAAGTAAAATTTGATGATCTACTAATCATATACCAACTAATTAGAAAATATATGATGTATGAAGAGCTTTGAAGATCAAAACATAATTATGCAATATGAATGAGAATGAAGAAGGCTAAAAGCCCTATTTGTAAGACTAAGAACATCCACTCCTAACATTATCTTTTACAATGTCCAATCTATGAGAACACACAATCAAATGCTACATAGTCATTGCAATTGCATCATTGTTATATGTTACTTTCATATTGGTTGAGCCCAACACTCTACGTAATTTGTAATACTCTACAATTTTTTTAATAAAAGTTTATTCCAATAAAAAAGATTATTACATAATTATTTTGAAAGTTCTTATGGCATTTGTTAATCACCACTTACTAAAAACTCAACAAAATAATAAAAAGTAAAATGGTCAAACGTCATAAAGAGGGAAAAAAATAGGACTAATTGCAAATCACTTTTAAATGAGCCCTTTTTTTAATTCTTGATTTAAATCCAAACCATATGATTTAGGATCTCCATATAATCAAATGAGCTTACAATTAGATTTGGTTAGACCTTCATATCCTAAGCATACTTTTACAAAGAAGCCAAAATATTAACTTGCATGAATCCAAAACATAGATGTAAAGACCCTAAGTTTTCATGAATAATTATGATGTGTAGAGATCCAAAGTAAATTATTAAAAGATTTTTTTTAAAAATAATCATTCAAATATTGATCTCAAAAACCAAAGGAGGATAGACCCTATACTGCTACAAAATATTCATAGCCGTGCAAAAAATCAAAGCAATATGAGGAATGAGGAATATGTTGCTCATAAGGTAGATGTGTACACTTGTCAACCAAAGGAACATTGTACTCAAAGACTAAACTGACCAATCAATAACCTCAAGGAAATTGTATAAGCCATTGTAATAATACCATACAGAATACTATTATGAACAAATTACATCAAACTACATTAAGTGACATCATGTTTAACATAGTATATTCCCCACATCAAAACTGCAATATATAACATATAACAAATAAATCATGCTCGTATTAGCATATTTTTCTTTAACACAATGTATAAGATCCTCTCAAATTAAATATATGCATATAATGCCATGTTCATCACATTATATCCCCAACATCAAAGTACTAAAATATAATTTCATCATAGGTGAATTTATATTCCTATACTTACTACTATAATGTATAAGACTATCTCATACAACTCTACCTATACAAATTACATGTATATTTAAAAACCAAATAAGTATAAATTATAATGTAGAAAAAGACAATAAATGAAAACCATGCCTAATTGGTATTGCTCTAAATAAATCATTTTCCGCATTCTATATTGAAACTCTTAATTTTAAAGACAACATTTATAATCCTACAAATAAACCAAATATCAAATATCCATCTCATTAAACTTAAGTCTCATTTATAATATCATTTCCATAAGATTGTAGTGTACAATAACAAAAGGGAGTGAACACTACACAAATAATTTCACTTTAGATCATAGTTCCACTAACATGGTAAGGTAAAGTATGACACCAATAAACAACAATTTTACATAACCCATATTCACAAAACTTAAGAATATTATCAAGGAATAACACATACCCAATCCAAAGAAAATAGTTCATGATATCCCTTAAATTGGGTAAAGGAGGATTCAAAGAGTAGAATAGTTAAGCAAAAATGGGCAGTACCAAAAATCTATTAATCTAGAGTATAGCCAAGAAAATTATCCCATAAAAAATCATATAGATTGTTGGAAATTTAACTTTCCCTCATATGTCTTGTCCCATCATTATTAGTACTTCTACATAGACCATGAATTCAAAAGAATAATGATATATATAAATCGAATATGGATGCCTCTATCTTTAACAATAAATGAGACTTTATGGCTATTTTTTGGCATATACGTTTGGAGCACTTGTGGTGTTTTACAGAACATAGATTTGTAGTTCAACTTTCTTTGGTGGAAGTTTCCATAAACGAAGGGGCTTTTATTATTTCTCCTCCTAAGTCTATCTAAATTTATAGGCCAATAGCCTTATAAAAGATTTTTGAAAGTGGATACCTTAGAGGAGCATATTTTTAAGTCTAAAACGGCCAGCAAAATGATAGAGAAGATTGGTGTTGGTGTTGGTGTTGTTCTTTCTTATTGTTTTCAGCCTTGAGGCAAGGAAAGCATTTGGGAAAATAGTTTGACATGAGGATTCTTAATTCCAGAGAGAAAATCCCGCCATAAAGAACTATAAGCTTAAAAAAGGCGTATTTAAATATCTATCAAGAGATGTATGTTTTTCAAGTTAGCATTTGGGAAAATAGTTTGACATGAGGATTCTTAATTCCAGAGAGCAAATCCCACCATAAAAAGCTATAAGCTTAAAAAAAAGTGTATTTAAATATCTATCAAGAGATATGTATGTTTTTCAACTTAGTAATTGAAATGTGGGGAAGTATAAATAGAAAATAAGAGTGTTGAGTTTAGTATTTATAAAGATTGAGAGGACTATTAAAGGGGGTGTTGTTGGGGAGAGTCTTTTTAGTCTTGTTGAGTTACTGTCGTAGTGTACTGTTCTACAAGAATTTCTTGTGTTTTCTTATATTTATTATTGTTCTCTTTTATTTTCTAGGTCTGACTATGTTGTTGTGCCCCTTTATATAGCATTGATATTGCATCCGTCTGCAGTTGTTACTAATAGAGTTGAAGGCTTGGTGACAACTATTAATGGCTTCCTTGTTTAAATGCCCTAGGAAATTTTGTCATTAAGCTCTTTCACGAGGTAAGTCAACTAATCCTCCTCTAGATGTTGTACTTGCCAATTTGAAGCTTGATGAGGCTTGCAAAGGACCTGAGAATTGTATATTAATTTCATGTTTTGTGGGTAGAGTTCTCCTTGAAATCATGCTTTTGGGTTGGAAAAGCTTAGTCCCCACATGGAGTCCACTTTGTTTCTATTCAAAATATTACTAAGGGGTAGTCTAGTTTTTAGCTCTATGTTTGGGAGTGAGCTCTCATTGGCAATCTTGTTTCTTCTTGATGTGTTGTTTTGTAGATTTGTAGATGTGAGATGAAAATTCCTTAAAAGGGTTGATTGTCCTTTTTGTGTGCTTCTATAGATGTAGATATATATAGTGTTGTGGTTTATACACTTTGTCAATGAAACAACCACCAAGGTTCAAACCTCTGCTTAAACATTGTGCTTGTAGGCCTTGTGTCAATAGTCCACACACACACACAAGATGCAACTTTGAGGTGGTGACTATATGATGTGTTCATGTTATATGCATGGTTTACTTTCCTATATTATGATGCTTATATGGCGTTATGTTTTATGATGCTTATATGATGGATTTTATATGCTTATGCTTTTGCCATGTTATATATGGATTATGATGATGTCTATTTTTATTATGGTACTAACATATATGCAAGATGTGATGATTTATGCTTCATATGATATGGATAATTATGATATGCAAGTAACCTAACATGTTTATAAATGTGAGATGCACTTTTTTTTTGCATACCAAAGCACTATACCAAAAGGAATGTAAGGACTAACAGAAAAATTGTTATTGAGAAACAAAAATTAGTAAGAAGAATAAAAACCATGTGGTAGTGATGATGTCTTGCTTCCTTAAATGTGATTCATCATTGGACCTTTATTTAATATGAAAAATGGATGCATCACACCATGGCACAAAAATCTAGGGTGATAATGTTATCCCTTTGTAGAAAATAGACACATTACAGATAATGAATATTTTCATCCATGATAAAAATATTGTATGTTAAGGGTTGAGGTATATTTTGCAATCACAAAGTGAACATGCCAACATAGACACCCAAGACATACTTGCACCAAAATTGTATATGTGACATTAAATCATGTATTTGCATTATAATGTCATTCAAGGTAGTTTGGCATTGATTCTAAAACTACTTATTATCTGTACCAGTCACATGCTATCATTCCTAGCACTTTCATTGCTTCAATTAAACTCAATACATTTCACTTGATTGTGTCATCTTCAAAGGTATGAGAAAAATTGTATTATTGTCCTTATTGTGTCTCTTCAAGCATTTGAATCATTATGTTGGCCTTGTGGGAAGTTATAGTTGCACATTACCCTTTTCATTTATGTTTTCTCTTCCTTATTTCATACATTTGTTGAAGGAATATATGCTTCCTATTAGTAAATTCGTGTAACCCTGCACATGTAGCTTTACCATGTCATCTTAGTTCTATGTATTGTTGATTTGTTCATTTTTATTCCATATTATTGAAGTGCGTTCTCACTATTGCTCTTATGAACATGTGGCTTCGTATTTGCATTACATCTATGTTCATTGCTTTCCCTATGATTCTTATTGTTGATTTTGGACATCATGATGCTGCACTTTACAATTTTCAGCTCTTGAAACCTGTTGTTACACAATCATTGAAATTTGATTTTTTTAATCATGTAGCATATTTGACCTTTGTTGATGCTATAATCACAATTCATCCTAAAGAACTTTGGGCTCAACCCTCGTGGGAGCCCATTTGACCTCACGTGCCATAGGATAGAATCTTGTATCTGCACATGAAGCAAACACATTAGATAACAAAAAAAATGAACATAGGAATATATGTGTTTGGTAATCCTTATTTTCTCAAACATTTGTGATGGACTAGCACTTATTATGCATGTAAAATTCAAATTATATGTTTGCAGATATGGGTATATGCAGTGTATGATGACTCGACATTGCTTAGATCATTGATCTAACATCATTCTTATCTCTCAAATGCAAGGGCTAGGAGAAACAAGGAAGCAATGGTTGGGTGCATGACAAGAGGGAAGACTGAAGATGATGCACAATAATTCAAACCAGATTTATCATCCAGGCAATGACGAGCCACCCTTCAATACCTATGAGTTTATATTCTAAAGCATCTTCAAATGTATAATGTTGTTTTCATTTGCATAGTAATGGTTAGTCTCATAGCTTATGTGAGACATTATTCATTTGCATCATTAATAAAGATTACTTTTTCAAACTTCGTGTACTCTCTCCTATGTCATTAGCACAAAAGCTCTGCTTGATTGAGCTTAGTAGAGAAAATTGGTAACAAATACTTTTTGGGTCATTTAAATATTTTTGTGCTCTCTCCATGACATTGTACAATGTTTTTGAATTTCTTCAGGATATTTTGTGGATGTTTAGGAAATATTTTATGCTACTTTTACTTTTCTTCAAGATATTTTGGATTTTTTTATGATTTTTTTTCTAGACTTTCTAATTTTAGGGATTTTTCAAGACTTTTTCTGATTGTTAGGGTTTTTTAGGACCTTTTTCTAGTTGTAGGTTTTTTAGGTCTTTTTAATAATTTTTAGGACTTTTTTCAAGACTTTTAGCTATGTACATTTTGCATCCTTGAATATGTTGGAAAGTATAACTCCATCTATCAATCATGTTCAATAATAAACCCCCATTCAAGTTCAAAGCTATGGACAGTGGTCAAGTAGAAGAAAATTGATGTATGTACAAATTACATGTGTAAGGTAATGATGTTAAACATTGACCAGTCTTAGGCCACTAAAGGAAAAATTGGTTTTATTAGGAATGGATGAAAGGTGTGCCATGAATGTAGACATGTTATAGGAGTGAAGATAGATGGAAAAGAAACAACTTTCTAGACATGGTGCATGTTTGCTAGTTTTTCACCAAGGTACTTACCCAAAGCACTTATTTACCAGGTTTTCACTATGGAGAAAATGATTTCTCTTTACTTTTTATATTGTCACACAAGATGTTTATTTGGAAGGTTTTCATGAAGGCAACAATTTATTTTTTGTGTACTATTTTTCATTTTTTCAATATTTTTTCTAGGATCATTTTAAATTTTTTTATTTTTTTTAGGATCGTGAAAAATACTTGTGGAGGTGCATTCTATTGACTAGGTCTGAAAGTGGTTCCCCCTCAAATGTTGCAAGTGGGTATGCACCTAACCCATAACCTATAATGATTGCATAAGGTCCTAACCATTTTGACTCAAACTTGCTTGTTTTTTGTCTAATTTGTTAATTATTTGGGTTGAATCTAAGTGTTGGAATTATCCAAACCACTAAGGGGTGGGGGGAGGGTGAATCAATGGTCTAAAAAATCAACTAATTGAATAAATAAATGCTTAAACATAACAACATCATAGCATATATTAGTTCATAGAAGACAAATGCATAACACCAAAGCATAAATCAAACCATAGTACATAAGAACCGGTGATGCAAATCGTATGATATAGAGGTTTGAGTGGAAACCCCTAGAAGGGTAAAAAACCAATATGAAGATAAAATTTATTAAGTATCACTGGTCATAAACCTCACTAGTTACAATCTATGCCTCACTGATAATTCTATGTGTTTCGCATTAGAAACAAAAACATTTACTCCCATTTGAAAGAGAATAAACATAATATAGAGATTAACTCTATTTTTTATAAAAATCACTTATCATAAAGTAAAAACCGTACAATCTAAAATAAATTTTCAATAATAACTCTATCATCAACCTCTATAAATTGTAGCAACAACTTTCCTAGTGATTTGACAAATGCCAATTAGACCTTTTCGTAGATATAACCTTGAAAACCACTCTCAATACAAAGCACTATTAAAATTGATTGAAGAAACTTATGAACACTAATATACCCGATACCTTAGAATAATTACCTTCCTTGTACAATTATCTTCAAACCTCGATAAAAATATTTTTTCAGGATTCCATATCCATTATCATCAAATATAGAAACTTTCCAATCTACCCTTGCTTTGTTTAGAGACCTTCTTCCCATAAAATCCATATCTTAGAGTATTCAAATGTCCATTGTATTATTCCTTTTGACAACAAACATACTTCTTTATTACATGTAGAGATATCACATTATTCACTCATCCTCTCAACACTCATTCAATTTGCATATTATTGCATTAGTGATCTTCTATTTTGCTCCTCACAGTCATCTTGTTCATTTCTCATGAATACATTTGTTTAGATACACTCTTTATCAACTTCTATCATTTGCAACTTAAATACATTGTACATTCATTGATACTTCTCTACAATTTTATATATACATTAATAGTCTACTTTGATCTTTATATCGTATCAACAAAAGGAAAAAACATTTCTATTATTAATCATGAACTTACAATCCATGCCAGACTTAAACTAAGAGTTTTTTGTTTTTGTAATCAAGTAAATTGATGCAAGAAATAATTAGCAAATATGTTACATAGAACAGAACTAGTAACCACCCATTAAACTTTTATCATAGGAAGCAACCATTAGTAGTTAAAAAAATTATTATTCACATGCCTTTCAAAGATTGAACAATAAATACAAACATAAGCTTAGAATTCATTTAAATTGATAAGATTATTATGTAATATTATGTTGTTTAGTGCATGTACCAAATTTCTAGTTCCTAGTTCCAATTTTTAATAAAGCTTCTATTACCAGTTCATGTCGCCTTGAAGATAGGATGTAAAACTCACATTGAAAACCCTAAATCATTAAACCCTAACAAGCTTTCAAGGCTTTTGTAGACTAGATCCTTGAAGGAATAAACTATGTTGATATAAGAGAAACCACATGAATAGATATTTTCTTTCAACAAGTGAATAACATGAAATCTGAACATATACACTAGTTATGATAAACCATATTTTCATCACTCTTGTTAAGAATCATCTCTATTATCTCTTTTGATATCAATTAAAAATAAATGCCAACACTAAGGACAAAGTATTCAATGTCAAAATGTCAACCCATGACATTCATGCTATGGTTATAACAAAGATGATTTTGATTGTCCTATAAATGAACTAGAGAAATATATTTTCTTTCATCCAACATTTATAATTCATATAGTCTAAATACCCTTTAGTCGTCACCCTCTATCAAGTGTTACAAGTAAGCTCTCAATGATGGGATGTCAAACTCAATAGGAAGTATGGCCTCAAAACTATACACTAGTGAATATAGAGTACCACAAGTAGGAGTGTGGATACTGGTATGATATGCACACAAGGAAGGGCTCACTTGTATATGCTAGTCTCTACTAGTGTAATTGATAGTATTTTTCAATATTTTGATGATAGTTTTGTCTAATTTGTCAACTTGGCCATCACTATGTGGATAATATGGAGTAATGAAACAATACTAAATATAGAATTTTTCAAAGATTTCTTTGACATCTTGGTTCTTGAATGGGTATTAATTATAAGCAACAATTTCTAGGGGAATCCCATACCAACATATGATATAATTCAGGATAAACTTGGAAATTTTCTTGCCAATGATGTATGTCATAAGAATGGCCTCAATTAATTTGATAAAATATTCAATAGCAATGATTATAAACTTGTGGTCATTTATAGAAGTAGGATGAATCCTTCCTATGAGTTCAAGTCCCCATTGAGAAAAAGGCCACAGAGATATAACAAGTTGAAGCTTTTATGCAAGAACGTGAATTAGGTCTCCATGTATTTGACACTTGACACATTTCTTGGAAAAATTGTTGGCATCTTTCTCAAGTGTGGGACAATAGTATCCATCTCTCATGATTTTATTTTTCAAGTTTTTACCACTCGAATGGGCTCCACATATACCATCTTGTACCTCATTTAAATTTGTTTGCACCTATTCCAAATCAAGACATCTAAGGAGGGTTTTTTCAAAGGATTGACAATAAAGAGTCTTCAATGATAACACATTTATAGATTTCATACGTAAAAGATTGACTTTGATTATTAGATAGGTTTTGTGGAAATATTTGAGCATGTAGGTAATTGTAAATATCTTGTTATGAAGGATAATTGGTCACAACAATTTCACACATGAGCTTAGACTATAATATCTCAAAAGCAAGTACCAAAAGTTGTTCCACTAGGAATAAACATTTCTCAACATTTTGTGGCATATTAAGAAATGATTCAATTATAGAAATGACACCTTGGCTAATTTTTTTTGGTCTCATGGTTCTTCATCATATCAAATTGAGACTTGTAAAAGTCGACCAACTTTTTATAATGAACAATCTTGTCATCTTTAGTTTCACAATCATCATTCACTTGGTAGATTACTTGCTAGGAATCATACTATACTTGAAAGTTCTTGATTTCATACTTCACTACAATTTGAAGTCTTATGATCAAGGCTTCACATTCAAAAATATTATCAGTGCAATAAAAACCTATACTATATGACTTAGGAATTGCATTTGGTTGCAGTGTAATGAGTAAAATGTCTGTCTCTAAACCATGTCTGGTGTGTGAGCCATCAAAAGGTGTAAGTACGAACATTGACTCATCTTGAAAGTCAGATAATAAGAGATGATCATCTAGATTATGAGAATCTACAAGTTGATCGGCTATAATTTGTCCTTTTATTGCCTTCTAATCCACATATTCAATGTTAAACTTACTTAGGATCATCACCCTTTTAGCTAATCACCCTGTGCGAGTTTTTTGTTAAGTAGATAATTCAAGGGATCTATTTTTGGTACTAGAAAAGTCTTATGGTTTAACATATAGTGTCTAATCTTATGTTAAGAAAAACCAACTTCCAAACATGCACACTTAATGGTGTATAGCTCAACTCGTATCTCAAAAGAAATATACTGATAAAGTATATTGCACTCTCTTAATCTTCTTCATTGGCATGATCTAAGAGAGCTCCTATAACTATTTCTATTGTAGAAATGTATAGAGTAAAATGTTTTCCCTCAATGGGAGGAATCATAACTAGAAGAGATAGCAGATAGTCTTTAAGTAGCTCAAATGCTTGCTGAGATTGGTTGTTCCATCTAAAATTTACACCCTTGTGAAGCAAATTTTGGAAATGGTGGTATTTGCTAGTCGATTGTGCAATAAATATTTGAATAGACTGTAATTTTCTATGAAGGCTTCTCATTTGTGTTAATTTGGAAGATGAAGGAATGTCCATTATTGCTTTCACCTTTTTGAAGTTTACTTCAATGCCTCCATTGGAAACAATGTAGTCTAGGAGTTTTCCTGATATTATCCTGAAGACATACTTCTTAGAGTTTAGACAAACCTTGTACTCTTCCATTTGGTGATGACAATATCTAAGATGCCTAGATGACAATATCTGGTGATTGATTTGAATAACAAGTCATTGACATGATCTTCTATTATTGTATGCATGAAGTCATGGAAAATGGTTGTCATTTCTCTTTAATAAGTTGATTTGGTATTTTTAAGCCTAATTAAATGGATTACATTCCAATATTATGTTCCCCATGCACATGTAAAAGTTTTTTTGTGCTAATTTTTGGGGGCTATTTTGACCTATTTATAAACATATTAGCCATCCATTAATGATAATATCTCATAACTAGTTTTCTATTCTACAATGATATAAATATTTGGCAAGGGAAAATCCACTTTGGGACATGTCTAGTTGAGATCCTTGAAGTTAGTGCATATTATTATGCCTCTAGAGGTCTTGGTAACATGTACTAAGTTGAAAATCTATTATTCATAGTCAATGGGTCTAATAAATCCCACATCAAATAATTTATTTAGCTCAACTTTGACTAGCAGTGTAATCTAGAGATGTATTTTCCTCAAATTTTGTTTAACTATCTCGACACCTAGCTATAGTGGAAAATGACAAAGGGTCAATTTAGGATAAAGTCCCAGCATGTCAATATAAGACCACACAAAATTTATTCACCTCTCGATGATTTTTTTTTTATGAATTGTGATTTTTCTTGTTCTAACAAAGAGGTTGAAAAGTGAATGATCTTATTATTATCAATTGTACCAAATTAATTTTCCATGTTGTTTCCACCAATAGAAGAGAATTTTTTCTAATTTTATGGGGGTATATCCAATTTTCCATCCTTGGGCATCTTAGATATGTTTTCACTCTCAAGATACATTGTTTCTTTTTACTTTTTCATGGTATAGACATGCTTTACAATTTTCACTAGGAGACCTATTCATTTCTCTTCACTTTATTTTTATTTTTATGACTAGAAGATGGAGTTGTCTCCCCAAAATATGTTTTTGAATATAGATCAATAGTGATTCCTAATTTATCATCACATGGTGGTATGTATTCTCAAAGCTCAAAGAATCTAGCTATAGAATTTTCATTTTCAAAATAGTCCAAGCTTGGTTATCCTTGTTGGTCCCAATCTATTAGTTCAAAGTACATTATATCATCGACATTGTATAAAGTTGGGGTAATAAGTGTTATGGTAAGTATGAAGTTATTATCATGATCCCAAAAACCTTTGATCCAATATCGAGGACATGTTTTCACAGGAGAAGGGGGATTGTATAAAGGTTTTTCTTCTAAGGAAATGTCATTTAGATCAGTTAAGATGTTGTTAAGGGCATAACAATAGGATTTTCTAGGGGTGTCCCACTTGCATTTGTTGGAATCAATGTTGAATTAGTTTTCCTTATATGTCATATCAACATTAGAGGCAGCCACTTTTTTTATACAAAGGGTACTTAGTACTAGAATACTCAACTCATAATGACACAAACCCAAGTCCTATATTCTTAGGTAGAATGGGCTCTATAACACCTTTTTTTGGTGCTCCTAGACCATTGTGCCTATCATATCCTTTCTTCAATATGATTTTGAATCTAGGTTGATATCATTCAATAGGTAGCTACATACAAGTTACTTCCTCTTCATCTTTGTATATCCAAGTAAAAAGGTCTTCTTAATGCTTTCTTTGTTCAACTTGCCCCATCTAGAAAATATGGTGGCATAATTGTGTTGGATAACAAAATTATGTTATTTTTGAATAAGATGTGATTTTTCATAAGATTTTGAAGAAGTAGGTAGATTCCCAAAATAAAATTCTTAGGCCATGGTATATTCTCCACATTCGTGGTCCTTGATTTTGAGTTCACATTTGGAGAATTTTAACAATGCTAGGGGGTCAAAATATTGAGAGGAGCTAGAGGATAATGTTTCTCTATTAGTTGGCACTTATTGTTTAGGTTTTCCTTTGAGGTTATAGTAGAGATAAAAAGGATTAGGATATTTTGGAATGGTAACCTCCATTCCACTATATGGAAACCTCATAAACTTGTGATAAGTTGATGATACTTTTTAGGGGGAAAGTGAGATGAGGATAAGAAGTGTAACACACCCCACTTTTCCATGGCCAAATATACCTCAGAAGGGCCACAAAGAAATAGATCCTCTAAGAAAATTCCCCAAGGTTTTGGATCCAAGTATATTAGTAGTACCAAAGTGATATATGGATGCCAATGTAAACAAAGATCCAAAGATCCAAGAGCTACGAAAGAAGATACAAGTTCCTTTAAGCCTAGGGTTTGGAAAATAACTAGGAAAGAAGGAAAGATGCTAAATCTAATAAAATATGACAAGTCTAAAAAGTAAATACAAAATTAAATAATGTAAATTGTAAACTCACCTTTAGAAGCAAAGTCCCATTGAGACCTGTATTTTTGTACTTGAGACTGCTCAGAACAGCAAATGGGAATAGATCCAAACCTGAAACTGCAAGACAAACAAAACCCAGAAATCCTTCTACTCCAGGACTAGGCCAATTTTTCAAGTCTATGTCAACTTGGGGTTGGCCTAGACCTTCTCTACTAAACTCTCTGTCTCTGGATCTGCGACTGTGTCCTATTTTAGAACTCCCAAAAAGTGAATTTGAAACTCCTGAAAACCTGATCCTCCAAGAAAAATAGTATTGTTTAGTTTTTGAGGGGCTTTCCTTGGTCAAGCCCTAGAATCAACCTTAAATGTAAATATGAAAGTATGTATGTAAAAAGTAAAGAAAATGTATGAATTTACCTTACTTTTACAGAAACCCTTGAGGAGGATTTAGATTTGTATTCCACAAGGATGAAGAAGTGCTCCAATGTAATTAAATCTTGTATAAGAGTAGGATGTCTCAATTAAATGCAATAGATCCACCTCACCAAGTCAATAGATCAATGGATGTAGATGTGCTCGTGTACTCACGAGTATGCAAGAATGAAGAATGAAGAATCCCTTACTTGATTGCCAATTCCATTATCATTAAGGAAGGAAGATAGATATTGAAAGTTGGATGAAATAACATGAAATAAGGATGAAAAAGCCTCCAATGAACTCCTTAAAAGATCCTTGAAATCTCCTAGAATGCTAGATATATCCTATGCTTGAAGTCTTGAAGTGTTGCAAAAGGATTTCCTTAAATGGTCCAAAAATGCTTATGAATGCTTGTAGAATGCTCTTGAATGAAATATGAAGGCTTATATGTGTGTTTGATGAATGTAAGTGCTTGTTTATGTATAAAATGAAGAGGGAAGGCCTCTATTTATATCCATTTCATCTTTGAAATTGAAAAGGGCCGACCAGAAGGCATGAAGAAATTTATAATTCTAAAAGGGCTTGGGATCCTAAAGAGGGTGACCCAGAAGGTCAAGGTTGAAATTTGGCCTAGACCTAAGGGTCAAGGATGAATTTTTTCCTAGACCTAAAGGTCAGGGTGAAAATTTAGCCTAGAGCTAAAGGGTAAGGCCATCCATAATTGCCTCGAGGTCTTGGAAAGTGGGGAAAAGAAGCAGGGAAATGGATATAACAGGGCCCAAACTGGCATAGACGTATATTCACATCCATGGATCTATACAAGGCATTTGAATTGAGTCCAAAGAATCCACTAAGGATGGCTAAAAATGTCCTAACATGGGTGCTTCCATTTTAAGATGATACATTTAGCCCTCTCATTAGCAAGAGTATGGGCTCAACAGAAACTCTTGGTAAAGTAAAGCAAAAGGCATAAGATGATCTCATCATGATGAAGGAGAAAAAGAATCCATGAAGCCCCCAATGAACTTGAGTCCTTGTTAACTTTAAAATCATAACAAGAGAGATATCACTAACAAAATTAGAAAAGAAAAGAAGTGTGATTAACTTGCCCACTAAGAAGTGTAAATCCTACTATGAACCACACAAAGAGATAGAGCTACTAAAAAAGATGGCATTAAATATTCTAGCAAGTGTGTGCGCATGCTAGTCAACCCATCAAAAATTCACCCTCGGGAAAATTCTTTTCCAAAAGAGAAACACTAAAAAATAGGCGATATAGACCTAAGGATGTGTACATCCTTAAGGGATCAAAGCGAGAAACTACAAAGGGATCAAACTTTCAGATTGTTTTCAATCCAAGAGGAGATCAAAAGAGAATCTAGTCTTTAGGATCATGTTGTAATCAATAAAGGGAATTAATAAAGAAAAATTGTCTGTAAAAATGAGTGTGTGTAAGAAGTGAGCAGAGCGTATGCCCCCATGTTAAAGCTATTACAAGTACCTTAATAAAAGAAATAGATTGAGTGAAGCATACATACATCCACTAGATATATTTCCACTATGAAATGCCCCCAAGAGAAGACAAATCAAGGGAAATATGCACATAACATAAAGAGAAACACAAAAGAGATCTACTAAATCTAGGATCACTATGATCACAAGATAATATATGAAATATTATGTCAAATGAAATGTCAGCATTCCCCAAAGTAGAACTAAAACACAATGGAGGAAAAACACATAAGATTTATGTAGAAGAGTCTTTTTGGGCTAACATCATAGAGGCCCAAAAAGATTCAGTGCTACCATGCTAGAAATCCCAAGTGGACTACACAAAGGCACATTTACGAACAATAACACATGTACACCACAATATGTAACAACATATAGAAGAAGCAAGATACAAATAGAAAAAAAATTACAGCATTTGTGATTCATTTATCACCTTGTGCCAATGGAGCAATAAGGGTCGTTTAAATAAATCTAAACAAACATATAGAAAACACAACATGAGGGAAGCACACCACAACAAGAAAGCACATAAAGATTACCATGCTAGAGAAGCTAATCAAGTGCATCTCCTCCCCCCCTTGCCCCCCACCCACATCTCAATTTATGTCATGTAGGGAAGGTGGGAATCTCGCAAGAGGAGCAACATCCAAAATAGTAGGAACAATAGTTAGTTCCAAACAAGGACCATTTTGAGGGTCATTGTATTCGAGACTAGGAGTAATTAACAACTATTTTGAAAGCATGTTAGGAAAATCATGATAAATATCAATAGTTTCATATTTATCACTATTTCTATCATGTAAAACATTTTTAGTATCAATAGGATCATCAAGTGTATCTTCATCATCAAGATTAATTACAATAGGATCCAAAATGTGAATAAAATAATCATGTTTATCCATTTTAATATTATTAGGATCATTAAATTCCTTCGCAGGCTCAAGCATGGGATGGTCAAAGGAAGGTAAGATGGTTTGGGAAGCATGTGCATGTGTCTTGGCTTTAGCTTGACATTTCTTTTGATGGTCATAGGCATGTCATTACATTTTTTCTTACTAGAGATAGGTTGTAGAGTGGGATTAATCAACATCGGGTCCTTTTCTCCATGTGAAAGGGGAAAATAAGGGACCACACTAGGTTGAGAGATAGGAGTAGGAGGTTTCCCAATGGAATTATAAGAGTAAAAAAATGAGGTATAAGTGGTGTAGGTAAAAGACCATGGGTAAGATCAAGCTTAGGCATACTTAACTCAATGATCTTTCTATGTTTATAGGATTGATAGGATCATAAAAGGTAATAAAGACATGTCATAGGTGTTGTAGGTAAGGAAGGCCAAAAGAAGTCAAGGGTAGCACAATCCCTAGTCCTTGAATGGTGATAGAGACTATGGTAGATTGTCTTAATCTTGCCATCATGAGGAAATTTAATGCATTTGTGAATAGGAGAAGCAATGGTCTGCATGGAAGACAACCAAGGGAGACCAAGCTTCACTTGAAATTGATTGGAAGTAGGGTTGAAAAAAAATGCTATCCACCAATTTACCACAAAGCTCAAGAGGAAAGGAGATGGAACCATGAAGTCTATAAAGGAATCCATTACATGTCTGAATCCAAGCATATGTCATATCATAGAAATTATGTTGTAAATGTTTATCAAATAGAAGCTCTTCAGTGATAACATTCACCATTGACGTAAGATCAACAAAACAACCATAGGAAGGATTTGTAACAACCCTAGTGGCAATGTAAAGTGAACCATCAAGAGCCTTAATGCTTTCAGGATGGTCAAAGGTAATAACAGGCTCTCTACTATGTTTAGGTTGAGATTTAGGTTTAGGTTGAGGTTGAGATGTTGAGGTTGAGGTTCATGTGGAGGTTCATGCTCCACCTGATTAACAACATGGATGTTTTCTTCTTTCAACAATTCATCATAGGCAATCTACATAGAAGATGAAAAAAGTTGGGTAATAATGTATGTAGAATATGAAGGTAAAGGATTGGTAGAGATCTTAAGATTTTAGTTAAGAGGTAATATAGATTTTTTTCTACAACTATTATTGGCATAAACAAATAAAGCATTGGAATCAATCAAGTCTTGTATAGTATTCTTCAAGGAATAACACCTCTTGGTATCATGGCTAGACTGACGATGGTATTGGAAAAAGGATTTGGAATCAAAGGATTTGGAAGCCATTGTAGTGGGATGAAAAAGTTTAATAGGAGGAAGTTTAATGATATTAGCATTTAAAAAAATTTCCATTATAGTTTGTAAAGACTTAGAAAGTGGAGTATACTTACAATTTGAGCAGAAAATAGAGGCAGACGAAGCATCATCTTTGGATGCAATGACTACTTGTTCATATACCATATTAAACACCTTGTTAATAGTGACATAGTTGTTTGGTTTGTGATATTTATTATGATTAGAGGTAGAATCACTCTTATCAATGGGTACATGAGCCATTGGAGTGGTGCTCTCAAATTGAATCACTTGTAATTGATAATGGTGAAGCATTGAATAGAGTTGGGAAAAAGAGGTAAATTCAGTAAGTAGAATCTTATCTCCAATGTATTTTTGTAAATTAGAAATAAACATGTGTTATATATCAATATCAAGCACATGATAAGAAATTTGAGCATATAAATGCTTAAATATACCAATGAAATCAATAAATTTTTATTCCACTCCTTGTTTACAATGCATCGAATTAGTCAAAGATACATGCAGACCAATATTATTTTGAAATTGTTGTATGAAGGCATTAGAAAGATTTTGGAAAGAATCAATAGAATACAGAGGCAAGGAACAATACCACTATAAAGCCTTGTCACAAAAGGTCCTAGCAAACAACTTAGCCATAATCTTATGGTCATGGGCATAGTCTCTACACAAGATTTGAAAGGTCTTAACATGAGTCATAGGGTTACCCTTACCATAAAATTCTCAAGGTGAGACATAGAAACTTGTTGAGGGATAACTATGTAGATAATGTCTAAGGACAAAGGACTTCCAATCTCACATGTAGGCATATTAAACTTAGATTAAAGTCAAGGAAGAAAGTTTTTGTTGTAAGGATAAAACCATTTGAGCATAATAATGACGGTGGAATCATTAGAGGAAATAGGAGGCATAGACACATTTGATACACTAGGAAAAGTGCATGAAGTAGAAGGGACAATAGAAGTAACCAAAGGAACACTTGGAACCATGGTAGGAAGAGGATCGGAATAGGTATAAGGGACACTATGATAAGAAGGTTGTGAGGTAGGTAATGAAACAAGCAGAACATTCACATGAAGAGATGGAACATAGGCATTAGGAAGACTCACATTGATAGTATTTGAAACTTTTACAGGTGTGGTCACAAGAGAAGGCGCATATATAGGAATGCTAGACATATGAATGGATATAGGCAATGAAGGTTCAACACCAATAGTAGGTGGAATATATCCTAACTCTTGAGCTTCTTCGGCTAAAGTATTAACATTAGAAGTAATGAGGTGAGAGATACCATGCAAAAGGTTAACACCATTTTCATCATTATGGATAACTTTCTTGATAGCTTTAATAGTGGAAATAGTATCTGGGTTATGATTGTCTTGAATAAGCCAACTTTCCATCTTTTTAAGGTCACTAGTAAGCTTTTATAATTGAACGGGAGGAACTCTTAGGGATTCATCTTCATCACGTGATGAATGAGAAGATTTATTCTCTATGGAAGGGTTAGGATCATGAGAGATCAAGTTATCATCAAGATTCCTAGGGAAGAAGGAAGAATTGGGGTCAAAGGAACCCATGAGTATACAACTTATTCTAACTAGAATGCTAAAGGTTGGAATTAAGATAATTAAGCTCATACACAAAGGAAAGAAAATATAAAGGGAGATCACACAAAGGGTTATCAAACACCAAGGGGAGATCTAACCATAACAAAGAATGACCTATAAATCTAAATCCAACTATGAAATAAAATGCAAAGAAGACACAATGCATACGTCTAAAAGTTATCTAAAATGTGGGAATTCATTTGACCAAAAAATAATATGCAAACCTCACATGCAAAAAGGAATTTCACCTTCCACAAAAGGCAGATTGATTTTGGTATGTTTCAATTTAATGCGACGAAGATGGTATCTCTTTTAGCAAGACAAAAACTAGGGCAGAACGACCCAATTCGGGTACAGAGGATGCTAAGAAGCAAGGCAAAAAAGAGGTATTTTCAAGTTACTGCTATAACTGTTATCTTTATGTCCATAAGGAGAAGGATTGTAGAAAACCGGTGCAACCTCACCCTACGTATGACCATCTTAAGAAATTCATAGCTAAACAGAAGAAAATAGCGGATCAAAATGTTGATTTGGAATTGCTTGCATTATTCAGCCGAGCAAGACCAAACCCCTCCAGTGTTGATTCAGCTTCAATTAAATGCTCTCCTGCAAACCCTAAAGAAGCACCATAATCAGAAAAGCAAGATATTTCATCTAAGGAAGAAAAGCGAAAAGATTATGCTAGGGTTGTAGAGCCCGATTTTGATTCCAGGGCTAATATTGTAATCCCTAAGCAAAATAAGGATGTTTTGCTAAAAGTTTTCTCAGTACAAACATTGGATAGACAAATGAACATTTTCGTACAAATGAAATATGTGAAAAGTGATAGGAGCAATGGGGTTGCCAAAGTGGGAAGATCTGAGCACTATTGCAGAACCAATGAACCCCTATCTGCAAAGGGGGAAGGCAGGATCTTGCCTACTCAAGCACCTCCCGTCTGCACAATGAAGAATGATTTCACTTGGCAAATGGTAAAAAACAAGAAAAAGGTTAACAGGTATCAACATTTTCATAGTCCTTTCACTTTATCTATCAATAATTCCTTTGATGTGCTTAAAGAGGAAGATAATGGCAAAATGAAATACTCTCCCCCTCACAAAAGGAATGGGACCCTTGGGGATAAGGGCTATAGGTAAAGGTAGAATAAGATGGATGTGCTGCATACTAAAGCCTCAGAGCCCTATCCTCATTGTATGCACCCTAAAATGGTCGCCTAGACTTTGGGCCCCATTTATTTGATTTATCAATCCTGAATCATTTTTATCAATAATCAATATTTTCAACAATATCAATCTCTTGATCAAATCCTAATTTCGATCATATATTGGATTTTTATCCTATGGGCTAACCATTTATCCTAAGTCTTTATTTGATTAAAAAGAATATTTCCTCCCCTTTTGATTAAATAAAAAGCCCACCTTTTCCTCTTATCCTAAGTTGCACAAATAAAGCATTATTCTTATTTTATAAAAAGGGAAAAATCACTTTTTGTCTCATATGGACATAAAGTCAACTCTTATTTTCCTATTGGAGGATACTTGTGCACATAGATTGCTCCTCTTTCAAGCTCCACCACTGCTTAAGACTTTTTGCCTCTTAATCTCCATGGTCCATTTCACCTCATTTCTTATAAAAGGAGAGCTCTCTCCTTCATTTGCATAGACCATGTTTTTATGCTAATGTTATGCTACAGGTTTTAGGTGCATTTGGAGCTTTTGAGGATATTGAAGACTTGTTGCTTTCATCATTTACTTGCATATTTGCTTTCTTAGTTGCATGATAATGGCATTATTAGTATAGATTTCCTTTTATGCAATAGATTTAGCTCACATAGCTTAATAGGAGGGATTTGTAACACTTGTTCTTTCCTTTCATAGCATAGTTTGTACTTTCCTTTCATAGCTTAGATTGCATCCTCATTTTAGTTGCATTGCATTACATCTTTATAGTGATTCTTGGAGATATTGGCATTGTTGCCCTTGTCTTCACTTGAATCTTTCATTGTATGGTTGACTAGCAAGGTCACAAGCTTGTAGCTCTAGTTGAGAGCAAACACATCATAGTCCCTTGCAACTCCATGCATAGAGAGCTATGAGCCGCTTTGTGAGGCCTCATTCTTGAGCAACCTTGCATGTAATGGTTCATAGAAGTGCACCATTTTAGTGTGTACATTTCTGGTGCCCACCATGGGGCAGAGTAGACTAGCTTTGTCCCTTCTTTTTCTACATTTTCATCATTTTTCATCAATTTTTTGGCAAGTTTTTAGCGTAATTTTCATTCTCTGGTTTTCTATCTCAGAATATCGCGCGATACTTCTCAGTATATCGCACGATACTTCTCAGTATATCGCACGATATACCTTATAATACCCGCGTGACACTTCACATCTCAGAAGAATCGCCCACCCGTATTAAGGTATATCGCCTGGTGTCGGGTGAAGTATCGCCTAGCATAAGGCGAAATATTGTGCAGACTAAAAAGTATCACCCCAGTATACTACGAAGTATCGCACGATACTGGTGTCTGTACTGTGTTTGTACTCAGCAGTGAGCTTTTTTTGGGCTATTTTATCTATCTTGCAAGTTTTGGGTTGTTAGCTATCTTTTTGAAATTTTCTAAAATTTCCAGTGTTTTCAAATCCGTGCCACTTTGCCATTTTTTTTTTGAAATTTTGCAAATGGTATCAAAAGTTTAAGTGTGATATATCGTTGGAAAGGTCTTTCCAAGCCTAATCCAACCATGATGGTTTCATTTTCAGATTCTATCATTTGATTAGTTATTTTTACAGATTATCTAATTTTTCATGTACTAATCATTGGTAGACTTTGGATTTTGATTCTCCTAACTCTTGTTGGTCTAACAAGTTGTGGTTGTAGGTGCTCTCATTACTTGAAATTTGTCAAAAGAACGCATGTCAAAGAGGGCTACTAATAGTTTTTGTAGGGCTGCCCAAGCATAAAAACAAAAAAGAAATCTTGCTTGTTCATTCGCTTTCCTTTTAAGTGTGGCAAAAACTAGTTGTTTCATTTATTAGGCACTTAAGATCTTGTTGTAGGAATTCTTGGGTGGTAGGAGAAGTATGCTCTTCACCATTTTGGTGAACCAGAAAATCTTGACCCATCTTTGAATTTTGAAAACAAGAGGGTAAATGAACTTTGTTTGGTGTGTTTGGGAGAGATTTTTGAGATAGGGGAGTATGCTCTTCACCCTTGTGGTGAACCAAAAACCTTGAACCTCAAGAATTGATCCACTTTTTGTTTAGATTTAGAATCTTTTAGCGGGCCTGCTCTTGAGCAATCAAGAGGAAGGACCCAAGTGGGGACAAGCTAATACCGAGCTATTCCAACCCACTATAATCTCAAGGCTATCAAGGACACAAAACCTTGGTAGACATAACACTTGTCTTCACTTGATGTGAGTAGCTCATGGGATTGCGACCATGGGGAAAATATTGAGCAAGAATGCTTAAGGTACTCTTGAGGCCGCGAGGTCCTAGTCCTTTATGAAGAGCAAGAGGGGTGTTATGAACGGAAGCCCTTACTAAGAACCATAGGTTAGAGGCCACCTTATTTAGCCACTTATCTTCTTAGTGCAAGGATTGATCCAAGTGGACTAACCCGGATCACCCCAAGATACTCACCATATGTGTCCCTTTGGTTGTGTTGTTTGACACTTCCATGACAAAGCTAATATCTCTTGTGGGCAACCACTTGGTGTGAGGCAAGGGGGCATCAAGTTGTGGGCTAAGTTGGTAAGTATTGAGCCTTGTCTTGTAGGTAGATATTGCTTGAAGTGTCTTCGATTGTGTGATACCAGTGTAAACATTCTCAACATACAAACAATCGGTAGCATTCATAAGGTGCAATTTTATTTTTGATATCATAAGTGTTTGTCTTGGCAAGGTTGCTTTTGCCCTTTTTCAAGTGCTTGAGACATGTTTGATCCCTCACTGTTTGCAAACCTGTCCAAATGCTGTTGAATTTGTGATTGAAATCAGACATTTTCACCCTCACATTCGAAAACTTGAAATTAGACCTTAAAAACTCAAAATTTTGCACAAATTGGTCAAGATCAACATCAGTATCACATTAGCCAAAGAGAAATATCACATTAAAAGGTTGTTCTTGGTGAGAAAGTTTATCTCTAAAATTGTGAGCTACATTCTTGGGAAATTCTCGTACTCTTATTGTCCAAATAATTTTCATTTAATCTCAATTTCAATTATATTTTGGCCTAGCCCAACCTCCTGGTTCAAAAGTGCAAGGGTAGTCACCCTTTGATTTGAAGCACCTCTTTGACAGTGTTGGTAAAGCCCCTGCTTCTATCTTTTCATTTCTCTTTGGACAATAGAGAACTTTGATTATCCTAGTTTGGTGTTGACATTTTGTGAGGTCATCCTATTACCAGTCTTCCTTGGTCAGTCCAGATCTTAGATCCTAGGTGTTGTCATGTTGCTCAACATCTCAATGAACATTATGGTATCAATTGCACAAGATGGTTCTTAGTCTTCTTCTTTCTTCTCCATTTCCCATGTTCTTCTAAAGTCTTCTATTCCCAGGGGAAATTCTTCTTCTTCTTCTTCTTCTTGATTCTTTTCCTCTTATTATCTAGTCTACTTTCTTCTATTCATCTATTCATTTCTTCCATGCTTGATTTCTCCTCTTCTATAACCATGAATCTTGACTATCTTGTTAAGGAACCTCTCTTAAGAATAGACGATCTTGAGCTCATTGACATATTTGAAAAGTGTTGTTCCTCCAAAATTCTCATGAGTGATGAATTTATGACAAAAATAAAAGAAAAATCAATTAAATCAGATGCCTTTGCTAGAATCATACTCATGATCTCATCCAAATATTCTTCATCTTCTAAATCTTCTCATCATTCTTCATCTTCTAAATCTTATCATGATTCTTCTAAACACTATTCACATTCTTCATCTTCCAAATCTTATCATGACTCTTCTAAACATTATTCGAATTCCTCATTATCCAAGTCTTCTTCTTCCACTAAGTCTTCAATTTCCTCTTCTTCACGATCTCATTCTTCTTCTACTTCTCCTAAGAGTCTTACTTCTCTTCAGAAGACATACCATAAAGAGCAACATGATAGTCCTTGTGATGTCTCTTCCACAAAGAGTGACACACCTACCTTTGATGACTATGATGACTATGATGATGGACAATGTAGCAATACTTATGGCAACTCTATTCCTAAGAGTCCTCCTCTTTGTGTGCTTAGGCTTACTAAAGGGTCATCCTATTGGATAGATTGTGATGGTGATCCATATGATTCTGATTGTGAGAGAAATTATGATATTTGTTGTGAACAATATGATACATCTACTTCTATTGAGGAAGAGAAAGCTTTATGTGCTGATTATAAATGAAGATACTATGAGCATGTCTTGTCTAAAAACTCTCATGCTGAAATTAAAGATTACACTCTCCAGCAAGATCATGTTAATGCTGAACCTTTGTCTTGTGATGGTCCCCTTCCATCCCCTACTTTCTCCAATACTCATACATTTCCTAAAGCTTCTGAGTCTTCCAAATTTGTCACAAATCCTTCATCCAACAAAGATCCTAAGGCTTTTCATGTGGTTCCTTATAGTTATCCTCAAGGGCTACCTCTTAAAGATACTCAAGCTAACCTTCACTTGGCTGCAAATACTTTTAATAATGCTAAACCTAAAGAGCCTAAGCCTTTATGTGCTATAATGCTTACTTCAGCTAGTCCTTCGCCATCTCTTCCAAAGTCTTCCATACAATTCCAATCTGCTTCCTTGTCTTTAGAAGTGGCTCCATGTCAAGATGACTCTAAAAATGATCAAGAAAAGAACATAAAGAAAGATCAAGATCAAGAACCTTCCATGTCATCCAATTCTATTCATGATGTATCTCCTCCATTTCATGGTTCTTTTGATCCTCTACACTCTTTCGCATTCATTCCACCATCTCCTAAGCAAGATCAAGCTACTACTTACACTATTGAGCTTATTGATAATCAAAATAACCTTACCACACTTGCGCTTTCCAAAGATGATACTTCCATTAAAGTTATTAAAAATGGTGTTGTTACTTTTGATGTAAGCCAATTGAAAATCAAAAGAAAGTTGATACGCTTATGCTATCCAAAGATCCGTGTCAAGATCAAAGTATTCCACCTTCTTGTTCTACCGCTCCATGTTCACTTCCACTTTCTACTCTTCCTAAATCTTCACAAGCTTTGAATGATCCTATCAACAAAGTTGCTCCTATTCAAGATGTTCATGATACTATTGAAAATCTTAATGCTCACTCTAAAGATGTTGATGTCCTTGGTTGTCATATAGATGCTGATGAACTTATTGATTATCCTTTTGCATCTTCCATGTCCATCCTTGGACCTCCTCCACCACTGCTAAGGGCTTCATGTCTTCCTTCCATATTGGGCCCGTATGTCCCTTCACTTTCCTCTCCTAATTCTCCTAATTCGTCATCCATCTTGGGTCCTTACGTCTCTCCATCTCCTATCTTTCTTCAAGATCAACATAGATGCATACCCTTGAATCCTTTTCATCCACTCACCCATCTAAACCAGTCATATCATCCTTCTTCTTCCACAAGTCCCAAGTCTTTTGGAAGTAACTTGAATGTTCAATACAAGAAAAAGAAGCAATACAATAATCCATCAAAAAAAGAAGATCACCATGTCTCCTCTAATCGACATGGAAGCATAAAGTCAAAAGAGATATCTAAGAAGAAAACTACAAGACAAGTATGGGTTCTAAAATCCATCATTGAAGATATTTTCTCTAAATCATCAAAAGGAAATAAAAATCCTAAGGCTATATGGATCCCAAAGTCTCTCTTGAAAGAGTTTAATATTGAACAACAAGTGAAGTTGACATTCAAGCTTCCAAAGGCTTCCACTTCATCTTCTTCCAAAAACATTCTTCCATTCCATGCGCCTGAACCGCAACCTCTACTAAACATTCGTCATATTCCTTCATTCAAGTTTCTTCCACCCTCTCGCCACCCTTCAAGGTGTGTGTTGATGTTGATGTTGATCTTGCCTTCCTTTCCATATACCCTTTCACAATCCTTCCATTCATTATCCTTCTACCTTCTATCATTTTTTCTCATTTTCGTATTCCTCTTATCTTCCAACCTCACTCGCTTTACATAAAACCTTATCTTCCATCTTTCTCTTTCGTCTTCCTTTCCCTATCAACATCTTTGAGCATATCATTTTGAATCCTTGACATATCATGGTTTATCCTTTCAAGGAGCATTATATTTGAAAAGCTTGCTTTCTTCCAAAAAAAAGATAAAAATTCAAAAAAATAGAAAAATTCAAAAGAAAGAAAAAAATAAAAATAAAAAAATTGAAAATGTGCCATGGTGAAAACCTGGAAACAGGCACCTTGGTAGCAAAAGTAAAGAGAAATAAATTCATCCTATGGTGAAAACCACTCCCTTGTGGCACCTTGGATAAGTACCATGATGAAAACCTGGTAATCAGGCATCATGCGTAGTTCTTCTACATTTTTCATCCATTTCATCTTCTCTCTTTGATCTTGACAATGTTGACCTATACATGATTATTTAGCTATCTTGTGAGCTATCTTATGATGGTCTTGCTTTCATTCCATTCCTTTTTAGCCTTCATATTCATTTTCTTTCATTCATTCTAACCTTTCGCTATCATTTTCCTCTTTGGTCTTGATCTAATAAAAAAAGAGTAAACACGATGCTATGAAGTCTCTTGACATGTCTACCCTGTTTGGACTGCATCCTTCCTTCTTTTGCAGTGCGCTTTTGTGACTTATCCTATGCTAGCCTCTCATTGCTTATCCAAATGTGCTTTGCATGATAATTTTTCCCTAGCTTGGGTACTCTTGAGGAGTTTGACCTTGAGGATTTCTTCCCTCCATTTGCCTTCATTCTCCTTTCCTCTATCTCATTCACCAGCTTGCTCATCCATCTTGTCCCTCACATTGCCACATTTTGGGACTACATGATGTGATCTTGCTCATGAGTTTGATGCCTATTCTGTCTGGGGGCATCCTTCGTATATATCTTATTGATCTTGAAAAAATACCAAAAAAATTCATATATGATGCTGAAAAAATCTTAAAAAGCATAAAAAGTCTTGAAAAAATAAAAAAAAATAAAAAAAATTCAAAAATTCAAAAAAAAAAAGAAAAAGTGCCTTGGTGAAAACCTGGAAACAGGCGCCTTGGTAGCAAAAAAAGAAAAAAAAAGAAAAAAAAAGAAAAAATTGCAATAAATCCAAGTGGTGAAAACCTGAAAACAGGCACTACTTGAGGCCTTTGCACCCCTATTTGTTAGCATGCGCTCTCGACACTTAGCCTTTCTCCATCATGCCTTAACCTTGTTGCCTTAGTCTGAAATTGGTCTTTATCTTTGTCTAAGGGGCATAACTGTTAGCATTGGTCCTTTAGGTGTGTTTGTCTCTTGGGGCATTTCACAACATGTGTTTTTCAACACCACCCCAAACAGTGTTTTTCAACACTACCCTTGCGTCGAGTGTTTCTTAACACTTATCAGGTGTCTTACCCAACAGTCTCGTATGATGTGATATTTCTCACTAAGCAGATATGATACTCAGAATTTGACTCTATGACCAACACACACGCACTTAAACAATCAACTCGCTGATGATATGATGACTTTATTTTTTCTTTGTGTGCTGTCTATGAGGATTTCTTTGATGAGTGGTCTCTCCCTGAGAAGTTTTCGATGATGCATAGCTAGAAGACTGAGGGAATGAGAACATGTTTTCTTTCTTTATCTGCTTGTGGGTATATTTTGTTGATCCTAACTGTCATGAGCATTTATGCTGGTCTTACTTGACCCTATGGATTGACAAGGTATTATCCTTGACTGTTTTGCGAGTGCATGCTTTTAGCCATCCTAACTTTTATGTGTCTTGATACAAGCATAATCTCGCCATATCAAACTTAGGTGATCTCACTGCATTAGTCATCTTGACCTATATGTCTTTGATGCCTAGGTGGGATTCCCACATTTCTATCTGATAAAGATCATATTCATATCCACATAGTTATGCTAGTGTGCATTGTATGATCTTGCGACGCTACCAATAACACTCGATGATGATAATTAGATATCTATAAGCGTTGTGACCTTGCAAGTCAACCACTTTCATAGTAGCTTGCATTTTTAGGGTCATGATAGTCTAGTTTTGCATTTTTTGCATATGGAGAGAGCTCTCCTTTTCATCTTACGTGGACCTGTCAGTCGACTGCGCTCACCTTTTCTTCTTCTCGATCATGTCTTTCACTCCTTGTTCTTTTCATCTCGAACCTGTTCCTGTTCATCACAAGGGGTTAATATTATCATCATATCTACATCAAAACTGTCATTTTCGAGAAACATGAGTCTATATCATACACATGAGAATTAAACATACATCTATGAGAGAGAACATACATAAGCATATACATAAGCATTTTGAGCAAAATGACAAGATAATATATATAAACTAGTACATCCATCACAAGTGAGACAAATACACATGATACATCGAACATCCAGTAATCTCATAAATCTATAACAATGTCATGATATAAAATACAATATGAGATCCCAAAATCTGGATCAAAAGTCTCAGGATATGTCCAAAACATCTAACACCTAACCCTAAGACTCGCTACCACCCTCATGAGGAGCTCATGGTGGTGGAGGAGGCATGGCTCTCCTATCAAGTACCACATCTGATACCCCTGCCCTCTGAGAGTATGATGGCACTCTCTCACCCTCTAGAACAGCCTGCAAGTAGAGTCCGTGATAGTAAGCTGCTCTCGCTGACTCCCGTCAGAGCTCTAGCGCATCTGCCTGTGCCATCACCTCACGGCGTGCTATCTCTGCCCTAAGATCGGCTATCTGCTGATCTCGCTCCACTCTTAGATCTAGCAGCTGCTGGTCTCTCATTGCTATAGTAATCCAGAGCTATTGTATCTCTGCCTCCTGAGCCTGTATCTGGGCTCTCAGATCATCTCCCCCCGCAGGCTGATCCTGCTATGCCTCTGCCTGTCGGCAAGCTGGTCTCGCCTCATCCTTAGGCGTCACCGATCTCTATCCTCGTGACCATTTCTGGCCACTTGATCTCGATCCCTCTCCTCTCTCCATCCTCCTCCCTCTCCCCCTCCTGCCATCCCCTCCATCCCCTCCGTCCCCTCCATCCCCTCCGTCTCCTCTGTCTCCCCCGTCATCCCCTCTGTCTCCTCCCTGCGCTGGTACCTATGCATCTGGTACTGTAAACTGAGGGAATGGCACCCTCCACCGCTCTGCCCTGTATGCCGCATCAGCCCCTACATCTACCACATTTGGGAAATACTCCCAGGGCTCACTCTTGATACCCGCTGTCTCTGCGACAGCCTGCTGATAGTCCAACATGGGTAGCCACCCATGGCCCTCCTCATCCCTAGCCCTAGCATATGTCGTAGTCTCTGTCGAGACTCACTGCTACCTCCTAAACTGTCACCATACCTGAGTGATGTAGAATCTCTCGACTATCTCTGCATATTGACCTACTAGTGGCCGAGTGCACAGCATGTAGCTCAGCTCATCGGCTGCATCTCCCCAGACCTCCACCTCCCTGTATGGCCTCCATGTGAACGAGGCTATCTCATCCAAAATCCTCCTGTAGTACGTCACATCCCCAGTATGGGCATGTGATATGAACCCGAGGTACCTATAGATAAAGGGGTACCTCCTCTCCCTCGGCTGAACCCTTGGGCACACCACAGCGATGTGCTCCCATGCCCATACCTGTGCCAGGATGGCACCGCACACCCATGTCCGATCGTCCTTGTAGATGATCTCGTGCAACTCATGGTACATCTCTACCAATATGGTAGGACCCCATGCCATCCGATGAGGCATGCCTACCAAATCAACCAGTAACTGAGCCCATACGAGCGGGAATCCCTTCTGACTACGATCACTCATCATGATCTGTGAGATAATGGATGCCACTATACATGGCACTAGGTAGTCTCTGCCAAAATCATCTATCAGCCTCTCCCAGCTGATATGCCTATCTAGAATAGTGACATCCTGGAACATCTCCTGAACCAGTCGGTGCCCCTCAGTGGCATCTTGATCATAGTACACCTATGCCAACAAACAAATCATGTCAGTTTTCATCATATGGAAACATTACATTTATGATTATATCTCAAAACATGATTATACTCACCGGCTCACCATGACATGGCACTCGTAAGATCCTGTAGACATCCTCTAAAGTGATCGATGCCTCTCCAGTAGGCAGGTGGAAGGTGTTGTGCTCGCTATGCCATCTCTCGGCAAGAGCAGTCAACAACCCATAGTCAGCTCTGATGTACGGATATCTCAACAGATATCTGAATCCCATAGCTCCGATGTCGGCATTGCTCGGATCGTCTAGATCTCGGACACATCTCAATCCCGTCACCTTCGGCGCTCTAATGATCAGCGCCAGAAAGACCTCTTGCAAGCCAAAAACCAAGCCAGTTGTTAGCACATATCATGATGGATGTCTAAAAAAACTCAGTATAAAACATCTCTAAAGCGTCACATTGTCTAGACCCATGTCATTTTTGCTAAAAAATACGTTAAATATCAAATTTTCAAACTGGGCGATATTCCTTTTTGGAGAAGTATCGCGTGATACTTGTCCTTATAGCGGGGCGATATACCTTATGCCGCGCGATACTTCACCCGGTATCGTGCGATCTTTCGCCCAGTATTGTGCGATACTGGTGTCTTAGGTCGCGTGATACTTTGGGGACCCGCGAAGTATCGCGCGACATTTCTCCCCAAAGGGCGTGATACTTCTAAAGTATCGCGCGATATTTCGCCCAACAAAATTTTTTTTGAAATTTGAAAATTTGAAAAACGTGCTAAAAAAGCTATTAAATGCAAAAAAATGACTCAAAAAGCTTGAGTTTTTCGAAAACATATCGGGGCAGGATAGTGTGGTGGCCAGTTGTGCAACCGAGCGCACTTGAATCGATGCTTGTGGATGCGAACTCCTGCTTGCTAGGCCATTTTCTCTCTCTAAAGCTCTGAAAATTCTCAAATCGCTAAAAGATAAATGATCTTGAAAATGACATTTTGACCCCTTTTATAGCCTTTTGACTTTTTGACCTCATTTTCAAAACTCCTCAGAATTGCACGAAAATTGTACCCCTAGCTAATTTCAACGTCTTGGATCCATTTTCAGACTCGAAATCAAAATCTGAGGTCATCTTCATAGTCAAAATCATGTTTCAAAATCTTCCCTTCTTCTGCGCAGTTTACTGATCTTTTGCGGCCTAATCCTTCGATCTTTGTTGGGGCATCGTCATTTCTTCATTTCCATGTCTTCCAAACTTCTAGTCTTTCATTCATCTTCATTCCATTCCCTCCTTTCTCACGTTCGACTGCATCTTTTCAGTCAGGCTGGGGCATGTTTTATTGCCTAATGGTTAACCTTTTGACCCTTACCTTCGATTATGATTTCATTTTGATTTGATCATATTTTATCAATTTGCTGTTCCTCTCTACCTGATTTCGATTTTGACTCCGAGGGGGCAGTATTTATGGGATTCTCATCCCTGATTTCCTTGATTTTCTTGATTCAGACATCTTTTGTGAGCTGTCGCTCAAATTTGAGATTCTTATCTCTTACTTTGAATGTGATCCCAAATCGACCTCATGTTCAAAGGCCTTTATTTATGCTTTTTCCGAATATGATCTCGAATCGACCTCATATTTGAGTTGTTTTGTGATCCCAGATCGATCTCACATTTCAATTCTTCTTTGATTGCATGTGTTCCCCAATCGATCACACATTAGTCAAAGAGGGGCAAATGTATGCACCCTAAAATGATCGCCTAGACTTTGGGCCCCATTTATTTGATTTATCAATCCTGAATCATTTTTATCAATAATCAATATTTTCAACAATATCAATCTCTTGATCAAATCCTAATTTCGATCATATATTGGATTTTTATCCTATGGGCTAACCATTTATCCTAAGTCTTTATTTGATTAAAAGGAATATTTCCTCCCCTTTTGATTAAATAAAAAGCCCACCTTTTCCTCTTATCCTAAGTTGCACAAATAAAACATTATTCTTATTTTATAAAAAGGGAAAAAACACTTTTTGTCTCATATGGACATAAAGTCAACTCTTATTTTCCTATTGGAGGATACTTGTGCACATAGATTGCTCCTCTTTCAAGCTCCACCGCTGATTAAGACTTTTTGCCTCTTCATCTCCATGGTCCATTTCACCTCATTTCTTATAAAAGGAGAGCTCTCTCCTTCATTTGCATAGACCATGTTTTTATGCTAATGTTATGCTGTAGGTTTTAGGTGTATTTGGAGCTTTTGAAGATATTGAAGACTTGTTGCTTTCATCATTTACTTGCATATTTGCTTTCTTAGTTGCATGATAATGGCATTCTTAGTATAGATTTCCTTTTATGCAATAGATTTAGCTCACATAGCTTAATAGGAGGGATTTGTAACACTTGTTCTTTCCTTTCATAGCATAGTTTGTACTTTCTTTTCATAGCTTAGATTGCATCCTCATTTTAGTTGCATTGCATTACATCTTCATAGTGATTCTTAGAGATATTGGCATTGTTGCCCTTGTCTTCACTTGAATCTCTCATTGTATGGTTGACTAGCAAGGTCACAAGCTTGTAGCTCTAGCTGAGAGCAAACACATCATAGTCCCTTGCAACTCCATGCATAAAGAGCTATGAGCCACTTTGTGAGGCCTCATTCTTGAGCAACCTTGCATGTAATGGTTCATAGAAGTGCACCATTTTAGTGTGTGCACTCATCACACAAAGATCCCACCCTTTTCTGGAGGGAATTCTAATCAAAATGGTATATCTCTTGGTTGTGATGCGCAAAGGACTAACATATAAATATATAGCCCTCCTCACCATAGAAGGTTGGAGAGGCAATTAGCAACTATGGCTAATAATAGGAGTAATCATGATTTGTATATTGATAAGATCAATCTTGGTTCTCATGAAGCTGCCAAGCCTGTAGCTTATACGCCACCACATAGGCAAGATATTCATCAGAAAATAGGTAAGGCTAATCTTATCCGACATCATGATACTATTACTTTGGATAATGAAATCTTTTTGCAGCAACAAAAGTACTTAACAGAGACGGGGATAATCTATTTCTGGAAGGGCATGGGAACTCCTGTTAATGATTTGATAGCAGAATTATCATTAATAATACTAAGGGAGGTAAGTATAGCTCACCTTATGGATCACTTCATTTACATAGATTGCAAAACTAAGAAACTGAAAAACAACATTATGGATAAAAAGGACATTAAATTTAGGAACATATATTTTTCTTTGTTTGATTGGATACCATTATTTAATCCTATGCATTTAAAAGATTTTAGAGTAGAAAAGGTAGTCTCTCTAAATAATCTACCCCTCGAGTTATCAAGCAAGGAAAACATTAGTATGATAGGTAATAAAATTGGAAAATTCGTTAGGATCGTTGAACCAACACCCACTCTAGTTGACAAAATAATAATTGTGGAAATGGAATTTCACCAAAAATGCATTCCTCCCATACTGCTAAACTTTGGTTATAATTCTGTTATAATTAATCCTATAATTCTTAAGAATTTTATAGAAGTTAACGCTAATTCTCAAAAGCCTAGCAAAAACATAAACTTATTAACCCAACTTGATAAAGAAATGGAGGTTGAGTTCTGCAAGGATATAGGTGGCTTCTATATTAATCCTATTAAGAAACAGGCTATAGTTAGGCCCCCTTCCCCATTACCATCCGACACGGGTCTACTTAACATATTATCTACACATACACAAAATAAGGAGGAGATTCCAACCTCTCCCAATACTTCTGAATCAGGGCAGGATATAGATAAAAAATTGAGCATAGCTATCCAAAATAATAAAGGTATTGTCGAAAACATGGTAATTAATAATACCCCTATTTCCCCTCAGGCTCATAGTAACACAATCAGATTGCCATAGATAGATACATTTCCTATAAATATTCAGGAAGATAATTTAGTTAAGAATTCTATTAACTTACCTATTAAAGTCATAGATAACCCTCAAAATAGTGAAGCTTTATCTTCAAGCAGTGATAACATATTATGCATTAGGGGTGAGTTTAATAATAAGGAAATTGAATCAGAATTTATAGAGATAGAAGAAAATATTAGAACCTGTATACAACTTGAAGAATACAAGACTGATAGCCAAACTGAACAGTCTAGGGTACCTGCATGTGTTAATATAGTAGAATTAGTAAATCAGGTAAATAAAAAGGAAGAGGAGGTAAATCAAATCATTAATTACTTAGGAGAAACACTAACAGATGAATCAATGGATTTGTTTCTAGATGAAATCTATGATTTTGATGATTTAAAAGCTCAAAAAGAAATCCTAATCAAACAGATTAAAGAATGTATTAAAGAAGTAAGTAAAGATGAGGGCACTAGATCCCCAGGTAGGGAAGTAACAGAAAATGAGCAGCAAAGTCAAAATATAATTAAAAATGATCAATCCACTAAAGAGGGGATGGTACAAGTTGTCTCAATACCTCCAGAAATAGAAGCCTTAAATCTAGAGCTACCAGGGAGAATGGAAGATATTATAGAAATCTTTGGTAAGGAGATTATAGATAGAATAGAACCCTTAGCTCATACAATTAATGAACAAAAAAGCTCAGATAATCGGGCTAATTCAATAATAGGGTCTCATGAAGACTCAACAGGGGTTAAAGAAGCAATTGAAGGTCTCTTCAGAATTACAAATGAAAACAAAGAATTGGGCATAGCCTTGACCAGAGGCAGCCTAAGCACCCCTAATATTAATAAACTTAAAAAGAAAAGAGGCAGGAAATCAGCTGTAGAACTAAGATCTATAGATGGCAAGGCAGGCAATCAAAAATAGTTAGCTGACATTCTAAATGTAGGGAAGGGGAAGCTCCTTCCCAAGGAGCAATGAAAGTCACTACTTGAAATGTTAGGGGTATAAATGCCCCTAACAAACAAAGATTAATCAAAAGATACTTAAAAAACTTCGAGTCTGAAATCATTCTTCTACAGGAAACTAAGCTTAACAAAGAGGAAAGCTCAAAATTCAGTAAAAGATTAGGCATCTGGAAGTTAGAATATGCTTGGTCAGCAGGACACTCAGGTGGTCTTGCTATCTTATGGGACCCTCATAAAGTGGTGGCTACACCCTCCCTTACTAATGATAACTGGATGTCACTAACAATTAAAAGCCTAAAATCAGCTTTAAAATTTTACTTGATCAATGTATATGGGCCTATTCCTAATGAAGGGAAAAGAAGAGTATGGCAGGAGATACAAGTTCTTCTAATGAATAATCGAGAGTACCCCTTTGTTATTGGTGGAGATTTCAATGCTATTTTATCTCTTGAAGAAAAGTATGGGGGATCTCAATATATATCACAAGCCCATAAAGATTTCAACAAATGGGCAACGGATAATCATTTAATAAGCGTCAATACAATTAATGGAGTTTATACATGGAATAACAGAAGAGTTGGATTCAGTTACATAGCAAAAAAGTTAGACAGATTCTTTATTAGAACAAACTCTGATAACTTTAATCATTTAGTCAATGTAGAGATCCTCCCAGAAGCTGGATCAGATCATTTTCTTGTTAGGATTACCATTACAGAGAATTCCAAACCATTGAGAAATCCGTTTAAGTTCAAATTTATGTGGTTACAAAATTCTGAATTCATAAACCTCCTAGAGGACTGGTGGAAACATATCTCGGTTAAAGGATAAAAAATGTTCTACTTAACTACAAAGCTAAAAATCATCAAAAACAAGGCTTTAGAGTGGAATAAGAATAAATTTAATAATATATTTGAAGAGAAAAATCAATTAGAAAAAGAAATAACTAATCTAAACAACATAATAATAGAACAGGGGATGAACAATCTCAGTTACCATAAGGAAAAAGAACTATTGGCTAAATATAATGATATGCTCCTTAAAGAAGAAATTTTCTGGAAGTAGAAATCTAGGGAGTCATGGCTTAAGGAGGGTGATAGTAACACCAAATTCTTTCATAATACAACTAATTACAAAAGGAGTATTAATAGAATAGCCAAAATTAAGACACCTGAGGGATGTATTACTGAAGATCCTGATCAAATCGCAACTGTTATCTCAAATTTTTATAAATCCCTTCTCAATAACACAGAGGCAGTTGACCTCAAAGCTCAAAATGATATGCTTAAAGCCATACCTAAGTTAATTACTGAGTCGGATAATAAAATTATGAACAACAAGCTATCCTTAGAGGAGGTTAGAACTGCAGTATTCCAACTACACCCGAATAAAGCCCCGGGACTAGATGGTTTTCAAGCTGGCTTCTTCCAAAAATGTTGGCATTTTGTTGGTGAAGAGGTCTGGCAAGTAGTGGAAGCAACCAAAAATTTGGGTTCTCTTCTTAATGAAATGAATAACACCTTTTTTACTTCAATTCCGAAAAAGAATGATAGTACGGACCCAGGGGATTTTAGGCCGATTTCCCTATGTAACACCATATATAAGATTCTCTCCAAATGTTTAGCTAATAGACTCAAAACCTTTCTTCCAACTATTATTTCGAAAGAACAGACAGGATTTGTAGCAAACAGGTCTATTCTGGATGGTATTATTATAGCGCAAGAGATAGTACATACTACACAATTAACTAAGGAGCCCAATATGCTAATGAAAATTGATATACAAAAAGCATATGATAAAGTAGACTGGAGATTCCTGTGTAAATGCATGGAAGCTTTTGGTTTCTTGAAACAATGGGTTAACCTTATCTTTAATTGCATCTTGACCCGCAGAATTTCAATTCTTATCAATGGAACCCCGGAAGGATTTTTTAATATTTCTAGGGGCATTAGGCAAGGAGATCTACTTTCCCCTTTTCTCTATGTCATTATGGTAGAAGCATTAGGTAGATCAATTACAAAGTACCAAGAGGAAGGGAGAATCTTGGGTTTGAAGGCCTCGAAAAATGTGCCTAATATCACTCATCAACAGTTTGTAGATGACATGATTCTACCAGGCTATGCTAACAGTCAGGAAGTGAGTGCCTTCAAAGAAGTTCTTAACTTATACATGAAAGCTTCGGGGTAGTGTGTTAACCCCTCTAAATTGGAAATTTTCTTTATCAATACTTTCCCAAAAATTGAAAAAGAAATATGTAGTATGATGGGATATAAAATTGGCAATTTCCCATGTAAATACTTAGGACTAGACCTCGATAAAGGTATCCTATCATCCAAATTATGGCAACAGGTCATAACCAAAGTTCAAAATAAGAAAAGCTCATGGAAAGGTAAATGGTTAACTAAATCAGGTAGAACGACAATGATCAAATCCATCCTTTCAGCCATTCCCACATATCATCTATCCATCCTACCTCTCCCGATTAATGTTAAAAAAGAATTAGATAAAATGTTCTAAGAATTTTATTGGTAGGGCCCTTCAGAAGACAAAAAGCTCACCCTGATTAAATGGGATACCCTATGCAGACCAATTGCTAAAGGGGGCCTAGGCATCAAAAACCTACTTTGGCAAAACCAAGACCTAGGGGCTAAACTTATATGGAGAATGTACAAAGAATCAAACAGTAAATGGGTGTCCATACTTTTAAACAAGTACATCCCAAACTCAGATCCCATCAATATATTCAGGTCTCACTCCCATGTGAAAGGCTCACAGATATGGAATTTTATTAAGGACTGTAGAGGGATTATTAGCCAACAACTCTCTTGGGATGTAGGTTCTAGTGATCAAGCTCTGTTCTGGGATGATTCATGGGCAAGCCTTACCCCCCTTAACAAATTGGGCTTCTCAAAGGAATTTATGGAAGAATGCAAGAGAGGCATAGGTTTACATCTTAAGGATTACCTATGTAATTCAGAAGACTCTAATTGGAGTGATCTAAAATAAATAGACGATGTATGGCAAGAGTAACACAACCTCCTGGCATTAATGAAGGATAGGGAGATCACAATTAAAAATAAATCGGATACTCTAATATGGGAAGGATCAAAGAACGGTAACTACTCAGTCAAGGAGGGTTACAAGTCAATCATTAGGGACCAAAATATGGATAATATAGACATACCTTTGAATCTTTGTTCGAATAAGGCCTGTCTCCCTAAAGCGGGTATGTTTCTTTGGGCGGCCTTGCAAAATAGAATCCTCACAGTAGACAGGCTGATTAAGCTTGGTTTCGAAGGGCCTTCGAGATGTCCTTTATGTGAAAACCAATCTGAGGATGTCAACCACATCTTTCTTAATTGCCCTTTTGCACAAAATTGCTGGAACTGGCTACATCAAAGCCTAGGATGGAAATCTGCTCAGCATTGCGATCTAACTAGCAACCTTAAAGCTTGGCCTTCCCTTTATAAAGATAACTTATTTAAAGATATTTGGACAATAGCACCTTCAATCATAGCATGGGAAATATGGAAAGAAAGAAACAAAAGAATTTTTATGGACCAAAAATTAACTTGGAATTCGGTTACAAATAAGATAGAAGCGTCTATCATGGAAATTATTAACAGCAAACTAAAGGAAAAAATGAGCTATGAAGATTCTTTCAAGAGTTGGGATAATAATATTAGGTGCAAATGGCCAAAATTAGCTATCCCTCCCCTTTATGGTAAGGGGGGACCCAAAGTTAAAAATGACAGAGCCTCTTGTAAATGGGTACCTCCAAAAGATGGTTGGTTCAAACTCAATTTTGATGGAGCATCACAAGGGAATCCTGGGGAAGCAGGTATTGGAGGGATCATTCACAACTGGAAATCAGAAGTTGTTGCTAAATTCTTGAAACCCATCAATCCTACAACAGACAATATGGCTGAGTGTATAGCGGCATTAGAAGGGCTTAAATTATGTAAGAATCTCAACATTAAAAAAGTAGTTATAGAAGGAGACTCCCAAATTATAGTTAATGCTATGCGCACTAAAAAAACTCCCAACTGGATGTTGAACTCAAAAATAGAAGAGATTAATTCATTAATGGAAAGTATGACAAAATATGAAATCAGACATACCTTTAGAGAAGGTAATTCAGAGATAGATAAGTTAGCTAATCTAGGGGCAAATGGAGTGGTAACACTGGAAAAGTACTCCTAAAAAACATTGAATAGACTCCTATCAGATTATAAATAGATACCATTATTTATAAACATCTTTAGCCTGTAACGAATAGAAACAATGCTCTGTACATCTAGAATAGTATTAACATATCTAGATTCATTTTGTAATAATTATTAGATATAGCCTTAGATTAGCATAGGTTTTTTGGGTACTTTCTGTAATAATATAGCCATAAAAAGACATTGATAATAGCATATATATATGTATCAATTTGAAAATGATCACCTCCCCCTGTCTGATATTTCATATGATATCTTAAAGACATTATGTACATATGAATCATTGAACAGAGTATAATATATATAAAGATCAGAGATCGTGACCTTAGACAGTCCCTGGGTCTGTAGTTCCTTTACATATATAAAGCTTTATAG